>SWDC01000149.1:14520847-15910847 GCA_004919715.1 Linderniella brevidens | reverse complement strand
TATATAATAATGAAAAAAATAACATTACACACGTTACATTGATGTATAGAAATTGCTCTCATTCACAACATATTTTTACAAGTTATTCTTCCACCATTTTTCAAACAGAGAATAAATCAACATAACTTAATACGCATTTCATAAAGTACGGATTAAATCATCATTGCACACGTATGTAGTGTGCATAAATTACTAGTATATATATATATATATATATATATATATTTATTATACGGCTCAAGGCCATTTAAAAATCGGTTGCAATTAAATTAATTTGGTATGTCAATTGGTCAATGACATTATATCTACAATTTAATTAATATATAAATAAACATAAAGAACTCACCTTAATAATACACGTATCTTCTTATATGTTGCTTATAACGTCTCCCACGACCATATGTTAGTTACAGTTAATAATTGGTAAAAAATATAAATTAATTTATAGTTATTCTTTATATAAAAAACAACCCACGGTGAAGGAACTGGCCTCAACATTTAAATACTTTGACCATCTCCAAGCGAAAAATGCATTTTCAAACTCAAATTCATTTTCAAACTCAAAATGCAGTAATAATTCTCAGAGCATCTCCAATTGAAAAATGCATTCTCAAACTCAAAATGCAGTAATTATTTTTCAACCGAAAAACTCATTCACAAACTCAAATTCACACTAATTTTACAACTTTTCAATACTACCAACATATTTTCAAAACAGTATCAATATATATTTCATTTAAATTAAATTACTTATATTTTGGTAATAATTCTATTTTAAAATTAATTATAACATATAATTAAGTTAAATTGTAACATTTAGTAAGTCTCATTTTAAATTAAAAGCTATATTTTACTATTAATATAAATTATTACATTTATTAGTTGTCTCATTATTAAATTATAAATTATATTTTACTATTAATAGAAGTAGTTTTTTACATCACAAAAAAGCACGTCTCTATGTTACTATTAATAGAAGTAGCGTTTTAGCCTCTCTCCTTTTATAGGGTATTTTAATAATAAAAAAATAAAAAATTGTGAATGTATTTTCTAAAAATAGTAATGCTTAAAATGAGTTCAAATGCATATATGCTATGAAGGTGGAGAGAGAAATGAAAAAACTCATTTTGGGTTTGAGTTTTGAGTACCATTGGAGTAATTGTACCCAAAGTTTTTGGATTTTGCAGTATCGTTTGGAGATGATCTCAAATCGTTAAACTCAATCTCAAACTCAAAAGAATATTCCTTAAATATTCTCTTCAATACAAACTTTTACGATTTTCAATATTATCCACATATTTTATATCTTTTCAAATGGGACCACGATAAATTTTGTTTAGAAATATAAAACAATTAAATTAATATTTATATATATATATATATATATATATAACTAGAGTTGGAATGGTACGACATAGCAAATACATAGTCTGAAATTAATTACTATATTTCTTTAATGATATTTAATTCTAATTATTTGCAACAGTTAAGTGATAAGATAGAGAGGAGCCATAATTACTACACGTGTTCATCAAGGTAGTTTAACAAGGACTTTCATGTCAAAAAGCAAACACATAATACGGTTAATAAACGCAAATTTTCGTCTAATTGAGAGAAAGAATTTGTAAATCTCATTTTGGATTTTGTTTTTGGGTTCGGTTAAAGGAATTTTACTCATTTTTTTAGTTTTTGAGTACCATTGGAGATGGTCTTATTTCACATTCCCACAAATAAATAAGAAAGCACATATCGAAATCGAATTGCTCATACCATTTTGGAGTCGAGTTTGAATCTTCACATTAGACCATCTCCAACCGAAAAACTCATTCTCAAAATCAAACTCATTCGCAAACTCAAAATGCAGTAGCTGTTCTCCAACCGAAAAACTCATTCTTAAACTCAAAAGAATATTTACCATCTTTTACAACTTTTCAATACGATCCAAATATTTTATAATTTTACAGATTATACCACAATATTACTTTAAATTTGATTAATAAGATATTTGACAAAATTCGTTTATACGGTTTTGACCTTCACCGATTGATTATGAGAGTGATAGAGATAATAAAAGGGTGCAACCTAAACATCAAAGCTCATTTTCTTTTTTCTTCTGCAAGTAAACGAGTGCCATCATCAGCACATCGATTCCCTATATAACAGAAGTAATAATCTAAAATAAGCAGAAAACATAAAGCATCGAATTACATAATTCAAAGATAAAAAAATAAACATATATCGAATGATTAATCAACATATCCAATTACACATTTCAAATACAATCCCGATATTATGAGCAAACCATATCGTCATCCATTAAACCTATTTCACATCAGTTTTAGGAAAAATATGAAATTCCAAATGCAAGCAGCGGTCAGCTAGAGATTTCTTAGACACCCAACAAAGTTACTAGCCATGAAACCTAATCCAAACCTAGTCGAATAAAAAACCCAATCCAAACCAAAATAAAATAAGGAGGCAAGGGACAATTTACATCCGAATGACGATGTCCTTTCTGACTTTAATGGTGCTGCAAAATCTGAATCTAGTGGACAAAATAGAGGCTAAACAAGGAAGTTATACGCTTATTATGAAAAGAAAGTATTAACTTATGTCGGTTGTGCAATTGATTTTCGGGAAGAAGATTTCAGAAAGAAAGCCCAAAATAAAGAAAGGACTTCTAAGTAATTTTAAAATTGGAAACGCATTTCACTTTTTCAAACGCATATTTGCGTTATATTGAGGAGAGAGAATTGCAAAAGCCCATTTTGGGTTTGGTTTTTGTGTTCGATTGGAGTAATTTTACTTGATTTTTTTAGTTTTGCAGTATTGTTGGAGTTGCTTTTATGTGACAGAGCACAAGTTTTCCACTGTAAGGATATCATCGATGACTTGTGTAATTGTAACAGAGGTTTGTTTTTGTTTCACACCATTACCGACTATAATGTGTCTAGTTTTTTTCCCGGGTTGTCTTAATTTTTTGTCTATTCAGTGTTAGCTCCGACATCAAGCTAATTTAAAGTGTTTTGCATTCTGGTAAGATAAGTTTTTTTCGGGTTGTCAAATTTAACATAATTATTTTTGCATGATTTTTTATATCTAAGTCAAACTTTTTTACATATATTTTTATATTTTTGCAGAATTTCTATATCATATTAAGTAAGATTGCTTTGATTTTGGAATTTTCAGGAAGTCTTGCCGTTCATGGTGCACCGGAGAACTTAAACGATTAGATCTATTGAAGAACAAGTAATGTTTTCCTTGCTATCACTTGCTTTCTTTCGTGAAAAGTGATATTTGTATCCATATGAGTCGAAACTTTTGAGGAACTATCTATTTTTACTGGAATTTGAGTCTCTTGGAACACGATTGTGGGTGGTGATGAGATATGTTCTATATATCTTTTAATTTCTATTTACGTTCAAATTTCGCTGCACACGCATGGAATGTGCACTGCTTAGTAGTCTTGTGTTATTGATATGCTATAAATCAAATATTTCAATTGGGCTTCCTATGGTTCGACCCATTTAGGCTTCATAGTAGTGGGTCTTATTTTATTGTCAATAAAATTTTCAAAATTGTGTTTGCCCATTCCTTCTTATACAATCGCCAACCCATTATTAGTCTCTAGAACTTAACAAGATTATGGGCCAAAGTCTTTCCTTGGATCATTGATCGTCCTGTTATAGTTAGGGGGTGAACAAATTCGGATATCTGAATTTTTGGATATCTAAAACTTAGAACCGTATTCGATCCGGTTTCAATCGGATTTCCGAATTTTGGATATCTGGATCCGATTTTTTTCGACTATATTAATTTTTTGAAGAAAAAAAATTGATTGCAACCTATTCAATTTTGTTTTCAACTCTCTATTTATTTTAACGAATGATATAAATTCAATTCGATATATTTTATTTGGGTCAAAATAGGATATTGAGCTATTTTTCTTTCTTTTTTCTCTTTCTAGGCCTCAATTTTTTGGGTTATTATTTAATTTATGTTTTTTAAAATAATAAATCGGATTCCGAATATTCGGATTTTAGTACCGAGCGTATCCGTACCCTATCCAATTTATGTTAAAATATTTGGATTCGGATATCCGATCCGGTTTTCAAAACCGGATATCCGATTTTTTGGATTTTATAAATCGGATACCGGATCAGATTCCGAATACTTTGCTCAACCCTAATTATTGTAGTTGGAAATAGATGCATAAATATGGAAATGGCTGCTAAAAATATTCAAATACAGATATAACTCAAAATAATTAAAATAAATTAAATATTCATATTTTTTTCCGAAAAATAAATTAAATACTCATATTTAAAATATTTAATTTGTATATAAATAAATTAATTATTAATATACAATCTGTTTTCCTGTCACAAGGTGGGGGTGGGGATCGTGGGGGGCTTGGTGGGGGTAGTGAACTATTCACATATATTTAATTTGTATATTTGAATTAACTTTAGGAGAATTACACTAATCCTCAAAAACCTAAAATTCATAGACATAACTCTGCATGTCAAGTTATCTATTAAGGATGAATTGGAAACTCTTCGTACATATAAGGATGAATTGGACAAAAATATCCCTCCATGCTTACATTAAAACGATTTTACTTAGATTTTTAATTTAAATAAAAAACCGAAAAAGAAAAACGAAATCACAGTGTATTCACAAAACAATCGAACCTCTCACTACAATTCTCCCAAATCGAACGCTATAATCGAACACCCACGAAATATCTTGACCACCAAGGAACGATTAACGATCTCCTCTCTCGTCTGATCCCGATACATGTTGTTTTCGTTTCAAATCGTCTGACCCAAATCGTTCAACCACATCATAGTAAATGCCTCAAAATTGATAATTTTTTACTAGTAAACGTGCACACTTGATGTGTGTGCAACGAACGTTGAAAAAAAAAGGAAGAAAAATGATGTTATTGCTCAAATATTTATAAAATCAGGAGAAAATCCAAAGATTTTGTAAGAATGACTTGCTATTGATTGATCAATATTTGTAAAATTTCAAGTAAAAGAAACAATAGATTCATTAACACTGATAGAATGAACTTCAGAACATGTAAAATTAGAAACCACAAAATCACGTTGTGTTCTAAACAATTGCGTATGACATGTCACTTTTTATGAACGTGTGCTTATAATTATACTTTGTAATTATTAATTATGTGTAAAATAAAATTGATGAAATTTGACATGAAATTAACATATAATGATGGTGATTTATTAATTGATGATGAACGTTTTTGGATCATTAGTCATTAGACGTGTGTTATTTTTAATAATTATTAAATGTAGATAAAATTTGATTAGTGAATTGATACACCAAATTAATTGGATGAGTGACGATTTTTAACATGCCTTGAGACTTAGTAAAAGAGTATAGGTGTTAGTTTTCGGTTAACTACACAATTCGTATTATTAGGTCTCGATATTGCGTATTTTAAGCTTGCTTTGGGCCCTTTAGGTTGCTGCTAGATTAGGGCTTTTTTGAAGCTAAAATTGAGTATGATGCTCGTTTTTGGGGCTATTTTGGTTTTCAATTAGAGGTAATGTCTTACTTTTGATATGCTATGTGTTTATTTTAGCTACATGTTGCTTGCAAATATAGTACAATATATGCATTATAATGGCATAACATGCTTACGTAGATATTGATACTTCATGTTTGAACAATACGTTGCTTGCACGTGTTATTAGAGATCTTAGGTCGCGGGGTCCCGAAAAATTTGGTGATGATGAAGAGATAGGAGATGAGGAGCGAGCGCATGAGGAAGGTGATGAGGTTGCTGCAGAGGCACATGATGAGGTTGTTGCTGAAGGTCGGGTTGTGGTAAGGCACTTTGACATCGCCATCTATATGTTTGAAGGGAAGGAGGAGGATGCAATCATAAATGTGATTTTCACTAGTACAAAAAGGGGGAATAGGCGACAAAAGGGAGAATAGGCGACGGTTGTACGACGACGGCTAAAGTCCCGACACTGATAATTCATATTATAGGCGATTTGGTTCTTAAGTGTCGCCCATAACGATCTATAGGCGACGATTATTATAGGAACCATCACCTATAATATCACTATAGGCGACGATTGTTACAACAACCGTCACCAATAATATGACTATAGGCGATGGTTGCTACATGAACCTTCCCTATAATACGACTTTAGGCGACGGTTGTTACAACAACTATCACCTATAATACGTCTATATGCGACGATTGTTGTAACAACCGTCACACATGTTTATCTATATATATATATATTTATTTATCTGTACAGTACCCAATTCATCTTGAAGTCAAAAACACGCCTAAGAGGGGAGAGTGAATTAGACTTATAAAAATGAAGCTTCTTCTTTTTCAATCGCTTTGGATGTGATATCCTAGAAACGTTTCTTTGCTAAGTGAATACTTTTCAAAGAATGTGTCGTCGGTTATCTCCTAGTTGCGTCGGATGTGTATAAGATATATCTCACGAAAAATATAAAGAACTGAAAGTAACGTGAGACATGATTTTTTATAGAGGTTATATCCCCAATCGGGGTTTAGTCCTCTCCTTGAGGTTTGTTCCTCAAGAGTTAATCAATCACTATAATGTTACCTTAGTCGGTTACAAAACTGAATTATTATGCCCAATACACAAACCGAAACAAGTTAAACACTAGATACACTAGGTTACCGCACGCCGAGTTTCGCTTCAGGAAATCTCCAATTACCGACTGGAAATAGCTCACTACCGAAGTGCCCCCGGAACACAGTCCTTCCCTTCACGTGCGTGTAAACGTCGACCTTGCCTCCTTCGTGTACCTCATGTCCGAAGACAGCACGTCCGAAGACAGAATGTATGGTGTGGAGGATGTTATCACTCAGTACGCTCAGAATCGCAAATGATATCTCAAATGGCAGAAGACTATTCACAAGTTTTCGCTCAAGCTCTCTCAATTATTTTCTTCTGCTCAATAACTTTCGTGCGCGTACTTTTCACAAGTTCTTGTTAGCTCGATCCTTTAAGTGTTGCTCATATATATAAGCCTTTTCAAATCAACACTTACATGGAAGGTCAATCACAAGATTTTATCCACAAAGTAGCATATAATCCATGTAATAATCGAGCAAGTAATATGCCAACCAAATCATGCCATTCATATAATATCACAACGGCCACAAGCTCATAATATCATGATTTTATTCCATTTAAAAGCACATATTCGAAATCAAGGCATATACTTCTGTTCGGGATGATATTTTCCATAACGGCACTTACCATATGTGATATCCAGCTAGCATCATATAAAGTCAATCAATCAGAATCTTTTCCTTTGTGGTTTCTTAATTTCAGCAATAAGAACCCAATTTGATTTTTTCATATTAGATCAAGTTGAATGCATGCATGGATTATCGATATGATTTCTTCCCAGAATAGATAAGTTCAAACGGATATTACACATTCCATGTTTAGACATCATACTTTCCATATATCGCTCAGCATGATATCTCATACGATTTACCATAAATAACACAGTGTACTGTAATCAGATATTCCCTAGCATGTGAGATATCTATAACATGTGATCACATAGTTTTGCCAGTTAAGCACATAATCACATGTACAACAAACATTCGACAACTTTCAATGATTAAGCCTGTAAAACATGCATAGTCGAATATTATCATATACTTAAACATTTTAATATTTCAGAATCGAATTGCTCAAGTTATGGCCCTAATTACATAGATCATCAAAACTCTTCAAAACATATAGAACAAAAAGGTCAACATTCTCCCCCTTTTTTATGATGACATGTAATTAATGCATCACAAAAGCATGTAAGCATATTCGATAATGCAATTCATAACACATATGTCTAAGTACCTCATGAACCAATTAGAGCATATTATTTTTCAGTATTTCAAAAACAAAGTATATATGCTCCCCATGCCTAAATGCAGATATTTCATGTAACATGGAAGGATATATCGTAGATGGAAATTATTCCCCCTGTCTAAGTGCAGATATCACATGTAACATGCATAGATATATCATAGATGAAATTTACTCCCCCTGTCTAAGTGCAGATAACACATGTAACATGCATAGATATATCATAGATGAGTTTCGAAATTACCAGTTCATGTGCTCCCCCTGCCTAAGTGTGCATTTTCCAATCATGATTCATGCATCAAATACTTATCAAAATATAACATAGGCAATTAGTAAGCACGAATAAGTATCATAATTGGGCAATCCATATGATATATCATCAATCATGATTCAAGCAGCATATACTTATTAGAATATAATATAGGCAATTTGTAAGCACAAATAAGTATCATAATAGGGCTAACCATACGACATATCATCAAAATAAAAATGGATTTCAACGTAACGACCATTCGACTCCACGCACGACTCCTCATTAATTACCTTACTCTCCCAATAGACGACTATTCGACTCCACGCACGACTCCTCATTAATTACCTTACTCTCCCCCTTCAGCATCAAAAAGAGGGATGCCAAGAATTTTAAGGCTGAAAATAGAAGCTTAGTGCGGAATAGCTGAAAACTTAGAGATGGAACTATGGATGGAATATCATGGCAGAAAACGTTCTAATGGTTGGAATTACTATCAGCATTTCATATGGAATTCCTTTGTTAGAGGTCTCAGAAGCTTGGTTATATCAACTCGCCAGCATAGGTTCCCTTCACATCTGCTTCAACGTTCTTCTTACAAGCAATTTAGAGCTATGAAGTTTCGAAGATGGAAATTTAAGGTAGAATAAAGTAAGGAACGAAATTATCACCTAGGAAATAGTGGAATGCGTCTTGAACGGTTCCAAGAGAATTTTAATTAGAAGAAATGAACCGCCAATAACTCAGAAGTTTTAAGGAAAGAATAATCGTAAGAAAGAAATCTTCGAGATACTACTTTCCCAAAGAGTTTAGATGCCAAATAATAGCATTATCTTAAGATATCTTTCAAAGAATAACCAACTCTAAGATTTCTACCGAAAATGATTAATAAGACATGGAAATGAACCGTCAATCAAGGAATCAGAGATCTCAGAATGATTTGATATGATCTCTTTAAATAAGGAAATGTTATCAGAGGCTGGTTTTAGATAAAAAAAATCGGAAAGATCTTATTTTCCTAAAATAATTCTAAGGGCTGAAATAAGAATAAGATCTTAGGAATAATTCTAAAAGCTGAAATTAATGCGATTTTTTATCAAAAATAGTTCTAGACTTGGAATCTTAGAATTTTTTGTTATAACTGGCAGAAAGTTTGGCAAGTTTTCTAACCTTATTTAGCTCGATGATTCCCAGTCGATTACGGATATCGCAGAATTTGGTCTCGATTAAGGGCTTCGTTAAGATATAAGCAAGCTGATCATTTGTTCCTACGAATTCCACGCTAATATTTCCTTTCTAAGCTTGATCTCTTATAAAGTGGTGTTTAACTTCTATATGCTTAGTACGAGAATGATGCACCGGATTCTTAATAATACTTATAGCGCTAGTACTATCGCAAAGAATATGAATTTTGTCATAACTTAACCCAAAATCACTAAGGGTTTGTTTCATCCAAAGAACTTGTTGACATCAATTTCCTAAAGCCATATATTCAGCTTCGGTTGTGGGAAGGACGACAACATTTTGCTTTCTACTAGACCAAGTTACTAAGGAATTCCTAAGTAACTGACATGTACCACTGATACTTTTCCTATCTTCCCTACAGCCAGCATAGTCGGCATCAGAATATCCCAATAATGGGAATTCATTGGTATTGGAATACCAAAGACCACAATTAACAGTGCCTTTTATATATCTAAGTATTTGCTTGACTGCTGTTAAGTGAGATTCCTTATGAATCGATTGATATCTCGAGCACATGCCAACAACAAACATGATATGAGGTCTACTTGCAGTTAAATAAAGAAGGCTTCCGATCATACCTCGATATTGAGTTTGATAAACCTGAGTACCTGATTCATCGCTATCGATTTTGGTGGTCTCATGCATGGGAGTGGTAAGCACCTTGGAATCACTCATTCCAAATTTGACTAGCAATTCCTTGTTGTACTTCGTCTGAGATATGAAGGTTCCCGAGTCAATTTGCTTTATTTGCAACCACATGAAGTAGTTCATCTCACCCATTAGACTCATTTCGAATTCCTTCTTCATGGACTTGCTTTATTTCTGGTCACTTTACCGTTTTCATCGAGTTTGTTGCGAAACACCCATTTTGTTCCTATAATGGATTTTCGCTCGGCCTTTCTACAAGCGTCCATACTTGACTCTTCTCGAATTGTAATAATTCATCCTCCATAGCGTTAATCCATGATTTGTCATCTAATGCTTCATGGATGGTCCTTGGTTCTACCATTGAGAGCAAGGCATCATGGGATTCCTTTGTATCTTGATTTCGTGCAGCTGCCCGCGTTTTGATTCCAGAGGTGATATTCCCTATAACTTGATCTGTTGGATGACTAGAAGCATGCTTGAACTTTTGGAGATTCTGTTCATCTGAAGCTTCTGGTTCCAGTGTATCATTGTTTTCGTCTTCTCCTTTATTTCTTCTGAAACATGTTTCTCTGCACGAGGAATTCTATACCTTCCTCATTAATATCATCTGCGGTAGGAATCTCATCAAATATTACATATATAGATTCTTGAGCAGTCTTCTTCCTTTTGTTATAGACACGATAAGCTTTGATATGAAGGCTGTAACCAAGGAATATCCCTTCATCTACCTTAGAGTCAAATTTTCCTCTTTTATCTCTATCATTTAAAATAAAACACTTACAACCAAACACATGACAATATCCTAGATTTGGAGTTCTACCGTTTCAAATTTCATCGGAGGTCTTCTTCAATATTAACCTAAGGAAAACACGATTAGACACATAGCAGGCTGTACTAACAGCTTCCGCCCAGAACTGTTTAGGAATATCATACTCATGTAGCATTGATCTAGCCATCTCCTGTAACACTCTATTTTTCCGCTCAACTACGCCGTTCTGTTGGGGTGTTATAGGAGCAGAGAAGTTATGACTATACCCATACTGATCACAAAAAAATGCAAATGATTTAGTATCAAATTCTAGACCGTTATCACTACGTATCTTGCATTCGCTCATTTCCTTTTCATTTTCAAGTCTCTTCACTAGCAGTGCAAAGTTATCTAATGCTTCACTCTTATGCGCAAGAAATATCACCCATGTATACCTAGAATAGTCATCTACAATAACAAATACATATCTTTTACCTCGCAGAGACATTGTCTGAACCGGACCAAAAAGGTCGAGATGAAGTAGTTCCAGAGGTCTGGAAGTAGATATCACATTCTTTACCTTAAAAGATGTCTTAGTCTGCTTACCCATTTGACATGCCTTACACGTTCTGTTCTTGATGAATTTCATGTCGGGAACACCTCTTACCAGTTCTTTGCTGGTTATATGAGATATCGCTCCATATTGACGTGTCCCAAGCGTCTATGCCATAACCATGTGATATCCTGTGTAACTGCTAGGCACTTGACATTTTGATTAGTGATATCATCGAGAGTGATGCAATAGATATTGTCATACCTAGATCTACTAAATATAACATCATCATCCTTTTTGGCTACGCATTTATCATTTACAACACTTACGCTATAACCCTTATCGCACAATTGACTTATGCTTATTAAATTATGTTCTAAATCCTTAACTAGCCATACGTCCTCTATAGTAGTATGTAAATTGTTACCGACACATCCAACTCCAATGATCATAGCTTTGGTGTTGTCAGCATATGAAACATATCCTCCGTTATTTGCTTTCAACGGCACGAATTTACTGATATCACCTGTCATATGGTGGGAGACCCGCAGCCGATGTACCACCTGTTTTTCTTGCTGGAACTTCTTCGTTGTACCTGCAGGAATGAGTTTTTTTCTGAGGTACCCAATGCTGGTTGGGTCCTAACATGTTAGTAGCAAAGTAAATCATGTTGACATGTGATATATCATACATCGCAGACTGTGATTTCACGAACTTAGGTAGACCAGCTTTAGGAACATGGTTATCAGGGAATTTCTTTGGCCTCCAAACATATTTAGATTTATCAGCTCTCTTCAGAAAACAGTTGTATGAATAATGACCATGACGACCACATGAAAAGCATTTTGGTTTTCGTACAACTGGTACAACATGTTCTTCTACCATGGAATATCATATCCCTGATTTTCCAGTATTTCTAGGCATATTCAGTAACATATCTAGGTTTTGATTCCATTCGAGAAGTCTATCAATGGTACGCTATTTTTCTTCTAAGGAATGTCTAAGTGCAGTGATATCTCTAGATATATCGCTGTTTGTCTTTCAAGTTCTATGCAATCGCATTGAACTTTTTCTTTCTTTCTTTGCTTTCAAGCGTGAGATTTCTAGATCAGCATGATGTTTTTCTCTCACTAATTCATCTTGATGTTTAGCCAACTTTTTCGTTAGCGACTTGATCTTTTCATGAGCATTTTGAATTATTTCACATAGCTCTTCCTTACTTTCATCTACTTCAAAAACTGAGGCATTATCAGGAGATTCTTCCAACAGGAGAATATTAATTTTCTTAATAGTAGATGAAGAAGATACCTGGTCATCATCAGCCACGTATGCAAGGTTTTCTTCCTCCGGTTGTTCATTCTCGGAATCTTCCTAGTTTGTTACCTGACATTCTGCTTCTTTGTCTTTTTGTCATCGCTTGGTAATGGACAGTTTTGAAGCAAAGTGGCCTGGCTTATTACACCTGAAGCATTTCTGGACATTATTCATGGATGATGATATTCCTTTGTTCTTCTGCTATTTGGAGTTCCCTTTGAATATTCTTCTTCGTCGGAACTTCTCAAATCTTTTGGTCAGCATGGCTAATTGCTTCATCATATACTCTTCTTCTCCGATGTCTTCATCGGAATCACTTTCTTGATCAACGTTAAAAGCAATGATTTGTTGATTCCTAGCTTGCGGCTTTTCTTTTATGGATAGTTGAGTCATCTCATATGAAGTGAGAGATCCGATTACTTCGGAGACATATATCGCATCTAAATCCTTGGCTTCATAGATAGCGGTAACTTTGGGATTCCATTCTCTCGAAAGTGATCTCAAGATTTTTCGAACCTTCTCGTTGTCGGGAACGATCTTGCCAAGAGAGAACATCTGATTGATGATGGTCATGAATCTTGCATACATTTGACTTTTAGTTTCATCAACTTCCATACTGAACAACTCGTATTGATGAGTTAGAAGTGCTATTCTTTCTTGTACAACTCGAGTGGTTCCTTCACGAGTGACTTGCAGCATCTCCCACATGTCTTTAGCGGATATACATGAACTTACGCGATTGTATTCTTCCCTCGTCAATGCACAAGCGATCATATTTTTCGCCTTATCGTTTCATGAAATTCCACGCTTGTCTGCTACATCGTAGTCAGTAGCTTTCCTTGATGTTCCATCCTTGTTTACCGGAATATATAGCCCGATCGTAATGATATCTCATAGATCATAGTCAATCGCCAGTAAGAATTCCTTCATGCGATTCTTCCATATGGCGTAGTTCGTTCGATCGAAGAGTGGTGGCCTAGAATGAGATTGTCCCTCTGCAAACACATCAAAAATCGAACAAGCCATTAGATCTTTTACTCAGGCGTGTTAGGCCTGTCGTTTGAATAACCTGGCTCTGATACCAAATGAAGTAAAAAATACGCCTACGAGGGGGGGGGGGGGTTAATTAGGCTTATAAAAATTTAGCTTCTTCTTTTTCAATCGCTTTGGATGTGATATCCAAGAAATGTTTCTTTGCTAAGTAAATACTTTTCAAATAATGCTTCGTCGGTTATCTCCTAGTTGCGTCGGATGTGTATAAGTTATATCTCACAAAAAATATAAAGAACTGAAAGTAACGTGAGACATGATTTTTATAGAGGTTATATCCCCAATCGGGGTTTAGTCCTCTCCTTGAGGTTTGTTCCTCAAGTGTTGATCAATCACTATAATGTTACATTAGTCGGTTACAAAAGTGAATGATTATGCCCATACACGAACCGAAACAAGTCAAACACTAGACACACTAGGTTACCGCACGCCGAGTTTCGCTTCAGGGAATCTCCAATTCCCGACTGGAAACAGCTCACTATCGAAGTGCCCCCGGAACACAGTCCTTTCCTTCACGTGCGTGTAAACGTCGACCTTGCCTCCTTCGTGTACCTCACGTCCGAAGACAGCACGTCCGAAGACAGAATGTATGGTGTGGAGGATGTTACCACTCAGTACGCTCATAATCGCAAATAATATCTCAAATGGCAGAAGACTATTCGCAAGTTTTCGCTCAAGCTCTCTCAATTGTTTTCTTATGCTCAATTACTTTCGTGCGCGTACTTTTCACAAGTTCTTGTTAGCTCGATCCTTTAAGTGTTGCTCATATATATAAGCCTTTTCAAATCAACACTTACATGGAAGGTCAATCACAAGATTTTATCCACAAAGTAGCATATAATCCATGTAATAATCGAGCAAGTAATATGCCAACCAAATCATATCATTCATATAATATCACAACGGCCACAAGCTCATAATATCATGATTTTATTCCATTTAAAAGCACATATTCGAAATCAAGGCATATACTTCTATTCGGGATGATATTTTCCATAACGGCACTTACCATATGTGATATCCAACTAGCATAATATAAAGTCCATCAATCAGAATCTTTTCCTTTTATGGTTTCTTAATTTCAGCAATAAGAACCCTAATTGATTTTTTCATATAAGATCAAGTAGAATGCATGTATAGATTTTCGATATGATTTCTTCCCAGAATAGATAAGTTCAAACGGATATTACACATTCTATGTTTAGACATCATACTTTCCATATATAACTCAGTGTTACACCTTTGCGAGTGCCACGTCAGCAAGTTTAAACATTGCCAGGCGGGAATGCAATATTGTGCAAAGTCACCAAGGCACATGGCTCGGAAAGCACTTGGAGACACGCACGAGCGGCACGACGCAGGCCAGGCCAGGCGGGCCAAGGCCATGCGGACGACGGTGGGTGAGCTCGTGCAGGACGACTTGGATGTTGAGGTCCAAGGCAACGACGAGCGGTGGCTCGACGGAAAACAAGCCAAGCACGGTGGTGCCCGGCGGCGCAGGAGGTGGTCCGACGGTGGCTCTGGCGGATGGCGGCGAACGGTAGCGGCGGCGGCGGTGCCGGGAGGAGCAAGGCCGAGCGGCGGCTCGACCAAGAGAAGGTGTGTGCACGCGAGAGAGAATTGCGCGCAGGCTGACCGGGTCCTGCGAGGATCTCGAGAATGGTTTGGCAGGATCAAGACCAAGTCAAATGAGGATAACCAAGTCTTCGATCGGCGTGAAGGATTACCAAGTCTACGGGTTGTCGAAAAGATTTGGGGAGCCAAGTCAAACGGGAGAAAATCTCGGGGAGAGATTCTCGCAACAACCTAATTCGAATTCGAATAAGGTTGTTGATGAAATCTCTCCGAGCCAAATCCTATTTAAAGGAGGCCGCCGAGATCGAGTCATTCAACCAACAGAGAGCCACCTTATAGGAGAATTTCACACACACATCCGAGAGAGAGTTCGAAGGCGCGGCACTTCGAACGCACCCGAGCTCGGGGCGCCGAGCTTGGGAGGGATCCCGCGGAGGGTTTCGCCAGCGAGAGAGAGCGAGCGATTAAGATCCCGAAAAAGGGGACGTTAGGAGATAACCGTGTCGTGTCTTAGAGTAGGCGCGTGAGGCCGAGACGTGTTCGGTGCCACGGGTTTGAGTGTTCTCCTTCGTTGTAAACTTTGCGTGAATAAAGATTACGACAAGCTGGGTAGGCGAACCCGATTGTCCCCGAATTGACCGTGTCTTTGTTTTTACGTTTCCGCATATACAAAGCAGGGTCGAATGAGAGGCTTATCGCGGGTGACTCGGGAATCGGGCGAGCGAGGAACGAGTCAAACACGTGCCAGTTGTGAAGTGCGTGGGGCTTTTTAATTCGAAAAAAATTTCTAAGTCCCGGATTTGCAATAAAGTTGGTATCAGAGCGAAGGTTCGGAAGTGTGATGACTTCGACGGGTGCTAGAGTGACGGAGCTTGAAAGCCGGTGCGAGGCTTTCCGAGCACAACTCGAGGCACTGCCGAACATGGTGGATTTGGTGGCTCATATTGCGGAGATGAGAAATTCGGCTGCAACGATGGAGGAAGCCATGGCGGGCTTCAATCGGCGGATCGATGGGCTAAATGCGGATTTCCGAGAGGTGGCACAGGCGATCGATGAGCGTGTGACGCTGATCGAACAAGCAGCTCGGGAAAGCGAGGAATGCGCGAAGCGGATCGAACGCGACCTAGAGATTATGAAGGACGCGTTGGCGAATTGAGGAGGATCATCCGCACCCAATCGAAGCAGACGTATACCCGAGCCGAAGACGTTCTCAGGGGCGCACGATGCCAAGGAGTTAGAGAACTTCTTGTGGGACATGGAGGCATACTTCGACGCGACTGCGGTGGCCGAGGACGAGCGAGTGAACACGGCGACGATCTACCTTGAGGGTGATGCGAAGCTGTGGTGGAGGACGAAATTGACGGCGGATCCTCAGGCTAATCGCGAGAGGGTGGCGTCGTGGGACGAACTCAAACGCGAGTTGAGGGCCCAGTTCCTGCCAGGCAACACTTCGTGGGTGGCGCGCGAGGCACTACGAAAGTTGCAGCAGATTGGCACGGTACGCGTGTACGTTAAGCAATTTTCTTCACTTATGCTCGATGTTCAGGGGATGTCGGAGGAGGACCAATTGTTCAACTTCATGGCCGGACTCAAGAGTTGGGCCCAAATCAAGTTGGGGAGGCTAGGCGTGCAGGACTTAGCCACGGCGAAGGCGGCAGCCGAGCGGCTTGTTGAGATCAGGCCAATAACAGCCGAGGCTACGAGTGAGGTGGCCGACAGAAGACCTGCGAATCGTGAAAGGGAGGCCAAGAAGCGGGGTGGCCAAAAGAAGGGCAACCAGGAGAAGCGCTCGGACGAGGCCGCGAAACCACAGCAAGCGAGCGAAGGGTGTTACGTTTGTGGAGCAAACGGGCACATGGCTCGACAGTGTCCTAAACGCGCACGGGCGGCGGCGGTGGTAGTCGATGAGGACTTCCCAGACACAATGCTGAACACGGTGAGAGCTACTTCTCCTAGGCGAATTGGTGTATTTCACGAGGTGGAGGCAGGCGAGCGTCGTGCGCACTGAGGCGTACGGTGGGGCGCGCGTGCGGAGCGAGCCGTTGCGGGGGAGCGCAGGCTGACACACGCGGCGCCGGGATGCTTAGGGCGCGAGGAGGCGTGCTAAGGGCTGCGGTGCGGAGCGAGCCGTTGCGGGAGAGCGCAGGCTGACACACGCGGCATCATGGGGCTTTTGCGCGCGGAACATGGCGGGACTACGTGCTAAGGGCGCAGGCAAGGAAGCGGGTTGAGGAGAAACCAAGGCAAGTTGGGGGAGACTTGGCCGAGTGATCGGGGTGAGGTCGCGAGCAAGCAAGCTGTTGCGGAGCACGAGAAAATTTTGATGCAGGTGCGGACGAATGGAGTCAAGAGGCGTGGACGAGGTAACAAGGGGCTCGTCAAAACCTTCAACGTCAGGCATGCAGCGCTGGCCGATGCGGGCGACGCATGCCGAGGGAGCGCGACCCCAATGTCTGGGCGTGCGCAAGCGAGACGCGGGATGATGGTATCACCCGCGCAAGCGAGTGGCGTTGTACTTGTCGTGAAGATTTGTTCGGAGCATCAAAAGAGGCCAAACACGCGGTGTTGGCCAAACACGTCGAGGAGCTAAGCCATCAAGATGAGGAGGTCTTATCAAGCTCGTGGGTGCGGCCTAATCGGACTTCGCTGAGGAAGGGCGCGAGACGGTCGGGGTGAGCGAGGCTTAGGAATGTTCGTGTGTGCGATAAACTTGGACTTCGAGGAGGAAGGGCGTAAGGCGAATCGCATGCTGAGATGCGGGATTGATGATGGCAACAAAGGGGGTCGTCGACGAGGACATCAACACTCTTCAAGTGGGGGAGGATTGTTACACCTTTGCGAGTGCCACGTCAGCAAGTTTAAACATTGCCAGACGGGAATGCAATGTTGTGCAAAGTCACCAAGGCACATGGCTCGGAAAGCACTTGGAGACACGCACGAGTGGCACGATGCAGGCCAGGCCAGGCGGGCCGAGGCCATGCGGGCGACGGTGGGCGAGCTCGTGCAGGACGACTTGGATGTTGAGGTCCAAGGCAACGACGAGCGGTGGCTCGACGGAAAACAAGCCAAGCACGGTGGTGCACGGCGGCGCAGGAGGCGCAGGCGGTGGTCCGACGGTGGCTCCGGCGGATGGCGGCGAACGGTAGCGGCGGTGGTCGGCGGCGGTGCCGGGAGAAGCAAGGCCGAGCGGCGGCTCGACCAAGAGAAGGTGTGTGCGCGCGAGAGAGAATTGCGCGCAGGCTGACCGGGTCCTGCGAGGATCTCGGGAATGGTTTGGCAGGATCAAGACCAAGTCAAATGAGGATGACCAAGTCTTCGATCGGCGTGAAGGATTACCAAGTCTCAGGGCTGTTGAAAAGATTTGGGGAGCCAAGTCAAACGGGAGAAAATCTCGGGGAGAGATTCTCGCAACAACCTAATTCGAATTCGAAGAAGGTTGTTGAGGAAATCTCTCCGAGCCAAATCCTATTTAAAGGAGGCCGCCGAGATCGAGTCATTCAACCAACCAAAGAGCCACCTTATACGAGAATTACACACACACATCCGAGAGAGAGTTCGAAGGCGCGGCACTTCGAACGCACCCGAGCTCGGGGCGCCGAGCTTGGGAGGGATCCCGCGGAGGGTTTCGCGAGCGAGAGAGAGCGAGCGATTAAGATCCCGAAAAAGGGGACGTTAGGAGATAACCGTGTTGTGTCTTGTCTTAGAGTATGCGCGTGAGGCTGAGACGTGTTCGGTGCCACGGGTTTGAGTGTTCTCCTTCGTTGTAAACTTTGCGTGAATAAAGATTACGACAAGCCGGGTAGGCGAACCCGGTTGTCCCCGAATTGACCGTGTCTTTGTTTTTACGTTTCCGCATATACAAAGCAGGGTCGGGTGAGAGGCTTATCGCGGGTGACTCGGGAATCGGGCGAGCGAGGAATGAGTCAAAGCGTGCCGGTTGTGAAGCGCGCGGGGCTTTTTAATTCGAAAAAAATTTCTAAGTCGCTGATTTGCAACACTCAGCATGATATCTCACACGATTTACCATAAATAGCACAGTATATCTGTAATAAGATATTCCCTAACATGTGAGATATTTATAACATGTGATCACATAGTTTTTCCAGTTAAGCTAATAATCACATGTACAACAAACATTCGACATCTTTAAATAATTAAGCCTGTAAAGCATGCATAGTCAAATATTATCATATACTTCGACATTTAATATTTCACAATCGAATTGCTCAAGTTATGGCTCTAATTACATAAATCATCAAAACTCTTCTAACGCATATAAACAAAAAAGGTCAACACATCTCAATTCCAAGACACAAATTACCCAAAAAAACAATAACATATATCAACTAAAAATCTTAATTACCCAACAAAATATAAAATTTAAGTTACATAACAAACTATTTATAATACGAAACGAAATATTTACAACTAATAAACTTCTCATAAAAACGAAAATATCAACTCATAATCCAAGCTTGTCCATCTCTTATCAGCACTACCACAAGTAAAGGCAGTTTTAATCAATTTCGAGCGGCTGCTTCAGCTAATGCTTCTGTTGTGCTATCGATCCTGAGATAAACTCGGGTTTCTCAGATGGGAGTATATTTAATGCAACAGAAAACAATATGCTTTACTATTAAGTGAAAAGACCATACGGAATGCATACGAGCAACTAAAGTGTCGTGGCTTATTCCTTGTTTTCTACTAATGAGACTTCGATAACACGTTCCCTTCTACAACCTCGTCCTCTGCTTTAGGCCTCTTAAGCCGTCCTGATGCACCTCTTCTTCTCTGCAAGGACCGCGATTCACCGTCCTCATGAGCTCGTTGATGTAGCCTTTCACGTGTGCAACCACAAATGAAGCATTAAAAGCAAAATAATTTTTCTTAACAAGATGTTATGTATGCAGAGGTTGCTGTTTGCTACTTTTGTGGAATTGGGACACATTTTTTGCAGAGGTTTGAACTTGTCGTTCAAGAGAACCCTCCTATGCCTCTCTTGACATCGGTAAACTGATCGAACTTGGCCACGTCACCAAAGTTCGTTCCGAGCTGTTTTTCCGTTCGGGTGTGTCCGCGGCGGCGAGCTCGGGGACCTGAGCTGTATCGAACCACCGATTCCATCAACAGAATCGACGCCCATGGCTGAAATTCGTTGGACCGTTTGCTCGTCATGTGGTTCGCTCGGAGGCTTCCATAGCCTGCGATACATGTTAGATGATTAAAATCTAACAAATCAATTTACCATAATAAAATACTTCCGGAGAAATCAGAAGTTTTCGACAGATGATTAAATATGACATCCAAACATTTATGTCTTGTGCTTCTCCTGCACATTAAGAACAACCATAGAAACAAATTGATCTCATCAAGCTGTAATTTTGATCAAGCTGTAATTTTTCAATGGTGAAGATGGTAAGGAAAATTAAAACCTCAGCTCAAGACGTGGCTTCTTCGGCTTTCATCCCGTTCTATCTCAATTCTCATCTCATCTGTTCATAAAATCCAATCAAACTCTTAAAATTCTCAAACATCTGAAAGACACTCAACATATAACCGAATAATCTGTTAAATTTCGGTTATCGGGGTCCGCGCACATGCGCCGCACGTAAGAGGGAGAGACCGTATAAGCCTGATGAGGTTCCTTCCTAAAACCAATTGGTGATAGGAGGAGTGGCCCATCAGCTTATATACCGGTTAATTTTTCTTGTCGTAATCGATGCGGGACATTTGGCCACATGTGACATTCTTCACATAATCCAACAAGTTAAAGCAAGTTAGGCTTAGAGTAGTAATTTATACCCATTCTCGGTCCAAAAAAGCCCAAGCTTGCAGTGGCTAACATCACCCAACTTCACCTAAGCCCCTAACTCAGCTCAAACCAATTAATGTTCAAATTTGTATGAAAATTAACCTAAATTAAAGATAACAAAAGAGAAATTGAAAGCCATACCCCGGCGTCTCCCTCTGGATAGACCGCGTCGTCTGTGATCATAGTCTGATTTCGTCCTTAAGTTTTTCACTGAGGCATTCTGTCGAACACCTACACGGCATGGTAAGTACAAATTCGACTAATGTTCAAACAGGTATGGAATTAACCCTAAACCAAATATCTGACCCGACCAGACCCATCTCTGACCCCGATCAGACCTCGACCAGAAGCAGCCACCGACGCATATCCCAACCATACCGTCGCAGAAGAGAAAAAAGCAAAAGAAAAGTAAATACCTCGTCGGAGCACCGCTACCGCAGCCTAGTCGAAGCCCCGCACCGCACAGCCCGCCTCTCAACCCTCTCGCGCCACCAACCCCCTCCCAGCGCCAGATCCGCACCTGGTCGCGTGTCAGGACCCGACCATGTGAAGAAATGAAGACAACGATTAATGGGCTGTTTGGCTTTGATATATTTGGGCCGAGTTCTATTTAGTATTTAGCTTGGGCCCATCTACTTACATTAAGTGCATGAATTATGATAAGTAGGGCTGAGAAAAAATATCCGGAATCTGGAATCCGATCCGGTATCCGCTTTATAAAATTCGAAAAACCTGATATCCGATTTTTAAAACCGGATCGGATATCCGAATCCGAATATTTTAACATAAACCGGATCGGATACGGATACGCTCGGTACTAAAATCCGGATATCCGGTATTCGGTTTATTATTTAAATTAATTAATTAATTAAATAATAGCCGAAAAACAAAGAATAATTAGGCCCAAAAAGAGAAAAAAGAAAGAAAAATAGCCCAATATTCTAATTTTACCAAAATAAAATATATCGGATTGAATTTATATCATTTGTGAAAATAAATTGAGAGTTGAAAACAAAATCGAATACGTTACAATCAATTTTTTTTTTAATAAATTAATCGAAATAAAAAACCGGATATCGGATATCCGATTAAAACCGGATCGGATACGGTTATAGGTTTTCGATATCCGAAAATCCGGATATCCGGATTTGCTCACCCCTAATGATAAGTATGTTGTAACGAGATTTCTATCAATGCAGAAAAAAAGCCTGCAATTTTTCCCTATATTTATCACGTTCCGCCATTTTCGTCCTATATTTTTTAAAGTAATAATTTTCGTCCTCAAATTTTACTGTCCGCAAAATTTTCGTCTCTAAATTTTACAGATAACAATTTTCGTCCTCATATTTTACTGTCCGCACAATTTCCGTCCCTCTATTATTTGAGGAAACAATTTTCGTCCTTATATTTATTATTACCAACAACTTTAATTATATACATATATATATATATATATATATATATCTAAAAACGATTTCATAAGATCTAATTATAATAAAATCAAAATGTAAAATGGTAATTAGTGAAAATTATATTATAAAAACTTAATTGCATTAACAAAAAATTAGGACTTTAAATATTAAAACAATTAAAAAATGTTAGTTTTTAATGAAAATTAGGACGTTACAAACTTAGAAATTTTATAATTAAGTAAACGTTTTGTATCCTCAGTAAATAAACGTTTACTAAACGTGTTAAAAACTGTTAAATATTAAAGGCTTATTTAATATAAATAGTTAATGGTTTTTAATGTCCTAGTTTTCGTTAAAAATTGTTTTTTAATTGTGTTAATATAGCGTCCTAATTGTTGTTAATATCGAAAGTTCTAATTAAATATTTATATTATTTTCGCTAATTACTATTTTAATATTTGATTTTATTATAATTATATGTTAAGAAATCGTTTTTACACATATATAATGAAAATTGTTTATAATAATAAATAAAAGGACGAAAATGGTTAACTCCAACAATAGAGGGACGAAAATTGTGCATCCGGTAAAATATGATGACGCAATTTGTTATTTGTAAAATATAGGGACGGAAATTGAGCGGACAGTAAAATATGAGGAAGAAAATTGTTACTTTAAAAATATAGGACGAAAATTGCGGAACATGATAAATATAGGGACGAAAAATGTAGTTCTGCCAAGCAAAAATTATCAAAATTCTCATCTTCAACTTTTGCTCTTCCTCTCTCTGGGCTATCTCTCTTAGTCTCTCTATCTTTGCCAATCTCGTTCTCATTTCTCATCCAGATTGTCCTTTCATCATTCGTCTTCGATCGTCCTTCGATCGTTTTACCCGAAAACACCAAAAGTATAATACTTCATTTACGCACACCAGGTGTTCGAATAAAAACATAAGTAAGTAAACCGATCAAATATCGATCGAGATCTTACAAGTGATATTAGAGCTATCGATCTTCGACTTTTGACTTCAACAATGGACGTTAACACTCTTCATGCTCTATTCAAGTTGAAGATGCCTTCCCTCTTCGACGGAACAGAACCTCTATCTTGGCTCCAACAATGCAAGGAATATTTCCACCTCCTTATCACCATAACTGATCGAGAGAAGGTTCGAGTTGCCTCCGTATACATGGAAGACAAGGTCGAGGTGTGGTACCTAGAGTATTGCGACAAGGTCGAGTTGCCTTGTCTCTAATAAGATATGAGATTGAATGCTTTTGTCAAATTGAGCCCTTCATTTGATATAGGAGCATTGTATGGTAGTTAAGTGGAAGTTTAAAAGGTATTTTTTGAAAATTGAACATTTCATTACAAATTATAAATTAATACTTATTAATTGATCGATTAATTAATAACTCTTTTAATTAATAAATTTCCGTAGTCCCAATTATATTAATTTATAGAGTTTCTACTGTATACTGTAACGAGATTTCTATCAATTAAGCAAAACTTATCAAAATTCTCATCTTTAGCCTATGCTCTTCTTCTCTCTCGGTTATCTCTCGTAGTCTATCGATCTTTCTCAATCTCATTCTCCTTACTCATCCCGATCGTCCTTCAATCATTCGTCTTCGATCGTCTTACCTGAAAATACCAAAAGTATAACACTCCATTTACGGACACCAAGTGTTCGACTAATAAGTAAGAAACCGATTGAATATCGATCAAGATCTTACTTCGCGCCACCGGGTCTTTGCCCTCTCGTCGTTTGCCGATGCCCATCACCACGTCGCATTGGAGCGAAGTCATGCTAGTCGACGATGAGGTTGCCGTGGAGGAAAGAAGAGAAGAGAGAAGTAGAGAGAGATGGGAGAAGTGGCTGTGATGAGCTGCGCTTGTAGCAAGTATTGGGGTTTAAAAGAACATACGAACGGTTTATAGTGAAAATAATAAAAATAAAGAAAAAAAATTGAATAGACGACAGTTATGTGTTACAACGGTCGCCTGTAGTTATTCACAAATTATAGGCGGACTATCAAATAATCGTCGCATATAGTGAACCAAACTTTAAAACTATTACGAAAATGCCACCACACGTATTATAGGTTTTTGAGAATCTGCTGCCTATAATGTTGTGGCATATGGTGTTTTTTGTAGTACTGTTTATGTGTTGGACGGTGTTTATTTGTTTGGAGACTATGTTTACTTGTTGGATGTTGTGTAAGAACTAGCTTATATTTTCCACATAGTGTTCGTGAAATTTTTAGCGTTGTACAAATGAGATACTACATAATACAGCCGTTATGTTGCTCGTTTCATTCTTTTTGTCCATATGTTGCATATATGTTATGACATATGTCATAAGTTGCATAAATGTTGATTCGTTTGTGAATATTTAAAGTACGGGCATGTTTTTGGTGTTGGTGTAATGTTGGATAACTGATAGTGTTATGGCTAAAATTTTTGTTATGCTTGGAATCTTGGGTACGTTAACAATGCACGAGTTAAATTTGGAAACATTCCGCTGTTATATTTATATTTTTCTTTATTTAAGTTACATTTAGAGTTTAAATTTATGTTATATTCCGTATCTTGTTTGAAAAAAATTACTTAAGAATTCGAGACCCGAATTTTGAGAAGGCTTCAGGTCCTAACTTCTTCAGCTACTAGCTAGCCCGATTGATCACCCCCTTCTAAGCAGATTGGTCATAACACGAGATTTTAGGTGGAGAACATCTGCATTTTTATAGGCATGTTGATTATATATGGTAATGTTAGCTGAGTCCATTAGAGTTTATCAAATGGGCCAAGACAATTGAAAGGACAATGAGCAAAGCGATGTGGCTAGGCTAGGCTAGGCGAGAGTTTGGCATAGATGTTGCGCAGGTCGATGGTGATGAAGAGGCCAAACAAGGCTAGAGAGAGGCAATTAGGATTACAATGACATTAATAGTTTCTTAACACCTTCCGTTCTTTTCATGCTTATTAGGAAGTGTTATATAGGAGACTAATTACTTGATATAACGTCTAAAACATCAACATTGTCCCCTGTTTTGATCCATGTTATCATATACTGGTTGATCAGGTTGTGAACGATTTGATTTGGTCTCATTCCATTAATTGTTGTGTAGGCAATGTGAAGGACTCCAAACTCCTATTACAAAGCACACGATCCATCAAAGACGTTGATTTCCCACTTAAGGTGGATATAGTTGCATATATGATTATTGCATCAACTAATGAATGTATCCCATTCCCACTCATTGCATTTGTGTGGTTTGGTTTGACTAATATTATTTGCCAAATTCACAACGCTCACTTTTGTCTACGAAAGTGAGAAAACGAGACCACGTCACATGTTTTTTTTTTTCTTTATCAATTTCTCACAAGCATTTTAGGAAAAAAAAAAACGAGGCCACTCATTCCTTACAGGACTTGTTTATGTGATTGTGGCGTATCACACCCAACACCAACAACCCTTCCCCTGGCTTCCTGATATGGGCATCGAGCTGTGGATAGCCAAATAAATTTAAGTGACAAAGGAGTGATACACCTCAACTTGATGCCTTACTAGCATTTCTGGCCAACTCCAAAACCTCAACAATCAAGTACTCGGGGACGACCTCCAGGTAAACGGTAGCTTGTGCCGCCAACACGTCCATTAGAAGTGACGAGCTCTTTCAGGAGCTGGTGGATACGCCCAACATGGAACAAGAAGCATAAAAGCATTTATAAAAATGCCCATGGACTCAACGACGACATCCATTTTCTTTCAACCGCGATTTAGAATTTTTTCCCTCTGAAAATGCGCAGAAGTCTTGCTTGTCGCAATAAGCCTTTTTGAACTCGACATGGTAAGTGTCATTTACTCGAGCTTCTTCATAGGTCTAGCTTAACTTCCTCGAAGCTTTGCTTAGCCTACTAGCTCTAAACTTAGCCAAAAATATACGAAGCGCACAACATCGACTCCCTAATTTTCCTTTAACTATGACTCTCGTGTTTTTGGGTCATTAAGTTTCATAATTTCAAACTTAGGTCACTAATTAACATATCTGAGTTATTTTGAGTCACTGGTAAATTTTTTGGCGAAAATTGCAGAACTTCGGCGTGGTCGCTGACGTGGCTGCTTACATGTCATCGGCCACGACAGATTTCAGAGATTTTTGTCGGAAAATTCATCGATGACCCAAAAAAATTAGATACATTACTCAGTGACCTACTGCAATTATAAAATATAGTGACCCAAAAACGAAACATGATAGTTAGTGAGCTAATTTAGTAATTTGGCCCACCGTAAAGCTTCACGACTCGACACATGCATGGCGACCTCGACAGTGGTCAATGCTGAATCATCATTCTGTCAAAGGCTGTGACATTAGTAATCTCATTTCAACAACTATGAAAGAAAAAAGACGCATAAATAAAACACAAATACTTGAAGCTCTTTTGAGTGTTGATGTGTCTATTTTTAATAGATAAAATGGGATGATCACCCTCAAGGATACGTGGTCGAGCTTCTGATATCTTCAGATGAGAGTCAATGGTTCGATTCACTTGGACTCCTTGACTATCGTATTTGTGTGGACTTCAAAAAATACACACATGATTATCCCATATCTGCAGAATGTCGGTGGTGTTAAATGAGATAACTAGAAAATAAGAGAAATGTAATGATTATTTGTGCATCAATGGGCTTTATTTTGCAATTACAAATAGATTGTAATATGAAAATAAAAACACAATTAATAAAACAGGGTGGCTTCTTTTATCAACTACGCCGATCCACAGTAGAGACATATCTGCACAATGGCCTGTGGGAGCCACGGGCCCTGCGAAAATGTTCGGAAATTTTAACATTATACATAGAGTATATAGATTACTAATATACATTTAAATTTATTTTAATTTTTTTGGAATGTTTCCTTCTATTAATAATAAAATACGTACAAGATAGAGGGTAGTAGAGTCACTACACACAAACGGCAACAGACTACAATGTACAAAGGTAAAGAATCACCAAGCAACTCGCCTCACTCTACGTAAAGCTAGAAACTCAAAGTAAAACGAGCAGGAATAGTGGTAAGTCGCATGCAAGCAAGACGCATCACCTTCTCAACTAATCGCTCTGGTGAGCCAAACTTGCGCTCTCGCCGACATCAGTTACGCTCCATACAAATGTGATACACTGATGACACAAGCAGGTGCCTTGAGGCCAAGTTTCATAGGTGTCCGCTACGCCACCGGGAAGATGCCTAACCAATCCCATGCTGCCATTCCGGATATGGCCATTGCAACTTAGTCTTCCGCCAAAGAAGATGGATGCAACATTTTGAGAAGGGGCAATCAAAGAACAAGTGGTCCGCTGTCTCGAGGGGATCGGTACCACAGAGGAGACAAGAAGAAGAATCAGCAATCTGAGCAACCCATGGCTTATCCCGCATTGAAAGTCGCTCGCGGATGGCTAGCCACATAATGAATTCATGATGGGGAACCTGAAATGCACCCCCAAATAAGTTCGCCCAAGCCACCGGCTCGCGACACACTTGTAAAGCATCCACGATATAAGCCGTAGAGAAGTTACCATCCCTAGAACAGGTCTAAAGGACGACATCCTGCAAGTGAGGAAAGACAATCAAAAGGTAGAGCCAAAATCAGGATACTTTGCTGTCACCCGAGGAGGCCAACACCATCCATCAGTAGAGATAACAACACTCAATCAAGCATTGGATGGGGCGTCCATGGCTATTGGAGCCCGTGGCAACCGTTCAATCAGGGGTGTAGCTGTCACCCAAGGGTCATGCTAGAGCCACATCGATGAACCATCTACTACCCTATATTGAATGAATAAATTTAAAGTAGAACGAAGTTTCAACGGTTTCATCCAGCTCCAAGATGTGGTAGGGGAGGGACTGACCATCCAGATGGACATATGATGCAAACGGGTATCGTAAAACCATACCGCCCATATCGAACTCAAATCTCGCTGAAGCACACTCCAGAGTTGTTTGAGCATTAGCGCACGATTGTCAATCTCAATCGACCGAATATTAAATTTATCTCATGTGTTTCGAATATACGATTAGCGCAGTGGTGCGCGAACGGCTTGAGATCCTTTATCCTATGTGTCACTTTGTGTACCACTCTATCCCAACCATCCATTTCAAGGGCTGGGATGAGATAATGTGCTTGCAGTAGATTTTCTCAATTCAGAACTTTTGTAATGAGGTAATTTTGATGTGAGGGATTTTCGGTACGTTTTTCCGATATAAGGTAGGGAAAAGCCCATTTTTGCGAAAATAAGGCGGTGCGAAAATTTCATTAGCGAAATTTTTTCTAAGTGATTGAGTGGAATAGTAGAGAACTTTTAACATTTTAAAAAATAATAATATAAAATATTAGTTACTTTAATTTATATACTCCCCCTAAAAAATTTGCCCCCTAGACATATACAGATAGCTCCCAATTGATTGAGTACTTATTACTCCTCCTTAATTTTCATAGAAGTTACTCTCCCTAAATACATGCACATACATATAATATTTATAATATAAAAGATTCATTAGCCACAATCAATCAAGTGTCGAGATTTAGCATACCTAAGTTAGAAACAAGGAAATATAAGCTTTTTCATCTAAAACCTTGTAAATAAGTCGGCGAGCTGTCACTCGGTGCAAATGAAGTACATATTAATTGTGCCATTTTCATGTGATCTTTTACAAAATGATACCTAAGGTCTATGTGCTTCGTGCGTGAATGGTGTACCGGATTGCATGTAATAGCTATTGCACTCTTAGAGTTACTATATATAGGTACGTTATTTAGATCAAACCTATAGTCCCGTAGTTGCGTTCACATTCACAGGATTTGAGAGTAGCAGCTAGCAGCGGCGATGCATTCCGCCTCAGAAGTGGAGGTTAACATGCAATTCTGATTCTTGGATGACCAACTTACTAGTTTGTCACCTAAGAATTGCGCGCCACCAGATGTGCTTTTCCTGTCAATTCTACACCCTGCATGATATGCGTTAGTGTAACCAATTAAGTTAACGTGAGAGTTTTACGATACCATAGTCCGAGAGTTAGTGTCTCTGTGAGATATCTCATGATTCTCTTCACTACGAGAATGTGTGATTCCTTCGAATTGACTTGAACGCGAGCACGCAGACACTTCGAGAACATGATGTCGGGCCTACTTGGGGTGAGGTAGAGCAGCGAGCCGATGATCCCTCTATACGGTGTTGGGTTGATTGGCTTCCCGGCGGGGTTCGAGTCAAGCTTGCAAGTAGTAGACATCGGTTTGCTCTTTGGAGTGCAATTATCCATGTCATATATCTTCAAGATGTCATGGATGTACTTGGATAGACTTATGAAGATTCCATCCTAAAGTTGCTTGACTTGTTATCGGAGGAAGAAATTAAGCTCCCCATCATGCTCATCTTTAACTTAGTCTTCATAAGATCCCCGAATTGCTTGCACAACCTTGGATTTGTAGACCTAAATATGATATCATTGACGTAGACTTGGATTAGTAGAATATCCGATCCATGCCGTCTGACGAAGAGGTTCTGTCGATCTTCCCTTTTGTTTTAGTCCGTAGAGTGTCTTGTCTAAATAGTAGACATAGTCAGGGTGAGTTTCACTCACAACCCTTCAGACTGAGCCACGTAGACTTTTTTTTTCAAGATTCCGTTTAAGAAAGCTGCATTGACATCCATTTAATACACGGTGAAGTTCTAGTGGGTAGCGTAGGCAGGGAAACGTCTGATGACTTCGATTCGGGTAACAAGAGCAAATGTCTCGTCGTAGTCGATGGCTTCCTGTTGGTTGTAGCCTTTAGCCACTAATCGAGCCTTGTTATGATAATAAAACCCTCTTGATCTTTCTTATTTTTGAACACCCACTTGGTACCGATAATGGTTTTCCCCTTTGGTCTCGCGACTAGTCTCCAAACCTTCAGTCGTTTGAATTGATGGATTTCCTCTTGCATTGACGTTATCCAATCGGGATCGGCTAATGCCTTAACAACCTTGCTTGGCTCGTTCTGACTCTGGAAGCACGTGAATAGACCTTCTTGGGCCGTTGAAGAGCGTGTGCTAACGCCTTGGTTCGGATCTTCGATAATCTGATCCGTAGAATGTGCGTGTGTCCACTTTCTCTCTGTGGTAGACGTTGAATGATATTTTCGTCATTGTGAGGGTCCACATAGTCCATGTCAGTGGAGGTGGAGATCTTGAAAGTGAGAGGTGGATCAGACAAGTTAATTTCAATATCGGAGATCTCGATCGGGGGAATTACTTCATCCTCATTCGTATTGTTTGCTTCATTTTCTTCATTCGCAATGACTTTAATATTTTGAAGTGAAGATCCTTAATCGGCCACGATTGTTTACCTATGTGTGGTTCCGCAAGGAATGTGTTGTGGAAGGATCGTTGGTTGACGAGGAGTAGAATAGATCGCTCGAATGGATAGTCCAAGTCCTCATCGTTTTCTGTCTCTGATGTAGATGTCCCTTCCATGTGTGTAGAACTGTGTTGATCTTTTGTCAACACACCGATTAGCCCGGGTTCTGGACTGATGTGTCGAGAAGACATGGTGCGTCTCGTTAAACGTGACATGGATGCTTTCCATGAGTGTCCTCCTTTCCTTAACGTAGACTCGATACGCTTTGGTTGTCGTAGAATACCCTATGAATATGACTTCGAACGCTTTTGCATCGAACTGCCTCGAACTTCTCTGTCATTTGCAACGAAGCACTTGCATCCGAACACTCGAAGAAAGCCTGTATTCGCGACCACTTGGTTGATACGAATTCTTCCCAAATTGCTTGTGATAGCTTGTTCTATTTTGGATGAAGCAAGCTGGGTTGACGGCTTCAGCCCAGAGGAAGTGGGGAAGACTCAATTGAATCAACATCGAACGAGCTACTTCAACTAGAATCCTGTTCCGTCGCTCCACTACTCCATTCTGTTGTGAAATCTTAGCGGCGGAGAATTGCTGAGATATTCCAGAAGTCACCGAGTCGTTGGTTCTTGAACTCCGTGCCATTCTCCTTGCGTATCACTTGGCGTTGCATCTCACAAGATTCTGAGTAGTCTTCACAAACGTGATAATTAACTCGGATATCTCGTCATTCATTCTAAGAAATCTTTTCCACGTATAGCGAGAGAAATCATCCATGACCTTAAGGACGTACTTTCGTTCGTTGATGCTCTGAACTCTCATTGGCCCATAGTGATCCATGTGAAGTAGCTCAAGTGGCCGAGAAGTTGAGGCTATTTGCTTTGTTTGGTGGAACACTCTCTTCATCTTTCCCATTTCACAAGTTTCCTTGTGTAGAAGTGTTCATCATTCCTTTTTGGGAGGAAGCAGTCTCTAGCCTAGTGTCCTGTCTTGCCACACTTGTAGCACTTGACGGGTACAATGACACTCTTGGGTTCGGGCTGTTGAGGAGCCATCGGGAGGTACAAGAGCTCTTCTGTCTATTAGCAGATGGCGACGACTTCTTTTGGAAGAATTTCTTTCCCGTCATCTTCTTCACGAGGACCATCTGCTTCTCAAATTCCTTGAACTCGGGGTCAGAGTCAGATCTGAAGTTGTATTCGTCGGAGGAGCTTGGGAGTTGAACTGACTTCTCTTTGGAGGATTTCGAGCTCCTCTTGGATCTATTGTCGGTTATTAGGGCAAGTGGGTCAGCCACTGCCTTCCCCTTGGAGCTGCTTTTGATCTCACAAATATCGTCAACATGATGGGAGAGACTTCTGAAGACGGATGTAGATTTCATCGAGATTCTTGTTTTGCCGAATCAGTGTGGCAACTTTCTTCCACTCGGCCAGGAGGGAGGTGATGAATAAGACATTTAACTCCAAGTTTGATCTGTGAACGGTGATCTTTCAATTCACTTGGATCATGAACCTTCTATACGTTTCTTCGATCTCTTCCCTGGAGCAAGTGTGTTTGCCTTCTTGGCCTTGTCTTCGATTTTCATTCCTTGTATAAGCTTATGTATCTCATCCCACATCTCTTTCGCGGTGAGAGAGTGTCGATCTGAATGTAGATGTCATTAGGGATGACTTGTAGTAGGTGGTCGTCGCAAGGAGGTCCAATTTGGCTCGGGAGTACTGGAGGAGTGTGAGTGGGATCACCGGGAAGATTTGTCCAAAATTGCACCGGTCCTTCATTCAGGGAGGTAAGCATGTCAGCTCCTTGGTATTTGGTTTCCAAGAACTTGAGGAAGCGGTTCCTCCAAACAAAGTACTCGCTCCGGCGAAGTACGGGTAGACGAATGTCACTTCCCATTGAAATGGTTTCCATCGTTGATAGTCGGGTTTTGATCATTTTACGTGAAGTGATTGAATTAGAGTGTTTGTGAAGTGAGAGCAGTTTGGATTCTCAAAGTATGAGACTTTATCGAAAAATTTTGGTTTCGAAAAACTTTTAGTGCGAAAATCGGGTTCAGAAATTATGATGCAAAAATCGATTCGAAAATTTTAATGCGAAAATTTGGGGTTCAAAAATTTTGTTGTGAATATCGGCTTCGAAAATTTGAGTGTGAAAATCTCACTTCGAAAATCACGATGCAAAAATTTCAAAAATGCCCTCGAAAACCATTTTTTGAAAGTTTACGAAAATGCCCTCGAAAACCAATTTTCGCAGAGTTCTGCAAAAAGTTTTTCGGTACCGAAAATTACGACAATGCCCTTGAAAATATTCAGTTATAGCGAATCAATTTTTGCAGAGTTCTGCGAAAAGGTTTTCCTTACCGAAAATTAGGACAATGCCACCGAAAAGCTAGTTAGTGCCGGAAATCGATATGATTTTCGAAAATTAGGACAACGTTTTTCGAAATGGTTTTCGATATGATTTTCGAAGTGGGTAGGAAAATTTTACCAAAAATCTCCAAACACAGATTTTGCTCAGAAATCACTCAAACTAAATGAAAAATTCTGGGTTCTTTCACAGAAACTCATGAAATTGTCCTAATACACTAAACGAGTTGAGAAGCAACCAAAACTGGCTCAAAATCACTCGAAAAATAGTAAGAACACATAGAAGTTTGCGTTTAACTCAAAAACTCAATAAACCCAGAAAATCTCTAAAATTCAAACGTAAATGGGTTCAATCGGTCAGGTTAAGTTCTGTCACCAATTGTATGTTCTGAGTACCTAACGTTCAACGATAAACGAGGTGGAATCAATGAGAAATATGGAAAAACCTTCTAGTGCGTGTTTAGTGCATGTTCTTAGCTTGGGAGGTTTTAATGTTGGAGGCTCAATTCCTAAAGATGATTCCCGTGATTAATGTTTAGGATTTTAGTATTTATACCACATTATTAGGGAATTTTTGAGATTATAAATCTCATCTATAAGCTTTTCCTTTATCCGCTCGGAAACCTACTATTTCTGATTCCAAAGATGCGTTCAGTTAAGCTATTTTACTAGCAACCTCTGGAATTTTCCAACAAAAGATTGTTTATTAGAATGTAAATTATTTTGTTCGTTGGACGCTAAGTCTTTAGAGGAATTTCGGTCCGTTTGATCGTTTTTCGCAATAATGTCCTCTAAATGTTTAACTTTAAGTATAATTTACTGTGTTCCTCAAATAGAAGATTAAAACTACCCCACAAATTGCTCAAATCAGTCAAATCATTATTGCTTTCAAGTTTGCAATTTTTAAAATTATTTGTTAGTTATTTTCTCAAGGTTAGTGATTTTCTCACGCACATTATCTAAATGGCATGTAAGTCTAGCTTTTTCACTTAAACTCCTTGTTGGATATTGTGAAATGAAAATTAATCTAAAAGTCACATTATGAAATGGTGCATGGATTAATTCCAAAAGGTACAGTTGAAAAGATATTTCTTTTGAAGGACGTACCTTTTTGTACTTGATGACCCTAGGGTCATTATAAATATGTTCCCTACATCATTGAATTACAAAACAACGTTGCATTCATTGCATATTAGAAAGCACGTCCTAGGATCATAGTGCAAGAAAGAACCGAGTCTCGTAGTAAGATTCGCCGAAAAACTTCATTGAATCGAAAGTGCTGCGATTGCGAAGTTAGAAGTCGTTGTATCTTGGGGACGCTCACCGTTAAACCGATTGAGCACATAATATCGGGGTGATACGTCTTACGGACAGCGTACGTAGTACGTGCCTCGACTTACCCCGTTTGCGTCTGCATAGATTAGCCACCGACAAATACACCGAAACTACCGTAATACCAACAATCATAAGACGTAGCTGTGTGTCTTTGATAGATGGCACCCGCATCAACATTCAAAAGTTAGACAAAGCAGACATGCACATAAGAAGATATCTAGCACGAAACGTTTCTCGTAGTCATTCTCTGTTGTGAGAAGCGGCGCAAGCATGCTAGTGGTGCCAGATGGAGAGTGGTTTGCTGCTGTTACTGAGGGCTGCGGAAAACATATATATCTTGAAAAAAAATATATATATATATATATATATATATAAAGAAAAAAAAAAGAACGGCGTTCTGCAAGCAACGACAACAGAGAATAAATAAAGAAGCTTGGTTGTGATTTGATTTGGTCTCGTGCGCTCACCTATCCCCTCAGACCGAGGCAGAGATCAACAAAAGTCACTGCACCGACGCGGCTCATTCTTCTGTTTTCGTTTAACGATAATTATGTTTATCTTAAGACCAATAAGAGAGGTGAAGAGAGACGTCTTCCCAAACGATGCAACTTTCGTTTGACCCATTCATGCCGAACAGACGCAACACTATGCAAGAAGGAACGTAACAACCCTTGGCAGCTAAGACAACGATTGGGTCTCAAAGTCGCAAAAATCCACTGCCACTATTTTCCATATATCGCACCCGTTCATGTGCCCCACCTTGGAAGCGACGTGTCGGTCAGCAAGAGTCTCTGGAACATACGAGACCCCTCTCTCTGCAAAGTAGACTCGAAGAAGAGAAAGTGAAATTCCTGAAGGCCGAACGGAGATGGACGCGGCGGAACAGCAACACATCGGGGCCCGATGACGTCGACAATGATGTGGTCATATACCTGGTTCATCGTTTTTCATAGGACCTCGACGTTCAACGAGGAATCCGAGGCGGCAAAAGCATATGACACGACACAGCTGAGAGACGGTCTGGAATTTCAACATTCCTGCCTGATCCCAGCCGGTGCGAGGCTCAGCCCGGGGTTGACTGCAGGAGTAGCACCATGACAGTGACATGTGGGTGTGCTCGCTGCCGCTGCGCTATCCGGCGACGCGCGGCTATTTTCAAATGGGGTTGCTGCATCGGCAGCGCCTTTGGGCGATGCGGGGCTGAGAAAACCGCTGCAGTGTGAAGCTATTGTGGATGCGAGGATGATGCAGCTCGGGCTCCGGTGCGAGGCTGCCACACAAGGCTGCGGCTTGAGGGTGCCGCGTATGGATCTGGGCTGAATGAAGGCGGTGGTGCGGGTTGGCGAGATTTTTCTTTCCCGTGGCTGTTGCTGGTCGGAGATGCAAGGTGGCTGCGAGTAGGCTAGAGAGAAGTGGTTGTGCACTCTGCTGCAAACTGAGGTGGCTGCGAGGCTGTTGCAACGAAAGCGCCATCGAGCGTTCCAGAGCCGCAAACACTGCTTTGGGATCTCCCTCCCGTATACCAGGTCGCTGCGGATCAATAGGGCTGAGCGAAGGTGGTACGGCAGATCGTGTCTAATCGTGGCTATACACGTTCCTCACGCTGCGACACTGCCCAGGGCTGCGAGGCTGAGCATCGTCGCACCGCAAATTGGTCGGGCGCGGCGGGCTGGTGACGCTCGACTGATGCAAATCATCGTCTCGGGCGTGCGCGTAGCAGCGAACACCGCAGTTCGGGGCTGAGAAGGCCGATGCTGCTGCGAGGTCTGCATGAGCGTTGTGGTAACTGCGCAGATATTGCACCGGCAGCGCCGTCGGGCGATGTCTGGCTGCACACACCACAGAATGGCAGCGCCATTGGGCGCTGCAGGACCACGATTTGGGACGCCGCTGCTACGTCGGCATCTGCGTCTTTGGGGCTCATGCTGCTGCGCTGGGCAGCCGAATATGACTGCAGCAACGAGCGACAATGTAAAGCTACTCGGGGCAAGGTCGGAGGGATATGGCGCGAAGTTGCTGCACCAGGAGTGTCATCGGCCATTCTAGAGCCACAGACGTTGTTGCCTTCTTCGTTGATGACGTGGCCATGGCGTTTATCCGAGATCTTCCAAAACGGTTGGTTTCGAGGAACCCGTGTAGGAAAGCCTCTCCTTATTATAAACCAAGCACGAAATGGTTCCCTTACGTCGAGCAATGCTCTCTCTCCTTGGATGCCAACGAGATATAATATATATATATATATATATATTTATATATATATATATGAGGAAATAGAAAGGAGAGCGATGAGCAAGAGAAGAATCAATGAATGAGAGCCATCGCTACACAGAGGCTGTGGAGAGAGTCGTTGAGAGACTCGAAGTGACTAAGAACATTACCGTGGTTCTCTGTAGGGGTGAGATTGGGGCGGTTAGGGAGTTTTTTACTCAAATTTTAACCTGACCCGATATATTGCGGTTTTTAATAAAGTACCCCAAACCTGACCATAAAACTTTCAAGCCGATGCTCCGCGGTTTTCTTGGGTGCGGTTGGGTTGGGGCGGTTTTTGCGGGTTTTTTTAATCACAACGAAAATATAATTATTCTTATTAGTATAAAAATAAAATTCAAGAATAAAAAGTTAATAAACTTTTACGAGTAATAAAAAGTAACAAGTAAAATAGAAAAAAGTTTGCAAAATTAGTACACACTAGTTTATTAAAATTTTAATAGAAAAAAGTTAATAAACAATAGTGACATTATAAAATTTTAACGAAAAATATAAAAAAATAACAAGGATATGAACTTATAATAAAATTTGTTATCACGTAATAAACAAAAAGTAAACAAGTAGTACGTCGAAAAAAAAAGTTATGAATATGAACTCACATTCTCTATTCAAGAATAAAAAATATTTAAGAATCAAATTAACATAAGAAAAAAACCATTAGTTTATAATTTAGTGCATTCTAGTATTTTCATCTAACTGAGCCTTTCCAATTCGCATTATTACATTGATGCTTATGGTCTTTCAACTTCCTTACTATTAGAAATTACGACTCCCTATCTTATTTTCATCTATTAACTTATGAACTATTAAATAAAACATAATAAAAGTATAATATTATTAAATGCGGTTTTTTGCGGTTTTAAAAATACAAAACCAAACCCGATTGCAAAATATGCGGTTTTATTTTTTAAAACTCAAACCAACCCATCAAGTCGTCAACCCGATACTTGCGGTCTGGGTTGGGTTGTATCGATTGGGTGGGGCGGTCCGACGGGTTAAATGCTCACCCTAGTTCTCTGTATGCGCGAGGGCCTGCATCGATGGGTGCTGAGGGGCTGCAAAACTAAGTTTGGGCCGTGCTTCAATGATGAGCACGCTGTCGGGCGACGCCGTTGGGCGTCGGGCACACGAAAATATATATATATATATATATATATATATATTGGGCCCACTAGAGTTTCTTGCATATTGATGTATTGCGCATACCCTGAGTTTAGGCCAAGTTGGGCCTACGTATTTCCATCTTCGCATGTTTGGCTTATACAGAGCCTCTGAGGAGATGATGAATTGTAATGTTGATCAGTTCTGGCTACCCTAGAACTTGTGGAGGAAGTATTTCTGTTAGCAAATCGCATTCCTAATGCATAGCCACACAAAAGGGAATAAGACTCTGTACGAGTTATGGAAAAAAAATAGGAAAATATCCTATAAACACTACGAAGTGTGGAGGTACCTAGAAAAGGTTGAAGTACCTAAACCGAAGGTGGTTAAAATAGGACCCAAAACTGTTGACTGCATTTTTCATGGGATATGCAAATAACAGAAGTGCACAGAGTTCTCTGGTGCACAAATCGGAAATCTCTGACATGAACGCAGAGATGATAATCGAGTCGAGGAACGCCGCATTCTTCGAAAATATCTTTTCAAATAAGGAAAGAAAGGAGATAAGTTCTGTGAAAGGAACTCACGGTGCCGTTGAAAGTTCACTTCAAGAAGTTGAGGAACTGAGGCAGAGTAAAAGAAAGACAGTGACCAAATCATTTGGACCCAACTTTCTGACATATATGATGGACGACGAACCCCGAACATTGCAAGAAGCCTTGTTCAGTCCAGAAGCACCGTTCTGGAAAGAAGCTATCAATAGCGAAATTGAGTCCATCATGCAGAATCATACCTGGGAACTAGTAGATCTCCCGAAGGAGTGCAAACCGCTCGGATGGAAATAGGATCCTGAAAAAGGAAACTTAAGACCGATGGGTCGATCGAGAAATATAAAGCTCGATTAGTACCTGAAGGGTTCAATCAAAAGGAAAGTTATGACTTCTTTGATACCTATTCACCCGTAACAAGGATAACGTCCATTCGGGTTCTCGTTGCTATTGCAGCGTTGTGTAATCTCGAGATACACCAAATGGACGTGAAGACAACATTCCTGAACGAGGAATTAGAAGAAGAAATATATATGAAACAACCCGAAGGGTTTGTAGCACCCGGGCAAGAGAACAAAGTATGCCGTCTCGTGAAATCACTTTACGGGCTTAAACAAGCTCCGAAACAGTGGCACGAGAAAATTCGATATGACGATGCTATCGAATGGGTTCAAAATAAATGAGTGTGATAAATGTGTTTACAATAAAGGCATACCCGACGAATTTGTGATTGTATATCTTTACATAAACGACATGTTGATCATGGGAAACAATCACAAAATAATCGTGAATACGAAGAATATGTTGAAAAATTATTTCACCATGAAGGATATGGGTTTGGCGGATGTCATATAAGGGATAAATGTCTCTAAGACACCCGAAGGAATTGTTCTGATACAATCTCACGACGTTGAGAACGTGTTAAAGAAATTTCAAGCCTTCGATGATCCTTAGGCTAAGACACCTGTAGACGCTAATCTACATTTGGTCAAAAATAAAGGAGAGCCTATATCGCAACTCGAATATGCTCGGGTGATTGGCAGTCTGATGTATCTGTCTAACTGTACTCGACCCAACGTAGCACATTCAGTGAGTAAACTTAGCAGGTTTACTAGTAATCCGGGTAATAGTCATTGGATAGCACTAAAGAGAGTGCTAAGATATCTGAATTACACTATTAATTATGGCATACTCTATTCGAGATATCCCACAGTTCTTGAAGGAAACTGCGACGCAAATTGGATATCTGACAGTAAAGACTCCAAGTCCACGAGTGGTACGTATTTACAATCGGTGGAGGAGTAGTTTCTTGGAAATCCTCAAAGCAAACGTGCATAGCCTGATCAACGATGGAATTGGAGTTCATTGCACTAGATAAAGCCAGCGAAGAAGTTGAATGGCTTCGGAATTTTCTGGAGGACATTCCTTGTTGGAACAAACCTGTGCCAGCGATAATGATACACTGCGATAGCATGACGGCTATCGGCATGGCACATAGTTGTATGCATAATGGTAAGTCTCGGCACATACGTCGGAGACATAACACCGTAAGACAACTAATCTCTAATGGAATAATCTCAATTGACTATGTGAAGTCTAAAGAGAACATAGCAAATCCTTTGACGAAAGGCATCACTAGAGAACAGTTAAACACTGCAGTAAGGGAATGGGACTAAAAATCCACACACTAAGGAAAGGCACAGTGGAAACTCAACCATGATGAGTGGAGATCCCACGAACTTGGTTCAATGAGACAACTAAGTTGTGGCTATTTCAGTTGTATACTTGGAAATTCTAAAAGTCCATTCTCGAGAGCTGCCCAAGTATCTCTCAATTACATGTGGTAAGGGTAAGCGTTTACGCTTTTAATGATGACTATACTAAAATTGGTGGAGTATATCGTGCTACTCCAGGATTAAGTCCTAATAGTTGGTCACCTATATAAGTGAGAAGTGGAGCCGCTTCAATGTTAACACTTATGAATTCGAGATATCGTCCAAGGCCAAAACGGACACAATGTGAGATCGAAAGAGATCAGATTCATCATTGTGTGTATGCTGTTGTCTTGGTTTACACAAAAAGCTGCCAGTTCAAGACATCACGTTCACTGAGCAACGAGTAAATCCGATAGCATTTCCCTACGGAAGGTTCACAGCCGCAAGCTACCTATCCCGATGCAATGATGGGCCGTCGGGACTTTCTTGCAAGAGTCTGCATAATCATTAGTTTCATTCATGTGGGAGATTGTTGGATATTGTGAATGAAAATTAATCTAAAAGGCACATTATAAAATGGTGCATGGATTAATTCCAAAAGGTACAACTGAAAAAGGTATTTCTTTTGAAGAGATGTACCTTTTTGTACTTGATGACCCTTGGGTCATTATAAATATGTTCCCCACATCATTGAATTACAGAACAACGTTGCATTCATCGCATATTAGAAATCACGTCCTAGGATCATAGTGCAAGAAAGAACCGAGTCTCGTAGTAAGATTCGCCGAAAAACTTCGTTGAGTCGAAAGTGCTGCGATTCCAAAGTTAGAAGCGTTGTATCTTGGGGACGCTCGCCGTTAAACCGATTGAGCACGTAATAACGGGGCGATACGTCTTACGGACAACGTACGTAGTACGTGCCTCGACTTACCCCGTTTGAGTCTGCATAGATTAGCCACCGACAAATACATCATAACTACCGTAATACCAACTCTCCTCAATAAGCATTCATAATTATTTGCTAATTTGTTTTCTAATTCAGTGATAGTCTTATCTTTACTAGTAAGTTGAGTTAGCTCTAGCTAAGAGGAATTTGAATTCTTGGTTAGTTCACGAACGTTAGTTTCTGAGCTAGCTACTTTCGATTTAAGACTAGAAATAATTTCTGGTGCAATAGCTAACCTAGTTGCTAACGTTTGGTTAGTCTTACACTCTTGTTTACGTTCACGACACATGGTTTTATAATAATTCTTTACAGAAAGAGAAGCTTCATATAAATCACTTTGGGTAAATTATGCCATACCCCGATGTGGTTATATTTAAATGCACATAACTACCCTATGCTTTTTTAATTGCGTGAAACTCTTTTGTGCTATCTAAAACTTAGCATCGTACCTCTGGTGTTATTTAAAACTTAGCACCGTACCCCCTGTGTTGTCTAAAACTTAGTACCGTACCCCCTGTGTTTTTTAAAACATAGCACTGTACCCCACCAATTACGGGGTGAAAATGAGAAGGAAGGGATTTTACGCTATTTCCGAACCATAGGGGGTTTTGATGCTTATTTTAAAATCACAGGTGGGTTATATGCTATTTACCCAATCACTTATGTTAAAGTCCATCTAAGAGATTTCAGGAGTAGACTCCATATGAGTTTCTAATTTAAAAATTTTAATTTTAATTGGATACGAGATCGTTAACGAGTTGTGTAGATTTGAATTTTTTTTGGCTTTGAAAAATTCAGCGCCGAAAAGTTTTGGTATATCAAGAAATATCGTGAAGTTTCGAAAATTTTCAATGACGAAAACTTTTTGGGGTGTACCTAATTGAATGGGCAAAAATCGAGTACTCTATCTGAATGAAGCGGGCAAAAATTGAGCACTCTATCTGGGTCACGTGAACGCGCTCCATGGATTAAGACTGCCACCGAAATCAGGGAGAAGACTTCTTTATTAGTCAACGAGAGTCGGGAGCATTTTGTAGCTTTTATTTTTCTCTTCATTATTAAGAGAATCTCAATTGTTGTTGCCCATCGCCTCCTCTTTCAAATGCTAATTAATTTTGTTTTTGTAATAGCTGAGGAGTGGTCTACCCATTCGCAGTGAAACCATGGCTCTCTTTCGTAAAAGGTTGTTTTCATTTGCTTGGTACCCGTTCTTTGAGAGTGGAGAGATATGAGTAGAATATACTCTTTGAACTTTGTAAAGATGTTGTTCAAGGGCCAAAAATAAGATGGATATAATTTCTCCCACATCATTCAGTCCCCCTCTTTCTTAATTCTCAAAGTATTTGAGAATGAGAAGTAGTAGACTTTATTTTTTAATGACTGTCCTTGTCTTCTTGAAATAATGTTCGGCTTTAGAGACCTCGCCCCGACCCCTTTGGCAATTACTTATAGGACTTTGGTTCGGCTTCCATGTCTTTGCCAAGCCTACTATTTGAGTTTATTTAAGGGACTTAAAATTTTAGCTTTCGCAGCCTTGCCCTACCTACTATTTGAGATTACTTATGGAACTTAAAATTTTATTTTAGCTTTAGCATCTTGGCCCTGCCTACTATTTGAGGTTACTTACGAGACTTAAAATTTTATTTTAGCCTTCGCAGCCTTGCCCGTGCCTACTATTTGAGGTTACTTACGGGACTTAAAATTTTATTTTAGCTTTCGCATCTTGGCCCTGCCTACTATTTGAGGTTACTTACGGACTTAAAATTTTATTTTAGCCTTCGCGGCCTTGCCCCTGCCTACTATTTGAGGTTACTTACGGGACTTAAAATTTTATTTTAGCTTTCGCATCTTGGCCCTGCCTACTATTTGAGGTTACTTACGGACTTAAAATTTTATTTTAGCCTTCGCGGCCTTGCCCCTGCCTACTATTTGAGGTTACTTACGGGACTTAAAATTTTACTATTGGCGATCTTCGTTCCGACCCTTTAGGGGCCTTACGAAGGCTGAAATATCTTGGCTTTGGCAGCCTCACTTTGGGAGATTTTTCTACTCATCGAGCATATTTATTTGTTAGTAAAATCAAATAAAACATGCAAATTGAAGCGGACAAAAATCGAGGACTCTATTTGAGGCACGCGAACGCGCTCCATGGATTAGGACTGCCACCGAAATTAGGGAGAAGACTTCTTTATTAGTCCGCGAGAGTTGAGAGCATTTTGTAGCTTTTATTTTCTCTTCATTATTACGAGAATATCAATTGTTGTTCCCCATCGCCTCCTCTTTCAAATGCTATTTTTTTGTGTTTTTATAATAGCTGAGGAGGGTCTACCCATTCGCAGTGAAACCATGGCTCTCTTTTGTGAAATGTTGTTTTAATTTGCTTGGTACCTGTTCGTTGAGAGTGGAAAGATATGAGTGTATTATACTCTTTGAACTTTGTAAACATGTTGTTCAAGGGCCAAAAATAATATGGATATAATTTCCCCACATCATCCAGTCCCCCACTTTCTTAATTCTCAAAGTATTTGAGAATGAGAAAGTAGTAGACTTCATTTTTTATGACTGTCCTTGTCTTCTTGGAAAAATGTTCGGCTTTAGAGACCTCGCTCCGACCCCTTTGGTAGTTAGTTATAGGACTTTGTTTCGGCTTCCTGTCCTTTCCAGCCTACTATTTGAGGTTACTTACTGGACTTAAAATTTTATTTTAGCTTTCGCGGCCTTGCCCTGCCTATTATTTGAGGTTACTTATTTTTTTTAACTTTCGCATCTTGGACCTGCCTACTATTTGAGGTTACTTAAGGGACGTAAAATTTGATTTTAGCCTTCGCAGCCTGCCCCTGCCTACTACTTGAGGTTACTTACGTAGGCTGAATAATCTTGGCTTCGGCAGCCTCACTTTGGAAGAGTTTTCTACTCATCGAGCATATTTATTTCTAGTAAAATCAAATAAAACATGCAAATAAATAAATATAGTTAAGAAAAACTTAGCTTCACTTGAGCATCATTCATAAGTTGAATTTCGAGGAACCTATGTTTCCGGCTTTGGCAGCCTTGCCCCGGCTTCGATGGGGGATTTACTTGGTTTGTAATTTCTTTGTTTCGACAGCCACCTCGCGGCCCTTTACGGATTGCTTGCGGGACTCAAAATTTTCCAAGTTCCATGGACTTGGCTGCCTCGTCACGGTACGTATCTAGATGATCAATAAAGAGTTGCGGAGAAAAACAACAGATTTGTGGAGTTGCTGCTTTCAATGGATGCTCATAGCTTTCGAAGGGAAGATCCTAAAACAAACATAGAATACACCAGAGCCCCTCAAGCGTTCGATAATAGTCTTGGGAGCATATATGCGAGTTAGGATTCCCTTCCTTGGCAGTTTCAAATGAGGGATATATCGCTCCAAACGACATACCGGTTTAACACCTCTATCCGCAGCAATTATAAAGCCTTGAAACGAACGACTGTAGTATATGCTTTCGGAGATAAAACAAAATCAAACCACTTGGGAACAAATCGCTATAAATAGTTGGCGGTTAGAAACCATTGAATATAAATAAGAAGCACTAGGTTTATCCATCTACGTGATAGCAGGGATCTCTGGTCCCGTACTCACTAGCCGAAGTGACCAAACTTTGCGTGGATCAATTTGGAATCATCAGACCCGAGGGTAGAATTTTGAATTTTGAATCTCCTCTACAACTCTTCTCCTGAAATTTGAAATGACGATTTCCCACAGACGGCGCCAAATGAAGCGGGCAAAAACCGAGCACTCTATCTGAGGCACGTGAACGCGCTCCATGGATTAGGACTGTCACCGAAATCAGGGAGAAGACTTCTTTATTAGTCAGCAAGAGTTGGGAGCATTTTGTAGCTTGTATTTTTCTCTTCATTATTAAGAGAATCTCAATTGTTGTTGCCCATTGCCTCCTCTTTCAAATGCTAATTATTTGTGTTTTTATAATAGCTGAGGAGTGGTCTACCCATTCGCAGTGAAACCATGGCTCTCTTACGTGAAAGGTTGTTTTCATTTGCTTGGTACCCGTTCGTTGAGAGTGGAGAGATATGAGTAGATATACTCTTTGAACTTTGTAAACATGTTGTTCAAGAGCCAAAAATAATATGGATATAATTTCTCACACATCACTAATAGTTTTGAAGAGATGTCGAAGACTTCAAAAATTTTGCCAAAATTTTTCTATAATGTGTCAAAAAATGTTTTGAGTTTGAAAATTAATATTCGGTGTATGAGTGCGAAAATTAAAATTTTGAAGTGTAGGGATGCGAAAATTAGAATTTTCAAAGTCTAGAGTGCGAAAATAATGATTTTTGAAGTTTAGGTGTGAAAATAATAATTTTCGAAGTCTAGGTGAGAAAATAATAATTTTCGAAGTGTAGGTGCGAAAATAATAACTTTCGAAGTCTAGGTGCAACTTAAAATTTTTGAAGTGTACAGAACGAAAATTTAAATTTTCTAAGTGAAAGCATGCGGAATAAAGTTTCCAAGTTAAGTACAAAGATGTTGAGTGCAAAAATTAACTTTCGAAGTGTTGGCACGAAAATAAATTTCGAAGTCTAGGGTTGCGAAAATAGACTTTCGAAGTGACGTGCGGAAATAAATTTTCGAAGGGTAGGAGTGCGAAATACAATTTTCGAAGTGTAGATGCGAACATTTGATGTTTCGAAGTCTAGGTGCAAAAATAAATTTTCGAAGTGTAGGGATGCAGAATTTAAATTTTAAAGTGCTACTGCGAAAAATTAGATTTTCGAAGTGTAGACTGCAAAAATTATGATTTCTGAAGTGTGAGATTTTCGAATCAATTCTTGCAGTGATTTCCGAATTCAGTACTATAATTTTTTTGCGAAAATGTCAGAGACGCACTGAACACACAATTTCCGATCCCAAACACAAAATCGTTCAAGTTAAGCTTGAGTAAAGATTGAAACACTTATCTACTGAACCCTAAACACTCAATTATGCATATAGACACCAAAACTATCAAAATTTTTGAAAATTTCGCAGAATATCGTGAAGAACACGGAATGAACTCCGACACAAATCTGAAAATTTTGAGTCAAATCTTAACGCGCGTGACTCGAATACCACTTGTTAGAACCAGACAACAATATATAACAAAAATATGAAAAAATTATCACGAAAGATCGGAAAGAATTAAAACTTCGTGGAGTGTTTGTTCATGAGAAGCGTTGGGAACGACACTTCCTTCTCTTAAAATGGATAATCTTATTATTTCACACACTTACACACCTTATGTGTGTGTTATGATTTTAGAATTTATACCACATAATTTGGTATATAATATTGGGCTTAACAAGCCCAATTACACTAAGTCTTTTATGAAAATAATCGTTTACTAATTGTTGAACACAGTAAAATATATCTAACAGGAGAGTGAAGTCGATTTCGTGAGGAGAGAGAATTTTATCGGTTTGCGAATGGAGTTTTTGATAAATGAAGTTATAGATATGAACTTGTCGATACTGATATGTTGTTGAGTGAGATAACTTTTTTGGTAGAATAGAATATTGAAAGTATTGGTAATATTAAAAAATAGATATAAAAACTTATAATTATATATCAAAGATAACATAAAATTAGAAAAGTTATTTTTCTTATTTTCATCTAAATTTTCTTATTTTCTATATTTTGTAAAAAAAATATTTTTGGTCACCTCTTTCTAAAACATTCTAAAACAAATTTCTCTCCCTAAAATTTTTGCTTGAGCAAAGATAAATTTCTCCTCCTAAGAAGTATAGAAATACTATAGTTCCCCTTAAAAAAGATAGCTAGTGCTCCCCCCCTAAATTCATGCTTGCTTAATTTTTTTGTCAAAAATATATCCCGCAACAGCAATGAAAAGCACGTATTAACATAGAAAAAGATCCGTGATTTACAATCGATCATGGATGAAGATCAAACATTCATAACTTATATACAAGGAAATTGAAGCGTTTCTCATCAAAAGTCTTAGGCCAACTCCAACATACAACACAAAAATACAGTTAACTTTATAAAAAAAATACAGTTGCTACAATGTTTTTACTCCAATCCACCAACTCTATTTTCTACAATAATTTTTTACTCCAACCCATTAAATCTATTTTCTACACTAAAAATAGTATTTCATACATATTCTTACGTTATTAGAATTTATTTATAAGAACGAAAACATTATATATATTAAAAATTCAATTATGCCTGAAAAATATTTTTTATTTATATTTTCAAAACACAAATAATAATTTTTATATGTAAAACATATTAATTAGATAATTGACATGTTATTTTAAAAGAAAATATACTCATATTTTCTATGTGAAAATAAAATATTTAATTTTATTTCATAAAAAAAACATATAGAATATTAAAGAGGTTAATAGAATTTAATTTTATTATTTTTATGATATAAAATATTTTAAACATAACTAAAAAAATTTATATGTAAAAAATAAAAAAATAAAAAGTAAATTAACTCTATTTTAGAGTTGAGAAATAGAGTTACTCTAAATATGGAGTATCTCTGTCTGCAAACTCTATAATAGTGTTAAAATATACTGTTAAAACTCTATTTTAGTGTTTTACACTAAAATTGAGCACCCATTGGAGATGCTCTTAGTCAATAAGTCGGCTAATTGGAGATCAATACATATAAAAATACATATCGATTGTGTCATTTTCAACATGATCTTTCATATAGTGATATATTATATCTATGTGCTTCGTTCTAGAATGGTGAGCATGATTGCATGTTATGGCGATTGTACTCTTTGAGTCGCTATAAATTGTAATTTATTTAAAGGAAACACATAGTCTCGTAGTTGCGTCCGCATCCACAGAATTTGTGAGCAACAACTAGCGTCAGCGGCATATTCTGCATCGACCGTAGATGTTGACACACAATTCTGGTTTTTGGATAACCAACATATGAGTTTATCGCCTAAGAACTGTGCACTCCAGAAGTGGTTTTCCTGTCCATCCTACATCTTACATAATCGACATTCGTGTAATCAACTAAACTAAAGTTGGAGTTTTAGGATACCACACTCCAAGGTCCTATTCTTGCATCGTGCGGGCGGCCTCGTCCAAGGTCCTATTCTTGCATTCGACAACACCATTTTGTTGAGGTGTCTTCGCGGCCGAAAATTGTTGGGAGATTCCTTGCGATTGATAGAAGGTAGCGAGTCGATTATTTTTTAACTCGGTATCATTATCTGTTCTTATAAGTTGGATAGAATTTCGTAATAAATTTTGTGTAGAATTCACGAAGGCTTCTATCAAGTCAGGTTTCTCATCCTTCATTCGAAGAAACTTCATCCACGTGTAGTGAGAATAGTCGTCCACGATTACTAGCAAGTACTTCCGACCGTTGATGCTTTGAGTTTGCATCGGTCCACACAAGTCAATGTGAAGTAGCTCTAGAGGTCGAGTAGTAAAGGCTATTTGTTTAGTCTTGTGAGACGCTCGCTTCATATTCCCTAACTCGCAAGCTGACTAACGATTCTTCTTGTCATACTTTAGATTCGGTAAACCGTTGACCAACTTCTTCGAGTGTAGCTTGCTTAGGTCCTTGAAGTTTAGATGAAATAGCCTTTGATACCATAATGTATTTTGTTGCATCGACATCTTCGATATTAGACAGACAACCATGAAGGGTTTGATGATCTTCAAATTTATAGTAAATAAATTTCACTTGCGGGACCCGATGAGGAGTTCCTGCTTTTGGTCGACGATAACACAACATTTTTCGCTCGAAAGTGCACTTCAAGATCTTTGTCACAAATTTGTCTGATGCTGAAGAGATTGTGCTTCAAACCCACAACGTAAGATACATCTTGTATGTCGATATTGACCAGAATTAGATCGTCGTAGCCTAAGATAGGTGAGGACTCATTGTTTCCCAACCGAACGTTTTCGTGATAGTGCTCGGTGTAGTCGCTCAACAGTTCTTCATTTCCCGTCATGTGTATGGAGCAACTAGAGTCGATGTACCACATATGATGGATCCACAAAACATATTAGAAGATTTAGGTACCCATTTTAGGATATGTCCTCCCTTATTTGCAGAAGTCGGTGTAACTACCAATAATAATCCCAAGTGAGCCGACAAAGCCTTTTTAAGAGAACTATTTAGCGAAGCTATTGGCTTAGGAATCCACTTTTTGATAGCCTTAGGTGGGGGTGTCGTAGGTACCCAAATTTGTATATCCATAGGAGGAGGTGTTTTTGGGACCCGAGTTTGGTTTACGTTAGGGGACATTTCTCCACCACTGGTGTCTTGACTTTGTCACAAGCCATAGTTAATCGCATTTGTGTATGTCCATTCTCTACTACTTGTGTTCTTTGTGTATGTCCATTCTCTACTACTTAGTGTTCTTAAGACCCATACATTACTTTTAAGCTTATCTTCAAGCTCCTTAACTGTCCTACGTTCTTTGTACATAGATGGGGATTTATATTGTAAAGAACATAAGGTTTCACATAAATCAAGGTCGGAGTTCGTTACCTCGGTTTCAGAGGATGACAAGGTGGAGGCATTGTTTGACGCATCCGTTGCACATCCTCCGAGCCGCTCTGGACATTGTCCATGAGATAGAGATTTTCCTTCTCTCTTTCCTTAGTGTCCTCGAGCCAATGGTTTTGCTGCTCCATGAGTGTTATTCCCACTTATTTTTGTTTTGATAGTTGAAGCTTTTTGGCGTAGTAGTTTGTGTCTTTCTTATTGGGCGTGTAGCAATCCTTGGGCCTATGCCCTAGCTTGCCACAATTGTAGAACTTCATGTCTTTGTCGGGGTTCTTGAATGATTATCTAGAATGATTATCTAGAATTGTGTGGGGCCCTAAAAAATAGATTTAATCATTCCCGATGCTTGTCCCTTGCTCTCAAGAAAGTTGAAGAATCGCCTCCTCCAAACCGTGTACACGCCGCTCTGGAGGATGGGTGGTTGTACATCGTCTCCCATCGAGTAGGCGTCCAATTTTGTTCTTTGGTTGGATGTGGATCTTTTTCATGAAGGTTTTGGATTCGAATATAAAGAAAAATAGCTAATCGAGTATATAAGTCTTGTGTATCAAATATGTTTTCGAAAAATGTGTTTAGGAACGAAATTACTTTTTCGGGTCTAAACTTTGTATCAAAAAGTTTTCTTGTTGCAGGGTGTGATCAAAAACTTTTCGGACTAAAACGTATGTGTATTGAAAAGTTTGGGGTAGAAAAGTTAGGATATCGAAAAAGTTGGGTTATCAAAAACGTTAGATACCGAAAGGTTGGTTTTATCACCGAAAAGTATTGGTATGTAAAACTAGTATAAAAAAGTTTAGGTACCGAAAAGTTTTATACATCGAAAAGTTATGTATCGAAAAGCCCGGTACAGAGAAATTAGGTACCGAAAAGTTTTATACTATAGCTAAAAGTTTTATAGATATATCAAAAACTTTTTCAGTACCGACAACGTAAGTTTTCGATAAGGTTTGTGATACTACAGTTTGCGATAAAAAGTTTCCGATGCGAGTTTGTTATCGAATACTTTTCCTGAACCGAAAAGTTTGTAGAATTCGATCAGAAATACTTAAACTCGGTTGAATTTTTCGGAAATTTGATAGAATGGTAAATGAATTCCGTGATGAAGATTTTTGGTCAAACTACAAAATTCGTAAAATCGATAGGTTCGACCGATTGAATTTCAATGCAGTTTTGTTTAAACACTCGACCAAACCTAATTCACTCCAAAATAAGTCGAATTTTGCAAAATTCAAACACAATCAGTGATAAACAACATTCACGGAAATTTTGATTTCAAACCGAAAACCTTAAATTTCGAGCCGAAAACTTTAAATGTGATCCAAGTTTTCATGATTTAGCTCTGATATCTATTGTAGAGTCTCGTAATCCAACCTACAGTCGAAATATTCGAGAGTTATCGAAGATTACTGTAAGATCATGACAAAATATCTAGGGTTCTTCGCTTTGGGTGTAGAGAGAGAAAGTTGCTTTGTGCTGAGCTTGAAGATTTTATACATTCTCTCTATAACTTTAGTTTTCAAAATATTCGATATATTGCAAATGAATTCGTTACACTCTTGATTCATAGATGGCGAGCTCTAGCTACATGTATATATAGCACAAACTAAGTTGTTTATTGATTAAGTTTCCTATAACTATGACTTATTTCAATTAAGCCCAAACTACTTATTTACAAATGAAGATAAAAGATAACATATACAATTGAATACAATTATAAGATCTAACGCAGGTCACCGATTTTTTACATCCACGCCTCTGTTGTCCTTATGTTTATGACCTTCGCTAGAACAACAAAAACCTAGATCCACAAGTCTACCGTCAATCTTTTTCGTGATGATGTTTCTTAATACCAAAACTAGTTCGACGTGCATAATCGTTTTATAACATATAAACATCTTCATCATTTTCAAATTCCCTGTTCAAAGTGTCACAAATCCGGGACTTAGATAATTATTTTCGAATTAACAATCCCCGCGCCTTCAGTGATCGGCTCGTGCCAACAAAGTTCTTGCATCCTCGAGTGCGTTGCTAACACGATAAGCCTCCATGAATCTATGCCTTGTTCTAGAGCGGAAACAAACAAGACAAATATATAAAAGAATGGACTGTCGGGTTCGCCTATCCGACTTATCGTGATCTTTATTAAGCTCAAAGACGTACACATTAGGAGAATACCCAAACCCTTCAAACCGAACACGCCTGGGCCTAGCTTTCACTCGCACGAAAACTAGAAACAAGAACATGAATCGAACTACCTATTCTACTCACTCGGTTATCTCCCAAGTCCACTCCGGGATCGTAAATCACTCGCTCACTCAACCTCGCTCGTGAAACCCTCCTCGGGACCCCTATTTGTTCTCGTACATTGAAAATTTCTCGGTATGTTGAAAACGCTCGAACCCTCGAGAATTCTACTTGTGGTGACGTGCTTTAGCTCTCCGAAAGTGCTCGAAAGGTGCTCTGAATTTTGTTCCTTTTGCAGCTCGAAAATGGCTCTATTAATATGCCTTGGGCTCGCGTTTGAATGGCTAAAAAGATCCCCAAAAATCTCAACAAACTCGTTTGAAAAGATCCTCATTTGACTTGGCGTATCTTGACTTGTTCTCCCCAAAATATCTCAACTATTTTGACCAAGTCTTCGGCACACTTCGGGCATCTTCTTCGCCAAGTCTCGCAGCCCCGTTCGAACCTCGGCATGGCTCGGTGCCCCGAGCGCGTTGTGCTGCGGCGCACGCTACTCGCGCTCACAGTCCTCACACCTCACGTACAACCGTGCGTCCTCGCTGCACGTCGAGCTTGGCCTCGCCTTGCTGCTCAGCCATCCTTCATTAGCTCTGTCGTCGACCGCTGACGACCGCCCCACTTCCGAACCGCCGCATTGCGCCCCTGCGCCACCACGCACCACCGTGCTTGGCTTGTTGTCCGACGGGCCACCGCCCGCCCGTCGATGCCTTGAACCTCAACGTCCACGTCCCGCACGTGCTCTCCCACCATCGCCCGCTTGCCTTGGCCCGTGTCATGCCGCTCGTGCGTGACCCCAAGTGTCTTGGTGACTTTGCACATCATTGCTATCCCGCTTGGCTTGATGACGTGGTACTGCAAAGGTGTATGACAAAGTTGGAACTCTAGTTTTCGGTGTGTGAGAAAGCTCTTTATCAGCAGATTTTCCATTGTCTTTCAAATCAAGAGATTCATTTGCATATTTGTTGTTTCAAAATCACGTCTCCCACGTGGAGAGACATTTTCTTCTTCCGACAAAAAGATATTATTAAATCCATAAACTCAAACAGTACGATATTTACAATACAATAATCAACTGTTTGAACGAATTTCGATTAAGCTATGAATAAATATTTTCCACAGAATTAATTAAAAATAACACATAAACGTAGTTGTAAAGAGAAGAAAGTAACTGTAAATCATCAACTACCTTGCTCGTGCTTCACTGTTCATAATTTGGTTCTTTCTTCGAACGAAAAACCGTCCTTAAGAATCACTATGTGATTTAGAAAGTAGTGGTGAAAACACTTAGCCGAATATGAAAAGTAAAACCACTGCTACACATTGGGATAATGTCTCGCTATTTGCAAAGAAACGGTGGTACTGAAATCGTTACTTAGAATTATTGCTAATAAGAAAACATATAAAAAAATATTGAGATAAGAAAATATAAAATGTACAACAATCTATATGTACTTGCCATGATCTTTTAATATAATAAAAGATTATATTACTATATTAACAATATAGTGTATGGATCTTAAGTGTGTGTCTTAGTGATTATTTGCAACACACATTCTCCCTTCTAGCCCATCAATTTTGTCTCTCCAAATTATTAAATTTCTATCTCATCAATGCTAGCCATTGATATTGACAATAGGGATGGAATGGTAACAAAGTTGCACAAATAGTGGGATAGAGGATGCCAAGCTTTGGTCAAGTGGCTCGTCGAGGGTTTGATTTTTGGGCCTTTTTTATTATTATTTAGGACTTATTTGTTTTTCAATTATTAAAATAGGGCTTTTTTCTTTTTTATTAAAACATGGTTCCTTTCCTTGCAATTAACAAAATACGGCATTTCGCGTAAACGCGGCGATGTGAGTATATGTGGCAACGAGGTAATAATGGATGCGGCATCTCTCCAATACGAATCTACTAAGCGTCTCTCTCCAATATGATTCTGTAAAGCTTCATATAAAAAAATATTACTTTAGCGGTGATCCCGCTATCACCTCCTCATCACCGTGTTTGTTTAGTGGGGTGATGAGCCATCACCGTGATGGAGGATCACCTTGGTGATCAAAATGGGGTGATATCCTAGCTTTTGGATCACCCCCAAAAAGCAGGGTGAATCACACCGGGTATGTGATATTTCTAAAATATTTTAGACAAAATTATCCCTTATATTTTAACATCATTCCTCATATATCTTTATTCATATTTATGCTTAAAAAAATAAAAGAATTATATTGAAAATTATATATAATAAACTTATAATTAATACTTAATTTAATATATATGTTTAACATAAAAAATAAAACAATTATATTGAAGAACTATATAAAATACTTATAATAATGTTAAAAAATTAATACTTAATATTGAAATATTAATCACTTTAACGTAAAATATCACCTCAAAATGAACATATGAACCCACTTTACATACATAATATACATAAGGGTAAATATGACATTTATACATCACCCCATCCATCACCTTGATAAACAAACACAATATTCAATATAAGACATGTATATGTAGTACATATATTTTATTGGAATTTATTCCATGTATGCTTCCATGTGACGGTGAGGGGTAAGCCTAGGTATGATACACATACGCACAAAAATACGCAGCCTTTTATATAGACTCTCCTCAGCGGAGATCCTGGTCTCTAAGACGAGGAGTCGGGAAATGAGTATGTCATGAAGCTGGGTGATCGGGATGGTATAGGGGTTGATGAGTGAAGGTGATGGAGTTGGGGTAGTGAGGGTGGGTTGTATGGGGGTGTGTATGGTGGTGGTTAGAGGTGGTGAGGAGACGGGGGATGTTTGAGCTTCGGACGGAGCGGCCTCGAAGACTGGTGCTTTCCCGGTATCCCTTCGGGAAGTCTCAATGGCATGTAGCATTCTGTCCATCAGGCGATCTTCAAGAGAAGAAATGGATGTGGAGAGTGCTTCTTGTAAGCGTTGCTCCGTCACGATCATCGGTAGAGTGGGGCCAGGGAGGCGCTCCACTGTCACAACATCGGAAAAGATTTCCGATGTGCCGCCTGGAATAGGTCTTGAGATTCCAGAACGTTAGGGGACATCCGTTATCAACCTTGAAGTCACCACTTTAGTGGGTTGGCCTATTGTTTGCTCCGAAGATATCGGGGGTCCAATAGGGCTTCCATCCAATCCTTGAGATGATACAGTAGGTATTACCTCTATGGGTATTGAAACAAATTCAGGTTGAATCTGTACGGTAGGCTGATCCGTTGTTGGTGGAGGAGTTGTCACCGAAGCCGGTAGTATTGAAGGAGATACAGACGGGGCCGAGATATGATGTCGTCGAGAGCCCCTTCATTGAAGTCTGTATTCTTCATCCGATTCGGTGGCCTCAGGAGATATATCTTGAGGGACACCTTCAGGCTCGACGGTCGGTGTCTCTGTCTCCTGAGCCGCGGCTCTGGGCTCGGTTATTGCCACCAGAGATTCCCTTTGAGAAGGCGTCGGAGCTTGATCCATGGCATGTACCATCTCCTCCGTGATGGAGTTATTTATTACAGTAGTCTTGGTAGGCTTCATCCGTTGGATCAGCTAGGCTGAGCAGCTCCAATGGGATCAACATCGGTTGGAGCGCTAGGTCGGCTGCCTTTGGGTTGTGAAAGAAGCGAAGGCGAGGTGGGATGTATCCTGCAACCTGTGGTAGTCTCGGGATCTCTGAATGAACGTCCATGAAATGTGAAATCAGCACCGAGAACCACCGTACGTATGGAAGGTACTTCGCCGTCGACTTGGTCTCCCTTTCACGTATCTGGTCCGCTAGATCATTCCATATAAGCTGGGCCACGTCGTATTTCTTTGAGAAAATCACTCCATGGGAGATGCGAAGGGTATTTCCGTTCGCCTTGTCAAATCCGGAGTGCTTTATTGAAGGGCATTTATTGATGATGCCGATCAAAGTCCTCTACGGATGTGGGATCCCGTTGTTTTGGAAATTCGCCAGTTTGGTGAGCGGGGGGCTTGTATCCCATCCGGAGCATATCTTTCACAATCTCCGCGTCTGTTGAAAGTTGATCGTAGTGTTCGTGGTACGGGAGATCGAGCACCATGACCATTAGATTTTTGTCCAGGATGAAGTGTCTTGTATTGATCTTCGTTGTATACTTCACTTCATCCCCAACGATATGGCTCGTCATACACTTCCAGAATTGCTAGAGGTAGACCATTTGGACTGAGGCCATCATCGTCAAAGCTGGCCATAGTGAATGTCCCTTTTAGAATGAAAATTATTACGTCATCCGGACATCGAAATGTGGAGAGATCCAATTGATAGTTGTTGTCGTGGACCGACAACCAACTATCAGAGGGACATATATGAGAATATTCTTGATGTGCCATATCTGCAAAGAATGATAAACTTCATTAGATAAAATTTTCATATGCGAATAGATTGAAGTATATGTGCACTTAGAGAAATTTCAAAATTTTCTAAATGTTGAGGTTTATTTGCGAAAGACATAGTGAAAAAATTGTAAAATTTACTATGTCTTGTTAGCGTATTTTTATTCGATCGGGAATTTATTCGAACGTTAAGTATCTCGATCGAAAATTTTCTAAGTCTTAAAAAAAACTTGAAAAATTTTCTAAGTCTTTTCAGCATGATTTTATTCGAGTGACAATTTATTCGATCGTTAAGTTTTGCGATCGAATAAAATTGTGTCGAAAAATTAAGTTTTTCGCCGCGAAGTTTTACGATCGAATTAAAATATATCGAAAACAACAGGTTTTCGACGCTGAGTTTTGCGATCAGATAAAACTTAACGGAAACTAAAGTTTTCCGACGACACTGTTTGCGATAAGAACTTTTTCGATTGAAAATTTTTCAAATCAAACAGTAAACGCGTAACACATGATTTCTGGGTAAATCTTAATCTGGATTCGGAACGTTCAGAAAAGAGTTGTGAATCCAAATATCATGATTTTAACCCAAACAGTCGAGTTTAAACACGTTGCTTTGAGAGTTTAAAAACGTTTTTAGTCGAAAAAGTATCAAAATGACATTTCTGCAAATATTTTTGAGAAACTGTTTGTGAATCGTTTGTTTTTGACCGGAAAGTGATTCGAAACGTGTTTCGACCTTCGAAATCGGCGAGTTATACGAAAAATTTCTGAAGATTGAGAGGTTGCGTTGAAATCGCTGAAGTAAGTTCGAAGATGATTTTTGGAAGTCGAAAAGTTTTTCGAGTGAAATGAGTTGCGTGTGAGTGAGTTTTTCGATCGATAAAGTTGTATTAATACTTTATGATCGGGTAGAGTAAAAAAAAAAATACTTTGTGCCATAAAAAATATTTTGGCCTTTCGTTAAGATTCAGGTCTGATTAAACTAAACTTTAATCTTTTATGAATTAACCCAAAAATAAATTGCATAATGCTCCCTGTATTTCTGAAAGAAATGCAAATATCTCCCAATGTTGATAAAATTCAACACTTGACTCCTTGGATGAGCTCGAAATTTTGTGTGATGTTTAGAAAAAAATGTTAGAAGTCATGTTTTACAAGTAAATCATATAGGAGATGAGAATAAATTCTCATGTAAAACTCCCCCTCAACAAATGCACGTTTTAAATTTTCGTCATATAAGCACACGTAACGCATTTAGGCAAATTCAGTATAGATTCATTAAAATTTTGAATTTTTCAGTAAAATTTTCGCATTTTATCAAGTCTGAACCAATGCATGTAATAATGCATTTAGAATGTGCGAACAATATTCTCAATAATAAAAAATATTTTTATCATAAAAAATTTGTTTTGGGGTAAGATTGGACATTTTGAACATTATCACGCAAATATTTCTCATAATAATTTGTCGTCAAATCATGTAACTAAACTTATTTCCTAAGATCATAGTATTTTGACAACTCTCGCAAGTTTCGCTCATAGCACTCAATTTATTTTTATCATGGAGATATTTAGTAGATATATCACTCATATCATCACGACAAAATTATATCCATCAATTTATTATCGTAGCATATTTAATCAACTTACCAAGTGAAAGTTCATCATTTTGAATCAAAGGGACTTTGAAGGGATTATTTTTAGGCTCTGACTAAAAGGGTAGGATAATTTTGGAATTAGTGAGCTTAAAAAAATCGTCAATTCTAGTGGCCCTTCTTGAAATTCATTTCTGATCATTTAGCTTTTCTTTTCTTCTGTGCTTGCTCAAGATGAGTATCGTCTTCTTTACAAAACTTTGACAGATGAGATCTTCTTTTTATGCCGAGACCGTGTTGCTTTTGAAGGATCCACAGTTATGGAATTCGAACCCAAGGCCGTGCTCCTCTTCTCGTTTTCTCTATTTATAAGATCTAGATTATTGTTGGAGAAGTTAACTTCGAGGTGCTTCTCTTCTAGGAGTTTACGAGATTATCTAGGAGATGCTCACAGCGAGATCTATAATGTTGAGACTTGTATCTCTTTTTTACCCCCTCTTTTTCTTGATTGAGCAACCCCAACTTAGGAATAATGTTGAAGGATTGATCGGGTTTCATAAGAAAAAGAATGTCGGTGAAGGCTCAAAGATGATTTCTAGAGGTAAAAATAAAGGATTTATAATTTGGGCTAAGTGAGGAATTTCCTATTTTGCCCTTATCATTTTCATGACAAACTAACACAAAAGCAAGAATGAAGCTATGAACTACAAACCAAAAGATAGTCATTTGAAGTGTGACACACTCAAGAATAAAAAAATATTAAGGTTCAAATTCTCACATATATGATGTGGCTTTGTGTCTAGTGAAACAAACGAGGCTCTTTGAATAAAAGAAATTCACATGAATTTTTAGACAAAGAACTTAATTATATATCAAAGAAATATTTTTGTGAGTATTTCAAAATAGGCAAATATCGTCATCCCCCATTTTTTTTAATTATATTATTATTATATATATATATATATACTATTTTATTTTTATTTTTCTTTTTGTATATATAAAAATTTGACGGATAGAGTCACGCAAGTTAATCAAGGAATATCAAGAAGCACATAGAATATCTTATAGAAGCATAATAGAGCATGTAAAGCACATTTCAAGTAAGATTGAGATTCAACATGCCTAACTGAGCAACAAGGAATTGGAATCCTTTTTCATCCAATGCCTTAGTGAATAAGTCGGCAAGTTGAAGCTCCGTTTTTACAAATACATATCTATAGTGCCTTTTTTCTACATGATCTTTTATAAAATGATAGTGAATATCTATGTGTTTCGTGCGTGAATGGTGAACAAGATTGCAAGTAATGGCAATAACACTTTTAGAATCACTATAAATGGGAATGTTATTAAATTCAAACCCGTAATCGCGTAGTTGTGTCCGCATCCATAGAACTTGCGAGCAACAGCTGGTAGCCGCGACGTACTCCGCCTTGGCCGTCGAGGTTGACACGCAATTCTGCTTCTTTGAGGACCAGTAGACCAACTTATCGCCTAAATATTGTGCTCCGCCAGACGTGCTTTTTCTGTCCATTCGACAACCTGCATAATCAGCGTCACTATAGTCAATTAATCGAAATCAGTATCTTTTGGATACCATAGCCCTAAGTGTGGAGTTCCTTTGAGATAGCGTATAATTCGCTTGACTACATGCATGTGGGACTCCTTTGGGTCAGCTTGAAAGCGAGCACAGAGGCAAGTGGCGAACATGTTGTCGGGTCGGCTGGACGTCAAGTAGAGAAGAGATCCGATAATGCTCCGATAGGTTGTGATGTTGACTGCCTTTCCAGACGGATCAGCATCCAATTTGCAGTTTGTTGACATAGGAGTATTCATCGGTGTGATCTTGTCTTGATTAAATCTCTTCAGAATATCTCGGATATATTTGGTTTGACTGATGAAGATTCCATCTTTGAGTTGCTTTACTTGTAGTCGAAGAAAGAATTGGAATTCTCCCATTAAGCTCATCTCGAATTTGGTTCATGAGACCACCAAATGTCTGACAGAGACGTTCATTCATCGAGCCGAAGATGATGTCATCAACGTAAACTTGAACGATCATCAGGTCTTTGCCTTGTCTTTTGATGAAGAGTGTCGTATCGATGGTTCCTCTTATGAAGTTTGACTTGGCTAAAAATTCGCTTAGAACATCATACCAAGCACGAGGGGCTTGTTTTAGTCCATAGAGAGCTTTGTCCAATCGATAGACATAATCGGGATGATTCTCGCGCACGAACCCGTCGGGTTGAGTGACGTAGACTTCTTCTTTTAACACACCGTTGAAAAAGGCAGTTTTAACATCCATTTGATAGACTTTGAAGTCTTTATGAGCCGTGTATGCTAGAATCATTCGAATTGCTTCAATACGTGCAACCGGAGCATACGTCTCGTCATAGTCAATTCCTTCTTGTTGATTATACCCCTTGGCTACGAGTCGTGCTTTATTCCTGATTACTTCACCGTTCTCGTTCTTCTTATTCTTGAAAACCCATTTAGTTCCAATAATTGTTTTTCCTTGCGGTCGAGGAGCTAATGTCCAAACTCGTAGACGCTCGAATTGGTTGAGTTCATCTTGCATTGCGACTACCCAATCCGGGTCTTTAAGGGCTTCGGCAACCTTAATTGGTTCGTTTTGGCTTAAGAAGCATGTGAATAATCCGCTTTGTGTAGACGTCCTAGTGCGTACTCCACTTGAAGGATCACCGATAATTTGGTCGATAGGATGAGCATGAGTCCACTTGCGTTCACGAGGAAGAACCGAAGTAGATCCATCGTTGATTTGTAGATCGAGTCTTCCTGAATTGATGGGCTGATCATTCGTAGTTGGGAAATTTAATTCTAAGGTTGAATTGGAAGGAATTTCCTCATCTGCATTTGTAGGAGCTGCAGCACTAGTTGAAGGTTCATAATTAGGAGAGTCTGGAACTTTTGTTGGAGTCCGGGAATTAAGAGCCTCAATTGGAATCCGTAGAGGGAGAAGGAGCACTGCTTGGTATTGAATGAGACGAAGCAGGCATTTGAGACTCGTTCCGATAAAAATGTTGAAATAGAAAATCCAAATCTTCTAGATCTGCGGGAATTGCTTCTTTTGACTTTGAGGTAGAAGGTGTCGGAAGTGGTTGACTTTGTGCCAACACGCTATAAGCTCGGGTTTTGAACTGTTTTGTTCAGAAGCCAAATCGGTCACTTCTTGAAAAGTGACGTTGTAGCTTTCCAAGATAGTATGCAAAGACTTGATATAGATGCAGTACACTTTAGAAGTGGATGAATATCCAACAAAGATGGCTTCAAATGCTTTAGGGTCGAACTTGCTTCGATGCTCCCGATCGTTGGCCACAAAACATTTGCACCCGAATACTTTGAAGAATGAGATATTCGGAATCCTTTGATTAATTATCTCATACGACATCTTTTCAAAGCGTTTGTGAATAATCGTCTGATTTTGCGTAAAGCACGTGGTACTCACTGCTTCAGCTCATAGAAAATGAGGGAGACCGGAATGTATTAGCATTTTTCTTGCAGCTTCAACCAAAGTCCGGTTCTTCCGTTCTACGACGCCATTTTGTTGAGGCGTTTTAGCGGCTGAAAATTGTTGAACAATTCCAAGTGACTGATAGTAATTGTTGAGACGTTGATTCTTGAATTCAGTTCCATTATCAGTCTGGATTACTTGGATTTTCTTTTGCAGGAGATTCTGAGTCGTATTCACAAAGTTGATTATCGAGTCTCCAGTCTCATCTTTTGTTCGGAGATATCTTGTCCATGTGTAGCGAGAATAATCGTCGACAATTACTAACACATTGATACTCTGTGTACGCATTGGTCCATAAAGGTCCATATGAAGTAATTCCAATGGTCGAGATGTAGAAGCAACCTCCTTGAGTTTGTGTGATGCTCGCTTCATATTTCCCATTTGACAAGCCGAACAGTTATGCTCTTGATGTATGGAAATCGTTGGTAGACGTGTACCAACTTTTTTATAGCGAGATTGTGTAGAGCTTTGAGTTTTAGATGAGAAAGGCGTTGATGCCATAAGCTGTTCCTCTTGATTGTAGTATGTGAGATGAGGCAAACAGTTGTCGAAGGTCGAACTGTTGTCAGATTGATATTGTATAGATTTGATCTTCGTGATCCTGTTAGATGTTCTTGATTCTGACTATTTAAAATTCTGCATTGATCAGCTAGAAACACCACTTGAAATCCTTTATCGCAGAATTGTCCTATGCTGAACATATTGTGTTTAAGACCTTGAACATAAGAGACATCTTTGATTGTCAGATTCTGCAATAGAATATCTCCAAAGCCTAGGATTGGAGCTGAATCGTTGTTGCCGAATCTGACTTCTCCGTTGTAACGGTCTTGGTAGTTGCTCAACAGTTCTTGATTTTCCGTCAAGTGTGTGGAGCAACCAGAATCTAAATACCACACATGATGGATCTGCATAGAAAAATTTTAGAGAGACTTAGGTACCCACTTAGTAATGGGTCCTCTCGGATTAGTATATTTGGTAGGTAAGATTTGTTCATTTTTTGTTCCTAAACCATTTATGCTTTTAGGTACTCAAACCAACTTGGAAGTGGTTGGTTTGAGTGGTACCTCTTTACCTCCCTTTATACTTTTAAAGAAGATTTATCTTCTTTTAAAATATTTTGTAAAATAATGGGAGGTGTTTTCTTAGATTTGATCTTGTCCTTGATAAATTATTTTTCTTTTAAAGTAAATTCGGGACAAGATTTTAAATTTGAGGAAATTTTGAGATTAGAAATCTCGAATAAAAGCTCATTCTTTTCAGCTTTGAAATTCTTTTTTTCTGTTTCTAAGGAAGCGTTTAAATCAACTATTTTCTTAATAATAGCAGGTATATAACAGAAAGTGGAATTTTGAAAATGATCAGTATTTTCTTCCTGAACTTGAGGAAGATCTTCTAAAGGATATATTGAATTATAATCACTAGACAGGTTGATTTCCCGTGTCTCGTAACTACTATTCAATTCGGTGTAGTCAAAAGGGATGTCAGTCCTATTTGTGGCTTTTTGTTTAGATTCTTCTAAGACATTTATTTCAGAAGAATTAGTAAATGCCATTAGAGAAGTTAATCCTAATCCCATATACTTGATATCATATAACTGTTTGACATTGACCTTTTTCAAGTTACAGGGATTGTAAAAACCTAAGCCTTCTTTAGGATTATAAAATTCTATATCGAAGGGTTGATTTAGAAATATAATATGATCTGTTTGCCCCGTTTTCGTTAGAAGATCGTCTAAAGTTTTAATCCTAGAGTAAAGCTTCTTACGTTCGTCAGAAATTTCCTTAAAATTATTTCTAGAAATTTCTAAATCTCTTTGGCAATCGCTAAGAGTCTTACTAAGGTCATTTAGTTTAATATCAAAGGTAGCTATCTTAGATTCAAGACTAGTTATGGTTTCTTTAGCATTAGATAAGAGAATATCTAAGTGAATTCTTCTATCTAATTACTTTTGAAAATTATTTTCACTAAGGGCTAGTCTTTCTTCTAATTCCTTTTTTACTTTTCCGCTCATTTTCCATGTTAGTGTACTTTATTTGTAAGGATTCTAACATGTTTAATAATGTAGAATTAGGCATTGTTACCTCTAGTGACGATGTGGATGCTTTGTCTTCATCATCTGACCTCCTTGATGAGTTATACTTTGAGGTGTCGTCAAGGTATGCCATTAGAGCAAGATTTTCGCCTTCAGAATCTGTGGTATCTTCCAGCCAATGCTCTTGTTCAGCCATTAGTGCTACTCCATCATCTTTTTGTTTAGTTAGTTGGAATTTTTCGGAGTAGTAGTTGGTGTCCTTCTTCTTGGGAAGTTTGCATTCTCTGGCGAAGTGCCCTATCTTTCCACAATTGTAGCATTTTTGTGGTTCTTTTGCGTTTTTAGATTCTGACGACTCAGCTGGTCTTTCCTTGTGCTTGGAGCTTGATGTCCGAAGTCTATTAGCCGAAGAGGAGGATTTCTATTAATAGAACTTTTTGCTCATCATCTTAGTAATGAGAGCCAATTGTTTCTTGAACTCTTCATATCTGGCTAAGAGTCCGATTCGGATTTGTCTTCATCTTCGAAGAACTTGGAAACTTGATGTTTTTATCCTTGCGAGATCGACTCGTTTTTCTTTCAGAGTCTTTGATCTGCTTGCCCTTAAGTTCTTTTGTATCTCGCTTATATCTTCCTCGTGTTGAGTGAGATTATCAAAGACCGCATGGATATCCATTTCGTCCAAATCCTTGTTTTGACGGATTTGCATGGATATTTTCTTCCACTCCGATTGAAGAGAAGAGAGAAATCGGATGTTGACTTCCATGTTGGTCTTGAAAATTTCTATTTTCCTCATCTCATTGAGAAGATTTAAAAAGCGTTGATAGAGTTCATAAACGTTTTCCTCCGACTTTGCTTTGAATGAGTCGTAGGCCATGAGAATATTGATTTTCTTGGCTTTGACTCCGACTTCGGTTCTTTTGCATTATTTTGTGGAGTTCATCCCACATAGCTTTTGCACTAGATAGACTATCTATTTGCATATAGATGTCATTAGGAATTCCTTGCATTAGGAAAGTTTTGGCTCCTAAATCCGCTTTGGCTCTTAATCGCTCCCCCTCGGTATATTCACTAGGAATTTTGAGTCTTCTAGTGGAGGGAATAGGAGGATTATTAATTGCATCGCCTTCTTGGATGAGCCAAAATTGAGCGGGACCTTCTTGAAGAGAAGCTATCAAATTGGTAGCTTGATCTTTAGTTTCCAAGAAGTTCAAGAATCGGCTTCTCCAAACGGTGTATTCGCCTCTTCGTAGAATTGGAGGGCAGACGTTGTTTCCGAGTGAGTAAGCATCCATTTGTAGTTGATTGGTAGGATCTTCGTGAAAGTTTGGAATCGAAATGGTAAAAGTGCTTCACAAGTGACAAATTCCGTTTGTAGTGTTTGATTCGTACTTTAAGCAATTTCCCTTTCGAGCCTATGTTTCGGTTGTTAAAGAGAAATTATTTTGATTTCGAAAAATATTTGATATGAGAATTAATACTTCAAAATTTTGCTAAAGAGTTTTGAATTTAAGAACAAAAATTTTGAGTATCGTAGAAGATAATTCGTAGACAAATATTTTTCGTAAGTTTTGACAATTACGAATTTTGATTTCTTTCAGAATAGTGTAAAATGTGTGTGTGTTGAGCAGTGATCGAAAATTTTTTCAAGCAATAAAGTTTTTCGATTTTAAGATTTTCGAACCTTTAATCGAAAACGATTTTTGATCGTATAAGTTTTTCGTTGTATTTATCGAAAATTATTTTTCGAACGTAAGAGTTTTGCAAAGTAAATATCCTATCAAATAATAGTTGATCGCAAAAATCTTTATTGAAAAATTTGTAATCGAAAAATTAAGAGTGATCGAAAATTTTTCGTGAAGCTTGACTCAAATTGTTGACTAAAAGTTTTTCGAGTGTGAATTATTCGATCGAAATATGCTTTCGCTAAATTTTAACTCAAAAATGTAAATGATCGAAAATCATGTGATCGAAAAACTTGTTTTACTATTACAAGTTTTCGTGTCAAAAGTGGATATTCATTTAGCAAAAACAGTATCTGTCGAAAAAAAATACGCTTTATTACGCTCGAAAAAGATATTTATATATGAATCGAAAAAACTAATTATCGAAATAATGTTTTTTTTCGAGTCTTATATTTGAGTAAAACACACGAAAACAGTGTTTATCATCGAAAAATTTCTCGGCTGCAAACTTATTCGAAAAATATTTTTCGAGCCAAGTTTTTCGATCGAAAAAACGATCGAAGAACAGCCAAGTTCAATGTTACAGTGAAAATTCCAGATTCAATCGAGATGTTCAAGTTAGGTGCTGAAATTTTGGATAATCATTCGTTTCTTAGTTCTAAATATGAACAAAGAGAAGATTAACCACGTTTTACAGCAAAATATATCGATTATTAAGAAAATCAAATCGTAACCAGAACCTGATCGCAAACGCAAATATCGATCGAAATCGAAAATCTAAATTATTATGACGTTCTAAGCGATCGAAATCAGTACGTAAATCAGTCCTAACATATAATCTATCACTTAATTAGCAAGATCATCAGCAAAATTCACAAACATTAAGCGCATTGATTAAAATATATTTCACATGAGTTTTTCGATCGAAAAATCTGGAAAATTATTTTGATCTTATAATCGCGAATTCAATCCAAAAGCGATCACGATCTGCTTTGATACCAATTGTTAGGTTCTATTATTGACTAATGATCGATCTAAGCATGAATTCTAGATATTCGAATGAGAAATCTTACGAATTACCTTTGGTCGAATATCGGCTTTGAAGATCTTGAGAGAGAGTTTTTCGATTGTTTTTCTCTCTTATAATGTGAATTCAATGCTTGGGATTTTTCTGAAAAACTTGTGTATTGATTTCGATAGTGTACATTGTATTTATACCTATTTACATGGTATATTTACTATTTAGTCCTACACTATCAAAACTACTAATTACGCCCCGAATTACAAGGATAACAAAATAACAAAGCACAATTCTAAAGTCTCTTTAGGCTCTGAGGTTGGTGATCGAATTCTCCTGGCTGAGGAGCTCAATTTTGCGGTGGAGGTGAAGAGAAGCGACATGGGCTGGTTTTCCTAGGAGCTTGAGCAAGGCTGTTAAGAGTGTGATGGATGAGGGCAGTGAGCTGTGACGGGTCGTGTGGGAGAATCATGACGCGTGGAGGGAGAAATTGGTCGGTCATGAGTATATGGATGTGTATGTTGACTGGTTATTGAGCAATTGTTTGAGCTTTAAGGTTTTGCATTAGCTTACATGATTGTAAAATTAAGAAGTTGCATTTGTGCTGCTGCAATAGATGTTATCATTATTTTCTAGCATCTGATTTGTCTTCTTTTCGTGCTGATTATTGATATTCCTCAAGCTTATGTACTTTAAAGGGTTAAGAATAAAATGCATTGAAAGTTATTTTTCCGCCTTCCAACCAGATGATGTTAATTAGACCCCGACTCTTACCATATGTATATTTGGGTGATGGGTGGTAAGTGAGGTTAATTTGTTGTTAAACCCCCCATTCTTTACATGTTTGTTATGTAGTATCAATTTTATTTATATTGTGCATCATTGGGCGTGTTGTTGTGGTATTTTATTATTTTAATATGTAGGACCTTCCTTTATAAGTGTTGTAACAATACTATTTTTAATTAAGTTGATGTATCACTTGTCAAGGGAATAATAACTATCATGCCTATAAATGTAGTTCATGGGATACGTTGTTTGGATTTTGTGCTGCTAACAAGAATACAATTATGCTTTCTACCCATTTTTTATTTTATTTAACAGTATCATTTGAGTTGTGAAGGTAAGGTACTTTCAATTTTGAAGGTAAGGTACAATTATGCTATCTTTCGATTTTGAAGGTAAGGTACTTCATAATATAGACATTAAGTACCACACCATCTATTCTATTATATTAATGTGGGAGGGGCTATAAACTGTCAATTTTGTGTAATAAAGTTATTTTCAATTTGACCCTATAAATAATTACAATTGTACACCTCAATCTTTTATTATTTATCATAATCACGTCCTTACAATGAATTATTAATTATATTTCATCCAATGTTATAAATTAAAACTAACTCAAAATATGAAATAATATAAATATTTATATTTTATGCCCACGCTTCTGAGTGTGCCACAATACTAGTATTTATAAAGGTACTGCAACTGCAATAAAAAATGGTACTGCTAACGAATAAAAATTGGACGAAAAATGAGTTGTAAAAAGAAAAGATGAAACCACTTTAAAGACAATATCTGGCATGTCATGGAATTTCTGACATGTAAGAGAATGTTTAAAATATCAGATTATTTCAGTCACTATTTGTATTATGCCATAAATATTTGGTACTATAAACTTGTAACAAATGGTACAATGTGTCAACGCAATAAGGTACTACAACACTGTAATATATAGTACTCATAACCTTCACAAATTTGGTACTACATATTTAAGTAATCATTTTTCGTCGCGTTTCACATCAATTTCGATGCAAAACCACCTTAGTATACCTAAATCTTTTATATGTTTCATTTCATATCATATTTAACGAGTTAACCCTCGGACTTGCGAGTTTGTAGTTTAAAATCCACGTTTCATATAAGTGGGAGTTTATCGTAAGAACATTTCATTATGTAGTTTGAGAATTCCAAACTTTCCACTTAAATTTTTCGAACCACATGTTTATAGCTTACTTATGAATGGTACTGTAGGCAAACATAATAAATCACCATTTGGGTTCGAGCGGGATCGGGGATGGGGATGAGTGGGGAACAAGAATTCCATCCCCGTACTATCAGCGCATTTCACCGACGGGAAATCACCGTCAACTCCCCATCCCCATTTTGATCGGGGATTCCCCGTCCCAATAACTTCGGGTCTCGATGGGAATGGTTCACCACGAGGATTTTGCCACCCCTAACCTAAACGAAATGAATACGTGAAGAAGTCGAAAATGATGAGTTTCGCAATTGTTTTGGGTAGCATACCAAATAATACATATCAAACAATGCATACTCGAAAAAATACATACCGGAGAATGGATAAATGGGTTCGACGACCGAGTGGTGGGGATTGTCGTTTGAATCGTGATAGAATGGCATTTGCATCATTTTCAAAGTAAATATGAGTTGTTTGAGGGTTACTTTGGTCTATTAGGTTAACTACATGAAAAGTTTCGAATGGGTACTAAAGGCAAAAAAAAATCTGACAGGTACTTACTCATAGAATTTTTATATTGATAGGTATTTATGTGGAGTTATCCCTTGAAAAAAAAAAAAAGATAAGCCCTAAATAGTAAAAAATGCCTGATTTTTGTCTACAATATGTTTTTGTCTTTTTATTCTTTCTATTCTTTTTACTTCTTGTAGCAAGCGTCGTTCATTATCTTTATTCTTTTTTACGTCGTTCTTTATCTTTATTCTTTTTTACTTCTTTTTAGCAAGCATCATTCCATTGTTATTTAACGAAGTCTTCTAACTAATACATTTTTTTAATTTCTTTTACTTAACCATCATTTCATTATATATATATATATATATTAGTTAATGAAGTCGTTATTTAATATTTAAGTTAATGCTTTTTACACCTATATAGTCCATAATTTTTAACGTCGGACTATTAATTCAAATCTTAATTATCTAATATGAATTATAATAAAAATAAAATAAAAAATCAAATCCATAATGTTTATAGATATCCTGATATATAACATAATCGATGTCAATACTATTAAATTCCTTTAAATTGTAATTATTTGGAGGACCTTCTGATGATTTTAAATGTTGATTAGGAGGACTTTTTAATAATTTTTTAACAAATAAACATTTCTAATTATTTAGATTAAATATTATTTGACTTTCCAAATTAAAAATTTGGGTTCCCTCTCTGACTCAATTTTAAATTTATAATGGAATTGATATACAAAACCATGTTGTAAAATCTTCATTCAAAATTTTAATTTGTTGACATTATTAAAAATAAAAATGTCACATGCGAGGAAAAAAAACACAGTATCAAATAAAAAGAACTCAAATAATATTGTAATTTATCTCAACACACATGACTTCTTCTTTCTTTTTTTCATAGCATATCATATTATTATTATTATTACTATTTTTATTAATATTATTGTAATTGTAATTATTGCTATTATTATTATTAACAATACATTGCTAGCTCTGATCTCTTGGCACGCTATACAATATCAATATCATGACGTATTATTATTGACTCAAGTAAAAGTACAAATTCATCTTCTATGTTGACCTAATATCAATATACATATTTATTTTACGGCTGCCTGAACGTAAATGACCAGCCTCTGGTCCATTGTCTTGTGGTGAAATAAAGTAAAATAGTTTTTCTTATAATAAGATTAAAATTTATTTCTAAAATTAGATTAAGGAGATTTTAGATAAAAAAAAAAACCTAATGTGAGTTTAAAATTAGGAATCAATCCCCACATATTTTATTTTATAATTAAGTACTGCACCACTAGGCATTGTTTCAACTTCCCCAAGATGATTATTAATTATATTGCGATTTCTTATGTGTCCGAAAAGAATATTATTTCCCAAATATGAAATTCACTAAAATCGAAGAATCCTAAGCTAAGATTGACTGACCTCCCGCCGTTTCTTCGTCTTTGTCATCCATTGACCATCAACGACTCACTGTTGCAAATTCAGGACTTAGAATTTTTTTTTTCGAAATTTCAGCACCGCACACTTCACAACATGTTTTAACTCGTTCCTCGCTCGCCCGATTCTCGAGTCACCCGCGATATGCCTCTCGCCCGACCATGCTTTGTATATACGAAAACGTAAAAACAAAGACACGATCAATTTGGGGATAACCGGGTTCGCCTACCGGGCTTGTCGTAATCTTTATTCACGTAAAGTTTACAACGAAAGAGAACACTCAAATCCGTGGCATCAAACACGTCTCGGCCTCACATGCCTACACTACGAAACGACACGCTTATCCCGTAGCGTCCCCTTTTTTGGGATTTTAATCCCTCGCTCGCGAAACCCTCGCGGGATCCCCCTCAAACACGGCGCTCCAAGCTCGAATGTGTGGCTCGCTCGAAGTGGCGATGCTCTGAACTCTCTCTCGTGTGTGTGAAATTCTCGTCTAAGGTGGAGTGATGTTGAACTCGATCTCGGCGGCCTCTATTTATATAGAGTTGGGCGAATTTGGCTCGGAGAGATTTTCTCAACGACATTATTCGAATTCGAATTTGGCTTGTGTGAAAATCTCTCCCTGAGATTTTCTCCACGATTTCTCTCCACGCCAAATCTTTGTCCACGTCATCCTCGTTTTACTTGGTCTCAATCCTGCCCAACCGCCCCGCGATCCTCGCAGGACCTCGTCAGTTCACGCGCGAACTGCTGCGGCCGCGTGCGAGCTGTCTCACGCACGCCGCCCCACGCACGTCACACGACCGAGCAGTTGTTTGGCCTAGTTTCTCTGGCATTGCCGCCGACCGCGCCACCGGAACCATCCGCCGAAGCCGCCTGCACCGCCAAGCATCATCGTGCTTGGCTTGTTGTCCGCCGAGCCACAGCCTGTCGTTGCCTTGGACCTTAACGTCCAAGTCGCCCCGCACGTGCTCGCTTACCGTCGCCCGCTTGGCCTAGGCCTGCCTGGCCTGGCTTGCATCGCGCTGCTCGTGTGTCCATGTTCAAATTGGACATGAAGTGTGACTTTACACAACATTGCTTTCCCGCTTGGCAATGTTCAAATTTACTGATGTGGCCAAAGGTGTAACAATTCTCCGCACGTGTAGAGTGTGGACGTCCTCGTCGATGAACGCCTTTGTTGCCATTGTCGATCCCGCATCTTAGAATGTGATGCCCTATTTGCTCGTCCCGATCGCCTTGCGCCCTTCCTCCCCAAAGTTCAAATAGATTGCACACACGAACATGCCTAAGTCTCGCTCGCCTCGACCGTCTCATGCCCTTTCTCAGTGAAGTTTGATTAGGTCGCACGCACAAACTTGAAAAGACCTCCTTGTCTTGATGGCTTAGCTCCTTGGTAACCTCAAGTTACCAAAACATGTTTGGCCAACCCACGTGTGTTCCCTCGTTGATACTCCATACAAATCTTCACGTTTAGTGTATCGCGACTCGCTTTCACGGCTCGTACCGTCGTACAGCGCCTCGCTCGCGCACGCCATAGCTTGGGGGTCTTGCTCCCTCGACCCTCCTTGCACGCATCGGCCACCGTTGTATGCGTGGCGTTGATGGCTTTGACGAGCCTCTTGTTACCTCGTCCATGATCCCTTGACTCCATAAGTTGGCAGTTGCATCAAAATTTTCTCGTGCTCTGCAGTAGCTTGCTTGCTCGCGACCTCGTCCATGATCCCTTGGTCACTCGACAATGTTTCCCCTAACTTTTCCTTGGTTTCTCCCCAACCCGCTTGCTTTCCTACGCCCTTATCACCTACTCCCGCCCTGCGCCGCGCACAAAGGCCCCCTGGAGCCACGTGTGTCATCCTGCGCATGGCTCACTCAACACGCGCGCCCCGCCTCATGCTGTGCACGACACTCGCCTGCCTCCGCTCGTGAAACACACCAATTCGCCTAAGAGAAGTACCCCTCATAGTGTTCACCATTGTGTACGGAGAGTCCTCATGGATTACCATCGCCGTCGCCCTTGCGGGTTTAGGATACTATCGAGCCATGTGCCTGTTTGCTCCACAAACGTAACACCCCTCGCTAGCTTGTTGTGCTTTTGCGGCCTCGTCCGCGTGCTTCTCCTGGTTGCCCTTCTTCCGGCCACCTCGCTTCTTGGTCTCCCTTTCTCGATTCACATGTCTTTTGTCGGCCACTTCACTCGTAGCCTCGACTGTTATTGGCCTGATCTCAACAAGTCGATCGGCCGCAACCTTTGTCGTGGCTAACTCCTGCGCCTAGCCTCGCCGACTCAATTCGAGCCCAACTCTTGAGCGCGGCCATGAAGTTGAACAGTTGGTCCTCCTCCGACATCCCTTGAACACCGAGCATAAGTGAAAAAAACTGCTTAACATACTCGCGTATCGTGCCGATCTGCTGTAACTTTTGTTGTGCCTCGCGCGCCACTCATGAAGTGTTGCTCGACAGGAACTGGGCCCTCAACTCGTGTTTGAGTTCGTCCCACGATGCCACCCTCTCATGATTAGTCTGAATATCCGCCGTCAATTTCGTCCTCCACCAGAGCTTCGCATCACCCCAAGCTAGATCATTGCCGTGTTCACCTGTTCGTCCTCGGCCACCGCAGCCGTGTCGAAGTAGGTCTCCATGACCCACAAGGAGTTCTTTAACTCCATGGCATCGCGTGCCCCTGAGAACGTCTTCGGCTTGCGTACATGCCTGCTTCGATTGTGCACGGACGATCCTCCTCTATTTGCCAACGCATCCTACATAATCTCCATGTCGCATTCGATCCGCTTCGCGCGCTTCTCGCTTTCCCGGGCTGCACATTACATCAACGTCACACGCTCATTGCTCGCATGTGACACCCTTAGAAATCCGCGTTTAGCCCATTGATCAGCCGTTGAAGCCTGTCATGTCGTCCTCCATCGCTGCCACCGAATTTCTCATCTCCGGGATATGTGCCACCAAATCCACCATATTTGGCAACGCCTCGAGTTGTGCACGAAAAGCCTAGCACCTGCTTTCAAGCTCCGTCACTCTAGCACCCGTCGAAGTCACTTCCGAACCTCGCTCTAATACCAACTTTGTCGCAAATCCGGGACATACAAATTTTTTTCCGAAATTTCAGCCCCACGTACTTCACAACCCGCTCACGTCTAACTCGTTCCTCGCTCGCCCGATTCCCGAGCCACCCGCGATAAATCCCTCCCTCGACCCTGCTTTATGCAAAAACGTAAAAGCAAGGACACGGTCAATTTGGGGACAATCGGGTTCGCCTATCCGGCTTGTCGTAATATTCATTCACGTGAAGTTTACAACGAAGGCGAACACTCAAACTCGTGGTACCGAACACGTCTCGATCTCTGCCTACACTACGACATGACACAATTATCTCCTAACGTCCCCTTTTTTGGGATCTTAATCGCTCTCAAGCTCAGCGCTCCGAGCTCGGATGTGTGGCTCTCTCGAAGTGATGATGCTCCGAACTCTCTCGTGTGTGTGGAATTCTCGTCTAAGGTGGAGTGATGTTGAACTCGATCTCGGCGGCCTCTGTTTATATTGAGTTGGAGGAATTTGGCTTGGAGAGATTTTCTCAACAACCTTATTCGAATTCGAATTTGGCTTGTGCGAAAATCTCTCCCAGAGATTCTCTCCACGATTTTCTCATCGTCATTTGACTTGGTCTCGATCATGCCTAACCGCCCCGAGATCCTCGCAGACCTTATAAGTCCGCGCGCAATTATCGCGTGCGTCGCCTCACACATGTCGCCCAGCCGAGCAGCTGTTTGGCCTAGTTTCTCCCGGCATCGCCGCCGACCACCGCTGCCATTAGGGGTGGGCAAACGGGTGCGGGTATCGGGTACCCAACCCGATCCAATCGCTCGCAGATACCAAAATAGGTACCCGTTACCTGATTTTCTACCCGAACTTCAACCCGGTCGAAAAGAAACCCTCGGGTAGTGGGTATCATAATGCTACCCGATTAACCCGTTGGGTACCCGCATAAATTTTCTATAAATAAAAATAGCCCGACACATATAATTGGATTTCATTAAAAAAAAAGCTCAAACACAAAAATAGGCCCAAATACATAATACACACACAACACACACAAGCTTACATGTACAACACAACAGACCATCAGCATCTCGACGCGTACTGCTCACAGCCACCACACTAAGAGCACGATCACTTAAGCCTCTCGTCGACTGGCCGCGTCCGTCAGCCACCTCCTCGTCGCGCATCATCCTCGTCATCACCTCGGGCCACATAGATTTATACCCAAAGGTATATTATTTTAAGAATCTTAATTTTGTTAGTTTTGGTATTTTATGTTTTCATTCAATTTCTGGTTGCAATTGATGATTCTAAGGTTCTATTAGCTTATATTAATTGTTACACTCCATGAGTGACCGATTTTGGGTGTCGATTTGGCTATTTGGGTTGGGATTCGTTAAGGCTTCGGGTTGAATTACGCTCGAATTTTAATATGTGGGTAGAATGTTTCTATTTGTAGATGGCAAGTCATAGTGGTAATACTCATGTTTCATGTGAAGCTTCAACTAGGGATGTTCATACCGGAGAAGAAGCTAACCAAGAATCTACCCGAACAACATGTTAACATTGGAGCTAATGATATTCCGCCAAGTCAAAGTGTCGACATGGATGATATTGATCTTGAAGAGGAGATAGAAGCCGAAGGTATACGAAAGGGTCGGAAAAAAAAAATTAAAAATGTCGTTGCATCTAGATCAAAGTGTTGGGAACAATACAACAAGTTCTTTTGTGAAGTCGATGAAATTTAAAAGGCGAGGTGCAAGTATTGTGATAGTGAACTTAAAGCCGATCAAAGGCAACAGGGAACCAACTCTCTCAAGAATTACTATAAGTCGTGCAAAAAATGCCGCAATAAGTTCAAACAAGTTCAAATAAGTCATGGGAATGATCAAGATGGTACACTAGGTACTTGGAGATTCGATCAAGGTAAGGCAATTGATGTATTGTGTTACATTATTGCAGTTGATGAGTTACCTTTTAAAACCGTTGAGAACAATGGTTTTAGGCACTTCTTGTCGGTTGTTTGTCTTATGTTTAGAATTCCCTCAGGAAACCTATAACAAAGAACATTTACAACATGCATGTTAGCGAAAGAGATATATTGAAGTCGCTCATAAAAAACCAATCACAAACCGTTTGTATTACGACGGACATGTGGACATCGATTCAGAGAATCTACTATATGTGTCTCACGACCCACTTCATTGATGATGATTGGGTCATAAAGGTGAGGTAGTAGGTAACGGTGTCGAGCAATGCTTACTTGAGTGGGTAATTGATAAGATAATTATTGTTACAGTTGATAATGATCGTCAAATGATGGTGCAAATGCTTGTGTGAAGAATAGTTGTGTTGTTGGTACAAGTATTTGGGGGGCAGGGGGGGTACATTCATATGAGATGTGTAACTCATATTATTAATCTTGTCATGCAAGATGGGTTGAAAGAAAAAAATGATGCTATCTCTCGTATTAGATGAGCCATTTGATACAATAGGAACTCGCTGAGTAGACTTTTCGAATGCACCAAAACCGTGAAATTAGAGACGACTAAGGGTTTGAGTCTTGACGTACCGACTCGGTGGAATTCCACATACTTGATGATGGAGTTGGTTATATATTTTTATAGAACGTTTAAAAAATTTGGAGATGTAGATGCGACATTTCTTAATGATCTACGAAGGAGCCATTTTGTGGTGTTCCCACGGCAGATGATTGGGAAAGAGCCATGTTGTTGGTATAATTTTTGAGTCATTTTTACAAGCTTACGTTGGCCATTTTGGGTTCTTCATATGTCACGTGTAATGTAGTTTTTCATGAAATAACTACCGTCGACTTGCTTCTACAAAGTTGGTTAGATGAAGACGATGAAAAACTAAAAAACATGGCTCGTCGAATGAAGCTTAAATTCGACAAATATTGGAGGTCGATAGAGAAAGTGAACAAGATAATGTACTTTGCCGTGATTCTTGATCCTCGCTCCAAGTGGGAGATGATTGATTCTCGTTTGACTGGTTATATCCCGATTATGTTACATCGTCGATGATGAAAGAACAAGTTAAGTGTGGCATCCAAGAATTGTTTACGGTGTACAAATTGAGATATGGAGTACCTAATAGTCAAATCGCTCCACACCTAGTTAGTGCCGGTTCTTTCTTGTCTATTGCTACATGTGAAGAGAAAGAGAGCGGAAAAAGTGAACGTGTGAAGTCGGAATTGGATAAATATTTGAGCGAAGATATTGAGGACGCATATGTTGGCTTTGACATACTTAAGTGGTGGAAATTGAATTCTCATTGCTTCCCGGTGCTTTCTAAGATGCCTCTAGATATTTTGGTCTAGTCTCTACGATTGCTTCCGAGTCCACTTTTAGTACGTGTGGTCGTGTGCTTGATGCTTTTAGGAGTTCGTTGTCCCCTAAAATGGTGCAAGCTCTAATATGCGTTCAAGATTTGATTCGTCACGATTCGAAACCAATAAATCTTGAGGAGGAATTGAGCGAAATCGAGAAGATCGAGAAGGGTTTGTTTTCATTTTATTTTATGCTTTACTTGATATTTACCATTTGTTTTGTTTATTGTTGCTATTTGTTTTGTAGAATTGGAGAGCACGGGCGTGGATACATCGGCAATCACTATTTGATGTGTGAAGCTTTGTTTCTTGATGGTTGAACAACTTTTTTGATGTAGTTCTATTTACGATTGTGTTGAACTTATTTTTTAGCTCATTTCATCGTATCCTATATGCATGGATGATGGTGATGGTGTAAGGTATTGAACAGTAAGGTATTGAACAGCTTATTTTGTGAGCTTATTTTATTGTCGATGGTGTTACTTGAACTTATTTATTGTTGATGCTTGACGATGGTATTGAATTTATTTTATTGTTGATTGTATTGAAATTATTTCATTTTGATGGTGTTTAAATTATTTTATTGTTGATGGTGTTGAATTTATTTTATTTTTGATCGTGTTAGAATTTATTTTGTTGGAATTGAACTTAATTTAAGCTTATTTAATTGTTAAAAAAACTAAAAAATAGAAAAAAAGAAAAATAAAGAAACACCCAAACCCGATCCGCGGGTGTCCGGTGGGTTTCGGGTACCTGACTATGGTCAGGTCGGGATCGAGTATATAAATATATACTCGCTGGTGTCGAGTACCCGACCCGATCTACCCGAATCCGTCCAAACCCGACCCGATCCCACCCGTAGCCGTCGTCGCTGCTGTTCGTCCGAGCCACCGCCGGACCGCCGCCGTGCGCCGTCAGCACCGCCGTGACTCTCAAATCTTCCTTGACGAAGTCGGGTTACAGATGAATAAATTAGGCTTGAAGATCAATTTGATATGGCTTGCTGTCTGCCGAGCCACCGCCCGTCGTTGCCTTAGACCTCAACGTCCAAGTCGTCCCGCACGTGCTCGCCGACCGTCGCCCGCTTGGTCTTGGCTGGTCCGGCCTGACTTATGTCGTGCTGCTCATGCGTGTCTCCATGTGCTTCCCGAACCATGCACCTTGGTGACTTTACACAACATTGCTTTCCCGCTTGGCGATGCTCAAATTTACTGACGTGGAACTCACAAAGGTGTAACACTCACCAGCTAGACTGCTTAGATAATAATCCCAATCCAATTTCCGACGCTTCGGCCTCTCCTCATAAGTCTAAAAAGAACGGAAATCGGGTGAAACTTCGACTACCAAACAAGTCCTCCCATCAAAAGGTCCTCAGCTGTTCGGTATCGCCACGCACCGACGGCACAACGCCTTCTTCGCCGACCCGTCTTCGTAGCTGGGATCGCGCTGAGTCTTTCTCCGTCTCCGGTCGAGCAGGATGACCCTAAAGAAAGCTTCATCTGCCTCAAGAGCAAAGACATCACCTCGAATGGGCAGGCACGTCGAGGAGGACGAAGAAAAAAGCTCGATCCTTTAATGGGAAAAGTATGCCTAGAGGACACTCACAAGTTCAATAAGACATGAATTTGGGAAAGATTAAGGATAGTATGGTAATTTAACATATGAGGGAGTTTAAACAATGTTTTTGCCGATTGAGTAGTGAACAGTAGCTATTCATAAAATCAAACTACTGGGAGCTAATTCACAAGTTCAATGTTGAATAAGGTATTTATCGTTAAAAACCCCGTAGATTAATATACATATACTGCAGCAAGTTTTTTTAGAAAAAAGAGACGTTCGCAGCCAGAAAAAACCTTTTTCCATAATCATATCGAGGTGTATTGCGTGCAAGCAAAAGAAATGGTCGATAAATATATTTCTTCACATAAATAAAATGCTATAAACAAAAAGAAAGATCAACTAATAGTTTGTCTCCTATCAAACTCATCGACCTAATCATTTTTCAACTATATCATTTGTCTTTAGCATATGACTGGTGCTATACTTCAACTCGCGGCGGGCTTCTGGGATGTCAACGAAGAAGCTCTCATTGAGATTTATAATCGCTAAAATACAACCCAACTCTCTCTCTCTCTCTCTCTCTCTCTCTCTCTCTCTCTCTTTCTCTCTCTCTCTCCCAATTACAATATTTATTTGATAGGCCATCATGTATAATAATATATATATATATATATATATGCAACGTATGGAATCCCATTATTATCTCGTTACAAAATCACAACTACGGCCGTTGAGTTAATACGGTGTGCAAGTTGAACAAGATTTTTTTTAATATCATTTTGGATATGAAACTTTTCCTAGAAGAAGAATATGTTGGGTCCTATAAAACTTCATGTCATGCATGTTTTGTTATATCCTTAATGATCACAATATTGATGGCCAGATTATATATTACGATAAATGTATTTTTCTTTTTGTCCTTAAAAACTATTGTAATTATATTAAGATTATTATAAATATACTTATATTAAGATTATTATGGTGAATGATTGATTTCTATCTCAACAATTTAATAAGAATTGATCAACTTTTGCCTATATGTGCACTATAGGCCTTTGTTAAGGCTAACCACTTTTTCTCATTTCACATTAGCCTATCACCAGGCTTGTCTAGAGTCGCTTAACTTCCACTGTGGTTTGTAAGCTATTCCCGACGTATTATGAAGCTATTAATATGATAATATAGCTTATAATATTAAAAGAGAGATTAAACAGATAAAGTAGTTCAATACTTTGTTGTGATTTACAATAAAACTACAATCAACTATTTATATTAATAAAATTTCAATAATACAATTAAGTACATCTGATACATCTAATATCAATACCAAATAATATCATCAATATAATCTTATCAACAAATAATTCTTCAACAGTTTATCTATATTATCATAAAATATCATCTTAGTAATTTCATAATAGTTCCCAAGTTATTCAAGATTTTGATCTTTTTATATCGTTGGTCCCCCGTATAATCATAAATTAACACACCTTTATAGGCATTATTCATATTTTATTAGATTATTATATAATTACTCTGGAGCTTAAAGAAGGATATGCATAAAGGATAAGAACACTATTATCATCAAATTACTTTACACGGTAATAAATAACACAATGCAATTTAACATTTTATATACCCAAGTTGAACTCGCTGAGATCTGTCCAAGTGCTTCTCCTCGGAGATGAAAAAAAAAAAACAAATCAGATCGAGCTCCCTCAAGCCCAAGTTGACACAATGTATCAGAGACAAATCTAATTCACACACATATATATAGCACTGTATGATTGTCTGAAATATACTTACTCCCTAAACTCGACGTTCAAATAAGTCAATACGGGATTCGTAGCCGCCGCGATGGCTTCGAAAGCGGTGTTGGACAAGACGAGGCTACTCCCTTCTCTTGAGGGCCTAGAGGGAGAAGTTTGAGCCCGATCCACTATCTTCACTTCGATGACTTGGCCCGGTATACAAGCACCTGGAATTATGGCGCTTATGCACCTTACGAGGTATTGCCTACCACAAGCTGCCCCGTTGTCCCATATGCTCTCGCCCGCCGCTGCGAAGTGATTGCTGACCGGGAATTCAGATAAATCGTTTCCATAGCACGCAGTTGCTGCAAAGATCCAAAAGGTAATGATTGAGTAAAGATATATATATATATATATATATACATGTATATATATTGAAGGATTGGAAAATAAGTAGCTTACGTGTGTAAGGAGGAAGATATTGGCTAGCAGTGCCAATGTCTGCGAAGGAGAGTTGAATGAGCTGTCCGAACAAGAAGAGAGATAACAGGGAAAAGAAGAGACCTTTTTGGCGTTTTAACATGGTCCTATGTAGAAGCGAGAGAAATTTTAATCAAAAGACAGTATTACATACAGGGTTTGTTGTGTGTGTATATCATCAAGCGTGTGTGTATATAGTTTTAAAAGTCAACGGGTGGGGATGGCGTTAGGTGAAAGTTTATGACAGAAAAAGAGGGTCAAAAGATTATAGAGTATTGGGAAAATTATAAAATGCATCAATAAGTATACTAGTTTTCATTTTAGGATTATTATGTTTGATAATTACAAAAATTGGCACTAATTTTATATGTCTTAAAAAAATTGGGTCATCAGTCAATTTTTAGGTTAAAGTCGCCGAAAATTCGACGTGGCCGGTTTGTCTCCACCACGTTGGATTGGCCGGAAAATTGAACGGTGACCCAATTTTGTTAAGACATATAAAATTAGTGACATATATATATATATATGTCACTAATTATCAAACAAAGTAACCCAAAATAAAATTTGTTATACTTCGTGACCCAATTTATAATTTTACTTATAAGTATTGAATGACGATGAATATTGCGTATATATAGATTTGGACAATATATTATATATATTCAAAAAAGAAATAATTATATTAGGCGAGCTAAATCACAAACGACACTTAAACGCCACCAAAGAGTTTTAATATAAAATTTAGGACTATAATCAACGTATGAATCGATAAGGTTCAGATGCAGCCAATGTCACTAAAGATGATTGCATGAATGCATAAAGAACAAATAAAATAAAGGTGGGCATTTGTATATTTCATCGTGATGGAATAGTCAAAGTCAACGGCCGAATAGATACGAACTTTCCCCGCTCGCTACAACTAAGATATATTTTCTACAAACTTCACATTTTAGGTGAACTGACTATTAAACGTAATATATCACAGCTAAGGTAATATGTGATGGGTGCGAGACCACATGCGAAATAGAAATCAACATCTAATGCTAGATTATAGAAATAAGTCTAAATATAAAGTTGGATACGAATAAAATTAACGAGAGAAATCAACATAGATATAAAATATATGTTGGAAGTAAAAATATATAAAACTAAAATATAACACATTCCCAACAACACAAGCTTTAACTAGGTGAAGTGTCAAGTATTCTTAACTGTATCGTATAAAGTACAGGTAGTCCGAAGGCAAAGAACATATAGAGAAAAGATCGCTACTAATAGACGTAAGATTTTCTTAAGAGTATATTTGTGAGATTATACATAGCCGATACCAGCTATACTGAAAATTATAAAATACCCGTTCATTATGGAGCGAATGAAAGAGAATGTATGATCTACGGCAACTTCTATTAAATAAATAATATACTACAATACCTTAGTAGTGCAATCCTCGTTTAGTGTTCGAGAGGAATGAAAATACGAAACTATGGGAATTAGAATCTCGATAATGTAATGAAGAGGCTGAAATACACTATCACACATTATATATATATATATATATATATAGACGGATGATGAAACGTGATAGTTACTACATTATGTAATGTGAATTGCTTTGAAGCAACACGTTAACGAAACCAAGGTGTTTCATTTTCGTGGCGTGATGTCATTAATAACTTCAATTTGTTCGTTTGGATAGTATTTATTATTGGTTCTGGTGTATTACGTCTGGTCAGTGGTTGCAGAAAATCGAACAGAAATTTGTTAAAGTCGAAGTCGAGACACGTACTCCGTAAGATATTATTGCCCCGTATTTCAGTGCCTCGGGTTATCGCAATCCGTCCCGAAGATACAACGACTTCAGAATTTTGCTCACTGCACCACGATACAAAATCATCGGCGAATCTACTCAAAGACTCGAGCCGTTCTTGCTATTTTTTTACTTCGGACTTGTATGCAGTAACTCTAGAATGCCGAGGGTCGATTGAATGATTTTTCCAATTCTGTAGGGGCCAATTTATAGCTGTCCGAAGGTCGTTGGGGTCAATATGCGGATAGTCGTATTTTTTGGTCCATTCTGACAGTCGTTGACCGTTTGACCAGGGGTCATTTCGCTAATAGGCACATCTCTTGTGTCTGTTCGCTAAAGATACCCTTTCGACCCCCACGGGTTCAGACCGAAACCGCTCCAGCCGACCCGCTTCACCAAACGATGCAACCCGCGAACCCTAACCGGTCCGAGCCACATCACCGTCGTCTATGCAGCGCTGTATCAGCGTCACGTCTGCTCATTTTTCCACGTGTCATCTGACACGTCAGCATCACTTGCCACGTCACCAGGACCTCCACATCACCGGTGACATCACCGCCGCCGCCTCACCGGAACATAAAATTAAGGGCTCCTCAAAGCTCATCGCTTCGATGTTAAGTGCAAAGTGCGCCTCAAAGTGCCAATTGCGCAGTTGGCACGACTCGGGTTGGTGTTGGGCTCGAGCTCGGCCTCGGCCTTGGCGCGGGCTCGGGCTCAGCGGTCCGAGGCACTGCCTCGCACTTGGACTATAATTTTGTCCAAAACCCCCTACATAAGCCCATAAACTCATAGCCCACTAACCACTTGGGCAAGCCTTTTTGAATAACCCATATAGGGAGGTTCCTTATAAACAAGTGAAAATAGTGTAAACTTTCCAATGTGGGGCAACAAAAAGTCCCCTTTATATATTAAGTATATTTCATCTCTTTTGTTGGGCCAACTTCGAAAATTAATTTCTCATTCACCCGACATCAGTTTTGAGCCAATTAATATTCGATAGATTCCTCGCGAAACGTAGAATATGAATCTTTCATCAATTTCAGGTTTCAACGAATGATGTCTTCTCGATATAATTAAAATCAGTTAAATTCTTATTTATTGGGTCTAAAACCTAGCTATGGGCCCAAACCCAAAATTCCAACAATCCCCCACATGAATGGAATAATACAATGCAATGCATGCTGACTCTAGCAAGAAAGTCCCGACGATCCATCAGTGCATCGAGATAGGTAGCTTGTGGCTTTGAACCTTCCCTAGTGAAATGCTATCGGATTTACTCGATGCTCAACGAACGTGATGTATTGAACTGATGGCTTTTTGTGTAAATCAAGACAACTCATAAACACAAAGATGAATTTGATCTCTTTCAGTTCTCACGTTGTGTCCGTTTTGGCCTTGGTTCGTATCTATATTCGTAAGTGTTTTCTTTGAGGCGGCCCCACTTCACACTTATATAGGTGACTGACTATTAGGACTTAAACATGTAGTAGCTCGAAATACTCACCCATTTGATATAGTCATCATTAAAAGCATAAACGCTTATCCTTACCACACGTCATCGAGAGATTACTTGGGCAACTCTCGAGAACGGACTTTTAGGATTTTCAAGTATACAACTGAAATAACCACAACTTAGTTATCTCATTGAATCAAGTTCATGGGATCTCCACCCATCATGGTTGAGTATCAAGTGTGCCCTTTCTCGGTGTGTGGATTTTAAGTCTCATTCCCCTTACTGCGGTGTTTAACTGTTCTCTAGCGATGCCTTTCATCAAAGAATCTGCTATGTTCTCTTTAGACTTCACATAGTCGATAGAGATATTGTAAAAGAGATTAGTTTTCTTACGGTGTTATGTCTCCGACGTATGTGCCGAGACTTACCATTATACATGCAACTCTGTGCCCTGCCGATAGCCGTCATGCTATATGTATCATTATTTCTGGCACAGGTTTGTTCTAACAAGGAATATCCTCCAGAAAAGTCTGAAGCCATTTAGCTTCTTCGTCGGCTTTATCCAGTGCAATAAACTCTGATTCCATCGTTAATCGAGTTATATACGTTTGCTTTGAGGAGTTCCAAGAAACTGTTCATCCACCAATGGTAAATACATAACCACTCGTGAATTTGTAGTCTTTACTGTCAGATATCCAATTCGCGTCGCAGTATCTTTCGAGAACTGCGGGATATCTCGAATAGAATATGTCATAATTAATGGTGTACTTCAGATATCTAAGCACTCTCTTTAGTGTTATCCAATGGCTATTACCCGGATAACTAGTAAATCTGCTAAATTTACTCACTGAATATGCTATGTCAGGTCGAGTGCAGTTAGACAGATACATCAGACTGCCAATCACCCGAGCATATTCGAGGGTTCTCTTTTATTTTTGACCAGATGCAGATTAACGTCTACATGTGTCTTAGCCAGATGATCATCGAAGGCTTCAAATTTCTTTAACATGTTCTCAACGTAGTGAGATTGTGTCAGAACAATTCCTTCAGGTGTCTTAGAGACATTTATCCCCAATATGACATCGGCAAACCCCATATCCTTTATGCTGAAATAATTTTTCAATATATTCTTTGTATTCACGATTATTTTGTGACTGTTTTCCATGATCAACATGTTGTCTACGTAAAGACATACAATCACAAATTCATCGGGTGTGCCTTTAATGTAAACACATTTATCACTCTCATTTATCTTGAACCCATTCGATAGCATCGTCATATCGAATTTCTCATGCCAATGTTTCGGCGCTTGTTTAAGCCCTTAAAGTGATTTCACGAGACGACACACTTTGTACTCTTGCCCTGGTGCTACAAACCTTTCGGGTTGTTTCATATATATTCCTTTATCTAATTTCCCGTTCAAGAATGCTGTCTTCACGTCCAATTTTAGCGTATTTCGAGATCATACAACGCTGCAATAGCAACGAGAACTCGAATAGACATTATCCTTGTACGGGCAAAAAGGTATCAAAGAAGCCATAACCTTCCCTTTGATTGAACCCTTTAGTCACTAATCGGGCTTTATATTTTCGATCGACCCATCGGTCTTAAGCTTTCTTTTCATGATCCATTTACATCCGAGAGGATTGCACCCCTTCGGGAGATCTACCAGTTCCCAGGTATGATTCTGCATGATGGACTCAATTTCGCTATTAATATCTTCTTTCCAGAATGGTGCTTCTGGACTAGACAAAGCTTCTTGCAATGTCCGGGGTTCGTCGTCCATCATACACGTCAGAAAGTCGGGTCCAAATGATTTGGCTACTTTCTTTCTTTACTTTGCCTCGGTTCCTCAGTTTCTTGAGGTGAACTTTCAACGGCATCGTGAGTTCTTTTCGCAGAACTTATCTCATTTATTTCCTTATTCAGAAAGATATTTGCGAAGAATGTTGCGTACCTCGACTCGATTATCGTCCCTGCGTTCATGTCAGGGATTTCCGATTTGTGCAACAAACTACTGTTATTAGCATATCCAATGAAAATGCAATCAACATTCTTGGGTCATATTTTAAACTGCTTTGGTTTAGTTACTTCGACTTTGCTAGGCACCCCCACACTTTAAGATTATCGTAGGTCGGCTTCCTACCTTTCCATAACCCGTATGGAGTTTGGTTCCTGTTTTTGTGTGGCAACATGTTTAAAATGCGGTTTGCCGTGAGAATTGCTTCTCCCCACAAGTTCTGGGGTAGCAGCAAACTGATCAACGTCGCATTCATCATCTCCTGAGATCTATTTTTGCGTACAACAACACCGTTTGATTGAGGTGAATACGGCGCAGTAGTCTGATGAATAATGTTATGTTCTTGGCGGAATTCTTCGAACGAAGCCACATATCCTCCTCATCTGTCACTCCGAAATATTTTTATTTTTGAGTCGAGTTGATTCTCAACTTCACTCTTATATTTCTTAAAGGCGTCAAGAGCTTCGTCTTTGCCACTTAGAAGATATACATAGCAAAATCTTGTGCAATCGTCAATAAAAGTGAGAAAATACTCTTTTCCACCTTTAAGTCCACGAACTTCAGGTCACATATATTAGTATGAATCAGTTTTAGAGGTGAACTACTTCTCTCCACGGAGGAGAATAGTGCTTTGACCATTTTTGCCGTAACGCAGACCTCACATTTTACTAAGTCTATTTCCATTTGCGGAAGCATATTTAAATTTATTAACTTTTTAAGTTTGTTTAAACCAATTTGTCCCAATCTGTCATGCCCAAAAGTACGAAGAACTCATTTTATTACTAGCGAGTTAGATCTCGTGTTTTACATGTATTACACTTAATTTAAAGAGCCCCTTTTCAAAGTAGCCATTGCCTACAAAATGACCATTCTTGGTCAGTACATATTTATCGCCCTCAAACACTTGTCTAAATCCGGTTTTGCTTAATAGGGAGCAGAATACTAGATTCTTGCGGATGTCCGGACATGCATTATATCCACCAACGTCAGCTCTTTACCCAAGGTCATCTTGAGAACCATCCTTCCCAATCTTACAATTGGTGAATTCGTCGTGTTCCCCTTACATAACATTCTTCCGGAAATCGTGATGTACTCGGAGAACATATCTTTGTCGGAGCAGATATGTCGCGTTGGTCCGGTGTCGATGTACCACGACCTAGGGTTCTCTACGACATTGGCTTCGTACACGACCGCGGTGAGGTCTATATGCGACAGGTCTAAGGCCAGCTTTGCCTCGAATATGTGAGTTTGGTTTTTTATTTTATCCTCCTTTTCTGTCTGCAGTCCTTAGCCATGTGTCCGGGCTCGTCACAGTTGTAGCATTTTCCTTTTATCTTATTAGAGTTCGGCTTCTGCTAGTTCTGCGACGTATTCGCTGCTTGCATTTCTTGTCGGTGCATGACTCGACAAAGTTCGCTCGTGCCTCCATGTTAGCCCTCTTGTTCTTGGCCTCGATCTTTCGTTATCTTCCTCGATCCGAAGCCTCACAATCAGGTTCTCAATCCCCATTTTCTTGCTCTTGCGCTTGAGGTTGTTCTTGAAATCTTTCCACAGAGGCGATAACTTCTCTATAATAGAAGCTACCTGAAAGGTTTTGCTGATACACATGTTCTCCATGGGTATATCATAGATTATCAACTGCAGATCTCGGACTTGATCCAAAATCAATTTGGAGTCCGTCATCTTATAGTCCAAGAACTGGCTGACAATGATTTTTAATGAGTCCGACATCATCGGTCTTGTACTTATCCAACGAGTCCCACAACTCTTTCGCAGTCGTAGCCACTGCATAGACGTTGTATAGGGAGTCGTCGACAGCGTTCAGGATGTAGTTACGACACATGAAGTCGTTATGCTTCCATGCGTCCAACACAATCTTATCGTGCTCGTATTGCTCGTTCTCTTCAAGAGCCTAGCCTCATCATCGGCCTCGTTAGCTGCGGGTTCCGTCACCTTCTGTGGGGGCTCCTTCAGGACGAAGACCAGGTTTAGAGTCGTTAGGTTAAACAACATTTTTTGCTGCCAACACTTGAATTCGGTCCCGTTAAACTTCACTCGTCTCTCGGCATGGCTGTTGTCGGTCGTTGCGGACAACAGTAGTGCAGTTAGAATGTTTTCCTTCGATCAGACAGAATAACGTCTTACGATAGTTGCTTCTAGTGTCTTACGTCTAGTCGGAGGCTGCAGAGTTTCAAACAGAAATTTGTTAAAGTCAAAGTCAAGGCATGTACTACGTACGCTGTCCGTAAGACATTATTGCCCCGTATTTCAGTGCCTCGGGTTATCTCAATCCGTAATGAAGATACGTCTGAGCCACGTGACCATCCTCCATGCAGTGTTGTGGCACGACTCGGGTCGGTGTCGGGCTCGGTCTCGGGCTCGGCCTCGGTCCGGGCTACATCAGCGGTGCGAGGCACCACCTCGCACTTGGGCTATAATTTGCTCGAAAACCCCCCACATAAGCCCATAAGGCCATAGTCTACTAACCACTTGGCAAGCCTTTTTGAATAAACCATGTAGGGAGATTCCTTAAAAATAAGTGAAAAGAGTGTGAACTTTTTCAATACGGGAATACAAAGTCCCCTTTATATATTAAATATATTATCTCTTTTATTGGGCCAACTTCGAAAATTAATTTCTCATTCACCCGACATCGCTTTTGAGCCAATTAATCGATATATTCCCCTCAAAACGTCAAATATGAATCTTTAATCAATTTCGGATTTCAACGAACGACGACTTCTCGTTTTAATTAAAATCGGTTAAACTCTTATTTATTGGGTCTAAAACCAAATTTTTGGCACAAAGCCCGAAATTCCAACATCTAAATATAAATATTACAAATGCGAATCTCACGACACGTCTCATAGGTATCACTTTTAAACAGAGAAATAAAACTAATGGTAATTCCCGGCAAGAAAATCACCTAAAATTCGAAAACAAAAGGAGAATGATTGGAGAAAAAATACCGAAAATGACGAAAATACTTCTGTTTCAAATAAATAACAAATAAAACCTTAATTTCCAATCTAACATACGTTTATGTATTTCTACAACTTAAATACGTTCATAACACGCAAAAGCATTTCGACAAATTGATACATTTCAAACCACAACTGACGTCAGATGATCAAAAGAATGTTATATTTGGGAGCAAAGTAGGTTTTTCACCCTCCATGAACGAGAAAATTACGATACACAAGATTTATATCATTATCTTATTAATTTAATAAAATGTTGGATACGTATAAGAAATGAAATAAATCCAACCGCATTGATGGATACTTCAAGTTTTTGTGATTGTTCAAAGGTGTAGAACTGACGTTGAGGTACTCTGAGGAATTGAAGACGAGTAATGAAGAGGGATCCCTAGAATCGCATGGACCATTAGGATTAAAGTAGATTTAAATGGAAGGCGGCAACAATGCTATACGTTGACCAGAGCTATTATCCGAAGTGGAAAAAGTGGTACTCTGACGGCTAAACAGTACCAAGGTCAACAGTACCCAAATAAGGAAATGAATTCAATGCTGCAGACGAATTCAAACGTTCAAATGCAACGATTACTTCTCAAGTGGAGACTATAAAAGCCGAAGAGTTCTAGGAATTCTATTTACAACAGAGAGAGCAAACAAGATATATGAAGTGAAAGAACTTGCAACGAACAAACGCGGAAAGCTCTCAAGAACTGCGGACTCGAGTGATTTGAGTGACCATCTGTTTGTAAACAACTGACTTTAAATAGCAGTTGTTGTGGAAAAAGTATTAGCTAGACGTAGCTACGGTATTACTTGTGTGAAAGTACACTTCTAGTGATACCTTCCGTGCGAGGAAGAAGGGGAAACATAAGAGCTGAACTTCCACAAACAAAGTTTTCTGTGCAAACAAACTCATTAACGCACACGCACAAAAATAAATACTGAGCAGTGGTAACTTCCGCACCACTGTCACGCGATAGAGAGCAAAGTAAAGCGAGGACCGAATTTAGCTCTATACTGATCCAAGTACTTACGTACTAAGAAATCAGTACTCAACCTAGCAAAAGGAAGAAATTTTCTAAGTGTTTATTCACTCCCCCTTTAAACACTAGTCCCGATCCTAACACTAGCGGGTCCTCTCAATCGCATCTCAAGATGAGTACTTACAGCAAGCTGCCAATGTTCAGGAGGGATAACACCCTTGAGTGGAAGATTTGTATGGAGACCCACTTATCGGCGGAAAATGTGGGATATTGTCACAGCCGGACCACCCAAGGTCCTAACGATCAACCTTGCTCGTTCGAGGGATCGCATAAAACCTCAGCAAATCTCAAAGCCAAAGAGCGAGTGAACACATGCTGAGAAGAAGCTGATGAACTTGGAAAAAGTTGCCAGGGACACGCTTTTCAAGACCCTGGACACTGAAACATTCAGGAAGGTAATGCCGTGCAAAACACCGAGCGCAGTTTGGACAAAGTTGTGCTAGATCTGAGAAGGAAGCGACCAAACGAGGGAAACAAACTCGTTGTGGTCGTACAAAAATATGACGTCATTAAGATGAAACAAGGGGAGACGATGGCGGAGTTTCAAGACTGCTTCACCAGCATCATCAAGTATCTCTCGCCCTAATTAGAACAGAGACATGGGCATCAAGGTCATGAAGGCATTGTCAAGGTTATGGGACGTCAAAAACATGGCGGTGAGGGAAGTGAAAGATCTGAGCAAGCTTCCGCTGCACGATCTTTTCGCCAATCTCAAGGCATACGAGTTTGAGCTACAAAATTGCATGGAAGAGTCGGTCCCCGTGCAACCAGTGAAGGCACTTGCTACTGCTGAAAACACGTCAAAGTGCGAATCATGAAAAGAAACCAACTCTCCACAATTGAGTAAGAAAAATTACTCTAAAGATGACAATAATAACGCATGCTTTAATTGTGGCAGAAAAGGGGCTTTCATTGCGGGCTGCAAGAAGCCCAGAAAAGACAAGGCCAAGGAGGTGAAAAAGAAGTTCTCCAAGAATGCAAAAGTCCTCGAGGCCGAGGATAGCAAAAAGAGGTGGGCGGAGAGCGAAACAGAAGAGTCGGAGTCAGAAAACGAGTCATCAAGTGATGACGAGATCGAGTGCTTGACTTCTCACGAGAAGACCTTGTACAAGCTCTTCACGAAATTTTCGAAGATCGTTTAAGTGAAGCGCTATCTGATCATTGAGTTCATGTATACTAAATGGGCCAAAAAGCCTTTTTTACTTTCGATGCTGCAAGTCTGAGGAATTTCGTATGAGTTGTCTTGTCACCTGTAAGACGCATTTAATGCAAAAATACTTTTTCCCGCCCAAAAGGCTTACATACGAAAAGACCCCATCATCTTCCTCATTAGGTTTCCAAAACCCTAGCGTCAAACCCTTCGTCTTTTGAAAATTCTCTCTGCAAATCAACAAAGCTGCACTTTAAAATCTCCGAAACCATTCAATCTCCTCCCGAAATCTAATCAGAAAGTCATCAATGGCTCCCAGTATAGCAAAAAGTTCAGAAATCTCCCCATATACGGCTCCAAACCCGATGGAGTTCATGCATCACTGTAAAAGGCGATGTCATCGAACTCCTCGAATCAAAAGACGGCGAAACCAGTCAAATGTGGCTATGCATCATGGACTCAGAGCTAGCCACTATCCTTAACAGCGGCAACGAGATATTCACAGAAGACGTAAGGGAGTTCTACACGTTTGCTATTCTACTCTCTCCAATGACGGTGGTCTCAACCGTACGGGCCGTCGTGTTTAAATCACGAAGGATTGGTTCACCTCCACGTTCGATCTACCCACCTCAGGACCGCAAAGCCTATGGATGACATCCAAGATATCAAGGATGATCTCAAAGCTCACATGTCCATGTGAGGAGAAGGATTGAAAGACTCTAACAAGACGACGATCCTGAATCCACTTACCGTGTTCTTCACTACATCGTGGCAAAGGGAGTACTGGGTAAGGCCGGATCCCTTGCATTCTCAAGGAGGAAAAAGTCGATGCCGGTCGTGATGATCCACACTCAAGTCGATTGGGGCACAATCGTCTTCGACGCTTTCAAGAGTTTGGTCACATCCATGTCTCGGGTGTACAAGAACTTTGGTCCTCAGTTCTTCGAGACAAGTTCGAGGCGATGGCGAAGAAGGAAGCCTTGTCTGCTGAACGAATCCTTCACTCCACACAGCAACATCATTCCTCCCTTCACCGGCAAAAAGGACAATATGCAGGCCCCAACAGACCCTACCGCAGCCACTGAGAAAGAGCCTCCTCCGAAAAAGAAGAAGGTCGCCGCTCCTATTGCCCCTACCAAAGACCCTCAGCTAGTAGAAACGAGAAGGCTGAGAAGAACAAAAAGGAGTAGACAACGAAGGCAATGCCCCTCCTGCCTTTGGAACTGCTCTCCGGGACAAGCGTAAGCTTGACAAGGATGAAACCTCCCTAGAAGCAATCCACACCACCACCTCCGCCACCATCAAAGAAGAAAAAGGCGAAGCAGGTGCCTGTGGCGCTGTGGTCGCACGAAGTGACGACAGGGGTACCTCCTCGATCATGAGATATTTACATTTCTATTTAGTATTACATCTTGACGAAGTCCTTGCGCCCAGGACCGAATAAGAAGAACATGCAAGTAGTCCTCCCGAAATCCATAGTGAATCTGCCCCAGAGGCTTCTGAAGAGGGCGATGCTTGAGTTAAAGCCTCCATTGACCTCCAAAAACAGCCCACGCTGCTCAATACGAACAACTAATGCCACTCGCGACCGTTTTTCCTGGGATTGTGATCAAAGAGCGTGCCCAAGTCTCAGCCCAGAGAAGGCGGCGACAGATAAGGGGAAAGAAACAAGTCCTACTCGCGCCCATACTGCAATGTGGTCATGTAAGCGATTCACGAACAGATCTTCGAGCTCATCGTCGGACTCATTCAAGAGTTTGAGGAATGGTGGGCAGTCCGCATGGGAACTCCATTGGCTAAGATCTCGAAGAAGACAACTGCAAAGGCCACGGACACGAAATCTAGGCTGCTAGAACAACTTCAATTGGAGTCCATCCCGAGCCTAATACAATCCCGAGAGTTGTTGAGAGTGCATCTAACTCTGGCGGAATTGGCCCAGATTCTCCAATAATGAGATGCCAACTTTGATGCCATTTCCATGGAAGCTCTCCGTGAAGAAAGGTCATCAAGGGACTCAAATGGAGAAGGATAGATTGGAGTCAAGGATGGAAACAATAAGGACAGAGCTCACATTGTGAGGACTACATAGCTCCACCGCTCTCAACACGTTTAGGGCCGGAAGCATTGGATCAGCCCAGTCCCCGTCACCCAGCCGCGAGACTCAGACTCTGATCACATTCACGCATCGCAACTCGGTTCTGGAGGGTCGCAGAGCATAGTCTAAGTTTGATTAACCACGCGAGCATGAAAAGATAAAAACGAAGCTCCACTACCTTTCCTCTGCCAAGAAGGACCAAGGGACCTCTCTACAAAAGATAGTCTACTCGCTTCGGTACAAGCAAATGGATGTGCTCTTAGTCCAACTTGATGCGATTGCCGATCATCTCATCGCTCAAGATAGTACTACAGTTGGGATTGACGAAAAAGGGGAAGAAAATGCCGCTAGAAGCCACAAGTGCCAGAAGGTGCGCCCAGAACTGAATCAGTAACGGGTCCCCTAGTACCCGTTTCAACAGGACCATGACTGACACAAGGTCAACAAACACAGTTTAAGCTCTGCTATCCCAGTAACCTAGCTTGACACGCAGCTACACAGCCAAATGTCAGCTACATAACCAATTAGCAAATGAGATTCTAGAGCATGATCGCTCGAGAAAATCTACCCTACAACGTCGTTGATGGAGATTACGTGCAACCTTACCCAGGACCAACTCTCAAAACTATTCAGTCTACACGACGTAAAAACGATGTCTTATGGGAAAGTACTGACGCAAAAAGAGATAAAGAAATTGGCGAAAGAAAGCGCCAAGAAAAAGTAGCTTTCAGGCAGGTTTTGTCACACCAAAAAGGGGGAAAATGATGGATACTTGAAGTTTTGCTGATTGTAAACAAAATCGAGCATGACGAGGATTGGAGCTGACGTGGAGGTGCTTAGAAGAATTGAAGATGAGTACTGAAGAGGGACCCTAGGACCGCATGGACCATTAGGACTGAAGAAGCTTTAAATGCAAGGCTGCGGCAGTGTCAGACGTTGACCAAAGCTATTACCCGAAGTGGAAAAAGCGGTACTCAGATGGCGAACGAGTACCAAGGTCAACAGTACCCAAGTAAGGAAATGAATTCAAAGATGCTGTTGGCGAATCTAAGATTCAAATGCAACAACTACTTCTAGAGTGGAGACTGTAAGAGCCGAAGAGTTCAAGGAGTTCTATATACAACAGAGAGAGCACACAAGCTATTTGGAAGTGAGAGAACATGAAACGAACAGACGCGAAAAGCTCTCAAGAACTGCGAACTCGAGTAATTTGAGTGATCATCTGTTTGTACACAACTAACTTTAAAAAGAAACTGCTAGAGTATTCTAGTGAAATACTGTAAACAAAGGACTTTAAAAAACAATTGTGGTATAAGTATTAGCCAGATGTAGCATGGGTAATACTAGTGTGAAAGTAGCCCACATTCTAGTAATACATTCGTTGCGGGTTAGAAGGGGTGACATATGAGATTTTTAACTCCGAACTTCCACAAATAAAGTTTTGTGTTAAAAAAACTCACTAACACACACAAACACAAAAATAAGTACTGAGTAGTGGTAACTTCTGCACCACTGTCACGCGATCGAGAGCAAAGTAAAGTGATGACTGGATTGAGCTCATTACTTATCCAAGTACTTCACTACTAAGAAAATCAGTACTCAACCTAGCGAAAGGAAAACATTTCCTTAAGTGTTTATTCAGCCCCATCTAAACACCGGTCCTCGACCTTAACATGCATAATACTCAACGTGAAACATGTGAATACGGAAGTTGATGGTAAAACTAAATTATCTGTCTTACGTATCATATATGACCATTAAACATGGAAGGGATCGTTATTTGTTGATTTAACAACTTCATGTTAGATGCCTTAGGCTTTATTCACGAACAACAAATGAACTCCTACGAAAGGAGTGAATCCGAATCACAAGTCAAGGCATGTGAAACACGCTCTCTTGAAGACAAAATTACCCTGCTAATACCCGCGGTTTCGATAAACGTCTCTGAGATACAACGTCTTTGATTTAATGTATAGCGGTATCTCAAATACACTAAAGTTCGGAGAACATTACACTTGCGTTGGGACTTACAAAAGGATGAACCCTAAAACACAATATGCTATGAGTTTCCTAAACTGCAGAGAGCTTTTTTACTTGATCACTCATGAGGTCTATTTATAGATGTAAGGGAATATATCACCACGGGTTATCAAGTTGAAGTGTTTTTTGGAAGTCTCTCTTAAAGTAGAGGTATATCACATGGATCAAAAAGGCACCTTTTCATATATACTTCTTGGAATTAATCTTTGTACCTCTTTGGTCGTGCCTCTTGATTTACTCATTCACACCCTATCTAAGAATCCCCCAAATGAATGAAACTAATACATATATACAATATTTGAGAGTCCCGACGAACCATCATTGCATCAAGAGAAATAGCTTATGGCTTTGAATCTTCTTTAGTTAAATATTATCGGATACACTGTATGGTTATAAGCGCGATGCTTTGCACTTACCGCCATTTGTGTGCACTAACAGTACTCACACAATGATAGTTCTAACAATTTCCTATTATCATATTGTGTCTGTTTTGACCCTGAACAATATCTCGGTTTAGTAAGTGTTCGTTTATAACACGGTCATTTTACTTATTCACTTACAAAGGTGATTCTCCTATAAAGAGTATCATGCCTTACTCTACCCTCAGGTATATAAATCATTAAATGTCCTAGACTTAACCTTACCACTTAGGCCTATTTCACACTTGACGGTTCTTCGGAATGAGTGTAGTTTTCAAGTGTTTCACTGAACTGTCAAAACTTAGTTTTCTTATTGAACCAAGGTTTCGGGATCTCTAATTCTCAAGGTTGGGTCACCGCTATGATTGTTCTTATGTTGTGGATTTTTAATCTCATTCCACTAACCTATTTGTACATTTGATCTCAGCTAATGCCTTTAAATAAGCGGATTCACTAGGTTTTTCTTTGAACTTACGTAGTCAACCGAAACAACCCCACTCGAGATAAATTGTTTTATGGTATTATGTCTCCGACGTGTATGTCAAGACTTATCTATGTACAAACTTCTATGTGCCCTTCCGATCGATGATTGATTATTCACAATGTATCATCACAGTCGGCACCGATTTATTCCAACGAGGAATATCTGAAATCTTATATTTGTGCACCGAAAGACCTGAGGGTAATTCAATATAATCTTTTGACCAAAAAGTGCATCTTTTGATTTCCTTTAGCATCCAGCTTGCTTTTCACCAAAAAGTGCATCTTTTGAATAAAAAGAAACTGCTACTTGCTTGACTAGCCTGCTTCGAAGAACCATTTCAGACAATTTTTCTTGAGCAGCCGGCTTAGAACCAGACGGCCTTTAGTTTTTTATCAGCCTGCTTCGACCATTAGAATCCTAATCACGTCTTCAGATTACAGGGTTTGATCTGCTGCGTGCTTCACCAAGTTTCTTCCTTTTTGACTTTGCTCTAACAAACATAATTACAATTTCGTCTTCAGATTGTTATTGATTTAGCAGCTTCATGTTAGCTGCCTTTGGCTTTATCCACTTCCACGAACAACAAACGAACTCCTACCAGAGGAGTGAATCTAACGAACTCCCCGTTAATACCCGCGGTTTCGGCAAACGTCTTCGAGATACATTGACTTTCGTTTAATGTACAGCAGTATCTCAAATACACTAAACTTCGACGAAGATTACTCTTGCGTTGTGTTGGGCCATATTATATCCAACACTATTATGTTCGGTGAAGAATTCGATAGAAAATGTAAAACTTACGAAGAACACGTTTGAAGATGGCGCTGAAGCTTGAGAGCGTTCTTCACGTTATAAAGCTCGGTTTTTATTAAAATGAATTCTTCTAAAGTGTTAACCCTAATACAAGTCATTGGGGTTGTATATATACCAAATAAGTTTGGTATATTTAATAAGTAGTCCATAAACTATGATTTAATTACGATTAAACCCAAACTACTAATTACACTACAAGATTAAGATAACATATATATTTGAACAAAATAAATGTGATCTAACAATCTGCCCCTTTGTGTTCAATCTTCGCTTGAACGATGGTTATCTTGTTTTGTTTTTGAAAAGATTCCTCGAGTCCTAACAATCTCCCTTTTATGAGATTATTTATATAATCTTTTCCTTTATCTTATCTTGTGATCTCTTCCTTCTATGGAGATCTTCAATATCACCATGTCTTTGAATACTCTTCTTGGCATCAGATCTTTCTTCTAATTTTCTCTTGAAATTCGTCGCACAAATGTCGGGAAGGTGTGCGAAGTTGCTTGTCGGATTTGGAGAATTTCTCTTTGAGTTTAAACTATGTTGGAGAATCTCCTCTTTTTGTGTTCCATCTCTCCCTTTGATAGTGACAAAAGTCCCCTATTTTAGTTAAACCTTGTGTTGGGATCAGAGAATTCGATTTGAAATTTGGAGAGACGTCACGACGACTTCAGTCTTTGAAAGCTCGTGATGTTTGCTTGGTTCGACGACACTTAAATTGCACTTTCGTTGTTGTATTACTCCCATTTTCTTTTGTACTATTACCCCTCATGATGATGGAGTGGGGAGATCGTCATGGCGATGTGTAAAAATGGGACATGACAAGGAGATGTAGATAGTAGACATCGTAGGAAATCAAATTCGATAATAACCGCAACGGAGCCACGAAGGCGTTCCGTTGATACGAAAACCGGGGCCACATAGGCTTTCCGTTGACATCATTCGAGGAGCGTTGTTCGTAGTAGATGGCCTGATACCGTTATTGTTTTGATGTTGCAACAACAAGACTTCCTTTCGATCCTCAAAGCATGTCGGAGAATGACATGTGTACGAAAGTTCTAACTTGATCACAAAGACCAAGTGTATAAAAAGTGTACGTGTTCTAGAAAATTATAAATTTTAGGAAGTGAGGGCACACTAGACACGATGTGATCAATGAAAGCGTGGTACGGGGCGGATCACCACTAGTTCCATATCTCTCTCTTCTGAGTGACGTGGTGATAGTATACGTGGCTCACCGTGAAAAAATGAAACGTCGGTCTTTTAGGAGACGATGAGTGGGTAAGGCTCGGATGTGCACGCGCCGTTGGACCTAATGCGGCGTCTTCTACCCGGAAACTAATATTAACACATGTACCTATTGGGATATGGTCCAAATTATATGTGAGATAAGGGATTTATGTACCTTAAAAAATTTCCAAGTCATTATCGAAACCATCTTTCCGTTGCATTCGGATGATGTAGTATTGGTGGTAGGTTAGATCGTCTCAAATGCTCGGAGGCATTCCGGGGTTAGGATCAAGTCGGTTTAGACTCAACCATGGAAACTAGAAATCCATGCTTCCGGGATACTCGAGAAAGGTTGCTTTATTTGAATCAGCAAGGCGGAGCATGTCAATGAAAAAAAGCATTTGGATCGTCAAGTTGATCTTCACCTTTGTCTTTTGGAAATATTTGTCCGTTGGAAGCTCGAGATTTTTCCTTGAAGTCCGTCGAAAGTCGTCGGAGAAAATATCCATGAAGGTTGATGAATATGGTAAGGAGATTTTCTTTTCTTTTTCGTTTCTCTCTTTTTCTTTTTCTTTTTGAATTTTCTCCTTTTCTTGTTTTTTTTATTTTACTCTCTTTTTTAATTTCCCTCTCCTTTTTTCTTTCTTTTTTTAATGAAGTATATATATATATATGTTTATTGTATTAGTAATATATGTATTATATTATTATATATATGTGGGTGTGTGTGGGGGTGGGTTGCGGGTGTGAGGATGTCGGGTCGGAGTCAAGAAGTGGGGATATCGAGATTTTTTTATGAGGTTTATCGAGAAAAACTATGTTTTATGGATGAGGTGTATCGAGAAATGTTTTTTTTTTCAGAATAAGATGTATCGAGAAAAACATTCGGATGAGGTTTACGATAAAAATGTCTCGATGCATATGCCTTTATCGATAAAAAAAATTCTCGATAGTGTAAGATTTCTCGGTAGTATCCTTTATCGAAAAAGTTTTTGCGATATACGCTGTATTTTTTCGCGAGTTTTTATTTAGTTTCAAAATAAAAATGGCAAAAATATACTTTTAAAAAAATTGATAATTATATCAAATATCTTTTATTAATTTCTCCCCATCAAATAATGCTTCCGAAAATAAAGTTTCTCCCCCTCGAAAGTTGCGTAGTAAGATGAAAAGTTGATGAATCTCTTTCACTGCATTCATTCGTTTAAGGTTTTCTCCCCCTCAAAAATTAAAATTGTTACTTCCTTTTAAAAATATAAGAGTCAGTCCTCTTTAAAATAAGAAAGTAATTCCCCCTGAAATTAAGCTCATTTCAAAATATTATATTGAAAAAAAATGGTATTTATCATTTCCGTGTGTAATATGCATTTAGAGTTTAAAATCTCTTAAATTTTGGAGATGCATATAATAATAGGTATTATTCAATGTAGTTCGTATGCTTACGCAAATTTAAATATTAAAAGTTCGTTCAACATACGGATAATTAGAATTTACCTCATTGGAGTTTAGTTGTAGTAGCTCACGCCTCTTCCCTTTATTATGTATGTGGAGCCACTACGTCAAGTACCATACATGAGGAAATGTTGCTCACGGTGCATACCATTCATGGGTGTGAAGCAACGAGATACCAACCATGCTAGGTATATGCAAAAAGAAATCATCGGGACTCGGGTACCCACTTTTGAATGGGTCGTTCCTTACGGGAAGAAGATGAGCTAAACACAAGTAGTGGAAATAAGCATTCAAAGTTGTCTTAAAAGAACCTTTTGGCTTATTTTCTGACTCAGAAAAACACACTTGATTGAATGTAGGTGTAAGTGGCTTAGGAACCTAGACTTGTTTTTCCGTTATGGGATGTGTCGTTGGGACCCATGTCGGTTTCACCTTTGGTGACTTTGGAGCTCTAGGGGGTTTAGACTTAGAAGGTGTCAAATTTATATTTAGTCCTAAATCATTAATTGGCATATGTTTAGGTACCCAAATTTGTTTTTCTTAACGTAGTCCTAGACATAGGAACCCATCTACGAGTGATGATTGGACACGGAAAAAACTTTTTAGTGTATGTAAATATGTGTTTCGGAGAAGTTTTAAATATTTTCTCCGAAGTCACTCACATAAGATGTTTCTTAGAATGAACTTGGACTGGATACTTCATGTATGAATACAAGCATATAGAATTATAAGCATCACTAGCACATAATCGTGTATCCTACGTTGAGAATTCACACAATTCACATTAGAATGATGAACATTACAAAAAAAAATTTCCAAGTCTTGGCTTCTAAACCGAAGAATTACTAAAATCAGTCGAAGCACATGATGGAGTTTGTTTGATCGAGCTTGAAATATTTTCTTTCAATTTTTTTTATAGGAATAGGAGAGGAAAACTTTTGCTCTTTAAAATATCATTCGGTAGCTTTGGAATATAATGTAGTTATTTCTTTCTCCTTCCAAATTTCCTTTAGCTCCGTATTGCTTTTGCTTAACATTTCCGCATAGGTCACCGTGGACTTAGAAGTCGTCACGGTTGACTTAGAATGAACATTATTTTTATTTTGAGAATTAGGAGGTGTTCAGATAGCGCTCGACACATGGTGGACACTATAACTTGAGGTCGAGGATTTAGTAGAGTTATTGCTAATGCTACTAGAAAAGTAAGTGCTCTTTCTCTCTTTTCGTCCCCTACTTACGGCTTTGTCCGAAGAAAGAAAAGATAAAGAGTTAGTAAGTACACGTCTTAGGAGGGAAACAGGACAAAAAGTCGAAGTGCTTGAAGCTGAAATTTTCTTAAGTAAAGAAATTTCCTCTAGAAGTTTTTTGCTTTTCTGTTTGAAAATCTTTTCTATTATTTTTCAAAGAAGAAATTAAATCGACAATTTTTGAACAATCTTTGGCATGTAGCGGAATTTTTGTTTAGGATTTTTAAATTCGGAATTTTCTTCCTTATTAACCACAGTTTCGTTAGGGGGTATAGGGATTGACTTGTAGTCCGAGGATGAGGACGTTATCCTCGTTTCATAACTTTCGTTCAATTCCTTATAGTTGAACGAAATTTCAGTCAAGACCTTATTTTTCGGTTTTTCGTCCGCGAGAGTATTGATTCTGATGCTTCGGTAAAGGGCATAAGCTTAGTTAACCCGATTCCAATATATGTTATATCATACCATTGAATGGATGTCACTATGCTGAAGTGACGCGTGTTTTCATATCCTAAGCCTTTCCTAGGATTATAAAATTTGGTGTCCTTAGGCGGATTAAGGAAAATTGTTTGGCCCGTCTGTGTTAGGTCCTAGGTTATTAACTACAGTAAATCATAGGCATGAATTCTAGATATTCGAGTTGAAATCTAAGATTTGATATCTCGGTCGAATACCTTGGATGAAGAACACCAGAGAAACGCCTTTAGTGGGAGAAAGTATTTTGTGTGATTCTCTCTCTAGAATGTAAAATGCAAGCCCTTCGGATTTTTACTATTAACTTTCTCTATTGAATTCAATAGTGTACATTGATATTTATACATGGTATAATACAATTAAGTCCTACACTATTGCATATTACAAATCACGCCCATAATTACAAGGATAACTAATAAATGAGCACACTTAAAATATCTTCTTCAATCTCCCCCTTTGTGCTCGTTTGCTCTTCAGCTCTGTTTATCCTTGTCGGGCGTAGAAGGACTTCTTCAATCCCAATACTGTCTCATAATGTCGGACAACATCCCTCAGCTCTAATCGTTCCTCAATAGTGGTGAGAAGCTCATTAGGAGTGGGGCTTCTTCTTCTCCAAGGTCCTCGAAGATCGTGTTCTCATCAATCTCTTTCAATCTCATTTCAATGTTCTGCTTTACGAGCTTCAACGTCCCATCGCATAACTTGTGGAGTTCGGACTTCATCATCGCTCTCGTCTTTCCAATGACTAGCAGAAAGCCTTTTATGAGCGGAGATTCCATGTTGAGCTCCTTCATATTATTCTCCAATGCAATCTTAAGGTCGTGTGCAGTGTGAAACTTGATCTGCACCATAAATCTCTTTAAGCCCTCGAGCCCGTCCATCTTGATGTACCCATCAGGTGTCTGGTACCTTTTCTTGTACATCTGGAACAGACGGTATACCTCGTCCGGTGGAAGGAAGGGAGATAACTCTCGTCTATCTTTTATCGAGTGCGAGTGTGATTTGTCCGCTCGATCGTGTATATTGGAAGATCGGTGACTTGTCCCTAAAGTTTCTTCTGAATTGATCTTTTGGGATGCCACTTTGATCTGGACCGAGATGGGTGAGCATGAAAATGTGTTCCATCTTCTTCCACTCGCCAGATATGTTTCCGTACATCTTCAAGAAATGACACTTCAATCCGAACATTTTCCCATGGTGTCTCGACTCGAACGGTCGCCTTTGATAGACGTGGATGGGTGTCTGCTTGATGTCTTATCAGTTATGGTAATTCTAGGAGTTCGGCATCGTAGTCCTCTTCTTCCTGAAGTTCTTCGTCTTCGAGCAGAACTAGATCAACTAAAGCATGTTGCTGGAAATATATGACGTTGGATAGGCGAACTTGGGCAGCTACCTTTGGTTCCCAGTGCGTCAGCCATTTCTCTCTTAGGATGTAGTCGTCTACGATGGCGTGAGGATCGTAGTTGACTGTTGAGGTTTCTGGTTGATCTTGGAGGAGCGCAGAGTCTGAGGTTGGAATTGAGTTTGGACTTTTGGGAGCCGGAGGTGTTGTGTGGGTGTGAGGTGTGGTGGTCGTTTGTGAGCGGGTAGTAGGTTGTGTGGATGTTTTTGGTGGGTTTGTTGACGAGCCTCCAGCTTCACGAGTCGATGGAGTCTGTTCTCGTCTTAGGCCACAACTACTTTTAGTGCCGGAGCTCTGTTCTCGGCATCTCGTCCGAGCAGGCGGTTCGGGGTCATCGACTAGCCGTCGGTAGAGATTATCCTCGACAGGGATCCTCTTTTCGATGGCTGGGAGACGAGAAATGAAAATATCGTGAAGCTGAGTGATTGAGATGGTGTATGAGTTTATAAGGGAGGGAGATGGGGTTGGGGTAGTGACTATGGGTTGGATTTGGGTATTTGTTGTGGGTTGTGGTGGTGAGGGAATGAGTTCGGACGGAGTGGCCTCGGAGACTGGTGTTTTCCCGGAATCTCGTCGGGATGTCTCGATGTCTTGTAGTACTCTCTCCATGAACCGATCTTCGAGTGAAGTACGTGCGGTAGAGAGAGCTGCTTGTAGGTGTTCCTCCCTCGCGAATGGTGACACCTCCGTAGTGGAGCCAGATAGGCGTTCCACTGTCACAACATCAGAATAGATTTCTGATGTGCCGCCTAGAATATGACTTATAAGACTGGGACGACTGAAGGTGCCCATTGTCAACCCTGAAGACACCACTTCGGCGGGTTGGCCCGTTGTTACTTCCGAAGATGTTGGTGAAGCAACGGGACTTCCATCCAATCTTGGAGATGAAACCATAGGAATCATCACTATGGATGTTATGACAGGCCCGTTGTGAACCTCTGTAGTCGTCAAGACAAGCTATTGAGGAGGCAAAGAGGGAGCTGTTGGAGTAGACAGAGATGCAGACGGGACATGGGATCTTCGTCGTCTGGAGTCCCTTCGAATGAGTCTGCAGTCCTCATCTGATTCGGTGGCTTCAACCTCGGGCTCACTGGCCGCTACCTCAGGCTCCTGAACCTCAGCTTCGGAAGGTCGTCAAGTCTAATTGATAGTTATCGTCATGGACTTGTAGCCAGAGCTCGGATGGACAAGTATGTGAATACCCTTGATGTGCCATCTCTGAAAAAAATTTAATAAAGATCAGTAGTTCATAAAGGGCTTTTTTAACAAAATAAATCGAAAAAAATATTAATTAATAAAATAGGGCGTTTTCGGCACCTATTACTAAAATAGAGACATTTGCGGGTATTACCCGCGACGTCGCACCCATTACATGCGACGATCCAATTTGGCCCATTTAAGCATTTAAACGGGCCAATAACGTATTTGGGCCCGTCGTCCCATTTAATAAACGCGACGACGCGTCCATTGGGCGCGATGATGTGACTACTCGATCACGCGTTCTCTGTAATTTTCTTTTTCTTTTTGCAGAACTAATGTGGACGTAACGTTCACGAGTTGTGCAGAAGAATCGTCGCGTCCAATAGATGCGACGTCGCTATTATTAAATGCGATGATTTTCCCTATATAAAGTACTATAATTCCATATACATTGATATGTAAAAAAACAACTTTAATTATTTAAATTTCTCCTCAAATTATGACATCCCGTAAAATTCATGTCTCTATCTACTACGGCGGCGAAATCATTACTGAATCAAACTCCATTCGTTACAGCATCCCACCCATTTCTCTTAAACGAATTCGTCGCGACACTAGCTTTGCTCAATTTCTGGGCATGCTATATGAGGTTATTTTCCTCCTTAACCGTTCATGTTAAGAATGAATACTATCAGCATTCTCGACACTATCAGAGGCTCTTTCAAATTTCAAACGACGCGGAACTATCGTACTTCTTGGATGCTTATGCGGAACTTAATTTAATTGAAGTGTTTGTCGAGGCCAGCGAGAACGTTCATCCCGACCGTAACGAAGACGCACCCGACGTGTTCACCAACATCACCTCCAGCCACTCGTTCCCTGATCTCACGGCAGTTACTCAAGGAATGAGTGACTTTTCCCTGCACCCTCCTCATATAGACATTCCTTCGAGCAGTCGTGATGTTCCTAATATGTCGAATGTGTCACAACCTGAGCCTGTGCTCGAAGACTTGCAAAATAGTGACGCTAGCGACTCTGAAGCTGATGATGTTGGTGGTGCACTGGACGATTTTTCGGATCCCGCAGATGATAACGACGATAGCGATGATGATGGAAACGATGATGATCCCGAGAATGACATTCCATTGCCGGCGGAAGATGCTCGTGCGCCTTACCAACCCGTGCCTTTTTATTCAACATATCAAATGGCGCCTCCAGAAGCCAACGACGGCGGCGGTGTCTTTTACAGTAGGGACAATCCCAGGTTCAGAGTCGGTATGACATTTAGTACCAAAGCTCACTTACAAGAAGCTGTTGGCGATTATTCTTATAGGGTGGCTAGACGTGAGTTTCACGTCTCAGAAAGTAACAAAACCGTATGGGGCGTGAAATGCAACCATAGCAATGACTGTCACTGGAGGTTACGAGCATGCTTCAAATCGAAAAATGTTATTGGAAGATTACGATATGTGGGGGGCCACACACATGCTACATGAAGGAGTTAGCGAGAACACACCGCAACATTTCGCGAAACACAATTGCGAGAATGTTGATTGGAATAGTGAAGACAAACCCTCAATTTCTACCAAAAGAACGTAAAGGAGCTGGTGAAGGACAATACCGGGTACGACATCTCATACATTCAAGCGTGGCATGGCCTCAAAAGGGCGAAAGAAAATGTTTACGGCACCTGGGAAACTTCAGTCCAACAACTTCCTATCTTCATGAAAGCTTTGAAACGTTACAACCCCGACACGGTCGTCAAGTGGTTGAATCTTCCAACTGAAGCCCCCGGTGTGAAGAAATTGGGGTATGTTTTCTGGGCTTTCAAACCTTGTATTGATGGGTTTAGGCATTGTCGTAGAGTTGTTTGCGTTGACGGTACACACTTATACTCCAAATATGAGCATAAAATGTTAATTGCATCTGGGCTCGATGCAAATCAAAATATTCTCCTCCTTGCTTTTGCAATTGTTTCAACGGAAAGCAGACATTCTTGGTGTTGGTTCCCGAACTTACTTAACATCCACGTGTTGGAGGAACAAGGTGTATGCCTAATTTCTGATCGTCATCGAGGTACTTGTATTTTCCTACATACATTCATGTATTAATTTGACACCCTTTTAATCGATTGATCGTAATTTATTATAGGAATATTGGCTGCGGTAAGCGAATTAGCAGCGTTTAGGCCGCCGAATGGTTTACACCGGTTTTGTCTACGCCATGTCGTATCAAACTTCAACACTGATTCAAGAACAATGACCTAAAATAGTTGCCATAGAGCTGGAATGGTCCACACGTTGGAGAAGTTCAATCGCATTATGGAACACATTAAAGTTCTCAATGAACCGACCTGAAAGTGGTTAGATAAGATTGACAAAGAGCAGTGGACGTTTGCTTACGATGGTGGATTCCGATGCGGGGTAATGACCACTAATATCTCTGAGGCCCTTAACGGAGTTTTCAAAGGGGCGAGGTGTTTGCCTCCGAAAGCAATAGTGGACTTTAGCTTTCATCGATGCGTTGAATACTTTCGCAATCGATTTACGGAGTGCTCTGCAGCGATGGCTAACACCGAAAGCGATTGGTCTCCGTATGCGTGGAATAAGTTCAACGACTGGACAAGTCGTTCTTGTAGTCACGTCGTCTTTAATTTTGACCCATGTTTGCAAACAACTGAAGTTTATACTTCGGCCGTGAATCAAAGAAGCACGTGGTAAACATCTTAGGAAAGACGTGAACGTGCGGAAAATGGGACACGTATTTCATCCCATCTTCTCATGCCCAAGCAGGGTGCCGTATGTGGGGAGTTCATAGCATGCATCATATTGCTCCTTTCTATAACAAACAAGCGTACCGTAAAACATACGAGGGGTTTTTTCATCCTCTACATGACGAATGTTATTGGGAGCCTGCTGAGTTCTCTCTTATACATAACGACGCTCTGCGTACCCGAAGAGGTCCGGGGAGAATCCGCACAACTCGTATACAGAACGAAATGGATCATGGTGGTTCAAGGCGGAGACAAGGTCGAAGAGGCGGAGGCAGTGGTCAACGTTGATTTATTGTAATTTTTAAGTACTTTTAGTATTCATATGTTGTACTAATATCTTTAAGTAAATTATTACAATTTTTCAGTTACGTCCGAATTTACCTCATATTATTTGCAAACACGCATGAAAAAGGTTAGTGAAGTTACAAACAATCACTTTGGAAAAATTTTTCTCCAACCCTTCGGGGGTGGGTCAACGAAGTCATCGTCACTATTATCTTCTTCAACTCTGGAACTGAACATTGCATGATGTTTGCCTTTGTTGTGCCTCTTTCTATACATACCTTTTTGCTTTCCTTTCGGAGGTGGGTTGATGAAGTCATCATCGCCTTGGTTTTTGCCAGCGTTGCCGATCTTACTCGACATATTGTATCGGTTTCCTTTCGGTGGCGGGTCGACGAAGTCGTCGTCACCCGTATCGTCTTTGACTCTCGAACTCGAGCTGACATGTTTCACCGACTGTCTTTTGGATGATTCTTCTGTCTGAGTATGAACTATTGGACATTCGTTGTGAGGAATTGCAAGCACGTCAATGTCTGGAACAATGTCTGGGTTGATATATCTAGCGAAAATTCTATACAGATAATATTCATGTGGCTCGCACTCATAGAAGTAAATTGTTGAAAGAGGATCCTCCTGCAAGAATATGGCAAATTGCATAATTAAAACATTTTATTGCATCTGAATAAATCCTTGAGTAGAATAACCACCTGAAACCACTTAAGCCATTGCTCGATATCTGCATGAATCCATCCTCTGTCATATTCTCCCCAATCTTCCATTTCGGCGCGTAGTTTTGTCCATAAAAGGTAGCGACGCTTCAAATGACCAAGTTTCTCCGTTAGAAAAGGTACGGTGAAATGAATTCCGTAACACTGATTGTATAGTTGAGCAAGAAATTGAAGACATTCGGACAAATTCTCATTCGTGATATCACCCATAGATGCTTTTGCCGAAAATGTTCCAACGAACCATCTTTCAATATCGTACGTCCACAGTTCGTCGTAAAAGTAATCACCAAGGACCTTTAAATTCCTGAATATCGGATGACCCTCATTCATTTTTTTCCATTGAAGCGATTAAGACGCGGGTCTCTACCAAATGGGTGCATCGTATCTCAAATGTTGTATGTTATTTTCTTAATTTGTGGGATTTTTATAGATATTCGTGATCGTATTTCTTGAATGTCAATATTGTTGTGTACAATTAGATTAAAGATAGATTACAAATAGCTTTGATTAAAGCTGCACGCGGATGATAAAAGTTGCTGAAGTTGCAGGTAGCGTTGATTAAAGCTGCACGCGGATGATAAAAGTTGCTGAAGTTGCAGGTAGCGTTGATTAAAGTTGCACGCGAATGATAAAAGTTGCTGAAGTTGCAGGTAGCGTTGATTTAAATTTAAATTAAATATATTTTATTTATTTTTTAAAAATATATTAACGTTGAGTTATTTTAATTTTTAAGTACTTTTAGTACATATATTATATTAAATTTAATACATTTAGTACATTTACATAATTTAATACATATATATTAAATTTATTAATAAAAATATATTATATTTATTTTTTAAAAAATAGGCGGTAGCCCGCCCCGCCCCGCCATTTCCCGCGGCCCGCTTAGGCCCACTCCCCTACGGGCTAAAAAAATCCATTTGGCGGGCCTGGGCGCCGGCCTGTGGGCTTCAGGCGTTTTTTACGACTCTAATAATTATATAACATCCAATTTTTATCCACCATAAAGATATGCATAATAAGATAATAACCTTGCTAAAATAAAAACGTAAGTCATAATAACATATAACAAAAAAACATCGTCTGAATAAATACAATAAAAGCTATGGCATATAATGTCCTTCGGTACCGCATCTACGAGGACGCTGCTCTCTACGCAAATGACGACGGTCAACTGGGGCCTCACGCTCGGATGGATGACGATGTTGCTGACGTGGAAGTGGAGTCTGATGGGAAGATGAACGGTAAGGTGGCGTGTCGTCGTCGTCCTCGTCCTCGTAAGTGTACTGCATCGGCGTAGTGTACCCCGATGTTATCGACGTCCCATATCCACCATCGCCGTACAAATCCGTCGGAATACGCAATGACGACGGCCCAACACATTGAGTGACATGATGCGAGGATGATGCCCCATGATCTTGCGTAGGAGGAATGTCGGTGAACTGTGTATCACGTCGCTGACGCCTATCGATGATTAGACGATGCATACGATGTACAACGTCTAATCCTCCGTCCACTTCACGACGACGTAGTCTTGACTCCACATCATCGAGATGCTGTGCCTGTTATTTAGCATATTCAAATATTATTTTGCCGCGAATAAATCGAAATTAAATATAATAAATAAAATTAATATATAATAAACTAACCATCACGTCGATGAATGCTCCATATCCCATCTGAAAGCCTCGCGACATGTGAATAGACGACGGAGATATATATCAACGGGTCACGGACCGGTAGCAGTCGTAATAGTCACTGGTGCACTGCGGTCCGGAACCTATCTCTAGTCCATTGACAATCCTCGAGTGCCTTTGACTCCAATACGCCTCGTATAGTTCGTGCTGCGATCTCCAATCTTTTCCGGGGACATTCCGAGTGCTAAAGCGATGAAGATCTACAGTAAGATACGCCGGTGGTTGTGGCACTGACTGAATCAATCCGAAGTGTCGCATCACGCGATCTGGATAGTGCCACTCGACGATGTTGTAACATATCAGCGGGCACGAAGATCGAGAGGACTGAGGACGGCATTTCGGGCGTAGCTCCAAAATCTCCGGTGCGTGATAGTTGTACGGGGTCCAAACAAATTGCTCCATCGACATACTATCGATGGACTCCCGTATCGCACGCAAATTTGAATTTGCGGAGGTCGTATGGTCAAACAATGCATTCCATCTAAATGAATAAAATTTAATTATTATAAAAACTTTTAATTGAAAGTTCGAATAATTAGGAGAGCAACTACCTCGCCGCATGCGGGGAATGGGTAACTGAATGCCATCGACTATACTAGGTTGCATTACCACTCGAGGGTGGACGATAATGGGTTGGACTTGTAATATACGCATCCATGCCCAAACCTATATTTTAATTATTTAAATACATAAGTATCATTTACGCTTTACAAGTTGTTGAATTAAACTATCTTTCGTACCTGCAGCAACCGCAAAGCTCCACCTATGTTCATTTTCCTCGACTGACATGATGTGCAGAGCTCTCTGTAGAGGAATGCTAACACGGTGCTGCCCCAACTGTAATGATGAACTTCGTCGATGTCCTCGAGCAGCGTAAGGTAGGTCATCGACGTGTGACTTCCACTGGAGTCGGGAAACATCCCCGACCCGAACAGCAGCAATGCGTAGGCACGCGCATGTTGATCGACGATTAGCTCGTCGGTCATGTCGTCGACTAGATTTTCTTCTAACTAGGCCGCAAACTTCCGGAGAGACAACTTGGTCTCGTGGTACGCTCCTTCGGTAGGTCTGTACCCAGTCAACTCCTCGCAGTATTCGAGCCACTGCTCCTCCATCTTACGAGGGATCACACCGCTTACGAAAATACCGTCCACGAGGAGTGCCCACATCAACCCTACGTCCTCTAAAGTGACAGTCGCCTCCCCCACCGGTAGGTGAAACGTGTGTGTCTCCTTTCTACACCGTTTTACGAGTGCGGTAATCAAGTGTGGATCTATTTTTTGAGATCTTCAACTATAGACGTCATACAGCGACATAGTATCTAACTTCTCCAAAACATGACCGTGTAAATTTACCGGTCGTGAAATCTTACCCCACACTACGTTTTCTAACCCCCTCACCGTCAATGGGGTGTCAATAGCACCATCCGTGTTGGATAGCATATCGTTACAATGATGACTATCCTGAAAAATCAACAGCGAACGATTGATCGGACCGTAGAAATCGTTCGTGTCCATCCTAAATCGAACAAAACAATGTTATAACCAATCAAACAATATAGATCCGACTAATGACTATACGAATTCGTCTAATGTTATAACCAAACAACGAATAACAAACGAACAACTCAATTTAACTATAATCAAACAAAATACCTAATAAAGCGTACGGAGGGGCGGAGGCGGTGGAGGTGTGGCGTCGGTGGTGGCCGAGCTGGTGGCGGACGCTGCGGCGGTGGACACGGCGGCGGGGGTGGTGGACGCGGCGGAGAGAGAGAGAGGGCGAGCGGGCGGGCGAGCTGCGCGGGGTGACCTCGGCGGGATGAGCGGCGGACGGAGGCGGCGGCGGAGAGAGAGAGAGAGAGAGAGGGTGGACGGGCGGGCGGCCGAGCTGCGCGGGGTGAGCAGCGAAGGGAGGCGGCGGAGGCGGCGAGAGGCGGTGGCGGAGAGAGAGAGAGGGCGGGCGAGCTGCGCGGGGTGAGCGGCGGAGGCGGCGGAGCTTAGGGTTAGGGTTGGATTTTAGAGAGAGAGAATGAGGGAGAGAGAAATAGATCTGAGATCTATATTTCCCCGACGTCACGTCCATTAGGCGCGACGTCGCGCCTATTACCCGCGACGATCAGGTACTGGGCCAAAAATATTGGCCCAGTACACCGGCCCCGTACGATGGCCCACCATTTCGCGAAAAATATAGAATCGCACCTAATGGGTGCGACGTCGCGGGTAATACCCGCAAATGACTCTATTTTAGTAATAGGTGCAAAAAACGCCCTTTTTTATTAATTATTATTTTTTTTCGATTTATTTTTGTTAAAAAAGCCGTTCATAAAGTCCAATTCAAAGTAAGCAATAATGATTTAAGGAAAGTATTTCCTATTTTATTCCGCTCAAGCATTTTTAACTTGGAAAATATTTTGCGTTTCTGTAAAGTTTGGTTTGTGAAAACAATTTAAATTTTTTTCGAAGTGTTGAAAGTGACTACTGTTTGCGGCGCGTTCTTACTCGAACGCTAAGGTTTGCATCGAATAAAATTCCATCGACAAATATAGTTTTCGACGCTATGTTTTGCGATCAAATAAAATTTTATCGAAAACTGAAGTTTTCGACGCGAAGTTTTGCTATTGATTAAAATTTTCTTGAAAGCTAAAGTTTTTCACCGCTTAGTTTTGCGATCGAATAAAATCTTATCAAAAATTAAAGTTTTTCGCCGCTAACTTTTGCGATCGAATAAATTTTTTATCGAAAACTAAAGTTTTTCGCCGCTTATTTTTTCGATCGAATAAAATCTTATCGAAAACTAAAATTCTTCGACACTACTATTTGCGATAAAGAGGTTTTCGACCCTAAAATTTTCACGAAGCAAAACAGTTTTCTCCGGGCCATATACGGGGTATTTACATCCAAATGCTAGTAATTTTCTCCGCCGCAACCACTCGTTTTCCTCCAAGCACTTCCACCTTCCCTCTGACACACATGTCGTTGAGCTGGATGACTACAATCAAAGTTTTATCCACGTGTCATAAAAGGAGACCATTTTCCCGTCCACATTTCAAATAGAGAGAGAGTTCGGATCCAACTTATATATAAATATCACATATATATATAAAAGATTAGTCATATTCCATGATAGTTTGCATGTTATGAGAGTTGACTTTGACACCTTAGGACCTGGTTTGCAATTGATTAAAATAAGAGTTATGGTACCAAATCAAATACGCTTCGATACTGTTGTCCTTGGAATTTTTCCTTGGTAAAATATCCGAGCCGATCAAACTAGTCGTAGAAAGACACTGATTCGCCCGAGGAAGACCGAGAAGCCCGTTCGGGATGGATGCATTTAGCGGTTACAGAGCAACAACGGACTCAACGATTACGTACCATCATGGTGTATAATGGGCGGTTACGGATTTCCAAAGGTCATCATTAAGAGATGTCTCATCATAGAGCATTTGTGTTTATGGCCATTAAGGGTCATGATGATATATTCCCTATATATCGCTAGGTAAGGGTCTCATTCGGGAGGGTGCTCCATCCCAATGACAACACACACGCCTTATGCTCTCTGCGCCACTATCCCGAGCGTACACGCGCCCTAGTATTACGTCGACACCTACTCTTAAGCCCGACTTTACACTTTTATACTTCTAAATCTCTTCCCGGATTCTACCTCTGCATGCCAACACTGACTTGAGCGTCGGAGGGAGTTTGCCGACAACTCGCCGACGTCCCTCTAATGCGTGTTTCATGTAGGCTACATGGAATGAAAGTCGAAGAAAAAAATGAAGAGTTCATCCCTATTTGTGCTGTGTTTAAATAATCACTTGTAAATCGAAAAAACGTTTTAAAGTTATCGCATGATTATTTGAAAACATTTGTACTTGCCTCACGAGAATGACAAGAAAGTAAACTGAGACCAATATTTTTATAGAGGTTATATCCCTAATAAGAGTTTAGTCCTCTCCTCGAGGTTTGTTCCATAAGAGTTTAAATAATTATTATGTTATTGTTGTTTGTTACAATAATGACTGAACCGCCCTTACACAGCCGAAATATGATGAGTACTAGACTGAACACATCTCGCTACCGAAGGACCCCCGAACATGCATGTTGTTTCCTTCACGCGCAGACAGACTTCATTCTTGTTTCCTAGGACGCTCAACAAGTCGGAAAATAGGTTGACAGTGAACATATAGGTTATCTCACAACGGAATCGCAAATGATTGCTCAGGAAGAACAAGGAATAATTCGCAAATTAAGGCTCAAAAATCAAGAATTTCGTTTCTTTTGCTTTTCTCAGTCGTTTTTCTCCTTTTTTTTGAAGCTTCGTCCTATTTATAGATCAATCAAGCTATACACATGGAAAGTTAAAGACACGAGATATACAAAGATTTGCACAAATTTTATTCATTTAACTCATATAAATTATTCTAAGAGTAAAACCTCGTAAAGACAACGACCATACCACCGATTTGCATGATTTCTTTCCATATATTCACATAAAATTTAACGAAAGCATATTTTCCACGTATGGTGATCTCATCTGCTTCATGATATTCTATAAATAGTTCCAATCAACATCTTATCCATAATAATCTCAATCAATCAACTTATATCCAATTGATAAAAACCAATCCCCACAAGGCAAGAGATATAACTTATTCTCTCATTTTAAAGTCCTAAAATAACGTGATTCCTGACTGATGACATATTTATCTCATTGACTTTCTATATATAACACATTAGAAATTTCCATGTATAGCCCAATTACTTTCCATATATGCTAAACAATTTCACATGAGAATGTATTCAAAATGATTTACCCGTTAACAAATAATAACGGTCCAATCTCACAAATATCTCCATGATTTCATTCCTAAAATAAACAGAGACCCAAAGAATAACATATTTTCCATTCTCATCACAATAACTTTTCCAAGCATAGCACATTAGGAGATTCCATTCGTACGAGATATTCATAACTATGTGATCATAATGATATTCCAGTAAAGCACATGATAACAAATATTCGACAATTATAATCAATCCACATTTATAGACACATGATCACATATTATTACATAATTAAACATACATGTCGAGTTTTCTAAGTTATACACCGCATTTCACATAATTACTTGGAATCATCAAAACTCTCATAAGCATCAGACCAAAAAGGTCAACAATCTCCCCCTCTTTGACGGTGACAAGTAACTAATGCATCACTTAAGCATATAAATATGTTTGAACATGTAAAAATTTGAAGCATGTAACATGTTTAAGTTTTTCATGGTCACGAATGGAGGAGCATATGGAAAATTAGCAAGTAAAGCATCTATGCTCCCCCTACCTAAGGGCATATATTCCATATCATATCCAATAATTAAAAACATTAATCATAGATGTAATTTTTTCAGAAGTTATGGGGCCGTACCATTCAAAATTTCAGAAGTTACCAGATCATATCATTTAGCTCCCCCCGCCTATGTGCGGATTTTCCTCAATCCTTAGCAAGTAAAAAACTTAGGTATCACATAAGTATCGGGATATGTAAAAAATACATAATATACCGAGCCGACAAAATATTGTAATAGCTAAGGGTATACACAACCTAACCCTGTCATAATAGTCTTATGGCATTAATATGCATATTTCTCCCCCTTCATCATAAAAAATGAGGGACCCCAACTACTGAAAACAAAAAAAAAACTTATAAACTAAGATAAACATGAACTAGTTAGACTTAGATATAGGGAATGACGATAGTAGCAGATTGTTCTAAGGGTTGGAATCACTATCAAATGAGGTCGATGAGGATTAAGGGTGTTACATTGCCTCGGAGATCTCTCCCATGGATTGCTTAATCTTCTAGTAGTGCTTCTTGATCTTCCAGAACTTCATGTTGATGTCTTTGATCCCCTTTATCTCTTTCTTCAGATCAGAGATCTTTCCCTCTGAGATTTCCTCAGTAGCTTCAGTGGCCTCTGCTTTCTTCCCTTTTCCCCTCACCACTTATTTACCAGACGCTTTCACAGGTGTTCTTCTGTCCTTAGCCTTGATCCAACTATGAACATTATCAGAGTGGATTCCTATTCTCTTCAAGATGCTTACATCTACGATGTGCTTACTTTTATCTTCCCATCCTTGTGGTATTGAGATTCCTTCAGTCTCAAATAGATAAGTAAGCAGCATGCCATAGGGAAGGGGCCTCTCAGAGCTTTGGAACGCGTGGATCATATATTTCAAAATGATATAGCCTAGGTTGAACTTCTTGTTCAGCGAGATCAAATACAAAACAAACATGCTCATCAGGTTCATGGTGGTGGAATGGCCTCCACTCAAAAATTTGACACTCCAGAGCGTCATGTTCATGACTTTGTAAAGTAAGAACAACGACAACTTATTCAAGGCTTCTCCTTCAGCAAAAATCGGCTTATAAGGGGTATTCCACATAGCTCTCGCGCAATCCTTCATCTTAGCCACAGAATCACACCAATTACTCATGTCAAAGTGCAGATTCCCTCATCTTCCACACCCATCATCTCATTTATCTTTGCTCGGCTCCATTCAATATATAATAGCACAACGGCCATAAGCTCACAATAGCGTGATTTTCTTCAATGTGATATTTCGACAGCACCTTGGACGATATCACCCATAACAACACTTCTCATATGTGATATCTCGACAACATCTTATAAATTCAATCAATCAACATCTTTCCTTTTTATAGTAAGATGCATGCAAAAAGTATCCGCACGTTTTTTTGCCAGATTAGACAGATTTACAACGATATAATTATTCCATATTTAGACATCATATTTTTCATATATAGCTCAACATGATATCTCATACGATTTTTTCATAAGTAGCACAATATATCCACAATCAGATATTCCGTAGCATGTGAGACATCTATAAACATGTGATCACATAGTTTTACAAGTTAAATGCATAATCACATGTAGACCAAGTATTCGACATTTTATATAGCCCATTAAACATTCATAGTCGAATATTATCATAAACTTAGACATTATAACTCATATGAATCAAGTTGCTTAAGTTATATGCATAACTTCAGTATAATTACATGAATCATCAAAACTCTTTAAAGCATATACACAAAAAAGTCAACAATATAAATAAATATTTAATAGGGGTATATTTGACATAGTATCAACTATTTATTTAGGAAAAAAAGGACGTCTGAATGAATGATGTTAGGATTATTTTATTGTGTTCAATTAATTATGTTATATTAGTCTTGTAATTCATTGTTATCTGCTAGCCAGGGAGGACCCATTCTAAACTGGGTATCAAAGTCCCGATAACCTATTTTGCAGAGTTCCAACATGGGGCAGGTATTTCGAGTAGTTATTCCACACCTAGGGATGGCAAAATCCCCGTGGTGAACCATCCCCGTTGGGACCCGACGTTATTGGGACAATGAATCCCCATTCAAAATTAGGATGAGGAGTTGATGGTGACTCCTCGTCGGTGAAAAGTGGGGATGGGACAGGGATGGGATTCATGTTCACCACCCATCCCCGGCCCCATTTGAGTTAAACGGTGATTACCTATTTCCCGATTATTATTAGTAAATAATGTATATATATATATATATATTATATAAACTCAACTTAACAGCCATTGATCAATATAGTAACGTTTTAAGTTTTCAGATCGAAAAGAAATCATAATCAGTACTAAATTAAACTTAACACAACACACGCATACCTATAGGCGGCTATATTCATTCAGTTCCAATTTCCATGGTGTCTATTATTGTCGTAGTTTCTTTTATTGTGAATGTTTCTTTATTTTCCTTGTTGACTTTGTTAATTTTACTTTGTTTTTTTGCTGCAAAAAGATTCAAGTTGTTCGATATATATGATATGGGGAACCCGAACCCCCCATGGTGACCCCGTTCCCCGAACAGTGATTCCCCGTCCCAGAACTAAGTCTTTATAAGTGGTGAATAAGCGGGGATGGTATTTGCAATGGATTTGATATGGGGATGGTATGTTCAATACCAGCCCCGAACCCGCCCATTGACACCCCTATCCACACCCATGACTGGCATCGAGAGTGAAAACCCACACCATCCCAGCATGTATGGTATCTCGGTTTGCTCCACATACATGATTAGTAAGTGATGCGAGCAAGCACACCTGTCCCTCATGTATGACACATCGACGTAGTGGCTCCACATACATGATAAACGGGAAGAGCGGTGCGCTACTACAACCTACACTTCAAAGAAAAAGGTACATTCTAATTATGTGTTTAAATTGCATACGCATACAAACTGAATAGCAAATACCTATTTTCAAAATGGTACATTTTAAAATAATTCATTTTTAAATGAGATTTTGCATATTACGCACATAAATGAGCTTAATTTGTGGGGAGCTACTGTTTTAATTTTAAAAGAGAGGCGAATTTAAGGGGAGCAGTAATTAAATTTTTAAGGGGGAGCAAACCTTAACGACGTGAATTGAGGGAAAGAGATTCGTAAAATTTTTCAATCGTACTACGCATCTTTTGAGGTGGAGCAAAATCTATATATATATATATATATATATATATATTAATATATATAATATGTATACTATATTAATATTTATAATATGTATAATATATATATATATTAAAAAAAGGAAGAGAAAAAGATAGAGAAAAAAGAAGAAGAAAAAGAAGAAACTCCCTTCTCACTATCAAGCTTCACGGACATCTTCCCCAACATCAAAAGATCTTCAATGAAGAATCTCGAGTTCACAAGTTCAAAATTTTCTATACGGAAAATATGGCTCACTTACACTACCTCGGTTCTCACTTCAACCGACCAGCTACGAATTTATGACCCAAACAAAGCAACACTCATCAAGTTCTAACCGGATGCATGGAGTTGTAGGTTCCCATGATTCAGTCAAACCACTCTCAATCTAACCCCGGAACATCACCGATGCGATCTTTAACGTAAAACCACCTATCATACATCACTCGAACGCAACACAACTGATGACTTTCATGATGACTTAAAATTTTTTGAAGACACGAAAATCCCTTCTCTCACAAATTATTCGGCTCAATCCCCATGAGTATATGTGCTAATTTTATTAGCTCCCGGGAAGAAGACGCTGTATTAGGTCCAACTGTGTGTGCATATTCGAGTCTCACAAAAGACCGGTGTTTCAGAAATCAAGGAAAACCACTTCTACTATCAACATTTTACTTGGAAGCGGGAGATATTTAATTAAGTGGTACTCAGCCCCACCACCACACTTCCTTGCGCACAATCGATTCTAGTGTGTCCTCACTCCCCACAATTTTAATGTTTTCTAGTACACATACAATTTTAGAACACGTGATCTTTGTAATGAAATTAGAACTTAGGCACACATGTCATTCTTAGACATGCTTCGAGGATAGGAAGGAAGTCATGCCGTTGCAATATCAAAACAACAACGGTTTCAGGCCATCTTCTACGAGCAAATCTCCTAGATCGATGTAAATGAGATGTCTTCATGACCCCGATTTCTTACACGACGGATCGCCTTTGTGGCTCCGGTTATAATAAAACCTTAGTTCCTACAATGCCTACCAACTCCATATCCTTGTCACGACGACACGAACTTCTTGCCAAAGACGAAGCTTCATTTTGATTCATCGCCATGACGCTCTCCCCAACTCGGCCATCATGAGGAGGACTAGTGTTGAAGAAAATGGGAGCAATACCACGACGAAAGTGCAACATTGATCAGAAATGCCAAAATCTGAAGCGTCGTTGAAGAATCAAGCGACCACCACGACCTTCAAAGACTGAAGTTGCTACCTCGTGTGCTCCTCTCCAAATCTCAAAGAGAACTCCCCAATCTCAACACAATGTTGAACAAAAGTCAGGGGAGTTGTCCCACTATCAAACAGAGAGATGGAACACGCAAAAAGAGGAGATTCTCCTAGACCCAACAAGCAACTTCAAATACCTTCCGGCTTTTCCGAGACGATCTTCAAGAGGAGACTTGAAGGAAGATATGTTGTTGAGAAGAGAAGATCGAGAAAAGGTGAGCTTGAAGATCTCCAAAGGAATAGGTCACAAGACAAGACAAAAGAAGAGATCATTAGGACAAAGGAAATCAACCCTCACAGGACGAAGATAACAAGCGTTGAATCGTCAATTGAAAACAAAGGGGAGATTGTTAGGGTTATTTTACTGTGTTCAATTAATTATGTAATCTTAATTTTGTAATTTATTTAATTAGTTTTGGGCTTAAATAGAATAAGCCTTTATTTGTAATTGGACTTTTAGGGGCTCAACTAAGTATTACATACTAGAATATGTAGTATAAATACTAAAACCCTACACACACATAGCACGGTGCGTATTGTGTGTGAAGCTAATAATAGAAAATATTATTTTGAGAAGAAACAAGAGCCGCCAACACTCCTCAAGAATACGCATGCACCCCACGTCGATTCAATCTTACCATCTTCAACGTGGTAGATCCTTTAATCTTAGGTTGGATATCCTTAATTTGGTTCTAATAAATGACGCCTCATGCTTCATGAAATGCTTACTAAACATATTTTTTCTGATCACATATCTTCTCAATTAATCAACACCACGTTATAGTGTTGCTTCCATTATTTCATTTACATAACGGACCACATAAGATATTTTATCCACAAAGCCACGCAAGATATTTTAGGATTGATGTTAAAAAACTAAGGTTAAAAAAAAATATTTCACTATTAACCAAAACTTTGAATCATAATCTCATTCACTATCATAAGTTCATTCAAGGATACATTCATATTGGAAATTGTCTAACAATATTAAAACACTCAGAATTAATATGATGAAGTAGAAACATAGTGTACATATTAAGTAGAATAGTGGTTCATAAACGGTTTTATCAAAGACTTATGTGTATTAAATTTACTATAAGAAGTATTTTTTGGTTTGATGTTTTATAAGATATAAGAAATTATCGACTGAAAATAGGTATGGGTTCGAACATAGGACATAAAATAATGAGTAGGGTTAGATTTCAAATAGTATCAACTATTTATTTAGGAAAAAAGATGATATTTGAAATACCGACACCACATGCTTACGCTTAGTTAGCACATTTTTTTCAAGCATATTTTTTTTTTCACTTTATTAACCATGAATTATAGTTTTTCTTCCACCATCTCATTTCCATAATTCCTCGAGGCATTCTTAGAATTATCGTACTAAATCTCAATAAGTGATCAAGTCAAAACACGTGGAAATGGGAGAGATTATTATGACTTACGGTTCAATGTCTATAAGGTGTGTCTCTCCCTTCGTTGAATAAAAATTCATTTTCCATCGACGAAAGATTTCAAATTCATACACCTTTAGAATAATTCTCATTGATGTCAGGAGGATTTAGGTGAGGTTTCAAACGAATGAGATGGATTTCATCTCGTAAGAACAAATAAAACAAAATAACGGCCAAATCTTCTAGTTTTTGGTGCTTTGATGTAGAATGTCTTGCTTCATATTAGTAGGTGTGGAACTCTCGATTATAATCCTTTCGCTTTTGGCTATGTGTTTATATTGAATTTATGAAGTGTAGAACTTTATATTACAAAGATAGAAGCCGATTTTGTATTAAAAAACAACGTGTGTGTATGAGTTCAGGCTTTCACAACCTCTTCTTTTTGTTCTTGATCATTATTAAATTGATGCACTTTGAATCAAATAGCAGTCATGAAAGTTTTAGACATTTGTGTTATCTATTAATGTGGATTAAATGAAATATAATAAAATTCATAAACTATTGTTACTATAGAAAATATACCTACTGCAAGTGATGAAAACTTAATGTTGAAACATACTTCTTGATAGCCATGGTGTAGCATTCGAAGTCGGAAGATTGAAATATTAGAAAACAGAGAAATTACACTATCATGCATAAATCATTAATGGGAATCATTCATTTTAGTTTCATTTAATTAAACATCCAACTTGAAAAGGGATTGAAATATGATAAAATTGAATCGGATGTTGTTGGATATTTAGATTCGCACTGACTTCGACATTTTTTTACCAATATAAAGGTATTTTAGGCTTAAATTACTGTCAATGTTAATTTAGTAAGTTTGCAAAAACATATCTCACCGTTACGATCATGAACTAAAAATTGGATACTAAGCTCACTAACTACAAGGAACTCTGAAGAAACATAGAAGTTGTGCATTGTTAATTAGTTATCCTTGTAATTAGGGGCGTAGCTCGTATTCTTTAGTGTAGGACTAGCTCGTAAATATACCATGTATAGAGGTATATATACCATGTACACAACAAAAATCAATACACGAGTCATTTTTAGAAAAATTACAAAGTATTGAATTAACATTCTAGAGAGAGAAAGGCAATCGAAACTTCCACTCTCTAATCGTTTCTCGCTCCCGATCTTCAAACTCGATATTCGACCGAAGGTAACTCTCGAGATTTCTTATTCGAATATCTAGATTTCATGCTTAGATTGTTTGTTAGTTGATAAAAATGACCTAACAATTGGTGTTAGAGCAGATCGTGATCGCTTTTGGATTGATTTCGCTATTCTAAGATCAAAATAATTTTCCAGATTTTTGATCGAAAAACTTACGTGAAATGTATTTTGATCAATGTGTTTAATTTTGCGAATTTTCTTGATGATCTTGCTGTTAAAGTGATAGATTATATGTTAGGAATGAATTGTGTACTGATTTCAATCGCTTAGAACATCGGATTATTTCAGATTTTCGATTTCGATCGATATTTGTGTTTGCGATTAAGTTTTGAATACGATTTGATTTTCTTCATAATCGATATATTTTGCTTTAAAACGTGCTTAATTTTGTGTTTGTTCATGTGAAGAACTTAGATTTGTGTCATTATCCAGAATCTCAACGCCTAACTTGAACTTTTCCGTTGAATATGGATTTTCACTGTTCTATTGAACTTGAAGGTTGTTCTTCGATCGTTTTTCGATCAAAAAACTTGGCTCGAAAAATATTTTTCGAATAAGTTTACAGCCGAAAAGTTTCTCGATAACTCACACTGTTTCAGTGAATTTCACTCAAATATCAGACATGAAAAACTTTATTTTCGATAATAAGTTTTTCGATTCATATATAAATATCTTTTTCGAGTATAACAAAGCGGATTTTTTTTCGACGGATACTGTTTTCGCTAAATAAATATCTAATTTTGACACGAAAAACTTGTTTTACTAATACAAGTTTTTCGATCTCATGATTTACAATCTTCTAAATTTTCCAGTCAAAATTTAGCGAAAACATATTTCAATCGAATAATTCACACTCGAAAAACTTTTAGTCAACAATTTGAGTCAAACTTAACGAAAATTTTCGATCACTTTTAATTTTTCGATAAAAGTTTTTGCGATCAACAAAATTATTCGACAAACTATTTTTCGATAGGATATTTTCTTTGCAAAACCTTTTCGTTCGAAAATTTTTTTCGATAAATATTGATATTTCTAGTTTTATCGAACACGATTAAATCTGGTGAAGAATTCGATAGAAGAACACGTTTGAATTTGCCGCGGAAGCTTGAGAGCGTTCTTCACGTTGTAAAGCTCGGTGTTCTATTAAAATGAATTCTTCACCCTAACACATCACATTAGGGTTCCTTATATACCAAATAAGTTTGGTATATTCGCTAAGTAGTCCTAATCTATGGCTTAATTACAATTAAGCCCAAACTACTATTGTTAGGTCCTTATCTATCAACTAACGATCGATCTAAGCATGAATTCTAGATATTCGAATAATAAATCTTACAAAATACCTTTCGATCGAATATCGTCTTTGAAGATCTTGAGAGAGAGTGTTTCTCTATTGCTTTTCTCTCTCTTAGAATATGAATTCAATACTTGTATTTTTCCGAAAATGCACTTGTATTAATTTTGATACTGTACATTGTATTTATACCTATTTACATGGTATGTTAAATATTTAGTCCTATACTATCAAAACTACTAATTACGCCCCCAATTACAAGGATAATAAAATAACAAAGCACAATTCTAAATTCTCTTCAATCTCTCCCTTTGTGCTTGTCTTCGTTTCAAATCCCTTTATCCTTGTCTGGCGTAAAACGATTTCCGTATTCCCAACGCTGTCTTGTAACGTCGAACAGCATTCCTCAGCTCCAACATCTCATTAATCGCATCCAGAAGCTCATTTAAGAGTGGGGCCTCTTCTTCACAATGATCTTCGAAGATTGTCTCTTCAATGGTCTCTCCCAATCTTTTCTTGATGTTCTTCCTCACTAACTTTAATGTACCATCACAGAACTTGTGTGAAGAGAATATTAGAATTGTGCTTTATTATTTCATTATCGTTGTAATTAGGGGCGTAATTAGAAGTTTTTATAGTGTAGGACTTGAGAGTAATTATACATTAAATTTAGGTATAAATATGATGTACACTATCAAAGTTAATAAGAGTTTTATTATTCAGAAAATAATAAGTTTTGAATTCATATTTTGAAACGAGAGATCACGCTCGAGAAACTCGAGAACATCTAACAACCTCTCAAGATCTTCAAAGCGGATATTCGACCGATCGCATATCGTAAGATTTCTTACTCGAATACCGAGAATTCGTCCATAGATTGTTTGTTGATTGATGAATCAGGACCTAACAATTGGTATCATAGCAAATCGTGATTGATTTTGGACAGAATTCGCAATTTTCAGATCAAAATAATTTTCCAGATTTTTCGATCGAAAAACTCACGTGATTTATATTTTGAGCAATATACTTAATTGTGCGAATTTTGTTATTAATTTTGCTGATTAAGTGATAGATTATATGTTAGGATTGATTTACGTACTGATTTCAATCGCTTAGAGCATAATAATAATTCAGATTTTTGATCTAGATTGATTTTTGAGTTTGCGATCAAGTTTTGAGTCAAATCTGATTTTCTTAAACTCGATATATTTTGCTATTAAACGTGGTTGATTCGGTGTTTGATCATATTTAGAACTGTTAAACGAGTGATTATCCAGAATTTCCGCGTCTAAATTGAACATTTCGATTGAATCTGAAATTTTCACTGTTACATTGAACTTAACTGTTCTTCGATCGAAAAACTTGAATCGAAAAATATTTTTCGACCAAGTTTGCAGCCGAGAAATTTTTCGACGACAAACACTATTTTCGAGTGTTTTACTCAAATTTAAGACTCCAAAAACATTATTTCAATAATTAGTTTTTCGGTTCATATATAAATATATTTTTCGAGCGAATAAATTTTTCGATCCAGAATTAGCCAAACCATATTTTCGCTCGAAAAATATTCCATCGAAAATTTTTACAGTCAACAATTTGCGTTAAACTAAAAACAATGTTTTTCGATCACTAGTAATTTTTCGATCACAAGTTATTTGATAAGAGTTTTTGTGATCAATATAGTTTTTCGACAAAATATTTTTCGATAAGATCATCTTTTCAAAAACTTTTTCGATTAAAAAGCGTAATATTTTTAAATCGCAAACTTTACTGCTCGAAAAACATTTCGACCACATCATTTAAAAGAAATCAAAAACTGTGAACTTCAAAACTTACGAAAAATATTTGTCTTCGAACTCAATTTTGATACTCAATATTTTCGATCACTAATTCAAATTTCTTTAACGAATCTTGAAGTATCAATTTTTAATTACCAAATATTTTCAAAAACATAACAATTTCTCTTTCACGACCGGATTCGTAGGTTCAAAAAGGAAATTGTTAAGTACGAATCAAATATTTCTAACTAAATTTGTCACTTGTGAAGCATTTTTCATTACTATTCCAAACCTTCACGAATATCCTATCAATCAACAAAAATGGATGCTTACTCACTTGGAAATGACGTCCGCCCTCCAATTCTTCGAAGAGGCGAATACACGGTATGGAGAAGCCGGTTCTTGAACTTCTTGGAAACGAAAGATCAAGCCTCAAATTTGATCGCGTCACTTCAAGAAGGTCCAGCTCAATTCTGGCTCATCCAAGAAGGAGATGCCACAAACAATCCTCCTATTCCTGCAACCAGAAAACTTAAAGTTCCTGGTGAATATACCGAGGGGGAGCGTTTAAGAGCCAAAGCAGACTTGAGAGCCAAAACTTTCCTAATTCAAGGACTACCGAATGACATTTATATGCAAATAGATAGTCTATCGAGTGCAAAATCCATGTGGGACGAGCTCCACAAGATGATTCAACGAACTGAAGTTGGAGTCAAAGCAAAGAAAGCAAATATCCTAACGGCTTATGACTCTTTCAAAGCCAAGATGGAGGAATCAATTTATGAACTCTATCAAAGATATCTAACTCTTCTCAATGAAATGAGGAAGATTGATATATTCAAGACCAACATGGAGGTCAACATCTTCTCTTCAACCGGAGTGGAAGAAAATATCCATTCAAATCCGACAAAATAAGGATTTGGACGAAATGGATATCTACGACGTCTTTGATAATCTCGCCCAACATGAAGAAGATATAAGCGAGATCCAAAAAGAACTGAAGGGCAAGCAGATCGACGACTCTATAGCACTTATCTCTGAAAGAAAGCAAAGTCGATCTCGAAAGGTTAAAAGTATCAAGCTGCCAAGTTCTTCAGAAGGTGAAGAAGAATCTGATTCGGACTCCGAACCTGATATGAAGTTGTTCAAGAAACAGTTAGCTCTCATTTCTAAAATGATGAGTAAAAACTTTTACAAAAAGAAATCTTCGTCTGCAGCCAATAGACTTCGGACATCTAGCTCCAAGCAAAGGGAAAGACCGGCCGAGTCCTCAGAATCTAAAAGTGTTAAAGAACCACAAAAATGCTATAACTGTGGAAAGGTAGGACACTTCTCCATAGAATGCAAACTACCCAAGAAAAAGGATGCCAACTACTACTCCAAAAAATTCCAACTCACTAAACAGAAAGAGGCTGGAGTAGCACTGATGGCAGAACAAGAGCATTGGCTGGAAGATACCACAGATTCTAAAGACGAAAATCTTGCACTTATGGCATACCTCGACGACGCTTCAAATGATGACCCATCCAGGAGGCCTGACGACGACGACGACAAAGCATCCACTTCGTCACAAGAGGTACAATTGTCTAATTCCACACTATCAAACATGTTAGAATCATTACAGCTTAAGTACACTAACATGAAAATTGAGCGAAAACGAACAAAGGAATTAGAAGAGAAACTAGCTCTTAGCGAAAGCAATTTCCAAAAGCAATTAGATAAGAAAATTCATCTCGAAATTCTCTTATCTAACTCTAAGAAAAAAATCTCTAGTCTTGAATTAACCATAGCTACCTCTGCGACAAAAATTACTGAACTTAATATGATTATTATCGATTGTCAGAGAGACTTAGAGATTTCAAAATAATTTCAAAGAAATTTCTGACAAACGTAAGAAACTTTATTCAAGGATTAAAATGTTAGATGATCTTCTAATAAAAAGGGGTCAAACCTCTTGATACAAAATTTTATAATCCTAAAGAGGACTTAGGTTTTAGTAATCCCTGTAACTTGAAAAGGGTCAATGTTAGACAATTATACGATATCAAGTATATGGGATTAGGTTTAACTTCTTGGCATTTACTTACTAATTCTTCTGAAATAAATGCTTTAGAAAAATCTAAACGACAAGCCACTGATAGGACTAACATTTCTTTTGACTACACAGACTTGAATAATAGTTACAAGACAAGAGATATCAACTTGTCTCGTGATTATACTTCATTATATCCCCTAGAAGATTTTTCTAAAAATAAGGAAGAAAATAATGATCATTCTCAAAATTCTAATTTCTGTTATATTCCATTAGAAAAATAGTTGATTTAAACGCTTCCTTGGAAACAGAAAGAAAGAATTTCAAAGCTGAAAAGAACGAACTTTTATTGAAGATTTCCAATCTCAAAACGTCCTCTATTTTAAAAACTTGTCCTAATCTTATTTTAAAAGAAAAATCTTTAATGAAAGACAAGATTAAAACTAAGAAAAACTCTCCTATTATTTTTCAAAATATTTCAAAAGAAGATAAATCTTCTTTAGAAGTTGTAAAGAGAGAAAACATATCCTTAAATGCTTCAAAAAGGAAAAAGATTTTTACTAACTCTTTTTCTACTCCATCCACAAGTAGAGTAGTAAAAGATGTGAAGCATGCTAAGGAAAGAGTGCCTAGAATAAATTTTCAGAAGAAAACTGATTTGTTATCTATTTCTTCAATGTCAAAAACTATGGACACTCGTCCGAAGATAGCCATTTCGAGTATTGTTACTTCAAATTATGCATTAAAGCCTATTATTTTTGAAAGCACAAACTTTGAAATTGGCTCTACTTCTAACAACTATCATCATTCTAAAACAAATGCAAGTCTTAAGTCTCGTCAAAAACAAGAACCATCTATTAAGACAGCTTATAGCTCCATAAATTCTTTTTCTTACCTAAGATATCCAATACACGTATATTCAGCTAAACACATTAGGAGACTAGCCAGAGAAAAGATTTTCTCCAGCAATAAGACAAATCAAACATTTGTTCGTACTGAAATTAACCTCCCATGTAAGGTTCAACCACAATGGATTCCTAAGTCATCACCTAGGCAAACTCAAGCCAATAAGGCTAAATTATCTAATGAGGTACTACTTAAACCAACTACTTCTATGTTGGTTTGGGTACCTAAGCATTCTCATAAGTTAGGAACCAAAGATGAACAAACCTTACTTATCAAATCTGCTAATCCGAGAGGACCCATTCAAAAGTTGGTACCTAAGTCTCCCTAATTTCTGTCTATGCAGATCCATCGTGTGTGGTATTTAGATTCTGATTGCTCCACACACATGACGGGAAAACAAGAACTGTTGAACAACTACCAAGACCGCTACAATGGCAAAGTACGATTTGGCAACAATGACTCAGCTCCCATATCGGATTTGGAGACATTTTACTGCCAAATTTGATGATTAAAGATGTCTCTTACGTCCAAGGTCTCCAGCACAATCTGTTCAGCATAGGCCAATTCTGTGACAAAGGATTTCAAGTAGTTTTCTAGCTGATCAGTGCCAAGTTTTGAATTGTCAGAATCAATAACTTCTCAAAGGATCACGAAGATCAAATCTATACACAATCAATATGACAACAGTTCGACCTTCGACAGCTGTATGCCTAATCTCTCAGACAACAATCAAGAGGAACAACTTATGGCATCAACGTATGTCTCATATAAATTTAAAAACTCTTCACAAACTCAGTGTTAAAAAGTTGGTCAACGGTCTGCCAACAATTTCATCTAACCAAGAGCATCACTATTCGGCTTGTCAAATGGGAAAAATGAAGCGCGCATCACACAAAGTCAAGCAAGTTGCTTCTACATCTCGACCCTTAGAGTTACTTCACATGGTTCTTTGCGGACCAATTCGTACACAAAGCATCAACGGTCGAAAATATGTGTTAGTAATTTTCGACGATTATTCTCGCTATACATGGACAAGATATCTCCGAACTAAGGATGAGACGAGACTTGATAATAAGCTTTGTGAATACAACTCAGAATCTCCTACAAAAGAAAATCCAAGTAATCAGAATGAACAACGGGACATAATTCAAGAATCAGCGTCTTAGCAACTTTTATCAGTCACTTGGAATTATTCAACAATTCTCAGCCGCTAAACGCCACAACAAAATGGTGTCGTTGAAAGAAAGAACCGGACTCTAGTTGAAGCTGCAAGAACTATGCTCATTTACTCCGGTCTTCCTCACTTTCTATGGGCTGAAGCAGTGAGTACAACATGTTTTACTCAAAATAGGACAATTATTCACAAACGCTTCGAGAAAACGCCATATGAGCTAATTAATACAAGAATTCCGAATATCTCATTCTTCAAAGTATTTGGTTGCAAGTGTTTTGTGGCCAACGATCGGGAGCACCAAAGCATGTTCGACCCCAAAGCCTTTGAAGCCATTTTTGTCGGATATTCCCTCTACTTCAAAATCATATCGCGTCTACCTCAAGTCTTCTCGTACAATTCTTGAAAGCTACAACGTCACCTTTCAAGAAATGACGGAATTGGCTTTTGAACAAAACAGTTCAGAACCCGAGCTTACTGGCGTGTTGGCACAAGGTCAACAACTTTCGGCAACGTCTACATCAACGTCAAATGAAGCAATTCCCGTTGACCATGAAGATTTAGATTCTCTATTCGAACACTTTTATCGGAACAAGTCTCAAATGCCTGCTTCGTCTCACTCAACACCAAGCAGTGCCCCATCTCCCTCAATGGAAGAAATTAATAATGAGACTCCTCTTCTTCAAAATCCGACAAATGTTGGAGAATCTACTTATTCAGAATCTTCATCTAGTACTGCAGTTCCTACAAATACAAATGAGGAAATTCCTATCGACTAAACATCTGAATTGAATTTCCCAACTCTGAATGATCAACCCATTAATTCAGGATATCTCGATCTCCAATCCAATGACGAATCTACTTCAGTTATTCCTCACGAACGCAAATGGACTCGAGCTCACCCTACTGATCAGATTATCGGTGATCCTTCAAGTGGTGTACGTACTAGGACGTCTACACAAAGCGGTTTATTCACATGCTTTCTAAGCAAAAGCGAACCAACTAAGGTAGCCGAAGCTCTTAAAGACCCGGATTGGGTAATTGCGATGCAAGATGAACTCAACCAGTTCGAGCATCTACAAGTTCGGTCATTGGTTCCTCGACCACAAAGCAAAACAATAATTGGAACAAAATGGGTTTTCAAGAATAAGAAAAATGAGAACGGTGAAGTAATCAGGAATAAAGCACGACTCGTTGCTAAGGGATACAATCAACAAGAAGGAATTGCTTACGACGAGACGTATGCTCCGATTGCACGTATTGAAGCTATTCGCTTGTTTCTAGCATACGCGGCTAACAAAGACTTCAAAGTCTATCAAATGGACGTCAAATCTGCCTTTCTCAACGGTGTATTAAAAGAAGAAGTCTACGTCGCTCAAGGCGAAAGGTTCATGCACGAGAACCATCCTGATCATGTCTATCGATTGGACAAAGCTCTCTATGGACTAAAACATGCCCATCGTGCTTGGTATGATATTCTGAGCGAATTTTTGGTCAAATCCAACTTCATCAGAGGAACAATCGATACGACCCTCTTCATCAAAAGGCAAGGCAAAGACTTGATGATCGTTCAAGTCTACGTTGACAACATAATTTTCGGATCGACGAATGAACATCTCTGTCAGAAATTTGGTAATCTCATGAAGACCAAATTCGAGATGAGCTTAATGGGAGAACTCCAATTCTTTCTTGGCTTACAAAAGTCAAGCAACTCGATGATGGAATCTTCATCAGTCAGACCAAATATATCCGAGATATTCTGCAGAGATTTAATCATGACAAGAGCACACCGATGAATACTCTCATGTCTACTAATGCAAACTGGATGATGATCCGTTTGGAAAGGCTGTCAACATCCCCACTTATCGGAGCATTATCGGATCTCTTCTCTACTTGACATCCAGCCGACCCGACATTATGTTGGCAACTTGCCTATGCGCCCGCTTTCAAGCAGACCCAAAGGAGTCCCACATGAATGTCGTCAAGAGAATTCTACGATATCTCAAAGGAACTACAAACTTAGGGCTTTGGTATCCTAAAAATACTGACTTTCGCCTTATTGGCTATACTGATGCTGACTATGCAGGTTGTCGAATGGACAGAAAAAGCACGTCTGGCGGAGCACAATTTTTAGGCGAAAAGTTGGTCTGCTGGTCTTCAAAGAAAAAAAATTGTGTGTCAACATCGACGACCGAGGCGGAATACGTTGCGGCTGCCAGCTGTTGCTCGCAAATTCTATGGATGCGGACACAACTACGCGATTACGGGTTTGATTTCAATAACATTCTCATTTATAGTGATTCTCAAAGTGCTATAGCCATTACTTGCAATCCTGTTCATCATTCACGCACGAAACACATAGACATACGATATCATTTTATAAAAGATCATGTAGAAAACGGCACGATAGATATGTACTTTGTTAAAACGGAGCTTCAACTTGCCGACTTATTCACTAAGGCATTGGATGAAAAACGATTTCAATTCCTTAGTGCTAAGCTAGGCATGTTGAATCTCAATTTTACTTGAATGTGCTTTACATGCTCTACTATGCTTCAATTTGATATTCTATGTGTTTCTTAATATTTCTAGATTATTCTGCGTGACTCTATCTTTTAAATTTTTTTTAAAAAAATAATAATATATAAATATATTTTATTCTTAAATAAAATAAATATACATAATAATACATATATATAAATAGTATAAATAAAAAAAATGGCGGATGACGATAATTTTGACTATTTTTGAAATTACTCACAAAAATCTTGCTTCGATATATATGATTAAATTCTTTGCCTAAAAATTCTTATGGCATTATTTTATTCAAAAGAACTTTCTTTGATTCACTAGACACAAAGCCACATCATACATGTGAGAATTTGAACCTCAATATTTTTTTTGAGTGTCATACTTCAAATGACTATTTTTTGGTTGGTCCTTCGTAGCTTCAATCTTGCTTTTGTGTTTAGTTTGTCATGAAAAAGATAAGAGCATCTTAGGAAATTCCTCACTTGGCCTAAATTATAAATCCTTTACTTTTTCCTCTAGAGATCCCCTTTGAGCCTTCTCCGACATTCTTTTTCTTCATCAACACCCGATTAAGCCTTCAACATTATTCAAATGATTCGGGGTTACTCAATCAAGAAAAAGAGGGGGAGAGCTAAAGTGATGCACATTACGCATTTCTCAATCATTATAGAAGAGAAACACTGATCTCACTGTGTACTTCTCCTAGATAATCTCGTATACTCCTAGAAGTGAAGCACCTCGAAGTGAACTTCTCCAAAGATAATCTAGATCTTATGTAGGGAAAACGAGAAGAGAAGCACAGTATTGGGTTCGAACTTCATAACTGTGAAACTTTCTAAAGGAACACAGTCTCGACCCAAAATCAAAGAAGATCTCATCTCTCAAAGCCCTGAAAATAAATTACTATAGAAAGGAAAAGCAAAAGGATCAAATCGAATCTCACAAAAAGGACCCCTGGAAGAGAGGAATTTTTAAGCTCACTAACCCAAAATTTCTACCCCTTAATCAGAATGTAAAAATAATTCCTTAAAAGTCCCTTTGATTCAAAATGACGAACTCTCACTTGGTAAGTTGATTAAAAATACTACGATAACAAATTAGTTGATATAATTTTGTTGTGATCATAAGAGTGATATATCTACTAAAAATCTCCTTGATAAAAAAAAAATAAATTGAGTGATATGAGCGAAACTTGCGAGAGTTGTCAAAGTGATTCATACTATGCTCTTAGAATACTAGTTTAGTTACATGATTTTATGGCAAATTAATGTTATATATATGTCTTGAAATTTTTTTTGTGATAATATTCAAAATAAATAATGATTATCTCGGAGAAGTTCACAGTGAGATCAGTTCAGATTTGATAAAATGCGAAATTATTCTTGAAAAACGCAACATTTTCATAAACTATGCTGAATTGCTTAGAATGCGTTAATTGTACTTCAATCAGAAATTTTCATATGTACCGAAAATATGTGTAGGTACTGAAAAGTTTATTCATGCAATTGTTGAGGGGGAGTTTTTATAAGAGAATGTGTTATTATCTTCTACATTCGTAGAAACTTGAATTCTAACAATTTATTAAGCCTCGCAGAAAATTTAGAGCTCATCGGATGAGTCAAATGTTGAATTTCATCAACATCAGGAGATAATTTCCTCTCTTGCGGAAATACAGGGAGTATTATACAAATTATTTTTGGGTTAATTCATAAATTTTATTTCCGACCTGATTTTATCTAAAGCCCAAGAATATTTTTTTCTTTTCGGCCCAAAAGAATTTTTACTTTATCCGATCGTAAAGTATTAATATCACTTTATCACTCGAAGAACTCTCTCACACGCTACAAATTCCCAATCGAAAAACTTTTCATCTTCTAAGAACATCTTCGAACCGACTTCGGCATTTCAATCTGAATTCCTCATTTCTCAGAATTTTTAGATTAACGTGCGGATTTCGAAGGTAGAAACATGTTCCGATTCATTTTCTATTCAAAAACATCCGATTATCAAGTATTTTCATGAAATTTTTTTGAAGAAAGTTCATGTTTATTTTTTCGACGAAAACTGATTTTTCAAGCTTCAAATAAAAGTGTTTAAACTCAATCTTTTGGGTTAAAATCATGATATTCGGATTCGCCACTGTTCTCTAAACATTTCGAACCCAGATAAACCCACGATTTACACAGAAATCAAAAATTATGTTTTACATATTTACTGTTTGATTTGAAAATTTTCGATCGAAAATGTTTGTGTCGCAAACAGTGTCATCGAAGAACTTTAGTTTTCGTTAAATTGTATTCGATCGCAAAACTCAGCGTCGAAAATCTTTTGTTTTTGACATATTTTTAATCGATCGCAAAACTACGCGACGAAAAACTTATTTTTTTCGTTTTTATTTTATTTGATCGCAAAACTAAGCGACGAAAAACTTAAGTTTTTCGACAACTTTTTATTCGATCGAAAACTTAATCAGCGAAAAACTATTGTTTTCGATAATATTTTATTCGATCGTAAAAGGCATCAGCGAAAACTTAAATTATTCGACACATTTTTATTCGATCGTAAAACTTATCAATCGAATAAATCTTTACTTGAATAAAAACACGATGCAAAAGATTTAGAAAATTTTTTCAAGACTGAGAAAATTTTTCGATCGCAAATTTTAAAAAATCGAATAAATTGTTACTCGAATAAAAACACGCTTCTAAGACTTAGTTAATTCTACAAATTTTTCAAATTCACTAAGTCTTCCGCGATAAGTCTTTAAATATACAATTCTACTCTACATTCATTATTAATCAAATTTATTCATTCATGAAACTTGATAAACTAAAGAACCTCATATTATTTTTGCAGATATGGCTACTCCCAACTACCCTCATATCTACCCTTCTGGAAGTTATATGACAGTCAAAGACAACAAATTCCAACTGGATTTAACAACGTTTCGGTGTTCGGATGACATCATAATATCCATCCTATAAGGACACCCTTTATGGCCAGCTCTGACCATGACGGCCACAGTACCAATGGTTTATCTCCAGCAATTATGGGGTTGCATGCAGAGCTTCGTCAACGGCGACATCGTGGATTATATGACAAAACTCTATACAAGACACATCGTCCTGACGAAAAATCTAATGGCCATGGTGCTCGATCTCCCGCACTACGATGAATACGACCGACTACCAACGGATGCGGAGATCGTAGAAAACATGCTCAGGATGGGATATAAACCGCCGCTAACTAAACTGGGCAACTTTCAAAATAGCGGGATTCCTTATCCGTGGAAGACACTGTTCGGCATCATCAACAAATGCCTCTCCCTAAAACACTCCGGCTTCGACAAGGCGAATGGAAACATTCTGCGCATTTTTCACGGAGTGGTCTTCTCCAAAAGATATGACGTGGCCCAGCTGATCTGGAACGATCTTGCTGACCAGATGCGTCAGAGGGAGACAAAGTCGAAGGTCAGATCTCTTCCGTACGTCCGATGGTTCCCGGTAATTATCTCGCATTTCATGGAAGTCCATCCAGAGATCCCGAAACTACCACCGATTGCAGACTACACCCCGCCACGCCTTCGATTCTTCCACAACCCGAAGACCGCCGATCTAGCACTCCAATCAATGCTGATCCCATTGGAGCTGCTCCGTTTAGCTTATCCAACTGAAGAGGCCTACCAAAATTACTGCCTGAACAACTCAATCACGGAGGCGATGGTACGTACCATGGATCCAGCCCCGACACCTTCTCAAAGGGAACAAATGGTGACGTCAACAGAGCCCGAAGTCACCCCTCAGGAGATTGAACTCGAAGGTGTCCCACAAGATATCTCTCCTGAGGCAACCGACTCCGATGAAGCACACAGACTCCAACGAAGGGGCCCCCGCCGACCACAAATCTCGGCCCCGTCTGCAGTGCCTTCACCCATACAAGCTTCGGAGCCAACACTTCCATCACCGGTTGATCAGCCCACTGAACAGATTCAAATTGAATCTGTCTCAACACCCATAGAGGTGATACCCATCGTATCATCTCAAGGATTGGGTGGAAGCCCTATTGGACCCCCGATATCTTCGGAGCCAACAATAGGCCAACCCTCTGAAGTGGTGACTTAAGGGTTGATAACGGATGTCCTTGGACGTACTGGACCTTCAAGACCTAATATAGGCGGCACATCGGAAATCTACTCCGATGTTGTGGCAGTGGAGCGCCTCCATGGCCCCACTCCACCAATGTTCGTGACGGAGCACAGACTACAAGAAGCACTCTCCTCAGCCCTATCTTCACTAGAAGATCGTCTGATGGACCAAATGCTCCATGCTCTCGAGACTTTCCGAAGAAACACCGGGAAAACACCAGTCTCAGAAGCTGCTCCTAACGACACACAAACCACACCCGTCTCCTCACCACTTCCTACCACCACTCTACACACCCCACTACAACCAATCCTCACCACCCCAACTCCCTCACCCTCACTTATCAACCCATACACCATTCCGTTCACTCAGCTTCACGATATCCTCATCTCGCGTCTTCTCGCACTAGAGACAAGAACTCCCGCAGAAGAAAGTCTCTACAAAAGATTAATAGATGGACCAGAGCTGCCAGCACAACAACGTGCCGTGAAGAAAGCTCCCGCCCCAAACGTAGACATGACGATCCCGATGATCCGGATCGCCATGAGGGGGAGAAACGGCAACGAACAACAAGGAGCGGCCGTGGACTGAGTTAGACAAAAACTCAAGAAGCTGGAGGATCGTCCTCACACCCACCAACCACACAACCTCAAACCCGCCAACAAACAACCACACCTCCCACCATATCCCAAACACTAACCCTCTCTCCTACAAATCCAAATCTTATCCCAACCTAAAACCTTCCCCATGTTCATCAAGAAGCAGTTGCCTACGATCTACATCTGATCGTAGATGGCTACATACTAAACGAGAAGTGGAAGACGGAATGGGAACTAGAGGAAGCTGCTCAAGCTCGACTCTCCAACGTCAGATACTTCCTACAACAAGCTTCAGTGGAATTGGTACTGCTTGAAGAAGAAGAACTTCAAGAAGGCGAGAACTACAGTTCTGCCCTCCCAGAGCTACCCGAAATGATAAGGCTCAGAGTCGACTCTCCACCCCGTCTATCAAAAGGGACAGTTAGAGTCGAGACGCCATGGGAGAATGTCAGAAATGAAGTCCCCTTCATTGAAGACATAAGAAAGCAGATTTGGAGGACTCCAAACAAGATCAAGACGCTCAACGAACTTAATTTGAGGGGCATCTCACACTGGGAAGATAGGAAGAAAATGGAGCATATCTTCATGCTCAACTATCTCGGACCCGATCGTAGTGGCATTCCAGCAGATCAACTGAAGGAAAACTTCAAGAACAAGCCACCGATTCTCCAACTCGTCGGAGTCTCTCATACAATGGGAAGATATCCAACTCCTATCTACATAATTGAGCGAGCGGACAACAACCGCACTCGAGAAGAGATAGATGAAAGCTATCTCCCATTCCTTCCACCGGATGAAGTCTACCAAATATATCAAATGTACAAGAGAAAGTACAAGACGCATCCTGAATATATCAAGACTGAAGGACTCGAGGAGCTGAAAAGATTCATGGTGCGGCAGATCAAATACCACACCGCACACGACCTTCAAATTGCAATAGAGAACAACATGAAGAAGGTCAACATGGAATCTCCGCTTATGAAGGGCTTCCCACTCAACAACTTTCCCAAGAACTACATTTCAAGACCCCTGGCCTCGCCATAACCTATCTAAATCCAGTCATTGGAAAGACAAGGACTATGATGAAGTCAGAAGTTCATAAATTCTGCGACGGAACGCTTAAGTTGGTGAGGAAGAACATTCAGAAGAGATTGGGAGAGATCACCGAAGAAACAATCTTCGAAGATCTTTGTGAAGAAGAGGCCCCACTCCTGAACGAGCTTCTAGATGCCATAAATGAAAGATTGGAGTTGAGGAATGATGTTCGACGCTACGAGACAACATTGGGATTGGGGAAGTCTTTTTACGCTCGACAAGGATAAAAGGAGCTGAAACGAAGACAAGCACAAAGGGGAAGATTGAAGAGAATATTAGAATTATGCTTTATTATTTCATTAGCCTTCTAATTTGGGCGTAATTAGAAGTTTTGATAGTGTAGGACTTAAGAGTAATTATACCTTAAATTTAGGCTTAAATATGATGTACACTATCAAAGTTAATAAGAGTATTATTATTCAGAAAATAATAAGTTTCGAATTCATATTTTAAAACAAGAGATCACGCTCGAGAACATCTAACAACCTCTCAAGATCTTCAAAGCGGATATTCGACCGATCGCATATCGTAAGATTTCTTACTCGAATACCGAGAATTCGTGCTTAGATTGTTTGTTGATTGATGAATCAGGACCTAACATTGTGGATCTCTGACTTCATAATAGCTCTCGTCTTTCCAATGGCTGAATTGCGATAAGTTATGGCGAGGCCAGGTTTCTTGAATATATAGTTCTCGGGAAAATTGTTGAGTGGGAAGCCCTTCATGAGCGGAGACTCCATGTTGACCTTCTTCATATTGATAATTGATACTTCAAAATTTTGCTAAAGAATTTTGATTTTAAGATAGAAAATTTTGAGTATCGTATAAGATAATTCGGAGACAAATACTTTCCGTAAGTTTTGAAAATTACGAATTTTGATTTCTTTCAAAATAGTGTAAAATGTGTGTGTGTTTGAGCAGTGATCGAAAAGTTTTTCGAACAATAAAGTTTTCGATTTAAAAAAATTTCGAACCTATGATCAAAAAAGATTTTCGATTGTACAAGTTTTTCGTTGTATTTATCGAAAATTATTTTTCGAACGTAAGAGTTTTGCAGAGTAAATATCCTGTCAAAAAATAGTTTGTCGAATAACTGTTGATCTTAAAAACTTTTATCGAAAAATTTGTAATCGAAAAATTAAGAGTGATCGAAAAAAATTTCGTGAAGTTTGACTCAAATTATTGACTAAATGTTTTTCGAGTGTGAATTATTCGATCGAAATAAGTTTTCGCTAAATTTTGACTCAAAAATTTAAATGATCGAAAATCTTGTGATCGAAAAACTTGTTTTTCTATGACAATTTTTTCGTATCAAAATTAGATATTTATTTAGCGAAAACAGTATCCGTCGAAAAAAATACGCTTTATTACGCTCGAAAAAGATATTTCTATATGAATCGAAAAACTAACAATCGAAATTGTATTTTTCGAGTCTTATATTTGAGTAAAACACACGAGAACAGTGTTTGTCATCGAAAAATTTCTCGGCTGCAAACTTATTCGAAAAATATTTTTCGAGCCAAGTTTTTTTCCGATCGAAGAATAGCAAAGTTCAATGTAACAGTGAAAATTCCAGATTCAGCCGAGATGTCCAAGTTAGGTGCTGAAATTCTAGATAATCACTCGTTTCTTAGTTCTTAATATGAGCAAACACAAGATTAACCACGTTTTACAGCAAAATATATCAAATATTAAGAAAATCAAATCGAAATCAAAACTTAATCGCAAACGCAAATATCGATCTAAATCGAAAATCTGAATTAATATGACGTTCTAAGCGATTGAAATCAGTACGTAAATTATTCGTAACATATAATATATCACTTAATCAGCAAGATCATCAACAAAATTCGTAAACATTAAGCACATTGATCAAAATCTATTTCACGTGAGTTTTTCGATCGAAAAATCTGGAAAAATTATTTTGATCTTATAATCGCGAATTCAATCCAAAAGCGATCACGATCGGCGTTGATACCAATTGTTAGGTCCTTATCTATCAACTAACGATCGATCTAAGCATGAATTCTAGATATCTTACAAAATACCTTTCGATCGAATATCTTCTTTGAAGATCTGGAGAGAGAGTGTTTCTCTATTGCTTTTCTCTCTCTTAGAATATGAATTCAATACTTGTATTTTTCCGAAAATGAACTTGTATTAATTTTGATAGTGTATATTGTATTTATACCTATTTACATGGTATAATAACTATTTAGTCCTATATATCAAAACTACTAATTACGCTCCTAATTACAAGGATAATAAAATAACATAGCAAAATTCTAAATTCTCTTCAACTATTGAAACTACAAGATTAAGATAACATTTATATTTGAACACAATAAAAATGTCCTAACATAAACTCTCAAAATTAACGTGTTTAAACTCGACCATTCGAATTAAAATCATGATATTTGGATTCACAATTGATTTCTGGTCGTTCCGAGTCCAGATTAACTCATGATTTACCCGAAAATCGTCATTTACGTTTTTAAGCATTAACTGTTTGATTTCAAACTTTTTCGATCGAAAATGTTCCTATCGCAAACAGTGTCATCGAAGAACTTTAGTTTTCCTTAAGTTTTATTCGATCGCAAAACTCAGCGGCGAAAACAATATGTTTTCGATATGTTTTTTAATCAATCGAAAAACTTCGCGGTGAAAACTTTAGTTTTCGATTAAATTTTATTCGATCGCAAAAATAAGCGGTGAAAACCTTAAGCTTTTCGATATATTTTTATTCGATCGCAAAACTACGCGACGAAAAACTCAAGTTTTTCGACAACATTTTATTCGATCACAAAATTACTCAGCGTAAAAAAAAACATTCGTTTTCGACAAATTTTTATTCGATCGCAAAACTACGCAGCGAAAAACTTTTGTTTTCGACAAATTTCTATTCGATCGTAAAAGTCATCGGAAAAAATCTTAAATTATTTGATACATTTTTATTCGATCGCAAAACTTAACGATCGAATAAATTCACGCTCGAATAAAAACACGCTGAAAAGACTTAGCAAATTTTTCAAATTTTTTTTCTAAGTCTTTCCATAATAAACTCTAACACTTACAAATTTTTTTATGTCTTTTTCGCATTTGAAAATTTCCATCTAATGAATTTTATTTCATCCTCTGTAGAAATGGCACATCAAGAGTACTCCCACATTTACTCTTCTGACGGATGGCTGACGGTCTACGACAACAACTACCAATTGAACCTCGCCACCTTTCGGTGTCCGGGTAAAGTGATAATCTCCATCCTCAAAGGACACCCTCTATGGCCAGCTCTAACGATGACGGCTTATGTACAAATGGTCTACGTCCAGCAATTATGAGGATGTAGGACGAGCCACATCATTGGGGATGACGTGCAATACACAACGAAGATCAATAAAAAATACGTCATCATGGACAAGAATTTACAGGCCATGGTGCTCGATCTACCGCATCACGAAGACTACGACAAACTACCAACAGATGCGGTGATCGTCGAAGATATGCTCCGGATGGGATATAAGCCACCGCTGAACAAATTGGCTAATTTCCAAAACAACGGGATCCCACACCCATGGAGGACACTGTTCGGAATCATAAACAAATGCCTCTCCCCAAAGCACTTCGGTTTTGACAAGGCGAACGAGAACATCCTTTGCATCTTCCTTGGAGTCAGTTGCTCGAAAAAATATGACATGTTCCAGCCAACATGGAATGACGTAGCGGACCAGATGCGTCAGAGGGAGACAAATCGAAGGCGAAATTCCTTCCGTATGTTCGGTGGTTCTCGGTGCTGATCTCCCGTTTCATGGACGTACATCCAGAGATCCCGCGCCTACAACCCGTTGGAGGTTATATCCCGCCAAGGCTGCGGTTCTTTCATAACCCGAAGGCAGCCGATCTAGCACTCCAACCGGGAGTTGCTCAGCCTAGCTGATCCAACCGACGAGGCCTACCAGGATTATTGTCATAATAATTCCATCACGGAGGAAATGGTGCGGTCCGTGGATCAAGCTCCGGTGCCGTCCCAACGAGAAACTTTGGTGGTGCCAGAAGAGCCAGAAGCTGAGGCTCATGAGATAGAAACACCGGAAGTTGAGTCTGAAGGTGTCCCTCAACAAGCCGAATCTCCTGAGGTCACCGAGTCTGATGAGGAATTCAGACTACTACGAAGGGGATTACGACGACAACAGATTTATGCCCCTTCTGCATCTCCTTCAATCCAAATAGCTTCGATACCGTCTCCTTCACCACCATTGGTTCAGACAACCACACATATTCACATTGAATCTGTTTCAACACCCATAGAGATGATACATACCATATCATCTCAAGGATTGAGTGGAAGCCCTGTTGGACCCCCGACATCTTCGGAGCAAACAATGGGCCAACCCACTGAAGTGCTGACTTCTGGGTTGTTAATGGATGTCCTTGTACGTTCCAGTATTTCAAGTCCTCACCCAGGCGGTACATCGGAAATATTCTCCGATGTTGTGACAGTGGAGCGCCTCCCTGGCCCCACTCCACCCATGATCGTGACGGAGCAAATACTGCAAGAGGCCCTCTCTACAGCCATCTCTTCTCTTGAAGACCGATGGACAGGATGCTCCAAGCTATTGAGACTTCCCGAAGGGATACCAAGAAAACACCAGTCTCAGAGGCAGTTGCGTCCGAAGCCCACACCACACCTGTTGGGAAAGGTACCCGGTTTGTACCCGAGACGCAACGCCCCGGGATACGGTGCGGAATAAAATTTTTTCCGAGTTCCTTCGCAGCTCGGATCGAAAACTCTAATCACGTTGACACGTAATAGGGCGGGTCATACCCGTGAGAGATTACCTTTGAAGCGAGTGGCAGCTCCTCGTCGATTGCGTCGTCGGCCGCGGTCGTGTTGGGTATCGTCTAGATCGTCACGCCGACCTCGCAGTGTACCACGGTTTTGATTCTCCGAAGATGGCTAGAGAGAATTGATCCGTCGCTCGGGAGAGTGGTTTGCGTTTGTGTGTTCGTGTTTCGATTCTCGGGTCGAGAAATTTCGCGTCAATTATCTTCCCGTGTCTCTTTTCTTTGACGAGGGTCTCACCCTTATTTATATTAGGGGAGGACGAAATTTTCAGCCCTAAACAAGGCTAAAATCTCGAAATATTTGTTCCTAAATATGAGAGATATTCTTGCCAAAATATCTCTCCTAATTGAATTCAAAAGTCTATTAAAGGAACATACTATAAATAGAAAACTAACTAAGATATTAAAATATCTTCATATGGTAAATAAATTTCGAAATTTATATAGAATATAAATTCGAATTTTAGTTTTAATAAATAATATTCCAAATATTTTTATTACCATATTTGTAAATTACGAAAATACCCTTTAAGGCATTTTTCGAATTTCTCGGCTTAGGGTTGAATTCCAATTCTTCCCTCAAGTCTTTCTAAGCACTTAGCCAAGCCTAAGACTTAAAGTTAGTTTCATATGAAGTCCGACTTTGGTCCACTTAATGACCCCGAGGCCCAATAAGGCGTGGCATAACGACCCGAGGCCCGTTAAGGCCCAAAACACAATCTCTCCTTCTCGGTACCGAAATTTATAATAAGTGTCGGTATAATTTGTAAAATATGTCGATATTGTCTATATCTGCGATATATGGAAAAGATTTCGGCAATTTAATGAAAAAGATTCGAGATTTGCTTAAAGTTCGTAATTTTAAAGATGTGTCGAAATTTTTGAATATGTATCAAAATTTAAGTAAAAATCGGTATATTATCAAATTTTGATAAAAATATCGAATGTTTTCTAATGATAGAGATTCAGAAATTAATTTCGATACATTCGAAGATTTCTGTAAAATATATCAGAATTCACGTAATTGCAGAGATTTGAGGTGGTATCGATATAATCAAAATTTCATATGATATCGATATCTTATCGAAATTGTGTATAAATATCAAAATATCTATCTTTTTCTTCGAAAGCTATTTAGAAAATACCTAAATTTGTGAAATTCTCGAAATTAACCTCAAATATATCTTAATTTTCTTTAATCTTTGCCGAAATCACTGAAAAAGTATCGAGGTCTCAAATGACAATATCAAAGTTAACAGAAAAAATATCGACATTCAAGTAAAAACTATGGACATTTCAATGAAAAATATCTATATTACGGGATTTTCTTAGAAATCGGTCGATTGATGGAAATAAATTGAGTTCCTAATACACAATCAATGCAAATATGAATCAATTTTGTATAGATTTTTTAAAAATATCATTCAATATTTTTAAAACAATCGAACAGTGAATTTTGATTTTAATCGAATTCTACCTTAATCGAGCAACGAACCTGCTTTGATACCAATTATTAGGTCCGATTTACCAACATATACGAGATTAATTGAATAAACTAAAGCGATTACCGAAATTATATGATTTGATGGAGAAATATTTTGGTATCGATATTTGCCTTTTTTTTCGCTAATAACGCATTCGAGATTTGCACAATGGATTTCGATAACTTTGATAAACTTGGTTAAATTTCGTTAAAAACTCACTCTATAACATACATGCAGCCCACTCACACCACTATATACCAAACAAGTTTTTTTAATATTTAGCCCCTAGACTTAGGAAATTAGAATTAAGTACAATGCAAAGCAACTAAAAGTATAACACGATAAAAGGTTGGCTAACAATTGAATAAGGGTAGATTTCACATAGTTTCAATTATTTTTTTGGGGCGGGAAGACGATGTTTGAAATTATGAAACCACATGCTTAGGCTTAGTTCGCACACTTTTGTGACCAAAATCCCAACAAGTGGTTATCAGAGCGTCGTTCGCCTAGTTGGTGTAATTCTGTCTCGGTACAACATGGATTTATCTTGCTATGAAATTCATAAATGAAGTAGTTAATGGTCTGAGTATAAATGTGGTTGCGGGTTTGTCTAATCTTCCACATCGGAAAAAATACCCAAGTGGTTTGTTCGTACAGTGGAGGTAGTGACGGGTGAAGTTTGAGAGACAGCTCGTGGGAGTAAATTTTGAATTGAGAGATGAAGATTGGGAGGAAGTTGATTTGAATGCAGGCATCTCAAATAACTTAAGTGTTCTCAATACGAGCGTCTCAAAGTTGGAATGTTGGAGTGAAGATTCTGTTTTTTGAAGTCACGTGTAAAATCCTTGCATGTGAGAGAAGGACGGATGGTAGACGGAATAATCACCGAAGGACCAAGCTTTGCTCGTTGGTGATGAAAAGAGAATGAATTCCATGAGGAAGGATGTTGTGATTTGCTTGACATTTGGACAATCTTGACACGTGGGAAGAAATTGTCGGAAAGGCGGGTTCGCAAATTGCTTCATGTCGATAAATGGAGATACCAAGAAAAACGTTACTATTGTCATGCTCTCAAGGATAAAATATAGACAAGGACGTCCTTATGACATGCGTGAAGTGTTGTGAGAGAGGATGTATTATATTAGCGAATCCACGGTTTGCACACTGGCATTGGTTTGTCAGTGATGCAAGGGGGTGTGGTGAAAATGTCGTGTCGAAGGCTGATCAAAAACATCCGGGCAAGCCAAAAACGTGGAAGTTACACTATAGATTTCAGCAACGTTATTTCGACATGTGCCAAAGAAATGCTTGGATGCTATTCCGAGTGGATATGCATTTAGGGTGGAGCATGATAGCGGAAGCTATGTTGATCTTGGTCGAGTGAAGGTGTCAAGGTTGACACAGCCACAAGGTGAAGATTGTTGGGCTTAGGCACAGCTTGTGCATATTTTATTTATCCCACACTGGATAGAACTAGAAAGCATATGGGTTCCCTCTCCTATATAAGGAAGGTTACACCATGTAGTTTATACACAAAAACATCAGTAGAAAGTTAATTTGTTTTAACAATTAACTCTAAGCAAATTCCTGGGTACGAGTTTAGGTTAGCAGGTAAGATTATTATCTGGTTGTCGTTAGTTTTGGATGTACGCGAGATTAAAAGAATTTTTGTACATTTTCAAATGTTGGATTTACTACTTTCTCCTGTATATTTTTCTATAGCGAATCTTGTGCGGAATTTCTGTGTGGCCAGAAATCCAACCAATGATAGCTAAAAAAACATCAACAACAATTCAGAACCTATAAATAAGTCGTACGAGTTTGGAATATTATTACATTCATCCATACTACGCATTTGGAATATTATTCAATTAATTCAGAGCACACATTCATTCTATAGAAAACAGTCCATATGTTCCCATATGTAGGAACTCGTAATCCAACCTACAATCAACTAATCCAAAGATCGTTCGAAGAATACCTACGAGATTGCGGAATTTAAGCGGTGTTCTTCGTGTTTAGGGTTTAAAGAGAGAAGGAACGGTTGAGCCCTTGGGATTTCGCGAAACTTCTCTCTAGAACTTGATCTCGGAAAATATTGTTGTATCGCTTCAAATGAATTCAATAGATACATATTAAACACTAGTTAGATGTATTTATACCATACGCTACGTTGTATATTACTAATTAGTCCTAAACTAATGATTATTTACAATTTGACCCAAGACTACTAATATACATTCAAGACTAAAGATACAAACAATTTGAACACAATATTTGGATCTAACAATCTCCCCCTATGTGTTCATCTTCGTTGAAGCTCCGTTCTCTTTGTCTTCGTCTCGTTTGTTTTTGTCCTTTGAAGAATGAAAGACTTAGTGCGAGAGTTACTCCGCATCGTCTGATCCCGTTGCGTAGATCCAACCTGTCTTGAATTGCCTTGATAATCCTCTCGGCTAGATCTCTTTCTTCAATAACAAATGCTTCCGATATTTTCCACGTTTTTGTTGACTCAAGGCTTGGAGATAGTCTCTCATGTTCTCCCGAACGATCTTTAGGGTCCCGGCGCAGTATTTTTCTACTTCGAATACTGCGAAGATGCATCGCTCGTTCTTGTAATTTTTGTAGATGTATCCTAGCTCGGAATTCCTGATTATTGTGTGTTCCCCGTCTTCATCAAGGTCGGGAGCGTAATTCCTTTGTCTTGCTATATTTACCTTCTTGACATTACTTTCCAAAGCTATTAGAAGGTCTTGAGCCGCATGAAATTTGACTTGTCGAAGTAAATACCGCTTGAGTGCCCCGTATCTCATTCGATGGTGATACTCCTTAAGAGTGAACACCCGGTAGAGGCCAAGCATGTGTCGAACTTTGCTCAGCTCCAATGCGACAAGTCTGCTTCGGATATTATGTCCCTTGTGTCATCCTTCGCTCGACCACCTAGACTGGATATTGAGTATGCCTGACATCGTGGTGTTCGTGAATAATCCCAAGACAGTAAAAGCAAAATTGTAGGTCTTATTTAGTACAACTACTGACTTATGAACTCATTTTTTTATTAACTTTTGGTGAGGGAGTTTTGGGTATTCAAACTAGTTTCTCTTTGGAGAGGGTGTTTCGTGAATCAAAGCTTGTGTCACCTTCGGTGACTTTTTTGCTTGAGTGGGATTATCTTCGGTAACTCACTTTCGAGGTGTCTAGAGAGGCACTCTAGTGGGTTCCTATTTGGTGACCCATTTTTGTGCCACCTGAGAAGGTACTCTAGTGGGTTCCTTTTTGGTGACCCACGTTTCAGTTACCTTAAGAGATCTTCTTGTGGATTCCTTTTTGTTTTCCATGGATTCTTTCTATGGAATCCATTTTTCATTTTTTGTCGTATGTTTATGTTTTAAAAACGGATAAGAACACATAGCATTTTTAAGGGATTTTTACATTTTTGGTTCTCAATGTTTGGCATATGGGCGTTTTTGGTCCCTCATTTTCCCGAGTTATCGCTTCAGTCACCGTTACCGATTTTTGCGGTTTTGGTCCCCGAGTTAAATTAATCGTATGTTTGGAGGGAATTTAACACGTTACACGCACCTGATTTCACTCTTCGAACTTAAAACATTCCATTTTCATATTACAACTGAAAAACCTCACGTCGACTTAAGGCTCAGAACATTCCATTCTTATAATTGAATCGTTAGATCGAATTTATGCCATAACTCTCTCTCAAGTCTTTCATTCCACGTCGAAAAATATTATTTATGAGCATTTAAGTCGATTAAAATGAAATCATGTTTGTGTAACGTGTTAAATTCCCTCCAAACATACGGTTAGTTTACTGGGGGACCAAAAATGCCCAAAATCGATAACATTGGGGACTGAAACTGTAACTCGAGAAAATGGTGGACCAAAAACGCCCATAGGCCAATCATCGGAGACCAAAAATGTAAAAATCTCGAATTTTGAACATCTAGTAAAGTAGTACAAGAGAGTTTTCTATTAATATGTGATACATGGCAGACACTAGAATTAACAGTTGAGGACTTGGTTTATTTCTAAAGCTACTAGTAGTGGTAGAAGGAGATCAGTTAGTAGAGGTAGAAGAGATTTGAGAATCTAGTGGCTTCATTCCTATTTTTATAGTTTGTTAAGGGGGTTCTAACAGGAGAAGAAGTCAAAGTCGTGGTAGAATTTGAAATTTTCTTAAGTAAAGAAATTTCTTCTAAAAGTTTGTACTTTTCCGTTTGAAAATATTTTCTTTCGTTTTTCAAATAAGAAGTTAAATTTTCAATTTTTTGTACAATCTTTGGAGTATAACCAAATTTAGCTTTAGGTTTTTCAAATTTGGAATTGTCTTCTGTATCCATCGTTTCACTAGGGGGTACCGGAATTGAAATGTAGTCGAAAGACAAGGGAACGACTCTTGTCTTGTAACTCTCGTTCAATTCTATATAATTGTACGGAATTTCAGCATTGACTTTCTTTTGCTTGCTCGCATCTTCAAGATCATTAATTTCGGAGGCTCCGGTAAAAGACATTAACTGAGTTAAACCTAAACCCAAATATTTTATATCGTAAAGTGGTAGTGAGGTTTTTGTGTGGATTTGATGCGGTTGTGTAATGCCAAGTCCTTCCTTAGGGTTGTAAAATTCTATATCCTTTGGTTGATTCAAAATATAGTTTTGTCCGTTTGTTCCTTTTTTGTAAGATTATCCTCAAGACTTCTAATCTTTGAGTAAAGTTTCTACGTTCCTCCACTATAGCATTATGAAGAAGTAGTCCTTGCTTATTTTCGCCCTCTAAGGTTTTAAGGTTAGTAAGAAGCTCTCGAATTTTTTCTTCTAAGTTCTCTACCGTGTTTTCTAGTGTCGTGACTTTGTCACGAGCCATTTTAATTGCATTTTTTTTTTTTTGCATTTTCTTCTAATTTTGATCTTAAGACACATTCATTTATTTTTAATCTATCTTCTAGCTCTTTTATTGTATGACATTCCTTACGCATTTTAAAGAATTTTTCTTGTAAAGAGCAAAAATTTTCAAGTAATTCAAGGTAAGAGAGATTTACCTCTATTCGGAGGGCGACGACTCATTGTCCGATGCATTAGATTCGTCATCCGATCCATGCTCAACGTTGACCATGACTGCGATATTCTCCGTCTCGTCTCTGTATAGTCATGTAGCCAATGGTCTTTTTCCGCCATAAGAGCTACGCCGGCCTCTTTTTGCTTTAAGAGTTGCATCTTCGTGGCATAGTAGTTCAAGTCTTTCTTCTTTGGTGCAAAACAATCTTTCGCTAGATGCCCAAGTTTGCCACAGTTGTAGCATTTCATGTCCTTGTCCGTGTTCTTGGGCTCGGACATCTCGGGGCCTTTGCCTCTCGACTTCGAGCTAGAAGTCCTTTGTTTGTTAGACGAAGATGAGGACTTCTTTTTGAAGAACTCTTTGCTCATCATCTTCGTCATGAGTGTCATTTGTTTGGGGGATTCTTTCATGTCCGCGTCGGAGTTTTCTTCCTTCTCAATGAGCTATGCTCGATTATTGCCTTTTTGGACGACTTTCTTGTCCTAGTCTCAGTGACTAGAGCAAGAGGATCCACCGCATTCTTTCCTTTGATCTTGGCTTGGGTTTCTAACACATCTTCCGTGTGTTGAGCAAGGTTATCAAAAGCGGTGTGGATGTTCATGTCATCCAAGTCCTTCGTTCGGTGAATTTGCGTGGCAATTCCTTTTCATCCGGAAGTTAGAGATGTTAGGAAACGGATATTCGTCTCCATATTGGATCTAAAGATGTTGATTTTTCTCATCTCATTGACTAAAGTGAGGAAGTGTTGGTATGTGTCGTGAAGATCTTCACTTTCTTTGGCTTTGAATCCTGCATATGTCGTGAGGATTTTTGCTTTCTATGAGTTAAGACCAACCTCTGCTCGTTGCATCATTTTGTACACCTCGTTCCACATATCATTTTCCGAGTGAATGCTATTGATTTGCAGGTATATCTCATTGGGGATGGCTTGGAGTTGATAGATTTTTGCCCCAAAATCGGCCTTTGCTCTTAGTTTCTCCGTATCGGTATACTCTGAAGGTGCTTACAATTGGCGAGAGTCGGGAATAGGTGGCATACAGTTGGGGGCTCCCGAAATTGGCACACAAAATTTAGCGGGGCCCTCAAAGATTGACTCGAGTATTTCCGATGCTAGATCCTTGGATTCCAGAAAATTAAGGAAATGACTTCTTCATTCGGTGTATTCACCGCTTCTTAGAATGGGTGGACGAACGTCGTTACCCATTGAATGAACGTCCATTTTTGCACGGTTGGATGTGTCTTTGTCGTGAGGTATCGGTTTCGAATTGAAAACTTAAAAGTAGCTAATCGAGAAGAAAAAAATTTCTTAGTATCAAATAGTTTCAAAAGAATGTATTTAGAACCGAAAAGTACTTTTCGGGTCTAAAATGGGTATTGAAAAGTTTTCGAGGCAAAAGTTATGATATCGCAAAATTAAGACCGAAAAGTAGTTTATTGAAAATTTTTGGCACGAAAAAGTAGAATATTGAAAAGTTTGAGATAATGAAAAACTATTAATTTCGAGAAGTAAGTTTTGTATCGAAAAGTTTTCGTAACGTAAAGTTTAGATACTTAAAAGTTTTGGTATCGAAAAGTTGATATATTGAAAAGTTGTAGAAGTAAGGATACCGAAAAGTTCTAATATCGAAAAGCAAATATATCGAAGAATTTTTTAATCGCAAAATTTAGGTACCAAAAAGTTTTTAATGTTGAATTGGAGTACCGTGAAGGTCGATCACCATAAAATATGATTATCGAAATGTTTCGTAATCACAAAGTATATGTACCGGTAAATATTAATGTTGAAAATTGAAGTGCCGTAAAGTTCGAGAACAATGAAAAATTTTTATATGTCAAAGTTCGATGTATCGAAAAGTTATATCAATAGCTTTGCGGTAATTATTCGTGATAAGTACTTCGCGGTAAAATATTTGTACTAACTACTTTGCGGTAGATGAGCTTTGCGATAGCTACTTCGTGGTAAACAAACTTTGCGATACTTAGATTTGTTATCGAAAACTTTACCCTGATTTGGGTATTTTTCAACTTTGATCTAAACACTTAGACCATCTCCAACCGAAAAACTCATTATCAAACCTAAACTCATTTTCAAACTCAAAATGCAGTAATTCTTCTCCAACCATGAAACATATTCTCAAACTCGAAAGAATATTTTCGAAATATTCTCTTTCCCACCAACTTTTACAATTTTTCAATATTAACCACATATTTTATAACTTCACAAATTAGACCAAAATATTATTTAGAATTATATTGATGACATTCTAATAAAATTAATTATAAAATAATTAAATAAATAAATAAGGGAATTTAGTGCAATTTTCAAAAGAATGGAAAAATAAATATAAAAATGATTTAGATAAAAAAAAAACGCATGTCAAATGAATAATAAACAAATAATAAATACAAAAGGACTTGAATTTAGTTTTCAATTCTCAGACGCATTTTGATTCCAGAAACGCATATATCTGTCTGAATGAGGAGAGAGAATTAATAAAACTCATTTTGAGTTTAATTTTAGCGTATGGTTGGAGAAGTTTTACCCTAAATTTTGAGTTTTGGGGTTCCATTGGCGATGGTCTTAGTCTTGAAAAATTAGGGTGATTATCGCTCGAAAACTTATTTTTACTGAGAAAACCGTCGATTAAGGTCAATTAACACCAAGTCGGTCAAATCTCTCTGATTTTTGTGAAGAACTTGATGAATATCATGTTTAATATTTCAAATTGGATTTCAAATCCGTTCAAAATATGAGTTTGATGTATCGAAATGTTGTATAGAAACGTTAAAAACACTATATCGAACTTCAATTAGTCCAAAATACGTCGAATTTTGCAGAAATCGAAGCAATTTTGTTAAAAACGCGTGGGGTTTCTAAAATGCCGAATTTTGCAATCGAAAATCGTTAAATTCAACCCGAATTTAACGAATTTTGCTCTGATACCATATGTAGGAACTCGTAATCCAACCTACAATTGATTAATTCAAAGATCGTTCAAAGAATACCTACGAGATTGTGGAATTTAAGCAGTGTCTTTCACGGTTAGGGTGTAAAGAGAGAAGGAACGGTAGTTATATATATTTATAGGGAAAATTATAAGAATATGTCACTAACTATACATGTTTTCGTTTTTTGGGTCACTATGTATGATTGCAAAACTAGGTCACTAACTTTGTATGTGAAAACAATTTTAGGTCATGTTTTCAATTTTAAGTCACTAAGTATATATTTTTCGTTTTTGGTCACTAAGTATACATTTTTCAATTTTGGGTCACTCATTTGGTAACTAACTTTGTAAACAGAGTGACCCAAAATTGAAACATGTATACTTAGAGATCCAAAATCGAAAAATATATACTTAATGACCTAAAATAGAAAACATGACTCAAAATTGTTTTGGCATACAAATGTAGTGACCTACTTTTGCAATTATCAAACATAGTGACCCAAACACGAAAACATGTATAATTAGTGACCTACCTAATCTTATAATTTTGCCTATATTTATTCCACAAGCTAAGTGATATATTACTAAGTAGTCCTAAACTAATGAATATTTACAATTTGACACAAGACTACTAAAATACATTGAAGACTTAAGATAAGAAACAATTTAAACACAATATTTGGATCGTACACCATAAGAAAGAAATCCCTAGTAGCATTCATCGTTGTTCGTTGTGCTAACTAACACAACTAAAAGTCAGTGGAGACTGATTGTCGTAAGTCGATAAACAGAGTAGTTCGGGCCAACTTTGTGTTTTAGAAAACGAGTTCAACTTGTGCGTCGACTTGCATCTAGACTGTCCGAATAATTCTCCGCCACTGGAAACACCGACACCGACATAAAGTGCTAGCTTAGAACTGTGGCCGACAACCATAGCTCATAAGCACTCGATTTCTAGCAACAATATTGGGAAAAATAGCTTCCTTCCTTCCTGTCATAACCTAAGAAAACAAGATTTTGACTTCAGTAATAAGACTATTCGTAGGACAAACTAAAACAGTCTTAAATTACATATTACAAGTTTACAACGGACTAGTCCATGAAGTCAGCACAAGATACTAACTACACCAAACGCGCAGAATTATAGGAATATTATTACATTACGTATAGTTGCTCTAGATATCGAGAGAGCATTTTGCACGACCTTTTTTAAAATCACACATGGAAACAAATAATCGATCATCAGTTGAGAGAATTTGAGCTGTTCAGAAATGCTCATGAAGATTTGGTTGCATTGGCTGCACACGAAAAGCAAAAGGCATCTGATCTTCATAACTCGAAACGCCAGCAGCTGCCTCTTGATGATGATTGTACACTCCACCAGCTTCATGGTGATGATGATGGTGCTGCTGTATTTCCATCGGGTTGTGGCTATCCATTGGATCCAAATGAAGCTGCCTCTGTCAGTGGAAAAAGAAAAAGAAAGTCCATCAACAGTTGCATTAATTTTAATGAACCAACTCTCAATAAAATCGATCAAACTCGATACAGTAAAAAAAATGACGATACACACTCATTTTCAGACACACAAGGAAACATTATCGCACATGATATAGTTAAGCCCATACCAGCTTGAACTGGAGAGTCTGGTTCTCTTCCTCCGTGATTTGGTTCTGACATTGTTATAAATTGAAAGATCCTTTGATTAGATGAAATTTCGTCTACATGTATGACCTCCACTTCATAAAGCTTTGCTTATATATCACCAAACAATCAAGATCAATGTGCTTTCTATTTGTGAATATATTTATAAACAGTTCACAAAAATAACAAGCTCCGGGAGGAAGTCAATGATATCTTACATGCTTTCTAATCATCTGGACAAACTCCATCTGCTAGAACAAAAACACAAAAAATCGTTTTGAAAATTATCAAGAATTTTATGTGTGTGTGTGCTTATATTGCTTAGGACCTGTTTGGCTTTGAGAGCTGACATTCCGTTTTCAAGGCCCGCCTCTAACACCATCAGATCTTTGTAGTTGAGAGTTGTAATATCGTCACCCTTTAAGTGCCTGTGAAAAGAAAACCTAGGTAAATATATATGAAAATAAAACATATAGACTGCATTTATAAAAATGAAACCCCATCATAATCTGGATATTTAACTGATGATTCATTAGACCTTAGCTCAATCTGCATGTTGTCGTTATCTTTCTTGTTCCTGCTTATTTCTTGGTCAAGTTGCTGATTGCGAAGAAGGGTAAATGGAATGAACAAAAAAATCAAATCAAACAAATTGCAATTGAAAAATGCAGATCAGATTCGGTAATATTCTCCATTCTGGGATTCGGAAATGTTAAGGAAAAAAAAAAAGAAAAAAAAAACTTTAGTCTCTCCTGAAGCATCTAAATTACCCTCGGTGTCAGAACCAGAGATTAAAGTGTTTTCTCATTTGTTTTGGTTAGATGAGGGGAGTCCCACATTGGATCTATATGTAGTGCATATACGACATTAAATCCATCCCTTTCTTGTGTCAAGAAAGTAGAGTGAAGCTCGCTCGATGGCTTCTTTCACTAATTTTCGCTACGAAACCAGACACAGACAAAGCAAAATATTACCAGATCTGTGTGTAGGTAGATATATATGAAAACTCTCACGCAGTTTAATTTGTTTTCATCATGAGTCAAGTCCTAAAAATTTCATGGAAAAAGAGTTGTACAAGGAGATCTAAAAACTCCATCCAGTCTGCAAAACTATTCATTTTCGACAAGAAATTTAAAAAAAACTAGGTTGAAGTATAAGAATAAAATAAAAAACTAAAAACGAAAAAACAAAAGGGAGAAAAGAGAGACCTCATGCTTTGCTTCCCAGATCCTCTTTCCAGACAATTTCTGGTATTGATCTAACACATCAGCGAACCTTATTTTGGGAACAAGGGAGAAGAAAAAAAAAAGAAAGGTATTAAACACAAAGCAAGAAAAAGAACATGGGAAGCGACAAAAAAATGTGAAAAAAGATATTGAAACATATACGTAGTCGAAGGGCTGCAAAATTCATTCATCTTGCCAGAACTAGCAAAGATGATCACGGAAACACGAGCATCACAAAGAACACTAATCTCCTTAGCCTTTTTCATGATCCCATTTCTTCTCTTTGAGTAAGTGACCTGCCTGTTGCTTGAGTTTTCGATTCTCTTGATCTCAATCTTTCCTCGACCCATGTCAAATCGCTTTTTTTTTTGGCTTGTTCTTGCAGAAGAAAACCCCCTCAAAGAAATATAGTAATGATATAGGAGAAGATAGTGATGCTATGTACTGCACTTTCCATTATGGGATTGTGAAACAAGAAACTTTCGAAGGCCTCTTCTGAAGATATCTTATTCCTCGAAACTGTACCACTTATTATCTGTTGTGTGAATTTTCGTCTTCTCTTTATTACCGGTTACAGCTCACAAGTTACATTAATTACCTACTTGCATCATCTTAACTTTTGGTCCTTACATGGATTCGTTAAAAAGAAAAAAAGAGAGTGCTCTTGATCAAAACTTTCATCCCGTTATACTACATGTCTGTACGAGCTCACTACATGGTTTCTCCAGCAATATTATTGAATCAGGGTTTCAAGGTGATGTATATCTTAAATGCAAAAGAAATTATGTGGTTAGGGTTAGGCGTGGAGCTTTAGGTTCTCAGAACTATATATATATATATATATAAATATTATAATACTAAAGAATATATATAACCATCAAATCATATCAAGTTTCATGTGTGTGCTGATGGTCAGCGTATTTTTGTATTGACTTTTGGGAGAAAAAAGATGGGATTGGACAGGTAAGTACTATCATGATTCTGCACGAGAAAGAATGTAATGTTGGTAATAATACTCACTAGAAAAATGTTACGTCTGTCCAGCCTTTGATATCCATTCAATGACTTTTATTTTTTTTAGGCTTAATTAGATTTGAGGCCCTATTAAGATATTTTCATTAGTATTCAGGCCCTAAAAAGTTTTAAAATAGAGAGAATGACCCATTATAAGATTTCATGGACTCAATTGCATGGAAAAGACTCATTTGCCCCTCTTTGTTGCGAAAATTACACATGTTTACCATCATTCTCCCAAACCATCTCATTAAAAATCAAATCGATCAAAACCAAAAATTACATTAGAAAGTCGGCTCAATCTCGACGTTAATGACCAGATAATGTTAAATCGATAATAATTTCTCATGGGTATTAATAATCAACGAAAAATTTCGAAGTTTATAATGAAATAATGTGTTAAAATGCAATTCGAATATCTCGTTGAAAAATGAGAAAATCTAGATTTTAATGTCCGAATAAGGTAAAATTGATCATGGGTCTTTATAATCAATGAAAATTATTGATGTTAATCATGAAAAAACGAAGAATTTTGACGATGATTGAAGCATTTGCTAATAAATCGCTCGTTGGATAACACTTCGTGCATTCTGCATAACACTTCATGCATTCTGGATAATACTTCCTGGGTAACAAGCAAAAGGCTAAGAAAATATATCGAAAACCACTTACGGCACCCAAAAATCAATGAATCTGCCAGGACCCCGACGTTAGTGACCGAATAAGGTTAAATCGGCCTCAATTTCTCATGGATTTTCACAATCAACGAAATTTTTTTAAATTTATAATGGAATAAAACTTCAAACTCAATGCATGGGTGGAATCTCTACTTTAATGGCCGAATAATGTGATATAGACTCAATTTGTTCATGGGTCCTAGTAATCGACGAGAATTATTGATGTTAATCATGGAGTAATGAAGAAGTCGAGATAAACCGAATATTGAAACCTTTGCTAATTAACATGCTATTTGCGTAATTATTCGTACAACAATTATAACATAAGTATTGTAGAACATAACTAATATTGCCGCAAACATAACGCATCATTCAGATTAAATAATGCTTCATTTATTGTCCATAACACATTTTGTACACAAGCAATGGATCGCGAGGAATGTTACGAAAACTGTCACCGACACTAAAAATACCTGAAGATCGATGAAATCTCGATGTTCTTGGACGAATAAGGTTAAATCGACGTTAATTTCTCATGGGTCTAATAATAAAGGAAAATTGTTGATGTTTGTACCGAAAAATTACTTGAAACCAATTCGAAAATCTCTGGGTGAAACTTCAACTTTAATGGTCGAAAATCATGAAATCAACTGAATTTGATCACGAGTCTTACTAATGTACGAAAATTATTGATGTTAATCATGGAATAACGCGAAAATTAGTTTTCCCCCAAATTAAAATATTTTCGAGCGTAATAACACTTTATGCACTGATTATAACACATATACAGCAAAAGAAAACACTTCATTAAGAACATTCTAGAATGTTCCAGATTATCAGAGAATATTAACAGGATAATCACTGAATATTACCACATCGCCTGCAAATAATACCACATGTCTGATAAACAATAACACCATGAACCCAATTTATAACAAAATTGTAAATACTGGTAATACATAATAGCTTTTCAGTACCACGTTACTAATTCGATTAATTTCGTTCATAAGTGCACTTTTTTGGAATGTATAATATTGACATTCATGGAAATAGATGATATGATGAGATTAAACCACCAAATTCCATTAAAAGACACGTTTTGCGAATGTTGATGTAGAAAGTATAATGTTGTAGCCATTAGTCATGTAAACATATGGTCTTTTATTCCAAAATTAACCCAAAAACTATCTCAATGAACATAACATTATGAACTTCATCACGAACTTGTTCAAAGTTCTACATTAAATAACAAGTAACATTTTATAGATCATATACCATAAATTCTAAGCTCCGAACCCTAAACCTAGGCCCTGAAACCCTAAAAAAAAATTATTGTTGTATCCTATAAATCATAAGTTGTACATCATATTACCAAATTTTTGTGTCGTAAATCTTTAATCTTAACCCCGAAACCCTAAACCCAAAACTAAACCTAGAAACCCTGGCACGTAAACTGCAATTTGTAACAGATTATCCATTTCGTATACACTTAAACACTTACTGTTAATCCCTTACTAGTACCATTTTATGTATTTCAAGATAATTTCTAAGATTCCGCCAAATATCAACTCGAAATCAATATTTCCGCCACACCACATATAAATCTCAAACCCTAAACACTCAAATTTAGAAATCCACCCCAAAACTCAAGTCGAATTTAGGTATCCCCCCAAACTCAAAATTATACCAATAAACGACAAATGGTATGACTTAAATCCTTTCTGCCACCTCTTTATTAAAAAAAAGTACATGTTTGACATGGGATATCTGTTGTCGGTTTCGCTATGACAAATACTTTGAAATTCATAAAACTTTAAGAAACAGTGATTTACGCTAAATTTTGTTGGCGCTTTTATTTTCGATTCCTTTAACCGTGAACGACGAACAATGGAGCCAGCATGACGGCTCGACGTAATGTCCATGTTATGGGTCTCTAGAATTTGACAATCCCGCTTACACCCTAAATTAAAGTTGTGCGAAATAAACAGCATCTGGTACCACTTATAGCCTTTTCGAAACAGCATTTGTGCCAAACCTCTTCATCAAAACTTATTTGGAATTATTTAAAATCCCGCACACACCCTAAAATTAAATTTGTACCAAATAAATGGCATCTGGTACCACTTAAACCCTTTTTGAAACCTATTCGTCAAAAAACATAGTTTTGCATGTCCGATGAGGGATACCTTTTCTTTGTCTAACGATGACAAATGCGTCGCTTCCCATACCACTTAATCGAACAATGGATTCGCGTTAATTTCCAGCGATTTAATTATCGTTATGTTAAGTTTGAACGACAAACAATGAAGCCAACAAGGTGGCGCAACGTAATATACAACCTATGGGTCACTCGAATTTGCTGCAATTTTGGACGGAAATATGGTTCGATTCATAATTATTTTTCTGCTTTGCGTCAAGATTTCGAAAAAATCACATTGCTAATCTTACATTCGACGAAGTGAAGATTATACTAAACACTCGAAGATATGTCGAAGTTGGTTTGGTACAGGGGGTATTCGTGAAATTAAATGTACGGGAGATTTCAATCGTAGAAGTTAAATTTTATTTTGTTGATACCACTTATAAACCCTATGGTAACACAATATCAGCGTATTGTAACACTTCGTATATCTGCGAAAATATAAGATGGTAACCGAAAATAGGCGTCTGATATCATTTCTTTTATCATTTTTGTGAGGGTATTTTGGTCAGTTCGAAGTTTAGGTCCTTTACTCTAAATTTTACACGAAATAGGTCCCTTAAACTATGTTTTTTTTACAAGGGCCTGAATCCTGTTTTAAAACTATAATAGGGCATGATCCATAATTGCCTCTTTTTCTAATGCGTTGAGTTGAGTTATTTATTTGGCTTCATTGGCGCCGGCCACCGCCTGTGCTTATCCGATGCTCTTGCATGTACAGTCTTTGTACAGTTTAAGTATATATAACCTTTCCAAAAAAAAATATTTAGCTCAAACACGTTGTTGTTATTATCACCCCAAATGCGTTTCAACATCTCAAAACTCTTAAGACAGCCAATAAAATCGATCGTCTTATAACTCGCATGATTCATATTACTCGCATGTTTCAACACGCGTCTTGTGTTGTTTCCTCCTCTATTCTCTTTATGTCATATCATACAATCATAAAGTTGGCTCTTACATCACACACGTTACACAATATGAATATGATTGTTGACCTTTTTGGTCTAATGTGTTTAGAGTTTTGATGATTTCATGCAATTGTATGAAGTAAGGTTAATAACTTAAGAAATTCGGATTACATGTTTAGTCATGTTTAAGAATGTGGTAATATTCAACTAAGCATGCATGAATGTGGCATATATTATAAGTTGTCGAATATTTGATTTATGTGCGATCACGTGCTTAATGGTAAATTATGGTGATCACCGTTTTCTATACGTGCAATTTACGAAGTAATGTTAATAACTTAAGCAATTTGAATTACATGTTTAGTCATGTTTAAGAAATCAGGGTGAATGCATCTTGCCTGATCTTACACGTGCGAATCAATTATGATCATTTCTTTATGTTGATTGAAATATTTTAAGATGGAAATGTATTAGTTGATTGATTCTATTTTGGATACGATGTTGATTGGGACTACACAGAATGTGCTGAAATGGATGAGATCACCCTTGCTCGAAATTTGTAAAAATATATGGCATATAATCATGTTAATTGACATTATAAACGTGGTTGATTAATAAATATTAGCTTGATTAATTTCGGCATGATTAGCACATAAGTAATTGATTGACTTTATATGGATAAGATGTTGATCGCATATGAAAAGTGTTGTAATGGATGGGATCTATTAATATTGAAAGATGTGCCTTAATTAATTTTGTAAGCCAATATGGAGAATGTGGTGATCAATAATATGACTTTGTGATGAGTATTAGAGTGATTTGGAATGATAGCACGAATTAATACATGTATTGTGTAAGGAATTTTGGATATCTTGTGTGATTGACATTCCTTGTAAAGAGTTGAGTACTATGGGCTTATATACAGAGCAACATTTCAAAGGTAAGGGAACAAGACAGAAAACAGCACAGAATCGACCCTTCAGAGCTTTCACTTGCGAATTAATTTTGTTATGCTATAGATCTTAAACTTGTGATTCCAGCGTAACTTGAGAGATATCCTTCTGCAGTCTGAGTTAGGGGTGAAAACGAGTCGAGCTCAAGCCGAGCTCGGCTCATTTTACTGGGCTCGAGCTCGACTCATTTTCGTGGGGCTCGAGCTCGTCGAGCTTTCAGATACCGAGCTCGATTATATATAATTGTACTCGATCTGGAGCTCGGCAAACTCGTCAAGCTCGAGCTTTTAGGCTCGTTTTCAATACAAAAATAATAAAATTAAAAAAAAAAAGCTCGCGAGCCTGTTCACGAGCTTTCGAGCTCTCTCAAGTGATCTCGAGCTCGAGACATATGAGCCCGACTTCATTTTCTGCGAGCTCGACCCGAGCTTTTTTTGAGTCGGCTCATCGAGCTTATGAGCCGGCTCGGCTCATCTTACACCCCTAGTTATCACCACTATATCATACCATATATTATGTCTTAAGCGTGCTATTTTCACAAGGAGGCAAGGTTGAAGTGTGTGCCCATGTAAAGGAAAAGATTGGCTCATCCGGGGGCCCTTCGGAAGCGAGTCGATTCCAGTTTGAAAAGTGGAGATTTCCTGGGAACGACGTGGAATGAAACTCAGCTTGCAACAATCTAGATGCGGTCTACTTTTCGACTTGTTTCGGTTGTGTAAGGGTTGTCAATCTCAATCATTATTGTAACCAACTACGGTAACTAACGATAACGCCATAGTGATTGATTTAACTCCTGAGGAGAAAATCTCAAGGAGGGTAGTAAACTCTAATTGGGGATATAACATCTATAAAAATCGTGTGTCTCACTTTATTTTTCAGTTCTATATACTTCTGTGAGACAAACCCAAAAACGTTTTGAACATTAGGAGATAACTCAGGAAACACTTTTAAAGTTAAACGAGATAACCAGGATACATTATTGCTTTTCACGATATAACTATAAATCTGCATTGTTATCACGTTTTTCTACAGGACAGGATTTTTAAATCGAAGAAGCAAAATTTTATAAGACTAATTCAACCCTAGGCAAATTTTATACTTCGATCATGATGTTTTTTCGTTGTTCGACACTGTAGACGTTACCATTGATGTACTTTTTATATTGCTTGTGATGATTGTACTACATTTAAGATGTTTTTTAACGATCATACATATTTCATATTTTCCAATATTACAATTGAGAGATGCAAATGAAAATTCAATATTTTCAACGTCAATATACACATTTATATTACATGCTCCTCCCCCCAATCATAAGTTCTGGATTCTCCCGTCACCAAGCCTTACATCCTTGATTACAATCTGGCGTTCGAAAACTTTTGTGTTCACGCTGGTAGTAAGATGGTGTTGGACCAGCTTCGACGAGAAGAACATTGAGGCTTGCGTGCGTATCTCCACAGGCTCGGTAACACATCGAGTAGTAGCATTTGGTTTAAATTGGTTATGTGGAACCTAAGGAAAGGACGGGTGAAGGGGGTCAACTCAACTTTTGCCATTAGCGTTTGGTTCCGGGTTTAAGGGGCAAACGAGGAATAATCGTGGGTCGACTGCATGGATAGGTAACCTCAAGTGGATTTCAAGGAGGTTATTTGATGACTAATAAGTGTTGATTTTAATTGTTTTGGAATATATAGAAACATAATGTTACATTCTTTCATCAAATTATGTGGTATAATTTATCAAAATTACTCTATATTTGTTGCTTCAAATTTTGTTTTTTCTTATCAGATTCAAACCAGTTTATATATATATATACATATATATATACATATATATATATACATATACATATATATATATGAGAATTGCTATGGTGCACAACCACCGTGAGCAACCACTGTGAGCACCATAGCAATTTTCTCATTTATTTTGTTTTTCCTCCATCTTCGGCGCCACCATCACCTCCCCGCCCCTCCTCGAACCACCGTCACATCCGCCCCCCCTCCCCGACCCGTTGATTTCTCGAAATTAATCATATTTGCTCTCTACGAGAAAATTGAAAATAAAAAAACCTAATGAGTGAATCAACGGGTCGGAGAGGGAGGACGGATGTGACAGTGGTTCGGGGAGGGGCGGGGGAGGTGATGGTGGCGCCGAAGATGGAGGAAAAACAAAATAAACGAGAAAATTGTTATGGTGCTCACGGTGGTTGTGCACCATAGCAATTGTCACGAGGTTGACGAGCATTGACCGTTGACCGTGGTCAACGGCGGCCGGGGCACGACGACTAAATCGTCGGGACATGTGCGGCGGAATGTAAATTCTGCCGGACCTTGGCCAGATGTGTAGATCTGGCCGCACTCGGACTAGGCACCCGCAGGTTGGCCGCGAGGCACGCAGGGCAGCAGCTGGAGCTGTTGCGCACGATGGGGCATCTGGCCTGGGCGCGCGGGACACCACGGGCACGCGATTGGGAGTTGGCACGCGCACAGCAGCGCTAGCACCTGGTCGGGCAGCAAGCACCATCGGGCGGCTTCGGGACATCGATGCGCGGCATCGTCGGGCAGCAGCGCGGCGCATTTGACGCGCGCGGCAGGAGGCCTCAGCACACATCATCGCAGGCAAGTGCGCGGCACTTGCGCGCACAAGCGGGCAGCAGCGCGCGCAGTTTGTGGGCGACAGCTCACACGCGCGCGGGCGAGCGATGGGGAACCCGACAGCTTGGCGCGCGGAGATTGGCCAGCGTGGCTAGAAGGTCCCAGACCCATCCAGCTCATGTCCCAGCTGTCCAGACAAGCCCATTTAATGCATTGCTATGGTGCACAACCACCGTGAGCAACCACCGTGAGCATCATAGCAATTTTCTCGTTTATTTTGTTTTTCCTCCATCTTCGGCGCCACCATCACCTCCCCCGCCCCTCCCCGAACCACTGTCCCATCCGTCTTCCCTCTCCAACCCATTGATTCACTCATTATGTTTTTTTATTTTCGATTTTCTCGTACAGAGCATATATGATTAATTTCGAGAAATCAACGGGTCGGGGACGGGAGGTGTTAGAGAAAAAGACCACTCGATCCAATTTGCGAAGGAAGGAAGATCAAAATACGAACTTTAATATAGACCACAGGTTTCGAAAACCGAACCTCTTCCGATCACAACCCGATCGGTTAAGTAAGATAAATCCCAGCAAAAAAGAAGTACCTTCTACGATATCTCTACCTCCTTATTTATAAGTCTAATTGGAGATCGTAACTAAAAATAAAGCAAATCTTATCCAAATTAATTTAAAAGCAAATCTTATCCAAAATAACTCTAAAGGAAATCATATCCGAAAATAAATTGATAGCATATCTCTTCACCAAATCTTCGATCAATTACGTCACCCGCTTCCTTTCTCGGGCTGCGTATTTAATAGCTCGCTCGGCCCATTTTGCTTGTCCTCCGGTCCGTTATGTTTTGGGCCTCGGCGTGAATACGTAACAATATTTCCCCCATGCAAAGCAGCCTTGTCCTCAAGGCGGAAGTCAGGAAACAAACTGCGTATTTCAGTTTCCACCATCCAACTGGCTTTGTCGAGAGGCCGATTCTTCCATTTGACCAAGTATTTGCGCACAGCGTTATCGTCAATTAAAGACCAACGACTATCAATAATCGCTTCGGACTGCATGAGTTGCGGAGATATGTCCGATAAGTGACAAGGGAGAGACTCCTCCACCTCGTGATCGCCCATGACCTTCTTCAGTTGCGAAACATGAAAAACAGGATGAATGCGAGATCCCTCAGGGAGGCGCAACTTATAGGATACTTCTCCAATGCGACCAATAACAGTGTAGCGCCCATAATAACGAGCGGCCAACTTGCGGTGAGATCGTGGTACCACATAATTTTGACGAAAGGGGCGGAGTTTAAGAAATACCGAATCGCCGATCGCGAATTCCACTGCGCGACGATGTGCATTTGTAGCCTTCGTCATGCGTTGTTGAGCACGTTCGAGATTATACCTAAGTTGGCGTAGTATATCGTTGCGGTCTCGCAGGTGGTCATACACGGCTTCTACGTTACACTCAGCTGGGAGAAAACCCGAGAGGGTTGGTGGTGGCCTCCCATAAACGGCGTGAAAGGGCGTTGTTCCAGCTGATATCTGAAATGATGTATTATACCAATACTCCGCCCACGATAACCATTTGACCCATGATCGCGGCTCCTCGCTAATAAAACAACACAAATACGTCTCTAAAGTACGATTCAGGACCTCAGATTGATTGTCTGTTTGGGGGTGATATGTAGAACTCATTTTCAACGTCGTTCCTTGTAAGCGAAACAACTCTTGCCAGAAGTTACTTAAAAATAAAGAATCCCGATCAGAAATGATACTCCGAGGTATTCCGTGTAGGCGGACATATGCTCGGCAAATTTTTCAGCCACGGTTCGTGCCGTGTAGGGGTGTTTCAACGTGATGAAGTGCGCGTATTTCGACAAACGGTCGACCACAACAATGATACAATCAAAGTCATTCGACTTGGGTAGACCCGTTATAAAATCCATCGCGATATCCTCCAAATTTGTTCGGGAATTGGGAGAGCCTGTAATAGCCCGGCTGGAGAGCGAGCTTCGTATTTGGAGTGCTGACAGACAAGGCATTGTGACACAAATTTCGTTACGCTACCCATCATTCCGCGCCAATATAACGAGGCAGCCAATCTTCGGTACGTCCGAAAAGCCCCCGAGTGACCTCCCATAGGTGTCGCATGAAACTCGGTCAAGAGTCGGGGTATCCAATCCGAGTGTGTCGGGATTACCAGTCGGCCTTTGTAGTATAACCAGTTGTTGATGAGGTGATATGGGGCATGTGACAAGGGGTCACGCTTTAATTGGTCGACAATAGCACCAAGGACGGGATCGTTACGAACTTCGACATGAAGTGCAGGTCCATCGAGCCAATCTGGAATACTCAATGCGCCGAGTTGGGGAGCGACGTGTTGCCGGGATAACGCATCAGCCGCAGAGTTTGTGCTTCCTGGATTGTATTCGATGTCGAACGAATAGCCTAAAAGTTTCGCAACCCAAACTTGTTGAGCGGGAGTGGCGATCTTTTGGTGTAGCAGCGAGCGTAGACTGTGGTGATCAGTACGCACTGTAAATTTGCGACCCAACAGATACGGGCGCCAATGTTGAATGGCCAACACTAACGCCATGTGTTCCCTCTCTTATGTCGATCTAGAGCTCGTTCTATCGGACCACCATTTACTATAATATGTTATAGGATGTCGGTCTTGCATAAGCACTGCTCCCATACCGGATCCCGATGCGTCGCATTCGATAACACATGGCTTCGAGAAGTCAGGCATCGATAAAACAGGAGCTACAACCAACGCATTTTGCAATTCTCGAAAGGAGGCCGCCGCCTCGCTTGGCCAAGTGAAATATCCAGTTTCTGATTTTTTCAAGAGATTCGTGAGTGGACGGGCAATTTTTCCGTAGTCACGGATAAAACGCCGATAATATCCTGTAAGGCCAAGAAACCCACGAACACCTTTGAGCGAAGAAGGAATTGGCCAACGTAGTACCGCTGTGACTTTTTGGGGGTCCATCGCAACCGTGCCGGCGGAAGTGATGTGCCCGAGGTACTCAATCTCGCGAAGGTCGAGACAACACTTCTTTATATTGATGTCAAATTGGTTATCTGCTAAGAGGCCAAGGACAGTGGATAAGTCTTCGAGGTGAGTTGTCCACGATGAGCTATAGATCAGAATATCGTCAAAGAAAACCAAGACGCACTTGCGAAGCAAAGGTCGAAAAAGATCATTCATCGTGGATTGAAAAGTTGTTGGGGAGTTCGTGAGGCCGAATGGCATCACGACAAATTCATAGTGACCATCGTGCGTACGGAAAGCTGTCTTCGGAATATCTTCTTCTCGAACTCGAATTTGATGATAACCAGAACGCAAATCGAGCTTCGTGAAGTACACTGCGCCCCATAACTCATCGAGTAGTTCTTGAATCACCGGTATAGGAAATTTATCCGGTACCGTAACCCGATTGAGTTCCCGATAATCAACACAAAAATGCCAGCTGCCGTCTTTCTTCCGTACCAAAAGCACTGGGCTGGAGAAAGGACTCGAACTTGGGCGGATAACCCCCGGGCCATTCGAAAAGCCTCATCTACGGAATATGGTTTAGAACAATAACTTCGTTTAGCAATACCGGATGCATTCCCATGAGAAAAAAATCAAGATGTTGGGTATGTGGAATTTCCGGTAAATTCGTCACCGTTCCAATAAATTCGTGATAGTAGTCCGCAATAGGACCAGTTTGTCGAACGTCAGAAATACGCATAACCGAACTGCCGTGGTGTTTGTCGTCGAAGGTTGCAATAATCTGTCGCTTTAAGCCGTCCCATGAAAGTAATGGGTTGGCTTTCAGCGTCCAACCAATCCACTTTTGGGCGACTCCTTCCATGGCGATCATCGGGCATGGAACGATGTCAGGATCCGGGGTCTGGTTTAAGAGAAAATATTGATCCGCACGTGAAATCCAACCTAGAGGGTCCGTGCCGTCAAACGTCGGAAGCTCGACCCGACGTTGAACCATAGCCCGAAGTGTGTCCCCAGAAGCGAGATCTTGCATCACTGTAGGTTTTGGTGTCCCGCCGACGGATGTCGAAGGTAAGACCGATCGATGTCCGTTGTTAAGACTACAAAAATCTCGTGGAGTTGTGACGTCAAATTGGTAACTGTCGTATTCAACGGTCTTCTTTAACCCCTCGACACGATTGTCCATCTGAGATAGAGTATGTGGCATAGAGCGGCAGGTCGGACCAATTTGTTAGAGAAAAAGACCACTCGATCCAATTTGCGAAGGAAGGAAGATCAAAAGACGAACTTTAATATAGACCAAAGGTTTCGAAAACCGAATCTCTCTCGATCACAACCCGATCGGTTAAGCAAGATAAATCCCAGCGAAAGAGAAGTACCTTCTATGATATCTCTACCTCCTTATTTATAAGCATAATTGGAGATCTTAACTAAAAATAAAGCAAATCTTATCCAAATTAATTTAAAAGCAAATCTTATCCAAAATAACTCTAAAGGAAATCATATCCGAAAATAAATTGATAGCATATCTCTTCACCAAATCTTCGATCAATTACGTTTCCCGCTTCCTTTCTCGGGCTGCGTATTTAATAGCTCGCTCGGCCCATTTTGCTTGTCCTCCGGTCTGTTATGTTTTGGGCCTCGGCGTGAATATGTAACAGGAGGCGGATGTGACGGTGGTTCGGGGAGGTGATGGTGGTGCCGAAGATGGAGGGAAAACAAAATAAACGAGAAAATTGTTATGGTGCTCACGGTGGTTGCTCACGGTGGTTGTGCAGCATAGCAATTATATATATATATATATATATATATATATATTCCTCTTTATCCATGAAGATCAACAGAGCTTTTATCGCCACACACCTAACAATATTTAAACTCAACAAACTCATCCGACACACTAAGTGCACCTCCTACATTAAAATTCAACAAAGGCACGAAGCTCTCACTATAAAAACCTTAAGAAAGAATCTCCGTTATTCATCAATTGGTACAGTCCCTTTTAAAAACACAGAAATAGAAAGATGAAACACGAACGAACCTTTAGAACAACTCTTATTTCAATTCTCGTGATAGTTTTCTCGATCTCTCAGGCCTCAGCCAAAACGAACTCAAACTCAAGAGAGAAAATAGCTGCTCACGACGCGATCAACTTATGCATCCGCGAAGTTCAAGAAACCAAACGGTTCGTCCTAAGATTGCCCCATCTCAAGAGCACCGTCGCAACAGACAAGGCAAATCCAGAGCTGACACATTGCGTGAACCGTCTTATGCCCGAGTTGAGGCAAGCCAAGTCAGCGTTACACAGGCTAAGACATTATTTAAATCATCCAGAAAACCGACTCCTTTCAGAAGTGAACTCACTGAAGAAAATGGCTTCTCGAAGCGTTAATACGGTTAAGACGTGCCGCGACACGGTAAGGAACGTGGACAACGCTGTTATGTCATGCTTGCGAGAAAGCTTGGCGATTTGTCTAAGATGGTAACCGATGTTAACCACCATGTTCGGAAGTTTGTTCAAGGTGCTCATAGCTAGAAAGAAAATGATTCTATAAAGTATAACATATATTAGTAGTTACTCTGTGTCGAATACAAAGGTATTGGGAAATAAAAATGACATGAACAGAAACTAAGAGAGGAATGAAATAATTTTCCTCCTACGGATTACTACCGACAAGTCTTTATTTTACCATCTTCAAAGGGTTAATTACCGATAAGTCTTATTTTACCATCTTCGCCAATTTCTGAAACCAACCAGAGACTCAACATTTCTCAGGCTAACCAGTCAGCATCCATTCCTTCGATATCTCCAATGTCCATACTAAATATTACAAAAAAAATGATATAGTCAATAAGTGAATTGAATGAATATTCAAAAAAGTATAATCTGTTCCGATGACTAATGTTCAATCAAGTTTGCAATATCCAAGTTTGCAGGAACAAACTCATACTTACCATGGCAACGCAGGGTCCTGAAAGTAGTCATCTTTGACACGAAACTCATCATTCGCATTAAGCCACGGTGGAAACTCCACGACTTCATCAAACGGGGAGCTCTTCACGAGATCGTCGCCTCTTTTATTGGCGGTCCCCACTTCCATGGCATGCAAGCACTTGCACCACCAAGCAGAGTTAACCAGATTAAGGTTATCATTCCACTCCATCTGATGCTGTTCACCAATCGATCTCAATTCGTCCATTTCCTTGCCACCCATCGCATGATGCAAAGCAGAGCCTTGGGCTGCAATGCATGGAGCCTCCTCTGTGTAGGCTGAGAGAGGAGAAGAAGACGTCGAAGCTGAAGATGAGGATGAATAAATCGATGAAGGGTTGTTGTTGCTGCAGCTAATAGCTGAAGCGTCTAAGTTGCTGAAATCTTGAAGGTTGAGATTGAGGCCTAGTGCTTGGTTAGGGAGGGAAAAGTTGATGAAGTTTTCATGGACAAGAGGTGGGGGAGGTGGCATTGAATAAGAAGAAGGTGCATAAATCCCCGGAGTGTAAGAGAAGTTATCCAAATGGGTTTTAGGGAATTGATTAGAAATACCAGAATTGGAGGCATAAATCCTCGGATTTCTCCAAGAATTAGATTTAGCATCTTGTTCCAGAGATGTGATTTGATCAGGGGAGGGCTTAAAGGGTTGATTTGTATGCCCTGATTCCGTTTTTTGCTGTTGTCTTCCATCTTCTTCTTCTTCTTCTTCTTTAGCTTTCTTCATAGCTGCCCTATGCAGCTTCAGGGCTGTGACGATCTCTCTTCTAGCTTCAGCCATGTTAAGCAGTCTCTCTTGGTAAGGCTTGCACGTGTGAAGCCTTCTCCTAACTTGCTTCTTCTTATGCTGTGTAGGAGGCTGATGGGGTCTTTCTTGCTTCCTATCATGGTCAGAAAATTCAATACCACAAGATATATCTGCAGAAACCACTTGTCCATGGCCTTTGGTTCTCGAAGAGGATAACTGTTTAACAAGGCTCCTAATATATGCACCAGATAAATGGGATTCACTGATGTTTCCAAGCTTATTCTCAGCTTCAAAAATTCCATTTTTCGACTTTGAAGGAGACGGAGAAGATTTTCCTCTCATATTCTTGGAAATTGGTAAATAAGGATTAAAATATGGAGGTGGATGCTTCAAAGAGGTATTACTAGGAAAGCTTATGCTATTTTATCACTTTTCCGTGGCCAAAGTACAGAGCACAGATATCACCAACTGAGGTGGAGGTGGTGGGGTGTTATAAATAGCTGGCTGCACAGAAGATATTAGTTTATATCTATATTTTTCTTTAAAATTCTTTCGAATTTTCCTATTTTGGCAAATGAACTAGGTTGCTTGTTTCAACTCTCTTAAGATACATTTATTATAATAAGAAGGGGCGGTTAGAGGAAGTTGCAAAATTGAATTTGACCCTCTATCACTAATATGTCATAAATGATCAATTCCTGCGTATATTCTTGACCTAGCAATTGCACATTCTAACTCTGATTTCCATGCAAAGTAACAATAATCACAGGAGCATTGCATGCTATGAGTCAATCGTCCTCTATCTTAAACCACGACGTAGTGAATAAATCAAGCTCATCTATAACAAAGTTAGCTACGTTAAAGTAAAAAAACAAAATAGCATGGATTATGACAGGATTATGAACCACGATGTGAAAATAGGAAGACATATCAATGAGAAGGTTGTTAGGGAATACTTCTTACTAAGATCAGTTTTAAAATATCCATTATTATATATGCGATTGGACCAGGCTCTGCAAACGTCAGACATAGAAACAGAAGTTTTCAATTCCTCTTGTATGTAACCTCTATATTGTTATATATTTTGCACTAATTTATATAATCAAACAGGAAGCAGTTTCATTAATTTTTTTTCTTTAAATTGCCCAAAATGGTTAGAGTCAGTTAGTGAATTGGGACCTTTTATAAAGTCGTAAAAGCGCAGGCTGAAGAGGACAGAAAAGCTCCATACCTTGCACTAATCACTTTTTATTATTTGTGTCATTTTGTGCTCCTTTTGCACCAAATAGCTTCTGTTTATTGCCTTCTAAATGTTTCTACTAGCTCGGTGACAGGCCTGTAGGCGAAGAAATGAAATACACAAAAAAAGAAAAATAATTGTTTGTATCCGCAGTAGTGGTATCAACTATTGATCTACAAGTAGCTACGACAAAAACTAAGAACACAGCATTTCAGGTATTAAAATTACATCTCAACAAATAAAATAGCAAATCATAAACATAAACATAAACTTGATTAAGATTTATAAAGATTATTTACATCTTCGACCTTATTGAATAACCTTTGAAGAGCTGAAGCCTGCCGAAGCAGTGGGGTGGGTGATGATCAAATAGGTGTGTCAAGTCATTTTCTAATTAAAGCTCTCCAAAGCGTATTATGATGAAGAAATGTACTCAGATACAAATTATTTCTCACAGAATCCATACAATAGGATGCAATAACATAATTAAGGTTACTATTAAATTTGGAATTCATTTAGTCAAAAGAGAGAATTTTATTAAATCTAGTTTTAGTGCAGTGAAGTCACCTGACAATCACAGCTGCTGACGCTGCTACGTTGTGGATACACAGGATCCAAACACACCGCAGCTTGGTTGGCAACTATTATTTTCGTTTCCAAAATAAATTAAAAAAGGGAAAAAGGAAATAAGAATAATAAAAGAATAAATACTAAAAAAGAAAAAAAAAAAAAAAAAAAACCATTGCAGCATCCTCAACCAATCCGCTTTCGCCCGCAGATGTCTCAGGCGGTTTCGACGAATGATGATAAGCCTCAACAATCTAAACACGCACAAGACGCATAATAATATTATTTATTATATCTGCGTGCATAAATACGTGCATATCCATCTAAATAATGAATTGAATACTCACTCCACGAACGCCGTAGCTAAGTGATACTCCTCCTTTTCCATTTTCATCTGCAATTTTCTCATTGGATTCCATTCACACCGGCGTTGCAAAAACTTATCGCTATCTGATTACAAAATTAATGTCGTTGCGATAGAATTTGGGGATCGACAATTTGACAAATGGAGAAATAGGGCTTGATATGGACTGTTCAATTTGGGGATTAAATGTGGAGCCAATGCTTATAGATGGTATTCGTGGATGTGTTTTGACTATAGACGTCAATTCAGAACTAATAAAGACAGTACGCATATAAGAAAAAATACATATTATTATAAAATAATAATAATAATGTGTGGATGTTTTTAGATTGTTGATAAGATAAGATATGTTTTGATTGGTTTTGATAAGATTTGAGATAAGATAAGATGTAAATGTTAGGTGAAATAGTAGAAGTTTTTCTACTATAAATAGATCGATGTATTTGTATTGAATGATATCGAAAACATTATTATCTCTCTACAATCCCGTTTTATATTTCTGTTCTTGTCCAAATATAATAGTTTTATAACACGTTATCAGCACGAGTGCTCTCCGGCAACGATCAACCTCTGGACAAGATCTTATACAACTATAATCGAGGTATGGTAATTTTATTTTGTGTACGGTAAGTTTATTTATAACACTCGTACACTTATGTTACAGACAGTTTAAATTATATAAATATAACATATATACCACTAAAACGCCTTAGCCCGAGTGGTTTCGCGGAATATCGTCACTACAAGTGATGTGAGGTCCAGATTTCGAATCCCAGTGGTGGCGATTGGAATTTTATTTTTGACGAGATTTTGTAAAGAGCGATTTAAATAATATTATTTATTTTATTGATATCTCAAGTATATATCATATATATTTTGAATTAATTTTGACTATACGAATGAACAAATTTTATTACCACTCGGATAAATTAAATTTATACATCTCTGATTATTATTATGATTTTCTTATTATAGAATCATGTCGTTTTATATGAATCTTGCGCTTTTTACTTTATTTACTGTGATGATTATCGGGTGGTGGATAATATTTTTACAGTTGTTTCCAAAATATAGTTATTAATTGTAATATTTTTCATTATTATGATTACCGAAATATATTTTATATTTTGAAGGATGTTGCTATATACGATGATTGATCTCCTGATTCTTACTCTACTCACGGCGATAATTATCTATATATGGATTATGTTTTACCAAGATTTTACGAGAGTGATTAATTACGATATTTTTTTTATGTTATAATATATGTTTACTATGAAATATATTTTGTGATAGAAAGATGTCGCTCTACCTGATGATTGATCTTTTGACTACTATTATTTTTACGATGGCACTCCTCGGGATGTGGACTTTATTTTTCGTAAGGATTTTTACAAAAGAAGACTAATTGTAATTTTTCTTTAAAGTATTTTTTTCTACGATAAACTTGTATTGATATTTATATTGAAAATATTAATGTTATTCACATCATATATTTGTTTAGTTTATGATTTGAATATTACAACGTCTTTTGTATTTTATGCTAGTATGACGAATTTGCAAAGCCTCGAGTTTGTTGCCCTTGACATCTCTGGGAAGAATTATTTATCTTGGCAACTAGACGCAGAAATTCATCTAAAAGCAAAAGGTTTGGGTGACACTATTGTCGACCCAAAAACCACAACGGGTGCAGGTGATGCCACTGATACGGTAAAAACCACAAGCGCTCAGGATAAGGCAAGAGCTTGATAGTTCTTCGCCACCACATTCATGCGGATCTGAGGGATGAATACTTGAATGAACAAGATCCCGCTGAATTGTGGAAAAATCTGAAAGATCGATTTGACCACTTGACAACTGTTATCCTCCCTAAGGCAAGGTATGAATGGATGCATTTAAGATTACAGGATTTTAAATCCGTAACTGAATATAACTCGGCTGTTCATAAGGTGACTGCCACACTGAAATTGTGTGGAGAAACAGTCACCGAAGACAGTATGCTGGAGAAAACATTCAGCACTTTTCATCCATCAAATATGATATTGCAACAGCAATATAGGGAGAGGAGATTTAAAAAGCATTCAGAGTTAATCTCTTGTTTGTTATTGGCTGAACAAAACAATGAATTGTTGATGAAAAACCACGAATCCCGACCGAATGGTTCTACTGCAATCCCTGAAGCGAATGCAGTCAAAGGTAATAATGATAATAGTCGAAGCAATGATCGTGGACGTGGTCGTGGTGGACATCGCGGTCGTGGACGTGGCCGTGGTCAAGGTCGTGGTCAAGGCCGTGGACGTGGCCGAGGAAATTACGGTGGTGGTTATCAGCATTTCCGTGGTGGTTATCATATCAATCGTGGCGGTCATCAGAATTTTCCCCAGAAGAGAAAAAATTACGAAAATAATGATGAGAAGAGGCACATTGAACAAAAGAACAACGATGAGCAATGCTATCGTTGCGGTGGTTCGGGCCATTGGTCACGTAACTGTCGCACGCCCAAACATTTGGTTGAATTATATCGGCAAAGTAAGGGCAAAGAAAAGATAATTGAAACGAATTTTGTTCAAAGTGATTTGGCCTCTGCTTCTGGGACAAAAGATGAAAATGCACATTTCGAAACTGCGGATTTCTAGTTTTTCCTGAAGAAAACTAATCTACTATGTATTATTATTGTGTGCTTTATTGTTATGTGTATTGTATGCTTTATTATTGTGTGATTTGTTATACATCGTTTGGAGTGTTTTATTAAGTTATATGTTTTCTTGTTATATATCCGTTTATTTTAATGATGATTATTATGTGTTTGTTTATAAAGGAATTTCTCTGATGGAAACGAACATGTGCAATGGAGAATTATGTCTTGCAGACTGTGAAACGACTCATACGATTCTGAAGAATAAGAAATATTTCGATCATCTTGAAATGAAAGAAACAAGTGTTATTACAATATCGGGTAGCACAAATATAATTGAAGGCTCCGGAAGAGCCAACATTTTACTACCCAGAGGAACAAGGCTGATAATTGAAAACGCATCATATTCTCCTATGTCTCAAAGAAATTTATTGAGCTTTAAAGCTATTCGACATAATGGATATCATGTTGAGACTGCAGAAAAGGCAGATGTTGAATATTTGCACATTACAAAGGGGGTTTCTAATGATAAAAGAATTATGGAAACATTACCTTCCTTTGACTCTGGGTTGTATTACACATATCTTAGAACGATCGAGTCGTATGCTACCGTAAACCAGAAGTTTACTAATGACAGTACATTTAATGTTTGGCATGACCGGTTGGGCCATCCCGGTGCAATTATGATGCGGAAAATAATTGAGCATTCACGTGGGCATTTAATGAAGAACCAGAGGATTCTTCAAAGTAATGAATTATCATGTGTCGCATGCTCTAAAGGGAAGTTAATTATTCGGCATCACCAGCGAAAATAAAGAATGAATCCATAACATTTTTGGAGCGTATACATGGTGATATTTGCGGACCGATACATCCATCATGTGGACCATTTAGGTATTTCATGGTATTAATTGATGCATCGACTAGATGGTCTCATGTATGTTTGTTATCAACACGCAACATGGCGTTTGCGAGATTGCTTGCACAAATGATCCGACTAAGAGCACATTTTCCAGATTATCCGATAAAGAAAATACGCCTTGATAATGCTGCTGAATTTACTTCCAAGGCATTTAATGATTATTGTATGTCTATCGGAATTGATGTTGAGCATCTCGTGCCACATGTTCATACGCAAAACGGTCTTGCAGAATCGTTGATTAAGCGCTTGTAATTAATTGCAAGACCATTATTGATGAAGTCGAATCTTCCCTCGTCTTGCTGGGGACATGCTATATTGCATGCAGCAACAATAATCCGCATCAGGCCAACAAGTTATAATGATGTCTCCCCATTACAAATGGTTCATGGTCAGGAACCAGATATTTCCCATCTAAGAATTTTTGGATGTGCAGTATATGTTCCAGTTGCTCCACCACAACGAACAAAGATGGGACCTCAAAGGAGGTTGGGAATATATGTCGGATATGAATCTCCATCAATAATAAAGTATTTGGAACCTCTAACTGGAGATTTATTTACGGCCAGATTTGCCGACTGTCATTTTGATGAATTGAATTTTCCGACATTAGGGGGAGAAAAGAAACAGCTGGAGAGAAATGTTAGTTGGAATGAATTATCGCTAAATCATTATGATCCTCGAACTAAAGAATGTGAACTAGAAGTTCAAAAGATAATTCATTTACAGAGTTTAGCTAATCAACTGCCAGAAAGTTTTACTGACCTTAAAAGAGTGACAAAGTCACATATACCAGCTGTTAATGCTCCTGCAAAAATAAATGTTCCTGCAGAACATATTATCGAGCCTAAGCCACAGCTAAAGCGTGGTAGGCCCTCGGTTCCAAAGATAAAAATCCTCGGAAAAGAAAATGAGCAAATAATAATAAGAATGGTCCAACCGAGGATTTATCGACTAGAGAAGAGTCGATGGGCAATGAGAATGAAACTCATGTACCTGAACGTTCAGAAAATAATGATAATGAAGAGATCTCGATAAACTATGCCCAAAATGAATTAGATGGAACCGAGACGAAGTCAACGTTGACGATAAATTCTCATTTAACGTAGCGCTACATGAAATGAATGAGATTAATGAGAATGAGGATCATGAACCAAAGTCTGTACAAGAATGCAGACAAAGAAATGATTGGCCAAAATGGAAAGATGCAATCGAGGCCGAATTGAAATCACTTGAGAAACGAAAAGTTTTCGACCTGTAGTCCGTATACCAGAAAATGTAAAGCCGGTTGGATATAAATGGGTTTTCATTAGAAAGAGGAATGAAAACGACGAAATTGTAAGATACAAAGCACGGCTTGTTGCGCAAGGTTTTTCGCAACGACCAGGTATTGATTATGAGGAGACGTATTCTCCTGTGGTGGATGCAACTACTTTTCGTTATATAGTGAGTTGGCAGTAAGAGAAGGTCTCGATATGCGTCTTATGGATGTTGTCACTGCTTATCTATATGGAACACTTGACAGTGATATATATGAAGCTTCCCGAGGGATTTCAGTTGCCTAAAATTCAGGGCCCAGAAACGAGTACTCAGTTAAGTTGGATAAATCGCTTTATGGATTAAAGCAATCTGGGCGAATGTGGTATAATCGCCTAAGTGAATTTTTAGTAAAAGAAGGGTATCTGAATGATCAAACTTGTCCCTGCATATTTCTGAGAAGATGTAAAAATGAGTTTGTCATTATAGCAGTCTATGTTGATGATATCAATATAATTGGAACTCCTGAAGAGTTGACCAAAGCTGTTGATTGTTTAAAAAGGGAGTTTGAAATGAAAGATCTCGGAAAAACAAAATTTTGTCTTGGACTTCAAATTGAATATTTGAAAAGTGGAATATTTGTACATCAAGAGACTTATACGAAAAAGGTATTGAAGAGATTTTTACATGGATGAATCTCATCCACTAGATACTCCAATGATTGTTAGATCTTTAGACGTAAATAAAGATCCCTTCAGACCACGCGAAAATGATGAAGAGCTACTTGGTCATGAAGTACCATATCTTAGTGTTATTGAAGCACTAATGTATTTTACGAGTCATACTCGACCTGATATAGCGTTCGCTGTAAACTTATTGGCAAGATATAGTTCTTCGCCGACTCGTAGACACTGGAATGGAGTTAAACGGATTTTTCGATACCTTAAAGGAACATCTGATATGGGATTGTTCTATTCTAATGAGTCGAACGCAAATTTAGTTGGGTATGCAGATGCTGGCTATTTGTCTGACCCACATAATACTCGATCGCAAACAGGTTATTTATTCACATATGGTGGAACCGCTATTTCATGGCGGTCAGTGAAACAAACTTTAACAGCTACTTCATCTAACCATGCGGAGATTCTCGCTATTCATGAAGCTAGCCGAGAATGTGTTTGGTTGCGATCGATAATTGAGCATATCCAACAGACTTGTGGATTGCTTTATGAGAAATTACTTCCAACGATCTTATATGAAGATAATGCGGCATGTTTTGCCCAATTAAAGGAAGGATATATTAAAGGGGATAGAACAAAGCATATTTCACCGAAATTTTTCTTCACCCATGATTTGGAGAAAAATGGTGATATTGATGTTCAACAAGTGCGATCAAGTGAAAATCTTGCAGATTTATTTACGAAAGCACTTCCCCCAATTATTTTCAGGAAATTGGTATATTCAATTGGAGTTCGAAGACTCCGAGATTTATAATGATGTTATCATCAGGGGGAGAAAATACGCATTGCACTATTTTTTCCTTCACTGTGGTTTTTCCCATGTGGTTTTCCCAATAAGGTTTTTAATGAGGCAACAAATGAAAGCGTATCAAAAGGAATTGTGCACTCTTTTTCCTTCACTAGGTTTTTATCCCACTGGGTTTTCCCTAGTAAGGTTTTAACGAGGCAAATTCTTTGAAAAACATCCAAGGGGGAGTATTATGAAATAATAATAATAATGTGTGGATGTTTTTAGATTGTTGATAAGATAAGATATGTTTTGATTGGTTTTGATAAGATTTGAGATAAGATAAGATGTAAATGTTAGGTGAAATAGTAGAAGTTTTTCTACTACAAATAGACCGATGTATTTGTATTGAATGATATCGAAAACATTATTATCTCTCTACAATCCCGTTTTATATTTCTGTTCTTGTCCAAATATAATAGTTTTATAACACATATTGTAATTTAATCTCGTAAAAAATACAACACTTTTTCAAGTATTTTAATATATATACGAGTCATCAGAACATTTTTTCAAGCATGTAAAAAAAAGGAACATTTTCATGTATGCTAATAAGTATTCATTCGCCAATAAGGCTTTGGTCTAGTGATCAAGGAGAATGACTTAAGGACTTGTGATTAAAGGATGTCGTTGGGACCGAATCCCTTCTCCCACAATTTCCTTGAGTAGTCTCATGGACTTTATGACATACAATGTAATTAAGCCTCCATTAGGTCTGTGTGGGGAAAAAAGAAAAAGCTCACGCCGATATTTAGGGGCTAGCCCATAGCCTGGTTGAACGAGGATATATCGGGACAGTATAAAAAAATACGTATTCATTCAATTTGTTTTAGTTATGTTTGAAACCATTAAAATGAGCAATATAATTGTTGCATTGGAATATAAAATAAATAAATGGTGGTATCACATGTGCAACACCAAAATTTTATGTATTTATTTGTTTTTCTTATGCATCCTTGCAATCATAAATCAATTATTATCAACTATAAAGTATGTATGCAACAAAAAAAATTACAAAGTATGTATTCTCTATATTGATTAACTTTTTATTTGTAGGTCTATTGATCAATATCCGATAAATGAAGTTCTATTACATAAACAAAATACAAGGAAATTGCAATATAAAGTGGTCCATTGATTGTAGTGCAAATTTATTGCAGTTCCTAAATAGGATTTCAGACGACGAGAAAATGCAGGGAGGCGGTCAACTTTTGACTTTGAAGTTTGGTCCTTTCTTATATTTGACGAATAAAGCAAAATTATTACGCTATTAACCTTTTCTTTATATGATACAAAGCTATTGAGGAGTTTAGCACGGACCGGAGGGGTACATCCTCTTAAGATTACGGTTCCCGGTTATGAACCGTCGACTTACAGTTAGTAAAATCTCTAACCGTAATCGAACTGCGGTAACTACGGTTATGATTACAGTTACGGTTTGGAACCGGCCAAGCAGGTTACATACGGTTTGGAATCGTCGGTTTACGTTTCCAATTTTTTTTTTTTTAAAAAAAATCTCTATGTAATAATTGAAATATATTAAAGAAAATTCGATTTTTAATAATTAAAAAATTTTCAATTCCAACTTAGAGATTCCTAGAAAAAAATAAACCTTCAATATTTGAAAAAATAAATAAATACAACTTGAATATTTTAAAAGAAATTATGGCTTCTGGTAGTGTTCGACGAAAACTCATCATTTCTCCTTCTTCGTCCGTATTGTTGATTTTATTACCTTTGGGATTGAATTAAAAAACATAAAATATAACATATAATACTCAACCTTATGACCGGTGAAAAAAAATAACGATTAAAAACCAATGGTCAACATTGATTACTTCAATAAATAAATAAATGGAATTACAAAGCCCAACTTTCAGCAAACTTAAATTATTTTGTGAACCGCGGTCATAACCACCGGTTATAACCGCTGGTTTTGCTAAAAAAATGAAAAACCGTAATCGAGCATTGGTAAATAACGGTCCGGTTATGGTTTGAACCGTAATCGTTGACCGCATTTAACCGAACTGTTGACTGTCGGTTCGGTTATGGTTAGGTTACGTTTTTTCAAACCTTATGAACACTCCTAGCACGGAATGTACTACATATTTGTTTCTTGGTGATCCTCCAAAACATCACGGTGACTGCCTCATCACTACTCATCATCGGTTTTATTTGGCGGGACTGATGAGTTGTCACCGTGATGGAGGATCACTTAGGTGATTATAAGGGGATGATATTCCAATTTAGGATCACCCCCGAAAAAGCAAGGTGATCCTTCATCACCTTGAGGAGGTGATATTTTCTTTTGTTTTATGGACAACGTTTTATATTTGGGTAAATTCCCTTTCAGTACCCTTTGAAGTTTCAACTTACTGATCAGTACCCCTCCAAATACATCTTCTTGTTCAGTACTCATTTGCGAAAAATTTTGTGTTTAATACCACTAAACATTGGACGAAAATAACATTTCTTTACAGATTCAGTTACACCAAGTGGTCTCATTATCATACAAATATATTCAATTATTATATCAAATGTTATCACTGTTATACCAAGTCAAATTTAAGAGTATTATATCACTATTATACCAAGTGTCCCCATTATTATACCAAATATTATTACTGTAATACCAAAAGTGATGTTATTATAATATACGAATTGTTTGGTATACATTCGAATTTATTGGTAGAATAATCAATTTTATTGGTATAATAAGCGGTTTTGTTGGTATAATAATCGTGTTTTGTGGTATAATACACAAAAATCACTTTCGTATAATATACAAAAAACATTATTGTTGGTATAACAGTGATAACGGTTAGTATAATAATTGAATATATTGGTATAATAATGAGAACAGTTGGTATAATAGAGATAACAGTTGGTATAAAAGTGACAACAGTTGGTATAATATTCTTAAATTTGACTTGGTATAAAACTGGAGAGAATTGAATAATATTTATGTATAAAGAAAGGTTATTTTTGTCTTTTTAATGCTTTTTTTAGGTACCAAACACACAATTTTTTTCAGATGGGTACCTAACATGAAGAAGTAATTCGAGTGGTATTTAAGAGGAAGTTGAAATTTGAAAGGGTATTGAAAGGGAATTTACCCTTTATATGTTAACATTCATTCCATATATTCCCTTATTCCAATATATAATTGCATAAAAATATATTTAATGATTAAAAAATAAAAGATTTATATTGACAAGTTATATGTAATAATTAATACTTGATTTAAAAATATATGTTTAAAGCTTAAAAAATAAAATTATATTGAAGAATTATATAAAATATTTATACGTAATGCTTAAAAAATTAATACTTAATTGAAACATTAATCTTTATTAAGTAAAATATCACCACAAAATAAATATATTAACTCACTCACCTATATAATATGCATAGGTTTAAATATGACATTTACACAACATTACATACACATAAACAAATACAATATTTCGATATCACATTGATATGTAAAATATAATATCACCACAAACACGGTGATGACATATCTCCTTAATTTACATCGCGGTGATACTCACATAGCCGTGATGTGATGTTTGATTACCTAAAACAAATATTATTACTAAACAGCTAAATTAAAAGCAACATCACCTACACATCATTATGATTAAACAAATATAATATTATAATATCACATTATTATGTAAAATATAATATCACCACAAACAAACACAATGATGACATATCTACTTGATTCACATCGCGGTGATACTCACATAGCCGTGATATGATGTTTGATTACCTCAACAAATATTATTGCTAAACAACTAAATTAAAAGCAACAAACCCACTTCAAGAATAGAGTGTTTTCATAAGAAAATCCACTCATGGTATCCATTTCATTTGAATTCAACCCAACGAGGAATAAATATGACACTTACTAAAAATATTTAGATAACGAAGAGAATAAGCTATATTTTGAGAAATTTATGAAGGTTATGCGAAGTACAATTTTGTTCAAACATATCCATTCTCTTTCTAGTGATGACAAGAAGTCAGTTGAACGTCTTAATCATTTTTTCACGAACTCGAACAATTTATTGAATAGGCAGCAAATTTCTTCACCACCATTCTTGTAAATGCCTCTCGCCTACACACGAGCCAAGTCTGTTCGGCCTTGATTTGCACATTGTACCTGTGTGCGGGAGCGGGAGCGGGAGCAAAGCATACGAGGCCTAATATTTGTCAAATACACGGATGACGAAATCAAAATATTCAATATGGGATAATTTTTCATTCATTTTCTAGGAGTTAAACCCATTTGTTTTCCCTTTATTATTTATCCTACACTAACTGTATCATTTGTAATATGAGAGCTCAAAATAACTGTAAAACACAAATAATGAGGAAAATGAAATCCTTGAAAAAATCATCAATATGTGATATACGTTTATCATAGTTATAAATATTTCGCAATTGAGTTAATTAGAGTCATTTTGCATTTTTTTTGTAGTGTTTTACAATTATTTCGCTTTCGAAAGAACACAAGAAAAAATAAAAATGAACCTAAAGGAGTATAAAAGACCAAGATTTCAAGGTATATGGGCTCGTGCAAAGGCATCTAAGCTCGTGGAGAAGGCCACACATTTATACTGATGAAGATTTCAACATCCACGATTGTAGTCGGTCATTGAGACTCGTGGAGAAGGCCGGAGAATTCCCGTTGAGTCTTATCTGGTCTCTTCTACCACCTTCTTATCAACACATTGGGCCGGTTCTGGTCTCTTGTACATTCATAAGTCACAGGTAAACTCCTTGCAGATGACAGAAGGCTAGATGGTGGATGTAAATAATTCACCAGATGATCAAAGTTTATGCGTTGGCAATGGAAAGAGAACTCCACGAGAAAGCAAGTTATGATTCGCAAGACGTGTCGACAATCTAGGCTCGCTAAAAACAACTGTTAGAAAATATGAAGCAGGATTAGCAAATAGCTCCAGGTTGGTAAATGGAGATATCGTGTAAGACTAATATTTTCCCTCCCCCTCCATGAACGATTTGTTGGTAAATAGCCTGATAATATGACCGGATATTTCTCTAGAATCGCGTTTGGAATTCACTTTCTAAAGACAATATTTCGTCTCGGGATAAGACTAGAGAATAATTCTTCCGATGTGTTTGTAAATTCAATGTGTTTGAGTTGGATGTCTCTGCACTTATTTATAACCCAAAATTCGACCAGTTGTGTCCATTCGTCAGTGGACACAACACCTTTAAGGTTGGTGTCTGTTCATCAACAGATACCACCTTTTTGAACATACATACCGTTTAGGGTTACTGCACACCCTTTCGGGTGCATGCGGATTCGAGGGGTACATGCAAACCCTTTCGGGTGCATGCAGTGAGGGTGGTGCCCCTTCGGGACAGGGTGCTGCCCCGCGCCCCGCAGGGGCGCGGCCCCTTGACCCTGCAAGGGCGTTGCCCCTTGACCCCACCCGCTGAATGGCCAGGGGGACCGCCACTAGGGGCGCTGCCCCTAGGACCCCGCAAGGGGGCGCGGCCCCCTTGACCCCCGCTTGGTTTTTGGGTTCCGGAATAAACGTTTTCCAAGCGTGCACTCCACACCTCCTAACTCATGTACGTATTCCCAATTACACTAAAATATATAACATTCCTCCACCATTTTAGTGCAATTCCTTTAAGACAAACAACAACAAAAACAAAAACTTATGCGTAAATGAAAATGTCATAAAAGATTGAATTTCCATCTTAGTACACTATACATTCCAAATACTCGAGAAGATAGGGTGTTCTAATAATTGAACCCTTCGACTAATTTGAATACATGAAGATAATGCACACACAAGTCTTCAGAATAAACAAACTAAACCCGACACAATTATAAGCCTTGTGTCAATATCCATTTATGAATGTATATAAACTCAGTCCAAAGTTTCTTGAAGTGCCAAAAACTTTACATTCACATAGGTAGCTTCGTTCATCATGCATCTGCACCTGCACTTTTTCAAAGAAGCTATTAAGATCATACTTCATCCTACTGTCATGCAGATCCGATACATATCCTGGGATGATATGTAAAATACTATGTGCTCCAAGTTCCAAGTGTAAGCTTTCCACATTGAATTCATGCTCTAATGTTTAAATCAGAGGGGAATTGGGTATCTTACCTTTGGAAATCAGACGGACTTTAATCTCATCCCTATTGCAGATTTGTTAATCAAATCTCTAGCCAACCCCTTCGTCAAGTGGTCTGCCAAGTTTTGTTGCGATCTAACATAGTCTACAGATATCACCCCATTCGTAATTAATTCACGAATCATGCTATGTCTAACACCTAAGTGTCTTGACTTTCCATTGTACATATGACTATGAGCTTTTGCCAAAGTGGCAGAGCTATCACAATGGATAGAGATAGGTGATATCGGTTTAGGCCACAACGGAATCTCATAGGCTAAATTTTTCAGCCATTCAGCTTCTTTACTAGCAGCTGCTAGGGCAACAAATTCAGATTCCATTGTCGAGTTCGTGATACCTGTCTGCTTCTTAGAAGCCCATGATATTGCTCCTCCTCCAAGCAAGAATACCCATCCGCTTGTTGAGGAATGATCTTCCGGATTCGAGATCCAACTTGCATCACAGTATCCTTCTAGTACTGAAGGAGATCCAACGTAAAATAAACTATAATTTATAGTTTTCTTTAGGTACTTAAGCACCCGCCTTATTGCTTGCCAATGATGCGTACTCGGATTACTAGTAAACCTACAGCATACGCAATGTCCGGCCTCGTGCTCGTCATGGCATACATTAAGCATCCAATCACTTTAGAATACTCAAGTTGTGAAACGGGCTCACCTTTATTATGCAAAAGTTTCATACTCGTATCTAAAGGAGTACTCACCGGAGTACAATCAAAACAGTTGAATTTCTTTAACACCTTTTCAATATAATGAGATTGTGTAATAGAAATTCTGTTGTTTCCACGTTTGATCCTAATACCTAAGATCACGTCAGCCTCCCCCATATCATTCATGGAGAACCTAGATGACAAAAATTCCTTAGTCAAGTCGACTTGTTTCTGAATAGTGCCAAAGATCAACATGTCATCAACATACAAGCAAATGATTACTCCATTACCCAAGTTATCAAATTTGCTGTATACACATTTGTCTGCTTGGTTCAAATTATAGCCACTTGACAAGACAACTTTATCAAACTTTTGATGCCACTGCTTGGGTGCTTGTTTCAATCCATACAAGGATTTAACAAGTTTACACACCTTGTTTTCATTTCCCGACATGATAAAGCCTTCAGGTTGTTTCATGTAAACTTCCTCATCTAATTCACTATTCAAGAATGCAGTTTTCACATCCATTTGGTGAATTACTAGATTTTGAATAGCTGCCATTGCAATCAACAATCTAATAGTCGAGATACGAGCAACAGGTGCATACGTATCAAAATAGTCGATTCCCGGTTTTTGTTTAAACCCTTGAATGACTTATCTCGCCTTGAATTTTTCAATTGTTCCATCGACTCTCATCTTTCTTTTGAAGATCCATTTGCAACCCAAAGATTTGCAGCATGGCGGTAAATCGGATAACACCCAAGTGTTATTTTCCATGATGGAATCAATCTCATCATTAATTGCTTCCTTCCAAAAAGCAACATCCTGAGACTTCATTGCTTCGTCAAAGGTTTTTGGATCATCCTCAACATTGAAACAATATAGGTATTGGTTCGAAACCTCATCCCTGGAACCCTCAATTAAATAAAATTGAAAATCAGGTCCGTACGAGTTTGGTTTTCTTCCCCTTTTGCTTTTCCTAAGTTCAAGTGACTTATTACTAGTCAAATCAGAACTTTCCTCCTTACTACTGGTGATGGAAATCATGTTCTTAGGTCTAGGTATACTTGAGAAACGATTCTCATAAAAAATTACATCTCTCGATTCAATCACGGTGTTAACCGAAACAGAATCATTAGGTTCGATTACATAGAACTTATAAGCCTTGGAATGCTCAGCATATCTAATAAAGATACAATCTATACCTCTTTCACCTAAACTTTTCTTCTTGGGTTCGGGAAGTCTTACAACAGCCCGACAACCCCAAACACGAAGATAGTTCAACATTGGTTTCTTTTTAAACCAAAGTTCATAAGGAGTCAACTTGTTCCTTTTATTTGGAACCCTATTAAGCAAATAACATGCCGTAAGCATAGCTTCACCCCAGAATCCGTCACTCAATCCAGAGCACGATAACATGGAATTAACCATTTCTTTTAGGATTCTATTCTTTCACCCGAAGTGCTTGGTCCTTTGGTGTTCTTTGTTTGACTACCACCTTTTCCAACCCGGCAATCCTTTTTGAAATGCCCAGGTTTTCCACATTTCCAACAAGCCGCTTTAGGCTTTTTGTTGGAACCTCCATGGTTATCACCATGTCCTTTGCATTTTTTGCTGTATTTGACACGCTCCTCCACCATGTGAACACTATGTTCCAGCACTGTTTTTGCCCTTTGGTTGGTCATTTTCCTGCGCCCTTAGAGATTCCTCTATACGCAAATGACTACACAAAATTACCAGGAACAATTCCTCTTTTTTATGCTTGAGAGTGTGCTTGAAATCTTTCCATGATGGTGGCAACTTATCAATGATGCTCGAAACAGATATTGCCTCATCCATCACAAGTTGGTGTTGAGCAAATTGGCCAAGAATACGTAGTTCATTGTATTGCTCCATCACCGGTCTCGCATCTATCATTTTATAACTATTAAAATTGCTAACCAGGAATTTCTTGCTTGAAGCGTCTTCTGCCATGTATTTCGCTTCGAGGTCGTCCCACAAGTCCTTTGCAGATTCAAAATTATGATAGATGTCGAATAATGAATCCGACATCCCGTTCAGAATATGACCACGACAAATGTAGTCATCGTTCTCCCATTTGCTCCTCCTTCGGGTAGCCTCCAGTGTTTCGTTTTCAACGACCTCAGGCATGGGTGTACTCAATAGGTACACCACCTTGAATTTGTCAAGTTTGCAGATTTTCGTTGTCATCTCTTCCAGTTTCAGCCATAAAATCAGCAGAATATTGTCTTTGATTGTTGGTAAATAGTCTGATAATATGACCGGATATTTCTCTAGAATCGCATTTGGAATTCACTTTCCAAAGACAATATTTCGTCTCGGGATAAAACTAGAGAATAATTCTTCCGATATGTTTGTAAATTCAATGTGTTTGAGTTGGATGTCGCTGCACTTATTTATAACCCAAGATTCGACCAGTTGTGTCCATTCGTCAGTGGAACACAACACCTTTAAGGTTGGTATCTGTTCATCAACAGATACCACCTTTTTGAACATACATACCCTTTAGGGTTACTGCACACCCTTTTGGGTGCATGCGGATTCGGGTGGGTACATGCAAATCCTTTCGGGTGCATGCAGTGAGGGTGGTGCCCCTTCGGGACGGGGCGCGGCCCCCTTGACCCTGCAAGGGCGTTGCCCCTTGACCCCACCCGCTGAATGGCCAGCGGGACCGCCACTAGGGGCGCTGCCTCTAGGACCCCGCAAGGGGGCACGGCCCCCTTGACCCCCGCTTGGTTTTGGGTTCCGGAATAAACGTTTTCCGAGCGTGCACTCCGCACCTCCTAACTCGTGTACGCTTTTATTCCCAATTACACTAAAATATATAACACGATTTATACTAAGAGAGACAAGCACATGCTTATTACATGTTGCTAAGTTGTTGTGAGAGATGAGATATTACTATTAGTGGGTCCGCTGTTATAAATGGCATTGATTTGACGGTGATGGAAGGTATGTGGTGGAATTTCATGTCGATGGCTAACGAGTTCTGAAAAATAAATGTGGAAGTTGCATCATAGATTTCACCAATTTAATTTCAACATCGATCGAAGAAATGCTTGGACGTGATTCCACTGGATATGGTTTTATGGTGGAGCATGATATCTAAAGCTATGTGGATCCTAGTCGAGTGAAGGTTTCAAGATGACAAAGCCACAAGGTTGATATTGTTGAGCTTTGGTCCGTTAGTTGTGTTTGTGTTACTTATCTCACATCAGATAGAATAAGAAGACATGCGAGTTCCCTCTTTTTATATAAGGAGGGTTATATCGTGTTATTCACAATAATTGTAGAAAGTTAATTTATGTCAACAATTAATTCTATGAAAGTTCTCATTGGGCATGAGTTTAGGTTAGCGGGTACAAATACATCCTAATTGTCGTTTTGGGTGTTGCTAAGTAGAAAAATTGTGTGATTGTACTTTTCATATAGTGGATTTTGTACGGCCTTGTTGTCTGAATTGTTCAAAAGTCTTCGTTAACTCAATGTTTTTCACATTAAATCTACGTATTATTTTCTCAATTTATATTTTTGAGACATATGGGAAGAAGTTGCTAAAATTCCCTCTATTTTTTGTTATAATTTTTATGAAGCTAAAACTCATATTTTTCATTCGAACTCCAACTCTTGACAATCATTAATAAATTTATTATATAATTAGGTTAAACAAGTTAATTTTATTATTGGATAAAAATATAGGAATTTTTTGTCAATAAAAGTGGATTTTGGAAGTCCTATGTGAAAGTGTTCTATTTTTTACACTCTAGAATTATTTAGTAATTATATCCTAATACACTAGCCCAATAGATTCTCAATTTGCGTTTTGATAAAAAAATTTAACATGGTATCAGACGATCCTTAGTAAGATTTATGTTATAATCTTCATCACCTCAATGGTGTTGGGGTTGAGCGGTAATATTTCGGGCCCAGCGGAAGGTTGGTATTTGGACCCCTCGACAATTTATCGGAATATTATAAAAGCCGAAATGACACCGAGAGAGAGCACGAGATTTTACGTGGTTCGGCCAATACCGCCTACCTCCACGGAGAGACAACAATTTTACTATATTTGAGAATATTACACCGTACAAAATAACGCTCGTGTTTAAACTCAAACTCGAGACCCCTCACCCACTCGGGTAATGTTTTTGTACCCACTCTCAATTACCACAGTAAAAATGCACCCGCTCTCACCTTTATCCACCGGATAAATACCCTTTTTTTTTTCTCTCTCTCTCTCTCTTTCTCTCTCTCACTTGGGGTGTATCAAATGTCTTGCCAAGCATCCCAATTTATAGGCCAACGTTCTCCAAAAATTCGTCATTGAGTGCGTCATCATTTCATTTAATATTGCAGTTGAGAAGCAATATTAAATGGTCAAGTGGCTATCTCCTTATGTGCTCGGCTGGACCCAACAAATCTCCCCCTCCAGCCGCATTCACCGTCTTCTTCAGAGAGCGCTTATCTCAGAGAGTCTGATCTTGAGAGTTCCCGTTCGTAAATGCCACGAACGTCCATTGGCCTACTTATACAGCTACACATAATCCGAATCAAGAATTCCGATTCTACACCACTTGATTCACTTAGCGGCCAATCTTATGTGCAGCTGCCAAACCGATTCTACCCGTCGGTTCTGAAGAGGAACTTCGATGTAACCCCTTCTCCAGCAGGATTTACCTTCTCACTATCGTCTCCTTTTCCTCCACGCGCGCGCAATTTTCGTGATCTCATCGAAGTCGGAGTATTATGATACATACTCCCGCCCAGACGATACAAACCTCCACGCTCTTCTCCTTTCAGTAGGACCTTTCCGCCATGTGTGATTTTACAGACTCCCCCTGCTATGAAACTCCCATAGCCCTTGGAATCTAATTGGCTCAACGATATTAAATTCTTACGCAACTTTGGGACAAAGATCACACCACCCAAATTACGCATCACTCCGTCGACCATTTTGATCTTCACTGTTCCAACACCCCGAACAGCATGACGGTGTCCATCGGCCATGGAAACCGAACCCCTGCGCATTTTTCGGAACGTATCAAAATATTTCTTCTCGGAGCAAATATGGTACTTTGATCCCGAATCTAATATCCATTCATCATGAGAACGAGCGCCGTCATTATAGACTGTGAGAACGTCTACAATATCATCAGTATCTTGTGCTATCATTGTTGTGGAATTTCCCTCGCCGTTCCTGTCCTTCTTCCTCCAAGTTGGACAGTTCTTCTTGATGTGTCCCGACTCACCACACTTGTAGCACACCACACCCTTCCCGCCATCTTTGAATTTGGACCTGCTGCTGCTCCCAAATTCTCTAGCGTGAGTCCTTCCTTGATTCCCTCCGTGTATAGCCAACGTCGAATTTTGGCTATCTCCATAATTTGATCTTCTCCTCTTTTCATGCGACAAAAGAGTAGACTGAACATCCACCATCGTCACTGTCTTCTTCCCGTACAGAATGGTGGTGATCAAATTATCATAAGAATCAGGAAGAGAGGTAAGAAGTAAAAGGGCCTTATCTTCTTCCTCTATCTTAGCCTCAACTTTTGCAAGTTGATCCACAAGTCCGTTGAACATGCTAATATGATCCATGAGATTCCCACCCTCCTCCATCTTCAGCCGGTACAACTCCCGCTTCAGATCTAATTTTGTGGTTAAGCTTTTTCCGAGATATAGTTCCTCCAACTTCTTCCACAAATCTGGTGCAGAATCTTCATTAACAACATTATTGATAATGTTATCCGCAATGTATAAACGGATTGTGCTGACACATCTCGACCCCAAGTCCTCCCAGTCTTCACTTGTCATTTTCTCCGGCTTCCCCGCGTCTCCCTTCAATGCTTTAGCCAAGCCTTGATAAACGAGCACGTCCTTCACTCTTCTCTGCCAAAGACTGAAACTTCCCGAACCATCAAATTGTCGCAATTTGAAACTGTTTTCCGTCGCCATTATCTTTGCAGAGATACAACAGCTACCGGCCTATATAGTACTGATCAGATAATTCCCAGGAAAGGCTAGCGACCTGCCTCCTAGACAGAATTACCCTTCTAAGTAAGTTCCCAGGAAGATCTGGTGGGGTCACACCGGTCCCACTTATACACCAGTCACCTAGACAGAACCCACTTACACAGTACTATTGCCACAACTTGCCAAAAAACTCCTTCGCCGCACAAGCTCCGCCCGACACTAGCTCCCCCTGAATCGATAATCCTTTTTGATATCTTTTCTGATGTGGAAGATCAGACAAAGCTGCAACCACAGAGCATACTCAGAATATTAGCAATGCGAGGCTCTGATACCACTTGTTGGGGTTGAGCGGTAATATTTCGGGCCCAGCGGAAGGTTGGTATTTGGACCCCTCGACAATTTATCGGAATATTATAAAAGCCGAAATGACACCGAGAGAGAGCACGAGATTTTACGTGGTTCGGCCAATACCGCCTACCTCCACGGAGAGACAACAATTTTACTATATTTGAGAATATTACACCGTACAAAATAACGCTCGTGTTTAAACTCAAACTCGAGACCCCTCACCCACTCGGGTAATGTTTTTGTACCCACTCTCAATTACCACAGTAAAAATGCACCCGCTCTCACCTTTATCCACCGGATAAATACCCTTTTTTTTTTCTCTCTCTCTCTCTTTCTCTCTCTCACTTGGGGTGTATCAAATGTCTTGCCAAGCATCCCAATTTATAGGCCAACGTTCTCCAAAAATTCGTCATTGAGTGCGTCATCATTTCATTTAATATTGCAGTTGAGAAGCAATATTAAATGGTCAAGTGGCTATCTCCTTATGTGCTCGGCTGGACCCAACAAATGGAAGGTGTGTTGTAAATAAAATATTGAAAATTTGATTAAATGCAAATAATATGCTGAAATATTTAGTGATGCTAACATGCAATACTCTGCCTTTAACACGCATCTCTCGGTACTAGAATATAGTAATCAGCTCCCATTTTGAAATATAAGCATTTCAAATTTAAAATCGAAAATTCTTCAAAACCTTTTTGGACTCTTTATAAGAATGTTATAAATGCTGAAATAATATGTTAGAGAACTCTTAAATCCCGTGAATTCTGTCATTTTTTCGATAATGCAATTTGAAGAATGAAATGTCATATTTAGAAATGAGGGTTGTATGTGGTGGATAAATTGTGTTCGGTTTGGTTGATGACAACTTTTTACATTTCAATGGCTTGAACACATATTTCTTGTATAAATCTGCATTCAGATGTGTTGCTTCTCAAATTTTTTGTTTTTAATTTCGAGTTTTATTTTCTCGTATGAGATTTTTCTCGACTCGTATCTCTTTCTCTCGTACAAGAGATCTCTATCGTATGAGAGTTTTCTGTTCTTGCGTGAGAGTATTCTATCTTGAATAAGAGTTTGAGATGATATTATAAAATAGATTTGATAAATGAACATTGTGCTAACATCTGAAGAATGAATTTCAATTAATGGTATATCTGAAGAAAGAGCTGCAATTGATGATACTATTGCATTAAATGCAATTTTATTCAGCATTTTGCTTATTGATTCTATTGTAAACATTTTATTATGGATTAAAATTATCTTTAACAAAAAGTTGAAGAGTTGCCGCGCAATTAGTTTATCTATTTTCCTACAAATATATAAATATTTTATTTTTTGGCAAATGTTAAATGAATTGACTCTAATCGATTCATTAATTAGCTTCTCCGGAAAGGCATAGTAGAATCCATTATTATATCTTGTCAAAACAAAAAAAAACGAAAAAAGAATCCATTATCGTGCAAGCCGTACACTGCCCATATCCTATGTCAACTTCTCTATATGATATATTAACAATTAAATGGTTATACGAGATTTTATGATTAATTTATTAATGATTAGAAATGATGGAAGTGGAACGTCACTTTCCACCATTAGTGAGGTGGTGTTGTGCCCGCTCTGCGCCTTTATGGGACCATTTCTTGCCTCCGTTGTTTGCCCCACCTCTGTACCGCACCGCCCATTTCTAATGGATTTATACACACGTACAAAAATCCACATATTGAATAAGTTTATAATTTTAATTAAAAAAGAAATATTTATAATGATCAAGATTAAGGTCGGTAGAGGAAATGGCAAAGAAAGGCATAATCTAATGCGAACATTTCATTTAGAGCTCAACTCGAGTATCATCGCACATCTTAAAAAAAAAAATCAGATATAGAAGTTTCAATTATATAACTATTTAAAAATAATAAACTATATATTAATGTATGGAAAAAATGATTAATGTATGAAAACAAATTAACAAATAGCTAGCGATTAGAGCATCTCCAACGGTCCTCTACCCCTGGCGCTGGACTGGAAAATTGGGGGTGGAGGGCTCCAACGAGCCGTTATACGCCACACCATTCCTAACGGAACCTACAGTGCCCCGCTACATGTTGCGGGCTACTGTTCACGCTCTATCCCTTTTCTATTATTATTATTTTTTTATTTTTTGTTCTGCTAGGGTTAGTTTAAGGTCTCAGATGGTTTGGGATTTTCTGTCGAGGAAGACGATGAACATGACAGAGGAGAAAGATGGTTGTTGATTGGTTGATTTTGTTTCGACTGTTCTGTGAAAATAAAAAAAAAAATTAATTTAATAGATAAGATTATGAATTAAATCTAATAATTTAGCTGAATTTCATATTATGACTTAAAATTTTAGCAAAAAAGTTAACTAAAAAATTAAAACATTTCTAAAATAGAGAACAGAAAATTAATAATTTCTTTGATAATTTTATTTAACTATAAATGAGTAATTGTTATTGTAAGTAATTTAATTATTATAAATAATGGTTTTGAGCCGAATAAAATTAAAAGCTAATTTTGAATTAAATATTTATGATATAAACTAATTATAATAATTATGCATGATTTAAACGTTGTATTATTTTCGATGGAATAACAAATTAATAATAATAATATAAATTAATATACAAGGAATATATTTATTGAGTTGAAAAAAATTCTTGGAGGAAAGTATAGAGGGAATTGTTGGATTTTGACGATACTGTTTAAACTGTAAATCTGGAGAAATTGTACTGTTTCAACTCTATACATATCGGAACTGCTGGAGATGGCCTAATAGTTATTAAAGGGTCGTACCCTTATTGTCTATATTGTATTCATTCCTTTATAAAAATAAAGTTTCCTTATATTCATTATAAAAAAAATTTCGGATACGTAAGTAAATAAATAAAACTCGTAAAAATATTCATGAAATAAAACTCGTAAAAATATTCATGAAATAAAAGTTTCGGCATAATCATATGAACGTTGTTAATAAATTTAAAATAATAATGGGTAAATCTATTGGCAACCCCATTTTTTCTATTTGCACCCCTACTTAATGAAGTAGATCACTAAATACTTAAAATTGACCTATGATATATAACTAATTATTATGTTAAATATGGAAAATTATAAATTATTAACCATGTTAAATATTTTCTATATAATTAACTACATTCTCTCCTATATTTATTATGCATAAATTAATAATTTTTTACGTTATCACTCAACTTATCATACGTATCTAATTTTTTATTTTTAAATTTGCAAAAACATGTACACGAACATTTGTTCTGTCATATTATTTATTTTAGAATATCCATAATATAGAAGTATTATTAATTTATATGTAGTTGTATTTGATTAAAATAAGTTATATTATAAAATATGAATATTTCTATTGAACTAAGTTAAATATTAATAAGTAACATCATATCATATTATTTATTATATAAATGTTATATTATTATATGCATATTTTTTCAATAAAACCATTTAAATATAATATCGTAAAATATTAATACCTAAGTTACGTATAGACGTATTATTAACCTGTAAGTTGAACTATATAAATTGAATAAGATATGAAGAAAAGTTTATGCTAGATTCAATGAAAAAACTAATAGTCGGTTGTATGTGTGATAAATTAAAAAGTAAATCTTAATAATGATAAATAAAAAAATTAATATTTTTAAAGGTAATATAATAATACAACGAAGTGTATAATAAAAAATAAAATATAATATTGATTTGTTGAATAACCCATGCAATTAATGTTGTGAATTATACGTGAAAGAAATCAATAAAATAATTATTGTTGAATTCATGCGATATATTATTAAGTTTTTCAAATTTTATGTTTTAGGAGGTGTAAAAGGATGGTGTAAGGGGGGTGTGAATAGTATGACCCAAAAATAAATTGCATCCGGCGTGTGTAATAAAATGAAAAAAGAAAAATTGATTGAGAGGATTATAGGATCCATAAATAACGAGGTGTTAGAATGTAATAGAAATTAATAGGGGTAAGGTTTGGTTGGGTTATTTCGTTGCTGTTGGAGTCTGCTATAGCGGCAGCAAACAAATAATCACAAATGACCAAATTACTGTAGTGGGCTAAATCAGAATGGACCTGTTGCCCAAATTAAGCTCATTTTCTACCATAGCTAAACCTCATTTCTCTTGATCGATTACTACATAAGTACCAAACTGGAAAAAATCTATCTCTTCAATCATGCGTTGGAATCTGGAAGCTTGTTGGCGGGGTCGGAGGGCTAATCCTAGAGATATGAAAGATGGGCGGAGATCTAATCCCCGTCACCGCATCAAATAAATGGAGACAAAATTATTCCGGTGGAACGGGAACTCCATTCCCACGATATTTTTTAAAATATTGTTTATATTATATTATATATAATTTAAATACAATATCTAAAAGGTATTTTAAATGGAAATTTTTCCCACCACGAGATTTCATTTTAAAAATAGTATATCTTCTAATATATAAATTGAGTACAATATTTAATGTTGTAGTATTTCTCTAAGAACGAGAAAGTAGGATTACGTATGTTGAGGCATGAAGAACCTTCACTTAGGGATGATGTCAACAAGTCCTAATTGGATCCTTAATGGGCGTAAATTTGAGCTACGCTCATTCGGACCCATTGGGTCTAAGGCTTAAATCGAGGCCCATTAAGGACTCAATTAGGACCCGTTGTCATCCCTACATTCACTGCCTTAAAAAGCTATTTCAAGAACTTTCTTAATAGTTTACAAGGGTTCAACAACCATTTCCATGTTTTTAACGTATCTTCTTGTATATTATTGGGAGCAAGAGAAATGAGTATTTATAGGAGCGATCGATAACTAAAGACTCACTAATAATTGTCCAATTGAATGTTTACATGAATATACAATTTTCAAGATTCACAAACTCAAATAGTAACATTCATGTTTATTCAAGAGTCATATTTGAATATATCTATTACTTGATAATATCCAGTGATATATATATATATATATATATATATATATCTAACAATCACCACTCATTTGACACTTATCAAGTTATTTGATCAATCAAGCCGGAAAAAGTACACTTTAAGTTATGGTGTTCTCAAGAATATATGAACCATAACCTTAGATAGTTGAGACTTGAATTACTAGGAAAGTGGTGAAATTAAATTTCTATGAACCAGTAGCCATGTCGGATAACAGATTTCTCAATGTCATGATTTTTTCTGATCCCATTTCTTATGCGGCTGGTCGCCTCCCTAGCCATGCACACCCCTTTACTTTTTCGAGAAATACTTTATGAAACTTAGCCTTATTTCTGTAAAGGTGGCCACACCTCACTTTTCTTATACGTGACCAGATATTAAGGAACTCTTTTCCTTAAGTCATTTTAGAAACTCTTTTTCCTAAGTCATCAACGTATGGCTGGCTTTGTTCATTAAGAGCTAAACTCAACCTTATACTTAAAATTTCGAGATTCTCTACAACATAGGTACAAAATTTAGGGAATAAGCTCCAACATGAATATGTGTTTCTTTCTTACCTATACGAACCTTTTTCATGGGATCTCCATTAATAAGGTTAGGTATCCATACAGATTAATTATCAAGTGGCACAAGTCACATACCCCACGTTGTTGCTCAATTAGCTGCCTCCCTCAGGGCTTAGTAAGAGGATCAGCCAAATTTACCTTTGATCTCACATAATCAATGGAAATTACCCAATTTTTCAAAACTGCTTAATCACGTTGTGTCTTAAGCGAATATGTCGATTCTTTCCGTTGTATGTCTTATTTTTTGCTATCACAATTGCAGCTTGACAATCACAATGCATAGATATAGATGTGATCTGTCTCTTATCAATTGCAATGTCGCTAATAAAATTTTTAAGCCACTCAATTTCCTTACAAGCAAGTTCTAGTGCAACGAACTCTAAATCCATTGTAGAACGAGCAATTAAAGTTTGTCTATAGGATCTCCAAGCCACTCCTCCCAAAGTGAACACATATCCACTTGTCAATTTCGTATCCTCAGAACCTGAAACTTAATTTGCATCACATAAGTCTTCAACTACTTCAGGAAAACCACAATAAAATGTACCATAGTTTATAGTGCCTCTAATATTGCTCAATAATCTCTACCTACACGGCTTGCTAATGCAGTTTACTACGATAATATATCTTCCTAATCATGAAACTGCATATGCCAAATCAGGCCTTGTGAAGTTTGTTAAATGCAGTAGACTTCCAATTATTTGAGCATAAGTTGTTTGTGCCCCAGTCGCACCTCAGTTGTTCTCAAGATGCACGCTTGCATCAAAAGGAGTCGATAATGGTTTAAGATCAAAGTATCCAAATCTTTTAAATACCTCTTCTGCATAATGATCTTGGACCATTAAAATACGCTTTTTTTCTTATAATTTTAACACCAAGAATGACATTGACTTCTCCCAAGTCTTTCATATCGAATTTCTTTGAAAGAAATTGTTTGTAACTTGGATTACACTCAAACAAGTCCCAAAATTGGCATATCATCAACGTAAAGAGCAATGATTATACAATGATCATTCTCTCTTTTTAGATACACACATCGATCAACTATCGAAGCTGAGAAACCCTCATTATCTAACGTGTTATCTAATTTCTCATGCCATTGTTTTGGCGATTGTTTTAAATCATATTATGAATTTTTCAATTACACTGTTTATGTTCATGTCCTTTCGCAACGCAACCATCAAGTTGCCACATATAAATTTCTTCCTCTAAATCTCCATTTAGAAAAGTTATTTTTACATCCATTTGATGCACAAATAGATTGTAAGTTGCAGCCATGGGTACCAAAATACACGTATTGATGCTATTCTAGTGACATGAGAAGACGTGTCAAAGTAATCCACATTTTCTTTTTGTGTAAATCCTCGACCAACTAATCTTGCTCTATATTTTTCAATACTTCCATCAGGTAGATACTTCTTCCTAAATAACCACTTGCTACTAATTGGTTTTGTACCATGTGGTAAATCAACCAATTCCCACATCTTGTTACTCGAGATAGAATCCAACTCTTGATTTTATACTCTTCTTGTATTTATTGAAATCAGACGATGATGTTGCACCGTTATATGTTTTTGGTTCACTACCTATCATGTAAATATAGTAATCTCCACCAAAAGTGTTCGGAAGTTTTCTTCTCTTACCTAGGGGTTTGAGAAAATTTCTCATCGCCATCTGTCTTTTCCGTTTTCTCTTTTGATGGAAAGATAAGTTCAAAGAACTCAACTTTTTTGCTTTCTCTGAGTGGATTTTCATCAACTTCTTCACTTTTGATTACTAAAATCGATTAATTGCCGAATTTTGAGCATAACCAATGAACATACAATCAGTCCAACTGTTCTCTTGTGTAGCTCGGTAAATAAAACATTTACCAAACACCCTCACATTTTTTAATATTTTAATATTTGGTGCATATCCATTCCATAATTCATATGGATTTTTCCAATTTTTTTGTGAGTAATTCCATTTTGAAACAAATAAGCAGTTGAAATTGCTTCTCCCCACAAGTTCTCGTGAACACCTGACTCAACCATCATGGCGTTCATCATTTCTATGAGAGTGATATTTCTCCTTTCAGCTATGCCATTTTGAGGCGAATAAGGTGGTGTACTCTAATGAATAATACAATGATTTTCACAAAAATTATCTAAGACAATATATTCACCACCTTTATTGGTTTCAACCTTTTGATTTTCAACCCAAGTTGATTTTTTACCTCATTTTTGTAGATAATAAATTTGTCATGGGCTTCATTTTTATTTTTAAGGAGATAAACTTTTCCAAATCTCAAGTAATCATCTATAAATGTGATATAATATTTATTACCCCTAGATTCACAAGAATGTATATCCCTTATGTCACTATGAATTAACTCAAGTGCTTGAGTTTTTCTCTCAATATTGTGACATGTCTTCTTAGTTAATTTTGATTCTTAATACACTTCACATTTGTTTGTGTCTTCAATCTAAACATTATGAAGGATTCCCAAAGTTATCATCTTCTTCATGAAACCATTATTTACATGACTCAATCTTGAATGCCAAAGATTGAAAGAGTCAAGCAAATAAACAGAAGAAAGATTCTAATTATTTGAAGCAACATTGAGTACATAATGAATATTGGACTTATAGTCCTTTCCAACAAATACATTATCCTTAGTAAGAATAAGATATATACTATCAAAGGAGACTTTGACTTATGCTATTATCACATGATCATCTCCTTGAACAAGATCATCGTTGTTCTTAGTAGGAGGATTTTTCTCACTCTTTGATGTCCTCTTTCAGAATTGAGCGGCATAGTGTCCTTGTTTTCCACAAACAAAACAAGCCGCCTTCTTCTTTTTTATAAAATAAGGCTTAGGTTTGAGCGAACTCTAACATTTTGAGGTGTTTTTTGGATCTCTTGTCCTTTTCCTCCAAAAGATTTGCTTTCGTTTGAAGGTCTTTTGAAACACCACGAATTTAAGTTCGGTGCTTATTCTCAATGTGATATGTTTCGTCATTCCATTCAAATCCACACTTGAGATTTTGCAGAACTTTCCCCCTCCCCACCACACTTGAGATTTACGTTGTCCTCAACGTATCAAATATTTACCATAAAGGAAGAGGAAATAAAAGAGTTTAGCAAACTCCCTGAATAAGTTTGAGTGCATGCTTTGTAGATGATACCCCTTTGAGATTAGATTCCTTGGGATACCTTAAAAAATATATATTAGGACTGGAAATAATAAAATGAATAAAAATTATAATAGATAAAATGAAAATATAAAGCATGGGTTGCCTCCCAAGTAGCGTTTTCTTTTATGTCTTTTAGCTAGACATAGTCTGAAACATGCTTCAAGGTGGTTGAAAATCCCATCGCAAAGGTATGGTCACCGGAGTTTTTGTATTCGCCTCGAGAAATGTAGAGATAGGACGATCGAACAATTTCTTAAGCTTTATAATCGGCGGTGCCTCGATCGAACGCTTCTTTTTATCCTCCTCTTTAGTTCCCTCGACTATTCTCTTGTCAATCTTCTCAATGCTTTGAGATAAACCTTGCAAAGAAGATATAATATTTTTTATCAATAATATCTAAATAGTCAACTCAATATGATGTTTGATGTTATTATTCATAGAGTCTGACATTCTTAATGTTACTCTCTCTTCATCAACCGTGAATGTCAAAGTACCATTCTTAACATCTATCATACTCTCTCCCGTGGCTACAAATGGTATCCCTAGAATTAATGGTACATTCTCGGCCTCCACCATATCATGAATAACAAAGTCTGCAGGAATGATGAATTTATGGACTTTAACGAGCACATCCTCTATAATACCCATAGGATACGTAATAGATCTATCGGCTAACTGCATACTCATCCTAGTAGGTTTAGGTTAACCTAAACCAAGCCTTTTAAACATCGAATAAGGCATCAAATTAATACTAGCACCTAGAAAAGCTAATGCCTTATGAACAAATAACTTTCCTATTTGACAAGGTATAGTGAAACTCCCTCGATCCTTTAGCTTCTTCGGGATGTTGCTTTGTAAAATAGAGGAGCACTCGCCTCAAAGACAAGTAGTGGAAACATCTTCCAGCTTGCGTTTGTTTGTGAGTAAGTCCTTGAGGTACTTCATCCATCGGAGCATCTGTGCAGAACTTCAACAAACGGTAAATTAATATGTAATTGTGTGAAAATGGACATGAATTTACCGAAGTCGTTGTCGACCATATCTTTATTTAGCCTAGGTAGGTATGGGATCCCCAGTTGACACGCCTTGACATATGGCTTAGTCATGATTTCTTTTTTTCTTATCGACTAGCTCTTCCTTGATACGAACTCCTTCTATTTCATCTTCGTTCACCGGTTCCTCTACTTTCTTCACTTGCTCTTCTAGTTTATCCTCATGGCTCTCGACATCGTTCTTCTCCGCGGCCTTTTTTTGGCAAACTGCTCTTCTAGGTACTTACCGAATGGATCATCTATTATATCCCTCTTCAATCTAGCCGAAAATTGAATTTTTCGTATATGGCCTGACCGGTGGTTTTTGAACGATCTCCTCCTCGCTTTCTTAGTGTAACAACATGGAAATACTCCTTTGAATTTTCTCTGTATTGCTCGGTAATGATCCTGAAGGGCGTTATTGAATGTTCTCAGCTATCTGCCCGACTTGCTTCTCTAATGCTCTCATTGACGACTCGGTATTTTGCAGCCGGACTTCTTGACTATCCAAGCGAGAATCAAGGTTCCCCATCAACTTCACAGACATGTCTTTGAGCTTGTCTATGCGAGCTTCTGAATTTCCGCCCTGAAATCATTGTGCTCCTTGATTCTCAAATTCCGGTGGGCTTTGTTGTTGATTTCTGTAGGCCGGGTTTGGATGAACTCGAGGGGCAAAATTTCTTTGGCCTTGGTAGTTTCCCATGTAATCGACCTGCTCCGTCGGGATAGTAGTGGGACAATGAGATGTGTCGTGGCCTCCACCGCAAGTAGTTCATGGCGAGAAATACATCGGGTATGACTAAGAGGGTGCAATAGCTATGGGGGTCATGGGGGGAGCCTGTAGCTATACAGCATTAACGGCTGGCTTCACCGCTAAAGTGGGTAAGAGTGTGTTCATCAACGTCTGCATTTGAAGTCCATTCGCTGTAACTTGTTGTTGGAATGCGTCGAACTTGGCGTTGATAGCGGTTGTCTCAGTAACGTCGTCACTCCCAGTGGCTTGCCTCTGTTACTCGAACTCCCACGTCGAAAACTATTCGAGCTGTAATCTTCAATCAGATTCCACCCCTCCGTGGCACTAAGGTTGCATAAGACTACATTGCACGCCCCATCTAGTAGTTGCACGATGTGGTCATTCAATGATTTGTGGAATCTCTGAATTTGCTTGCTCTTCGTCATCCCGTTCTGAGAGAACCGGTTCAAGAGAGTCTTGAATCGTGTCCATACATAGTACAAGTCCTCGCCCTCCTTTTGCTTGAACGAGGTAAGGTCCATCTTCAATTTCAGCGCCTTCGATGGTGGGAAGTAGTGGGTGATGAATGTAGAGTGCATCTCATCCCAAGTGGTGATAGATCCTTCGTGTAGTAGATTGTACCACCCCTTGGCGCTACCCCTCAAAGAGAATGGGAAAAGATGAAGTCGAATGGCCTCGACGGTTGCACCTTGCACTCTTATCGTACCCATGACGGAAAGAAAATCTCTTATATGTCTGTAAGCATCCTCGTCAGCGAGCCTGTCGTACTGAGCATTTGTCTGAAGCATTTGAAGCCAATGATGCTTGAGCTCAAAGTTGTTGGGAACTTAAGGAAGAACAATCGATGAACCGATTGTGCCCACGACGTTATTTCTCCACATCTCCCTCATCGGGGGCTCTCTCTCGACTAGTGGCATCTCGTTGTTATTTTTATTCGCCATCTCGATTACGCCTTTCGTATTTTTTGTGATTTTTCGGTTCTTTTTCTTCCGGTTGCGTCTACAACTTCTTTTGATCTCCGGGTCAACTTCAAGTATTGGTAACGAGAGTTTATTACGAGTCAGGCACCAAAGCGCACGTATCTTGACCAAGAGAAAGACAAGTAAGCTTAGATAATAATACCTAGAATAATGAACTAAAGTGTTCCTAATTTCTATAGTTCCCCGGCAACGGCGCCAAAAACTTGATGAGAGCAAGTGATAATTTACAAAATGAATAGTCTACTAATTAATCTACGCTCAATATGCAAGTGCACCTATCGATAGTAGTATAAAAGCGGTGAATATTCGAGTATCGAACCCAAAGGAACTATGCAATTAAGAAATCCGTTGCTTAAATATCCTAGTGAAAAAGGTTGATTGGTTGACTAAAACGTAAATAACAATTAATTAAATTACGAAGATAAAAGGTTTAGACGACTTTATGAAAACAAACGTATTTGAGACTTTGAATCTCCTAGATCGATCGAACTTGCTAAATACGTATAACGAATCCTGTACTAATTATTAGACCGTGAGAATTCCTAACTCATTCGTACGAATTCATGTATCTGGACATAACATTCCTAATCACTTAAACACGTAAACAACTAATCATACTAATTAAATAGCTGGGCATAACTTCCCTAACTACTAATCGTAGAACCGCATGTAATTACGATGATTTCCACTATTAGATTTGACTCTAATCCGACGGGGTAGTTCAATCTATTTCTAGCGTTGGATTTATTCCGTTCGTTTACGAGTGGTCTAATCGTTCACCCCCCTTTCGGACGTAGCTCACGATTTCCCATGAATTATCTTAATCACATAGACATAATCAAGACAATAACGAGACTCCAATCACATAGACATAATTGAAATCGAATATAATTCATAAGCGAATCATAATAATAGTAAAAGCTACGAAAAACGATTCAAAACATAGGTTCAATCTCGATAGAGTTCATCTAATCTCAAATACAACGGGTTTAGTTGCTCATACGGATAAAGGAAAAAAAGAAAGAACAGAGATGATAATAAGGAAAACATGATGTCTCCCCTATGATTCGGCTCCGGGTTGATTCCCTTGTTCTTCCCTCAATCCTTCGAATTGATCTCCTTAAATCCCGTCTTTCACGTTTAAAAATCACCAAGAGGGTGTTTCTAGTGTACTTGGCCATCTCCAATATGTTCTTTTTCGTCTATAAGGGTTTGGCGTATTATATAGCATGATATCTCCTTAATGGGCCGGTAATCTCGAGATTTGTAATTGATTCGGTATTCCCACGGCCACTTACGCAGATCCCACAGCCGTGGACTCGATGAGAAAGCATTCTGCCCATTTTCAGCGTGTTCCCACGGCCACCAGGAAGATTCCCATGGGTGTGGGGTCAACGAGGCACCTTCTGCCCGTTTTTTGCCATTTCCCACGGCCAGCTTGGCCTTTCTCCACGGTCGTGGGTCACATAATGTCGACATCGCTAAAGTTGGGTTCCGATCGCTCGGGCCAACCCATCGATGTTACACTTTATCGTGGCAGAATAGGGTCCTTGCTTTATCTAACTTCGAGTCGTCCTGACATTATGTTTTCTACGTGCTTAGGTGCCAGGTTCCAAGCCAACCCAAAAGAATCCCACCTAATTGCAATAAAGTGAATCTTGCGATACCTTAAGGGCACACCAAACTTGGGTTTATGGTATCCTAAAAAATCTGGTTTTAATCTTGTTGGGTACACTGATGGGAAATTTGCAGGTTGCAGGATAGATAGGAAAAGAACGCCTGGTGCTGCCCAGTTTCTCGGCGATAAGCTTGTGTGCTATTCTTCAAAGAAGCATACTGCATCTCCACTTCAACGGCAAAGGCGGAATACGTCGATGTTGCAAGTTGTTGCTTGCAAATTCTATGGCTCCGCACACAGCTAAGGGCCTACAGGTTTGATCTAAATAAAACTCCTATTTTCGTGATTCCAAAGTGCAATCGCAATAACTTGCAATCCCGAGCATCATTCACGTACCAAGCATATTGACTTAAGATATCATCTCATTAAAGATTACGTGGAGAAAGTGATGATAGAAATGTATTTCGTTAGCACGGAGTTACAATTAGCCTACTTATTTACTAAAGCTTTAGATGAAAAACGTTTTTACCTCTTAGTATCTAAGCTTGGCATGATCAATCTATCTCCTTAAAATTACTCTAATAATGCAAATTCTCAAATGTTGAGGGGAGTTATTTTTTAAAATAAAATAAATTTTTTATTATTTTTTTTTTAATTTTTTATTTTCGTTTTTTATAAAAAACTTTATTAAAAACAAAAATTCCAAAAAGAAATTTTAAAAACAAATAAGATAGAGAAGTCTAGACTTGCCTCAACAACATACTTTGAGCAAGTTTCATATGATTATATGACTTCGATGGGTACAAAAGTGTCTAAGTTACATTGCCTTATCAAGTGGCAATGCATGTGATATGAGGCACGAAGTCACTTACATTTGTGAGTTTTGAGCCTATTCGAGTTATTATATATAGGCTCTCATTTTTTTAGTGGTCACTCATAGTTTGACTTTACTCGATCTTGCTTTGTTTTTCATTTCGTGATTATCGGTGTTGAATTTTATGTTTAAAAATGATAAGGGCATTTAGGATTACGTCAGTTGACCAAGAATGCTTCAAATACCAAATCTCATATCCCTTAGGGAGCCCCTTTGAGCTTTATTCCCATTTTTTTTAGCCACTAAAAACTCTCCAAGAATGACTTCCAAAAAAGCCTACAAAAAGATTGATTTCAAAAGGAAAGAAGACCTTAAGTCGAACAATATTTTGCAAAAGTGGACATGAACTCCTCCCGCGATAATGTTTTTGACCTTCAAGGATTATAAGAAGAGGAGCATGATCCATGAAGCTATGAACTCCTCCCTCGATAATCTTGACCTTAGTAAAGGAATGACAAGAAGATGAGCATAGCTATGGTGTGCGGAGGAACTACGAACTCCTCCTAAGATAATCTTTTATTCCGGTTACGGAACATTAAAAGAAGAGGAGCGTAGCATCCGCCCCTTGGATCGAAGAACTTCTCCTTCGATAATCTATCTTCTTCCGATATTTTTGAGAGAAGGGTAGCTTCATCTAGGCGCAAAATATTTCGATTATTGAAGATATGACTCAAAGTAAGGCAGACAACATCAAATTTTTGGAAAAAGCTGAAGAAAGTCGAAGACATTGTACCTCATTTTCCCAAATATTTTCCTACCTTCAAAAATCCCGAGCCTTATACAAAGTCCCTTTGATTTATACATGATTTTATAATTTGTGATCATGATTTGATTTTTTAGCAAGCCTCGACTAATTTCTTTCTATGACGTGATTTGAGCGTTTAATTTTTTATGAATTCCCCGATGCTAAAATCAATGAGTGATATGAGGGATTCTTATGAGAGTTGCTAAATATCACATGCTTTGCGCTCCAATTCGACAATATGACTCTTGCTCCATTTATTCTCCATCTTTTCATTTCTTAAATGTTTACTTGCTCAAACACATTTGTTGATTGATGTTCTTGACCTCTTTGTCATATTAAGCAGCTATATTTCTGTTATGCATTTATTGATGGGGAGGAAAACCGTTTTAAATTATTGTTCTAGGGGAGGATATTCTTTTAAAAACACATTGATTGCAATTCTCCCGAATTTTACGGAATTTTTTTCAAACAATTTTTTCAATTTCGGGGAGGAAATAAACTGATTTTGCAGATTTCGGGGTAAAATTGAGAAATTTTGACAATGTCGGGACAAAATTGCCACATTCTAAATATCTTCAGGATATAATGCGATATTTTTTCAAATTTCCGGGGTCAACAGTGAATTTTTCTTAACAATTCCGGGTCCAAAGGTCAAATGTCGCAAAGTATATCAAATCGATATCGAACTGTTCATTCGACATTTTACTCTAAATACCGTACCCAAAATTAGGCTATTTGCGACTTTTTGAAATTCAAATCTCGCGACCTAAAATCGGGCTAAATCTCGCATAATTGTTGTCGAAATTTCGTTTCTTACATATCTATCATCTTTTCGACTAACAAATGTGGTAAGGATCTCAGAAATTCAAAGTTTATCTGAACAATCTGCAATTTGGGTACCGATTTCGTAATGTCAGCTCTCTTTTGCAAATGTCGAGCCTCGTTTTCAAATATCAGCAATTTGGTCAAATATCGATATTCAGTCAATTTCGAGATTTTTAGTCAGATATCGATATTTAGTCAAAATTCGAAATTTTAGTCAACATTCGATTTTGTTTTGTCAATACTCGATAATGAGACAACAACATTTCGGACAAATATCGATATTTAGTCAAATATCGATATTTAGTCCAAATCTAAAATTTTAGTCAACATTCGATTTTTTCAAAACTCGATACATTGTCAACATTCGACATATCAGACGAATATCGTTTTTTTCTTCCTAAGTACTTTTTTCACTATTCTCTTTTTAGGACCAATATCAGACACTACGAGGTAATTCTGGGAATTAGGATATCGATACACGAGAGGCAAAGACAACCAAAGAGCTAACACACACAAAGAACATAAAGGGCGAGATTGTTAGCCAACTTTTTATTGTGTTGTACTTTTAGTTTTCTTTATATTCTTCTTTTAGGAAATCGATACACAAGAGGCAAAGACAACCAAAGAGCTAACACACGCAAAGAACATAAAGGGGGAGATTGTTAGCCAACTTTGTATTGTGTTGTAAATAAACCAAGGCTTGTTTGATATAAGTGGTGTGAGTAGGTTGCATGTTGGTTGTGGGTGTTTTTTTTTTTTTGTTTTTTTTGGAACGAAGTTTAACCAAGATTACCACAGTTATCGAAATCCATTATGCAAATCTCGAATGCGATATTAGCGAAAAAAAGACAAATATCGATTCCCAAATATTTCTCCCGCAAATCATATAATTTCGGTAATCTCTTTAGATTCTCCTATTTATATCGTATATGTTGGTAAATAAGACCTAACAGATTTGTCGATAAGTTTTTATCGATAAAGTGTTTTGCGTATCGATAAAAATTTGCCGAGAGAAAAAAAATTTGTCGGTAAAATTTTATAGATAAAAGATTTTTCGATAAAACTTTTATCGATAAAATGTTTTGCGTGTCAATAAAAAATTTTGTTGAGAAAAAAAATTATCGGTAAAATTTTATCGATAAAAGATTTGTCGATCAAATTTTTATTGATAAAATGTTTTGCGTATCGATAACAATCATTGTCGAGAAAAAATTTTGTATCGAAAAATTTTCTTATCGATAAAATTTGCGTATCGGGAAAATTTTGTATCGTGAAAATTTTTCTTTTCGGGAACAAATCATGGAGTCAAAAAAAAGTTGGTCCAGAAAGTTGTATGGCGATGAAAATTTGTCGATTAAAATTTTCCATAAAATTTTCGATAAAGTTTGCCAAAAAATATTTCTCGATTATGTTTGTTATATCAATAGTTTAACTATAAAGAACTTTTGTAAAAAAAATTATCGGTAATCAAAGTTTGTCGGTAGAGAATATTCAGAAAAAACAATTTGTCTATAAGACCGTTATGAAAAAGAAAATTTCTCAAAAAGATTTGTCTCTAAAATTTTATCGATAATAATTTTTCGATAAAATTTGGGATGAATATCGCGAAAAAAATTTGACGATAGAATATCGCGAAAAATCGTTCAAATCAAAATTACAACCGAAACACACTTAATGGATGAAATTTGATATGCATAATCGATCGGAATGAGTAAATTTTCAACTTAAACACATGATTAACTAAGATAATCAGCAAAACATGACTGAATTTGATGAAAATCGTTGAAACAGTTTGAATATCAAATTTGTGATTTTCGATTAAATTTCAAAATTCGACGAAATCTGGGGTTCAATTGATCGAAATCAAGCGCGGAGTGGTTTAATACACCCGATCGAATCTAAATTTAAGCAAAAACAAGTCGAATTTTGCAAAATCAAGATGAAATGTTTGAATATTCTTCGCGGGATAAATTTTCGAAAAGAATTTCTATACCGATTCCGATTTCTAGCAAATTAATCACGAGATTCAATCACGATTACTGCTCTGATATCAATTGTGTGTCCCTAATCCAACATATCAGATTACCGAAGAAATGTAAATTATATTACCGAAATAAGGTGCGGAAATGTTAAACGTTCGAAATTTTCGTTGAGAGTGTTTTTCCGATATTACTTGAAGCACGTGATAACTCATGAGTTGTATATTGCAAATGAATATTACACCTTTACAAGATACACGTACTCCTATATATACCAGGACATATTTTGGTATATTTTAATTAGGTCCATGAACTTATAGAAAATTACAAATAAGCCTGAAACAAAGATAATTACAATTCGAACACAATTCATTCTCCAACACTAACCCGGAATTGAATCGATATTGTAACCGAAAAAAGAATAAGCGAAAGAATCTCTTTTCTTTTTCGTAAACTCACGTCAAGCAAGATGAGATGATGATGAGTACGTTGGTTGTCGTGTGTTATATGTCTCTTGAGTTCATCTTTTACCTCATGCTTATAGAGCTATATATATTTGAGGGTTCGTATGAGAGAACCAATCACATCCACCACTAATCTTATTTGGTCAAACCATAATTCTCCTTTAAATTCGTAACAAATGTTTTGCAAGACTTACGTTGCTACTTATTTCCTTCATCGTGGTCAAGACCAATTCATATAAGAAATTAATTATAATTGTTTTCCTTTTTAAATCCAACATTTTAATAGAACCATGTTACAAAACTTGGCCCAAGCTTTGACACGAGAAAGAAGAAGAAAAAAAGTCTTTTTTTTCTTGTGTTGGGTTGGGCTTATAAGCTTAAGCTCGTGCACTGAATTTTAGAAGTCCAACTTTAAAATCTAAGTATTAATTAGTAACTATTATAATTACCAAATATATAAAGCCCAACTAATCAATTTCAATTCATTATTTATTTCTTTAATCAAATAATCAAATTATCTAATCATATATATATATATATATAATTCAACGGTTGATTTAAATTTCAATCCAACTATGCAAATATAAGTTCACATTGTCATCCTCCAAAACTTTGTGTGACCCTTTTAGGTTCACGATAAGTGGATTTACAATTCCTTGTAATTAACTGGTTAACTATTTAATCTCAAGAATCCACAAACCAGGGGAACACCTAGCAAGTAGCATGGTCACCTAGTGTTAAGTGAAATAGCGAGCAAACATTTTCAATTGCGAGTGCATACACGTAAAATCCTTTTGAAATCTAATTTCATGATTAGACCTTGGGAATGGAACTATATTGAAATCCATTTGTATGATTTCAATTCAAGTTTAAATGATTCCTCTATGAATCTCTATTCATCCTGCCTTGACCAAGATTTTGAATCATAAACTATGAAAAGCATAGGAAATTCACTTAGGATGCGTTTGGATTCGTGAATTTGAATTGAATTCAGTGATTTTTACGAATTACGAATTCCGAAAGCCGAATTTTAAATCCAAATATGTTGTTTGGCAAACGATGGGATTTTGGAATTCGGATTTGGAAATAGAGCTCGAGCTCGACAATAATGAACTCGAGGCGAGCTTTTGCCGAGCCGACTCGACTCATCATTCGTCGAGCTCGAGCTGAGCTTTTGTCGAGGCGGTTCATCAAGCTTGCGAGCCAGCTCGACTCATCATTTGTCGAGCTCAAACCGAGCTTTTGTCGAGCCGACTCGACTCGTCATTCGTCAAGCTCAAACCGATCTTTTGTCGAGCCGGCTCGACTTGTCGTTCGTCAAGGTCGAGCCGTCAGCCCGTCACATCGAGCTCGCGAGTCGGCTCGACTCATCGTTCCCCCATACATATTATTATTTTTAGTATTATTATTATTATTATTATTATTAGTATTATTATTATTAGTAATATTATTATTAGTATTATTATTATAAATTATCATCAATTAAAATCATTACGCCGGTGATTCGGATTTCGAAAACAGACCACTTGCGATCGACTTTTAAAATCATCAAGCAAGGGTTTAAATTCTCCTCGGATTTGGATGAAATCGAAATCCAAATCTGAGCGGTTGCCAAACGGGTGATTTGGATGAATTTCGTATTTCAAATCGAAATCCGCAAATCCAAACGTACCATTATTCTAATATAAATAATGGATTGTATGTTGGCCACCGACAAATCTCTGTACACACTAATACAATACCCAACATATCCCTTTGATGATTATCTAGTAATCAAAAGATATATCAAAGTAAAGCATAATCAAGTTAGAGGATTAGTCATGTAATATCGCAACATGAAAATTCTTATTCGACATAAACGTTTCCAGTTAAGAATTTTCATCGGGTCAAGTTCAATGAACTTGTTCCCTAACAATCATTTGCATATATCATTTGTGTCCACACGCTAATGTTAATGGGACATAACATTCTTGTCCCAAAAGCATGTATCATATACACAAGTCTTTTCGGGTTATTCAATGTTTTGTCTTGAAATACCCATCGATTTGGAACTTTATTTAAGATCACAGCCTAAGACAATGTCTCTCAGCTTATAATGATCTAAGGACTTTATCATAAGTGCAAATAACTAAAATAATACATTCACAAAAGATAAAGATAATGTATCTCTTAGATGAATTTTCGATAAATTGTATTTACAAGTAGAAAATATCGAAACAAGTTGGAACGCCGGACATTCTACTCTAACACCCGAGGCAAGAGATCGAGTCAGATCAAATGTCTCGATTTCTCGCCTTCGCAGTGACCCTTCTGACACTACACAGGTAATAACAACTTGAGCCTATTTTCTTTCATCACGATATATGCATGTACAATCATATATATATATATATATATATATATATATAATATATATAATTTCTTCTAATACTTGTAACTTCACAGGTTATAAAGATGGATTTCAATGGAAAATATGGACAAAAGGTCACCAAGGACAAAAACTCTCCTCGCACTTATTACAGTTGCTCTTTCGCTCCAGCATGCCATGTGAAAAAGAAGGTGATAATGATTCATTGTGTTAATATCATTTCGAGTAGTACATGTTGGGAAGGGTGGTGGCCCCGCAGTGGTCAGTGGGCCCCGCAGCGGAAATCGGTCCCGAATTTGCTCACTAGAACGGTTAGGGAAAAATGGGATTCGCGATGTAACTTTGGTGGGACCTGCATAGTAAACTACCACGGTAAAAATAAAATTACCGCAAAGTAATAACGACACCAGATTTTACATGGAAAACCATCTGTTAACGAAGAGGGACAAATCACGGCCGAGTCGGCAAAATCTTCACTATAATAAAAATCGCAACACTCAATTTTTACTACCTCACGATTTTTACCACTAGTATTTTACCTCACACCTCTATGTGAATGTGGAACCCTTATCGGTTTCTACCTGAACTGATAACCTCACTATTGACTCAGATTACTTCACTATCAATATAATTCCCGAATGAATCTGTGATGATAGTAAATGAAGAACTGCAGCCTATTTATAGATGTCTTCAGCTCATCTGGATCGTCCGAATCCAACGTCCAGGATCTCGCCGCGTCGCCAATCAATACAGACTTTTCATTATTTTATTAGATATAAAATATTATTATAATATTATATTAATAATAATATCTTATAATATCTAATAGTTAATGATGTTGTTGATGGTTGGATGTCAATAGAGGTGTAGTGGGCTGGACTTCAACAATTCTCCCCCTCCAGCCTCATTCATCTTTTGCGGGGGAGACATCCTACCGCCTCAACGATAGTCCATCTCGGCGAGTTCGGCGCAGAACTCTGTCTTCTCCTTTGGAATAGCCTTCGTGAGAATGTCTGCAACATTCTTGTCCGTGTGGATCTTCTCCAACTTCAACGCTTTCTCCTCAATGGCCAGTCTGAGCCAGTGATAGCGAACATCGATGTGTTTTGTCATCGAATGATACATAGTATTCTTGCTCAAGTCTAACGCACTTTGTCTGTCGCAGAATATTATGTACTCATCCTGCTGAATGCCCAACTCCTGAGGGAATCTCTTCAACCAAAGCATCTCCTTCCCGGATTTGGTGGCTGCAACATACTTCGCTTCAGTAGTTGATAAAGAAACACATTTCTGTAACCTCGACTGACATGAGATAGCTCCCCCTGAGAGTGTTAAAATGTATCCGGACGTTGACTTTCTGCTGTCGAGATCTTCAGCCATGTTAGCATTCGTATAGCCTGTAAGAAAACATTAACCACTTCCAAATATTATACATAATTTGGAAGTTCCTCTCATGTACCTCAAGATCCACTTCATTGCTTCCCAATGCGACTTCCCGGGCTTCGATAGAAATCGACTCACAACGCCAACTGCGTGAGCAATATCTAGCCGCGTACACACCATGGCGTAGATTAAACTTCCGACCGACGATGAATATGGACAGTATGTCACCTCTTCTCTGTCTTCATATGTTGGTGGACTGGATTTGTTTCGCAACTTGAAGTGCACGACAATTGGCTTAGCACTCTTCATATTGAACCTCTCTAGAACTCGTTAAATATAACGCTCCTGGGATAGCCACAACTTCCCATCCTTCCTGTCTCGGGTAATATCCATTCCGAGAATGTGCTTTGCAGATCCCAAATCCTTCATGTCAAACGTCTTTGACAAATCTTTCTTCAACCTTTAATCATCTCTGCATCTTATCCGACAATTAGCATATCATCAACATATAGGAGAAGGACGATAAATTTATCGTTAAGAATATCTCCGGAGATATACACAAGGATTAACATCCGTTCTCTTAAACCCTTGATGCACCATGAACTAATCGAACTTCTTGTATCATTGTTGTGGAGCTTGTTTCAGAACATACAAGTTTTTTATGAGTCGGCATACCATGTCCTCTCTACCTCTAATCTCGAACCATTCTGGTTGTTCCATATATATCTCTTCATCGAGATCACATGCAAGAATGTGGTCTTCACGTCGAGTTGCTCCAATTCCAGATCCATGGTAGCAGCTAGTCCCAGTATGACTCTGATTGAACTCATCTTCACGACCGGTGAGAAAATCTCGTCAAAAGACGATCCATTCTTCTGAATGCAACTTTTGACAACCAATCGAATCTTGTATCTAACCAGCTTGTCATCATCCTTCTTCAATTTGTACACCCATTTGTTCTTGAGTGTCTTATTTGCTTTCGGCAATCGAACTAACTCGTACGTCTTAGTCTTCTTCAAAGAATCTATCTTCTCTTGCATGGCCTTTATCCAACAATCCTTGTCCCTGCAAGATTGTACCTCTGGAAGCTTTCTAGCTCCCCCTCGTCAGTAATCAAAATATAATCAGAACTCGGATACCTCCTAGATGGTTGGCGTTCCCTAGTTGACCTTCTCAGTTGAGGTTCAACTGCTTCTGAAGGCTCCCCCTGCTCAGAATCTTCAGTATGTTCATCTACATCTAGCTCATCATCTCTGGTGGCTGGCTCTATCGATTCAGGTTCTGGTTGCTACATCCCTTCCTCCGTGGCATCATCGTGTGGAATGATGGCTGGTGTATAATCATCAACACCGCCACTCGTGAATTTCGACACATCCTCGTCTGAGTCTCCCATGGTCTCGTACTCATGGAATACTACGTCGCGACTTCGAACAGTCTTCTTCTCCTTTGGATCCCAAAGTCTGTAGCCGAACTCCTCGTTTTCGTACCCAACAAAGATGCAAGGATTCGATTTGTCATCGAGCTTTGATCATTGTTCCTTCGGAACGTGGATGAACGCCCTACAGCCGAACACTCTCAAATGGGAATATGAGATGTCTCTACCGATCCACACCTTATCTGGAATATCGAAATTCAACGCCGATGAAGATAGTCGATTAATAATACAGACTGCAGTGTTGACAGCTTCACTGCAAAATGACTTAGATAGATTAGCCATTTTGAGCATCGATCGAACTCTCTCCATGATAGTTTGGTTCATCCTCTCTGCGACACCATTATGCTGAGGAGTACCGGGAACTGTCTTCTCATGTCTTATGCCCTGCTTGGTGCAATAATCTCTAAACTCTCGAGAGATATATTCACCACCGTTATCTATGCGTAGACACTTCAGTGGCATTTCCGTATCTCTTTCCACCATCGCATGGAACTTCTAAAAATAATAGAACACCTGGTCTTTTGACCGCAACATATATATCCAGGTCTTACGAGAAGCATCATCAATGAAGGTCCGAAAATGTATACTGTCTCCCAGAGATTCGACTTTCATGGGTCCACATACGTCACCCCAGGTTCATAAGACGCAGTCAAATCTATCACAGTGTATCGACTCCAACTTCTTCATTCGCCGGGTCAAATTCTTTGCGACTGAAACTCTATGTTGCTTCCCAAATAAACAATGATCGCAGGGGTTCAGCGCTTTCCCCTTGGCAATCGGTATGAGGGACTTTCCAGCCAAGATATTCAACCCCTTCTCGCCTACGTGCGCCAGCCGCCTATGCCACAAGTTTGGAGAAGCATCATCTTCAACTGCATTGAGTTGGTTAGCACATATCACCGTGTGCATTTTGTGTAGCGAGCAGCATAACTTTCTTCTCGCTACCAAAAATGATCATTTGGTGAGTTTTCAGTTGACCACCCATCTCGTTGTAGAATCTTTTGTTTTCCAGCACCTTCACAGAAATCAAGTTGAGACGAAGATCTGGAATATGTCACACATCCTTCAGCCTTAATGTGCACCCCACGTAAATACAGATATCACTGATTCCCACAATTTGAGAAACACTTTGGTTACTCATCTTGGTAGTGCCGAAGTTTCCCGCTTTATAAGCGGAGAAGTACTCACGCCTTGGAACACAGTGGTAGAGGCACCCGAGTCCACTATCAACTCGATGTTTGTATCGGCAACATGACAACAGTCTACTTCATTCACCAGCCTAACCTCTCTATCATGGTTGGAGGCGATCGTAGACGTGTTCTTGTCATCGTCTTGTTTCTTCTTTCCGTGTAGAAGCCTACAATTTCTTTGTAAGCGGTCGATTCGTCCACAATGGTAGCACTTCCTCATCTTTCTGACTTGGATTTAGCTTTTGAATTGTCGTATCCTTTCGGACCTCTACTCTTGCTCCAGCCCCTATTCTCTGTGACAAGGGCTTGATTTCCTGTACTAATACTGGCAGCGTCCTTCCGTCGCAACACTTTATTGTCTAGTCTGTTCTTTACCATATCCATCGTTACTTTACTGCTTGGTACTGAGTTGGTAAGCGATACCATCAACGTATCCCAACTCTCAGGTAGAGATCCCAGTAGTAGACATGCTTGTCTCTCATCATCAAGGACTAGACCGATAGTTGTAAGCTAAGTCGCCAGTCCTTCAAAGTCATTCAGATGTTCAGCAACTGATCGTCCCTCATTCAGCCTCATATTCATGAGTTTCCGCATGATGAATACTTTGCTCAGCGCATTCGTCACCTCGTACATACTCTACAGTTTCTTCCAGAGTATCAGGGGGTCCGTCTCGTTTCTTACATGGTTGTAGAGGCTAATGTCTACCCATTGGCGGATCCGCACAGTAACTACCACATAAAATTACCGCAAAGTAAGAAATACACCAGAATTTTTACGTGAAAAACCCTCTATTAACGAAGATGGAAAAACCACGGACGAGTCGGTAAAATCATCACTATAATAAATTACAACACTCAATTTTTACTAGCTCAGGATTTTACCACTCGTATTTTACCTCATACCTCTCTGTAGATGTGGACCCTTGTCAGTTTCTACCTGAACTGATAACCTCACTATTCACTCATATTACTTCACTATCAATATAATTCCCGAATGAATCTGTGATGATAGTATGAAGAACTGCATTATATTTATAGATGTCTTCAGCTCATCTGGATCGTCCGAATCCAACGTCCAGGACTTCGCCGCATAGCCAATCAATACGGACCTTTCATTATTTTATTAGATATATAAAATAATATTGTAATATTATATTAATAATAATATTTTATAATATCTAATAGTTAATGATGTTGTTGATGGTTGGTTGTCGGTAGAAAAGTAGTGGGCGGACTTCTACAGTACAGAGAGAGAGATGGAGGGAAGGAGGGAGAGAGATCGTAGCTTCTCTGATGATTTTCTTTTCCTTGATTGGGCTTTCAGGTGCAGAGAAGTGTTGAGGACTTGTCGATCTTGGTAGCAACTTACGAGGGCAAACACAATCAAAAGCGTCTGTCTCATGAATATCAAGAGAAGCACCTGAAACTATTCACAAGTTATTGGTGGAGCAAATGGCCTCGTACCTACGAGTAGCCCGAGCTTTACGGCGGCTTTAACCGCGGCTATAACCGGAAAGATACTCGAACCGGATTTATCAGAGGATAATGAAGACGATGGTTTCTAAAACTCAGTTGATGACTCAAATGGAACAATAAAAGCTTTACACAAGCTTAATCTGAATTAGTTATTACAAACACCATATGATCTCGTGCAGTCGGGTGTACACCTCTAAGAGTTCCCGGCCTTGGATTAGAGTTATTGGGGACTCCAACCCAAGTCGCTCCAGCAGCCGGTTCTCGATGGACATGGCACTGCCGGCAGTTCGCTTGGAGATATTGGCCAGTGCTATTCCTACTCGTACATTCCACCATTCTTCAAAGTCTTGAAAGACCACGGTCAGAGCTTCGTTGACGTGAGCTTCAACTGCGCTCAGTACCGTGGTGGTGTATGAAGAATGATGAGGGCTGGAGTGGGTCATTTTTCCCTTCCCACTTGCGCGCTTTCTTATCTTGGATGCCGTAGCAGTGGGTTCCCTGATGACGATGCCTTGTATCGTAGTGTAGGAAACCGTCTCATGTCGGTCATCAGCCGTCGTTGGTTGTACTGGGACCTCTTCGAGGGCGACAGCATCATCTGTGTCCCCTCTCGGAATCATCAGAATAGGTTCACTCTGGAAATTGGTTCCGCTTTCTTGCCTCAAACCCTCCCAGTTTTGTGGGCTGGAATACACTCCAAATCTTCAGCGAGGTTGCGGAAGATTTTTGTGAGAACTGAGGATGTTAGTTCTCCAGCATTTAATGTTGTCAGACGATTTGACAACTCTGAGAAAATTCCTCGGACTGACGGCCTGCGTCTCAGACCTGGTCATCCTCATTTAAGGAAAACTAAACCAGTTCATCAATCTTATTTATGGTACTGAGTGGCTTCCTTATGAATACTCTCCGAACTTTCCCTTAATCGGTACTCCTTATTACTATTAATTTTCACTGGTCTTTTGCTCTTTGAACTGACAACTCCGGTACTCAGGCACGTAGGGGAGTCACGGAGTTAGTTGCTGGATAAGTCAAGTAGACCAAGGGCGTTCCTGAAGATAACAAACTTGGCTTCAGGGAGTGGCTTGGTGAATGTATCAACGACTTGTTGTTCAGTTCGTACATGCTCCAAGAGAACATCCTTTTTTATCACATTATCTCGGATAAAATGGTACTTGATCTCAATGTGTTTAGTTAATGAGTGAAGTACCAAATTTCGTGATATGGCAATAGCACTTGTGTTATCGCAATATATAGGTGTCTTTGACTCGCTTATCCCATAATCTTTAAGTTGATGTTGGATCCACAGTATTTGTGAGCAACAGCTTCCAGCGGCTAAGTATTCAGCTTCATCTGTTGAAGTGGCAATAGAGGACTGTTTCTTGTTGAACTAAGAAATCAGTCTGTCTCCAATGAACTGACATGTGCCACTTGTACTCTTTCTATCTGGTTTGCAACCGGCATAGTCGGCATCTGTGTACCCGTACAATGAGAAAGAGAAGTCCTTAGGGTAGCACAGTCCTACATTAGTTGTACCCTTGAGATATTTCAGAATTCGTTTGGCAGCTATGTAGTGACTCTGTCTAGGATCCAATTGAAACCGAGCACAAAGACATACACTCTACATGATGTCTGGTCTGCTAGTTGTTAGGTACAACAAGGACCCAATCAGTCCTCAGTACTTGGTTGCTTCTACCTTAGCACCGGATTCGTCCTTGTCGAGTTTAATTGAGGAGCTCATGGGTGTTGCTGCTGGCGAACAATCTTCAAGTCCAAATTTCTTTAATAGGTCCAATGTGTACTTTTGTTGACTTATAAAGATTTCTTGACTCATCTGCTTGACTTGAAGCCCTAGAAAGAAATTAAGTTCCCCCAACATACTCATTTCAAACTTTTCTTGCATGAGTTTCGACACTCTCTTGGAGAGTTTAGGGTCTGTGGAATCGAATATAATGTCATCCACATAGATTTGCACAAGTAGTAACTGTTCTCCTTTGGTGAATCGAAAAAGGGTTTTGTCGACAACTCCTATGGTGAACCTTGATCAACAAGGAATCTTGTAAGAGTCTCATACCAAGCTCTGGGTGCTTGTTTTAGACCATAAAGAGCTTTCTTGAGCTTATACACGTGGTCTGATTTCTCATGATCTTCAAAGCCGTGTGGTTGAGCTACGTAGACTTCCTCAGACAGAACTCCATTTAGAAAAGCACTCTTGACGTCCATCTGATATACTTGAAATCCTTGTAAGCTGCGTAAGCTAGAAATATCCTTATTTCTTTTAGCCTGGCCACCGGGGCGAAAGTTTCATCGTAGTCGATGTCTTCTTCCTGTCTGAATCCTTGAGCAACTAACCTAGCCTTGTTTCTCATAACAAGACCATCTTCATTGACCTTGTTTTTTTTTGAAAAGCCACTTGGTACCGATTATCGTTTGTGTGGGACGAGGAACTAATGTCCATACTTCATTTCTTTCAAATTGATTTAGTTCCTCTTGCATAGCAGCAACTCAACTATCATCCTTTAATGTCTCATTAATCTTTGTAGGTTGTGATTGAGATATGAATGCGTAGCTGAAGAGATTTTTGGAGTGATCATCGAATCTTCATTGGTGCCTTGGGATCATCCATGATTAGATCAGAGGGGTGATAAACCTTGGTCCTGTTTCACTTAATGCATTCCCCCTCACTTGGTTCATCTTCCATATTGGTGGGAGTAGTACTGGATTCTTCCGGTACCGCGTTCAGTTGTTCATTTGGGATGGGTGTCGGACTTTTCAGTGACACTTTGGGACTGGGTATCGGAGGTGATTCAGTACTCTGTTCTTGCGAGTTCTCTACAGCACCGTTCAACATTTTTCCGTGTTCCTCATTCAGTTTTGGACCCTGATCTTCCACATCATTGGATTCATCTAAGTGTGCATTTTCCAAGAGCTCACTTGAACGATTGATATTTGTTGGCGAACTGTCCCCTTTTTGAGATTCCTCGAAAATGACATCAGTGGATTCTTCAATAGATAGAGTCTTATTGTTGAATATTCTGTAAGCCTTACTTATGGCAGAGTATCCCACAAATATTCCTTTATCCGCTCTATTTTCAAAAGCTGACAGATAACTCCGATTTAGATGTATATAACATTGGCTCCCGAATGTCTTGAAATAACAAACTGAAGGAACATTTCTTGTCCAGATTTCATACGGAGTCTTCCCTAGGCTCTTGCATATCATTGAGCCGTTCTGGGTGTAGCACGCGGTATTGACTGCTTCTGCCCAGAACTTCTGCGAGATATCAGCGTTTGTTAGCATGTCCTTGTTGTTTCCTTTAGTGTACCATCCTTCGTTCCACAACTCCGTTCTGCTGAGGTGTCCTGGAAGCAGATAACTCATGGCGGATGTCATGGTCTTCGAGATAGGCGTAGTATAGAGTTTAAAAATTCTGTACCACGATCACTTATTATAGTGTTGATCTTAGAGCATTGCTCATTCTGAACTATTTTTATTAATCAACATAGAAGGGGTTTGATCTTTAGATATTAGGAACAGTACCCAAGTATACCGTAAATAGTCATCTATGACAACTAAAGTGTACTTGGCTCCTCCTAAGCTGGTACTGGTATATGACCAAACAAATCCATGTGCAGTAGGTCTAGGCAGCGCGTAGACGCTGTCTTCCCTTTACTTTTGAAAGTAGATCTACTTGCTTGCCAAGTTGACAGGCAGTGCATGTCTTGTCCTTGAAGTAATGTACTTTCGGTAATCCGTGAACCAAGTCATTAGAGCTTAGTTTGGATATAGTTTTAAAGTTTAGATGGTTCAATCTTTTCTACCACAGCCAACTTTTAGAGCTTTCAACTATTAGCATGTTGGCTTTGTCACAGATTGTTCTTCCATCTTTTTATATAAGTACCGTTGGTTCTCCAACCAATGAGTACCGTTTTTCCTAAAGAGTCGATGACTTCTCATCTATCCTTTTTGAAATCGCACACGTATTAGGTGTCGCATAATTGACATATGCTTATTAGATTGTAGTATAAATTCTTCACAAGACTTATGTTATCCAGTGTGAAGTTGTCATAGGTAAGCTTACCCTTACCTATGACCTTACCTTTCCCATTGTCTCCAAACGTAATTGTTTGGCTTGTGCACGACTTTATGTCGGAGAGTAGTTCCTGGTTCTCAATCATGTGCTTGCAAATCCCGTTAGCATGCAATGAGTGGGTTTATGGTACCCATCTTTTGTTTGGATCCATGTGCTAGTAAGTGTTTGCGTATCCACATTTGGATCACCTTGAAGCACCTTATTGTGCTAGGATCCACGAGCACCCTAGGTAGAGTCTTCCCCCTACCTGGGTGTCAGCAGTTAATTGGTCTATTTTTCTGAAATTTATATTGAGTACCGAAGTTTCTCTGAAACTGGTTCCGATACTCAGTATGTTTTTTGTGAGGTTTTCTGTTTATTCTTTCATGATTTCCAAGCACTAGCCTTTTACTCATATATTCACACTGTCTTGGTTGGGGTATCGTTTGTGCAGAGTTTTGGGATCTAGGTTTATAGCCTAGTTCATATCTGCTATGTGTCTCAGTGGATGGATACCGAAATTCAGTCTTCTCCACCGGTTCTGAGGATTTTACGAACTTAACGAATTTAGAAGTTGTGGGAATGGAGTTCAGAGGCTCTGGACTATATCCCAGACCCATCATGTCGCTAGGATTCTTTGATAGGCTTTGCAAAGTCTCGAGTTTCCTCGACGACTTTGACCAAGATTCAGACATCTTGTGGAAGTCTAGGAAGTTGGGTCTTGTTTTGGTAGAGCTTTCTCTGAGAGATTCTTTTTCGGCTCTCAGAGATATCACGTCAGCTTTAGCTTTATTGAGTTCTTCATTGTTGGTATCGGTGAACATTATTTCCAGTTTTTGTACTACTTTCTTGAGAGTTTCAAGTTTCTGTACTCCCTAGTCATCTCATGTAGAGCTTATACCAGATCTTCACGAGTAAATTAAGGTTGCGAGAAATCAAATACCGCACATTCGTCGATATTTGCCGTCAGGAACTCGACTTCCTCGTCCCTCGAACCCTCTTCTGACTCCGAGTCATCAGAATCTGTCGCTGCCCATTTCTTGTTATCCTCAGCTACGAGGGTCTTAGGTTTCCAGCGAGCTCTTCTCTTGCTTTCCTCCTTGCCCTTGTCATTTATGGGCTTCTTACAGTCGGCAATGAAATGGCATTTCCTGCCACAGTTAAAACAAGTGTTATTATTGGAGTCGTCTTTAGTATTTTTCTTACCCGACTGTGGCGAGTAAGTGGCTGACTTCTCTTCCTGAAGCGCCCGAATTTCTTGATGAAAAGTGTCATCGCCTCTTCACTCATATCCTCAGCAGACTTTGAGGTGCTTTCTGCTGCCGCCAGAGCTTTTATTGGTGGCACCAGCGTGGCTTCTTCCATTCGGGTTTGTAACTCGAATTCGTAAGCCTTCACATCGGCAAAAGATCGTGCAACTGAAGCTTGCTTAGATCTTTAACCTCCCTCATGGCCATCGTTTTAACGTCTCATTCTCTAGGGAGCGCCTTCATGACTTTTATGACCATGTCTCTGTTCTCGATTGTCCTCCCAAGTGTCGAGACGTCATTGATGATGGTAGTGAAGTGGTCTCAAACTCTGCCATGGTTTCTCCGACCTTCATCTTTATCGAGTCGTATTTTTGAATGACCACCACGAGTTTATTTTCTCTGGTTTTCTCATTCTCTTCACAGATATGGCAGACCTTTTGCCTAGACTTCTCCTGCTGTTTTACACAGCATCACTTGTCTTAAGGTTCCCGTGTCCAAGGTTTTGAACAATGTATCCTTTGATACTTTGACGAGGTTCATAAGCTTCTTCTCAGCGTCAGTCCGCTCGCTTTTGTCCTTCGCAATCTGTTGAGGTTGTGTAGGTCGCTAGCATGCGCTGGATTAATTTTGTGGAGAGTGGGTTGTCCATCAGTGACAACGTCCCACATGTCTTCATTTTGTGCGGACAAGTGAGACTCTATCCTTATCTTCCATTCGAGGAGGTACTCTCTACTAAACATCGGCATTTTGCTGTAAGTACTCATTGTGTGATTGAAGTAAGCTTGCTCTGATACCACTTTTTAGGATCGGGTCGATACTAGGTAGTGTTTAGTAATGGGTGAATGAATGCTGCTCGACTTTTCTAAGTGTTTAAGGCTTAGTACCGGAAGGTTTCGGTACTATGTATATTTTCGGTTCTGACACTTAATCAATCACTTAGTGACGTGGAAGATATCACAACTGAGTACCGACTAGTGTAGATATGTATGTGTGTGTTTTGTGTTTGACACCGAAGATGTTTATGGAAGTTCAGAGTGTTAATGAACTCATACGTCTCCCCTTCTTCCCTCAGGAAGGCACCCTTAGAAGTATGATGTACTTACAGTACAACCTACACCTTCTAAAACTACAACAGCTTTTTAAAGTCCGTTGTTTACAAAGAATTTCACTCGAATACTTGAACACTCAAGAACGTAAGAATAAACTTTTTCGTATAGACTCAAGATTTTACAAAGTCATTCATTCGCTACGTCTTGAGGTTCTTCGGCCTTTTATACTTCGCGCTCTTGAAGTAGCCGTTGCAATTTGAATGCCTGACGCTCTTGCAACATTAACTTCTTTGCCTATTTTGGGTATTGTTGCTCTCAGTGTTGACTCTACGTCTGGGTACCGCTTTTACCACTTTGGGTAATTCTTATACTCTGCTTCAGTACTCAGCGCAACCTTGCATTCATTGCTTCAGTCTGCTCTTTGCACCTTGTCCTTCCTTGGCAGGTGCCTTGTCATTACTCCGGTACTGGCTTGCTCTAACTGGCATTTGATTCTCAGTTGTGGTTTCGGTACAAACGATTTCGGTTCTTGCTCAATCACCAAAACTTCTGCATACATCACTCTCGTTCCCGGTTGTCACGTTTACAGAAAAGGCCGGGTAAAATGCTTCGCCATGAAAAGGGGTTGAAGCAATTTGGGGCTAATCTTACGGAGGCTGTTGAAGTTAGCTAGAAAGGTTTCTCCTCATTGTATGAGTACCCGTTGATTTTCGATGTTGAAGAAATAAGGCGATTTCGGTCTAGATTCTTAAATTTCGGTAAGGTTGCTTTAGATTCTGCTAATTTTTTTCAGGCATTACCCTTGATGAAAAAGATTCGATTTTTCATGTTCTTTATATCCATCCCTTTCCTTGAGGGCACTGGCAACATTCTTCTTTTTTCTTTGGGTCCGCTGAAGGATTTTATATCGCGGTTAGAAGCCGGAAAAGCAATTGTGCCTAATGTTATCAAGGATGACCGTTGAATTGAAGTCGCTCGAAGCCGTTTCATTCCAATCATTTGGGTAACCAAACCCCTCTTCATTTTGGCTCTCTTTAATATCCCTGGAAGCTTTGGAGTCAAGCCAGATTTGTTCTCTCCCAAGGCTTGAAGGTTTATTCACAATGATAGACCAAATGGGAAGCTGATTTGGCAGAATGAGAAAAAGGGAATGATCCGCACTCATCATCAGGCAGCTTTAGGATTTTTGTGGGGCTTCATCTGTTCAGGTCCAAAATCTGAGAATTATAACCATAGAATCAAACTTTCGGTCTTCTTATGGGATGCTTACGAAAACCAGAAACTTGAGGGTGTTCAATAACGAAAGGAGAGAAGAACAAATTGTTGTTGAATTGGCATGCGATGAATGGATAGACTTTTTTATGATTCCGGATAAATTTCCTTCGACCAGGTTAGTGTAAGGAGCTTTGGAATGTTGGTTTTGTCCGTCTCTCCAGCTGGTTTAGTTCCAGGAATCTGAAGCTGACTTGTGTTTGTTTGGGAGCAATTGAAGTACTATTCTGTTGACATTTCTTTTGGGTTTGTTTTGTCCATGATTGTAGCCTCAATTGCTTGAGTTATCTCCGATGTGTGATCAATGTTAACAGATGGGCCTCGTTGGCAATTTAGCCGCATTTACATACTTTTTGACGTTATATGCATTGCCATCGTTTCGAGAGAAAAAAAAAAGATTATAACTTTGTTGAATTTGTCGTTTTATTCTTGGTAATAAAATAACCCGACAGGTCGTTCGCGAACATGACCCTCTTGGAAAGTGACGTGAGCTGATCCGTCGGCAACTGCCCACTCAATGTTACAATTTTTTTTTTATCTCACTCCTCTATATGTGGATTAGAAATTATCACCTTGTACCGGAACTTATAGTTTCATTATTCACTTGGATAACGTATTGTAATTGTCGAATGAATTTATTATATGAATGTTGAAGAATTCCATAGTTTATTGTAATTTGCATTACTCGAAACCAAAGATCAAGAATCCGTCGCATCGGCATTCAATACGAACCATTCATTAGTTTATTATATATAATAATAATAATAATATATTACATTAATATATTATTTTATTATAATTTTTCATTAATTAGATTTGTTGAATGTTGTCTGTCGGCATGAGGTTGGATCGAATTAACAGTACTATCTTCCCTTGTTAACTCAATGGGATGGGAGACATTTCTATGCTCTGATGACGTGAGTCATTGTTTGGGTTTTTTTGTTTTATTAAAATATTTCTTGTACCATCGCAGGAGTCCTAACTCTTGTTTTAACCACATATACATAACATCAACATCCAAACCAAAGTTTAGGTAGATTGAGTTGAGGCTATAAAAAGCAAGGAAAATCAAAGTGTTGTCTTTAACTTCGTCTCTTTTCTTTGTTCGATTCTCACATATTCTTTTCTTTCGACGCAATGCCTTATGTTTTGCCATCTGCAGAATCGAAGTGGCAGAACACTGCCCTTCTTGTAATGGACATGCAGGTCAATTTCGCTACCATTTTTCACGTTCTTTCTATATGTCCCTTTCCTCCGCAGTACATATGTAACTTTCTCCCTTTTTTTTTCAGAGGGATTTTATTTCGGGATTAAAAGCCGGCCAAGCAATCGTGCCTAATGTAATCAAGGCTATCGAAGTTGCTCGAAGCCGTTCCATTCCAATCATTTGGGTAAACCAAAAACCCTTCCATTCCATGTTATGAGATCTCAAAGTGGGGTGTGTCCCACAACGAATAAATAAGTGCCCTGATCATTTAATATACTTATCATTAAGGATCAAACCCTCAATTTCAATTTCTAATATTTCATATGTGAATCCGGTTTTATATTCATCATGACAAAACCCTACAGGTGGTTCGTGAACACGACCCTCTTGGAAGAGACGCGGAGCTGATCCGCCGAAAGTTATACGGTGACGGTCAGCCCAAACCAGTTTGTAAGGGTAGCCAGGGCGCGGAGCTAGTCGACGGTTTGGTGATCAAAGAAGACGATTACAAGCTCGTGAAGACGAGGTTCAGCGCATTTCTTAACACGCACCTCCATTCTTATCTTCTTGCTGCTGGGATAAATAAGCTGGTGGTCACTGGTAACATCTCTACAAATTGGACTTTTCTATGTTATGTTATGTGGTTTGATCACGATTTAGTTAATTAATCTTAAATATTTTCGGTTATTAGGTGTTCAGACACCATTTTGTATTAGGCAGACAGTGTTCGATGCAGTGTCGTTGGATTATAACCAAGTCACTCTCATTGTTGACGCCACTGCTGCTGCTCCACCTGATTCACATGCTGGTATTCAATTTATATTTACATGCTTCCTTTGTTTAGCTAGGTAGCCTTTTAATAATGTTTTTTTTAATTGAATTCACAAGTAAAACTACCCATTTACCCTCTGGATTCAGCTAGCATTCTTGACATGAAATGCATAGGAGTGGTGACGCCAACTATAGAAGAATGGTGCAGGGCAGATGGTGTGTAATAATATTGGACGAAAAATGTATGGGTAAAAGTCTTAATAAATGGGGCGTCATTTGTACCATCAAGCAATATCTTACTTGCAATACTGTTATGTGTTTGTAATCGTATGTTCTGGTATAAATTGTAGCAAAATAAAGAATGAATATTCTGTGTATTATGACAATGCAACTGGGCCGCCGGTTCCTACCGGATCGGTCACGGGACCGAAACCAAACAGATAGAAACCCGCCGGTGCTAGTTCTTAAACGTCGTCGGGTTCTAGTTAACAGTCCCACGGCGGATTTCGGCCCCGACAAAGTAGGGATAAATGACACTTGTGTCGTAAAAAGGGTAGATCTGCACAGTAATTAAAATGTCTCCATCATTTCAACCTCATGAACCTTCTGACTACAAACTTTGCAGATGATCACATCTTAGAATCAATTATTAAAAAAAAATAAAAGAAGTTAAGGGGCATCTATGTTAAAATTAATATTTTTTATTTAGTATGTTTCGGTGTTTTCAGTTAGTGGGCATTTATATATTCTCATTTGATTTGACCCAAAGTAGAGAACGATTTTTGCAGTGAACAGGAAAGAAATTTCGAGCAGAAAACAGCAGCTTCTCTTCATTACCCTCTGCCCCAAAACGAAAATGACAAAATAATCAACAAATATCATGCGAAGGCCAACATAAATGATATCAGAGCATTTTGAGCGATTTCAAGTGAGGGGTCTTCTATCGAAAAAAAAAAAACAAGTTAGGGTTTGTGAATAGAGCACCATGGCTACAAAAGGAGGTGTTTGGGCTCCGCAAGGTGGGCAACCCGTATTTGATGGTGAGAGTTACGATTATTGAAGTATTAAAATGAAGACATTGTTAATTGATTTTTGGGAGATTGTGGAAGAGGGTTATGTAAAAAAAGAGAAGATTGAAAAAAGGAAGGATGAAAAGGGGAATATCGTGAAGGTTACGGTAGTGGATCCCGACGAGAAGGAAAATCGAAAGAAGGATGCGCGGACTCTTTACTTGATTCAAGGGGGCATCTCCAACAAAATTTTTCCGAGGATAATCGGGACTCAATCTTCAAAGGAGGCATGAAAAATTTTGCAAAATGAGTTTCAAGGCGCAAACAAGGTTTGAATGGTAAAATTCTCGGGCTTAAAAAGGGAGTTTCAAAATTTGCAAATGAAGGAGAAAGACTACATGATTATTTCTCAAAGGTGATTGAAATTGTGAACCAAATAAAGAATTTGGGGATTTTGATTAGTCTCCCGTCGAAGTTCGACAACATTAAGGCCGTTATTTAAGGAATCAAAGACCTCTCTATTATGAGTGTGCATGATCTTATGAGCTCTCTTGAGAGGAATGAGGAAAGATTGAATAGACATGGTGATCAAGTTCTTGAAAGCGCCTTTCAATCGAAGGCAAATGTAAAAGAGCATTACCAAACGCAACTACCGAGAATACCTCTCGTGGTGGTTATAGTAGTGGTAGAGGTCGAGGTCGATTTGGATGTAGATTCGTCCAAGGAGGTAGTAGAGCTACCAACCACGGTGGAGAAAGTAAAATATGCAACTTTTGCAAGAAGTCGAGCCACATCGAAAAGGACTGTTGGAACAAGGGGAAGGTTCAATGCTAAAATTGCAAGAAATATGGCCATGTAGAGAAGTTTTTGAGATTAAAGAATAAAGAGCAAGCAAACTACACCGAAGAAAAGCATCCCGAGAAGAGACGTGACGCGAGCACTTTTTATGCATGTCAATCGACGATTAAAAGAGGGAAGATGTGTGGTATGGTCAGAGCGGATGTAGCAACCCCATGATGGATTATGACTCGATATTTTGCAAGCTTGATAGCACCGCCGTTATTCAAATTACAATGAGCAATGGTGCGGTTGTGAAGTCAAACGAAAGAGGCACGATAGTTGTGTTAGGGATATGGCCTCGAATGCTATACGAGGATTGGATATGTATAGAGCATTAGCTTATTTATCATTCGATTGTCAATGTAATCAAATATTGTTTTGCGTATTAATAAAGGCATTATTCGTTTATTGGTTATATGAGTTCTTTACTTAACATCGGGTAAAGCAATAAATGAATAAATCCAAATGTGTCGAGTTGAGTCACTGTTCTCGATGGGTACGAGAGATGAAGGCACCAGTGGACTCTTAACCTCGAACATAAAATGTCCATAAGCCTTAGGTTTCAGTTGGGTGCTGGAAAACCAATCACGGCTTATTTGTAGATGACTTATTGTGTGCCGATATACCGCTTGGAAGCGGAAGTCATGACTTGTGATACGAGTCGAATCAAGGGATTGAATCGTTTCATGGACACTGACTCGCAGGTCGTACGATCAAACATGGTTTATTACTCAAGGAGTGTCAATGATCGACGACAAAACTATAGTAGTCTGCTTGAACCTTAGACCGAAAGGGGCTTTGACGGAGTTGACTTTGAAGTCTTGACTATCACTGGTTTCGCTAGATCCGATTTGCTATTGCATGGGTCAGCGGGACAGATGCGGTCTTGATGGATATTTGTGATTGCCGGGCTTAGACCGCCGAGTACGGATTCACAGTCTCGCAAGTAATCGAGACAAGTGTCCTATGAGAATGACGACGGGAAATTACAAAATCCTTGGCCAAGGTATTAAACTAACTCATGTTAGACATGGAGTAGTTTGGTAATTTGCCTCGTGTCATTTTATCATAGTATCGAGTTTAGTGAGTTTGACAAATACCATGGCTCTCACTCGATCGGGACACAGCTGAAGGGTTTGTACGTAGTACTATAATCTATAGTTAGGTTCTGGAATAAGACTAGTTCGAAATTCGTGCTCAAGTCGGGATCTGTCCGGTACTGCGGGATTGGCTAGGCACCTACCGGACTCTTGGATTCCTCCCTTGCCGATTGAGTCGAACCTAGAGAGTCGGGCTTAAAAAGGATCATCAATGTGTACCGAGAAGGAGAGATTGTGTTTTGGGCCTTAACGGGCCTCGGGTCGTTATGCCACGCCTTATTGGGCCTCGGGGTCATTAAGTGGACCGAAGTCGGACTTCATATGAAACTAACTTTAAGACTTAGGCTTGGCTAAGTGCTTAGAAAGACTTGAGGGAAGAATTGGAATTCAACCCTAAGCCGAGAAATTCGAAAAATGCCTTAAAGGGTATTTTCGTAATTTATAAATATGGTAATAAAAATATTTGAATATTATTTATTAAAACTAAAATTCGAATTTATATTTTATATAAATTTCGAAATTTATTTACCATATTTGAAGATATTTTAATATCTTAGTTAGTTTTCTATTTATAGTATGTTCCTTTAATAGAATTTTGAATTCAATTAGGAGAGATATTTTGGCAAGAATATCTCATATTTGGAACAAATATTTCGAGATTTTAGCTTGTTTAGGGCTGAAAATTTCGTCCTCCCCTACTATAAATAAGGGTGAGACCCTCGTCAAAGAAAAGGACACGGGAAGAGAATCGACGCGAAATTTCTCGACCCGAGAATCGAAACACGAACACACAAACGCAAACCACTCTCCGAGCGACGGATCAATTCTCTCTAGCCATCTTCGGAGAATCGAAACCGTGGTACACTGCGAGGTCGGCGTGACGATCTAGACGATACCCAACACGACCGCGGCCGACGACGCAATGACGAGGAGCTGCCACTCGCTTCAAAGGTAATCTCTCACGGGTATGACCCGCCCTATTACGTGTCAACGTGATTAGAGTTTTCGATCCGAGCTGCGAAGGAACCCGAAAAAAAATTTTTTCCGCACCGTATCCCGGGGCTTTGCGTCTCGGGTACAAAGCGGGTACCTTTCCCAATAGTGGTATCAGAGCCAGGGCTCGTGATCGGAATCATAACATGATTAAATCGAAACGAGGCTCGTGGGAGACGATCGAAAAGCCAACGCACTAGGCGCGTGGGGCTGCTCGATGCATCGCTTGCCAACCCACGACCACCATACCGCTCGACGGGGTCGAAGGCACCACCGTCGAGACACTGCGACACGCAGACAGCCGCACGCGCAACCGCGCCGTGCGACGGCGTATCCACTGCCGCGGGTTCGGGCAACGAAGACCCGAACCATCGCGCTGCTGCCTCGGGCAGCGGCACACCGCTGTCCGATGGTGGTGCCACCTCTGACGGCAGCGCCAGCGGCGCGCGGACAGCCACGTACCCGCACGAAACTGCAGCCTCCGGGACACGACGGCCACCTAGGGTTTTTCGCCCAAAAACCCTAACGGGACTTTTTATCGGGCATGGCCCATTTAAGGCCCAAATTGTCGGTTTCGGTTAGAATTCATGAAATTGTCAACGTGCTCGTTATGATTATGATTTAAGGCACACTTATGGATTTAGGATTTCTATTTGGTTTTCCGGGTTATTTGTTAAGGGCCTCGTCCCCCCGGGTTGTGTTTGTCTTTTACGGGTTCTTTGGGACTGATGATCCCCCCGTGTTGTACTTCAAAGTTTTTATTAGATTAGGCTTAGTTAGAATACACGAAGCTGTTCGACGGTTGACGACTCCCCGGGAGAATATGACTTGGTGGACGATCGACGACTTGGAGGCCGTTCGAATGATGAAGGGCGATTGTCGACTTCAAAGCCCATACGGAGAACCGATGATTTTTTGAAGCCACATACACATAATTCACGTAATAGGGCTAGAATATAAATAACCCGTTTGCCTTGTAGTTTATTTTCCTAGGGTTTATTTACTACTTACGTGCGTGTCGATTTGTGAAATGATATGCATGCTTTATGTGCTCTTATGTGAAAAAGGTTTTTTCTCCCGTTTAATAAATACTAAGTGAGAAAAGGAATTGGGTTCCTGTCTTCTATCATGCTTAAGATGTCTGGTGTTAGGGAGTTTGTACGGTTTGTTCCGAGTAAGTTGGCGCCGTACATCAAGCCCTAACATTAGCGTTTCGGGTTCGTTTAACGACGCTCACCATAGCATATTCCGCCCCACGAAGCGTAAGGCAGCAAGGCGGAATTCAAATGTGCGGTTAGAGCATAAGTTGATTAGGTTGCACTTAGACAGTTATACCCAAAATGCAGGGTTAGCCGTGAGGGTCACTTACTGAGACAAAGATAGTTGAAATACTCATAGGATGGGTTCGAGTGAAACTCGACTTCGATCGATTAGGCAGGTCAAATATTGCGTTAAAGGCTGAGGCATGTCTAATCGAGTCGGGGACCTCAACTCCACTATGAACTACTCAACGAAGTTTCCGAAATTCTTAAATCGGGAGAATAGAATTTTCAAGAAAAATAGTGGGAGTCAAGCGAAACGAAAAGTCCGTGTTTGCGCTTGATGAATGATAGAATAAACCTAACTATGTGATCTTTATCTTCTGCAGAGTTATTTTCTTTCTAGTTACTATGACGAATCTTTTAAACATGCTGCTTGAAAAGAACCGTTTGGTAGGACCAAACTACGTGGACTGGCTCCGTAACCTCAGGATAGTTCTAGGTATGGAGTCTTTGACTTATGTCCTCGATTCCCCTACACCGCAAGTCCCAGGGACTGATGCGAGTGACGACGACCGGGCTGCGTATGTCAAGTGGCAAATAGACGAGCCAAAGGTCAAGGGCTATATACTCCTATCCATGAGCAATGAGTTGCAGCGAAGCCACTCGAAAATGGAAGTGGGCGCCATTTTGCTTCATTTGAAGGAGCTCTTTGGTGAACACTCCAGGAGTGCTCACTACTCTTTGACAGAGCAACTGTTTCATTGCAAAATAGATGAGGGCAGAGACGTTAGAGAACATGTGCTGAAAATGATCGGTTTGATCGAGAGACTCGATGCACTCGACTTCCTCATGGACAATGAGCTCCAAAACGATCTCGTGCTCCAGTCACTGCCGGCTTCCTTTAATCCCTTCATTGTGAATTATAATCTGAATAGGGTCGAGATGACATTAACTGAGTTGATGAACCAGTTGTCAACGGCCCAAACTCAGATGAAAAAATAAAGGGAAAGGAAGTGGCTCTTGTTGCGACTTATAAGACTCGGAAGTCGATTAGAAAGAAAAAGTCGGACAAGCCCATTAAGCCCAAGGAGGAGTTTCAAAAGGCAAGGCCAAGAAAAACGTGTCTAAAGGCGCCAAGCCCACGGACAAATGCCTTCACTGCAATGAGCTCGGCCATTGGAAGCGCGATTGCCCGAAGCTAGCCGCCTCAGGTAAAGAACTTTATGTTTTAGAAACTAATTGTTCTATGACTGTGTACTCCACTTCATGGATCCTAGACTCAGGAGCTAGCGCTCACATTTGTGTTTCAAACCAGGGTCTGGAACGAAGTAGGAGGTTGGCGGATCGAGAGGTCATGATCAACGTAGGAAGCGGACATAGTGTGCCGGCGACCCACATTGGATCAAGAACTCTTGTTTTATCTAGTAGACATAAGTTATTGCTTTCTGATTGTTTAGTATTGCCCAGAGGGCTTAAGAATATTATTTCTATTCCCGTTTTGAGCGGAAACGGATATGAGTTCCGCTTTAGTAAAATATTTGCGATATTTATTTTGGAAATAAATGCGTCGGAAGTGCAACTTTACTTAACGGATTATATTATCTAAATGTCAAAGATAAAACTGAATCTGTGAACACAATTACCAACAAACGAAAATTAGAGACCAATATGAGACAATTGTGGCATTTCGACTTGGTCATGCAGGAGATCAAAAAATTCGTGAGTTGGAGAAAAATGGCATGATTAAGCCGTTGGGTTCGGACCCTTATCCGACTTGCGAATCGTGTATCCTTGGAAAGATGACTAAGTCTCCCTTTACCGGGACTTTCCAAAAAGCCACATAACTTCTCACTTTGATTCATACAGACGTTTGTGGGCCATTCGGGGAAGCGGCTCGAGGTAATTTCCACTACTTTATTACCTTCACCGACGATCATTCAAGATTTGGGAAGGTATATCTTATGAGATACAAGTCTGAAGCCCTTGATAAGTTCAAGGAATATAAGGCTTTAGTAGAAAAACAAACTGGGAATCATATAAAGGCCATTCGATCTGATCGAGGTGGCGAGTACATGAGTCTCGAGTTTGACGAGTTCTTGAAAGAGAACGGGATCATTTCACAGATGACACCGCCGGGAACACCACAATTAAATGGTGTGTCCGAACGCAGAAATCGAACGCTGTTGGACAAGGTTCGATCAATGCTAAGTTACACAGACCTGCCACTGTCGCTGTGGGGTCATGCGTTATTAACCGCAACGCACGTTTTAAACCGAATCCCTTCTAGTTCTGTCGACCAGATCCCTTATGAAATATGGACTGGTAGAAAGCCGAGCTTGAACCACATAAGAATATGGGGTTGCCCCGCTTTTGTGAAAAAGCTCAAGACAGAAAAATTGGAATCGAGAGCTGTGAAAGGACGTTTTGTCGGGTATCCTGAGGATTCCATGGGATACCAATTTTACTTCCACGACGATCAGAAAATCGTTGTAGCCCTTCAGGCTCACTTTCTCGAAGAAGAGTTCGTTCGAGAAGGTGGAGTGGGTCGTGAAGTAACTCTTGGAGAAACGACAGAAACGATTTCACAAACTCCAGTGTTAGAAGACACCGTAGAGCAGTCCAAGACGCAATCAGAGTTGCGCAGGTCTGGTAGAGTATCTCGCCAGCCTGAGAGATATGGAATGGTACACGTCGAGCACGGGGATGCTGCGACGGGGGGTAACGTCGGGGACGACCCCGCTACCTATGACCAGGCAATGACGGATATAGACTCCGTAAGATGGCTTGAAGCTATGCAAGTCGAAATGGATTCAATGCACGAAAATCAGGTCTGGACACTTGTTGATCTCCCCGATGGTTTTAGACCCATTGGGTGTAAGTGGATCTTCAAGAAAAAGATTGGATCAGACGGACTGGTGGATACATACAAAGCTAGGCTTGTAGCGAAAGGTTATAGTCAAAAAGAAGGAATTGACTATGAGGAAACCTTTTCGCCCGTTGCGATGATGAAGTCCATTCGGATATTACTTGCGATAGCAGCGTATAACGATTATGAGATTGGCAGATGGATGTGAAAACCGCGTTCCTAAATGGATACCTCAAGAGGAAATATATATGGAACAGCCAAAGGGTTTTACATCACAAAAGGATGCTCATAAAGTATGCAAATTGAATAAGTCAATTTACGGACTTAAACAAGCCTCTAGGAGCTGGAATCTTCGGTTTGATGAAGTAGTTAAGAGCTACAGATTCATAAAGAACGAAGATGAACCATGCGTCTACAGAAAAAGCAGTGGGAGCAAGATATCGTTCCTCGTATTGTACGTCGATGACATCCTTTTGATAGGAAACGATATTGGGATGCTCTCGATGGTGAAAGCATGGCTTTCGACCGAATTCTCCATGAAAGACTTGGGAGAAGCGACCTACATCCTAGGAATTCGTGTCTATAGGGATAGAACGAATAAGATGTTAGGGCTCTCCCAAGCCCTATACTTAGAAAAGGTCCTGAAACGATATAACATGGACAATTCTAAGAAAGGGTTCTTACCTATGGGGCATGGGATACATCTCTCCAAAGCTATGTGTCCTCAAAGTGAGGCAGATAGAAAAGAGATGAATGGAATCCCCTATGCATCCGCAGTGGGTAGCTTGATGTACGCGATGCTTTGCACGCGACCGGACATAGCATACGCTGTGAGCGTAGTCAGTCGATTTCAAGCCAACCTGGGTAAAGAACACTGGACAGCAGTCAAGAATATCCTCAAGTATCTTAGAAGAACAAAGGATATGATGCTGGTCTATGGAAATGGAGAATTAGAAGTGGAAGGATATACGGATTCGGATTTCCAGTCAGACGTGGACGACCGAAAATCCACTTCAGGTTTCGTCTTTACACTCAACGGTGGAGCAGTATCTTGGAAAAGTTCCAAGCAGAGCACAACTGCTGATTCCACCTGCGAGGCTGAGTACATAGCCGCCTCAGAGGCAGCTAAAGAAGGAGTTTGGATGAGAAAGTTCTTGGAAGAACTGCAAGTGGTTCCGATTGCCAAAAAACCACTGCCACTGTGGTGCGACAATAGTGGTGCAATCGCGTAAGCGAAGGAACCAAGATCTCATAGTAAATCCAAACACATAGAAAGAAAATACCACGTGTTACGTGGATTCGTTGAGAGTGGCTACATAGCCGTCCAGAAGATTGCGACTGCGGACAACGTGGCCGACCCATTCACCAAGCCTTTATCTCAGGCAGTGCTGAACAAACATCTCGAGAAGATGGGTATTAGATACAACAGCGCATGGCATTGAGTGCAAGTGGGAGATTGTTAGGGATATGCCCTCGAATGCTATACGAGGATTGGATATGTATAGGGCAATAGCTTATTTATAATTCGATTGTCAATGTAATCAAATATTGTTTTGCGTATTAATAAAGGCATTATTCGTTTATTGGTTATATGAGTTCTTTACTTAACATCGGGTAAAGCAATAAATGAATAAATCCAAATGTGTCGAGTTGAGTCACTGTTCTCGATGGGTACGAGAGATGAAGGCACCAGTGGACTCTTAACCTCGAACTTAAAATTGGAATTCAACCCTAAGCCGAGAAATTCGAAAAATGCCTTAAAGGGTATTTTCGTAATTTACAAATATGGTAATAAAAATATTTGGAATATTATTTATTAAAACTAAAATTCGAATTTATATTTTATATAAATTTCGAAATATATTTACCATATTTGAAGATATTTTAATATCTTAGTTAGTTTTCTATTTATAGTATGTTCCTTTAATAGAATTTTGAATTCAATTAGGAGAGATATTTTGGCAAGAATATCTCTCATATTTAGGAACAAATATTTCGAGATTTTAGCCTTGTTTAGGGCTGAAAATTTCGTCATCCCCTACTATAAATAAGGGTGAGACCCTCGTCAAAGAAAAGGACACGGGAAAAGAATCGACGCGAAATTTCTCGACCCGAGAATCGAAACACGAACACACAAACGCAAACCACTCTCCCGAGCGAAGGATCAATTCTCTCTAGCCATCTTCGGAGAATCGAAACCGTGGTACACTGCGAGGTCGGCGTGACGATCTAGACGATACCCAACACGACCGCGGCCGACGACGTAATTGACGAGGAGCTGCCACTCGCTTCAAAGGTAATCTCTCACGGGTATGACCCGCCCTATTACGTGTCAACGTGATTAGAGTTTTCGATCCGAGCTGCGAAGGAACCTGGAAAAAATTTTATTCCGCACCGTATCCCGGGGCGTTGCGTCTCGGGTACAAACCGGGTACCTTTCCCAACAAGTTGTTGCATCAAAGAAGGGTATGATGCTAATTCATATTTTTTTGCTTGTGCCGGATTTGGCTCAAAATTTTCTATGTGTTGGGCAATTGATTGTACATGGTCGTGCGGACTTCGATGGTGCGGCTTGTAGAATATTCGATAAAGTCAAGAAGAAAAGAAAATTGATGGCCGTAGTCAAAATGGAGAGGAATAGAAATTTTCCACTCACACTCAAACCCGAAAGAAGTGTTGCCTTGAAGGTTGGTGTTGAATATTGCTTGTGGTTGTGGCACAACAGGTATGATCATTTAAACTTTTAGAGCTTGAATTTGCTAAGTAAGAAGGAAATTGTGTATGGGCTACCAACTATAGAAGAGAAAGGTGGTGTATGTGAGTCGTGTACTTTCGGCAAGATACATCGAGAGTCATTTTCAATGGAGAAGGCGTGGAAAGCAAGAGCACCATTAGAGCTTGTTCACACCGATACTTGTGGTCCCATGAGCACATACCCGCATGGTGGAAACGGGTATTTCATCATCTTCATTGATGATAATTCAAGAATATGTTGGGTTTATTTTTGAAGCAAAAGTCAGAAGCGTTTTATGTCTTCCAGAAGTTTCAAAGGATGGTGGAGAGACAAAGTGGCCGGTTGATAAAGAAATTGAGGAGCGATAGAGGTGGCGAGTACAACTCTAAGAAGTTTCAGAAGTTTTGCGAAAATATCGGCCTAGAGAGACAATTGACGATTGGCTACACCGAAGAAAAATGGGGTGTCCGAGAGGAAGAATATGACCATTGTCGAAATGGCAAGAACGATGATGAATGAGAAGAGGCTACCGTTGACATTTTGGGCGGAAGCAACATACACAACGGTTTACTTGTTAAACTGGCGTCTCACAAAGGCGGTAGAGAACAAGACCCCATTTAAAGCTTGGTCCGGCGATAAAAAGCCATCCGTGAATCATTTGAAGGTGTTCGGGTTCATTTGCTATGCTCATGATCCGAAAGAAATGAGGCATAAGCTTGAAGTTAAGGTCGAGAAATGCTTATTTGTTGGATATAGTATAAATTGAAGGGGTATAGGCTTTTTAGCTTGATGAGTAACAAAGTGATAGAGAGCCGAGATGTGATTTTTAACGAGAAGGACACTTGGGATTGGAAAGAGAAAGGGGTTGAAAGCGTATCATTTTCCATACAAAGTGATGCACGTGAAGAGCCAAGTGATAGTGGGCCTGATGTTGAAGATGAAGGGCCGTCATCTCCAACAAATAATATCGCGTCGAGTTCATCATCTCCAGCTCAACACCGATAAGAATGAGACGTTTAAGCGAAGTTTATGCAAGATGCAATTTTGTTGTTGTTGAACCGGAGAGCTTTGAGCATGCTATTAGCGAAGAAGTGTGGAGAAATGTCATGTGAGATGAGATAAAGATGATAGAGTAAAATGAGACATGAGAGTTGGTTGAGAAGCCGGAAGAGAAGAATGTTGTCCGCTTGAAGTGGATATATCAAACGAAAACTAGTCTGGATGGTTCGGTGCAAAAGTACAAGGCGGGATTGGTGGCAAAAGGATACTCTCAACAACCCGGTATTGACTATCATGAGACATTTGCACCGGTTGCAAGATATGAGACTATTCGGTTGTTGATTGCTTTGACGACACACAATGGTTGGAAATTTACCAACTTTATGTGAAGTCGGCCTTCTTTAATGGAATGTTGAAAGAAGAAGTGTATGTGGAGCAACCACAATGATTTCAGTTGGAAGGTGAAGAAGAGAAAATATATAAATTGAATAAAGCTTTGTATGGGTTGAAGCAAGTCTCGCGTGCGTGGTATGGAATATAGATGCATACTTCTCCGATAAAGGATTCAAGAGGAGTCTAAGTGAGCTGACGCTTTATGTAAAGCAATGTATCGATTCTATGCTTCTCATTTCTCTTTACGTTGATGATTTGATTCTTACGAAATGATGAGAAGATGATGCTTGAGTTCAGGAATGACATGTTGAGGAAATATGATATGAATTGTTTGGGCTTGTTACATAGTTTTTTGGAGATTGAGGTTGATCAAAGAGAAGACAGTGTATCTATTTCTCCAACGAAGTATTGCCAAAATATTTTTGTGAAGTTCAAGAGGGGGGAGTGTAATCCCATAATGACTCCGTCGTTGTTGAATGAAAAATTGGTGAAAGAGTATGATAGGGTGATGCCGATGCGGCACACTATAAGAGTCTTGTTGGGAGTTTATTATATCTTACCACTATGAGGCCCGACATCATGTATGCCTCGGGATTATTGTCTCGGTTTATACATCGAATGAGCAAGACACATTTTAGAGTTGCCAACAAAGTGTTGAGGTAAATTCAAGGTACCAAAAGTTTGGGTCTTTTGTATGAGAGAAATAAAAAAAAAAGTTCGGAGTTGTTTGGGTTTTGTGATAGTGATTGGGCTGGTAGTATGGATGACATGAAGAGTACATCAGGATATACATTTACACTTGGGTTCGGGTGTTTAGTTGGGCGTCGAAGAAGCAAGATAGGGTAACACATTCTTCAACCGAAATCGAATACGTAACTACAAGTGAAGCTACGAAGCAAGTAGTGTGGTTGAGAAAGATTCTTGAAGTATGTGGGAGAGACAAGACATGCTGATGGTTCTCTTTTGGGACAACAAGTCGGCGATTGCGATGTCGAAGGATTCAGTGTTCCATAGTCGAACAAAGCATCTTAGTCTCAAGCATCATTACATCCGCGAGGCGGTTGAAGATGGTGTGATAATCGAGATCAAGCACGTGAAGACCGGAGACCAATTGGCGGACATCTTCACGAAAACACTCCCGGTGACAAGCTTATTTACCTTCGGTAATTATTGGGTATGGAAGATAAAAATATTAAGGGGGAGTGTTAAAGTTAATATTTTTTATTTAGTATGTTTTGGGGTTTTAAGGTGGACCTTTATATTCTCATTTGATTTGGTCATGTAGGATTGCTTGCTTTTGGCTTGTGAAACAGAGGACTTTTGCCGTGATATGAAAAGATATATTGAGCATAAAAAAAAAACGGCAGCAGCTTCTCTTCATTAAGCTCTGCACCAAAACGAAAATGACAAAATAATCAACAAATATCACGCTAACGCCTACAATCTAACCCATCCATATAAAATATTCACTTTTAGTTGCCCTGTCATAGTTTTTTAAATCGGTTACACCGGTTTGAAATTTTGTTACACTTAAGGAAACAATATCATAACATTGTATTACAGTTTTAAGTATCTGTTTACTTATTCAAAAGATCCATTTTTCCTCACGATTGAACCAGACCTCTTTCTAATTTTATTTTTTTTGTGATCAAACAAATCTCAGAATAATAGTTTAACGAAGAAAGAACAAGTCATGCAGATTATTGGATCCGCGATATAGCATTAAATGAAACAAAACTTCGGAAACTAAAAGTTTTTATTTTCGAAAGTATCCAATTAATTTTGTAATCTATAGAGGTATATATATTATCTTTCTGTTTGTCTAACTTCCTCATACGTCAAATCCAAATTTATGCCTCTTGATTTATCAATTTATTTGATTGTGGGGTGGTTGCCTGCTCCACGAGTCGGTGGCTTCCCCTTTCCTCGTCCACGACAACACTTTCGTGTCTTCTTCCAATTCTCCCCCTCATGACGATCATGATCGCCAGGATCGTCGTGTCCCTGTTTTCAGCGGGAGCTTTCTTCTCGGCAGGTGGTGGTTGGGGCAATTCGGGGCATTGATTAATATGTCGTATAGCTTCTGTTCGGCTGGGGTTCCATTTTCATCCGTCACGGGAGCTTTGCCCTTGTCCCGTGAGGCGGATTCTATCATCATACACATTTTTCCAAGAATGTTGTCTTTGAGAGTTGGGACAAATGCGTCGGCGGTCTCTTTCAGGGACCGGAAGGTCACATTTGTGACGAACGGGGGCGATAACCTACCAGAGCCACTAAGGCGTTCCGTTGTCACAAGTCGGAGTAGGTAACCGACGCGTGGCTTGCACATGATGATCGAGTTAGGGAGATCGACATGGAGATGGATCAAAATGAGGCTTCGTCTTTGGCAAGAAGATTGTGCCGTCGTGACAAGGAGATGGAGTTGGTAGGCATCGTAGGAACTCGGGTTCGGTAATAACCCGATGAAGCCACAAAGGCGATTCTTCGTGAAAGAAACTTGGATCATGAAGACTTCCCGTTAACATTGATCTAGGAGCTTTGCTCATAGAAGATGGCATGAACCGTTGTTATTTTGATGTTGCAACGGCATGACTTGTATCAATCCTCGAAACTTGTCTAAAAATGACATACTGAAGTTCTAACATGATCACAAAGATTATGTGTTTTAAAAGTGTATGTGTCTTAGAAGATATTAAAAATATGGGAAGTGAGGACACACTAGACTCGATTGTGCGCAAGGAAGAGTGGTGTGGCGCTAGTCGACCCAACTGAATCATGGAAACGAAGTATCCGTACATCCGGTGGGACGTAGTGAGTGCTTTTGTTATTTGTATCAACAAGCCTGCACAAGTCGGTTAAAGTAAGCACTAAGATAGTGTAAGGAGCCACATTTTTGTATGGAAATTTTTGAACTCGTAAGCTCGAGATTCTCCATTTAAACCCGTCTAATGATATTGGAGAAAATATCTATGAAGTTAGATGAGGAGAGGAGATTTTTGTTTCTCTTTTTTTTTTATATTTTTCTCTTTTCCTCTCTCCCTTTTTTTTATTTTTTTTCTCCTATATATATACATATATATTTATTGTATTAGTAATAGAATAATAAAATATAAGAAATAGCGGGATGAGGATGTGCCATAGCGGAAGTTTTGCGAATGGGGTTATATATATATATATATATAAGAAATACGAAAAAAAATATAACAATATTTTTTTTTATACCTTACCCCTCAAACAATGCTTCTTAGAGTAAAATTGCTCCTCCTCGAAAGATCCGTAGTAGGATCGAAAAAACTTTCAAATCTCTTTTCCCTCAATTCACACATTTAAAGTTTATTCCCCCTCAAATTTAATTATTGCTCTCCTTAAACATTATAAGAGTCACTCCTCTTTGAAGTTAAAGAGTTGCTTCCCCTAAAATTAAGCTGATTTAAAAATGAATATTTTTATTTGAAATAGTTTTTATCATTTATGTGCGTAATATGCATTTTGAATTTTAAATATTAAAGTTTTGAATTGCAAATTTAAAAACGCACCATTTTGAAGAATATGTATTTTTCAATTCAGCTCGTATGTGTACTCAATTTAAAACATTTGAAAGTTCGGTTAACTAACGCATGATTAAAATGTATCTCTTTAAACTGTAGCTGTTGTAGCTCACGCCGCTTCCCTTTATCATGTATGTGGAGCCAGTACGTCAATGTGCCATACATGAGGGACGAGTGTGGTTGCTCGCATCGCTCACCAGTCCTGTATGTGGAGCAACCCGATATATCATACATGTTGGGATGGTGTAGTTGTTCACGTTGCATACCAGTCATGGGTGTGGAACAGCTACTCAAAATACTTATACATGCTGGAAATCTGCAAAACAGATTATTGGGACTTTGGCACTCAGTTTAGAATGGGTCCTCCTTGATTAGCGGATAACAATTAAGCTTAGAATGTGTCAAATTTGATTCTAAATCATCCATTAACGTACGTTTAGGCACCCAACTTAGGAACACATTTCAGATTGATTTGACACGGATAACTCATTTCAGCTCGGGTGAATGTGTGTATAGGTTTGCAAGACATGGTCGAACTTGGAATGAGGCTTGAGCTAGCACCGATCAAAAGGAATTTTATTTCCTCGACTTGCTTTACAGTTAGCAGGGCTGAGAAGTTAAGTTGTTGCGAATGCTTTAATGGTATTAAAGTTGCCTATGGTTATGCTAGTAACATAAGGAGATATATCTCATTGAAGGACATGAAGCTAGTGGGATACCAAAACTCATGATTGTCATGCATTTATGCAACATATATTTCCAATCCAATTTGTGGTATAATGCCAAAGTACGTTCGTCAAATGCATTTCAAAACTATGTTTCTTTTTCAACGCAATATGTAATAAAGTTCTTGATTCGGAGGTGTTAGACGAGCTACGAGCCGGTGTTGTGATGACATTGTATCGGTTCGAAATGTTTTTTCTTCCTTTTTTCTTCGATATCATTGTACATCTCATTATTCATTTAGTATATGAAATTAAAAAATTTGGTCCGGTCCACATGTGATAAATGTATCCTTTTGAACGATATATGAAGATCCTCAAGGGATATGTTAAAAATCGATATCAGCCATAGGGTAGCATCTTGAAGGATACACAACAGAGTAATGTGTTGAGTTTTACACTTCATATTTGGCAAATGGGAAAGTGATAGGGTGTCAACTTCTTGCCACAAAGGACGATTAAGAGGCAAACCGTTAACGAAGCCAGTATTCAAGACAGTGTCTCGATAAATATGAGAGTCAGCAAATTTCCGTGTTGCGGCATATTCCGAATGTGCACCCGTTCATGGAGGAATACATAACTACCTTACGACGCGAAAATCCCACTAAAACGGAGCTATGATTACATAAAGAGCATAACATATCATTTTTAGATTGGTGCAGATCGAGAACACTCTATGCAGAAATCGACTGCGATTACAGTCAAATGATTAAGTGGCTAGCATGGGACCCGAATGGAATATCGCGACATATGAAGGATACGACATTAATGGATACACTTTTTACACTAAGTGGCGAGACGATAGGAGCACATCGCAGAACGGTGGGGTCACACTAGTTGCGTTGTCCATAGAAGTCTCTCGTGGAAAAGATGCTCAAGTGACGAGTAATACAAGTTCGTATTATGGGTTTATAGAAGAAATATAGGAACATGCCTACAAAAACATTTATTTTACTTCGATGTCAATGGGTAGATCACCCCGGCCACACTCGGAGTTCTCATGGAGCGGTGCATATTATCCATTTCCATCGTTGGACGTGCCAGTGAGACTTATGTTGGCACTTATTTAATGTTTACCATACGTTATTCCGTAATAAATATTTATTCTTTTGAAATCTTATAGTATCCTAAGGCACGATTGTTAGGGATATGCCCTCGGAATGCCATTCGAGGATTAGATTAAATCATAAATCGTATAATATATTATTCGATGTATATTTAAATATTATATTCAAATATTTTAATTTAAGGAATAAATAGTTTATTTATTATATTCCATCTTAGGCATATTATTTATTTACGGATATTCTTTACTTGGCATCCGGTAAGAAGGTAAATAAATAAAACACATATATATCACGAGTTTAGTCACTGATTCTCATGGATTTGAGACAGGGGGCACGGGCACTAGTGAGCTATTAATCTCGAATATTAAATTCGTCCAAAGTCTTAGGCTCCAATTTGGTGTTGTAATTACCGATCACGGCCTATTTGTTGGCGAATCCTAAATGATTGTGCCGATCAATCACTTCTGAAGTGGAAGGTCATGACATTGATATAAGTAGAATCGGGGAACAACTTATATTTGGACACTGACTCATAATCGAACGATTACGTGGCTTTACTCTTGTAGTGTCAATGATTGATCGATTGACTATAGTAGTATACGTGAACCTTAGACTGAAGGGTCACTGACGGAGTTGACTTCGGAGTCTTGGCTTGTTACTAATTTGCTAGGTCTGCATTGTTCGGGGACGAACATGGATCGGCGGCGACATGCGGTCTTGTAACAAATGGCGACTGCGGGCTTCAATCGCCTTGACGGATACACAATTTCATAAGTAAACGATAAAATGTCATATATATAACCGGGACGGAAATTACAAAGTATTCGCGCAATGAATTAAAATTGACTAACATGGGACATTTAGTGCGGTTTAGTAATTTCATCGTCATGAATTTATCATAGTGTCTAGTTAGTGATCAGTTTGACGTAATCATGGCTCTCACTCTACGGGACTTATGTGGATTATGATTACATCAGATACGTACTCAACTCGGGAGCAGTACGGTTTCACGGGATTGGCTAGGTGAATATCGAACTCTTCGATTCTTCTCAGTGCCGATTGAGACGAGCCTAGAGAGTCAGGCTTAAAAAGGATTATTGAGATAGTATCGACAAAAAGGAGAGAAATAAATACTTAGCGTGCTTAGAGTCGTTGAAATTGACGGTGGACAGATTTCGAACAACGAGACTTGAGTTATAGTCTAAGTGTTCTGAAAATAAAGTATGGACTAAGGCCAAGGGCCGAATATTGTACTAAGGTATTATTAGATAATAGAATTAATTATTGTTAATGTTTACATTGACAATGTGGAGTCAACACCTGAGTCAACATTGGACTATCCTTGGTTTTGTCTTTCATACCCGAAAACTTTATTACATAATTTTGGATTTATCACTGCACGAGTTTTTGGGAGAAAAGACAAAAAGGGGGAGATTGTTAATGTTGACATTGTTGACATTGACGATGTGGAATCAATATTTGAGTCAACATTGTTTGACTCAGACTTGTTCCATCCTTGACTTTGTCTTTCAAATCTAAAAACCGTTTACCATATATTATGGCTTGATTTACGAGTGTGCAGGAGTTATTTTCGGAATGGATATGATCCAATAAAGTGGAGCTAAAAAGAAGTAGTTATTTCCGGAATGGATATGATCCAATAGAGTGGATGGGATATTTTGGGAATGGATATGGAGCTAAAAGGAAGGAGTTATTTTCGGAATAGATATGATCTCGAATGGAATTGCAGCTATATAAAGAGGAACTTCGATCTCATACTAAAACGATGGACGACGAACGATAACGAGCGACGAACGAGAAGAAGACGAAAACGAGAGAGCTCGATACATATATTCGTCATCACAATTCTTTACCTAGTGTTTTACCTTCACATAGATCGTAGGTTATCTGTGTGAAGATTAGGAGAGTCGTTAGATTCTTTACTAGGTTGTTTTTACTATCTTCCGATAGTTCGACTTTTTGTAATCCATTCTTTGTAGTGGAATTTTGCCCTGAAGGCGTGCAGCGAGTTATTTAACTGGCTGCATATTTTAAAATTGTGTCTCCGTGGTTTTTACTGCTAAGTTTAAATTCTGATCCCGAATGTTGTTTTAACATTAGGGTCAACATTTAAGTTTACTTTTAACTTAGCTATTTCCATATCAATTTTATCGGGACCTTCCGCACCCGCACTTTCAAATTTAATCCAACTTACATAGTACGGGTGAAAATGGTATTTCATTCTAGTATAATTTCGAAATATTATTTAATAATTTCGGAATAGTTATTAAAAATTTTAAAATATTGCATTGATAATATTATAAAGTGGATGGTATCTATATTGTCATTATGGTATGACTGGTTTAATGTTGAGAGTTTGAGTTTGAGTGTATTTGTAGTGAGGGTATATTTGTACTTTGGGATGTATAGTTAGGTAGTTTTACGTATTTTAGATAATATAAGGGTCAATGTGCAATTAGAAGATATACATATAAAGAGGACGATTTCCTTTTCTCGATGCTGTTGTAATTCATTTTTCCCGATTGAATAAAATTCTTGTTGATACTTTTACAAGTGTTGACATGGTATCAGAGCCATTGTGCTCTCCAATCGAATCACGATTTTAGGGAAATAATCGACCGAGATTGACGAGCGCAGCGAAAGCTATGGCTGATGAGAATACAATCAATGACGAAAATAACAAGAAACAAGAACCAAAGAAACAAGGTATTATTGATTTCAGCGATCCGTTGTATTAACATCCTTCGGATACTCCAAATTTAGATATCGTAAGTGAAGTATTGAGAGGAACAGAGAAATATAAAGTTTGGAGTCGGGAGATGATTGTAGCCCTGGAAGAGAAGAATAAATTGGGATTCATTAATGGATCGTGCAAGGAACCAGGAAATGAGGATGCTATGAATCAACAATGGCGATGATGTAATGCATTTGTGAGTTCATGGATTCATCGCTCGCTATCGAGGGAATTGATTCAGGGGATTATCTACCGTGATTCATTGGAGTCAACCTGAAGAAATTTGAAAGAGCAGTTTGATAAGAACAATGGAGCAAGACTCTTTGCATTGTATCGCCAAATTAACACAATTACTCAAGGGGCAAACTCAGTCACAGAATACTATTCAAAGCTGAGAAAATTTTGGGACGAGTACGCAACTTCATTCCATCTCCTTCCAATAATTTGTCAAAGAAATACATTTAATTTGGCGATCAACTAAACATGATGCAATTTCTCATGAGGCTCAATGATGGACATAGCACCATGAGATCACAAATTCTCATGATTGCTCCACTACCTACTCACTGACAAGCGTACTCGATTGTATGCAATGAGGAGACACAAAGGAATATCCATCTTCAAGGAGATTCCATGGATTCAAGCTATATTGCTCTACAAAGCAATGCCAATGCAGATCAAAGAAACAATGGAGTGCACATAAAACGGCTTTATGGTGTGATCACTACAGTTTGGGGGGACATTCCAGGGAAAATTGCTTCAAGATCCATGGATATCCACAAGGTTATAACCGAGGAGGTAGAAGAGGATCAAGAGGTCGAGGACAACGTAGAAGATTCAATAGTCAAGGACAAGACAACTTTCTTGGGCAATGGAGTGAAAATCAGTTTAAATCAAACTCCATAATTTCTGATCCACCTGGGACTTCACAATAACATGTGACAATGGTGAATGCTGCTCCAAAGCCACCTCAAGCAATGGTGCCACAATTGACCTCACAACAATATCAACAGATTCTAGCAGTACTTGGAACACCACCTGGACAGGATCCTGCAACCTCAATGACATTTGCCAACCAAGCAGGTAATGCCTCAAGTATGGTCTACCATAAGTCCTTTGTCACAAGTAGTTGGATAATAGACACGAGAGCAAATAAACATATGATGTCAAATGATTTGTTATATGATGCTGGTTCTGTCAAAGATGATCTTGATACACTTGTGAAGTTAGCAAATGGTGATCTCAATAAAGCATCCAAAATTGATTACCACAAGTAAAGATTTGAGGCTTGTAAATGTGTTGTTTGTACCTAATTGAAAGCATAATTTACTATATGTGTCTCGCTTATCAAATGACTATAATATGTATGTTATACTCTATCCCCCATTTTTGTCTTATCCAGGAGACTTGCACTGGCAAGATATACGGGATTGGTAAGAATGGCAACGGACTATAGTACTTACATAGGGCACATGATGAATCTGCTAGTATGAGTTTTGATCTAGATATAAACACTTGTAATAGTGAAGAAGAGAAGTATGAGAATGTAAGCAAGAAAGCATATGATAATAAAGTTTCTTTATGGCATAGAAGATTTGGCCACATGTCCTTTAGAAAACTTGAACTTTTACCTGAATTAAATCTTAAAATATTAGACAATCGATGGCATGTGCGTCCACTGGAAAAACATAGTAGGACTATTTTCCAAAGAAAACAAGCATGACTACATCTATCATGGAATTGTTGCATATTGATGTTTGGAGACCGTATAGGAAACCAACTTATAACAATCAAAGGTATTTTTTACTTGTAGATGATTTTCACGGGCATCATGGGTATTTCTTTTGAGAAATAAATCAGAGGTATATACTACCGTTAAGTAATTCTTGTTTCACAAAATCAGTTTGGACAGGTTAAAACAATTAGATCTGATAATGCCATCGAATTTCTTAGTATAGAATGTAGTACCGTTAAGAATTTGTTTTTTTATGCACAAAATCAGTTTGGACAGGTTAAAACAATTAGATCTGATAATGCCATCGAATTTCTTAGTATAGAATGTTAAGAAAATCTTGTTTTATGCACAAAATCACTTTGGACATGTTAAAACAATTAGATCGGGTAATGCTATCGAATTTCTTAGTATAGGATGTAAAACCTTGTTTGAAACTCTTGGAATTGTGCATCAAAGTTCATGTTCCTATACACCACAATAAAATGGTGTGGTGGAAAGGAAACATGGGCCCTTTTAGATGTAGGACACCAACTCCTTTGTTGAATGGAAAAACACCCTTTTCTATTTAGATGGAAAAGAACCACTTTTTCATCATCTAAAAGTATTCGGTTGCTTATGTTTTGTCAAAATTATACATTGGCCTAACAAATTTCATCATAGGTATAGGTCATGTATTTATGGGATATGTTGTAAACCAAAAAGGCCGTAGATTGCTTGATCTAGGGACAAAAAAATTGTAATTTTAAGGGATGTAATATTCTATGAATATGTTTTTCCCTTTAATTTGAGTTGCAGAAAAGATAAGCCTCAGTCCAAGAGAGCTGATAGGAATAATAAATTTCATGTTTTGATGACAGAAATAAGGAAATCAACGGCAAATGTTTTTCTGATCATGAAATATTAGATCAGATTAACAATTCTTTTCATGATAACAGTGATGAACTTCTTGAGACAAGTTATGCAGATGATTCTAAACGAGGAGAAGAAGAAAGCAATAGAATAATACCTTTGAGAAGATCCGAAAGGCCCAACAAACCTCCAACTTGGCTGAAAGGGTTTGTTTCTCCATTTAATAATGATACTAACCAAGCTTCCTCTATCAAATATCCTTTGTCTTATAACTTGCAGTACAACAGAATAAAGCCTAAGCACACAACATACTTATATGCACTAGAGTGTGGATATTCCAAGGACATTTCAAGATGCAATAAATTCACAACACTGGAAAGAAGCAATGAAAGGAGATAGCAGACCTTGAATTAAATAACATCTGGAAGGTAGTGAATCTACCTAAAGGTAAGGTGTCAATTGGGTGTAGATGGGTATATTCAATAAAATATAGAGTCGATGGCTCTATAAAAAGGTATAAAGCTCGACTGGTGGCATAAGGGTATAATCAAGTAGAGGGAATAGATAATACGTACACGTTTGCACCGGTTGCTTAAACATGTTACTATCAGACTTGTTATTTTACTTGGACCTACTTGCAATTGGACGCTTTGGCAAATGGATGTTACTAATGCCTTCTTGCAGTGAGATCTCCTTGAAGAAGTCTATATGGATATACCCCGGGATTAAAAGAAAAAAATACAGGTAAAAGTAGAAGAGTATGTAAGCTTGAAAAGATATGTCTTAAAACAAGCTTTACACCAATGGAAACATAAGTTCACATTGGCGATGAGTAATTTTGGATTTGTACAATCAAAGAATGATTATTCTTTGTTTGTCAAATCCAGGGGAGTAACTTAGTCATATTATTACTATATGTAGATGATATAGTGATACTCGGGAATGATGATCATATGATAGATGAGACTAAGTGCTATTTACATACAATATTTCAGATGAAATATTTGGGTGAGTTGAAGTATTTTATGGCGATTGAAGTGGCTAGATCACAAAAGGGAATTGTACTTAGCCAACGAAAGTATGTTTTAGAATTATTGGCAGAAACTGGGATGTTGGCTGCCAAACCAATTAGTATACCCAACGAGCATAATCTTAAGTTTACAAAATTAGAAAATGCTAATAAGTTTGGTGCAGGTACTCTTTTGGGGCTAAAAAACAGAATGTGCATTTATTTCAGAAGGTTGTTGGTAAGTTCATATATTTGTGCCTATGTTGTCCAAATATTATGCCAATAAATGCATGATCCAAACAAAGAACATTTTGATGCTATGTACATAGTGTTGAGATATTTTAAAGGTAGATCGGGTCATGGAATTTTCTTTGATACTAACAACAAGTTGTTCTTAAGAGCATATTATGATGCAGATTGGGCGTCATGTCCAAAGTCTAGAAGGTCTTTAACGGAATATATGGTATTTCTCGGAGATTCGTTGATATCATGGAAGACGAAACAAAGCACGGTATCAAGGAGTTCCGCTGAGGCCGAGTAAGAGTGACGGCCACGATAACTGCAGAAGTGCTTTGGTCGCTCAATATACTAAAGGACATGGGAGTTCCAAACCTTGAACCCGTGATAGTATACTCAGATAGCAAGTCTGTAATGCAGATAGCGTCAAACTCGGTCTTTCACGAATGAACAAAGCACATAGAGATAGATTGTCATTTCATAAGGGACAAGATATAAGGCAACTTGATTAGAATCGAGTATTTACCATCACATGAGCAACCCGCGGATCTACTAACAAAGGCATTGGGTAAGCAACAATTTGAACATCTTTTATCCATGTTTGGTGTAGTAGATTTATTTGAACACCAAACTTGAGGGGGAGTGTTAAGAGTTTGAGTTCGAGTGTATTTGTAGGGAGGGTATATTTGTACTTTTGGATGTATAGTTAGGTAGTTTTATGTATTTTAGATAATATTAGGGTCAATGTGCAATTTAAGATATACACATAAAGAGAACGATTTCCTCTGCCCGTTGCTGATGTAGTTCATTTTTTCCCGATAGAATATATTACGTTTTGATATTTTTACAAGTTCACGGTATCTATTTTGTCATTATGGTATTTGGTTTTGAATCCTCATAGCAACTTTCAGTTGCCTTAGAAGCAATAATCGAAGAATTTCAAAAGCCTTGTGTGGGTAATCATCGAGCAAATAATATATTTTGTTGCGCATATATATTAAAGTAGTCATCATGGGATTTATGGCGCATGACTATCGTTGTCAAATGGGTTTGGGACGTATTCATCTGACCCCAGGGATTTAATCTCACCTCTGGAGTGTGTGGCACAATTAAGCTCCCGCCAGGTCTATGTGGTGCAAGTCCACAGCGGTATTTAGGGGCTAGCTCATAGCCAGGTCGAGTGGAAATACATCGGGACAACAACAAAAAAAGAGTAGGCCCTACGAGTGTGTGATAATAAAAAATGTATAATGATCGATCAGATCTATATATGCTTAGCCCATGCCTTTACTCAGATAGACACAAACATGCTTTGAGCAAACTTGGCAATTGCTTTAACGTCGAGCGGTCTCTCGGAGAAATAATCTTGATTTCTCTCTTGCCAAACTTTGAGTTTCTCGCTAGCTATCTACGGTGGTTCTCGTCTTGATACATCTTGGGGTCGGCGTGACTATCTAATGCAAAGACGGAAAATGCTAGTCGCGGTTTACGACAACTAGGGGAACAGTGAACGCTAGCAGTGCCCTTGCTTCAAGGGTGATTTTTTATCCCTTTTATACGGGTTTAAATGTATCACATGCATGTTTCTTTTGTATCCAAGCAATCCGGACTAAATCGGAAAGCCCAAAAAAATTTAAATATCGACCGCCCTGGAAACCCGACCTAGGCACCCGGGGTTCCCCAACAATAACCGATGTTGAACATCAGCGGGCAATTAGAGGTCGTCGCTCTTGGGACGTCCATTCCATTACGTGTGCAAATTCATAGCGTCACAATTGTGAGCAACAACATCGTTGTCTCGATCGATCTTGTTGCTAAAGGAAAGGATCCGGTCTAACGTTTGGTACAAACCAGGTGCACTGGGAGAGGCACAACGAAGCTACCTACAATGGCTCAGATTTTTTGCATACTCCCAGGATGCAGTACGAAAACAAATATATAGATATTCGGACTGTTTCGTTTCCTAAAATTTGTATGCCATATGTAGGCACTTTTCGCCTCATATTTGCCTTACAAATGGAAAAGAAAATCACCACTGAGGTCCTCCTCCAATGTCTCAAACAAAGATGATATCACACGCCTGGACCAGAAGGTTGTTAGACTAGGCGAACAAAGTCGATATATCTTCTCCCTTGTCCCATCGAGATCGTCATAATGCATTTTTCATTATCTTTATGGGAGATGTATAGTATAATATGCGTCGTGAAGTTATGAGACGTCCATCGATATGGAGGATATTCAGGACTTCTCCAGACGTGTGAGTTTGGTGCTCGCTTATCCAGCTATTAATGAGGTATTTTCGATATTGTTACTAGTCATTTAAGTAAAGTTAAATAATTATGTCATAAATTTTATTGAATACCATCATTAGATATATCTGCATAGCCCGTCATTGTCGTTCCAGTTCTTAAACCCGAGTCGTCCAGGTTTGTTGACCCGTGATCAGTCCAAAATAGACTGCTACGATGCGGCCTTCAAAGAATCATGGACGCCATGTAGTTATGTTTTTTGTCCCTACTATGACATGTAAGAATTAGTATAATATATTTTTCCTTCATATATTAATATCTTTTGCCTTCAAGCTAATTTTTTAGTTTATTTAGGGACCCTTGAATTTTGTTGGTCATCAACTTCGCCCCGAACAGATTATTTGTGTTCAATCTGATGGCGCCAAATGCAGGTCTTAGGAAAATTGATATCCGTGATATATTAAACTTGTAAGTTTTATAAATTAAAATTGATAATAATAATTTTATTTTATATAATAATGTTGTTATGTACTTTTAAATTTCAGGGCGATAAAGCCGACAACGTAAATGGGTGTCGTTTAACTTAAGAAGAAGACATCTTCGCTAGTTCGAAACCATGCAAGGTTTGAATTTTTCATGATTTGCAAAGTCACTCCTATTTATGATGACTCTAAATTAACATATGTATTATTAGTTAAATCTAGTGCCGAAAACAACGTCAGGTTGTGAATTGTGTGGCTTCTATTGTTAGATCATCATTATTGTCTTCAACAATTAGTGTTAAATCTAGTGCCGACAACAACGTCAGGTAGTGAATTGTGTGGCTTCTATTGTTAGATCATCATTATTGTCTTCAACAATTAGTGTTATCTTTGTTTGCTTGGTATATATTAGGCCCTAATGTGTTAGTATTTGGGCAAAGTATTAACTAAGATTTTGAAAGCGTTTGTTAACCAAGAAAAAACCCCGCGTTTTTATTTCTCTCTCTTTCATCGACACAACCGTGAACGAGATCACCGATGATATCATTCTTGATTCTTCATTTTTGTTGATTATTTAGATAATCGAGATCCTACATTTACGTTATGGTACATGCATGATATTTTCAGAAGTATCAGACGAGGTCAAAGCAACAACTTGATAATGGTAAAAAAAAATAAAACTATCTTTGTTATATTAATATGTTTCAATGTTTATAGTAGTTTGCCCAATGTTTTATAAATATTAAAAGGCTTCGTTTACGACGGGGCGGTGATTGAAGAAGTCCGTGAGTTGTGGGCCGAGTACTTTAGTACCATATGTTTTGTTGAGTGAGTTGCACTTTGATTTTGTGGGTTTTTATTACTTAAACTTTGATTGAATGTGATTTATTAAATTAAAGTGTTTGAAGAAACGTAGAATTATGCTTTATTAATTTGTTATCCTTGTAACTAGGGGCGTAACTCGTAGTTTTGATAGTGTAGGACTTAATAGTAAATATATCGTGTAAATATGTATAAATACAATGTACACTATCGAAATAAAATAGAAGTTATTTCCAGAAAATTCTCAAGTATTGAATTCACATTCTAGATAGAGGAAGGCAATCGAAAACTTCCACTCTCTAATTGTTTCTCTCTCCCGATCTTCAAACTCGATATTCGACCGAAGGTAATTCTCGAGATTTCTCATTCGAATATCTAGAATTCATGCTTAGATTGATTGTTAGTTGATGATATGGATTATCAGGAATAAAGCACGACTCATCGCCAAGGGGTACAATCAACAAGAATGTATTGACTACGATGAGCGTATGCTCCGATTGCACGTATTGAAGCTATTCGATTATTTCTAGCATATGTGGCTCATAAAGACGTCAAAGTCTATCAAATGGATGTCAAAACTGCTTTTCTCATCGGCGTGATAAAAAAAGAAGTCTACGTCGCTCAACCTGAAGGGTTCGTACATGAAAATCATCCTGATTATGTCTATCGATTGGATAAAGTTCTCTACGGACTAAAACAAGCCCCTCGTGCTTGGTATGATGTTCTGAGCAAATTTCTAGTCAAGTCCAACTTCATAAGAGGAACAATCGATACGACACTATTCATCAAAAAGCAAGGCAAAGACTTGATGATCGTTCAAGTTTACGTTGATGACATCATCTTCAGCTCGACAAATGAACGACTCTGTCAGAAATTTGTTGATCTAATGAAGACCAAATTCGAGATGAGCTTAATAGGAGAACTCCAATTATTTCTTGAATTACAAGTCAAGCAACTCGAAGATGGAATATTCATCCGTCAAACCAAGTATATCTGAGATATTCTGAATAGATTTAATCAAGACAAGAGCACACCTATGAATACTCCCATGTCAACAAACTGTAAATTGGATGTTGATCCATCTAGAAAGGCAGACAACATCACAATCTATCGGAGTATTATCGGATCTCTTCTCTACTTGACGTCAAGCCAACCCGACATCATGTTCACCACTTGCCTCTGGGCTCGTTTTCAAGCTGACCCGATGGAGTCCCACATGCACGCAGTCACGTGAATACTACGCTATCTCAAAGGAACTCCCGACTTAGGTCTATGGTATCCTAAAGATACTGATTTTAGATTAATATGCTATACCGACGCTGATTATGCAGGTTGTCGAATGGACAAAAAAAACACGTCTGGCGGAGCACAATTTCTAAGCGATAAGTTGGTCTGTTGGTCCTCCAAGAAGCAGAATTGTGTGTCAACTTCGACGGTCGAGGCGGAGTACGTCGCGGCTGCCAGCTGTTGCTCGCAAGTTCTATGGATGCGGACACAACTACACGACTACGTGTTTGAATTTAATAACATTCCCATTTATAGTGTTTCTCAAAGTTTATTGCCATTACTTGCAATCTTGTTCATCATTCACGCACGAAACACATAGATATTCGTTATCATTTTATAAAAGAACATGTAGAAAAAGGCACTATAGATATGTATTTTGTTAAAATGGAGCTTCAACTTGCCGACTTATTAACCATGGCATTGGATGAAAAACGATTCAAATTCCTTATTGCTAAGTTAGGCATGTTGAATCTCAATCTTACTTGAAATGTGTTTTACATGTTCTATTATGCTTATGTAAGAAATTCTATGTGCTTCTTGATATTCCTTGATTATCTTGTGTGATTCTATCTTTCAAATTTTTTTATATACAAATAAAATATTATATATGTAATAATAGTAGAAAAAAAATAGGGGATGGCGATAATCTTACCTATTTTGAACTACTCACAAAAATATTTCTTTGATATATGATTAGTTCTTTGCCTAAACATTCATGTGACATTCTTTTATTCAAAGAGCTTCGTTTGTTTCACTAGACACAAAGTCACATCATATATGTGAGAATTTGAACCTCAATATTTTTTATTCTTGGTGTGTCACACTTCAAATGACTAATCCTTTGGTTTGTACTCGTAGCTTCATTCTTGTTTTTGTGTTAGTTTGTCATGAAAATGATATAGGCAAATTACGATATTCCTCACTTGGCCCAAATTATAAATCCTTTACTTTTACCTCTAGAAATCCCCGTTGAGCCTCCTCTAACATTCTTTTTCTTTTGAAACCCGATTAAGCCTTCAACATTATTCATAAGTTTCGGGGTTGCTCAATCAAGAAAAAGAGGGGGTGAAAAAGAGATGTACATGATGAATGTCTCAATCTTTATAAAAGAGAAACACGGATCTCGCCGTGAACTTCTCCTAGATAATCTCGTATACTCCTAGAAGAGAAGCACCTCGAAGTGAACTTCTCCAACGATAATCTAGATCTTATATGGAGAAAACGAGAAGAGGAGCACGTCCTTGGGTTCGAATTCCATAACTGTGAAACCTTCACAAGGAACACGATCTCGACCCGAAAACAAAAGAAGATCTCATCTCTCAAAGCTTTGTAAAGAAGACATGACTCATCTTGAGCAAGTACAGAAGAAAAGAAAAGCAAAAGGATCATAAATGAATTTCAAAAAGGGCCCCTGGAATTGAAGAATTTATAAGCTCACTAATCCTCAAATTATTCTACCCTTTTAGTCAGAGCCTAAAAATAATCCATTTAAAGTCCCTTTGATTCAAAATGATGGATTCACTTGGTAAGTTGATTAAATATGCTACGATAGCAAATTAATTGATATAATTTTCTCGTGATGATATGAGTGATATATCTACTAAATATGTCCATGATAAAAATAAATTGAGTGTTATGAGCGAAACTAGTGAGAGTTGTTAAAATGATTCATACTATGATCTTCGCATATCAGTTCAGTTACATGATTTGACGGCAAATTATTATTCTATATGCCATGAGAAATTTTTGCGTGATAATGTTCAAAATGAAAAATCGGACACCAAAACAAAAAAAAAATTAAAAAAATTTTGTTTGAAAATATTTTCCCACATTTTAAATGCATAAAATGCGAAATTTTTCGTCAAAAACGCAAAATTTTCATAAATCTATGCTGAATTGATTAAATGCGTTACTTGTGCTTATATAGTAAATTCTCATATACAAAATTGTTTTATCTATGTGCTAAATTGCCGAAAAATTTAAATGTGAATTTGTTGAGGGGGAGTTTTACATGAGAATTTGTTCTTTATCTTTTAAATGATTTACTTACAAGCACGACTTCTAATATTTTTTTTGAAGTATCACAAAATATTTCGAGATCATCTGAGGAGTCAAGTGTTGAATTTCATCAATATTGGGAGATAATTGCATTTATTTCAAAAATACAGGGAGCATTATGCAAATTTTTGGGTTCACAAGTAAAAGATTAAGCTTTTTGTTTAATCAGACCTGAATTTTAACGAAAGCCCAAAATATATTTTTTTGGCCCAAAACCCTTTAAACCTTACCTGATCGAAAAACTCACTCTCCATCTCACAGTCGAAAAACTTTTCGTTTACCAAAATCTCTTCGGCGATTTCTTCAAAACTCTTCAATCTTCATTGATTTTCTGTCAAACCTCGCCAAATTCGAAAGTAGAAACCCGTTTCGGATCATCTTCCCGTTAAAAACGGACGATTCGCGACGATTTCTCAAAATCATTTGACGAAAATTTTACTTCAAAATTTTCGACTGAAACGTCTGAAACTCTCCAAATTAACGTGTTTAAACTCGACCATTTGGATTAAAATCATGATATTTAGATTCGCAACTGATTTCTAATCGTTCCGAGTCCATATTAACTCAAGTTTTACCCAGAAATCGTCATTTACGTTTTTAAGCGTTAACTGTTTGATTTCAAACTTTTTCGATCGAAAATTTTCTTATCGCAAACAGTATCATCGAAGAACTTTAGTTTCTGTTAAGTTTTATTCGATCGCAAAACTCAGCGGTGAAAACTTTATGTTTTCGATATGTTTTATTCGATCGAAAAACTTCGCGGCGAAAACTTTAGTTTTCGATTAAATTTTACTCGTTCGCAAAAATAAGCGGCGAAAACCTTAAGTTTTTCGATATATTTTTATTCGATCGCAAAACTATGCGGCAAAAAACTTAAGTTTTTCGACAACATGTTATTCGATCGTAAAAGTAAGCGGCGAAAATCTTGAATTATTCGATAATTTTTTTTCGATCGCAAAACTTAACGATCGAATAAAAACACGCTGAAAAGACTTAGCAAATTTTTTCAAATTTTTCTCTAAGTCTTTCGATAATAAACTCTAACACTTAAAAAAATTTGAAATTTTTCTAAGCATTTTCGCCATCCACATTTACTTCGAACAATTCGCATATGAAAATTTCCATCTAAATGAATTTCACTGTCGAAATGGCACATCAAGAGTACTCTCACATGTACTCTTCTGACATTTGCATGACGGTTCACGACAACAACTACCAATTGGACTTTGCCACCTTTCGGTGTCCGGATGAAGTGATAATCTCCATCCTCAAAGGACATCCTCTATGGTCAGCTCTAACAATGACGGCTTCTGTACACATGGTCTACATCCAGCAATTTTGGGGATGTATGACGAGCCACATCATTAGGGATGACATGCGATACACAACAAAGATCAATAAAAAACACGTCATCCTGGACAAGAATTTACTAGCCATGGTGCTCGATCTACCGCATCACAAAGAATACGACCAACTACCAACAAATGCGGTGATCGTCAAAGATATGCTCCGGATGGGATATAAGCCACCGCTGACCAAATTGGCTAATTTCCAAAACAGCGGGATCCCACACCCATGGAGGACACTGTTCGACATCATCAATAAATGTCACTCCCCAAAGCACTACGTGTTCGACAAGGCGAACGGGAACATTCTCCTAATCTTCCACGGAGTTATTTTTTCGAAGAAATATGACGTGACCCAGCTAATATGGAATGACTTAGCGGACCAAATGCGTCAGCTGGAGACAAAATCGAAGGCAAAATTCCTTCCGTATGTTCGGTGGTTCCCGATGCTGATCTTTCATTCCATGGACGTACATCCGGAGATCCCGCACCTACCACCAGTTGGAGGTTATATCCCGCCACGACTACGCTTCTTTCATAACCCGAAGGCAGTCGATTTAGCACTCCAGCCGATGCTGATCCCACTGGAGTTGCTCAGCCTAGCTGATCCCACAGACGAGGTCCACCAGGATTATTGCCAAAATAATTCCATCATAGAGGAAATGGTACGGTCAATGGATCAAGCTCCGATGTCTTCCCAACAAGAAACTTTGGTGGTGCCACACGAGCCAGAAGCTGGGGCTCAGGAGACAGAAACACCGGCTGTTGAGCCTGAAGGTGTCCCTCAACAAGTCGAATCTCCTGAGGCCACCGAGTCTGGTGGGAATGCAGACTACAACGACGGGGATCACGACAACAATAAATTTCTACCCCTTCTGCATCTCCTTCAACTCAAATAGCTTCAACGTCAACTCCTCCACCACTTTCGGATCAGACAACCACACAGATTCACATTGAATCTGTTTCAACACCCATAGAGATGGTACATACTGTATCATCTCAAGGATTGGGTGGAAGCCCCGTTGGACCCCTGACATCTTCGGAGCAAATAATAGGCCAACCCACTAAAAGTGGTGACTTTTGGATTGTTAACGGATGTCTTTGGACGTTTCGGTATTTCAAGTCCTCTCCAAGGCGGCACATCGGAAATCTTCTCCGATGTTGTGACAGTGGAACGCCTCCCTGGCCCCACTCCACCCATGATTGTGACGGAGCAACGACTGCAAGAAGTCATGTCCTCAACCATCTCTTCTCTTGAAGACCAACTGATGGACATGATGCTCCAAGCTATTGAGACTTCCCGACGGGATACCGGGAAAGCACCAGTCTCATAAGCAGTTCCGTCCGAAGCACACACCACACACGTATCCTCACCACCACTAACAACCACCATACACGCTCCCATACAACCCACCCTAACCACTCCAACTCATTCACCTACCCTCATCAACCCATAAACCATTCCTATCACCCAGCTTCACGACATCCTCATCTCTCGACTACTAGCCCTAGAGACCAGGACTCCAGCTGAGAAGAGTCTCTACAAACGGCTAATAGATGAACCTGAGCCGCCCGCCCAAACACGGTGCCGTGAAGAAAGCTCCCGCACGAAGCGAAGACATGACGATCCCGATGATCCGGATCGTCATGAGGGGGGAAACGACAAAGGACCACACGAAGCGGCCGTGGTCAGAGTCGAGAAAAACAAACAACGACTCGAGAAGCTAGAGGATCATCCACCAACCCACCAACCACACAACCCACTACCCGCCAACAAACAACCACAAATCCCACCACATCTCACACACAAACACTACCTACCCCTCCCAAAAGTCCAAATACAATCCCAACCTCTAACCTCCTCCAAAATCAACCAGAAGCAGTCATCTACGATCCACATGTGATCGTAGATGATTACATCTTAAACGAGAAGTGGCTGACGCAATGGGAACCAGAGGAAGCTGTTCAAGCCAAGCTTTCCAACGTCATATACTTCTTACAACAAGCTTCGGTAGATTTGGTGCTGCTTGAAGACAAAGAACTTCAAGAGGGCGAGAACTACAACTCCACACTCCTCGAACTACCAGAGATGATCATGCATAGAGTTGCTCCCCTCCTCTCTTATCCAAGGGGACTGTCAGGGTCGAGACGCCTTGGGAGAATGTAAGGATTAAAGTCTCATTCCTTGAAGACATAAGGAAGCAGATTTGGAGGGCTCATAATCGTATCAAGAAGCTTAATGAGCTGAATCTAAGGGGCATCCACTGGGAAGAGAGGAAGAAGATGTAGCACATCTTCTTACTGAACTACCTTTGTCCGGATCGAAGTGGCATCCCAACGGATCAACTCAGAAAAAATTTCAGGGACAAGCCACTGATCCTCCAATCGTGGGCGTATCGCACACGATTGGAAGTTATCCAACCCCGATCTATCACATCGAGCGAGCGGACAACAACCATACTCGAGAGGAGATAGATGAAAGCTATTTGTCGTTCCTTCCACCAGACGAAGTTTATCGTCTGTTTCAGATGTACAAGAAAAAATACCAGACGCCCTCTGGTTACATCAAGAATGAAGGACTCGAAGGGTTAAAGAGATTCATGGTGCGGCAGATCAGTTCCACACCGCACACGACCTTCAAATTGTCGTAGAGAATAATATGAAGAAGGCCAACATGGAGTCTCCCCTCATGAAAGGCTTCCCGCTCAACAACCTCCCAGAAAATTACATCTTCAAGAAACTAGGCCTCGCCATCACTTATCGGAATCCAATTATGTGAAAGACGAGAGCTATGATGAAGTCTGAAGTTCCCAAATTTTGTGACGGGACGTTGAAGCTCGTGCGGAAGAACATCGAGAAGAGATTGGCGGAGATCACTGAAGAAACGATCTTCGAGGATCTTGGTGAAGAAGAGGCCCCTCTCCTAAATGAGCTTCTAGATGCAATAAATGAAATATTGGAGCTAAGGAATGTTGTCTGACACTACGAGACAGCATTGGGATTGAGGAGATCATTCTACACTCGACAAGGATAAACGGAGTTGAAAAGAAAACAAGCACAAAGGGGGAGATTGAAAGAACGTAGAATTGTGCTTTATTAATTAGTTATTCTTGTAATTAGGGGCGTAACTCGTAGTTTTGATAGTGTAGGACTTAATAGTAAATATACCGTGTAAATAGGTATAAATACAATGTACACTATCGAAATAAAATAGAAGTTATTTTCAAAAAATTCTCAAGTATTGAATTCACATTCTAGAGAAAGAAAGGCAACCGAAAACTTCCACTCTCTAATCGTTTCTCTCTCTCGATCTTCAAACTCGATATTCGACCGAAGGTAATTCTCGAGATTTCTCATTCGAATATCTAGAATTCATGCTTAGATTGATTTCTAGTTGATGAAATAGGACCTAACAGCATTTTTGGCTTTGTTGATATTGTTATGGGTTGTTGGACTGATTGGTTGGTTTGAATAGTGTTTCTTGGGATTTCAGAAAACAAATAATAGCGATAGGCCCACCTCGGGCGTCCAACTAACGCCTACCGAAAACATTGATAAATAGCGACTAACAAGTACTTGGATATCTACTTTAGTTTTTAGTTGCACATTCGACTAACATGTTGAGTCGTAAATCTAGTACAGTAGAAACTCTATAAATTAATATACTTGGACCATCAAAATTTATTAACTAATCGATATATATTAATTTATAATGCAATGGTCAATTTTCAAACACCTTTCAAACTTCAACTTATTTATCATACTATGTGCATATATCAAATGAATGGCTCAATTTGACAAAATCATTCAATCTTCTACTTTAGAGAAGAGATTCAAAATTAAATTCATTTAAACAAAAAACAAAGACAATTGGGTCTTTTTCAAGAAACCTTAATAAAAATATGGAAAATTTTGGCAGGTAACCCAATGTGTAAGGCTTTTTCAACTAGTTCAAATTATTTTTCAGTTCCAGTAGGTACCCCTATGTTTTAGACTTTTCCACTTAGTGCACAAACTATCCTTTAGTTCCGATAGTTACACCGGTCTTTAAATCTTTTCCATTTGGTGTTAAATACATTGATCAGTTAATATAGTATTTAGTGCACAAAAGTCATCATTTATCATTGTCGATCATATTATAAATCATGAACACCACATAGTAATTGTTCAATTTATTTGGATACCATCGGAAAACCCTTTAAACACACAGGTAACTATCGGAATTGGAAAATAGTTTCGGCACCAATTGGAAAAGCCTTAAATGCATTTTATATGGGACCTATAGAAATTACTAAAAAAATGTATTATCTTATAATATTAGCGAGCTTATTGATTTAGCTCGGTTACCCCGAGTGTCGGGACCGAGCAAAAATATTATTTTAGAGAGTTTATTAAATAATCGAGTATTAATTAAGCGAGTTTCTACTGTATTTCTTATTGCAAGTGAAATTATAGAAACTATTTTGTTGCGGAAGATTTGTATGTATGTATTTTGGACATATTGATTAGAAATTTCAATATTTATAAATATTCACATCAAAAAAATCTTCAATACCCAATGGTTGGTTTCAACAATAAACACAAGAATATTAGGAGTAAGACAAGTCAAATGTATTACAAGAAACATTCAAGTCGCAAATGTAATATTGATGCCGAGTCACGGAGTTCAGATTTTTCCATACATCAAAAAAAAAAAACAATAATATTTTGAAGCTTCAAATTTAAAAATACTAACTAAAGAATGGACCCAGATAGGCCGCAGATATTGATGCTCCTGTTCCTTCCCCGGTTTATTTAATGCCAGAGATTTGAGTTTGATAATATAATAAATACAGAGTCACCAAAGCTAATTTAAATACACAAATATATATTCAAAAATTTCCCTCCATACCGTCATTTTCAGCTCGTGATTATCATTCATAGCACTTTGCAGTGCTCAACATTAATGACAAGTTGAACGAAATAATAATTGTATGCCGACTCATTTCATTTAATACATAAACCATCCTAATCCAATGCCCTACATATATATGTGTGTGAAGTATAGCGTATAACCCCATAGGCCATTTACGACATACATAGCCAACAAACCTTGAAAAGAGATCAAACATTTCGAAATGAAGCATGTTTATCACGATGGCTACTGCAGTGATGACACATTCGCAGACGTAGCAAAGAGGAAAAACACCTGCCAAAGCTTCACTTGTACGTCGCCTCTATTTATTTTATCTCGTTGGCTCAATGGCCGAAATTCAAGAAAAAGATTGAAGAAAGTGGTGGACACGGAGAAGAAGATTATGAGAGGAGACGATGACATTGTTTCAGGTAAAATTTCAATAAGTTTTCTAATGGGTTTTTATATATAGATAACAATCAATTTTATACTTGGCAAATCGATTCAGATGAAACTGGAAAAGATTTATCTTTCAACCTCGGACTAGGGTTTGGCTTGCTCTATCTAATCGCAATAAGCAGAAAGAACATCGAACTCAACAAAGCGGATAACAACAAACAGCTTTGTGTCTCCGCCTCTTCAACAAACACTAATAAACCCCACCCAGAAAAAGAAGGTGAAACTCTACGTGCACGCAGCCTCACGCTACGCGAAATCGTTTTTGGCAGCAGCAGATTCAAAGGGGAGAAGAGCTTGAGAATAGACCAACTCGAGGCGGAGCTGGTAGCTGAATTCGATCGTTTTCAGCTTCACACAGAGGAAGAACAGGAACACGAAGATTGCTACTCTGAGGTACGATAAAAGATTTCAGACAGTATACATACATACATACATACATAGCTGTGTGTTAGTTTTCCTTCGATAATATAAGTGTCGTGATTAATGTATATTTTTTTATCAGGTTAATATTGAAGACAGTGCACCGGAAGAGAGCAACAGCATGAACTCAGAAGTCGTCATTGACGATCATCACGAAGAGGATTATTGCTCATTTTACAGCGTACCTGCAGTAGAACTCGAGAGGAAGCTGCACGAGCTGTTAGAAGAGAGACAAGAGGAGCAAATAAACGAACTCGAAGAGGCTTTGGAATACGCAGTACAAGAGCTTCGAGACAGGGAAAGGGAGCTTCGTTGGTGGAGAGACACCGCTCGCCTTGTGTGCAAGCACCTGCCTGATATTCGTGACATAATGTTCTTCAGACAGGCTAAGCATTCACGGCATCATAGTAGGATGGCTGAAATAGTAACGGAGGTAAATGGTTGATGACGATTGATCATGAGTGTCTTTAAAGAGTTATTGTTGGTCGATTTCTCTCGTTGACGAGAAAATAAACAATTGTTCGTGGTTCTTGAGGTTATTATATATTTATATATCGTACATCGCTGTACTGTGATGTGCTTTATTTTTTTACGTTGTAATGCGGCACGCCGTTGGCTCTGTTAACATAGTAATTTCGACAAGTTTCTCATTCTTCTACAAAAAATAGTATTTCGGGCTAATGCCTAATTGTTACTTTAGATGATTCTTGGAAGAACCTTAAAGATCTCCCTTTCTTACTAAAAATTGAAAGAACGAACAAACGAATTGTTAAAGAACGAAGCCCATGATTAAAATCGAACCTCCATTGCAATAAAATAAAAAATATTTGAAATCGAGTGTTTTTTTTTTTTCTGTTAGTACTGTTTTTGAAGTCGCAAGCTATGTTGTGTTATGTTGTTAAACCATGAAGCTCAAAAAGAACTATCTATCACATGTGACTGCAGCAAGTCAAGTCTTCTGGAAGGGTACAGTTGTAATACTGATCTACTAAATCGATCCATTTTTTTTCCTATCTCGATGCTCTATGCGGCGGGCATGACTTCGATTCAATTTCTAGAAAACAAAAATCCGCTAATAAAAAGATTGCGGAATTACCTATAAAATGACATCACGCTAGACTAGAAGGATAGCAGAATAATATATTCAAATAAATATAACGACGATCTTTATTAAAGGTTGAATACATATATGGTCAAGCGCGTTTGCAAAAGATGACGGAGATCAACATAAGGAGGCCTCGGGGATATACAGTAATTGTCTTTAGGTAAGCTTTGACCATTCAAATAAAATGAGAAGCAAGTCATTCGGCAAAAAGAAAACGTGGGATGTTGTTGTTATTATAATTATATTATTATTATTATTATTACATAAGGAGGCCTCGGGGATATACAGTAATTGTCTTTAGGTAAGCTTTGACCATTCAAATAAAATGAGAAGCAAGTCCTTCGGCAAAAAGAAAACGTGGGATGTTGTTGTTATTATAATTATATTATTATTATTATTATTATTACATAAGGAGGCCTCGGGGATATACAGTAATTGTCTTTAGGTAAGCTTTGACCATTCAAATAAAATGAGAAGCAAGTCCTTCGGCAAAAAGAAAACGTGGGATGTTGTTGTTATTATAGTTATATTATTATTATTATTATTACATAAGGAGGCCTCGGGGATATACAGTAATTGTCTTTAGGTAAGCTTTGACCATTCAAATAAAATGAGAAGCAAGTCCTTCGGCAAAAAGAAAACGTGGAATGTTGTTGTTATTATAATTATATTATTATTATTATTATTACATAAGGAGGCCTCGGGGATATACAGTAATTGTCTTTGGGTAAGCTTTGACCATTCAAATAAAATGAGAAGCAAGTCCTTCGGCAAAAAGAAAACGTGGGATGTTGTTGTTATTATAATTATATTATTATTATTATTATTATTACATAAGGAGGCCTCGGGGATATACAGTAATTGTCTTTAGGTAAGCTTTGACCATTCAAATAAAATGAGAAGCAAGTCCTTCGGCAAAAAGAAAACGTGGGATGTTGTTGTTATTATAATTATATTATTATTATTATTATTATTATTATTAATGATTATACTCTCTATTATTTTTCGCGACTAGACTTAGACAATGGACGGAGAGGCCGGACTATCACACGTGACCTGACATATGTGATTGAAACGATTAGCGTGGTTTGCAGGTACTGCGCTGACCCCCGATTTACAAAGCCTCCCAGCTGGGTTTTCCGGATCACCCAAAAAAATAACAATTATAATAACAAAAATAAAACACATTTGGTAAAATTACCATAAAACATAAATAATAATAAAAAAAGATATGCACTAATATTTAAAGTGAGCATATATAATTAGTTTAGTACTACATAAATTAATAATCATGGAAATTTAATGATTAAATTTTTTGGATCCCCATCCCCGCCAACGACGAAAAAAATTTCCCCACCTCCACCACACATGGAGAAAAACATGGGGAATCGCCTCTCAATCGGGGCGGATTCTCGTAGGGAACGAGGAATCCCCTCTCCATTGCCAAGCCTACTCCAGACCTTTTTTTTTCCAAAATAGAAGCTTAAATTTCACAAACACAAACATATATGGCTAAACAACTCGACGAGGAACCCACATATACTTATACTATCTCTCAGGAATTACAATTTACTTCCTATAATCATGATAAATTGCAACGCACTACTCTTGACACTCCCCCTCAAGGTTGGTGTTCAAATAAATCAAACACGTCAAACTTGGATAATAGATATTCAAATTGACTTATACCCAAAGCTTTTGTTAGTAAGTATGTGGGTTGTTCTTGTGATGGTATATACTTGGTCTTGATCACGGTCTCTTGAATCTTATCCCTTATGAAGTGGAAATCGACCTCAATATGCTTCGTTCTTTCATGGAAGACGGGATTTGCCGCTATTTGCATTGCCGACTTGCTAGCCGTATATATTGTGACTAGCTCCACATTCTTGATCCCGATGTCCTTCATTATACTGATCAACCTCATGATTTCAGCCATGACGGTAGACATTGCTCTATACTCCGCTTCTGCCAAGCTTTTTGAGACCGTACTTTGCTTCTTCATTCTCCCGATATCACTGAATCACCGAAAAAGATCATGTATCTTGTCAAAGATTTTCTAGATTTGGGACATGACGCCCAATCTGCATCGCAATATGCCTTTAAAGACGTATCACTGTTGGCATTAAACAATAATCCTAGGCGAGGTTTTCCCTTAAGTACCTCAAGACTCTAAACATTGCGTCAAAGTGTGCCCATTTTGGGTCATGCATGTGTTGTGACAACATTTGAACAACATATGAAATATCGGACCTTGTTAAGCATAAGTATATTAATTTCCCAACAATCTTTTGAAAAAAAGGTACATTTACCTTTTCAGTTGTATATGAATTATCATATCTCTTCAATCTGTTTTCTATTTTCTCACCAGCAACAATGTCTTCATAGTCACCTTGTTCTAACTTTCAGCTGCAACGTAATATGCAAACTTAACATTTTGTCGTCGGCCATCACGATGATTTTCGTTGGGTTCTGTTCTAAAATTTTATTTTGATCTGTGAGCGCAAACGCTCTGATACCATGTGAAGGATTGAAATAGTAAAAATAGTTCTCTAATGATTGTAATTATTAAGCCTACAATTACAGTGAAGTAACCGACATATACTTCTCTCTCAGGAATTACACTTTAATCCCTATAATCATGATAGATTGCAAAGCACTACTCGTAACACTATAGATGGCGATATAGTTTTAGGATTGTATAGAGAAGCTAGAGAAAGAGAGATAGAGATCCTCAAGACTACTTAAAAAATGCTAAAATTGATCAAATTTGATGAATCAGCTGGGTTCTAATTTTGGATAGTTCAGTAAAAGTGAAAAAATTGTCAATCGTGTGCCTAGTTCATCAATCTATATTGCAAACATTTAAGAGTTTGTTTAAAAAACTATATTTTATATATATGTAAAAAACAGAAATAAACCCGCAATCTAAAATAAGTCTCTCAAACTGCCATGTTTCTCACTACGGATTCAAACTATGTCTTTATTCATGTATGAATTAAACTTACCTTGTCTAATATGACTTCAACTCTATATTCAAAACGACATGTCAATCTTTATTTATTAAAAATCAAATAAATAATATTTTTTGTTAAAAAAACCACCCACTGTGAGTTTTTGAACTTGCTTAATTCCCAACTGCGACGACCATCCAAACAGATTATATTTTCCTTCTTGACATTGCACCAACTCTTATTTGGAACCGTGCAGTGAGATTTTGGGTAATTGAAATATATAGCATGACTTTTTAGTAAGAATCATTGATTTACACTTTAAACATTGCATGTGATTGTCGAAATTGCTCCTAGGTTATCATGATTTTATGTGTTCTTCTATATAAAAAGTTATGAAAGCGTTACAGCACAAGCATATGCGATGCAATGTGAATTTTTATGGTCCTCAGCCAGCAGATGGAATATTACTCGATGATCCAAAGCAGACATGATCAATCGCAATAGATGTGAAATATATTGGATTTTATTACAGGTGTGCGATGTCATGATATAGAATATTGACAAAGTTTAAGGCAGAGGTGATCTGTTGGACATTTTGGTTGATAAAATTGCCAATAAGCAATGAAAAACCCTTCGTTTCAGTAAGCCTTCTTAGAAATAAACTGGTTAGACGGTACGTTAATGTTGTTTATTTTACTATTTATAATTAGATTTATGTTTCCATGCACACATATAGTGGGCACCGGTTACTAGTTATTATTAAGACTTACGACCACTTAAAAATTGTCCATATCATTGGCATGTCAATTACAATACAAATTTCAACTTTACCCTTGATTTTTATAATTATTTTAATTACTTCCTCACAAATTAATTATTTATGTAACCTAATTAAATCAATAAACAATTAAAAAATTTCTTACTAAACATTTTAAATTAAAAATTACTCTAAAAATATATAATAGATATATTTATATTAGAGCGCATATGCTTAAAATACTAGTTATTATTACTCTTTTTCCTCCCTTCTTTAGACGATAGTATTCTCCTCTCCATTGTGTAATCCTTTTATTTTACTGCAGTTATGAATGACATCTCCATAGGCCATCTCCAACCGAAAAACTCATTCTCAAACTCAAAATTCACACCAACTTTTATAACTTTTCAATAATACCCACATATTTTACAAATTTTCAAAACAATACTTTAAGATTATATTACATATAACTAAATATAAAAAACAATAAGGTATAGAAAAAAAACATCGACGCAATCACGCCGATTTCCTAGCACTGAGGCCCGTGACCAGCTGTTCGTGACGTCCATTGCCTTGCACGAGATACCTATAGAGCGGGGTGGACCAGTTTCAGAACCTTGACGATGTAGATCTTATAGGTCAACACGAAGAGCCGCCGTAATTGGGGAGTTTCTTCCCGACCTTCGGCTTTTTCTCGGTCGCCAGAGCCTTCAAGGCTGCGAGTTCCTTTCCCGCTTGCTTCTTTTCGGCTTTTGTTGGTGCCATTTGATTGGTGTGCTCTCAAATTTTTTCACGTTCCTCTTTTGGTTCAGAAAATCATCACCGTTAAAGTTACCATCTTCCTAATCACTGCACAATTTAGTCTTCTTAAATGAGATCGACCTCAGCTCGCTAACCCAATCACTCAGCTCTGCCTCGTCGTCAATCAAACTCGTGGAAGTCCCGACACACACCTTGTGTCCCGCACCCATCTCTCACATCCCGAATGGGCCGACTGGTTCACTATACCCAACCGAGTCAGAGCAATCGCTAGCGTTCGGCTTAGAAGAAGCTATTTCGCCGTATCTTCAGCCAATAGTTTCCAGCGTCTTCCCTCACAAGCTCCGATACCATTCGGTAGGGGGGATATTTTGATAAAAGGGATCGAAACATATTTTATTTAAGCTGGAGGGATTGTATGGAAAAAGTCAAAAATACCCTCGAGTAAAAAGTCATTAATATTAGTTTAGTCACTTAAATGAATTCGTCGTTTCAGTTAAGTCTTATTCGAATTCGAATAAGCTTTATTCGGGTTCGAATAAGATATATTCGATTTCGAATAACCCTTATTCGAATTCGAATAATCTGGGTTATTTGAACCCGAATAAGAGTTATTCGAGTTCGAATAAGGTTATTCGAGTTCGAATAAAGGTTATTCGAGTTCGAATACGCTTATTCGAACTCGAATAACCCTTATTCGGATCCGAATAACCTTATTTGAACCCGAATATGGCTTATTTGAACCCGAATAGGGCTTATTCGAACCCGAATAAGGCTTAATTGAATGGTGAAATATTTAAAAACTAATATTTGAATTCGCTCTTCGTATTTTGCTCTCACTTCTCTCTAAACTCTTATCAAGAAAATGACTAATTAAAGTTACACTTATTTGAATGTCTTAGTTGAATTCATATAAGCTTATTTGTATTCGAATATTACAAATTTCAAGAATTAATCAGTTATGGTAAAAATAATCAATTTTAACTCAAGATAAAGATTAAACTCGATTCAAGATGAACATTATACGAAGAAGCTTATGAAAGTTTTGTGTATCACAATATAATTAATAAACATTATTCAATAAGTTCATCGAAGTTTGTATATCACATTGACACAACTCATTTTAGTTGCCATCATGTAGAGCACATGTTTAGATATCATATTATAGTAATTCACTTAAATACAAGTTGTAACATTATAGCAACTCACACAAAACTCATTTAAATTTTCATTACATTTACCCAACTCATTAGACATCTTCATTAAACATTGTCATAACTAATTATAGTATTTCATTGACTATTATTTGATATTAATGACTTGATATTATTATCATAAAACTACAAGTATTAATTATACTCTTATTTGAATTCGAATCATGGTCTTTTGGGTTCTAATAACGCTTATCCGAGTTCAAATGGACTTATTCGAGTTCTAATAAGGTTTATTTGAATTCGAATAGGGTTATTTGAACTCGAATAGGGTTATTTGAACTCGAATAGGGTTATTTGAACTCGAATAGGACTTATTCGAACTCGAATAGGGTTATTTGAACTCGAATAGGACTTATTCGAACTCGAATAGGACGTATTCGAACTCGAATAAGGCGTATTCGAATTCGAATAGGCTTTATTTGAACTCGAATAAGACTTATTCGAATTCGAATAAGTCTTTCAATCTTATTCGATTTCGAGTGTATCTTTAATATTTTCAATTATTTCGCCTAAATCTACCTTTAATCATAACGAAAACTCAAGACCCATGCGAATTTGTATTAATTTTTCAGAAAATCAGTTAAGATATGTACTAATTTGAAGATGATTTTAAGAGAAATGACGAAGAAAAAGCGACGAAATCTGCATTCTAAAACCTAAAAAACGAAAATATAATTTTAAACTATTATAATATTGTTAATTAAATAGATATATTGATTAATTACTTATTTAAGTAAGTGAATCCCTCTTATCTAAAAAAAGAAAAGTCGCTCCCTTTTTTTTAATTTTATAGGAAATTAATCCCTTTTGTTAAATTAGCCCTTCGGTAGGGTCTTCAGAATTGCAGAAGCGGCAGAGGGTACAATCGAAGGGACGGAAGGGATGGTGGGTGCTTTAAATATTATAATACATAAAGGGCTATTATGGGTTCTTTAAATATTTGAATAAATAGAAGGGCTATTATGCAAATTAAAAACAGCAAACGCATTTTATGCAGTCCGACGCAAATTTGAGTTTTCCTTACGAGAGAGAATTGACAAAACCCATTTTGGTTATGGATTTGAAGTATACTTTTATTCTATTTTTTTGGATTTTGCCGATCCGTTGGAGATGGTCTTAAATTACATTAAAAGTGCAATTTGCTTCTAGAAAACCATGGATAAGTTAATTAAATGTAGAAAATAAAATTGCTGTACTAGTCTATAATCCATTAGTGTTTGTTGCCAAAGTAATTTAATAAATGTCATTGAATTATTATGACTGTTTCCCCCGATATGAACATAAGAAGAACCTTCCAAAGAAATTTCAAAATAAAGAAAACAAAAAGTTCAAACAACTTGACATGGTCGACAAGGCAACTAAGTTTATTATTTCCATATCTTGACATCTCTTTGCGGTAAGGTCACGAAGGGTCAAAGAAAGTGGCAATAACGTTACCATTACAAACCTTCCTAGAAATATCCTAATGACTAAATATTATTATTATTCATTCCAAACGAAAGCCGCCGCCTAGAGTTGACTTGTCAAACACAAAACACACACACATATATATATATATATATAAACCACCATACAAGTTCAGATCCATTATCAATCTTTCAACCAAAACCAGTATTAGAAATTCTTTCAATTCTTTAACATAAACACAGAACCAAGGAACCAAGAACTACAGCACATAGATCAAGAACAGCTGAGACAAAGGCGGAGAAAATGGAGACCGGAGACTTGATTAGGGCTAGCAATAGCCTGAGAGCAAGCAGCAGAGGAGGAGGCGGGAGCTTGAGGGTCGACAGCTCCAACATATGGAGGAACACCGGCGTCCAAGTGTTCTCTCGCTCGACTAGGGAAGAGGACGACGAGGAGGCCCTGAAGTGGGCCGCCCTCGAGAAGCTCCCCACCTTCGACCGGCTGAGGAAGGGGCTCCTCTTCGGATCCAAGGGCGCCAGCGAGGTCGACGTCGGCAGCCTAGGGTTTCAGGACAAGAAGAACCTCGTCGAGCGGCTCATCAACACCGTCGAGGAGGACAACGAGAAGTTCCTTCTGGCCCTCAGGAGCAGGATCGACAGGGTCGGCATCGATATCCCCACCATCGAAGTGAGGTACGAGCACCTCAACATCGACGCCGAGGCCTACAGCGCCGGCCGCGCTCTGCCCACTTTCCTCAACTTCATGAAGAACATCGTCGAGGTAAAGTATACGGTTGATTAGCAGCAGCAGCGTTTTCATTTGGGAAATGGGTCCTTACTGATTACGAAATCAATAATTGCAGGGATATTTGAACGCTTTGCATATACTTCCGAGCCAGAAGAAGCCGTTCACAATACTCAAGGATGTGAGCGGAATCATAAAACCCTGCAGAATGACGCTGCTGTTGGGTCCTCCGAGCTCCGGCAAAACCTCCCTTTTGCTGGCTTTGGCCGGAAAGCTCGACCCATCTCTCAAGGTAAGCAGCAGATGGATAAATTTATTTCTAGCTTTTGAGCGATAATTTTGTTTTCCCATTTATTTACGATGCCGATTGCTAAAAATTCATCTGTCTTCTTCAGTTCGATGGCCGCATCACTTACAACGGCCACACTCTCAACGAGTTCGTGCCCCAGAGGACCGCAGCCTACATAAGCCAGCACGATCTCCACATCGGAGAGATGACCGTTAGAGAGACTCTCGCGTTCTCTGCGAGGATGCAAGGCGTCGGTTCACGATACGGTTAGTGGCCGCCATTTTCAATCAACTCTTTCTTTTTCAATTTCTGTTCATTTATGATTCTTGATTCGTTGCCCATAAGCAGAGATGTTGGCTGAGCTATCGAGGAGGGAGAAGGCGGCCAACATAAAGCCCGACCCTGACATCGACATCTACATGAAGGCGGCGGCGACGGAGGGAGACGAAGCCAACGTGGTGACGGACTACGTCCTCAAGGTCCTCGGCCTCGACGTGTGCGCCGACACCCTGGTCGGGGACGAGATGATCCGGGGGATCTCCGGCGGACAGAAGAAGCGCGTCACCACGGGAGAGATGATCGTGGGGCCCGCAAAGGCCCTCTTCATGGATGAGATCTCGACGGGTCTCGACAGCTCCACCACCTACCAGATCGTCAACACCCTCAAGCAGTACGTCCACATCATGAAGGGCACCACCTTCATCTCCCTATTGCAGCCCGCCCCCGAGACCTACGACCTCTTCGACGACATCGTTCTCCTCTCCGACGGCCAAATCGTCTACCAGGGCCCGAGAGAGGACGTCCTCTCCTTCTTCGAGTCCATGGGCTTCCGTTGCCCCGACAGAAAGGGAGTAGCCGATTTCCTGCAAGAGGTATTAGAAAAACCGGCCTAGAAAAATCTCAAAATCAATTTTCCTTACGGGTTACTGATTCGATCGTCGAAAATCCTTTCAGGTGACTTCGAAGAAGGATCAGAAACAGTACTGGGCCCGCAAGGACGAGCACTACCGATTCGTCACAGTCAGCGAATTTGCGGAGGCCTTCCAATCGTACCACGCGGGCCGAAAGCTGAGCGACGACCTTGCCGTGCCTTTCGACAAGAGCAAAAGCCACCCGGCTGCTCTGACCACGGAAAAGTACGGCCTCGGCAGCAAAGAGCTCCTCAAGGCGTGCGCGGACAGAGAGCTCCTGCTGATGAAGAGGAACTCCTTCGTCTACTTCTTCAAGGTCTTCCAGATTCTGGTCATGTCCTTCATAGCCATGACCGTGTTCTTCCGGACCGAGATGAGCAAGGACGATTTGCCCGGGGGAGGGGTCTACATCGGGGCTCTGTTTTACAGCACCGTGATGGTCATGTTCAATGGTTTGTCTGAGCTGGCAATGACCATCTACAAGCTCCCCGTGTTCTACAAGCAGAGGGACATGTTCTTCTTCCCTCCTTGGGCCTACGCGATACCCTCGTGGGTGTTAAAAATACCCATCACCTTCATCGAAGTCGGGATATGGACGTTCCTCACTTACTACGTCATGGGATTCGATCCTAACGTAGGAAGGTAAGAAGAAGAAGAAGATACTCTTCTACAATTGATCCTAATTTTCAGACATTGACCAGCTTAAAAATAAAATAAAATCATCACTTGCAGGTTTCTGAAGCAGTACATGTTGCTCTTGCTCGTCCATCAATACGCGGGAGCATTGTTTAGGTTCATTGGAGCAGCCGGTAGGACTATGGTCATCGCCAACACGTATGGTCTATTCGCGCTCCTCCTGCTTTTCGCATTGGGAGGCTTCGTCCTCGCAAGAGGTATTACAACATATATGCTAAAGCTTTTCTACATGTCCCATCTTTAAAGAAATTGTATCCCAAATTATTTACTACATGAACGAGTCGAGCTAAATCTTCACAATCGTAATTTGCAGAGAGTGTAAAGAAGTGGTGGTTGTGGGGCTACTGGTCCTCGCCGTTGATGTATGCTCAAAACGCAGTGCTCGTTAATGAATTCCAAGGCCACAGTTGGAGCAGAGTAAGTTTTTTCGTGTATTTCTCCAGCTCTCTCATTTTATTTGAATGTTCGTGCAAAACTGACCGAAAAATGATCGTAAAACAGTTGGTGAATGGGACTCGACTGGGAAATCTCGTAACAGAATCCCGTGGATTCTTCCCTCAAGCTTACTGGTACTGGATCGGGCTCGGCGCCTGCTTCTGCTTCGTTTGGCTGTTCAACATCCTCTACCTCTTGGCCTTAACGTTCTTGGATCGTAAGTTTTCCTTCTTTTTTTTTCCGCTTCTTCGCTTTCCTCGAACGAATGCCTCGAATAGAATATTTACGATCTAAACCCAATTTCTTTCTTTTTTTCTTTTTTTTTTTGCAGCTGCCGACAAGCCCCAAGCAGTACTACCCGAGTCAGCCGACGACGATCTCAAAACCGGCGGATCCACGTCAGCAATTTCCGGCAACAACGCCAGTCGAAGGAGGAGCAAATCCTCTTCGTCATCCTCCATCAGAGCCGATGCTGTAGAAGCTGACGAGAACCGCAAGAGGGGAATGATCCTCCCCTTCGAGCCCCACTCCATCACCTTCGACGACGTCAGGTACTCCGTCGACATGCCGGCGGAGATGAAATCTCAGGGAGCCACCGACGACCGACTACAGCTGTTGAAGGGCATCAGCGGAGCCTTCAGGCCCGGTGTCCTCACTGCTCTGATGGGAGTCAGCGGGGCGGGCAAAACAACCCTCATGGACGTCTTAGCGGGTCGAAAAACGGGCGGGTACATAGAGGGTGACATCACCATCTCCGGATATCCCAAGAATCAAGAAACCTTTGCCCGAATCTCGGGATACTGCGAACAGACGGATATTCACTCGCCGAACGTTACGGTCTACGAGTCCCTCGTTTACTCTGCTTGGCTGCGTCTGCCTAGCGACGTCGATGCCGAAACTAGAAAGGTGCGTAGAGATTATTATTCTTATTACTACTACTGCACGAACGTGTGTGGCTTAATTACTGATGACTTCTTCTGTTTGGCTTACAGCAATTCATTGAGGAGGTGATGGAGCTGGTGGAGCTCAACCCCATCAGGGGGGCGCTCGTGGGACTGCCGGGCGTGAACGGTCTCTCTACGGAGCAGAGGAAAAGGCTCACGATAGCGGTGGAGCTCGTGGCGAACCCTTCGATCATCTTCATGGACGAGCCGACCTCTGGGCTCGACGCTCGGGCTGCGGCCATCGTGATGAGGACGGTGAGGAACACGGTCAACACGGGGAGGACCGTGGTGTGCACCATTCACCAGCCCAGCATCGACATATTCGAAGCTTTCGATGAGGTAATAATGATTTATGATTTTTTCAATCAATCTTATTTTTCTTCTTTTTAGTACTGTTCTTTTGCTGATGTTTTTTTTTTTTTTCTTTTTTATTTCGTGCAGCTTTTCTTGATGAAGAGGGGAGGCGAAGAGATATACGTGGGGCCGTTGGGTCGCCACTCGACGCACTTGATAAAGTACTTCGAATCGATCGAAGGGGTGCCGAAGATCAAGGACGGCTACAATCCCGCTACGTGGATGCTGGAGGTTACTACTTCGGCTCAAGAGATGGTTTTGGGGGTTGATTTTGCTCAGCACTACAAGAACTCCGATCTTTACCAGTAAGTTTTAATAAACACGAATCCAACAAATTTTTCTTTTCTCAAACGAAATCGAGTTTACTCATGATGATGATTTTGCAGGAGGAACAAAGCTTTGATCAAGGAACTGAGCGTCCCTCGCCCGGGAACGAAAGATCTCTTCTTCCCGACTCAATATTCCACGTCTTTCCTTACACAGTGCATCGCTTGTCTGTGGAAACAAAACCTTTCCTACTGGAGGAACCCTCCTTACACAGCTGTCAGATTCTTGTTCACCACCTTCATCGCCCTCATCTTCGGAACTATGTTTTGGGATCTCGGCTCCAAGTGGTAAGTCGAATTAAATTTTTTTTTCTTCTTATTATGCATGCTGAAATGTTGAAGCTACTTGGTGCTAATCCTTTATAAAAAAATTGCAGGAAAACTCAACAAGATCTATTCAACGCCATGGGCTCGATGTTTGCTGCGATCAACTTCTTAGGCTTCCAATACGGTTCCACCGTTCAGCCCGTTGTGGCCATCGAACGAACCGTGTTCTACAGAGAGAGAGCCGCTGGGATGTACTCTGCTTTACCGTATGCATTCTCACAGGTGAGAAAAGACTTGCTCTTAAACAAAGAGGAAACGCTGAATTTAAAGCATGCAAGAATCTTATCTGATGTTTGTCCCTTTTTTTTTTTTTTTTTGCAGATTCTCATTGAGATTCCTTACGTGTTTGTGCAATCGATCGTGTACGGGCTCATCGTGTACTCGATGATGAACCTGGACTGGACGGTGGCCAAGTTCGCGTGGTTCATATACTTCCTCTTCATGTCTCTGCTCTTCTTCGTCCTCTACGGTATGATGGCGGTGTCCGTCACCCCCAACCACAACGTGGCTGCCATCGTCTCCTCCTTCTTCTACTCCGTGTGGAACCTCTTCTGTGGATTCATCATCCCGAGACCCGTAAGTAGTCATCACTTTTATTACGCGGTGCAATAAAAATATTAAATTAATCTTGATGGATCTGTTTAGTTGATAATTTATGGTTTCTTCACTGAACAGCAAATCCCGGTGTGGTGGAGATGGTACTACTGGGCCACCCCGATGTCGTACACTCTGTACGGTTTCATCGTGTCGCAGTTCGGGAAGATTCAGGACGTTATGACCGACACGAACCAGACCGTCGAGGACTTCTTGGACAGCTACTTCGGGTTCAAGTACGACATGATCGGCGTCGTCGCTGCCGTCCTCGCGATTTTCGTGGCTATCTTCAGCTTCACCTTCGCCTACGCCATCAAGACTTTCAACTTCCAGAGGAGATAGAAGAGAAAAATAATGCTCATGATAATGATGATGATGAACCAACCTTTGCAGCTGATTTATTGTTTATCTTTTTGCTATATTTGCTTTATGTAATATTGAGTGTTACATTCTTATTTGTACAATGTTTATGTTGGAGTTTTAAGACAAATCGATTTCACTAAATCATTCATTAGCACAATTCATCACTAAACAGACGACGAAGTTCAACGTTAAATTAAAATCTACCACAAAGATCAACATCCTTTTCTTTACAAAGCACATTTCATTAAAAAAAAACACAAAAAAAAAAAAAACATCATCGTCCATCTAAGAAATCGAATGCCTCCTGTTTCTTGAAGCCTTCTTAGCTGCTTTGGCTTGGATCATCGAACTCTGCGAACTGCCCGAAGTCTCGGAACTCTTGTTGTTGCTTCCCTCTCCACCGCCAACAACGTGAGTCCAAATCTTATCGAAGATCCTCCTCGAACGAGACGGTAATAACTGCGGATCGGATCCTCTGTTCTTGCTACCTCCTCCTCTCTTGACCAGTTTCCCAGTTTTCACAATCCCTTCTCCTTCTTCCTCCTCTTCGATCTTCATTTCACTCACCTGTTTCCTCACAGATTTTCGATTCTCTGGGCCATTCTTGGCCCAGTTGTCGATTTCACCTCTTTGAATCGGCGTTTCGTTGCCGTTTCTGCTCAGGGATCGAGCGCTCGCCGTCGAGGATCTCGCCTGTTCGAAGAAAAGCACCTGCACGACCATGCGGAGCGGTAGCTGATCGTTTTGTGCTGCGTGCATCGAAGCTTCCATTGTTAGCTTCTTCACATCCAAAAGCCCACATAAGACTTTCTTCTCCGTTTTCGTAACACCCTTGTGTTCCTGTCATAAAACAAACAATGCCCTTGGTCCAATGTCCAAATTTTTTCCGAAAAACATGCAATAAAAGATGATGTATGTATGTATATACCTTCAAGTAGGTGTTTACAGCACCGTAGATTCCATCGTGGATCGGCCTAGCCGAATCGGGAATCGATCGTGCAAACCTAACGAATCCCGTAATGGACAAATTTTGATCGCGGGCTATCTCCTGAAGGTAGCCATCGATGACCTTCCCGAGCTCCAACCAAGAAACGTGCCCTAAAACGAACTCATCGTCATCATCACCATTCCTCGAATCCTTAGCAGCCTTTGCGAAAAACTGATCCAGTAGGCTCTGAACGAGCTCGACGTCATAGACCGTAGCCTGAGGCGGCCTCGAGGGGATCAGCAAATCGCCGACCGTGGCCTCGTCCAGCTTCGAAGCGATGCTCCTAATCAGATCCTGAATCAAAGATTCATCGACTCCTATTAAGACAGCGAACTTGAGCAGCTTCAGCAGGAAGCTGCAGGAACAGGTGGAGCCCTTGTCGGAGGGTAATAAGCAGATTATGGTCTCCACCAGAGATTTGTGAATCTCTGACACCAGAGCTTCGACGGAATCCGGCAACCACCTCACGGCGTAGGCCTTCAGTGCCTCCCCGATAATCTTCCCGTTCATTCGACCCTTTGATTTTATAGAGATCATCACTTTCCTGTAGAAATCGATCTCCAGTTCGCAGATGTCCTCCACCCACCAATCCTTTGGAACAATTTCGCTTTTGTGAGGGAATTTTGCCTTAAGGTCTGCCGATTTTCTGTTGTAGGCGTAGGACCAAGTGACCAACGACGGATCCGCCGAGGTCTTGGACGCTATGGCGTCGACGCACCTGCTGACGATCTTCAGGTCCTCGGACATGGGGAGGAGGTGCTTCGACGTCTGGAGGACGATGATGGAATCTTTCCAGCTTCGTAAAATGCTCGAATTGAGGAAGACCTCGATCTTCAGGATTAGGTTTCCCCTCTCGATTTCTTCCGACATCTCGAGGTGCTCGGCGGCGCAGCGCGCCGCCGCCACGTTGTAGGGATTGAGGGTCACCGTCACGCCGTAACAGAATTTCGCGCATATCTCGAACGCTTTGGGGCCGCCGGGAAAATCTCTCAGTTCGATTTCGTCTCCGGGATCTTTTTGTTCTTTGGAGATGAGCTTTTGTAGCTTGATGCTCTTGGAAAGGAGAGGAAACTGAGGAAACCAAAGGAAATAAAATATACACGTATATTAAGAAAATTAACTGCGAACGTTTTCTTTTTTTTTTGCTAGCTACAAGAAATTGCGTGCTTCACCTTGTGAAGGTGAAACTTGGTGTCTCCAACACTGAAGACAATATCAGTTGGCAATTCGGAGGATACGTACCTGGAGATACAGGCAACATAGTAGCTAGTATTAGGACAAAACTCAAATAAAGCTTTCATAGTACTAGGTTGTTGTAATTGAACTAGTAAATAGTAATGGAAATTCTCTTCACAGATTTTTATGGGCCCTTGATCTTACTTAACACTGTAGCTGTAAGAGTAATTCTTCCATGTTAAAGAGAAAAAAAAAGAGGATCTTTGAAGCTCAATTCATGATCAGTGCTTTCACAATAGTAAGTTAAGAAAAATAAATATCCAATACTGAAAATATGTTGAGAAGAAAGGAGCAACTCAGAAAAGATGATTCACATCACATGGACTGCAAAAGTAGTTAGATGAAGAGTTAAAACAATTGACTTGCCTCACGCAGCTTCCTTCGACGTGGAAGGCATCAGGCTTCGAACCCAACTTCATGAACTTCATCGTGTCCTCTTATTTCTTCACCAGAGTAAAGAGAAATAGAAACACAAAACTACCTTTCGTCCCAGTTGAAAATCAAGAAAATATATATACCTAAAAATAAAACGAAAACCCTGTTAAACAAGAGAGGGAAAATAAACCCTGCAGCGCTCGTCGAGCAGACAAAAGAAAGGATCTTTACTTTATCCCATCACCGAATGTACAAGGACATATCGATATCATAATAATCCACTGAGGATGCAATGTAATAACAACAACAAGCAAACAAACAAAAGCCCCACAGCTAAAATACAAAAAACATACTCTTACACTTACCCTCTCAGCAACTTAGACTGTCGAGCCAACTTCTTTTTTCTATCCTTTGCATGACATTACATAATTATTATTAATATTATATTATGTCACGTCACGATGCGACGTTGGGCGTTGATGCGCTAACACTGTGTGTCATTAGTGCGCTCCCAACGACCCGATGATCCCCAGCTATTTAATTTTGCAGCCGCCTTTGATATAACTCTCCCTCCCGAGGATCTCTTTCTTAACACGTAACAATCTGAAAAGATCGCGCCTTTATTGAGAGTAACCGTGTGGTGTTTCCTTTTGTATTATTTTTATTGCGCGTATGTGTAATTGTGTGGCGCTGAGAATTGCAGTTATGATTCTGATGAAGTTGTCGAGGAGGTTCGAGCTTTTTCAGAGTTCTAGCAGATAAAGAAAGAAGTGTGTGCGTGTTTGTGTATGTGTATGTATGTATGTGTGTGTTGTGATGTGTGTGGTCGTATTTACTGTGGAGTCGGGTGGATACTACTGTTGACAGAGAAGCATCAATAAACTGAAATGTCCATGTTTTTTTTTTCAATATTAGTTTTCTTCTTAAAGTTTTATGCAGTCAATGCACGCCAACTATTTACCATTCAACCCCCAACGACTTTAGGTGGGTATCGGTTTTGATATATGGCAACTGAGTTAACCGTGGTTAAACTGGGACTGAAACCCTAAGCTTGCTATTAGCCTGCTAAGACCACTCATCCACAACTGAAACCCTAAGCTTGCTATTAGGTTGTCAATGTGGAGGGAATTCTCCGTCCCCACGGGATCCGCCCCGAATTGGACGGGAAATTCCCGATATTTTATCCCCGTGGAACAGTGACGGGGAACATTTTTTCCGCGGGAATCTCCCCCCGTCTCCGATATACTAAAATATATATACTTATTATATCCAAGTTATATTATTATAATATAAATAATATCAAAATATAGTTAAAATAATATTAAAATATAGTTTATAATATATTCCATCCAAAAAAATTATTAAATTTGTATATTATATTATAAATAATATATTTTTTGTAAAATATCTCGAGGTGGGGATCCCCGCGGGGGCGGGGACAATATTGTCCCCGTTTGATTCGCGGGGACGAGAATGGGAATAGATCCCCGCCCCCGTCCCACCCCGCCCCGTTGACATCCCTAATCAACAATCATGCTCAAGTCTTTTAGTAATAAATATCTAAGGCTAAAAAAGGCAAAAACAAATAACAAAAAAACTGTATTTATGTTTAATTTATTCGTAGTGAATTGACAAACATGTGAGGGTAAAATTTGGAGTTTTACATAATAAATAATAATAAATAAATAGAAAGTGAGGGTTAGATGTGAATGTTAAAGTCAATAAATTTCAAAATGGTCCAAAATTGGCTATGTGCATGCTATCTATGGTAGAGCCATGTGGTATATTATTTTGTAGGGGACCTATATTCATATATATGGTACACATTCCAATTTATGACTTTAGGGTTGTATTGGACCATGCAATTCGTAGTAGCTGTTGACCACTATGCAATAAAAACATATTACATGTATTTTATTATGAATAATTAAATTATAATATTAAAAATTGGATGTTTATTATTTAAGATTTGGAAGTATTATATTAAATGATGATAAGATGAGTCGTATAATTAGAAATATCGTATTTTAGTGTGACTAGTAATTGTATTTAATGTAATTAGTTGTAATAGTAATTTTTAGTAGTATAAGTAAGTAATTAGAGGTGTATTGTAAAGTGCACCTAAAAATTGAAATACTTTATCTCTCTCTAATTCTCTTAACATTATTATCATAATATAACATAAAATAATCTTAAAATAATATTAATCATAATTAAAATTTTTATAACATATTTGTTTATTTATTTATAAAAATCACACATCATCATTTGAGGATATTCATCCTACAATGTAGCATTGAGTATCGAATCGAGTGATTGGATATCAAGTATAGTTCAATTCGATTTAATATATTCATTACCAGAACGTGGCCTAATCGATAATATTACTTGCTACGTTAGGTATACCGGGTTCCAATATTTTAACGTCTGTTACTCGACTTTGAATTTTGAAAATATAAGTAAAAAAAGTCTTCGAAAAATAATAGATATATGATAATGGGCTTTAATAAAAATAATCAGTTACTCGACCAAAAATTAAGAATTAATATTTAACAATTGACACCCGACTCGATTTATGTTAGAATAACTCGATACCCAACCAACTATTTGATTTACACGACGTAAATCATCCGAACCCGATCGGATCAGACATTAACCCAAAGAATCAAAACCAATGAATGTCCTGCCCCAACGTGAAAGAAACTTTGAGTTTAATCTAATTATTTTATAATTGTTGCATTAAACTTTGAGCTAAAAATACAATAATAACTAAATCATTATTATTCTCAAACAAGACTAATCACTCGTGCGCTGCACATTGCGAGAATGATTCCCTCGAACATGGAAAAAGGGGGAGATTTTTAATTAACATAAAAATTAATCTGATTAATTTCCAACGAAAAAAAAAGGATAAGCTAAGGGGCAATAATTATATATAGGCGTGATAAATAAATCATCATAGATTAATAATGACAGAGGAAAGTGGGTCCAGTGATGCTTATGATGGCAGCATATGCTCTATCACTTTTGAAACGTGGGGGACCTTATGTTATAACTTTATTAGTATTAAAGTTCTGTTTCTTTTTAAAATTACTTTGTTTACTATTCCGAAATATATAGTTGGATAGGGAGTATACATGACTTTATTTAACGTTGGGTTACAAAGAAGATACTCTCCAGGTTTTATGTTGATAGATTGTAATTATTTTACCTACCACAACATTGGCCCATATTTCTGTTTTTGAGAGATTAGATTAATTACTTTCAGGTAAATTGTTCTAATTTTAACTTGAAAGATATAGCATGGAACATCGCATATCTCAATGACTAAGTGGAATGTTGATTAAAAAAAGGTGGAATGTTGATTAAAAAAAAAAAGTGGAATGTTGAAAATAATCGCTACCAAAAATATCGACATTATACATTTTCAAACTAATGATCAAAAGAGTCCCTCAACTCAAAAACTTAGAAGAAACATCTCATCAACTGAGAAACGAATGAAATGTATAGTATATGAAGGTGTGGGTAATAAATAGGAAGACTTGGACCAATTCAGCTCGAATGTGAACTTTATTATTAAATAACAGCCCAAAACTCAATCCAATCTATAAGCTTTGCGAGTTTGAAAAGTCATTACAATAACTAATAAGATATGAATTAGCCATTGATTTTGTATTATGTTTATTATCTAGTGTTCATGGGCTTTCTTAAGACAGGCCCATATGTATTGGGCTACTTTAGTACCATGTCAAGATTTTCTCATAAAAATGATGACGCATCTCAAAGTTGGATTTTTTTTATACCTTATAGCTAACAAGTTTAGATTTTTTAGACTCAATTTAATGGAAGCGTGGAAACTATCATCGTGTTGTATGTGATACGTCACCTTAGGAAGAAAAAATAATCCGTCCACCATTAAAAGAAATAAACAATAAACAGTGAACAATTTATACCAAAACCAACACAATTTAGTCCTATAATACAAACGAACCCACGTACACATACACACACACACACACACATATATATATATATGATATAAATACATGTATATATGAATCTTGAATGACTTATTGCAAAACATGCAGCGTATACACAACATGCAAAAATACATATAAAGTTCAATAAAAAATCTGGAAAATATCAGCACTATTTGCTTTGCTGCTGCTGCTGATCAGAGTTTGAACCCCGCAGTTTCTGTTCGTCAGATAGTAACTTCGCAAACCTACGAAAAACACACACGCACACATGAGAATGAGAAGAAAACAGTTTATATGTATAGTTATGATGCATGCAATGCAATGCAATGCAAAGAGCTTTGATCGATCCTAATAAAACCTCGTCAAAGCATCCTCATTTGTCCCTCCATTGGGCACAGACACCGAATTCCCAGTTTGAAGATCGACCCTTGTGACCTCAGCCTTCAGTAGCCTCTCTCCAATCCCAACAAGATCTTTGAGATTCTTCTCCGTGGTAACGTCCACCGAAGAATTATCGCCAGTCAACGTATCATCCTATTGATTATTATATGTACACAATTAGTTAACAAGATATAATTCTAAAACTAAATGTAATGAGAGAAAGCTTATTAATTAATTAATTAATTACTTGTATGCGAAGGTAGTTATCGGGGTCGTTAAGTCCTTGGAAGATGACAGACAAGAAATAATCCACCATGTCTTGGCTAGCTTGAGAGAACACGTCCACCAAAGGCGTTGAGCTTCCTTGGATAAGCCATCCAAGAACGCCCCAATTGGCTGCCATTTCAGCTGTATATTTGTGTTCTTGCTTAGCAGTTCCTGTGCCGAGTGAGATCACTAAAAACCTGCCGAAATCCAGCGCTGGAATCGACAGGTAATCGGGGTTGCTCCCAAACAGTTGCTTCGTAACTTCCCGTATTGCAACCAAAGTCTGCAAAATATCTCAGTCGTTGCATTATTGAATAAAAATGGGGTTTTTAAACGAATGTTAGTTTTCATCGATGTATGATTATATTTTTCTTTACTCACTGGATTATTAGCAGCTACGCCTCCGTCGATGAGGTTGAAGTCCCAAGATTTTCCCGAACTTTCGTCGGTGTTGGTGAAGTGATGTGCAGGAAGGTATGTCGGTGCAGCGGATGTGCTTATGCATATATCTGATAATAGGGCGTCCATATAAGGCGTGTGCTTTACCTGATGATTATCAATTGAAGTTATTATATGTTTGAAAATAAATATAAATATGTAATCAAAATATGATACAATGCCTTCAATCAGTGGCATCCAACATGGTATCGGAGCCCGAGCCAAGTGAATTATACGTCTAAGAAAATCTTACGTCTAGGACAAGATAAAGAAGGAAATCAGATTAAACGTGATGAAACATTCCCTTCAAGTTTAAATATTTAGGTGGAGTAATATATATATCTATCTATATATATATATATATATATATATATGAATAAGAAGAAATCGAGAGATTGAAAATAACCTCGTACGAAGAGAAGACGGTGGGCTGTAAGTTGTTGATATCGAACGTGGGTATGACAACGTTGGTTAGGGTCTGATGCAGCCGAGTCTGCCCTAAACTGTCTCTTATGAGCTTGTTAAGGTGCTTTCCGTTGAACTTTGGCCCCACGAGTTTTCTAATCGTGCTCATAACCGATCTGGTGATCTTACCAAATCTGCCGAGATTAAATCAAGTTCGATCACCCTCCATAGATCAACAACAACCAGCAGGAAACGGAAAAAAGGGAAACTTCAAACCTAATTTTAAGACAATGGAATTATAAAAATTACCCTCTTCGTGGGAATATGTTGGGGCCATTATTCACATAAAATGGAGTAATGTCTTTGGCTGCGTATAACGGTCGGTTATTAGCGTCGGGTGTGGTTAACATGGCAGTTACGAGCCCGCCCGTGCTCGTCCCGGCTATTACATCGAAATAATCCGCGATTCGAGCTTCTTCACCGTCCAGTTTCTGATCTCGTTTAAGTAATAAAAAAGTTAGCTATTTGGTCGCAAGTGGTAAATGTTATATGGAAGATAAGTACGTGTAAGGTGCTTTATGAACCAATAACTAGATAATTACACATACTGAGACACACACACAATATATATATATATATATATATATATATATATATATATATATATATATATACATACTAACCTGGAGTTCAGACTCAAGAAATTCAAGAACCTTAGCTGGGATGATACCTCTAATCCCACCTCCATCAATGCTTAGAATGGTCACTAATCTTCCGTTAGTTGGAGGTTGGGTTTTCATAAAGGATGGAGAAGATAGAGCCATTTGACTATAAAAATCAAACGCAGTAACTATTACTATATTATCTTTTGGGGAGTGGTAGAAGGTTTTTTTATAAATATTGTTCCAAATAGAGAGAAGAATGTATATATAGAGAGAGATATTTAGCTATCCCCGTATCTAATACAAGTTGGCTCTTTCAAATGGTACAATTACTTTGACTTTCTCCTTTATTATAAATATATATAGATATTTAATTACTAGATACGGGGTTTTCTTGTGAATTAACCGATATTAAGTGATGTATATATATTTCAATTTCTTTCGATAAAATTTAGTAAATTTTCATGTGATATGGACCAATATATGAATCATACTTGTATAATAGAAACGACCAAGAAATTCACCAACGATTTCAACACACATCTGCAGCTTCTAATAACAAGTAATCATTACATATACTTACCTATATATGGTAATGTTGTATATCATATCACGTATGTCTTATATATAAAATATTTGGTTTCTAGATGAATCAAAAGACTTCATATTAGAAGAAAACATTACTCGCTAATTCTAAATAAAAGTTCATGGATTATAGATCAACTTGACCAGTCAAGATTATATCTCTCATTTCTCTGTCAACGACTATTCTTGCGTAATAGACTAATTTGAACATATATGTATCCATAAATGTGGTGTACTATGTCAGAGACTTTCCTGCCTTTATGGACTTTCCACTTACATGCCACCCAGTTGTGGCAACGTAGTTAACTATCACAAGGTAATAGCGATGATCATGACTTAACGTGCAAGTCGAAACTTAAGAATTAATCAACAGCGTCATTGTTTTACAGCAACATATATATAAATAGATATTACTATTCTCGTAAATGAATAAGTTATGTACGTGTCCCGTTATTCACTGTGTACAACATATTTGCGTGATGAAGTGGGTGAAGGATATTTTTTCTCCTGTCAATTACTCTTTTTCGTTTTCATGCGAAGTTGGACATTGAACTTATCCGAAGAGACGATCTTGGAGATGCGGATATTCACGCGTATGCTGCATACTCATTAACAAATGCAATTTCTCTTTCGCCTTGTTTCGTTTATTTATATTTTACCAAACATAAATGTGTATTTTTGATAAAAAAAAAAAACACTAGGTAAGAGGAAACCTAGGAAAGAAATTAAAGTCGGGTGATGTGGAGACGTCCATCTGCACCATAGCGCGTTATAGCGCTACGAGGTGCTCAATAGCATATTTTAACTCGTGAACGCATTAAAACGTACTGAATATTGCGTTTTTTCTTAAATGCAAACAATTTTGATGACGTGGCACGTCATATGCGCAATTTGGTGGGTTTTTACGCTATTGCGTAAATTGCTCACGTTATTTCGTCCAGGTTTTTGGTGTTTATTAATGTTTGTTTTTTAATTAGATATGATAATATTTTTGAAAATAGAATAGAACCATCCAATTCCTCTCAGCCTCTCTCCATTCTCTAGCACTATCTCTCTAGCCGTTTCCCGATGCCACCTACGTCGCTGGCACCACCGTCGGCGCTGCTGTTCTGTTACTACTGTTTCTCTATTGTTAATGTTGAAGACATCGACATTGATAATGTTGGGACAACATTCCAGTCAACATTGTTGTCTGAGAATGTGTCCAACTTCTGTTTTATCGTTCATGCCCAAAACACGTTTTAATAGATAACGTGGTTTTTATTAGTGTCATGCAGGTCATGGATAAGGGATGGAATGATTCAAAACGTGTGGATTGCGTGTGGATAAGCTAGAGCGAAATTAGGAGTGGAAGCATACTAAAAATAGGAAGATTGGAGCTCAAGTCAAGACCAAGTCATTTTGAGCTGATCCGAATTTACTCTCAACGGTCACACCTATCTTAGTGGACGTTGTGGAAGTTAGTTGAGGCAACCAAGTCTATTGTGAAGTAGTCAAAGTCGAAGACTTATAAAAAGGGGACTTCACTTATCATTTAGTAATGGCGAGAGATATGAGATTCGAAGAGAAAAGTTTGAGTGAGCCTGAACCATTACGAGAGTTTCTTTTAGCCTAGTATTTCTATTTTGCAACAGTCGAAAGACTTTGTAGTTTGGTAGAATCTCTGTGGATTCGTTTCCTTTTCTAGGCTTGTTTTTATAATCTATCTTTATAGTGGAATTTCGCCTTGAGGCACGCAGCAAGTTTTTATAACTTGCTGCAAAATTTACATCTCGTGTTTATCAGTTTTTGTTACTAAGTAATTTACATATTCCGCTGTGCGCTTTTGTGTTAGATCGAATGTTCCCTCAACATTAGTTCCATGATTTAGGTTACATTTTACTACTTAGTTTACATCCATATCGGGACCCCACTTCAGAGTGGTATCAGAGCCTCCGCTTGACGTTACTAAGCGGTCTTAATCCTCTACAATGGATGTTACAAGCTCAAACCATTTTGGCAAGGTTCCCGTGCTAGACGGAACCAACTACGCCTATTGGAAAGTACGTGTGCGCCAGTGCATCAAATCGATCGATACGCGAGCGTGGGAAGCTGTGCTCAATGGATACACTCCACCTCGAACTGCCCCAGACACTGATGGAGAAGTCGCTGACAAACCTATCGACGAATGGACGGTCGCTGAGAAAAACGCTGCCGAGTTCAACGACAAAGCCCTTAATGCCATATTCTCCTCGGTCGACATCTTCATGTTCAAGATCATTCAAAACTGTAAAGCTGTAAAGAATGCATGGGATCTTCTTCAGAGGTACTGCGAAGGCGATGCAAGTGTGAGGGAAACCAGACTAAGGAAGATGAAGACATCACCACGTATTTCGGGAAAATACTGACGATCTCAAGCGAATGTGCCAGCCTAGGAGATCCAATCTCTAATAAGGTATTGAATTCTAAAGCAATACGTATACTAATCGAAAAGTTTAATGTGAAGGTAGCAGCGGTCGAGGAAGCACACAATTTGGCCACGATGGACTTCAACACATTGATGAACATCATGAAGAATTTCGAGACCAATCTCGACGTCCAAAGGAGGGTTCTCGCGGCAAAAGCCTCTCTCTAGTCAGTCAGCTCTCTAAGTTTCAAACTGAGGATGAACCTGATGATGAGGATACAGCCTTGTTCGTGAAGAAATTTAAGAAGTTCCTCAAGACGGATGTGACGAAAAATGTTGGCCCAACATTCAAGAAGGGCCAGAGTTCATATGAACCGATGTCTGCTCCACCGTTCTTCAAACGTAACCCAGATGGAAAGAAAAAGAACATCAACTGGGATTCAGTGAGATGTCATGCATGCAAGGGTTGGGGGCACTTTGCCAATGAATGTGCAAATACGCTTCGCAAACGTGGGAAATCACTTTGGGTCGATCTTTCCGATGATGAAGATGAAGAACAGGCTCCTAAGGAGTCAAGGCAATCATTAGTAACCATTCAATCCTTCTCGGACAACGAAGAAGAAGAAGATCATCAAATCGGCTTCACGGTGGCAACTGATGTTGAGTCAACATTAGACTCAACATCTGAGAAACAAATTATTTTCGATTATGATGACTCAAACTGTTTTGATGGGTATTTAAGTTTTGATGATGCAGGATTAGAAACTGATGTTCTTGAAGAAATTCAGACAAATGATGCCTTCAAACTACTGTCCGCAAAATATGAGAAAGAAAAGGCGAAAAACTCGGAACTCAATGCTATCGTGAAAACGCAGTACGAGGAGAATGAGAAAAGCGAAAAGATGATCGAAAGCCTACTTGAAGGGATGAACAAATTGGAAGCCGTACTGACACGAAAAGATAAAGAAATTCACAAGCTTCAGAAGCGAGTAGACGAGGCTGACGAGACATTCTAAAAAATGAACAAGGGTAAATCGACCCTTGATGAGGTATTATCGTTAGGTATTTTTGATAAGCAAGGTCTAGGATACAATGCTGAGCCTCCTCTTGATGTTCCTAATCCCGTGACTCATGATAGACCTAAGATTGTGTTTGTTAAAGAAAAGCTCGAAACCTCGAACTTTAGTGAGACCGTGATTATTAAAAAGAGTACTAAGCATGGTGCCAGTAAGTCTAAGTATAGATCTTTTAAGTGTCATCATTGCATGCAGCCTGGTCATATCAAGCCTTTTTGCAGGAAATTGAAGGGGGAGATTTCGAAGAAATCTATGTTGGCTGAAATGTCGTCCAACATTCCACTCAACATTGAGAAATCAGTGTTGAAAGGTGTATCTGGAGAAATTTCAGTTAACGCTCCTTCAAGTTCTGGTACAAACAATGCTGTTTTGTCATCTAAGAAAGTTTGGGTAGAGAAATCCGTGCATAAATGCAATGTAGTTTACACCTCTTTGCGAGCTAACTTGACAGGTTCTTGGTACTTCGATAGCGGGTGTTCCCGACATATGACGGGTACCAAAGAGTTCCTAATTGACAACCTACCGTTAAGCAGCGGATCTGTAACGTTCAGAGGAGGTGCGAAAGGGCGGATTCTTGGTCGTGGCAGATTGAACGTGCATGATTTCCCGAAGCTAAGCTACGCCCTTCATGTCGACGGGCTTGTGGCTAACTTGATTAGCATAAGTCAGCTTTGCGACGACGACCTTGAGGTTAGATTTAATAAGGAATGTTGTGAGGTTTTTAACAACAAATGTGTTCGAGTTATGGCAGGAAAACGATCGAGTGACAATTGCTATCTAGTCGGCGACAAATTCGGTTCGAAAGACGTGTGCCAACTCTCAAAGGCCGAGGACGAGGTGATCCTTTGGCATTTCAAACTGGGCCACGTCAACTACAGAACACTGGAGCAACTTATCAAACATGATGCAATCAGAGGCATTCCGAAGTTTAAGGAGTTTGGTAAGGTTGTGTGTGAGTCATGTCTGAAGGGTAAGCAAGTGCATTCTAGTCATAATGTTGACCAACATGCTGCCCAACATTTTAAAACTGCTCACTGTTTTCAGTTAATTCATATGGATTTGATGGGACCGATGGAAGTAGATAGCATTGGTGGTAGGAAATATGCTTATGTGCTTGTTGATGACTATTCTAGATATGCATGGATCTTCTTTCTTAGGGAAAAATCTGAATCGTTCGACTTTTTCAAAACTTTATGTGCTATGGTTAAGAATAATTTAAGTGCTCCTATATTTCGCATTAGGTCTGATCATGGTAGGGAATTTGAGAATCAGTCGTTCAATGAATTCTGTGATAGGAAAGACATTATTTATGAGTCTTCATCTCCTAAGACGCCCCAACAAAATGGGATGGCCGAAAGGAAGAATAGGACATTGCAAGAAATGACACGTGTCATGTTACAGTCTAAGAGTCTTTCTAAGAAATTTTGGGCTGAAGCGTTGCATACCGCATGTCACATTTCGAATCGTGTATACTTTCGGCAAGGTACTAAGAAAACGTCGTATGAATTATTGAATGGGAAAAAGCCGACTGTCAAGTATTTTCATGTCTTTAGATGCTACTGTTACATGCTTAATAATCGTGAATACTTGACCAAATTTGATTCGAAGAGTGATAAATGTATCTTCCTAGGTCACTTCTCTAATAGTCGTGCATATCGAGTTTATTATTTGCGATTGAAATCCATTCAGGAATCAGTGAATATTGTATTCGATGATGCTATTGATCTTAGCAGAAATGCTCCACAAGTTGATATTTCAGATGTTATCCAAGCTGTTGATGAAACAGAGGAGAATGTGGACGAAAATGTTGAGTCAACAACAGACTCAACATCTGCACCTGAACAGAACGATGAGGAAGGACCCAGCGAAGTTCGAAGAGATCCCCCATCTAAAATACAGAAAGACCATCCCACAGACTTAATCATCGGAGATGTGAACGAATGAAGGAAAACTAGACACAAACCACGTAAGGACTACAAATCTATGGTAAGAAACGTATGCATGAACTCCGTATATGCCGAGGTACGTTTTAATTGCTTTGTATCTAATGTAGAACCCAAAAATGTGCTTGATGCTCTCAAGGACAATGTTTGGATTAATGCGATGCAAGAGGAACTCTTGCAGTTTGAGAAAAACCAAGTTTGGACTTTGGTTCCACGGCCAAAAGACATTAATGTTATAGGCACAAAGTGGATCTTTAAGAACAAATCTGATGAACTTGGTAGGGTTGTTAGGAACAAAGCACGATTAGTAGCCCAAGGCTATACACAAGTCGGGGGTATAGACTTTGATGAGACGTTTGCTCCCCTGGCTAGGCTAGAATCAATTAGGTTGTTATTAGCTATTGCATGTTGGCTTAACATCACGTTACACCAAATGGATGTTAATGGTGCGTTTTTAAATGGGTATATTGATAAAGATATCTATGTTGAACAACCTAAGGGATTTGAGGATCCACATTTTCCTAACCACGTGTTTAAGTTGCAGAAAGCGTTGTATGGACTGAAAGCAAGCACCTCGAGCTTGGTATGATAGGTTAACGACATTTTTACTTGAGTTTGGGTTCGTGCGAGGAGAAGCAGATCGCACTCTCTTTGTGAAAAGAGTCGGTTCTGATACTCTTATTGCCCAAATTTATGTAGATGATATAGTTTTTGGCTCTAGTTCGCAATCTATGTTAGATCAATTTGTACATGCCATGAACTCCAATTTCGAAATGAGCATGATTGGGGAACTAACTTTTTTTTAGGTTTACAGATTAAGCAGAGCAGCAATGACATATTTATGTCTCAAGAAAAATACGCGAAGAACACCGTAAAGAAGTTCGGGTTGGATACGGCAAAGGTAATGAAAATTCCTATGGGTTCAACACAAAAGGTAAGTAAAGACAATGTTGGACAGAATGTTGACCCCACATTATATCGATCAATGATATGCAGTTTATTATACCTTTCAGCGAGTAGACCCGATATTATATATAGCGTATGTGTATGTGCTAGATATCAGTCTGAACCTAAGGTTTCCCACTTAAATGCTGTTAAGCGTATACTTCGATATGTGAGTGGTTCGTGTAGCCTAGGGTTATTGTTCTCTAAAGATACTAATACGAGTCTTGTAAGCTACAACGATGCTGATTGGGCAGGTGACGAGGATGCTCGCAAGAGCACAAGTGGTAGCTGTTTCTTCATAGGTAACAATTTGGTTGCATGGTATAGTAAAAAGCAGAATTGTGTGTCTTTATCTACAGCTGAGTCAGAGTATGTAACGGCGGGTAGTTGCGGTACACAATTGATGTGGTTAAATAGCATGTTCTGTGACTATGGGTTAGAGTGCGAATCTGTCCTCATGTATTGTGATAACCTTAGTGCCATCAACATATCTAAGAACCCTATTCAGCATTCACGCACGAAACATATAGATATAAGACATCATTTTCTGAGAGATATGGTAGAGAAAGAATTAGTTCACATTGAGCTTATAGACACGAAACATCAGTTAGCTGACATTTTCACGAAAGCATTGGATTTTCAAAGGTTTTCAGACCTGAAAAAGTCCATAGGTTTGCAACAGTCTGTCTGAATGTTGGTCCAACATTTGGATCAACATAGCATATATCAAATTCGATAGTTACTGCTTTAATGTTTGATTTAATTTTCTTCTCTGTCTTCCGGTGAAATGACTCGATCCTACTTGACAGTCTTCTGAAATGACCCAATCCCTTACATGCTCATAAACCTTATACAATATATAGGTATTTGGTAATAAGTATCCCTAGGTACACGGCATTCGCGGTGACGATGTACTCTTTGCGACAAAAAGCCAAACCTTGATACGGGCAGTGCACAATAAATCAGATCAATAAAAAAAAAGGAGAAAAGGGCAGAAAATGAAAGGGAACTAGTTTGAGAGGGTCGGGCAGAAAAGTCTAGGATTACGGAGTAAGAATGTTGAATCTTATGTTGGGGCAACATGTGTAACTGTCAGTTTGATCATGCTATATTTTCTGTGCTTTCGTATATATGCATTAGTATTTAGTAGTGCATTTGTGAGTTTCGTGTGTCTAGTTTAGATATCTCTCAGAATTGCATTAGAATTCCTTGAAGAACAGCTAGCTACGCGTGTCTCAAGTGCTCATCACAGTCACCAAATCGGTTAGTCTTGCTTGAATCTATTATGATTTTTGACTTGGTATTTTTGTTGAATCATAACTTAATCTGCTCCTATATTTTCGTGTGACTTAGTATCTCATTTACTATTTTAGGCTCCAACGGCTACTTTTAACTATTTACTCACCTTGATGTGACCGTTTCATCCTAATTTAACCGTTGAATTTCTTGCTTTATTTATACCTGGTTTAGCACGATTTGAACACACTCCGCAAACCCTAATAGCTTAATCTTGCTCCCTGAACTTTATAAACACATTTCAGTTTCGCAATTTCATCTTCTTATTTCACTATGTCGAACTCACCCAATTTTTAAGAGATGAATGTTGACCCAACATTTGGGTCGTCTGATGATATTTTTCCCGTTCCTCTGGAAGTAGCTCTGCCGCAGCTTAATACTACTGAAGAAGGGCCATTTCAACCAGCTCAGGTCAAAGAACAAACGCAGGCACCGTCGGATGCTCACCCAGAACCGACAAACCCAATTTCCGAAGAAAATGCTGAAATGCCGATTGATGCCTCTGAAAACCCGATGAATGAGGGCAACCCAACCTCTGACCAAAGCTCAGATGATGTGCCCATTCGTGATGCCGTGAACGTCCCCAAGAAGAGGCGCAGTCAAAGGAGAGCATGCCCTGTTCGTGCAAAGAGCCCTAATCCCGTGCTGATTCACATTTCGTCCTCTTCCAGTCAATCTACCAATGAGATGATCGATGCCCGGACCTATGATGACCTTGACTCACCTGTCAACAACGTCCAAGTCTCAGGGGGAGATGGGTCATCTTCATCTAACGACAGTGAAGACATTTTTGGTATGGATATCCCTCTTAAAATTGTGATGAACAGGTTGAAGAAACGGGCGGGAAACGGCCTATGGGATCAAATGCATGACCTGTGAAAAAGGTTCGGGTCGTTGAGACTTCCCTACCTGAAGGTGATGGGCTCGGCAGCCACTATATCCATCCTGAAACCAATGTTGAAACCGGTGCCAGTCCAGCAAATGAGGCCACAATGCCTTCTGACGATGAGCTCAACCTGGCTGACGACTCGGACTGGGATCTCTCATTGCCTCCCAGAAAGTTCTACTCCCAGAAGAACGAGGACTTGTGGGCCTCAATTAGCCAACGATCCCTGAATATCGAAAGGGTCGTAGACGTGGCAAGTTTTCGGAGGTACGGAGTCCTACAGTTCCTCGAGTGGCCACACCTAGCAAAGTCGGTCCGATGCTTCGGCGTCTACTGTGATGAGGCAGTAGGGGAGGTATACTCTAACCTTTCTGCTCGAGTTAATGAAGTAGACTCTAGGAAGTATGGACGTGTTTATTTTCGGGGCAAATTTATGATTTTTCTGCGAGGGCGATCAATGAGTTTTTTGGCACTCCTGATGTTCAATCTGATTATGAGTGTGATTTTGATGAAGTAGCTGTGTTTATTACGGGGGGAGTGAAATCGAAATGGGAAAGTAGTTTTGGGGGAAAGCATTTAACCTCTCTTTATGCAGTTTTATTTAAAGTAGAAATCTGCAATTGGCTTCCCACAGCTAATGATAGTCATGTGGCAAGGCCAATGGCACAACTCCTCTATGCTCTTGGAAATAATTTACCGATCAACTGGGTCGAATTGATACTGAATCAAATCGCATACTAAGCTGAAAAGAGCGGGAAAGGCCCTCTGCCCTTTCCTTGCCTCATTTGGTCGATGCTGCTGCGAGGAGGATATGAGCCAACTCGAAGAGATGTGATCTTCCGCCAGACTCAACCATTCCCCATTCTAGGCAATCATCTCACTGGTCTTGACAGGGTAGTTGATCTACCTTGGCAAGGACTCCAGAATGTTGATCAGCCTGCGGCTTCAACATCTTCTTCAACATCTCATCTGGAAAAGGCAATTCAGACACTTGATGCTTCAATTGCTGCCTTGATAGCTCAGAGGGACATACTAAGGGATTTACTTTCTTCCCAAAAAGGGGGAGAAGCAGAAGATGGTGCAAGAGGTGAAGAAGAAGAAGGTGGAGAAGTTCGAGCTGAAGAAGATGGTGCGGCAGTTGCAAGTGAGCGAGATGAGGCAGAACAGACAAGAGGAGTTCATATGAAGACCAGACCTGCTGCTGAAGCTGGATACGAAGTGGAGTCAAGTCAGAGTCCAGCGTTTTAGACCTGAAGAAGGTCTTAATCTTTTGTGTGCTGCATGCGTTTTTTGATTTTGTGTTTTGCATGCCTGATCTGACTTTTGCAGATGTTTAAACTCAGACCTCTATTCGGCTTGTACTAAGTTCTAGTACTTTGAATAGTTTGTTGGCTATTCTGTTTATGTCTACTCTAACCATTTTTTGTGTTTTGTGGTTGAGCAGACTTTGCCTTCAGGGGGAGTTTCCTTATCTATAACTTCTGTGACGGTTTTGGGAAGAAAGTTAAAAAGGGGGAGATTGTTAATGTTGAAGACATCAACATTGATAATGTTGGGACAACATTCCAGTCAACATTGTTGTATGAGAATGTGTCCAACTTCTGTTTTATCTTTCATGCCCAAAACACGTTTTAATAGATAATGTGGTTTTTATTAGTGTTATGCAGGTCATGGATAAGGGATGGAATGATTCAAAACGTGTGGATTGCGTGTGGATAAGCTGGAGCGAAATTAGGAGTGGAAGCATACTAAAAATAGGAAGATTGCTCAAGTCAAGACCAAGTCATTTTGAGCTGATCCGAATTTACTCTCAATGGTCACACCTATCTTAGTGGACGTTGTGGAAGTTAGTTGAGGCGACCAAGTCTATTGTGAAGTAGCCAAAGTCGAAGACTTATAAAAAGGGGACTTCACTTAACCATTTAGTAATGGCGAGAGATATGAGATTCGAAGAGAAAAGTTTGAGTGAGCCTGAACCATTACGAGAGTTTCTTTTAGCCTAGTATTTCTATTTTGCAAAAGTCGAAAGACTTTGTAGTTTGGTAGAATCTCTGTGGATTCGTTTCCTTTTCTAGGCTTGTTTTTATAATCCATCTTTATAGTAGAATTTCGCTTTGAGGCACGCAGCAAGTTTTTATAACTTGCTGCAAAATTTACATCTCGTGTTTATCAGTTTTTGTTACTAAGTAATTTACATATTCCGCTGTGCGCTTTTGTGTTAGATCGAATGTTCCCTCAACATTAGTTCCAACATTTAAGTTACATTTTACTAATTAGTTTACATCCATATCGGGACCCCACTTCATCTATATTATATATAAAATATCTAAGCTATTAATCTATATTATAATACGGTTTGTAATCTGTTGTTTGTTCTATCTTACTATATTATTATTTTGTAATCTGTTGTTTGTTCTATCTTACTATATGTAATGTGTATTCGTTTTTATGAGTATTAAATTAAGTGTAATGGAATAAATTAAACCTTTATTTTAGGCTATAATTAAGGGATTCTAATTATAGTATTGATTGTATACTTTAATTGTAATTATTGTTGATAGGATAGAGAGTAGTATTCTTGTATAAATATTATACGATGTACAATGAACAGATAAATGAAAAACATTATACATATCTTAACATGGTATCAGACTAACAACGAAAACCCTTCTCTCACATAGCTTATCTTCACGGTTATGCCTTCTCTAAGCTCCTCTTCCTCTCTTTCTGATCAATTGCCCTACGGAACCTTAATTCATATGCTCACTATTAAGCTATCATCAACAAACTATTTGTTGTGGCGAAGTCAAATCTATCCTCTTCTCGTTGGTCAATGCTTTCTCGGTTTCATTGACGGCTCTCATTCACCACCACCGCCTGAGATCGAAATCAATGGCAAAAACGCCCCAAATCCAGCCTTTCAGACATGGCGTGTCGATGATAGTAGGCTGGTGAGTCTTCTCTTCTCTTCGTTAACCGAAGAAGCCATGTCCGTCGTAGTCGGATGTACCTCCGCTCGATCTGTTTGGCTAGCTTTGGAGAGTCACTTCAGTCATCAATCCAAAGCTCGTGAGTTTCGTCTCAAAGGTCAACTCCAGACGATTAAGAAAGGCGATGGATCCGTCGCAGAATTCAGCCGTTCCTTCAAGCTCGTTTGTGATCAATTATCAGCAATTGGGTGCCATCTTGAAGATACAGACAAAATTCACTTGTTCTTGAAAGGTTTGGGTCCTGTTTTTTCCAATTTTTCAGCTACACAGATGGCCATGTCGCCTTTACCCTCGTTCGCTGACCTGCAAAACAACGCTGAAGCCTGGGAAATATTTCAACAAGCCATGGAGCCGTCTATCCCAGTTCAAGCTGCCTTTACCGCGACCATCCCGACATCACCTCATACTTCTCGTACGCCCTCAAATAATAACTCTTATGGTCGTGGTAAGAACGGACGTCGTAGTAATGGTCAGAGGCGTCAACCTCATTGTCAGATTTGTCGGACAAATGGCCATTATGCATCTGTTTGTCCTGATCGGTTCAATCGTATCAATGCTGTTCAGTCGGCCAATATCGCTGAAGCCTTCTCTGCGGCATGCAACATTTCAGATCATTCAACTTCTGATTGGTACATAGACACAGGTGCATCGTCGCATATGACTCCGGATACAACTCACTTGGATTCTACTTTGCCATACACAGGTTTGGATTCGGTTGTTGTCGGTAATGGTGCATTGTTGCCTATTTCTCATATTGAATGTTGTCGTTTGAATTCCTCTATTACGTTATCTGACGTACTGGTTGTTCCTGGACTCACCAAAAATTTGCTGTCTGTAAGCAAGTTAACCAGGGATTTACTCGTAAATGTTGTTTTTACTGATAATCATTTTACGATTCAGCATCAGGTCAGCCGGCACATAATAGCACAAGGAAGGCGCAGTAATGGACTTAACAGACTGGATATTCCTCATCGGGCATTGGTGGCAACTCGTACTCCTAAGGCATCATTCGAATTATGGCATTCCCGCCTTGGTTACGTTTCTTACGAAGTAATTTCATATTTAAATAAAGTTGGGAGCATATCTGTTACTGCTTTATTACCCAAACCTGTCATTTGTAACTCTTGTGAAAAAGCTAAGAATAAAAGATTGCCGTTCATTTTAGATGATAAATGAGCATCTTCTGTTTTGGATATTGTTCATTGTGATCTGTGGGGGCCTGCACCTGTTAGTTCTGATTCTGGTTTTCGATATTATGTTATTTTCGTGGATGACTTCTCCAGATTCACATGGTTTTATCCGTTGAGACAAAAGTCAGACTTTTATGACATATTGATTCAGTTTACTACGTTTGTTGAAAACCAGTTTTCTCGTCATATTAAGATTTTTCACAGTGATGGAGGAACGGAATTTACTAACAATAAAGTGCAGAAATTTTTTCGTGATTCGGGCATTCATCACATTCTTTCTTGTCCGTATACTCCATCTCAAAATGGACAGGCAGAACGAAAACATAGGCATGTTACTGAAACGGGTCTTGCTATGCTTTTTCATTCTCATACTCCTATGATGTTTTGGGTCGAGGCATTCAGCAGCGGCGTGTATGTCATAAACCGTTTACCCTCCAAAGTGTTAGACGGAAAATCACCGTTTGAGTTGTTATTCTCAACTGCTCCAAATTTTGATAACTTTCATCCCTTTGGTTGTCGGGTATATCCATGTCTTCGAGACTATACAACAAATAAATTTGAGCCACGCAGCACAGCTTGTGTCTTTATGGGTTACAGCAGCTCGCATAAAGGGTTTCGTTGCTACGATCCTCTTTCATTCCGCATTTATATTTCTCGACATGCTAAATTTGTGGAGTCCTTTTTCCCGTTCGCTGATTCTCATGACAGGTCAAGCTCACACTCTCTGCCTGTTTCGGAGTTCTTTGAACCAACAAGAGTGATTGGTCCACTGCCCACGCCCTCAAGTTCACCGGACATTTCAATCGAAAATTCTCAACATCGACTTTGCACAATCTGTGATGATCAGCTCAAGTCGTTGCCTTATGTTCCACCTGTTATACCCGCTTCTCAGGACCAGACAACCGAGCATGTTGCTGAACATATTGCTGAACCAGGCTTACTGACACAACCTAGTCCATCTACCCAAGTGCAATCTCTTGCCGAGCCACAACCCGTTACATCTACTCATCCTATGCAAACTCGGTCACGGTCAGGTATCTTCAAACCAAAACATTTGACTTATTATGCTTGTACTCGCCTTTTCAATGCTCTTGTTACGGTTAGTGAACCTCGTGGGATCAAATCTGCTTTAAAGCGACCAGAATGGGTTGCCGGTATGAACGAAGAATTCGATGCTTTGCAATCTAATCAGACTTGGGATCTTGTTCCATGTCCTACAAATACTAATATTGTGGGAACTAAATGGGTTTTTCGAACCAAGTTTTTAGCCGATGGATCGATTGATCGTCATAAAGCTCGTCTTGTTGCTCAAGGTTTCACACAACTACCGGGTTTTGATTATTCTCATACCTTTAGTCCCGTGATTCGGGCTTCTATGGTTCGCATTGTGCTTTCTATTGCAGTACTAAATAATTGGCCTCTTCATCAATTGGACGTCAAAAATGCTTTTTTGAACGGTGTTCTATCAAAACCTGTATTCATGGAGCAGCCACCTGGATTTGTTGATGCCACGTTTCCAAATCATGTTTGTCGTCTTAAAAACGCCTTATACGGTCTAAAGCAAGCTCCTCGTGCATGGTTTCAACGGCTCAGTGATTTTCTCTTGCGTATTGGATTTATCTGCAGTCGTACCTATTCGTTGCTCTTCATTTATATCTGTGGTTCATCAGTTATATATCTTTTAGTATATGTCGATGATTTCATTCTGACAGGAAACTCAATAGACAACTTGCGATCCTTCATTACTCGCCTTCGTAAGGAGTTCGCCATTAAGGACCTAGGAAAATTAAATTATTTCTTGGGTCTTGAGGTCTCTTATACTTCTTCGGGCATCTTTCTTAATCAGGCGAAATATGCTCGAGACATACTTAAGCGAGCATCTTTAGAAGACGCAAAACCTGTTTCCACTCCCTTACAGGCAGGGTGTCAACTTTCTATTGATGGAAAACTTTTTGATGATCCTACCTTATACCGATCTTTGGTTGGAGCTCTCCAATATCTCACCGTTACACGCCCTGATTTATCTTTTGCTGTAAATCTGGTCAGTCAACATTTGCAGAATCCAACTATTGAACATTTTCAAGCGGTGAAGCGAATTCTTCGCTACGTGAAGAGTACGCCGGCCTTTGGTTTATCTTTTACTCGTGGCTCTTTGCCTACTCTCGTTGCATATTCTGATGCTGACTGGGCTCGTTGTATGGAAACGAGACGATCGACTTACGGATACTCCATTTTTCTTGGTGGAAATCTTGTTTCATGGAGTGCTAAGAAACAGCCGACGGTTTCTCGTTCAAGTTGTGAATCCGAATATCGCGCTCTTGCTAATGCAGCCTCAGAAATTGTTTGCCTGCTTCAACTACTTCGCGAGCTTCACATCGAGACTACCTCTTGTCATACTCTATACTCGGATAATAGTAGTGCTCTTTTTCTAAGTCAGAATCCGAGTTCTCACAAGCGCGCCAAGCACATCGATATTGATTTTCACTTTGTTCGTGAACTTGTTTCAAGTAAGTGCTTACAGACGCAGTACATATCGTCTGATATACAGATTGTGGATATCTTTACAAAAGCTCTTCATCGTCCGCTATTTGAATTTTTTCGTGACAAGCTACGAGTTGGTCCTCATCCCACGTCTTGGTTGAGGAGGGCTAATGGAATAAATTAAGCCTTTATTTTAGGCTATAATTAAGGGTATCTAATTATAGTATTGATTGTATACTTTAATTGTAATTATTGTTGATAGGATAGAGAGTAGTATTCTTGTATAAATATTATACGATGTACAATGAACAGATAAAGGAAAAACATTATACCTATCTTAACAAAGTGTTTTACTGTTCGAAACGTTATTTTATTATACAAGTTTGGTTGGATATTCCTTTTCAAAAAATTTATTCAAGTTGAATTTTAATTTATAGAACTTTATAATATATTTTGGTTGTTGTTATTCTAAGTTTCTAACTACAACCTATACCAACCTTTCAAGTATCAACACCCTCAAAGCCATGGCAAGTGGTGGAGCCGAGAGTAGCAGCGACGAAGAGACGCTCGTGACGTTCACGTCGTCCCTTCGAAGGAAGATCTAGAAACTTGATCGCCAAGTGAAGACGCTTAACGATGAGGTCCAAGAGCTTCAGACGCAGCTCCCGAGCGACCTGAAGGTGCAACTCGAGAAAGTGCACCAGGCATCGACGGATGCCATCGGATAGTGAGCGATTTGGCGACGCGGTGAATAGATTTTCTTTAAAATAACTAGATTAGATTTTAGAGTTAATTCCATTTTACATAATACTTTGTGACTTGTAAAAATGGTTAGTATATATATATATATACATATATATATACATATATGTATATATATACATATATATATATAGAGAAAGAGAGAGAATTGCTATGGTGCACAACCACCGTGAGCACAATAGTAATTTTCTCGTTTATTTTGCTTTATGTCCATCTCTGGCGCCACCATCACATCCCCCGCCCCTCCTGGAACCACCGTCGCCTCCGCTCCCCGACCCGGTGATTCACTCATTAGTTTTTTTTTATTATTTTCGATTTTCTCGTAGAGAGCAAATATGATGAATTTTGAGAAATCAACGGGTCGAGGAGGGGAGGCGGAGGTGACTGTGGTTCCGGGAGGGGCGGGGGATGTGATGCTGGCGCCGAAAATGGAGAAAAAGCAAAATAAACGAGAAAATTACTATGGTGCTCACGGTAGTTGCTCACGGTAGCATTTCTCTCTCTCTCTCTATATATATATATATTATATTTTTTAGGCATTATAAATATTTGATCTAAATACTCCCAATATGTTACGCTATTTACACAATGCAAAATTGGAACCAAAACGCGAGGCATTGTGCAATATGCGTTCTAAACCATTGAAATGCACTCATTTCCTCACTACTCATCCACTAACAAACGTATCGTATTGAGCTCATGCAATGGATCGTAGGAAAACGAGGTCGTCCAGCAATAAAGCCCCATGAGCTAATGTCAGCCTCCTGATGTCATTGGTCACTGATGGCTTTTGTTTTGTTAGAAGTACCCAAAACTGATCGGAGACTACTTTGGCGAAAATGCGAAAAAAGACTACTTTGGCAAAAAAACGCCTCGTGAGCTCCTCAGGTTCTTTGACGATTGATATGCCCACACATATCGAATTTTTCAAGCTTTCATACTTGGTTATCGGCGACATGCTGCTCCTATCTCTGCTACTTATTGAATATAAGAAGCTCGTTTACCTTTGAAGGGAAATAATATGACAACTTGAGACTGGAATGTTTGTACCATATATATAGATGACAACGCTAATGACGGAGATGGAAAATGTGCAAGTATGAAGACTTAGAATTAAAGGTGCAATCGGGTGTTGGATAAGAAATTGAGGACCTATTTGTAAATATTATTTTGTAGGTGATTTTGTAATTACTTTTCTATCAAGGTTTATTTTGTTACTTAGTTACGATAGATGTATAGTTAGCTATCAATTTATACTTAGGTAACAACAGAAATTACAGATTCAGATTTTTTATCCGAGCTTCCTTCTCAATTCAATCACAAAATCAAGATGGTATTAGAGCAGATTCCGATATGTCTCTAGCAATCAATCTAAGCTCGCCAAACGAAATCACTTCAATTTAGTCTCTAGATAATCAAACATAGCATGACTCAAATACAGAAAAAGAGCCGGTGAGCCGGCGCAACATAGCTCGGCTGCAAAATATGGTGGATATATACATCCACTTACTCTATTGGCATGTCAATTGCTAGTTCACAGGTTACAAATTCCAATTACGTTATATGGAGTCACGCGATGAAGCGGGCAGAGTCCAAAAACCAAATTAGGATTCGTCAATGGTACATATCTAATGATGAATGAAAGTGCGGGGGTGAGGTCCCGATAAATTGATATGGAAATAACTAAGTTAAAAGTAAATCAGAAATGTTGACCCTAATGTTGAAACAACATTCGAGATCATAAAGTTTAAAACTTAGCAGTAAAGACGATGGTGGCACAATTTAAAATATGTAGCAAGTTAAATAACTTGCTACACGGCTTCAGGGCAAAATTCCACTATGAAGAATGGATTACAAAAAGAACAACTATCAAAAGATAGTAAACCTAGCCTAGAAAAGAGTATTAGAACTCAATCGATCTTCACACAAAGAATACGTATAGAAACTAGGTTCTATAAAAAAGTGTGAAGACAATACTAGGCTAAAACAGATTGACGAAAATATGGTGAGAGCTCTCTCGTTTCTTTTTACTAGTTCGCCACTATAGATGTGTGTCTTTCGTCGTAGTTCGTCGTGGTCGTTCGTCGTTAACGTCCGTCGTCCATCGTTTAAGTATGAGATCGAAGTTCCTCTTTATATAACTGCAATTCCATTCGAGATCATATCTATTCCGAAAATAACTCCTTCCTTTTAGCTCCATATTCATTCCCAAAATATCTCTTCCACTCTATTGGATCATATCCATTCCGGAAATAACTCCTTCTTTTTAGCTCCATATCTATTCCGAAAATATCTCATGCACACTCGTAAATAATGCCATAATATATGATAAACGGTTTTTAGATTTGAAAGACAAAATCAATGGAACAAGTCTGAGTCACACGATGCTGACTCAGATATTGTTTCCATATCGTCAATGTTAACTGAGTCAACATTAACAGTGAATGCTCAACATCCTCATTATGCGCAGTGGAATCGAGTAAACGATACTGTTATTTCGTGGATCTTGAACTCAATTTCTATTGCGCTGGTTGATGGTTATAGCCTAGCCAACATTGCATGCGAACTGTGAAATGAGTTGAGAGATCGATACGGAACTAGTAGTGGACCACAAACTTTTCAACCGCAGAGAAATCAACGGGATAACTCAAGGGAATCTCACGTTAGCTGCTTACTTCACAAAAATAAAAAGGCTTTGGGATGAGTTATCACAATTTGATTCACCTGTGAAGTGCAATTGTGCTAGCTGTGTCTGCAAAGGTTACACTTGCAATGTAAAGATGAGAAAAGATACAAGAGAAGGAAGATATAAGCTGATGCAATTTTTAACAGGCTTGAATGATACCTATTCCCCAGCAAAAAATCAGATCCCGATGATGATCTATTACCAGATGCAAAGAAAGCATGTGCTATGCTCAACCATGTAGAGAAAAAGCAAATAGTTTGGTGGCCATTAAAGTACGTGAGCATACTGCTATGATGGTTCAGAAAGGAAAATTCGGAGGCATGAACCAAGATAACAATGTGAGACTCGAAAAGGCAGCTATAAGTGTGACCATTGTGGCAGGAATGATCACACAAAAGAGATGTGCTTTCATCGAAAGGGATACCTAGATTGGTGGGTAGGAAATAAGGAGAGAAAGGCAACTAAGAGCTTCCAGCAGCAGGGAAGTTTCATGTTTCAGGCCAATATAGTAAAAACACCCATTGACTTTGATGAGAGCTATGAGAAAACAGGGAGCACTGATGGAGTTTTACAAACGGTAATCAACAATATCAGAACACTGCAGTAGTTTTCGGTATATAATAAGGATTTTCGGTTTAAAAATGTTAATCAACGTAATATTCATTACAAAAATGAAGTTACAATTAGGATTTACAAATTAGAAAATACAAAGTAAGAAAAAAAAATTATTCGTTGTTCGTTGAATCGCCAACGCCAGTCGATACTCGGTTTCTGAGAAAAATGTACAATAGATTTTTTTTTTGGGAACATAAAAAAATTAATCAATAAAAAAATGAAATTAGTATTAAGGACTTATCTTTTTCGGGCTTTGTCGTCGGCTTGGATGTCACGCGAGCGGTTGCTTGGAGACGTTGGTTGAAAAATAAAATTGTATGAGTAAGTAATTATTTAAAAATATAAAATAAAAAAATTAATACAATGAGATTGAGTGGTACTTATTTTTTTTCGGACTTGAATCTCTCGCCGTTTTCGGAGATTCTCTACTCGTAGTCGCCGCCATTCCCGACACCACTAGTCTCTGTACCGGTGGTGTCGTCGAACACGTCGTCGTCCGAATCGGTATTCGGGAAATCTTGTGTTCGATGTTCGGCTCTCGTCCAATCATCGAGAAGGCATTGGTATTCGACGTTTTCTACCGTCAACCTCGAACGCCTTTCACTTAAAGTTAAACCGCCCATGTTAAAAGCATGTTCAACCGCGGTGTTGAAATTGGGACGACAAAGATTTCCCGAGCGATCTTCGCCAATGTTGGATACGTTGGCGACATCTTCGACCACCATCCGAGGACGTTAAAGTGATCATCGTCCTCGGCGAACTCAAACGTGGTCGACAAGTAGTTATCTATTTCTACGAAAGGGTTCGTCGACCTTTGGCGTTTGCTCGTGTTGATGAGGTTGTAGTAGGAGGCTAGGCGATCACTACCGATAGCACAACTACTACTATTGGATTGACCCGAACTCGATCGAGTTGGGTCTTGACCAATATCGGTCTTATACGCTGTAAAGACTGCATTTAGACCGACATACCCTATATTCCTAACTTGAATACGGTAGTCTCGGGGATAGCACTAGAATTCCCCGCAATGGACTCGTAATATAGTGGTAGAAAACTATTTGTCCCTCTAGGCGCATTCTGGGGTCCAATATCTTCGTAATGATGAAGATATCGGGTAGTTCCCAAAAGTATTTCAGTCATTTAGCCTTCATGGATAAAACGGTCGGGCCCGCAAAATCGTCATCTACAAAAGCCGCTAGAATGCATGCGACTTTAACGCAATGATCTAAGGCTAAGATTGATGTCGGGTAATATGTTCCCGACATCTCCTTCGTGGCATCGTGAAATACCTAAAGTATTTCACATATGCCGTTGCACCCGTCTCACATCGTAGGATGTACCGTTACGCCGAATTCAGCATTTTCGTCGTAGATATCGCACAAGGCGTGGCGATATTCATACGACGTATCCAACATCTTATAGGTGGAATTCCACTTGGTGGGTACATCTAAGGCAAACTTCTTGGGCGCGATTGCCACACTTCTACTATGAAGCTTCCACTTCCTCAGTACAGAAGAGTTGCGCATCATGTAACTAATTGCCGTTCGTATCGGCGTAACGTGTGCCTTTAGATGTGTGAGTGCATCCTGGACACATAGGTTAAGTATGTGACAGAAGCACCGGACGTGGAAGAATCGACCGCCAACTGACGATCGACAATACTTAATCAAATCTTCAATGCTCGCGGTATTAGCGCTAGCATTGTCAAAGGATACCGAGAAATCTTCTCGAGTATCCTATATTCCGATAAGATACTCCTAATCTTGGATGCGATGTTTTGAGCTGTGTGTACTGTGTCAATTTCCCTATACGCAATTAAGCGTTTCTGTACTGTCCAAGAGTCATCAATCCAGTGGCATGTAACACCCATGTAATGATGATCTTGCCAGTGATCGCTCCATATATTGGAGGCAATTGACACTTTACACTCTAAGTTTCGTAATTGGTCTATTAACTCGCGTTCATACGCGAGTATCGTCTTCCTAATGTCTCGCGTAAGGGTGCTACGTGAAACTTTCTTCGTTTGAGGGTTATACGACTTTCTGATCCACTCTTCGTAGACCGGATCATCGGCAAACCGAAAGGAAAGATGTTTCGCGCAAACAAATTTTGCAAGTTGTTTGCGCGCGACGTTTTTGTTGTACATGAACAAAGACGTCGGACTCGCACTGGGTCCTTGTCCGGTAGCGGTCGAACCCGTACCCGTAGCCCCGTGCATTTGAGTTTGACTTTGACTAATTCCTATCTTAGTAGGATATTTTGACCGGATATGGGGGGTGAAATTGCCATATCCACCACCCTTCTTAAAAGGGTACTCCTTACCACAATAGTTACATATAACTTTAAAATAAATCTTTATTTTCGGTCAGTGTCTTCTTGAAGTGTACCGCGAAAATATCCGAGTGTAGCGCAGCTTCTGCGGCCCGTGCTTGGGTCTCGGTCGGCGCCGTCGTCGGCCTCGGAATTTCTTCCGGTTGGTCCCGTTCTGTCTCCGTTCCATCCGTGTCCGAGCCGAGGACATCACTGAGATCGAGCATAATTTCGGGGGAGTAATCATAGTGGTAGTAGTCATCATGCGATGAACTACCAACAATTTGTTTCCCCCTCGATCTCGAACTCGATCCTCGATGACGGCTATCCCTATCTAAAATAAATATTAGAAAGAAAACGTTAGATAAAATGTGTATAAACTTACGAGAAACGAGGCGTGTAAAATTCGGATCGCCGTATAGTAGAGCCGGGCGAGGATTGATGAGTGTAGTGTAGTAGAGAGTCGAGGCGAGACGTGGTCGAGGATTGAGGATTAATATTTTAATTAGTTTATTTTTAATTCGTGGATTAGAACGAGGTTGAGGATTGAAACTTGAGAGTGAATAATTGAGAGAAAGAAATAGAATTGAGTTGTGATTTTTTGAAGAGGGGTGGGGGTATCTATAATTCTTTTTGGGTAGCTTGTCGTTGCAACCGCCGGTTCCCGGTCAATCGCCGGTTGCAACGACTAATTTATATATATATATATATATATATATATATATATTTAATTCCAACGGCTATATATATATATTATATATATATATATATTTGTTTTATTTAAATCTAACGGCTATTGACCGACTAACGTGTCAGATTTTTTTTAACTAATTATAATTATATATTTTATATTAAATATATAAATATATATTAAATAACCGGCGGTTCGCGGTTTGGGAAAATCCCAAACCGCGCGAAACCGGCCAATCGCGGCTGCCGGTTGCGGTTGGTGGCCGCTTCCGGATAAAATTGGGCAAGACTACCCACGGTGACTCCCCGATCACAAATTTAATATGTATTATACCCAACTTATATATTATTATAATATCAAAAAAAAGTCCGAGCACGTTGTCACATGTTTGGGAAAAGGCACACATGGTATTTTTCCATCCAAATTGACGGAAAAATTAATGGAGGGCCCAATTTGGTTCAAAATCGACAACATCGAGCTAAATTGGTTCACAGAAACATCGTGGATTAAATTGGTCCTTAGGTCAAACATCTGGGATCATTTTGGGTTTTCTCCTGCTTAAGAAATTTCCATTTGATGTCCAAAGTATTTTTCAAATCAATTATGTACTAACGTATGACGAAACATAATCCGGCGATTTTAAAAGAGCAAAAATGAAATGTTTATTTCTATAAGCTGTTAGTTTCTGACGAGAGTTCAGAAAAGACAAAAAATAGTTATTAAAATTTCATTTTTGGTCTTTTAAAATCACGAGGTTATGATTCGTCATACATTAGGGTTACCTATCGGAATTAAAAAATACATTGGATACCAATTGAAAAAACTTTAAACACAGGGAGTATCGAGTAAAAAGAAAAAATTGGCACCAACTTAAAAAGGATTAGACACTTCGGTACCTAACGGCGTTGAAAATAATTTTGGACCCAACTGAAAACGCATTAAAGACATGGATACCAACCATAATTTCTCTAAATTAATAAAGAAGTGAACTGAGACGTTCGTTTTATGAACCCTTAGATTTCCCAATGAATGAGGTCACTGTACTTTCACTTTGAAAGTGCTCTCCCGTCTTTACAGAAAGTTGCAGCAGCCCATTGTCAAGCCTTGAAGTCGTCGCTCATCTCGGACACCTACGCTTGCAATAAACTCGTGAACAACTACATCAAATGCAGGGAACTAGACACCGCCCTCAAGCTGTTCGGCGAAATGCCCCACAGAGACACCTCTTCGTGGAACACCATCATCGCGGGCCATGTGAATTCAGGGGACTTCTCGGGTTCCTGGGAATCCTTCAAATCGATGAGAAGAGACAGGTTTTTACCTGATGGCTACACACTCGGTAGCTTGCTTAAGGGCATCACACTGTCCGGTTCGCTAATCTACGGTCAAATACTTCATTCCGATATCGTGAAGATGGTCTTGGAAAATAACGTGTATGCTTCTAGTGCACTCTTGGACATGTACGCAAAGTGCGGTAAAATCAACGATTCAGAAAAGGTTTTTAGCTTCATGAAGGAGAGAAATAAGGTCTCGTGGAACGCTTTAATCGCAGGGTATGCAGATATGGAGAACGTGAACCGTTGCATTGAATTAATTCGTTCTATGGAGATGGAGGCCATAGGAGTTGATGATGCTACTTTGGCCCCAATAATGCCACTGCTTGATGACATATATTTGGTAAAACAGTTTCATGCAAAGATAACGAAACGAGGGCTATCGTGCGAGAGCACGGTGATCAATGCCACGATAACTGCATACGCAGACCGTGGATGCCTCGAGGATGCCAAAAGAGTGTTCGATTCTGCCGAAGGGTATCGAGATTTAGTGACATGGAATTCGATGCTGGCAGCATATTTCGAGGACGACAGGGAACAATGTGGATTCGCCATTTTCCAAGAAATGGTAAGAACGAACCTGAAACTCGATGCTTATTCGTTCTCCAGCGTATTGAGTGCCTGTTCTGGGGAAAATATAAAGGAGAGAATCGGGAAATCTTTGCACGCAATGGTGATTAAGACGGGATTCGAACATAGCACACAAGTTTCTAACTCGTTGATCTACATGTACCTAAAGCTGCAAAACCGAAGCATGGAAGAAGCCCTCAAAGTGTTCGATCTCGTTGTAAGAAAGGACCAAGTTACGTGGAATACTATGCTCACGGGCTTGTCCCAAAACGGGCAGAGCGAAAAATCTCTGAGGCTTTTCCTTCAGATGCACGTCGATCGTGTAGTTACCGATCAGTACGCGTTCGCAGCAGCTCTGAGGTCTTGCTCGGACATGGCTGCCCTCAGCTTGGGCCAACAGGTTCATGCCTTGGTCCTGAAAACCGGCCTCGAAAAATACGAATACGTAGCAAGCGGGTTAATTTTTATGTACTCGAAATGCGGGGTCGTTGAAGATGCAAAAAGGGCATTCGACGAATGTCGTAAGAACACCTCGGTGACATGGAACTCCGTGATTTTTGCGTACGCACAGCAAGGGCAAGGGAGAGATTCTCTTGCCCTTTTCTACATGATGCGAGAGAGAAACGTGGAGATGGATCACGTGACTTTCGTTGCTGCTATCACAGCTTGCAGCCACGTGGGGCTTGTGGACGAAGGGCTAAGCCTGTTGATGACGATGGAAACGGTGTACAAAGTTCGACCCCAGATGGAAAACTACGCGTGTGCAGTTGACCTGCTCGGTCGAGCCCGGCGATTAACCGAGGCCCAACGGCTCGTGGACGAGATGCCGTTTGAGCCCGATGCGATGGTGTGGAAGACGCTGTTGGGTGCTTGTAGGGCTTGTGGGGACGTCGAAATGGCCACCCGCGTGGCTAGGATATTGTTGGAGTTGGATCCCGAGGACCATTCTACGTATGTTTTGCTCTCCGATGTGTATGGTAACCTTGAGAAGTGGGAGGAAAAGGCTGCGGTGAAGAGGCTGATGAAGGAGAAGGGAGTCAAGAAAGTACCGGGCTGGAGTTGGATCGAGCTGCGGTGCCGAGTTCATTCGTTTAATGCTGATGATGCCTCGCACCCGATGTGCCCGGAGATTTACCGGGCTTTGGGTCATTTGATGGCTGAGATTAGTTTGTGTAGGCGACATGAGGATGATGAGGTAATGGAAGTTGTTGATGATTTGTAGATTAGTAGCTTGATGAGTCAAGCCAGCACAATAACTAACAAGGGAAACGACTAACAAGTACCCATTTTCGTACCATGATTGTTATTGGTTCATGATATGATGTCCTCGAGGAGTGTGACTTTTGTCTCAGTGAGAAAAGATCTTACACGATGAGCCCACCATTTATTAGATATGTTTCCCCACTTTATTGTGATGGTACAACTCAGCTCAGAGAGATACCAAACAAGAAGATGAATATAAAAGAATTGTCCACAGCTCAATAAAACAGTATGGCTCTAGCAGCAGCCTATTTATCACTTCATATATATCTTTCAAACCAACTCATAAAGATATCTATCATCTGCACCTAACATCCTATTTTACATTTATGACTCTGCGACTTTGAAACGTGTTGGGGTTAAGATGGGATCAATGCTAGCTCATTTTCTGAGACACAAAAGCACTACGTGTGGGGACAAGATGAAGACGATGGTATTCACAATCACATTGGCACTTGATGAAAAGGCATAATATGAGATGATAATGATGGTATTCATCAGTTGGGCATATAAACTTTTTCTACTGATCCAAGGCTAACTTCAACTCCATCAAAACCCAAAGCACATATCCCACACCAAGAAAAAGTGAAGAAATATCAAAAATATGCACAAATGATGAAAGGCATATGATGATGAACAATTATCTGCCCCATAAAGATCTTATTTCTAGATGTATTGTTCTTACGAAACAACAGTCAACAACAATCGTCGGGTCAAAAGATGGTATCTTAAAGTTCAATTGTTGCTATTATTATATGATTAGCAAAAGAAGTCAAATCTTCAGTCCAAATATTGCTCAGACAGGCAATATTCATCATACTCCATACATATCTATATCAATGCCCAGATACATTCCTCAAGAAATGTATGTACTTGTAACCTCGACAGCACAGAAATACACCATTTAATTAAGAGGAAAGCGTACTCTGTTCTTCCCAAGGAGGATTTAGAGATCTCAACCCTCACCATCATCATCATCTCCACCACCTCTTCTACTGCTCCCGCTGCTCTCCACGGGCAAGACTTTACCTGTTCCAACCCTGCCCTCAACGAATTTTGCCGAACCCATCTCCATCTGACAAACCCTAACCGCCCCGAACAGCTTTTCCGGCAGCTCCTCGTCCGCCTGAGCCTCCACCACGAAACCCATGTCCACCGTCACCGCAGTCACACAACCCAGAGCTAGCTTCACTATGCCTCTGGCGATGGCGGAGCTGCCTATGTCCACGTCGATCTCCAGGTAATTTGCCCCTCGGTAGTAAGAGCAGGTGAGCGCTTTCCCCAACAGACAGGCGGAGTAATTGCCCACCGCAGTTTTGACGATCCAAGGCCCCTTCACTATTCTATTGACGATCTTGAACCTCGCGTTGCGGTGCGAATCAGAGCCGTTGACGAACTCGTTCAGTATGGGGATCGATGCGATCGGACGGTCGGGCTTCGACGAGAAGTAGAAAACGGCGGAGTAGTGGTCGCGGCCCGGGACCTGGAGGTTGACCGCGACGATGAAGGTCTTTGGGCTCGCGCGTCGCAACGCGCCCATCACGCGGTTGTCGGGGCGCGAGAGGACGTGGTCCAGCTTGGAGTTAGATCGGAGCCAATCGAAGCCGGCGGGGTTCAGGAGCCAGTCGGCTTCGGCGGGGAATTTGTGTCTTTTGGAGAAGTAATTGTGCCCTCGGACGTTGAAAAGGTCACCGGGAGGTGAGGCCCATCCGTTGGATCCGGTGTCCAGGTCCACGTGGCGGAGTGATCCGCCGTTGATTGTTTCTTCTCTCCACGGCTCCGCCGTGTCGTCGGATGACTGCTCGCTTTGGTGGTGGTGCTTCTGCTTGTGTTGTTTCGGGCACATCGTCGGGCACGAGTCGGCGGCGCTTCGTGTGAAAACGATCTTCCCCGGTGAGGTGGGAGATTTCACGCACGAAAAGTGCACCCACTGATATTGTAGAGAGAGAGAGAGTTAGGTCGGTGTTTTCTTTGCTTCTGAGATGATTTTTATTTTGTGTATTTTTGGTTTATTATTTATTTAGGCGGAGATTACGAGACGGGAAGAAAAAGTATGCCAAGACACATAACCACCTTTGAGTGACAGCTAGAATATGTGCTGTAACGAGTGCATTTATTATTATTATTTTAGCGTAAATTCCTTGTGAGATCCTATACTTTTTCAACTTTATGACGAGCGACTCCAATCCAAGTATTTTTTCTTCTTTACAGCTCTTTTGCGAAAAATCGTGTCTAATAGCACCAAATATTGAAAAGATGTAGATAATCTTTCTTTACAGATTCACTTATACCAATTGTTATTATTATACTATGTTTTCATTATTATACTAATATATTCAATTATTATATCAAATGTTATCACTGTTATACCAAGTCAAATGTAGAAGTATTATATAATTATTATCCAAATTATTTTCATTATTATATAATACAAAAAATAATGTTATTATAAGTTTATTATACAAAAGTAATTTTTGCATATTATACTAGGAAACATGATTAACACACCAATAAAATCGATTACTATAACAACAAAATCAATTTCTATACCAATTAAACCGATTACTATACCAACAATATTTGATTTGGTATCATAACCAGTTAAACCGATTATTGTTGGTATAATATTCGAATTTATTGGTATAATAATAATTTTATTGATATAATAAACGACTTTCTTGGTATAATAATCGTGTTTTGTGGTATAATATGAAAATTATTTCGTATGATAAAAATTATAACAACATTATTTGCTAGTAGTGATAATAGTTGATATTATAATTGAATATATTGGTATAATAATGAGAACAATTGGTATAATAGTAATAACAATTGGTATAATATTCTTAAATTTGACTTGGTATAAAACTTGAGAGAGTTGGAATATATCTATGTATGAAGCAAGATTATTTTTCTCTTTTCAATAATTTTTGGGTATCAAACACACAACTTTTTACATATGAGTACTGAACATGAAAAAATACTAGGAGGGAGACTGATCAGGAAGTTGAAAAACATAAAGGGACTGAAAGGGAATTTACCTATTATTTTAACTTTTTTTTCTTTTTTCCCCTCATGTGTGAGAATATCATGAGTTGGGACATGTGGAGATAATAATTAAGATTACGTATCAGTCTGATTAATTATTATTCCAATTCCAATTGCAAACGAATTGAATCATAATTACGCGGCGATGAAACAATTCTATGATGAAAATATTAAAATTCAAGGTGCAATAATTCTAAAATATCTTTGGAATCGCTCATGAGTGAAACGATTGCGTGCTCGTGGAGAAAAAAGAAAAATTATAAAATTAGGTCACTAAGTATACATCATGTTTTCGTTTTTGGGTCACTATGTTTGATAATTATAAAAGTAGGTCACTAACTTTATATGTCAAAATAATTTTGGGTCATGTTTTTAATTTTGGGTCACTAAGTATATATTTTTCGATTTTGGGTGACTAAGTATATACATTTTTCACTTTTGGGTCACTCATTGTGGTAATTAACTTTGTAAACATAGTGACCCAAAAATGAAACATGTGTACTTAGTGATCCAAAATCGAAAAATATATACTTAGTGACCTAAAATTGAAAATATGACTCAAAGTTGTTTTGAAATACAAAGTTAGTGACCTACTTTTGCAATTATGAAACATAGTGATCCAAAAACGAAAACTTGAATACTTAGTGACCTAGTTTTATAATTTTGTCTACAGAAAAATTAAATGGACATGATTTTCCTTTAGATAGATGTATAAGGTAAATATATAATAAACCCATGAATTATAAAGATGAGGCAAATGACTTAGGACAATTCACATCGAGCTCATAGTTATCGAGTTCGAACTCGAGTTCATGACTGTTGAGCTAGAGCTCTGCCAGATTGTTAAGGAATGTTCCTGAATTCTTTTTTTTATTTATTTAAATTAACTTTAACTTGAGCTCAGCACAACTCGGTCGAGCTCGACTAATTTACACAATAATAATAATAATAATAATAATAATAATAATAATAATAATAATAATAATATTAGGGTAAGGCTACATTATCTTCACACTTCGCATTATAATTTATCATATAGTTGCAGTTGGAAAATAAACACATATCACGATCACTTTGCAACGTTCACAGTTTTTGTCCTATATGGCATACCTAATCTTTATTGATGTTTGATGGTCCAAACAAGACAAGTTTACGTAATAGACGCCTTTGTTCTAAGCAAAAACAAAAATGAAAACTCTAGTATGCCGTGATAAGATATTTGAATGAAAATCCACAAAATAGGTCTTTATTCACACCGACTAGGTGTCACAATTTCAAAATATAGCAAAAGTCAACGATCATAGGTCGAGATTTTTCGGGGTCAATGACCGAGATATGACCGTGAACGAGTTAGCTCCAGCTCGAACACTGTGTTTTTCTTAAAAAAAAAATAAATAAAAATAAAAATTAAGAAAAGATCGCACGACCACTTATGATCGAGCTTGAGTTCCCCCTCTCCCAACATGAATTAACCAAATAAGTATACTATCTCATTTACTTCTTCACTATATCAATAAATTTTTTCCGATGCAATGACTTTGGAGACTCAACGTTCCAACGAAAATCTATCCTAAAAGAATTCGAATTACATCATAATTGTAGTCAATCTAATGCGATAAGCTACGTTGATTTCTCCAATTGATTGTTAGATTCTCTTTTTAATCTAGAACCATATATTAATATTGAAGTCCTCCATAATAAGAACGAATAGCGATAAAAAAATCATTAACATTAGTGATGATGCCAGCAAAATTCCCTTCGCCCTTCCTTCGTCTTTCCGCCGTGTCCGTCGTTGGTCTTCCATGAACGTCGTTGGACATCCGGTGGTCGATGTCTGCAATAACTGGATTGAGGGCTATTAGGGCGTCGTCCCTCTTGCCTCAGTAAGGAGATATTTCTCTCTCCGAGATTTAGGAAAATACAGGAGTAAAAAGAGGTGCTGATAGAGGTTTTGGGTATAGATTTAGCATACCTTGAATGATGGATGCGGAGGTATTTATAGGAGGAGCCGACCTACTTTGTTGGGCCGCATGTATTTGGGCTATTCATTCGAACGTTTGAATCGACCTCCGAGAATATCTCATTCGGTTGAGATTTGAATATTTTCCTGAAATATCTCTTTGTCCTTCGAATTGGAATACTCCCCGGAAATATCGAACCTTGACCGAGTCCTGTCTTCGGGGAGAATGACTTGGACTCAGAATAGCCTCGACTTCGGTCATAAGTACTTCGGAGACCTTCGCCACAACCTCGAGGTCTTGCTCGGCCTAGCTGGCCTCCTTTGAGCACGGCTTCGGCCTGCTCGGCCTCGGCCTTGAGCGGCTTCAGGCAACTGGGCCTAGGGTGTTTCGGGCTCTTTGGCCTCGGGTGTTTCGGGCTCTTTGGCCTAGGGGGCTTGAGTGCCTCGGGCGCCTTGGCCTTAGTGTGCTGACGTACTTGGCTTCGGTTGCTTCAGGATGTTCTCGCCGTGATGGCCTCGACCTTGAGCGCAGCCTCGGCCGCCCGGCATGCTCGGCCTCGACCAATTTGGTTGCTGCAGCCTCTGACAGGGCCTTGCGGCTGGCTTTAGCCTGCTCGGCTGTTGCAGCCACGGACAGGGCCTTGAGGGTAGCCTCGGCCTACTCGGCTATTGCGGCCTCGAGCAGGGCCTTGGGGCCGGCCTCGGCTTGTCAGCTGTTGCGGCATGATCGCTACGCGGTGCACTAATTATGTAGAGTGTGTATGCGTGCAAATTGCGATATGTAAAAATTAAAACGAATAACGTTATAACTATCAGCACGCACGACAGACAATGTACCTATCATTCGTAGAATGCTCTAGCGAGTATTCGAGTATCGATCTAAGGAAATAAATTGAGTACCAGTACTAACCTATCGACTCGGTATCTAGCCTAATAAATGTCTTACGAATTATTTATTTTGAAACTAAATTTCGACAACCTAAACTAACACGAGATAAAGGACTAAAAGATATTACTAAATAAGTATGAGTAACTTTAGATAATAAAGATGTGCTCGGAATATCGAATCTCATTAGGTGTCATCGACTAAGCCGTAAACTATCGTAACTGCATGAATATCGATTAGATCGCAGTAATTTCAACCCACTCCCGAATTTTCTGTCGCCCTAGATGTTCGTGAGAATCTAAGTTAGCAAGTACCTAATACAATGGTCGATTATTTGCTGTCGCCCTATAATCCTGTCCTAACGCTCATGAAAGGTCTAATCGTAATTTAGTTGTCCACTAAACGATACCGAACATTGAATCAACACATAGACATTTTGATACGAAGAATCAACTCAACACATAGACATATTTGGTCGAATAAATATATTCACAAACGATAAATAATCAAATACACGCGTTCACGAGTAATCTACAACAACGTTACCTACCGTTCATCTCATCCCAAACACAAACGAGGATTAGCTACTCATGATACATGGATAAACAACGAAATAGATAGATAACATGGACATATGATTCATAATTCTTCCCTATACGGATGCGTTCTGAGAAGTCTCGAAGAATTCCTTTGTTCCTCGTCCGATTACGCGATGATTCTTCGTTGAATTCCTCTTGTGAACCCTAGGAATCACCTATGTGTTTCTTAGGGTTCTTTAGCCTGCTTTTAGGTCTTTTAGGTCGTGTGTTTCAAATTGTGGAAGATCGGATCCGGATTTAAGGCTTCAAAATGACCTTTTATAGTGTTTACTACGTGTCACGGCGTAATAGTGGGCCGTCGCGGCATGGATGAAACCGCAAAGGCCTTTTTCTGTTGATCGTCAAGGCATGGACGAGTGCTAAACATGCCGTGGTGATTTCTCGGGAGCTAAATCTCTCTCTGCTTTGGTCGTTACGGCATGGACGGAGTGTCAACATGCCATGACGATTTCCTGGGAGCTTATTTTTGTTCTGCCTTGGTCGTCACGGCATGGACGAGGTGTCAACATGCTGTGACGATTTCCTGTGAGTTAAATCTTGTTCTGCCTTGATCATCATCGCATGGCGGGTTATCGACGAGCCCGTGACGGTGCCTGCGGGATGAACTTGAGTCGTTTTTCGCTCCGTTTTTGCTCGGTTTTCTCCCAATTTCCGTTTTATGTTCCATCAACATAAAATAAGTATAAATAACACGAATAGATGAATAAAAGTCTACGGTTAACTCAATTTAAGACCTATTTATAATCAAGATAAACTATTAAAATACGTTGATCACGGTCTCGGGTAATTTGGCTGATGCAGCCTCTGGCAGGGCCTTATGGATGGCTTGCGCCTGCTCGGTTGTTGAACCCTCGGGTAGGGCCTTGAGGCTGGCCTCGGCTTGCTCGACTGTTGCAGATTCGTGCAAGGTCTTGGCCGGTCGGCGCCGAGTTGAGGCATTTTTCCTTCGTGTCTTGTTCTTTGAACGTTTCCGATGTCAAAAGTCCGACGAGCTTACTAGTTGATCTTTGCAAAGATTCCGATGGATGATTCCGCCGAACAGTCTCCCTCGGGAAATTCCCATAGCATCAATAGTCCCCCCTTAAATAGTCTAGAAGGAGTTTATTCGAAAGTAGAATGTTGAGTCGTAGGTTTTCCCGTGTGTCTGCTTCCCATGCAATTTCCTGGACAGCATATTTTGTGCGATTTCCTAGATGATATTCTGAGCTTGAGGTCATTTTTCCTTCATGACGGTGGGTCCCACGATCTATGTCGCCTTTTTTTCAAAGAATATCTTTGCTTTTTCACTCAGAATGATGAGGTGGCGTCTCCTTTTCCTTTGATGAGAAAACTTTTGAAGGGCTAGGATTAGCTTATCACCCACTTTACTCATACCAACTATTTGGCCTAAACCGCTCCTTCCCAAGTAAAAAACTTCCACACCTCAAGCACCAACATATCTTGTCGGATTCCTCTTGGCTTATTTGCTTTATCCTCATCTTTAACCTTTGTAAGTTCTCCTCTCTTCAAGTTTTCATTTCAGGATTCGTGTGGAAATGCATGATGACTAAAACTTTTACAAAAAGAAATCCTCGTCTTCGGCCAATAGATTTCGGACATCTAGCTCCAAGCAAAGGGAAAGACCGGCCGAGTCCTCAGAATTCAAAAGTGTCAAAGAACCTCAAAAATGCTATAACTGTGGAAAGGTAGGACACTTCTCCAGAGAATGCAAACTAACCAAGATAAAGGATGCCAACTACTACTCCAAAAAATTCCAACTCACTAAACAGAAAGAGGCTGGAGTGCATTGATGGCAGAACAAGAGCATTGGCTGGAGGATACCACAGATTCTGAAGACGAAAATCTTGCACTAATGGCATACCTCGACGACGCTTCAAATGATGATCCATCCAGGAGGCCTTAAGACGACGATGACAAAGCATCCTCTTCGTCACAAGAGGTACAATTGTCTAACTCCACGTTATTAAACATGTTAGAATCGTTACAGCTTAAGTACACTAACATGAAAATTGAGCGGAAACGAATAAAGGAATTAGAAGAGAAACTAGCTCTTAGCGAAAGCAATTTCCAAAAGCAATTAGATAAGAAAATTCATCTCGAAATTATCTTATATAACGCTAAGGAAAAAATCTCTAGTCTTGAATTAACCATAGCCACCTCTGACAAAAATTACTAAACTTAATACGATTCTTATTGATTGTCTGAGAGACTTAGAGATTTCTAAAAATAATTACACATAAATTTCTGACGAACGAAAGAAACTTTATTCAAGGATTAAAACGTTAGATGATCTTCTAATAAAATGGGGTCAAACGGATCAAACTATATTTCTAAATCAACCTCTTAATACAAAATTTTATAATCCTAAAGAGGGCTTAGGTTTTAACAATCCCTGTAACTTGAAAAAGGTCATTGTTAGACAATTTTACGATATCAAGTATATGGGATTAGGATTAACTTCTTTAATGGCATTTACTAATTCTTCCGAAATAAATGCTTTAGAAGAATCTAAACGACAAGCCACTGATAGGACTGACATTCCTTTTGACTACACCGACTTGAATAATAGTTACAAGACAAGAGTTCTTACCTTGTCTAGTGGTTATACTTCATTATATCCCCTAGAAGATTTTTCGAAAAATAAGGAAGAAAATATTGATCATTCTCAAAATTCTAATTTCTGTTATATTCCAGCTATTATTAGAAAAATAGCTATTTTACACGCTTCCTTGGAAACAGAAAGAAAGAATTTCAAAGCTGAAAAGAACGAACTTTTATCGGAGATTTCCAATCTCAAAACTTCCTCTATTTTAAAAACTTGTCCTGATCTTATTTTGAAAGAAAAATCTTTAGTGAAGGATAAGATTAAAGCTAAGAAAAACTCTCCTATTATTTTTCAAAACATTTCAAAAGATAAATCTTCTTTAGAAATTATAAATAGAGAAAACGAATCCTTAAATGCTTCAAAAAGGAAAAAGATTTTTACTAACCCTTTTTCTACTCCATCCACAGGTAGAGTAGTAAAAGAGGTGAAGCATGCTAAGGAAAGAGTGCTTAGAATAAATTTTCAGAAGAAAACTAATTTGTTATCTATTTCTTCTATATCAAAAACTATGGACACTCGTCCGAAGACAACTATTTCTAGTATTGTTAATTCAAATTATGCGTTAAAGCCTATTATTTTTGAAAGCACAAACTTTGAAATTGGATCTACTTCTAAAAACTCTCCTCATTCTAAAACAAATGCAAGTCTTAAGTCTCATAAGAAACAAGACCCAGCCATTAAGAAAACTTATAGCTCCATACATTCTTGTTCTCACCTAAGGTATCCAGTCCACGTACATTCAGCTAAACACCTTAAGAGACTAGCCAAAGAAAAAAAATTTTCCAGCAATAAGACAAATCAGACATTTGTTCGTGCTGAAATTAACCTCCCATGTAAGGTTCAACCACAATGGATTCCTAAGTCACCACCTAGGCAAACACAAGCCAATAAGGTTAAATTGTCTAAAGAGGTACTACTTAAACAAACTACTTCTAAGTTGGTTTGGGTACCTAAGCATTCTCGTAATTTAGGAACAAAAATTGAACAAATCTTACTTATCGAATCTGCTAATCCGAGAGGACCCATTCAAAAGTGGGTACCTAAGTCTCCCTAATTTCTTTCTATGCAGATCCATCATGTGTGGTATTTAGATTCTGGTTGCTCCACACACATGATGGGAAAACAAGAACTGTTGAACAACTACCAAGATCGTTACAGTGGCAAAGTCCGATTTGGCAACAATAACTCAGCTCCCATACTCGGATTTGGAGACATTGTACTGCCAAATTTGACGATTAAAGATGTCTCTTACGTCCAAGGTCTCCAGCACAATCTGTTCAGTATAGGCCAATTATGTGACAAAGGATTTCAAGTCGTATTTCTAGCTGAACAGTGCCAAGTTTTGAATTGTCAGAATTAAGAACTTCTCACAGGATCACGAAGATCTAACCTATACACAATCAATCTGACATCAGTTCGACCTTCGACAGCTGTCTGCCTCATCTCTCAAACAACAATAAAGAGGAACAACTTATGGCATCAACGTCTGTCTCATCTAAACTTAAAAGCTCTTCACAAACTCAGTGTTAAAAAATTTATTAATGGTCTGCCAAAAATTTCATCTAATCAAGAGCATCACTGTTCGGCTTGTCAAATGGAAAAAATGAAGCGAGCATCACACAAAATCAATCAAGTTGCTTCTACATCTCTACCCTTAGAATTACTGCACATGGATCTCTGCGGACCAATGCATACACAAAGCATCAACGATCGTGTCGACGATTATTCTCGCTACACATGGACAAGATATATCCGAACTAAGGATGAGACTGGAGACTTGATAATATGCTTTGTGAATACAACTCAGAATCTCCTGCAAAAGAAAATCCAAGTAATTAGAACGGACAACGGGACGGAATTCAAGAATCAGCGTCTCAGCAACTTTTACCAATCACTTGGAATTATTTAACAATTCTCAGTCGCAAAAACGCCACAACAAAATTGTGTCGTAGAAAGAAAGAACCGGACTCTAGTTGAAGCTGCAAGAACTATGATCATTCACTCCGGTCTTGCTCACTTTCTATGGGCTGAAGCAGTGAGTACATCATGCTTTACTCAAAACAGGACTTGAGAAGACACCATATGAGCTAATTAATACACGAATTCCAAATATCTCTTTCTTCAAAGTATTTGGTTGCAAGTGTTTTGTTCGGGAGCATCGAAGCAAGTTCGATCCTAAAGCCTTTGAAGCCATTTTTGTCGGATATTCCTCTACCTCAAAATCATATCGCGTCTACCTCAAGTCTTCTCGTACAATTCTTGAAAGCTACAACGTCACTTTTCAAGAAATGACGGAATTGGCTTCTGAACAAAATAGTTCAGAACCCGAGCTTACTGGCGTGTTGGCACAAGGTCAACAACTTTCGACAACGTCTACATCAACATCAAATGAAGCAATTCCCACTAACCACGAAGATTTAGATTCTCTATTCGAACACTTTTATCGGAACAAGTCTCAAATGTCTGCTTTGTCTCACTCAACTCCAAGAAGTGCCCCATCTCCCTCAGAGGAAGAAATTAATAATGAGACTCCTCTTCTTCAAAATCCGACAACTGTTGGAGAATCTAATTATTCAGAATCTTCATCTAGTACTGCAGTTCCTACAAATACAAATGAGGAAATTCCTATCGACTCAACATCTGATTTGAATTTTCCAACTTTGAATGATCAACTAATTAATTCGGAATATCTCGATCTCCAATCCAATGACGACTCTACTTCAGTTATTCCTCACGAACGCAAATGGACTCCTTCAAGTGGTGTACGTACTAGGACGTCTACACAAAGCGGTTTATTCACATGCTTTCTAAGCCAAAATGAGCCAAATAAAGTAGCCGAAGCTCTTAAAGACCCGGACTGGGTAATTGCGATGCAAGATGAACTCAACCAGTTCGAGATCTACAAGTTTGGACATTGGTTCCTTGACCACAAGACAAAACCATAATAGGAACAAAATGGGTTTTCAAGAACAAGAAAAATGAGAACGGTGAAGTAATCAGGAATAAAGCACGACTCGTTGCTAAGGGATACAATCAACAAGAAGGAATTGATTACGACGAGACGTATGCTCCAGTTGCACGCATTGAAGCTATTCGCTTGTTCCTAGCATACGCGGCTCACAAAGACTTCAAAGTCTATCAAATGGACGTCAAAACTGCCTTTCTCAATGGCGTATTAAAAGAAGAAGTCTACGTCGCTCAACCCGAAGGATCCATACACGAGAATCTTCCTGATCATGTCTATCGGTGGGACAAAGCTCTCTATGGACTAAAACAAGCCCCTCGTGCTTGATATGATGTTCTGAGCGAATTTTTGGTCAAATCCAACTTCATCAGAGGAACAATCGATACTACCCTTTTCATCAAAAGGCAAGGCAAGGCAAAGACTTGATGATCGTTCAAGTTTACATTGACGACATCATTTTCGGATCGACGAATGAACGTCTCTGTCAGAAATTTGGTAATCTCATGAAGACAAACTTCGAAATGAGCTTAATGGGAGAACTCCAATTCTTTCTTGGTTTACAAGTCAAGCAACTCGATGATGGAATCTTCATCAGTCAGACCAAATATATCCGAGATATTCTGAAGAGATTTAATCAAGACAAGAGCACACCGATGAACACTCCTATGTCTACTAATTGCAAACTGGATGCTGATCCGTCTGGAAAAGCTGTCAACATCACCACCTATCGAAGCATTATCGGATCTCTTCTCTACTTGACATCAAGTCGACCTGACATTATGTTTGCAACTTGCCTATGCGCCCGCTTTCAAGCCGACCCAAAGGAATCCCACATGAATGCTGTCAAGAGGATTCTACGATATCTCAAAGGAACTCCAACCTTAGGGCTTTGGTATCCTAAAAATACTGACTTTCGACTAATTGGCTACACTGATGCTGACTATGCAGGTTGTCGAATGGACAGAAAAAGCATGTCTGGCGGAGCACATTTTTAGGCGAAAAGTTGGTCTGCTGGTCTTCAAAGAAACAAAATTGTGTATCAACGTCGACGGCCGAGGCGGAATATGTCGCAGCTGCCAGCTGTTGCTCGCAAATTCTATGGATGCGGACACAACTACGCGATTATGGGTTTGATTTCAATATCATTCCCATTTATAGTGATTCTCAAATTGCTATAGCCATTACTTGCAACGCACGAAACACATAGATATGTATTTTGTTAAAACGATATCATTTTATAAAAGATCATGTAGAAAAAGGCACGATAGATATGTATTTTGTTAAAACGGAACTTCAATTTGCCGACTTATTCACTAAGGCATTGGATGAAAAACGACTTCAATTCCTTATTGCTAAGTTAGGCATGTTGAATCTCAATTTTACTTGAAATATGTTTTACATGCTCTACTATGCTTCAATCTAGCATTCTATGTGCTTCTTAATATTTCTTGATTATTATGCGTGACTCTATCTTTTAAAGTTTTTTTTAATTAATTAAAATAAAAAAATTATATATATATTTTATATATATAAAAATATATTTTATTTTTTTATTAAATAAATATATATATTAATACATATATATAAATATTATCAACAAAATAAAATGGGGGATGACGATGATTTTGACCATTTTTTTGAAAGCACTCACAAAACTATTTCTTCGAAATATATAGTTAAATTCTTTGCCTGAAATTCAATATAACATTCTTTTATTCAAAAGAACTTTGTATGATTCACTAGACACAAAGCCACATCATACATGTGAAGAATTTGAACCTCAATATTGTTTTTTGAGTGTTACACTTCAAATGACTATCTTTTGATTTGTACTTCGTAGCCTCAATCTTGTTTTTGTGTTTAGTTTGTCATGAAAATGATAAGGGCATATTAGGAAATACCTCACTTGACCTAAATTATAAATCCTTTATTTTTCCTCTAGATATCCCCTTTGAGCCTTCTCCGATATTCTTTTTTCTTTATCAAACACACCCGGTTAAGCCTTCAACATTATTCAAACGATTCGGGGTTACTCAATCAAGAAAAAGAGGGGGAGAGCTAAAGTGATGCACATTCCGCATTTCTCAATCATTATAGAAGAGAAACATTGATCTCACTATGAACTTCTCCTAGATAATCTCGTATACTCCTAGAAGTGAAGCACCTCGAAGTGAACTTCTCCAATGATAATCTAGATCCTATGTAGAGAAAACGAGAAGCACAGTCTTGGATTTGAACTCCATAACTGTGAAACTTTCTAAAGGAACACAGTCTCGACCCAAAATCAAAGAAGATCTTATCTCTCAAATCACTGAAAAGAGATTACTACAGAAAGGAAAAGCAAAAGGCTCATAATAGAATCTCACAAAAAGTGCCCCCGAAAGAGAAGAATTTTTAAGCTCACTAACCCAAAATTCCTACCCCTTAGTCAGAGCCTAAAAAAATCCCTTAAAAGTCCATTTGATTTAAAATGACGAACTCTCACTTGGCAAGTTGATTAAAAATACTACGTTAACAAATTAATTGATATAATTTTGTTGTGATGATAAGAGTGATATATCTACTAAAAATCTCCTTGATAAAAATAAATAGAGTGATATGAGCGAAACTTGCGAGAGTTGTCAAAGTGATTCATACTATTCTCTTACAATAGTAATTTAGTTATTTGAATTTATGGCAAATTATTGTTATATATATCTTGGAAATTTTTGTGTGATAAAAATTTAAAATAAATAAATCTGACCCCGAAACAAAAATTATTATTTTTATTATATTATATTTTATTTTATCTTATTTTATTTTATTTTTTTTATATTTTTTTATTTTATTTTCTATTTTCTTCGCACATTTTTAAATGCATTATTACATGCATTGGCTCAGACTTGATAAAATGCGAAATTATTCTTGAAAAACGCAACATTTTCATTAACTATACTGAATTGCTTAGAATGCATTAATTATGCTTAAATCGGAAATTTTCATTTGTACCGAAAATATGTGTAGGTACTGAAAAGTTTATTCATGCAATTGTTGAGGGGGAGTTTTTATATGAGAATTTGTCATTATCTTCCACATTCGTAGAAACTTGAATTCCAACAATTTATTAAGTCTCGCAGAAAATTTAGAGCTCATCCGAGGAGTCAAATGTTGAATTTCATCAACATCATGAGACAATTTCCTTCTTTGCTGAAATACAGGGAATATGGCAACTCCCAACTACCCTCATATCTATCCTTCTGGAAGTTATATGACAGTCCAAGATAACAAACTTCCAAATGGATTTAACAACATTTCGGTGTCCGGATGACGTCATCCTATCCATACTCAAAGGACACCCCTTATGGCCAGCTCTGACAATGACGGCCACCACCGATGGTCTATCTCCAGCAGTTCTGGGGATGCATGCAGAGCTTCGTCAACGACAATAGTGTGGAATATATGACTGAGCTCAATACAAGACACATCGCCCTGACGAAAAACTTAATGGCCATGGGGCTCGATCTCCCGCACTATGACGAATACGACCAATTACCTACGGACGCGGAGATCGTAGAAGACATGCTCAGGATGGGATACAAACCGCCGCTAATAAACTGGCCAACTTTCAAAATAGCGGAATCCCTCATCCATGGAAGACTCTGTTCGGCATCATCAACAAATGCCTCTCCCCAATACACTCCGGATTCGATAAAGCAAATGGCAACATTTTGCGTATTTTTCACGGAGTGATCTTCTCCAAGAAATATGACGTGGCTCAGCTAATCTGGAACGATCTCGCCGACCAAATGCGTCAGAGGGACACGAAGTCGAAGGCCCAATCCCTTCCTTATGTACGGTGGTTTCCAGTAATGATCGCGCATTTCATGGAAGTCCACTCAGAGATCCCGAAACTTCCACCGATCGCGGACTACATCCCGCCACGCCTTCGATTCTTCCACAACCCGAAGGCCGCCGATCTAGCACTCCAATCCATGCTGATCCCATTGGAGCTGCTCCGTTTAGCTGATCCAACTGATGAGGCCTACCAAGCTTACTGCCAAAACAACTCCATCACGGAGGCGATGGTACGTGCCATGGGTCCAGTGCCGACACCTTCTCAAAGGGAAGTGACATCATCCGAGCTCGAAGCCACACCGCAGGAGATTGAACCCGAAGGTGTCTCTCATGATATCTCTCCTGAGGCAACCGACTCCGATGAAGCACACAGACTCCAACGAAGGGGCCCTCGCCGACAACAAATCTCAGCCCCGTCTACAGTGTCTTCACCCATACAAGCTTCGGAGCCCACACTTTCATTACTGGGTGATCAGCCCACTGAACAGATTCAAATTGAATCTGTCTCAACACCCATAGAGGTGATACCCATCATATCATCTCAAGGATTGGGTGGAAGCCCTATTGGACCTCCGATATCTTCAGAGCCAACAATAGGCCAACCCTCTGAAGTGGTGACTTCAGGGTTATCAACGGATGTCCTTGGACGTACCGGACCCTCAAGACCTACGATAGGCGGCACATCGGAAATCTACTCCGATGTTGTGACAGTGGAGCGCCTCCCTGGCCCCACTCCACCAATGTTCGTGACGGAGCACAGACTACAAGAAGCACTCTCCTCAGCCCTATCTTCACTAGAAGACCGTCTGATGGACCGAATGCTCCATGCTCTCGAGACTTCCCGAAGAGACACCGGGAAAACACCAGTCTCAGAAGCTGCTCCCACCGACACACAAACCACACCCGTCTCCTCACCACCCCAACTCCCTCACCCTCACTCATCAACCCATACACCATTCCGATCACTCAGCTTCACTATATCCTCATTTCGCGTCTTCTCGCACTAGAGACAAAAACTCTCGCAGAAGAAAGTCTCTACTGAAGATTAATAGATAAACCAGAGCTGCCAGCACAAACAACGTGCCGTGAAGAAAGCTCTCGCCCCAAACGTAGACATGACGATCCCGATGATCCGGATCGTCATGAGGGGGAGAAATGGCAACGAACAACAAGGAGCAGCCGTGGATTGAGTCAGACAAAGACTCAAGAAGCTGGAGGATCGTCCTCACACCCAACAACCACACAACCTCAACCTCAAACCCGCCAACAAACAACCACACCTCCCACCATATCCCAAACACTAACCCTCTTTCCTACAAATCCAAATCATATCCCAACTTCAAACCTTCCCCAAGTTCATCAAGGAGCTGTTGCCTACGATCCACATCTGATCGTAGGTGACTACATACTAAACGAAAAGTGGACGACGGAATGGGAACCAGAGGAAGCTGCTCAAGCTCGACTCTCCAACGTCAGATACTTCCTTCAACAAGCTTCAGTGGACTTGGTAATGCTTGAAGAAGAAGAAATTCAAGAAGGCGAGGACTACAGTTCTGCCCTCCCAGAGCTACCCGAAATGATAAGACTCAGAGTTGACTCTCCTCCCCGTCTATCAAAAGGGACAGTTAGAGTCGAGACACCATGGGAGAATGTCAGAATTGAAGTCCCCTTCATTGAAGACATAAGAAAGCAGATTTGGAGGGCTCCAAACAAGATTAAGAAGCTCAACGAACTCAATTTAAGGGGCATCTCACATTGGGAAGATAGGAAGAAAATGGAGCATATCTTCATGCTCAACTATCTTGGACCCGATCGTAGTGGCATTCTAGGTGATCAACTGAAGGAAAACTTCAAGAACAAGCCACCGATTCTCCAACTCGTCGGAGTCTCTCATACGATCGGAAGATATCCAACTCCTATCTACATAATTGAGTGAGCGGACAGCAACCGCACTCGAGAAGAGATAGACGAAAGTTATCTCTCATTCCTTCCACCGGATTAAGTCTACCAAATATATCAAATGTACAAGAGAAAGTACAAGACACATCCGGGATACATCAAGACTGAAGGACTCGAGGGGCTGAAAAGATTCATGGTGCGGCAGATCAAATACCACACCACACACGACCTTAAAATTGCAATAGAGAACAACATGAAGAAGGTCAACATGGAATCTCCGCTTATGAAGGGCTTCCCACTTAACAACTTTCCCAAGAACTACATTTTCAAGACCCCTGGCCTCGCCATAACCTATCTTAATCGAGTTATTGGAAAGACAAGGGCTATGATGAAGTCAGAAGTTCATAAATTCTGCGACGGGACGCTTAAGTTGGTGAAGAAGAACATTCTAAAGAGATTGGGAGAGATCACCGAAGAAACAATCTTCGAAGATCTGTGTGAAGAAGAGGCTCCACTTCTGAACGAGCTTTTAGATGCCATAAATGAAAGACTGGAGTTGAGGAATGTTGTTCGACGCTACGAGACAGCATTGGGATTGAGGAAGTCTTTTTATGCCCGACAAGGATAAAAGGAGCTGAAACGACAATACGCACAAAGGGGAAGATTGAAGAGAATATTAGAATTGTGCTTTGTTATTTCATTATCCTTATAATTTGGAGCGTAATTAGTAGTTTTAATAGTGTACGACCTAATAGCAATTATACCTTGAATATAGGTATAAATATGATGTACACTATCAATGTAAATAACAATTAATTATTGAGTAAATAAAAGTTTCGAATTCATATTTTAAACGAGAGGAAACGCTCGAGAAACAAGGAAACATCTAACAACCTCTCAAGAACTTCAACGCAGATATTCGACCGATCGTATATTGTAAGATTTCTTACTCGAATACCGAGAATTCGTGCTTAGATTGTTTGTTGATTGATGAAACAACAGGACCTAACAGACCTTCACTCACTCTGATGTCCCTGACCTTCGGCAAGAGAGGGCATTCTCAAGGAGTTTAATGTCCGTGAACCCTGTCCTGAATATCGAATTAGTTTGCCTCCTGAAGGTTTTAACACCTTTTCCGTGGATCAAATCAACGTGGGCTTTCGTTCTCCCATTCTTCCGTTCATTCTCGATCTTTTCCATTATTATCAAGTTAGCCCAAGCCAATTGGCTCCAAACACGAATAGTTTACTTCTTTCCCTAGCCGTTAGCATTTGATACATTAAACTTTTGTCGTCCATTCCCTTGTTGGCTTCCCTTCTTAAGATTAGTAGGAAGGATTACAAAAGGTTTCTCCTATCCCCATGGCACATTGAGAAGTTGATAGTTGGTCATCTAGAAACTCGCATCCCCCGGAGTATCATGCCAATCGATTCCCCCACTTATTTTGGGTCGAGCAAGCTACCTGCCTCGAAGTTCTCTCGCCTGATCCTCCAACCTAGGTTGAAGATTTTCTTGACGCTGTTCGAGAAAAATGCTTCTCGGCACTATATGTCATTAGGGAGTTCATGTTGTATCACTTTGGCTTTAACCCGAAGAATCGTCCGGTGATTATGGACCTAGGTATGCCTTGTGGGGATGTCGCTTATTTCCCTCCGCCATCTCATTGCATTTGCAATGAATCTTTTGTTTTCTCTGCACACGCAAAAATGAGCAAGGCCGTCCTTATGGCGCTACAAGAGAAAACAACCATCGCTTATGTCGGACCCTCTTCGAAGAGGTCCCCTACTAGGGCCTCATCCTCGATCCATTCTACTGCGTTCGAGGAGCCGACCTCAAAGGGAGCAAAGATTGTGGCTGAAAAACGAGCTCCTTAACCTGCTTCATTGGTTGTTGCTTGCCCCGATGACCTCCTTTTCCTTCTCGGCGAGGAAGCTCAATATAAGTTCATGGGGCAGATTTAGAGAGACTCGGACCACCAACTTTTGTCCGATCTTCGGGATGCGGAATTTTACAAGACTTTTGCCATGTCCTAGACTCAGGCACTCTTCTATGTTCCTTTCTCATCGAACTTTCTCCTCTTATCCTTTACTTTTACAATGGTGAGCCGCAGGCCTTCGCCATGTCATGCGCGAGCATCCATCACTTCTTAGCCCAACAATGAGACTTGGAGCTATCCAAGAGCTCGACTGCTACCCTGACGAGTCGACTAGAATGAAATAGATAATGTGGTCAAGAGAAAGAGATGGAGCGTATGAGGTCCGAGATAATGTGTCTCCGTGGCGAGGTCGAAAAGGGGCAAGAGGCACTTGCTTCCCTGAAGAGGAGGCTCACTGAAGATTATGCTCCTAAGGGGCATATCATACTCGTCGGCTCCCAGCGGTTCGACCGCGGATTCGATGATTGGCTCTCCTAAATTCGCACCTAGGGCTACACCTTAGAGGAGCATCCCTTCGCCTTCCTCGACCTTGCTTAAGCTTTCCAGGATACTCTCAATATTACTTTTCCGGATGTCGCGAAGGGCCATGTCTCGCCAGAGAATGGGAGCACCGAGCTGTTGCAGCCTGAGGCGGACGAGGGTGACGCGACGGAGCCGGGGCATGGAGATGGTGTCAATTCCCAGTCTGCTTTATTTGGCCTTTTTCCTTCTTTCTGTATGGTGAAAGACTCATCTTCCAAAAATTTGTTCCTTACTCTATGATAGTACTTTGTGTTGAGGCCGTGCCTTAAACATTGTTATGATTGCCAATTCGTATGCTTGAAGTATCGTGTTCTATGTTTATTTGTACTAATTGTTGACTAAGCTTCATGCACTTGGCCAATTTGGCCTAAGTTCACCTTGTTCTCAATCTTAAGTCCCTTGGTCGTTTTGGCTTAGCCTCAGCCATGTATAGGGGCTAAAAGTTGGCCTCGGCCGACTCAGCCTTGACCATGATTTCGGCCGACGCAGCCATGTATAGGGGCTAAAAGTCGCACCACTTTACTTTCATGCCTCACTGGTTCCACTTTCTGTGATCGAAGGCCTACGAACTTACATGCAACTTTCAATGGGAGACCATGTCTTTTCCACTAAGCATCTTAACGTGGAAAATTACAGCAAAAAAAATTGAGGTTTTGGCCTCTTTTCGATGGCTTTTGCCTGTCTTCCATTCTTCAAAGGTCTTCTCTTCTTCTCGGAGGACTTTGGCATCTTTCAAGGGCTTTGGCCTCTTGCTAGGGCTTTGGCCTCTTTCGAGGGCTTTTGCGTCCCTTCCATTTTCAAATGTCTTCTCTTCTTCTTGGAGGGTGTTTGCCTCCCTTCCCTTCTTCAAAGGTCTCATCTTCTCGGAGGGCTTTGGCCTAAGTTTAGGGCTTTTGCCTCTCATGAGGGCTTTGGCCTTTTTCGAGGGTTTTGCCTCTCTTCCATTCTTCAAAGGTCTTCTCTTCTTCTCGGAAGGCATGGCCACTTGCGTGGGTTTTGCCTACCTCTCTTCCATTATCGTGGAATATATTTCAGCGAGAGACCGAAACAAGGTTGCTTCCCTTGTACATCATGCGTTTCTTAAGGCATTTAACTCCTTCCCGATCTGTTCCTGCTCCTCGAAAGGAGGTCGTGCTGAGAATATTGTCCTCATCTTTGTAGCTATCATCTGAATGATATCCCACATGTCCCAGCCTCCCTTTCTAGTTGATCCCGGATTCGATCTGGTATTCACCATAATACTGTGTCTAATGATTTCCCACTGACGGCGCCCTGATGATGCTAGAAAAAAAGCCGTTCACCCTTCCATCGTGTCCTTCGTCAGTCTTCCATTAACGTTGCTGGAGCTCCATGGGTCGATGTCTGCAATACCTGAATTGAGGGGGGATAGGGCGTTGTCCTCCTGCCTCAGTCAGGAGGGTATTTCTCTCTCTGAGGTTTTAGGAAAATATAGGAGTAAAAAGACGTGATGAGAGAGGTTTTGGTTGTAGACTACGTACGCGTACCTTGAATGATGGATGATCAAATGTATTTATAGGAGGAGTCGACCAACTTTGTTGGGCCGCATGGATTCAGGCACTTCCTTCGAATGTTTGAATCGACCTCCAAAAATATCTCATTCGTTAGAGATTTGAATCGTTCCTTGAAATCTCTTTGTACTTCGAATTGGAATACTCCACCGAAATATCGGACCTTGACTGAGTCCTGTCTTTGGGGAGAATGACTTGGTCTTAGAATTGTCTCGGCTTCGGCCATAAGTACTTCGGAGATCTTGGCCCTAGCCTCAGGGTCTTGCTTAGCCCGGTCGGCCTAGGCCTGCCTCGGCCTTGAGCTGCTTCGGGTGACTCAGCCTCGGGTGCTTCGGGCTCTTCGGCCTTGGGTGCTTCGGCCTAGGAGGCTTGAGTGCCTCGGGCGCCTTGGCATCGTTGTGCTCGGGCACCTTGGCTTCGGTTGCTTCGGGATGTGCTCGGCGGGATCGCCTCGGCTTTGAGCGCGACCTCGGCCTTGATCAATTTGGCTGCTGCAGCCTCTGGCAGGGCTTTGCGACTGGCTTTGGCCTGCTCAACTGCTGCATCCTCGGCGAGGGCCTTGAGGCTGGCCGAGGCCTGCTCGGCTGTCACGGCCTCGAGCAAGGTCTCGGTCGGCTGGCGCCGAGTCGAGCCATTTTTCCTTCGTGACTTGTTCTTTGTACGTTTCCGATGTCTAAATTCCGGCGAACTTTACCAGTTGATCTCTGTGAGGTTCTGATGGATGATTCCTCCGAACATTCTACGTCGGGAAATTCCAATAGCATCAATTACCTAATAAATTAATTTCGAATTTTGAATAATCTGATTCTATTGATTATTACTTGCTCGGGTTGCTCTCGGTTACTAATTCCGAAGAATAAAAATAGACAATTCGTCTGTCTAATTGTAGGCCCGATAATCAATTTTATTAGCCCAATAATATACTTCAAAAGAAATATAAAAATGGCACAAAGCAATTTAAATTCAATAAATCCCAAAGGAACAAACAAATTATTCAAAATTGAAGCCCAATAAAAACTGGTCCAGCTATAGATGAGCCCATATCTTCTTTGCCCAAGTCATCTTCTCCATTGGGGTATGGAGCTTTATATAAGACAATTGTTCCGGCAGGGTAGCTGCCAGAACACCCCTAAGGTGTAATCCGGCCGACAAGGATAAAACATATATTATACAAAAAACGAGCTAACCTATTATAGGAAACTTAAGATACACAATTAATCCCTATGATTAAGTACAACATTTTGATTCTCATATGAAATTGTTACCGCATGATTTTTTCACGGTAAAATATTCGACGAAGGCGACTCAACTTCCCGGCTAAAGTCACCAAAAATCGTCAACGAAGCTTTCCGAACAATCGAAGACGTAGGGCAAGCCCGACCAAAGCCAAGCCGACCAAGATGACTCGAGCCGGCCAAGGCCGAACGGCTGAGCTCGGCGAGGCAAGCCAAGGTCGCGGCGGCCGCGACCGACCACTTCTTGCCACGCAATTCCAAAGGTTTATACCGCCTCGGGATTCTACGCAACAAATCCAAGAAGGCTAAGAGCCTAAGCACGAAACTGAACGGGAGAAGAAGGATGTACCCCATCCGGCCCAGCCAAGGAGGCTGAGGTGGCTGATGTAAGGTTACCGAGGGAGCCATGTCATGCTGAAGTCCGAACGACCTGAAAGAATCACGCGACGAATTCAAGCATGTCAAGACTCCGTACAGGGAAGGAACATGAGAAGCAAAGCACGACTCAAGGGGAGGCCGAGGCATTCAAGGCCGAAGCCGAATCATCTCAGCCGAGGCCGAGGCACTAGTGCCCGAGATTAAAGCGTCCAAGGCTTGAGATAATCCAAACTCAACCGAATTCGTGAATCTCGGAGGATATTCAAATTCCCAAGACTAACGGAAGAGAGAGATTCCGGGGAAGGATTCAAATCTCAACAAAATGAGATAGATCTAGAGAACAATTCAAACGTTCAAAGGAAGAGTCGGGATCCTGCAGTCTAGTAAGGTTGGTCGGCTCTTCTTATAAATATCTCCGCTCATCATCATTCAAGGTACGCTCTTCTACGCTCAGAACAACTCTCTATACCTATTTCTCTGCACTCTCATTTTTCCTTACAACTTGGGAGAGAGAAATACCCTCATCACATATGCATGAGAGAAAACGATCTCACCTCTTTATCCAGATGATGCAGGGACGCATGCCAGTGAATGAATTTGTTCTGGCGTCATTAGAAATTATTCTCTTAACATTCCCCTTAAGTTTAGCGTGTACGTGGCGAACACAAACTTGCTAAGAAGATAATTGAAAGATGATGAATTAAGAGCTTTTGTGGATATATATGCAAGTTGGCAGTTTAAAGAAACATGAGCAATGGCTCCTGACTGAATACATTCTCGGATAACACAACAATCAATATCGTTTGATAAATGGATTGGTTGCAATATGTAGAGCGGCTTTGCTAATGCAAAATAACTCGTTGTTTGTTGATCTTGTATATGGAGAACATCTAACAAGTACCTAACCAAGTAAGCTTGCATGTTATGGAAGCCATAACACGATCTGTCGAGGATGTTGAAACGATTATTTATTTCTTGGTCTTCAATAAAATAGTGTTCCTCCAATAAAGACACAATAACAAGGGATCATCTCGTGATTGAATATCGAGCCCAATCTGCGTCAAAAAATCCTTGCAGAAGTACATATCGAGTTGAAAAATATTCGAGTTATGTTATCCATGGCGTGTACGTGTCGGATGAACCAAACTTCAATTATTCAAATCAAGAAATTACAATTGGTCAAGAAGTTATTCAGGAACAAAGGGACCGGTTTCTACTTCAGGAATCTCATTTTAACGAAAAATAAAGTCCGTGACTAAAAGCATTTTTAAGATATCTTAAAAGATGACAAAACACATCCTAAGGGAAATTGTCTTGCTTCTTGCATAAATTTATAATTATTACAACATCGACAAACTTAACTCGATGTTGCTGCTTTTGCCAAGAAAGTTGACTATAAAATCATGTTGGGTTTTTTGGGCTCCCAACTATGTGGATAAAAGCCCAGCTCTTTTGCCCACTTAACACCAAGTTGTAACAACTAAATCTTCACCTACTAAAGAGAGAGAGAGCTAAGGATCGATCAAATGATTCCACAAGAAAAAGAATAATTTCTGCAACTTTTCTATCCAGCGACAGATTCGGTTTTCTCACATTTGGAGGGGCAAACGTTGTCCGATTGGCCTGAAATTTCAGGAGAAGGTAGAAGACTCATTGATCTTCATTCTCCCCGAAGGGATTTTCATTTCGAGGTCTGGTTTGTGAGTTATGAATTTTTGAAGTCTGCTGTGATTTTCTGTGACGATTTGATCTTTATGATCTTGTTTTGAGTTGTGGTGCTTTGGGAGCTTTGATTTGGTGTTCATAGCTCGTTTGTGGCATTGGGTTGTGGTGTAATTCGCTGTACTCAAAGTGGTGATAGTGGAATTTGGATCGTTTGGTCCCGTGGTTTTTACCCCGTTGATTTGAAGGGGGTTTTCCACGTTATATCGCCGTGTTGATTTCCGTTTTATTTTCGTTGCGTTGATTAATTGTGCTGCCGATATTCTGCCCGAGTGTTCGTTAATACCGTTCGATCCTAACAGAGTGGTATCAGAGCTTTTGGTTGTTCTGTTGGTATTCTTTTCATCAGTGCAGGATGGAGGCGAATTTGAATAGAATGGTTTGTTTGAATGGCGCGAATTATCACAAGTGGAAAGGCAAGATGAAGGATCTTTTATTTGTGAAGAAATTGCATCTTCCGGTTTTCGCTACAGCAAAGCCCGATTCAAAAACTGATGAAGAATGGGAATTTGAGCATCTTCAAGTATGTGGCTTTATTCGGCAATGGGTTGAAGACAATGTATTGAACCATATTGCGAATGAGACACATGCCAAGACGTTGTGGGAAAAGCTTGAGACACTGTATGCTTCCAAAACAGGTAACAATAAACTGTTTCTTTTGAAGCAAGCAATGAATTTGCAATATCATGAGAGCAAGTCTATTTCTGACCACATCAATGAGTTTCAAGGATGCTTTGATCAGTTGTTTGGCATGGGCATTAAGTTTGAAGAGGAAGTACTCGGTTTATGGCTATTAAATACGCTTCCTGACTCGTGGGAAAGTTTCAGAATCTCATTAACCAACTCAGCTCCTGGTGGATTGGTAACCTTGGAGTATGTCAAGAGCGGCGTCTTGAATGAGGAGGTGAGAAGAAAAACGCAAGGTGCTTCATCCCTTTCTGAGGTGTTGATTACTGAAGATAGGGGGAGAAGTAGACATGCGGGCCAGAATTCTAACCGAGGCAAGAGTAGAGGAAGAAGCAAGTCAAGATCGAAATATAAGGATCTTGAGTGTCATCATTGCGGGAAGAAAGGACATATCAAAAGATATTGTTATAAGTTGAAGAAGGAGCAGTCGAAGAAGAATGTTGACGATGGCGTTGATCGCGTGAATGCCACCACTACTCCAGATAATCTTGTTATTGTTTATGACGACGTGGGAATCAATCTTGTGAAAGGCGAGACTAGTTGGGTCTTGGACAGCGGTGCGGCTTATCATGTTACGGCTAATCGGGAATTCTTTTCATCATACACTCCGGGTGATTTTGGAGTCTTGAAGATGGGCAATGATGGTTTAGCGAAGGTGATAGGCGTTGGCACTATTTGCTTGGACACAGGATTGGGTTCGAAGTTGGTATTGAAGGAGGTCCGACATGCTCCTGATGTTCGACTGCATCTCATTTCTACTGGAAAGCTTGATGATGAGGGTTATTCTTGCCACTTTGGTGATGGACATTGGAAGATCACTCGAGGCTCTTTGATTGTGGCTCGTGGTAAGAAATTTTCAAATTTGTATTGGCTTAATACTAATTTGTCTGCTAGTGTTGTGAACGCAGTTGATAGCGGGAATTCTTCTAGTCTTTGGCATCGGAGATTGAGTCACATCAGCGAGAAAGGGCTCGATTGTTTGGCCAAGAAGAATTTACTTCCTGGCTTGAAAGGTGCTAAGCTAGACAGATGTGCGCATTGCTTAGCCGGAAAGCAGAAACGGGTTTCTTTTCATCATCATCCACCTCACAGGAGGGACGCTTTGCTTGACTTAGTTCACTCAGATGTTTGCGGTCCTTTGAAGGTGAAATCGTTCGGAGGCGCTTCTTACTTTGTGACGTTTATTGATGATCACTCACGGAAATTATGGGTCCGAGCTTTGAAGTCGAAGGATCAGGTACTTGATGCTTTTATTGAGTTTCATGTTTCCGTTGAGAGGGAGACATGGAAGAAATTGAAGTGCATCAGAACGGATAACGGAGGTGAATATCGCGGACCATTTGATGCTTATTGCCGACGATATGGTATTCGGCATCAGAAAACACCTCCTAAGACTCCTCAGTTGAATGGCTTGGCTGAACGGATGAACAGAACATTAATGGAGAGAGTCAGATGTTTGATGTCAGAAGCAAAGTTGCCTCAACATTTTTGGGGTGAGGCTTTATATACGGTTACTCGTATTATTAATTTGACTCCTTCAGTTGCTTTGCAGGGTGATGTTCCTGACAGGGTCTGGTATGGTAAAAATGTCTCGTATGACCACTTGAGAGTTTTCGGATGCAAATGTTTTGTGCATGTCCCGAGAGATGAAAGATCGAAGCTGGATGCCAAAACAAGGCAATGCATTTTTCTTGGCTATGGTGATGACGAATTTGGTTAAAGATGTTATGATCCCGTTGATAAGAAGCTTATTAGAAGTCGTGATGTTATCTTTATGGAGGATCAGACGATTGAGGATATCGAGAAGTCAGAAAAGCCAGCAATCCAGAATGACCACTCGATTGATTTGGATCGCCTACTTACACCAAATCCAGATGAAGCTGAGAGTCAACCCGATGATCATGTTGTCGATGATATTAATCAGCAGGAGGAGACACATGTTGACTTGCCAGAACCTTCTCTTAGAAGGTCTACTAGAGAGAGACGACCTTCTACTCGTTTTTCATCCGATGAGTTCGTACTTCTTACTAGTGAAGGTGAGCCAGAGAGTTATGATGAAGCCATTCATAGTCCAGATAGAGACAAGTGGATTGCTTCTATGAAAGACGAGATGGATTCTTTACGAGTAAATGACACATATGAACTGGTGGAGCTTCCTAAAGGTAAAAGGGCCTTGAAGAACAGGTGGATTTACAAGGTGAAGCATGAAGAGCACTCACTTTCTCCCAGATTTAAATCCAGGTTAGTTGTCAAAGGCTTCACAGAAGCAAGGGATTGATTTTAGTGAGATTTTTTCACCAGTTGTGAAGATGACTTCTATCCGTGTCATTTTGGTTTGGCAGCGAGTCTTGATTTTGATATAGAACAGATGGATGTCAAGACTGCTTTTCTTCATGGTGATCTTGATGAAGAAATTTATATGGAGCAACCTGATGGCTTCGTTCAGAAAGGAAAGGAGAATTACGTCTGCAAATTGAAAAAGAGCTTGTATGGCTTGAAACAAGCTCCGAGGCAATGGTATAAGAAGTTTGAGTCAGTGATGATTCAAGAAGGGTATAAGAAGAATGATACTGACCATTGTGTTTTTATGCAGAGATTCCTCGATGACGATATCATCATTTTGTTACTTTATGTTGATGATATGCTTATTGTAGGTTCTTCGCCATCTCGAATTTACAGGCTAAAAAAAAACTTGAGCAAGCATTTCTCGATGAAGGATTTGGGGCCGGCTCAATGCATTCTTGGGATGAATATCACACGTGACCGTAAAGAGAAGAAGTTGTGGTTATCTCAAGAAAAGTACATCGAAAAGGTACTGCAACGCTTTAGCATGGAGAGAGCTAAACCGGTGAGTACTCCACTTGCTACCTTTATTAGATTGAGCATGACGCAGTGCCCTACAGACGAGAAAGAAAAAGAAGATATGGACCGAGTTCCCTATTCATCTGCCGTTGGTAGTCTTATGTATGCTATGGTGTGTACTCGACCCGATTTAGCTCATGCAGTTGGAGTTGTTAGTAGATTCATGTCTAATCCAGGGAAAGAGCATTGGAATGCTGTGAAATGGATTTTGAGATATCTCCGAGGTACGTCCAACATGAGATTGTGTTTTGGTTCTGACGAGCCTATTCTTGTTGGTTATACAGATTCAGATCTGGGCGGAGATGTGGATACGAGAAAATCTACTTCGGGATATTTGATTACTTTTGCAGGGGGAGCTGTTTCTTGGCAGTCCAGACTTCAAAAGTGTATTGCCTTGTCTACGACAGAGGCAGAATTTATAGCTGTTACGGAAACTTGCAAAGAGCTTCTTTGGATGAAGAACTTCATGAGTGAGCTTGGTTTTGATCAACAAAGGTATGTCTTATTCTGTGACAGCCAGAGTGCGATTCATCTCAGTAAGAATCCGACGTTTCACGGGAAGTCGAAGCATATTGATATGCGTTATCATTGGATTCGTGAGATCTTGGATACCAAGCAGCTTGAAGTTCAGAAGATTCACACCGATGATAATGGTGCCGATATGATGACTAAGTCATTGGTGAGATCGAAGTTTGAAGCTTGTTGTACAATCGCCGGTTTGGCGATTTCCTCCACATAGTCGTGAGGGGGGAGATTTGTTGGGTTTTTTGGGCTCCCAACTATGTGGATAAAAGCCCAGCTCTTTTGCCCACTTAACACCAAGTTGTAACAACTAAATCTTCACCTACTAAAGAGAGAGAGAGCTAAGGATCGATCAAATGATTCCACAAGAAAAAGAATAAAATTTCTGCAACTTTTCTATCCAGCGACAGATTCGGTTTTCTCACATTTGGAGGGGCAAACGTTGTCCGATTGGCCTGAAATTTCAGGAGAAGGTAGAAGACTCATTGATCTTCATTCTCCCCGAAGGGATTTTCATTTCGAGGTCTGGTTTGTGAGTTATGAATTTTTGAAGTCTGCTGTGATTTTCTGTGACGATTTGATCTTTATGATCTTGTTTTGAGTTGTGGTGCTTTTGGAGCTTTGATTTGGTGTTCATAGCTCGTTTGTGGCATTGGGTTGTGGTGTAATTCGCTGTACTCAAAGTGGTGATAGTGGAATTTGGATCGTTTGGTCCCGTGGTTTTTACCCCGTTGATTTGAAGGGTGTTTTCCACGTTATATCGCCGTGTTGATTTTCGTTTTATTTTCGTTGCGTTGATTAATTGTGCTGCCGATATTCTGCCCGAGTGTTCGTTAATACCGTCCGATCCTAACAAATCATTGTCATGGCATATCTCTATTTAGTTTCTTCCATGACGTTAACAATAAATACAAATTAAGAACCAGCTATAATATCACCAAAAAATACCGACATTAACAAATAACACAATATCTCATAGGATGAGAGTTTAAATGAGTAGTGCATAAATGGCATCTACGAATAATTAAGAGCCGTAAATCAAATCTAAGTTAAAGAAGAAAAAAACATACCATAGATTAACAATAAAAGTCTAGGATTAAATCCTTGGTATATCAGAATAATAAAATTGTTGGATATTGTGTTGTCAATGTCTGATTGGTGTCAGAACGTCGGTTTACTTATGTTCGAACGTGAAGTCGAGGCACGTACGTAGTATGATGCCCGTAAGATGATATTGCCCCGATATTTTGTACTCGAGTTACATCACGCCACGTCGTCGTCACTTGCGACACACCATCTTGCCCGCCAACATCATCCAAACTACCATGTCACTGACACACCGAGCGCCACCTCGCAGACACGTTATCATCGGCGTACTTCATTGGAGCATAATTTTGGCTCCTCATAGCCCTTGCGATGAGTCGTAAGTCGCAAAGTGCGCCTTCAAAGTGCTTATTACTAACATGTCACGTCACAATCTCGGGCTCGTCTGCGTAGGTGTGGTGCGAGCTCGCATGTTTTTGCACCTACTCGCCCTTGGATAAGTCCACCAAAAGTCACATAGGCCCATACAAGTCCACATGAGTATTTCCCAATACAACCCCTTTAATAACCCACATAATGTAGTAGTACTTTATAGGCAAGTGAAAGAAGAGATATTTTTCCGAAGTGGGACAAACATTTGCATCTATATAGTTAGTATATATTATCTCTTCATTGGGTCAAACTTCAAAAATTAAGTTCTCATTAACCCGATATTCGTTTTAAGAAAATTAATAATAAATTCCTCCTGAAATGTAGATGATGAATCTAGTATCATTTTTTAGTTTCGATGAAAGACGACTTCTCGATTTAATAAAAATGATCTATTTTGGACATTGGGTTAATCACTCCATTTTGGACGGAATGGCCCAATGGTCCAAAACCAACAAATATTGTGTTGGATTGATGCATTTTCTAGTGAAGTGGTCATAGACAACTTTTTCTTTTGTTTTCATTTTATTTACTTCTTGTTTTTCGTTGTTTATTAGTTTGATTATTTAGTTTTTACCCGTTGTATGACAGTGGTGTATTAGATCCTTTCTTTCTTTGTTTTTTAACTAAATGAAAGTAATAAACAATTTTAAATCAACTATGATTATAGTTCAGCAGAACAAATGTCCAAGGACAACAAGTCAACCATAGCCTTACAATGTGGTGATCGCCCCTCGCCATCAAATCCTAAAGATTTAGCAAGAAAATGAGTGACATCATTGCCGTTGCGGCTAACTAAACTATAGGATAATGGGTCAAAGTCGATAGCAAGCTCCAATAATCCATGAGGATGCATGAAGTCCGCGTTGAATCCACATGACGATATTGTAACTTTATATAATTGCATAACAATCACCCTCGAGCTCATTCTTACGCCAATTCTTCATGCATGACATCATTAGAGCCCATCTAGCTACCATACATTCGATAACCTCCGGATCAAACTCTCTGAGGAAGAACTGGACCACTAGCCAATATAGACACCATTGTTGTTGCGCTGGAGAAACTGGAAGACATGGACCCCATCATGCGTCGTCATAACAATGTTTCTCTAAGGGACCATCTCGAATTCCATAACCCATCTGTTACGAGCGTGCCAAATAACCCAACACGTCGAGAGTAGAAGATCGACCTAGGATGGGCTTAAACGTAAACTTTCATGCAATCCCTGAAGCCAATAGCATAACAACTCCATCATCGGGGGATCTTAGGTGAAAAGGTCGTCGACTTTCAAACTGAAATGGGATCAGGGCACTGTGAGCACATGCCGCTCTCGTCCTTCCAGGGATCTCCACACCGTCGGCACACCGCTTGATGAGGCAATGGCGCTTTACAAGATTAATCTCCATGTGCAAATCATTACACAAAGCCGCTAAATGAACACTTTAGTCTTCGGGAGCACCTTAGAGTTCTACAAGAAGCTTCAAGAATTTCGACTGGAGCTCGAACTTGCTTAATCCCACTTCTCAATATGACGAGCCACATGATACGAAGATTGCAGTGTGAAGCCCACATGCTTTGTATAATTATTTGCCAATATGAATGCCCCCAATAGAATTACCTCCGCTGCCCAATATGAATGCCCCCGTTAAAATTATCTGGCATTATACAAAACAAACATAGTTGATAGACTGATTTTGTAAAGTAGAATTAAGAATATTGTCATTTTTCAATTATAATGACTAGCTTCCTTCTACTTCATCACATTGGATTAGAGTCCGATCATTCTCGTCGCTTACCAGCTACACCATTACCCACAATCAAAGTGACAGTCTTTTTCAACCCCTAAGAATTTGATTGTGATTGCCGTAAAAAGTACTCTCCTCCATGTGGTTTTTGATGAAGTTTATCCGGAAGATTTGATGAAGACCAGATCTGAGCCCTCTTGAGCTTTAAGTGGTTCCAAACAAGGTTTTTAAACCGGGTTTTCGAACCGGACTGGAAAATTTAGTGGTTTAAGGTTTAGTGGTTTAACCGGAATCAAACCGGTGCTTTAAAAATATAAAATATATTAAATTAATGCACTGATTAGTTTTGAAATTATAAAAGTCTCAATATATCTAATATACATAAACCTAAATATATATACATAATTAAAATCATGTTGAGCTTCCTAATCTAATACAATATTACATATCTTATAATTAGTTTTTAAAATATAAGAGTCAATCTAATAAAATAATAGAGAAATACAATAGCTAAAAATCTTGGGATAATTTAGAGTTTGTTGAGCGAGCCATAATACAATATATCCAGTCCGGTCTTTAAACCATGGTTCCAAATGCACAATGTTCATAAATTTCCGGATATGCCAACCTAGAAAAGATGCTACATAACCGTTACCAGATCTGGTGGGGTAACGTGAAATGTTCGTTCGCCTTTTTCTTATGTGTGGGTTACTGATCGATTGGTATGTTAATATACAACTGTTGTTGCATTCGATGTTGTGATTCCAATCAAACAAACAATTCACATTATCTCGGGTGGTGTGGAGTCTTTTTATGCTTCTGGCACAGGGAATATGTGCAACATGCAAGAGTTTAGGTTATTTCAACCGTTGCAAGCTCAGGAAACGTTACAACAAGGTGTTCGAATCTCTTTAAGTAGGAAAAGATAGATTACAAAAAATTCAAATATTTTTAGAATTTTCATCCTCATTGCTGCTGGTAAATCTTCATTCTCGTTGTCTGAAAATATAGGAGGATCAAGTTTTCATGGAGTTGGTTTTTGGTGCGACTGGCCCATATTTTCTTCTTAATGGATCTTGATATGTTTTATGTATATGCTATAAAAGCCATTTAGTTGCATATGTTTGACAAGGGTAATGATACTATGTAATGCAATCATAGATTGTCGACCACCTCAACCATTGATTAATAAAGTCTCACCCAATGATCGTCAAAGTAGTACAATCTTGCTTCCATTTACTACTGTCTTGGATTTTGCATGATAAGACAAGTGATGATTATTTATGGATTTGATGTTCCTTTGCAGTGGGAATTATGCTCAATTTTATACGCTAAAGCTAGATGTTCTGCGTCGAATTCGGTGATGAGATCATATGATGTTTTTTCTCGAAATGATCGTTGGAATATATATAGTGTCGATTTATGAAGTCCTCGTATTGTTTCAAAGCTAGGGCCTGTGAAAAATCCACCACTTTGTTTACTTCTAGTTCACCTTAATTGTTGACGAAGGTCTTGGATCCATTGATCGTTGGTTTGTCTTACCCTGTCTCAAATTATTCCGGTGGTCCTGTTTATTTATCTCTTCGTCCATTCTCCTGTTGACATCCTCGATTCTTGCACGAGTGTGCACCTCTCTTGTTCTCGCGCAAAATCTTTGTGCAAAGCGTACAAAATACACTAGCTTTGCGAAGACATTCTAAGAAGGTTGCATTTAAATGTTTTTCCCTTGCTATGTGTCAATTGGATTTTCTGACGACCCGTTGTTTGTACTTGGGTTTGTTTCGGTACAATGTTGAGACTCTTTGTATTAAGAGAAGTGCAGAGATGCGAGGATACATTCTTCATGGCATAGTTATATGATTAAAAATGGTCCAAGAAAGTTTTTGAGTAACACCATAATTACATTATGAAATCGATAGAATGACGCTTTTCCACGTAAAAAATACTCTGCAATAAGAAATGTGACTAATGTGGGGTAGAGGATATTCAATTTTTTTAATTCGGAAATCTTGACCTTTGGAGTCGAGTAAACCCAAATTGACTAGCCAAACCATCAAGTTAAACCATATTAGAATAGCTTCGTGCGTGGCACGTTCACTCAAGGTATTGGAGAATCACGATGAATTCCAAAAGTAACCTTTCCAAAATTTGATGCATCGGCCTTGAGCATTAAACCAATACCTTGTTGGTTGACTTTTTTTTTTTTTTATACCTAAGACAGGTTGGTAGTCTACAATACTCCGATTGTATTAAACATCATTTTGAATTAGTTTATCACCGGCAATGACTAATGGCATAGACTTCTTTGTATATTTGTCGTTGGACTAACGTTACACGATTAATTGGTGTATGAAACCTAGAAACTTCCAATTAGTACATTGAAAGTTAGAAGTTATCTCATCAGAATATTCCGTATTTTACAACTGAATACATCGAGTGGAATTCGAATGATTTCATATGACTTTGAAAATCGAAAAACTGAGACATCCTTCGTCAAAACTTCATATTTTTCACGTGGCACCGTTGCAAGTCTGATGAGGTGCATATTAACCGTCTTACTACCACGCCACCTTCTGCTTATCGCTATAGCTAAATTTCTTCAAATTAGCTTAAATTGGGACACAAAAAAATTAATATAAAAAAATAACAAATCAGCTAACTTTCATAGAGTATTTGGCATCTAATTTGTCCATTTATGTTTGACATTAAAACGATCGACATTAATTTCATATTGATAAATATGTAAGTGTAAGTTTCAGAAAAATTATAAAATTAGGTCACATATATACATGTTTTCGTTTTTGAGTCACTATGTTTGATAATTGCATAAATAAGTCACTAACTTTGTATGTGAAAACAATTTTGGGTCATGTTTTCAATTTTAGGTTATTAAATATACATTTTTCGATTTTAGGTTACTAAGTATACATTATTTTCAATTTTGGGCCACTCATTTGGTAACTAATTTTATAAACATAGTGACCCAAAATTGAAACGTGTATACTTAGTGACCCAAAATCGAAAAATGTATACTTAATAACCTAAAATTGAAAACATGACCCAAAACTGTTTTCACATACAAAGTTAGTTACCTAATTTTGCAATTATCAAACATAGTGACCCAAAAACGAAAACATGTATACATAGTGACCTAATTTTATAAATTTGCCTGTAAATTTCCCATATTTTTTTAATCCCCAGAAGCCTGGCAGGGCAAAGTAAATCCTGGAATGTAACTATAAACCATACAAGGATTACATCGGTTTTCATAAGACCAAATATAGTTATTCTATATCTTTTAGACAACAAAGTAGATAAATGTCTTAAGATCCGTATGCATCTATTTTATAAACACAACAAATTGATAATTGTTATGAAACTATTATAACTGGACAAGAACATAAATATAAACACGAGATTGTAGAGAGATAATAATGTTTTCGATATGATTCAATACAAATACATCGGTCTATTTATAGTAGAAAAATTTCTACTATTTCATCTAACATTTACAACATTAAATACATCTTATCTTATCTTATCCCATCTCATCAACAATCAACTAACATTTACAACATTAAAAACATCCACATATTATTTATAATAATTTCATAATACTCCCCCTTGGATGTTTTTCAAAGAATTTGCCTCGTTAAAACCTTACTAGAAAAAACTCAGTGGGATAAAAACATAGTGAAGGAAAAAAGAGTACATAAATCCTTTTGATACGCTTTCATTTGTTGCCTCATTAAAAACTTACTGGGAAAATCACATGGGAAAAACCACAGTGAAGGGAAAAAGAGTGCAACGTGTATTTTCTCCCCATGTTGATAACATCATTATAAATCTCGGAGTCTTCGAACTCCAATTAAATATACCAATTTCCCGAAATTAATTGGGGGAAGTGCTTTCGTAATGCAAGATTTTCACTTGATCGCACCTGTTCTACATCAATATCACCATTTTTCTCCAAATCATGGGTGAAGAAAAAATTCGGTGAAATATGCTTTGTTCTATCCCCTTTAATATATCATTCCTTTAATTGGGCAATACACGCCGCATTATCTTCATATAAGATCGTTGGAAGTAATGTCTCAGAAAGCAACTCACAAGTCTGTTGGATATGCTCAATTATCGATCGCAACCAAACACATTCTCGGCTAGCTTCATGAATAGCGAGAATTTCCGCATGGTTAGATGAAGTAGCTGTTAAAGTTTGTTTCACTGACCGCCATGAAATAGCGGTTCCACCATATGTAAATAAATAACATGTTTGCGATCGAGCACTATGTGGATCAGACAAATAGCAAGCATCTGCATACCCAACTATATTTGCTTTCGACTCATTAGAATAGAACAATCTCATATCAGATGTTCCTTTAAGGTATCGAAAAATCCGTTTAACTCCATTCCAGAGTCTACGAGTCGGCAAAGAACTATATATTGCCAATAAGTTTACACCGAACGCTATATCAGGTCGCGTATGACTCGTAAGATACATTAATGCTCCAATAGCACTAAGATATGGTACTTCAGAACCAAGTAGCTCGTCATCATTTTCGCGTGGTCTGAAGGGATCTTTATTCACGTCTAAAGATCTAACAATCATTGGAGTATCCAGTGGATGAGATTCATCCATGTAAAATCTTTTCAATACCTTTTTCGTATAAGTCTCTTGATGTACAAATATTCCACTTTTCAAATATTCAATTTGCAGTCCAAGACAAAATTTTGTTTTTCCGAGATCTTTCATTTCAAACTCCCTTTTCAAACAATCAACAGCTTTGGTTAACTCTTCATGAGTTCCAATTATATAGATATCATCAATATAGACTACTATAATGACAAGCTCATTTTTACATCTTTTCAGAAATATGCAGGGACAAGTTTGATCATTCTGATACCCTTCTTTCACTAAAAATTCACTTAGGCAATTATACCACATTCGCTCAGATTGCTTTAATCCATAAAGCGATTTATTCAACTTAACTGAGTACTCGTTTCTGGGCCCTGAAGTTTTAGGTAACTAAAATCCCTCGGGAAGCTTCATATATATGTCACTGTCAAGTGTTCCATATAGATAAGCAGTGACAACATCCATAAGACGCATATCGAGTCCTTCTCGTACTGCCAGACTTACTATATAACGAAAAGTAGTTGCATCCACCACAGGAGAATACGTCTCCTCATAATCAATACCTGGTTGTTGCGAAAAACCTTGAGCAACAAGCCGTGCTTTGTATCTTACAATTTCGCCATTTTCATTTCTCTTTCTAATGAAAACCCATTTATATCTAACCGGCTTTACATTTTCTGGTATACGGACTACAGGTCCGAAAACTTTTCGTTTCTGAAGTGATTTCAATTCGGACTCGATTGCATCTTTCCATTTTGGCCAATCATTTCTTTGTCTGCATTCTTGTACAGACTTTGGTTCATGATCCTCATTCTCATTAATCTCATTCATTTCATGTAGCGCTACGTTAAATGAGAATTTATCGTCAACGTTGACTTCATCTCGGTTCCATCTAATTCCATTTTGGGCATAGTTTATCGAGATCTCTTCATTATCATTATTTTCTGAACGTTCAGGTACCTGAGTTTCATTCTCATTATCTTTTATGCCCATCGACTCTTCTCTAGTCGATAAATCATCGGTTGGACCATTCTTATTATTATTTGCTCCTTTTCTTTTCCGAGGATTTTTATAATTGGAACCCGAGGGCCTACCACGCTTTAGCTATGGCTTAGGCTCGATAATATGTTCTGCAGGAACATTTATTTTTGCAGGAGCATTAACAGCTGGTATATGTGACTTTGTCACTCTTTTAAGGCCAGTAAAACTTTCTGGAAATTGATTGGCTAAACTCTGTAAATGAATTATCTTTTGAACTTATAGTTCGCATTCTTTAGTTCGAGAATCATAATGATTTAGCGATGATTCATTCCAACTAACATTTCTCTCCAGCTGTTTCTTTTCTCCCCCTAATGTCGGAAAATTCAATTCATCAAAATGACAGTCGGCATATCTGGCCGTAAATAAATCCCCAGTTAGAGGTTCCAAATACTTTATTATCGATGGAGATTCATATCCGACATATATTCCCAACCTCCTTTGAGGTCCCATCTTTGTTCATTGTAGTGGAGCAACTGGAACATATACTGCACATCCAAAAATTCTTAGATGGGAAATATCTGTTTCCTGACCATGAACAATTTGTAATGGGGAGACATCATTATAACTTGTTGGCCTGATGCGGATTAATGTTGCTGCATGCAATATAGCATGTCCCCAACAAGACGAGGGAAGATTCGACTTCATCAATAATGGTCTTGCAATTAATTGCAAGCGCTTAATTAACGATTCTGCAAGACCGTTTTGCGTATAAACATGTGGCACGGGATGCTCAACATCAATTCCGATAGACATACAATAATCATTAAATGCCTTGGAAGTAAATTCAGCAGCATTATCAAGGCGTATTTTCTTTATCGGATAATATGGAAAATGTGCTCTTAGTCGTATCATTTGTTCAAGCAATCTCGCAAACGTCATGTTGCGTGTTGATAACAAACATACATGAGACCATCTAGTCGATGCATTAATTAATACCATAAAATACCTAAATGGTCCACATGATGGATGTATCGGCCCGCAAATATCATCATCTATACGCTCCAAAAATGTTATGGATTCATTCTTTATTTTCGCTGGTGATGGCCGAATAATTAACTTCCCTTAGAGCAAGCGACACATGATAATTCATTACTTTGAAGAATCCTCTGGTTCTTCATAAAATGTCCACGTGAATTCTCAATTATTTTCCGCATCATAATTGCACCGGGATGGCCCAACCGGTCATGCCAAACATTAAATGTACTGTCATTAGTAAACTTCTGATTTACGGTAGCATACGATTCGATCGTTCTAATATATGTGTAATACAACCCGTAGTCAAAAGGAATGTAATGTTTCCATATTTCTTTTATCATTAGAAACCCCCTTTGTAATGTGTAAATATTCAATATCTGCTTTTTCTGCAGTCTCAACATTATATCCATTATGTCGAATAGCTTTAAAGCTCAATAAATTTCTTTGAGACTTTGGAGAATATAAGGCGTTTTCAATTATCAGCCTTGTTCCTCTGGGTAGTAAAATGTTGGCTCTTCCGGAGCCTTCAATTATATTTGTGCTATCCGATATTGTAATAACACTTGTTTGTTTCATTTCAAGATGATCGAAATATTTCTTATTCTTCATAATCGTATGAGTCGTTGCACAGTTTCCAAGACATAATTCTCCATTGCACATGTTTGTTTCCATCAGAGAAATTCCTTTATAAACAAACACATAATATTCATTATTAAAATAAACAGATATATCACAAGAAAACATATAACTTAATAAAACACTCCAAACGATACATAATAAATCACACAATAATAAAGCATACAATACACATAACAATAAAACACACGATAATAATATATAGTAGATTAGTTTACTTCAGGAAAAACTAGAAATCCGCGGTTTCGAAATGTGCATTTTCATCTTTTGTCCCAGAAGCAGAGGCCAAATCACTTTGAACAAAATTCGTTTCAATTATCTTTTCTTTGCCCTTATTTTGGATATAATTCAACCAAATGTTTGGGCGTGCGACAATTACGTGACCAACGGCCCGAACCACCGCAACGATAGCATTTCTCATCGTTGTTCTTTTGTTCAGTGTGCCTCGTCTCATCATTATTTTCGTAATTTTTCCTCTTCTGGGGAAAATTCTGTTGACTGTCACGATTGTTATGATAACCACCACGGAAATGCTAATAACCACCACCGTAATTTCCTCGGTCACGTCCACGGTCTTGACCACGACCTTGACCACGGCCACGGCCACGACCGCGATGTCTACCACGACCATGTCCACGATCATTACTTCGACTATTATCATTATTACCTTTGACTGCATTCGCTTCAGGGATTGCAGTAGAACCAGTCGGTCAGTTGTGGTTTTTCATCAACAATTCATTATTTGTTCAGCCAACAATAAAGAAGAGATTAACTCTGAATGCTTTTTAAATCTCCTCTCCCTATATTGTTGTTGCAATATCATATCTGATGGATGAAAAGTGTTGAATGTTTTCTCCAGCATACTGTCTTCGGTGACTGTTTCTCCACACAATTTTAGTGTGGCAGTCACCTTACGAACAACCGAATTATATTCAGTTACGGATTTAAAATCCTGTAATCTTAAATGCATCAATTCATACATTGCCTTTGATAGGATAACAGTTGTCAGGTGGTCAAAGCGATATTTCAGATTTTTCCACAATTCAGTGGGATCTTGTTCATTTAAGTATTCATCCCTCAGATTCGCATGAATGTGGTGGCGAAGAACTATCAAAGCTCTTGCCTTATCCTGATCGATTGTGGTTTTTACAGTATCAGTGGTGTCACCTGCACTGCACCCATTGTGGTTTTTGGGTCGACAATAGTGTCACCCAAATCTTTTGCTTTTAGATGAATCTCTGCGTCTAGTGCCCAAGATAAATAATTCTTCATATGTCAAGGGCAACAAACTCGAGGCTTTGCAAATTCGTCATACTATCATAAAATACAAAAGACGTTTTAATACTCAAATCATAAAGTATAAAACAAATATATGATGTGAATAACATTAATATTTCCAATATAAATATCAATACAAGTTTATCGTAAAAAAATACTTTAAAGAAAAATTACAATTAATCTTCTTTTGTAAAAATCCTTACGAAAAATAAAGTCCACATCCCGAGGAGTGCCATCGTAAAAATAATAGTAGTCAAAAGATCAATCATCAGGTAGAGCGACATCTTTCTATAACAAAATATATTTCATAATAAACATATATTATAACATTAAAAAAATATCGTAATTAACCACTCTCGTAAAATCTTGGTAAAAACATAATCCACATATAGATAATTATCGCCGTGAGTAGAGTAAGAATCATGAGATCAATCATCGTATATAGCAACATCCTTCAAAATATAAAATATATTTCGGTAATTATAATAATGAAAAATATTATAATCAATAACTATATTCTAGAAACAACTGTAAAAATATTATCCACCACCCGATAGACATCACGGTAAATAAAACAAACAGGATTCTATAATAAGAAAATCATAAGTCATAGATGGATAAAATATATGTTTTTCTTCTTAATAAAATAAATTTAATTTTTCCCAGTGGTAATAAAATTCGTCCATCCGTTTAGTCCAAAATAAATTCAAAATATATATGATATATACTTGAGACGATATTCCGCGAAACCACTCGAGCTAAGGCGATTTAGTGGTATATATGTTATATTTATATAATTTTAACTGTTGGTAAAATAAGTGTACGAGTGTTATAAATAAACTCACCGTACACAAAATAAAATTACCATACCTCGATTATAGTTGTATAAGATCATGTCCGGAGGTTGATCGTTGCCGGAGAGCGCTCGTGCTGATAATTAACGTGTTATGAAACTATTATAACTGGATAATAACATAAATATAAACACGAGATTGTAGAGAGATAATAATGTTTTCGATATGAATACAAATACATCGGACTATTTATAGTAGAAAAATTTCTACTATTTCATCTAACATTTACAACATTAAATACATCTTATCTTATCTTATCTCATCTCATCAACAATCAACTAACTTTTACAACATTAAAAACATCCACATATTATTTATAATAATTTCATAATAATAATGATAGTATTTTACTAAGAAAAAAGTATGTTGCATTTAAAGCAATATATGTATGTGGGTCAGTGTATGTATATATAAATATATACACACGTATATATTTATATATATATTAAATATATGTTCGTGTATTTCAACATTCAATTCGTCAGCATATTGGTATTTAGGGCAGAATCTAGTGATTAATATCAGAATACGACAGATATACTTACAATTCAACATTTCAATTAAATATATACCAAGACAATGAAACGAGTAGTATTTTCCTCGCAGCTTCTTGATAAATAAACAAATGGTTAGAACCCGTCAAAGTCAAAGCTCCATGTCTACCATATATCACCTACCGATAGGCATATGATCACACTTCTCTCCCCCTTTTGTTTTACGTAAAATCACTTGCAAATATTAATATTAATCTAATGGGGAAATTATAAAATTAGGTCACTAATTATCCAAATTTTCGTTTTTGGGTTATTATGTTTGATAATTGCAAAAGTAAATTACTAACTTTGTATGTCAAAACAATTTTGGGTCATAATTTAAATTTTAGGTCACTAAATTCATATTTTTCGATTTTGGGTCACTAAGTATATATATTTTTTAATTTCGGGTCGCTCATTTGGTAACTAACTTTGTAAACATAGTGCCCCAAAAATGAAATATTTTTACTTAGTGACCCAAAATCGAAAAAATATATACTTAGTGACCTAAAATTGAAAACATGACCTAAAATTGTTTTGATATACAAAGTTAATGACCTACTTTGTAATTATCAAACATAATGACCCAAAAACGAAAACTTGAATACTTAGTGACCTAATTTTATAGTTTTGCGAAATATTAATTTATGGGATAGATATGCGGTCAGTAAGAACCTTACATGACTTGGTCAAAGGCACAGTTCACTCCTTCAAGCAAGAATGAAACCTCCATTCTACGACATCTCTATATGCTTAACACTTAAAATAATATCAAGGAAGATATTAGTCTTAAATCCCAAGAATCAAATCGAGTTCTTTCTACAATTACGACGTCATTAGTTAGAGAATGAAAGCTCTCAGAATTTCTCTGAACCTTCCCCCTTAAACCTCTCTCTCGCTCTCTCAAACAACGCATGTTTGGTATGCATAAACAGTTTGTTTTTCAACTAAAGTGCTCATGTTCGCCAAGGGTATGTGCACCTTTCAAGAGCCTTAATTAGCTGTCTAAAGTTTCACGGTTGAGCCTTAAACAAAGACTATTGACCTTTTCAATATAAGCTTAAACGCAGAGCTGTCTGATTGTATGTATACACACGCGATCACATTATATTTAATTACATCATATATGGTCCTACGGTTTACTTCTTGCATATGATATTTCAAAGAAACTATTAAAAATTCCGCGTATAATTATATAACACATCACCTCGTCCAGGCACAAAAATGCAGAGTCAAAGCACCACAACAAAGCATACTGCGATGATGAAGAAAATCCCTCTTCAAGTCGTTAACCTCCTTTTCGCATTCTTCTTGAGCACAAACTCGGCTCAAAACACGCTTATCCCGGTGAAGGTTGGGGTTGTGTTAGACATGAATTATGTTGGACAAATGGGATTGAACTGCGTAGAAATGGCCCTCTCCGATTTCTACGAAACACATAGCCATTACAAGACGAGGCTCATTCTTCATACCCGGGATTCACAAAACGATGTCGTCCTAGCAGCTTCTGCAGGTACCAAAATCAGAATAATAATTAACAGCTTCATTCAAAAAATGTTTCACAAATTGACTGAATGATGAAAATATTCCCATCAATCAAATGCAGCTCTGGACCTGTTGAAGAACGTCCAAGTCCAGGCGATCATAGGCCCCTTCTCTTCTACACAAGCAAACTTCATCATAAGCCTCGGAAACAAATCTCAGGTCCCCATTATCACATTCTCAGCCACGAGCCCTTTCCTCTCATCATCGAGAAGTCCGTACTTCATCAGAGCCGCTGTGAACGACTCCTCGCAAGTGCAAGCCATCAGCTCCATTGTTCGAACCTTCGGCTGGAGGGAAGCTGTTCCCATCTATGTGGATGACGACTTCGGTGAAGGGATAATACCGTTCTTAACCGACGCCTTGGAGAAGGTGAACGCACGCGTGCCTTACAGAAGCATCATTTCACCGTCGGCAACCGACGAACAAATTGTTGAGGAGCTCTACAAGCTGATGACGATGCAGACAAGAGTCTTCATCGTCCACATGTCGGCTCCTCTCGGGGCCCGACTCTTCGCCAAAGCTAACGAGCTCGGGATGATGACTAAGGAGTACGCGTGGATCGTAACCGACGGCATGGCAAACGGGCTTAGTGCTCTTGATTCTTCTGTGGTCGAGTCGATGTTGGGAGTCATCGGTGTGAGGCCTTACGTTCCCGATTCGAAGGAGCTCTCTGAGTTTACCTTTCGGTACAAGAGAAGGATTCAGCAAAATAGTTCGTTAGCTGTGAGTTCGATTCTCAACATATACGGAATATGGGCTTACGACTCCGCGACCGCACTAGCCATGGCGGTTGAAAATGCAGCACTAACTATAGCCAACGCGACAATTCTACTACCCTCCAATGGCTCCAGAAAATCAACGGACCTCGAAAGTGTAGGAGTCTCAAGCGCGGGACCGAAGCTCGTTCGGGCTTTATCGAGCACGATATTTAAAGGGCTCACGGGAAACTTCAGCTTGGTCGACGGGCAACTTCAGTCGCCTCCTTATCAGATAGTCAACTTAGTGGGTCCCGGTGCTCGTGTTGTGGGATATTGGACGCAAAAGAATGGGATCGTAAGAGACCCGACTCAAATGACAAAAAATAGCAGCACAGATACAATTTCGACACCGAGGTCTAATTTGGGACCCATCATATGGCCCGGTGACACAACGGCTCATCCAAAAGGTTGGGTGACTCCAACAAACGGGAAGAAACTTAGAATAGGAGTACCTGTAAAAGATGGTTTCACGGAATTCCTTAGTGTCGATTGGAATAGTGACAATTCAACCAAAGTCGAAGGATACTGCATAGATGTTTTTGATGCAGTGATCGAGAAACTACCGTACGGCGTGCAATACGAATACGTTCCGTTTGCAAACTCCCGCCACGGAAGTGCTGGCAGCTATGACGATTTGGTCTACCAAGTGTACCTTGGAGTACGTTCTCATTCTATGTTTTACTTTTTGTATACCCAGTATTTATCATCTTCTTGATTTTAACTAACCTTTCGCTTTGATCAACAATACAGAACTTCGATGCTGTAGTGGGAGATGTGACTATAGTAACGAATAGGTCAAACTACGTTGACTTCACCCTTCCGTACACCGAATCGGGTGTTTACATGGTTGTACCGATCAAAGACGATAAAGGCGACAATGCATGGGCATTTCTGAAGCCGCTTACCTGGCAACTTTGGCTGACGAGCTTTTGCTCGTTTGTTTTCATCGGGTTTCTCGTTTGGATTCTCGAGCATAGAATTAACGAAGAGTTCAGGGGACCATTTTGGCATCAAGTAGGCATGGTGTTTTGGTTTGCCTTCTCAACCCTGGTCTTTGCCCACAGTAAGTACGAGTTCTCCCATTGTCGCACCGTAGCTTCGAAAAATTTTGAACACTTGAGCACCTGAGTTTGATACTGAATGAATCTATCTGTTTATACAGAGGAGAGAGTGATTAGCAACCTCGCTAGATTCGTGCTGATCATATGGTTCTTACTGGTCCTTATACTTACTCAGAGCTACACAGCAAGTCTCACCTCGATATTAACCGTTAAGAAGCTTCAGCCTGCCGTTACAAACGTAAACGATCTTCTTAAGGGCAACAAGTACGTTGGGTACCTACAGGGTTCGTTCGTTTACGGAATGCTACAAAATATGAAGTTCGAAAAATCAAGACTCGTCGTTTACAAGTCACCGGAGGAACTGAACGAGCTTCTCTCAAATGGAACCATCGCTGCTGCCTTCGATGAGATACCGTACATGAAGCTGTTCCTCGCCAACCACTGCTCGAAGTATATGTCCGTCGAACCCACTTATAAGACCGATGGTTTCGCATTCGTACGTGTTGTTTGTGGCCCTTTTTTCTCAAACTAATTCTTTTTAAGGGCGAACTCCATTTTGTGGTCCACAAGTTTCTAGTATAAGGGCATTTTTTGTCCCTCAAAGTTCCGAGATGCCACGTTTAGTCCCCAATCGATTTTTGGCGATGTTGGTCCTCTGGTTAATATTATCATTAAGTTGGACGGAATTACGGGCCGGGCCAGATCTCCATTCTCCGGCCCGCCCCGCATTTCCGTCCAACTTGATGTTTAAAATACGGAGGACCCAAATCGCCGAAAAAATCTAACATTGGGGACTAAATACAAATAACGCCCATGCTCCAAAAATTTGGGGACCAAAAACGGTGTTCCCCTTCTTTATTACTGTCACTTTGGTATAATCCTTGCCTTATATCTGTCCGCTTTCCGTTCTTCTTTGAAGGTCTTCCCGATAGGTTCTCCGTTAGTACCAGACGTTTCGAGAGCAATACTGAACGTGACCGAGGATCAAAGGATGTCGTACATCGAGAGAAAATGGCTCGGAGACAAAACCTCGTGCCCGGACTCGAGCAGCATACTTTCGTCCAGCAGCCTGGGCCTCGAGAGCTTCTGGGGGCTTTTCTTGATTGTGGGCATCGCTTATTTCATAGCCTTCACATTCTACATAGCTCAGTTTTTGCATGAGAACTGGAATTTCGTAGAATGGTCCAACAGAAGGGATTTGTTCCACAAATTCATCAACAGAGATATGAGTTCTCATACTTTCAGGAACAATGCAGCAACGATGGAGAGGCCAAGCAGCAATCGCTGTGACTGTATGAGGACAACTCCACCATCAAACCATAATATCCAATCAACTACTCCATCAGCATTTGCACTTAACTCTCCCAGGACTGATGGCCCCCCGAGTCCGGTTTTTTCGGGTCCCCAAGAGCAGTACGTGAACTTTCAAGAGGGTGCACCACAAAGAGAAACAATTGAAGAAACTGAGCTAGTGAATCTGAATCAAAGCCAACGATTCTTCACAGAAACCGGAGAAACGGCGAATAGGCAGGAAGATTCTCTTCATCCTTGAATTCATTACATTTCTCTTAGAAGGAAATACCATATGCTGTAAAGATAGGTAGCTTCACTATCACCTAAATGTGTAAGAATATCATACCTAGTAAATAATTCCTCAGGATATCTGCAGTACTAGTTAATACAATAATGTAAGAGATTGAAACGTGCAGCAGCAAAAAATAGCAACAATTTGTACCTTTTCAGCCTTTTTAGCCCTTGTCCCACTTTTTCCCACAATTTTGAAAGTACAAAGCAACACTATTAAAATAACTCGGCGGCCACGGTATCGGAAGCAGCGTTGATTAAGGAACATCTATGGAAATTAGCCTGTCAGCAAATCGAATGCTATTAAAATCGCATTTCAGATACATTTTCGATTCGAGATAATATTAAGGAACTTAACTGAACTCGCGATGGAGTTAGTAGCATACACATACAGCTTCTCAGACTCTTCCATGTCATAAATAAGATCGATAGCTTAAGTTTGTTAAAAGAAAGAGTATCTTATACATTCTTGGCCTCTTGGGCCCAATCAAATAATAATAGAGCACATATTCAAGAACTTCTACCGTGGTTAAAACACTTGTTAAGACATCATCTAAAAGCTTTTGAACACATGGCGCTCTCTCTCTCTTCTTCACTAGAGAATGTTAAAAACTTGTAGGGTTTCTTTGGTTCAACAACACACGATTGGGTTTCTTTAGCAGTTGTTGTCTCTTGCATCAATTACGCATCACGTGTATCTCTGTTTTGCGTTATGTGTGAAGATAATTTTCTTGTGTATTTTTTGTTTCTTTTACTTACTTATATTGTAAGTTTCTTATGTTGTAAAGTGTTTAAACTGTTATATTATGAGTTTTTTAACAAACGTCAACCATCGTCGCCTTGTCCATTGCCCATATTCATTACAGTCGCTCACAATCGTCATAACTAACAATATGTTTTGTTAATTTCATTTTAATGTAAATAATGGGACGACGCAATAAACCGGACTTAAAATTAGGCTGGGCCTCGGTGAACGGTCGTGCAAGGGTTAAATAAAATTAGAGAAAAATGTCAAGAAACAATCTTGTTTTTTTTTTCCTTTCGGCTAGGTATACACAAACAATGCCACTGTGGTCCCCTCACTCCGACTAAGTTCAATCTGAATCGCATGTGAACCTCTACGACGGTTATAGGACAATCTCGACTTCTGACGGGACTAATCATCTCTGTTCCATGTGTCTTTGTCCCAGAGACAAACAAACTTCGATAGTCATGGAGTTTGAACCAACAATCCTATTTGGTACCATCGTTTTTCGACGGAGAATTTCATAATGAAGACTTGTGGCTTGACTAAGTAAACTTGTCTGCAATGTAGAATCGTTGCTCCATACATGAAGTTTTTCCGTGCCAAACACAGCTCAAACTACACATCGGTCCCTCTCAGTTATAAGACCTATGGCTTTGCATTTGTATGTGATATATCCTTCACTCTTTTTTATTTAAGCATTAAATTGCTTAAAATTGTTTTATTTTTGTCTCGAAGTATCCATACTCGACCTGACAATGGGTTAGCCCCTAAATACTGGCGTGGACTTGCGCCACACATACCTAGCGGATGCTTAATTGCGCCACACACTCCAGTAATGACACTAATACCCGGGGCCAGATGACTACATCCCAAATCCACCTGACAATGATAGTCATGGGTCATAAATCTCATGGAGACTATGTTATGTGGGTATCGATCAAAGACGTTGTCTCCTTTCCAGTCTCGAATGCTATAGAAACTTGAGATAATCTGTTTCTAGACGTGTATCCATAAGCCACTTAACTAAAGGTGATTTTTGTTCTCTACAAAGCAAACGAGAGAATAATCGAATACCTTCAGGATACAAAGAAAAACGTTCTACACTTTTGCTTTAGCGGAGTAAGCACTGAATACTTTTGGTGTGTGTGGCAAACTTGATTACTTGTAATTGTGTCCCTGCAGAAGACATAATTGAAGTATATATAGTTGCAGAGAGTTGCCTCGAATCGATGCACTAATTCGCCAAAAAGGTATCTCAAAAGTCATGTCAATTTAAAGATATCTGAACTTGAAAAGATATCTCTTTTCATTGAATTGTTACACCACTTCAATATGTGTTTCTTTGAATATATATGGCTTTTCATTGAATTGTTACAACGCTTCAATATTTACTTCCCACTAAAGGTTATGATTGCTCATCGAAGTGGTACAACACTTCGTTATTTATTTTCTTTATTTTGAAAATATCCAACAATTCCCCGTCAATTTCAATATAAAGAAAACTCTCTTTAACGATAAACAAACCTGTAAATCTCATGCATATGTAATAGTGTTCCAAAGGATTTGAACCAATACTTTAGTGAAAGCTCAATACAGGAGGTCCGAATAAAATGGTGGATATAGCCTTGAACCATATATTCATACTGCCAACCTGTAGAGTCGATCACACAATCGATTTAACACACATCTGAATATTCATTAATAGTGACACGTTGTTGGCCTTGTGTCCAGTATCCTTCATGAGTGTGTCGAAGTCAAGCTCTTGAATTTCTTTTAAGCGGCCAAACTTTTATGCTCACATAGGTAGATCTATCAAGATATCCTCGTCGTTCGACATGCGGCAAGATTGCATGTAGCCTATAGACCTATTAAGAGATCAATCTCAACCTACCTTTTTACTAGCAGCCAACAAGTTCTACTTAACCTTGGGATGCATAATATATTGTAGCACTTCAAATCTTTAACTCATTGAACCCGAGACTTTGACGTATATTAAGTGTCGAGTTGAGGTTCCACCATGGGTGAATTCGATTAATGAGCTTGAAACCCACCCCCTTTGACGTTTTATTTACTGCGTCTTGTGACAAAGCTTTTGTCGATGGATATGCGAGATTGTCGATTGATCGTACATAATCAATAGTAATCACCACCATTGGCTACTGACGTCATAGAATTTATCATTTCAGTTAGCACACGATTTTTGCGTTCTGCCACTCCATTTTGTTGTGTAGTATATGGAGAAGTAGTTTCGTGGACTATGCCCCAATGTAGTATTCTCCACCTTTACCGGTCCTTAAATGTTTTATAAAGTTTCACATTGTAATTCAAATTCATTCTTGAAAATCTTAAATTTTTCAAGAGCTTCGTCCTTAGAGTGCAATAAATAAACAAAATAATATCTACCGCAATCGTCTATAAAAGTAACAAAATACTTTTTATTTCTAATTGTAGGAGTGCTATGCAATCACATACATCTAAATGAATCAAATCTAACACCTTCGAAGTTCTATCAACTTTCGGAAAAAAACTTTGAGTTATTTTCGTTAACGTGCATGTTCTACATATATTATTTTCAATTTTAACATGCGAAATCAGATTAATTTTCGACATGCATTTTACTCTATCATAATGAACATGTCCTAATCTATTATGTCAAAAATCAGGAGAATCAATAATATAAGCAGAAATAATTTTATTATTATTTTTGGATATCTTCAACTTGAACATTCTGTTACACAAGTAGATTGTTCCTACAAATAACCCTCCCTTCGAAAGTACAAAATTATTTGCTTCGAATACATGTTTGAAGCCAAATTTATTAAGAACACTATCCGGTACTAGATTTTTTCTCACTTCCGTTGCATAGTATTATTCAATGTTAATTTTTTCCCGGATGTAAACTCAATTTCGACACTTCACACTCCGAGAACTTTCGTTGCATGTCACATGTAGCGGACGGTTCCTTCAGGCGCTGATTCCATATTTTTTAACATTATTTCTCGATTCTTACAAACATGGTGGTGGCTCCTGAATCGATCCACCATTGATCTTCACTTTTAACCATATTTATCTCAGATATGACAGCAACTAGAGTATCTGCTGCTTTAGAGGACGAGCCATCGGCTTTTTCCTTCTTTAAGAGACGGCATTCGCTTTTGTAATGGCCTCTAGTTTTCCACAGTGATAACAACTTCCTTTCTTCCGCTTGTTGCTATTTGATTTCCGTGCATTCTTGTCTTTAAATTTCCTTTTTATCGAAGGTTTTTTCCAACTACCATCCTCAACCACGAGTATTTTCGAGTTGTGTTGTTCCTTTCTTGGATTTTCAATTCCTTGCGAAATTCGTCTTCGATTCGAAGAGAATTTGCAAGTTGCTCAAGGGATATATCTTCCTTCGTATGCTTCAAATTTCTTTTAAAGTCTTTCTACGAAGGGGGCAACTTGTCGTTGATATTAGATACAATAATTGTCTCATCCAAGACCATTATATGTTGATTAAAATTATTGGTCTATTAAAATTATGTTGATTAAAATTGTTAGTCACATAGTCACAATAATTTTATGGTGATTAAATTATTCAACATCCGTTCTATCTCATGGAGTTGCTCCATTATTGGTCTATTACTCCCCCCCCCCACATCTTAAAATTATTAAAGCGCGAGACAATAAATTTCTTACTTGTAGCGTCTTCTTGAAGATATTGTCTCCAACTTTTCCCATAATTCCTTTGGTCTCTACCGAGTGATATACATCGAAGAGGGCATCGCTCACAGCATTCAAGATATATCCACGGCATGTCTCATTATCCGTATCCCATTTCTGCCCCCTCCCTATTTCAGCAATAGTTTCTTCTGGAATTTCAGGTGGCCTTGGGGTATTGAGACATAACTTACTTGAAGCGAAACGAGCAGAAATTTAATTCTCTTCTGCCAGCGTATAAAGCTCCCACCATCGAAGCGATCGAGCTTTATAAAAATGCTTGTTAATTCTTTGAGTGACGCCATGCAAACAGATTCACAAGCTCACCTTTAGATTGTTCTCAATATGTGGGTATCGATCAAAGACGTTGCCTTCTTTCAAGTCTCGAATGCTGCATAAACTTAAGATAATCTGTTTCTAGGCGTGTATCTATAAGCCACATTACTAAACGTGATTTTCGCTCTCTACAAAGCAAACGAGAGAATAATTGAATACCTTCATGATACAAAGAAACACGTACTACGCTTTTGCTTTAAAGGAGTATGCGCTGAATACTTTCGGTGTGTGTAGACAGACTTGATTACTTATAATTGTGTTCCTGCAGAAGACATAATTGAAGTATTTATAGTTGCAGAGAGTTGCCTCGAATCGATGCATCTATTTGCCTAAAAGGTATCTCCAAAAGTCATCTCTCTTTTAAGAGATATGAATCTTGAAAAGATATCTCTTTTCATTGAATTGTTACACCACTTCAATATGTGTTTCTTTGAATATATATGACTTTTCATGAAGTGTTACAACGCTTCAATATTTACTTCCTACTAAAGGTTATGATTGTTCATCGAAGTGGTACAATATTTCGTTATTATTTTCTTTATTTTGAAAATATCCAACAATTCCCGACTTTTTTAATATAAAGGAAACTCTTTTTAACGATAAACAAACCTGTAAATCTCATGCATAGGTAATAGTGTTCCAAATGATTTGAACCAATACTTTAGTGAAGGCTCATACAAGAGGTCCGAATAAAATGGTGTAAATAGCCTTGAACCATATATTCATACTAACAACCTGTAGAGTCAATCACACAACCGATTTAATACACCGTCGGATACTCATTACTATTGACACATTGTTGGCCTTGTGTCTAGTATCCTTCATGAGTATGTCGAAGTCAAGCTCTTGAATTTTTTTTAAGCAGCCAAACTTTTATGCTCACATAGGTAGATCTATTAAGATATCCTCGTCGTTCGACATTCGGCAAGATTGCATGTAGCTTATAGACCTATTAAGAGATCAATCTCAATCTACCTCTTTACTAACGGGCAATACGTGCTACTTAACCTTGCAATGCATAATATATTATAGCACTTCAAATCACGCTGATGATGTACTTTAACTCATTGAACCGAGACTTTCACGATATATCAAGTATTGAATTGAGGTTCTACCATGGGTGACTTCGATTTAATGAGCTTGAAACCCATCCCCTTTGACGTTTTATGTACTGCGTCTAGTGACAAAGCTTTTGTCGATGGATCTGCGAGATTGTCGCTTGATCGTACATAATCAATGATAATCACACCATTGGAGATTAAATCCCTCACATAACTATGTTGTAATCCTACATGTCTTGATTTTCTATTGTACACATAATTTTATGCTATCGCAAGAGTTGTTTCACTGTCACAATGAATCGAAATAGGTGCTATCGATTTTTGCCATAATGGCTTATTAAATAGTAAATCACGTAGCCGCTCTGCTTCTTTGCTTGATGAAGCAAGATCAACAAATTCAGATGTCATAGTTGAATCTGTGCAGGTCTGTTTCTTAGATCCCCAAGAAATCGCACCTCCACCAAACATAATGATCCAATCGCTAGTAATTGAATGATCATCACTACCACTTATCCAAGTAGATCACTAGACCAATGCCTCATTGGCAAATCCTTAAGGCCTCCTACAAATCCTTCAGCCTAACCTACAAATCCTTAAGGCTTCCTCATTGACCACTAGACCAAGGCATCATTGGCAAATTGCTTGAAACTTAATTTTGCCTTAATTGATACAATTTCTACTTTATTTTATTGACCTAGATAAAGCTCGAATCAATATTATACTCTTTTCTGTCAACATCTCATTTCTATACATGTCAAACACAACAAGTTTCGATGCAAATGTAATCACATGCCAACCAGAAACTAACCTATTAAGGTTATACCATAGTACGTATAATAATATTTTTCTTACAATTAATTATATCAATTTGACTTATTAGTCATTATACATTTAATGGTCATTCTACATAACATAAATTACGGGTCATATAACAGAACCCTCAAATTTCAATAATTAGAATACAAATTTGATTGATGTACATATAGTATTATGTTAAGCAAACCATATGACTCCCTATTATTGACTATAGATAGTTGTTTCTAGGGGTGTGCGTGGTGCGGTTTTGAACATTTTCGGAAAATTTCACACCGCATTGCCATATGTGGTTTTTTGGAATGCGGTTTATAAAAATAAAACAGCACATGCGGGGGCCGTTTTAGGCGGTTGCGGTGTTGTTTGCGGTTTTTTACTAGGGGTGTAAATGAGCCTCACTTCATGTTTGGCCTTGAGCTCGAGCACAAGCCCTTCCTGTTGAGCTCCAGTTTGTCGAGCTTTTCAACTCCGAGCTCGAGTTGGATCTCGATGAAGCCAATGGTGCTCGGGCTCGTCGAGCTAGAGCTTTTAAAAAAAAGTTTAAAAAACTGGAATAGAAAAATTAAAACAGAGCTCGCGCGCACAAAGAAGCTCGGCTCGAACTCGAGCTCGATTATTATGAACTCCAGCTGACTCATCTTTCACCATTATATTTTACTAATACAATATCATATGTCACATTGTTACTTACTCTTACTCAAAACAAAGAATTAATAAAATCTTAATACTATATAAAAATCAATTTAATGAGCAACAAAAATCGTAAATACAAATTGCAATGTCGACGCAAAAAACAATATGTAGAAGAAAATTATGTTATGTACTAGGCATTATATAGAGCTTATTGCATGGGGAAAAAATTCTCAAGTTTATTACTAAGTGTTATGTCATGTAGATTTCAACTTTAATTAGCTAGTCATAAATATATGTGGCTTTCATGATATATAATTTAAAAGGTAAAGATAATATATAATTAATATTTGATAAGCATAAAAATAAAATTAGATATAAAAAATAAAAAAATTATAAATATAAAAGCGCGTTTGGTGCGATGCGATTTGTACAAAAATATCCACACCACATTTTTTACGGAGCGATTTCGTAATAAAATTAAACTGCACTTGGTGCGGTATCTTGGGGTGCGGGCATACAGGGGCGGTCTTTCAAGTTTGTTGCACACCCCTAGTTGTCTCTCTCAGCTACAGTGGAGCGGTCAAATCACTTAACATCCAAGATAGACATGTGTAACATCTTTTATTTCAGCACACAATATTATATATATATATATAAATCTTCCCTCTAAGATATTACGTTCTTTGAAGAAATTGTTAAATATAATTACATACCTGGGAATGATTAAAAATAACTTAATAATATTACATAAAAGGTCAATGTTTCTTAACCCTGTTCACATATATGAAATCCCATAATCTTATGGTGTGGGTGTAGTTCTACATATACATCAGTCTCTTGCAATTACAACACAACTCCCAAAACACTCACACACGCAGAGGAAGAGATGGAAACTGACGAAGGCATCCAAAGGAAGCCAAAACCTCATGTCCTAATCGTACCATATCCAATCTTAGGCCACATAAACCCCATGACCCAATTTGCCAAGCGTCTACTCCAAAGGGATCTTACCATCACATTACTCCTCACCAACTTCGTGAGCAAAATTACTAAATTCCCCTCAGCCTCCATCGCCATCGAGACTTTCTCTGATGGCTACGACGACGGCTTCGTTGCCAACTCTCAGAATATCGGGGAGTACCTGGAAATATTTGAGAAAGTAGGGTCCAAAACCCTGCGAGAAGCCGTGGAGAGGCTCGAGAGTTTGGGCCGACCCGTGGATTGTATGGTGTACGACCCGTTTATTCCGTGGAGCTTGGACGTGGCTAAGGAATTAGGGATTGTGGGCGCTGCTTTTTTCACGCAGTCGTGCGCTGTGGATCACATATATCACTGCGTGCACGAAGGCTCGGTGAAGGTTCCACTCACGGAGAATGAGGTGCTATCTATATTCCGTGCAGATTAATAACATGAAGAGCTCAACCTCTTACGAATTTCAAGATAAATTTTTAATGTTTCAATAATATCCACAAGATAATAGCCCGTAGAATTTCGTGAAAACAGAATTATTTTTTCTTGTGATTTATTATTGTGATTATTACTAGGTTAAGGTTCCTGGTTTACCAAAAATGAAGGCTGAGGATATGCCATCGTTTGTATCCGTGGCTGGATCGTACCCCGCAGTATTCGAAATGGTGGTGAATCAATTTAAAAATATTGATAAGGCAGATTGGTTGTTTTTCAACACTTTCTATGAATTGGAGGAAGAGGTATGTAATAAATTATAATTACTTTTTTCGAGATGACCGCCAGTGTTCGGTTGCCCCGACTAATCCGGTCGCCCCGCATCGAGCACCTACATGGGGTGGATGAGGCTCCTAAAGGGGATTTTCTGCATTCACAAGGTTTCGAACCCGACGAGACCTTACTTAAGCGATATCAAGCCGCTTGCCACCTGAACCAACCCCGTTGGTTAAATTATTATTACTTTAAATGAAAGGTGTAAAACTAATTATGGAAACTAGGCTCTTGGTTTTATTACAACATATTTTATACTGAAACATGTGATATATCATTTTCAATTAATAAATACAAAAGATACGGCATGGGCACCACGACCAATCGTTTTCATCTAGCAATATTTCATTTAAGACGATGCTTGCGTACTTATAAAGTTTTTCGGCATCCATCTTTTTCCATTGGTCCATCTTCTGCTATATATATAATCCAATACTTGCCTTATTAAATTAAGTTACATCATGGGGAAATATTTTATTCAAGTTGATTTAATCACATTAAAACTTTGGTACACTATATTTATTTCGCCCCTTTTTGTATGATTTGTTCACTTACTCAGGTGATCAACCACATGGCAAAGTATATTCCAGTCAAAGCGATTGGGCCCGCCGTACCATCAATTTTCTTAGACAAGCGACTTCCCGACGACAAACATTATGGCCTCAGCGTTAGCATCTACAAGCCCATGTCCGAGTCCTGCACGAATTGGCTAGACAAACGTCAGGCCCGATCCATTATATATGTCTCTTTCGGTAGCTTGGCCCAATTGGATGAAGCCCAAATGCATGAACTTGCATGGGGGCTAAAACTAAGCAACAGGAACTTCTTGTGGGTAGTAAGATCTTCCGAAGAATCGAAGCTTCCTCAAGATTTTGCTAGTTCTTTGTCGCCTGACAAAGGATTGATCGTCTCGTGGTGCAATCAGTTAGACGTGTTAGCCCACAAGGCGATAAGTTGTTTCGTCACACACTGTGGGTGGAACTCGGTTTTAGAGGCCCTAAGCTTAGGGGTACCAATGGTGGCAATGCCTCAGTGGACTGATCAAAGCACAAACGCAAAGTTTGTGATGAATATCTGGAAAATGGGTGTTAGAGTAAATGTTGGTGAGAATGGGGTTGTGAGTCGGGAGACGATTGCGAGTTGTATTCACGAGGTTACGGGCGGTGACGAGAGTGAAGAGATAGGACGAATTGCTATGAAATGGAGAGAATTGGCTAGAGAAGCTATGGAAGAAGGCGGAAGTTCGGATAAGAACATTGAAGAGTTTGTTCGCAGTCTTGGTTAAGACGAATATGTTACGGGAATGGGAGTACATTATAATGAGATTCAGAAAGCTAGTGCAATAAAATATAAGATCCCTCCTCTATTTTTTTTTCTTTGAAATGAGTCATTTCATATAATTATTTGGACAAAATATTACAATGAAGACAAAAACAAAATTACTAAAGATAAGGAATATTAAAGAAAGATAAATTGTTAATCATAAAATGTAATCCTTCCATCCTTGAGATAGTATCATCCACTGTTCCATTGCTTGAATGATCGGTGTTAGTTCGATGTCCATTTCTCATCCACCGAGTGGAGGAAACAATCCAAAACACTCCAAGAAACTCACATGGAGAGAGACAAGATCTCCCACAAGGAGAGAAAGAAACTCCCACGAGAATCCCTCCTCTATTTACTACTAGTTATTGTGAAAACTCCGGAGAAAATCGCTTTTGGTCACTAGTGTTTATTCGATGGACAATTTTGGTCCTCGATATTTCCGCTTGGTACATTTTAGTCTTAGGAACTGTCCAATGTGAAACAATTTGGTCCCTCAAGTAGAGGAAAAATTATAAGATTAAGTCACTAAGTATATATATTTTCGTTTTTGGGTCACTATATTTGATAATTGCAAAACCATGTCACTAACTTTGTATAAAACAATTTTGAGTCATCTTTTTTTAATTTTAGGACACTAAGTGTATTTTTTTTTATCGTCACTAAAATTGGGTACACGTTTGGTAACTAACTTCGTAAACATCATGACCCAAAATTGAAACATGTATACTTAGTGACTCAAAATCGAAAAATATATAGTTAGTGACCTAAACTTGAAAATATGACCAAAAATTGGTTTAACATACAAACTTAGTGACCAAATTTTGCAATTATCAAACATAGTGACTCAAAAACGAAAACATGTCTACATAGTGACCTAATATTATGATTTTGCCCTCACGTAGATAAGGCGTTAATTTGGACGAAAATTATCACTGAAACACGCGTGATTACTTATCATTTGTGAGGGAATTAACCACTTTTGATCCCTCGATGTTTTTCTTATGGTCAATTTTTTGTCCTCGATGTTTATCTGATGGACAATTTTGGTTCCCAATGTTTTCGCACGTGATACTTTTCCGTCAAAAATAATGTCTAATCTAACCAAGGGACTAAATTGGTTCAAATTGAATTATAGGAACTAAATGTGACAAATGAAAACATTAGGGATGAAAATTGCTCATCGGGTAAACATCGGAGGTACCTAAAAACTGGATGGCCAGTTATCGCATTTCATAGAGAAGCATTTCGTTATAAATAACAAATAAATCTAATGAAATTTACGTTTTCGAACAGATAAAATCTCATTATGCTCGATTAACGGTATTTCGTCAGCGATTGTCAATTTTATCTCGATAAAATCTCGACTATTATGACCATATTTAAATTTTATTTTATTTCTGTAGTATGGTTTAAAGCGTCGGATATGGTGAAGTAAAGCCGCGGTATGCATCACCATTGGGACCTCGTCTGATATCACATTAAATTTGAGCGTGCAATATTGGAATCAATTAGTTTAAGATGGCACAGTATAGTATCTTGTAAAGATATTAAGTTTGGTTGATTTAATTTTATGGCGTGGCAAATAACAATTCTTAATCTCGATTATCAACAATTCATAAGTTGACTTTGACTACGGCTTGTCTCGTTCGCCTTATTGTCCAGGAATCTTCAATGCGAATGTTTGAATATTTCTGATTTAAAGAAAGGTCACATTAAACCAATCATAGCACTCGCTATACACACTAAAATTCTGTGTGATCGATAAGGTTTGAGAAATCTGTAGTATTATATGTAATGTTAGCAAAATCTGAGAACTTTCTTTGACCCATGATATTATATGTGACCGCTCGTAATCCTTGGATTACATTAACTTGACATTATTAAATTACAAAAAGCAAAACGACAGTAAAATCATATTACATTACACACGTCATCTCATATCTACTTTTGAATTCCTGTAATAAACTTTTCTTTGATTAAGCCACATATATCTATATCTAGCCATAAACATGAGTAGATGACTATGTAATAGACAAAATTCGTCGTGCGGCTAGTTAAAAAAATACTAAGACAACTATGGAGAAGATTGCAGTTAGATCAATGGAAAAGAAACAATTACAAAGACAACGTCATTGTCTGATCCTACCATATCCAGTCCAAGGCCACATAAACCCTATGCTTCAATTTGCCAAAAGACTGCTTCAAAAGAAGATAACCATCACGATATTAATCACAGACTATCAAGCGAAACAATCGCAATTTTCATCAACCAACATTCCCATCGAAATCTTTTCTGACGGATCAAACGTGGGCTTCATCCCGAGTTCTCAAAATGTTGAAGATTACGTGCAGAAGTTCGAGGCTGTAGGATCAGAAACCCTAAAAGAAGCCATACGTAAGCACCGTTCTTTATATATACTTCAATACCATGTGCATCAAATATATACAACAAGAGTATAAAAACATGATTTTTTCTCTCTATTGATGATCTTCTGCTGTAGTAAGACTAGCTAACTCGGGTCGCCCAGTGGATTGTCTCATTTATGACTCCTTTCTTCCCTGGGGTTTGGATGTCGCGAAAGAGATGGGCTTAATAGGTGCATCATTCTTCACCCAATCTTGTGCGGTGAATCATATATATCATTGCGTGTTCAAAGGATTGTTGAAGCTTCCACTCGAGAAAGATGAGGACGTAATTCTTCAAGGGTTACCGAATATGAAACCCGTGGACTTGCCTTCATTTGTGTACTTGCATGGCTCATATCCACCGCTTTTCGACGTAGTGGTGAACCAGCAATTTCGGAACATTGCGAAAACGGATTGGCTCTTAGTTAACACATTCAATAAGTTGGAGGAAGAGGCAAGTAGACCACTCTAATTTCTTACTTGATTTAATTTAAATCTTTATGTAATTATCTTAACATGAACAGACATCAAAGGATAATTAATCAAAAAAATGATTAAATATATCGAGCCTGCAGTTGATTGATTACATAGCGAAACATTCTCCTGTGAAAGCAATCGGGCCTACGATACCATCCATGTACTTGGACAAGAGACTTCCAGAGGACAAGGAATATGGGATTAGTGTCTTCACGCCCATGTCCGAAGCTTGCATGGATTGGCTAAAGGAACGTCAGCCTCAAACCACTGTATATGTCTCCTTCGGTAGTATGGCCCAGTTAGAAGAGGAGCAAATGCACGAACTCGCATGGGGTCTCAAAATGAGCAAAAGGAATTTCCTTTGGGTTGTTAGGGCATCTGAAGAATGGAAACTCCCTCAAGATTTTGTGGATGAGACATTTGGAAAGGGATTAGTCATCTCGTGGTGTCCACAATTAGATGTGTTAGCCCACGAAGCTATCTGTTGCTTTATCACACATTGCGGATGGAATTCAACATTAGAAGCATTAAGTTTAGGCATTCCCATTGTGGCCATGCCTCAATGGACTGATCAAAGCACAAACGCAAAGTTCGTGATGGATATATGGAAGGTGGGAATTAAGGCTTCAAAGAATATTGATTGTGAGCTTGTTGATCGTGATGAGATAGCTTGGTGCATCGACGAGGTGGCAGAAGGTGAAAGAAGCGAAGAGATCAAGAAAAATGTCGGAAAATGGAAAGAAATTGCTAAAGAATCCATGGGCGAAGGTGGAAGTTCGGATGCAAACATTGACAAGTTTGTGTCTAGTCTTAGTCTCGGTTGCGTTTCTCATCCAACAATGGTCGGTGAGGTAAATTAGGGAGATCCATGTCAGTGAATATTTGCAATAAATAGAGATAAAATTGATTCAATGTAATATAAGGAGAGTGCATCGATTATATTGTTATTAGTGCATGTTTAGATAGTTGAGCTAATAAAATAAACTCATCCAACGATTATTCTATCCTTAGTTTATATGTTCTTACCATCTTTATGCTTTGATTGAATAGAGAAGAGCCAAACTGATGGGTTTATATACGTACTACGATTTGAATTTTTTTATTTAGTGGTTCGTATTCTGTATTGTTTACTTCTCAATTGTCATGCAGCTAGGAGCCATGCATTGCTCATAGTTTTACTTGACTCCCGTTGGATATGCATGTATGGGTGGGTATAAGGTGGATATCATTACATTATCTCGCGTTTCTGTGTATAGCCATACCTGTCTTATATGGTTATGTTCGTCTATTACAAGGGTTTTGTGTATAAGCCTTTTATAAACATATCCACCATGATGTATGTATCAGTAATCCATACATTCAAACATACACTTCAAACACAATCTATATCACTACCTAAATAATTAACGCACATATCAAACATGTTAAAATATTATATCAAAGAAATCCTTATATAACCATAAACAAATAACTTATACATATTAAATCCAAAAAACATGGATATCAAACGACCTCAAGGCGATGTAAACATGATCTAGAGTTGCAAATATTAGGTTCTAAAGCTATTACTACAAGTATGAATGCCACTCTTTCCGAGTCTCAAAGGCAGCAACTGCAATATTATAGTCAGTAGACAAACCCGCCAGGAAGTAATGCTAGGCTCTGATCGGCCTTGGTCTTTTAGGCAGTAGTTTCATCAATCAATCGCCGACGAACCTTCCACAATAGGATTGTGACGATATGTAGAAATATCATGGGCGGCGGTACCATGGGCGATATGTAGAAAATATTATGGCTTGCATGGATATCCGGATTTTGATTTGAATATGGGTTTTCTACAAATCTTCTGTTTCAGAACTGAATGAATTTTGATTTCGATTAATCAAAATCCGACGATAATTTAAATATTTGTTATTTGTTAAAATTTGAAATTCTATGAGAAGTTGCGTTTTGGAATCCAACCCAGCGCTTAAGTTTTCCATAATAATGCAAATAACAATAATAATAATAATGTATTAATCATACAATAATATTAAGACGCTGATCAATAATAGCTTCGTGAGGCAACGTAGTGCCATTAACGAATATTAGTTGTCGGAAAAAGAAAATAAAATAAAATGATGCCTATTGTAATAGGATACACAGTACCTATTTTTTGCAATTCATAGTTGTCAAATGCTATTTTTGCAGTTAACTCATTAAAATGTCTCCACATCGGGATTATTAAGTATAGTGCGGGTTTTTTTGCCATCGGCCCGTCCAGTCTCCGATTCTTTTGATACTGTATTATTGAGTCGAAATTGATGACATAATTACGACACTGTTGTAAATGTGAAATGTAGAAAATATGATTTTGATAAAATTCTCGATACTGTGAATGATGTACAAAACAGTTTATATACAAAGCTCTACTAACTACCTAGCTAACGGAATCAGAGTTTTCTTCGAGAAGATAAAATAGCTGAAACAGAAAAGGAATTAAATATAAATGTCAATATCTGAAACAGAAAAGGAATTAAATATAATTGTGTTAGGTACCGATTCATCAATCAACAAGCAATCTAAGCATGAATTCTAGGTATTCGAATAAGAAATCTTACGAATTACGTTCGGTCGAATATCCGCGTTGAAGATCTTGAGAGAGGTTGTTAGCTTTTCCGAGTTTCTCGAACGTGTTCTCTCGTTTAAAATATGAATTCGATAATTGTATTTTTCTGAATAATAAACTTCTATTAACTTTAATAGTGTACATCATATTTATACCTATATCTAAGGTATAATTACTATTAAGTCCTACACTATCAAAACTTCTAATTACGTCCCTAATTACAAGGATGAAATAATTAAGGCACAATTCTAATATTCTCTTCCATCTCCCCCTTTGTGCTTGTCTTCGTTTCAGCTCATTTTATCCTTGTCGGGCGTAAAAAGACTTCCTCAATCCCAATGCTGTCTCGTAACGTCGAACATCATTCCGCAACTCCAATCCCTCATTTATAGCATCTAGAAGCTCGTTCAAGAGTGGTGCCTCTTCTTCACAAAGATCTTCGAAGATTGTCTCTTCGGTGATCTCTCTCATTCTCTTCTGAATGTTCTTCCTCACTAACTTTAGCGTCCCGTCGCAGAACTTATGGACTTCTGACTTCATCATAGCCGTTGTCTTTTCAATGACTGGATTTAGATAGGTTAAGGCGAGGCTAGGTTTCTTAAAGATGTAGTTCTCGGGAAAGTTGTTGAGTGGGAAACCCTTCATGAGAGGAGATTTCATGTTGACCTTCTTCATGTTGTTCTCTATTACAATTTGAAGGTCGTGTGCGGTGTGATACTCGAGTCCTTCAGTCTTGATATATCCATGATGCGTCTTGTACTTTCTCTTGTACATTTGGTATAATTGGTAGACCTCATCCGGTGGAAGGAATGGGAGATAGCTTTCATCTATCTCTTCTCGAGTGCGGTTGCTGTCCGCTCGCTCAATGATGTAGATAGGGGTTGGATATCTTCCGATCGTATGCAAGACTCCGGCAAGTTGGAGAATCGGTGGCTTGTTCTTGAAGTTTTCCTTCAGTTGATCAGCTGGAATGTCAATTCGATCGGGTCCGAGATAATTGAGCATGAAGATATGCTCCATTTTCTTCCTATCTTCCCAGTGTGAGATGCCCCTTAGGTTAAGTTCATTGAGGAGCTTGATTTTGTTTGGAGCCCTCCAAATTTGCTTTCTTACGTCTTCAATGAACGGGATTTCAATTCTGACATTCTCCCATGGCGTCTCGACTCTAACTGTCCCTTTTGATAGACGGGGAGGAAAGTCAACTCTGAGCCTTATCATTTCGGGTAGCTCTGGGAGGGCAGAACTGTAGTTCTTGCCTTCTTGAAGTTCTTCTTCTTCAAGCAGCACCAAGTCCACTGAAGCTTGTTGTAAGAAGTATCCGACGTTGGAGAGTCGAGCTTGAGCAGCTACCTCTGGTTCCCATTCCGTCATCCATTTCTCGTTTAGGATGTAGTCATCTACGATCAGATGTGGATCGTAGGCAACTTCTTCTGGTTGGACTTGGGGGAGGTTTGAGGTTTGGATCGGATTTGGATTTGTAGAAGAAAGGGTTAGTGTTTGGGATATGGTGGGAGGTGTGGTTGTTTGTTGGCGGGTTTGAGATTGTGTGGTTGGTGGGTGTGAGGACGATCCTCCAGCTTCTTGAGTCTTTGTCTGTGTTTGACTCAATCCACGGCCGCTCCGTGTAGTTCGTTACCGCTTCTCCCCCTCATGACGATCCGGATTATCGCGATCTTCATGTCTACGCTTAGTGCGGAGCTGTCTTCTCGGCACGTTGTTTGTGCTAGCGGCTCTGGTGAGGATTGGTTGTAGTGGAGTGTGTAGAGTGGTGGTAGGAAGTGGTGAGGATATGTGTGTGGTTTGTGTCGGTTGGAGCAACTTCTGAGACTGGTGTTTTCCCGGTGTCTCTTCGAGAAGTCTCGAGAGCGTGGAGCATACGGTCCATCAGACGATCTTCTAGAGAAAATAGGGTTGTGGAAAGCGCTTCTTGTAGTCTGTGCTCCGTCACGAATATTGGTGGAGTGGGGACAGGGATGCGCTCCACTGCCACAACATCGGAGTAGATTTCCGATGAGCCGCCTTGAGTAGGTCTTGAAGTTCCGGAACGTCCAAGGACATCCGTTATCAACCCTAAAGTCATCACTTCAATGGGTTGGCCTATAGTTGGCTCGAAGATATCGGGGGTCCAATAGGGCTTCCACCCAATCCTTGATATGATACGATATGTATCACCTCTATGGGTGTTGAGACCGATTCAATTCGAATCTGTTCAGTAGGCTGATCACTTGGTGGTGGATGTGTTGGCTCCGAAGCTGGTATGAGTGAAGGCACTGCAGACGAGACCGAGAGTTGTTGTCAGCGAGGGCCCCTTAATTGGAGTCTGTGTGCTTCATCAGAATCGGTTGCCTCAGGAGAGATATCTTGTGGGACACCATTGGGTTCAATCTCCCGAGTCGTGACTTCGGCCTCCGATGTTGTCACCAAGGATTCCCTTTGAGAAGGCGGCGGAGTTGGATCCAAGGCACGTACCATCGCCTCCGTTATAGAGTTGTTCTAGCAGTTATCTTGGTATGCCTCTTCAGTTGGATCAGCTAATCGAAGCACCTCCAATGGGATCAGCATTGGTTGGAGTGCTAGATCGGCGGTCTTCGGGTTGTGAAAAAATCGAAGGCGTGGAGGAGTGTATTCCACAATTGGTGGTAGTCTCGGGATGTCAAGATTGATGTTCATGAAATGCGAGATTAGTACCGGGAACCACCGTACATAAGGAAGAGATCTGGCCTTCGACTTTGTCTCCCTCTGACGCATAAGGTCCGCTAGATCATTCCAAATCAACTGAGCCACGTCATATCTTTTGGAAAAGACCACTCCATGAAAAATGCGAAGAATGTTCCCGTTCGCCTGTCGAAGCCGGAGTGTTTTGGGGAGAGGCATTTGTTGATGATGCCGAACAATGTCTTCCACGGATGGGGAATCCCGCTATTTTGAAAGTTCGCCAGTTTGGTTGGAGGTTTGTATCCCATCCGGAGCATGTCTTCTACGATCTCCGCATCCGTTGGAAGTTGATCATATTCGTCGTAGTGCGGGAGATCGAGCACCATGGCCATCAGATTTTTCGTCAGGGCGATATGTCTTGTGTTGAACATTGTCATATATTCTATGCTATCACCGTTGACGAAACTCTTCATACATCCCCAGAATTGCTGGAGATAGACCATTGGTATGGTGGACGTCATGGTCAAGGCTGGCCATAGAGAGTGTCCTTTGAGGATGGATATTATGACTTCATCCGGACACCGAAACGTCGTTAGGTCCAGTTGGAAGTTGTTGTCTTGGACTGTCATATAACTTCCAGAGGAGTAGATATGAGGGTAGTTGGGAGTTGCCATATCTGCAAAAAATAACATAAAGTTCATTAGTTGATAAATTTTCATATGTGAATAAATTGGATTAAGAATGAATTTAGAGAAAAATTGTATGTTTTAAGGTTTATGTTCGAAAGACTTAGTGAAAATTTTGAAAGATCTGTAAAATTGACTAAGTCTTAGAAGCGTGTTTTTATTCGAGTAACAATTTATTCGATCTTTAAATTTTGCGAACGAAAATTTTCTAAGTCTTGAAAAATTTTCTAAGTCTTTTTCAGCGTGTTTTTATTCGAGTAACAGTTTATTCGATCGGTAAATTTTGCGATCGAATAAAAATGTGTCGAATAACTCAAGTTTTTGCCGATGACTTTTACGATCGAATAAAATGTTATCGAAAACAATAGTTTTACGCTGAGTAAGTTTTCGATCGAATAAAAATTTGTCGAAAAATTTAAGTTTTTCGCCGCATAGTTTTGCGATCGAATAAATATACTCAAAAAATTAATTTTTTGCCGTGTAGTTTTTCGATCGAATAAAAGAATATTGAAAACAAAAGTTTTTCGACGCTGAGTTTTTCGATGGAATAAAATTTGAACAAAAACTAAAGTTCTTCGACGACACTGTTTGCGACACAAACGTTTTCGATCGAAAATTTTCAAATCAAACAGTAAATACGTAAAACATAATATTCGATTTCTGGGTAAATCATGAGTTGATCTGGGTTTGGAATGTTCAGAGAACAGTGGCGAATCCAAATATCATGATTTTAACCCAAAAGGTCGAGTTTAAACACTTTGATTTGAGGGTCGAAAAACCAGTTTTCGTCGAAAATATAAACATGAACTTTCTTCAAATGTTTTTCGTGAAAATACTTGAGAATCGGATGTTTCTTGAACAGAAAATGATTCGGAACAAGTTTCTACCTTCGAAATCGGCAAGTTTAATCTAAAAATTTCGAATATTGCAGGATGTGGTTGGAATCGCCGAAGTCGGTTCGAAGAGTTCGTAGAAGTCGAAAAGTTTTTCGATTGGGAATGTGTGGCGTGTGAGAGAGTTTTTCGATCGATAAAGTGATATTAATACTTTATGATCGGGTAAAGTAAAAATTCCTTTGGGCCGTAAAAAAATATTTTTGGGCTTTAGATAAATTCAGGTCTGAATTTTTTTTTTATGAATTAACCCAAAAATAAATTGCTTAGTACTCCCTGTATTTCTGAAAGAGATGAAATTATCTCCTAATGTTGATGAAATTCAACATTTGACTCCTCGGATGAGCTCTAAATTTTCTTCGAGGCTTAAAAATGTTAGAATTCATGTTTTACGAGTGTAGAGGATAATAACAAATTCTCATATAAAACCCCCCCTCAACAATTGCATGAGTAAACTTTTCAGTACCTACGCATATTTTCAGTACAAATTGGCATATGAAAATTTCCGATTTAAGTACAAGTAACGCTTTTTAAGCAATTCGGCATAGTTTCATTACAAATATTGCGTTTTTCAAAATAGTTAATCGCATTTTATCAATTCTGAACCAATGCATGTATTAATGGATTTAAAATGTGCGAAAAAAAATATTTTTGTTTCGGGGTCAGATTTATTTATTTTGAACATTATCACACAAAAATTTCCAAGACATATAAAACATTAATTTGCCATAAAATCATGTAACTAAACTAGTATTCTAAGAGCATAGTATGAATCACTTCGACAACTCTCGCAAGTTTCACTCATATCACTCAATTTATTTTTATCAAGGAGATTTTTATTAGATATATCACTCTTACCATCACAACAAATTTATATCAATTAATTTGTTATCGTAGTATTTTTAATCAACTAACCAAGTGAGAGTTCGTCATTTTGAATCAAAGGGACTTTTAAGGGATTATTTTATGCTCTGACTAAAGGGGTAGGAATTTTGGGTTAGTGAGCTTAAAAATTCTTCTCTTCCAAGGGCCCTTTTTTGTGAAATTATGTTTTGTTCCTTTTGCTTTTCCTTTCTTTAGTAATTTCTTTTCAAGGCTTTGAGAGATGAGATCTTCTTTGATTTTGGGTCGAGACTGTGTTCCTTTAGAAAGTTTCACAGTTATGGAGTTCGAACCCAAGACTGTGCTTCTCTTCTCGTTTTCTCTACATAAGATCTAGATTATCATTGGAGAAGTTCACTTCAAGGTGCTTCTCTTCTAGGAGTATACGAGATTATCTAGGAGAAGTTCGCAGTGAGATCAGTGTTTCTCTTCTATAATGATTGAGAAATGCATAATGTGCATCACTTTTGCTCTCCCCCTCTTTTTCTTGATTGATTAATCCCGAATCTTGTGAATAAGGTTGAAGGCTTAATCGGGTGTTTATAAAGAAAAGGAATGTCGGAGAAGGCTCAAAAGGGGATTTCTTGAGGAAAAAGTAAAGGCTTTATAATTTAGGCCAAGTGAGGAATTTCCTATGCCCTTATCATTTTCATGACAAACTAATCACAAAAGCAAGATTGAAGCTACGAAGTACAAACCAAAAGATAGTCATTTGAAGTGTAACATATAAAAAAAATTTTGAGGTTCAAATTCTCACATGTATGATGTGGCTTTGTGTCTAGTGAAACAAACAAAGTTCTTTTGAATAAAAGAATGATTTTTAGGCAAATAATTTAATCATATATATCGAAGAAATATTTTTGTGAGTAATTTAAAAAATAGTCAAAATTATCATCATCCCCCATTTTTTTATTTATACTTTATATATATGGTTTTATATATATATATATATATATATTTATTTTTAATTTTGTTTTATGAAAAAAATATTTAAAAAAAATAAAATATTAAAAGATAGAGTCACGCAAAATCATCAAGGAATATCAAGAAGCACATAGAATATCGAAGCATAGTATAGCATGTAAAGCACATTTCAAGTAAGATTGAGATTCAACATGCCTAACTTAGCAATAAGGAATTGGAATCGTTTTTCATCCAATGCCTTAGTGAATAAGTCGGCAAGTTGAAGCTCTGTTTTAACAAAGTACATATATATCATGCATTTTTCTACATGATTTTTTATAAAATGATATCGAATATCTATCTGTTTCGTGCGTGAATGATGAACATGATTGCAAGTAATGGCTACAACACTTTGAGAATCACTATAAATGGGAATGTTATTGAAATCAAACCCGTAATCGCGTAGTAGTGTCCGCATCCATAGAATTTGCGAGCAACAGCTGGCAGCCGCAAAGTATGCCGCCTCGGCCGTCGATGTTGATACACAATTTTGTTTCTTTGAGACCAGCAGACCAACTTTTTGCCTAAAAATGTGCTCCGCCAGACATGGTTTTTCTGTCCATTCGACAACCTGCATAGTCAGCATCAGTTTAGCAAATAAGTCGAAAGTCAGTATTTTTAGGATACCAAAGCCCTAAGTTTGGAGTTCCTTTGAGATATCGTAGAATCCTCTTGACGGCATTCATGTGGGGCTCCTTTGGGTCGGCTTGAAAGCGGGCGCATAGGTAAGTTGCAAACATAATGTCGGGTCGGCTGGATGTCAAGTAGAGAAGAGATCCGATAATGCTCCGAGAGGTGGTGATGTTGACAGCTTTTCCAGATGGATCAGCATCCAGTTTGCAATTAGTAGACATAGGAGTATTCATCGGTGTGCTCTTGTCTTGATTAAATCTCTTCAGAATATCTCGGATATATTTGGTCTGACTGATGAAGATGCCATCATCGAGTTCCTTGACTTGTAATCCAAGAAAGAATTGGAGTTCTCCCATTAAGCTCATCTCGAATTTGGTCTTCATGAGATTACCAAATTTCTGACAGAGACGGTCATTCGTCGATCCGAAAATGATGCCATCAACGTAAACTTGAACGATCATCAAGTCTTTGCCTTGCCTTTTGATGAAGAGGGTCGTATCGATTGTTCCTCTGAGGAAGTTGGATTTGACCAAAAATTCGCTCAGAACATCATACCAAGCACGAGGATTGTTTTAGTCCATAGAGAGCTTTGTCCAATCGATAGACATGATCAGGAAGGTTCTCGTGCATGAACCCTTCGGGTTGAGCGACGTAGACTTCTTCTTTTAATATGCCGTTCAGAAAGGCAGTTTTGACGTCCATTTGATAGACTTTGAAGTCTTTGTGACCCGCGTATGCTAGGAATAAGCGAATAGCTTCAATACGGGCGACCGGAGCATACGTCTCGTCGTAATCAATTCCTTCTTGTTGATTGTATCCCTTAGCAACGAGTCGTGCTTTATTCCTGATTACTTCACCGTTCTCATTTTTCTTGTTCTTGAAAACCCATTTAGTTCAAATTATGGTTATGCCTTGTGGTCGATGAACCAATGTCCAAACTTGTAGACGCTTGAACTGGTTGAGTTCATCTTGCATCGCAATTACCCAATCCGGGTCTTTAAGAGCTTCGACTACCTTATTTGGTTCGTTTTGGCTTAGGAAGCATGTGAATAAACCGCTTTGTGTAGACGTCCTAGTACGTACACCACTTGAAGGATTACCGATAATCAGGTCAGTAGGGTGAGCTCGAGTCCGTTTGCGTTCGTGAGGAATAATTGAAGTAGATTCGTCATTGGATTGTAGATCGAGACATCCTGAATTAATGGGTTTATCATTCATAGTTGGGAATTCAATTCAGATGTTGAATATATAGTCATTTCCTCATCGGCATTTGTAGGAGCCGCAGCACTAGAAGAAGATTCAGAATTAGTAGACTCTCCAACATTTGTCGGATTTGAAGAAGAGGAGTCTCAAAATTAATTTCTTCCATTGAGGGAGATCGGGCACTGCTTGGTGTTGAGTGAGACGAAGTAGGCATCTGAGGCTTGTTCCGATAAAAATGTTTGAATAGAGAATCTAAATCTTCATGGTCAGCAGGAATCGCTTCACTTGACGTTGATGTAGAAGTTGCCGAAAGTTGTTGACCTTGTGCCAACACGCCTATAAGCTCGGGTTCTGAACTATTTTGTTCAGAAGCCAAATCCGTAATTTCTTGAAAGGTGACGTTGTAGCTTTCAAGAATTGTACGAGAAGACTTGAGGTAGACGTGATATGATTTTGAAGTAGAGGAATATCCGACAAAAATGGCTTCAAAGGCTTTGGGATCGAACTTGCTTCGATGCTCCGAATCGTTGGCCACAAAACACTTGCAACCAAATACTTTGAAGAATGAGATATTCAGGATTCTTTGATTAATTAACTCATATGGCGTCTTTCGAAGCGTTTGTGAATAATTGTCCTATTTTGAGTAAAACATGCCGTACTCACTGCTTCAGCCCATAGAAAGTGAGGAAGACCGGAGTATATGAGCATTGTTCTTGCAGCCTCAACTAGAGTCCGGTTCTTTCTTTCTAAGACACCATTTTGTTGAGGTGTTTTTGCGGCTGAGAATTGTTGAATAATTCCAAGTGACTGATAAAAATTGTGAAGACGCTTGTTCTTGAATTCAGTTCCATTATCAGTTCTGATTACTTGAATTTTCTTTTGCAGGAGATTTTGTGTGGTATTCACAAAGCTTTCTATCAAGTCTCCAGTCTCATCTTTAGTTTTGAGAAATCTTGTCCATGTGTAACGAGAAAAATCGTCGACAATTACTATCACTTATTTTCGACCGTTAATACTTTGTGTACTCATCGGTCCACAAAGGTCCATGTGAAGTAACTTTAAAGGTCGAGATGTAGAAGCAACTTGCTTGATTTTATGTGAAGCTCACTTCATTTTTCCCAGTTGACAAGCCGAACAGTGATGCTCTTGGTTAGAAGAAATTGTGGGCAGACCATTGACCAACTTTTTAACACCGAGTTTGTGAAGAGCTTTTAATTTTAGATGAGACAGACGTTGATGCCATAAGTTGTTCCTCTTGATTGTTGTCTGAGAGATAAGGCATACAGCTGTCGAAGGTCGAACTGTTGTCAGATTGATTGTGTATAGATTTGATCTTCGTGATCCTGTGAGGAGCTCTTGATTCTGACTATTCAAAACTCTGCACTGTTCAGCTAGAAATACTACTTGAAATCATTTGTCACAGAATTGTCCTATGCTGAAGACCTTGGACGTAAGAGACATCTTTAATCGTCAGATTTGGCAGTAGAATGTCTCCAAATCCGAGTATGAGAGCTGAGTCATTGTTGCCAAATCAGACTTTGCCATTGTAACGATCTTGGTAGTTGCTCAACAGTTCTTGTTTTCCCGTCATGTGTGTGGAGCAACCAGAATCTAAATACCACACATGATGGATGTGCATAGAAAGAAATTAGGGAGACTTAGGTACCCACTTTTGAATGGGTCCTCTCGGATTAGCAGATTTGATAATTAAGGTTTGTTCATCTTTGGTTCCTAACTTATGAGAATGCTTAGGTACCCAAACCAACTAAGAAGAAGTTGGTTTAAGTAGTACCTCTTTAGACAATTTAGCCTTATTGGCTTGTGTTTGCCTAGGTGGTGATCGGAACCCATTGTGGTTGAACCTTACATGGGAGGTTAATTTCAGCACGAACAAATGTCTAATTTGTCTTATTGCTGGAGAAAATCTTTTCTCTGGCTAGTCTCCTAAGGAGTTTAGCTAAATGTACGTGTACTGGATACCTTAGGTGAGAACAATAATGTATGGAGCTATAAGCTTTCTTAATCGTTGGATCTTGTTTCTGACGAGACTTAAGACTTGCATTTGTTTTAGAATCATGAAGATTGTTTTTAGCAGTAGAGCCAATTTCAAAGTTTGTGCTTTGAAAAATAATAGGCTATAACGCATAAAAGTTGAAGTAACAATACTAGAAATGGTTGTCTTCGTACGAGTGCCCGTAGTTTTTGACATAGAAGAAATAGATAACAAATCATTTTTCTTCTGAAATTTTATTTTAGGCACTCTTTCCTTAGCATGCTTCACCTATTTTACTACTCTACATGTGGATGGAGTAGAAAAAGAGTTAGTAAAAATCTTTTTCCTTTTTGAAGCATTTAAGGATTCTTTTTCTCTCTTTACAATTTCTAAAGAAGATTTATCTTCTTTTGAAATTTTTTGAAAAATAATAGGAGAGTTTTTCTTAGTTTTAATCTTGTCCTTCATTAAGGATTTTTCTTTCAAAATAAGATCAGGACAAGTTTTTAAAGTAGAGGAAGTTTTGAGATTGGAAATTTCCAGTAAAAGTTCGTTCTTTTCAGCTTTGAAATTCTTTCTTCCTGTTTCCAATGAAGCGTTTAAATCAGCTATTTTTTCTAATAATAGTTGGAATATAACAGAAATTAGAATTTTGAGAATTATCAATATTATCTTCCTTGTCGTTAGAGAAATCTTCTAGGGGATATAATGAATTATAATCACTACACAAGTGAGATCTCTTGTCTTGTAACTATTATTCAAGTTGGTGTAGTCAAAAGGAATGTTAGTCCTATCAGTGGCTTGTCGTTTAGATTCTTCTAAACCATTTATTTCGGAAGAATTAGTGAATGCCATTAGAGAAGTTAAACCTAATCCCATATACTTGATATCGTATAATTGTCTAACATTGACCTTCTTCAAGTTACAGGGATTGTTAAAACCTAAGCCTCTTTAGGATTATAAAATTCTATATCAAGAGGTTGATTTAGAAATATAGCTTGATCCGTTTGACCCCTTTTTATTAGAAATCATCTACGTTTTAATCCTTGAATAAAGTTTCTTACGTTCGTCAGAAATTTCTTTGAAATTATTTTTAGAAATTTCTAAGTCTCTCTGACAATCGATAAGAATCGTATTAAGTTCAGTAATTTTTGTCTCAGAGGTAGCTATGGTTAATTCAAGACTAGAGATTTTTTCCTTAGCGTTAGATAAGAGAATTTTGAGATGAATTTTCTTATCTAATTGCTTTTGGAAATTGCTTTCGCTAATTCCTTTGTTCGTTTCCGCTCAATTTTCATGTTAGTGTACTTAACATGTAATGATTCTAACATGTTTAATAATGTGGAATTAGACATTTGTACCTCTTGTGACGAAGAGGATGCTTTGTCGTCGTCGTCAGGCCTCCTTGATGGGTCATCATTTGAAGCGTCGTCGAGGTATGCCATAAGTGCAAGATTTTCGTCTTCAGAATCTGTGGTGTCTTCCAGCCAATGCTCTTGTTCTGCCATCAGTGCTACTCCAGCCTCTTTCTGTTTAGTGAGTTGGAATTTTTTGGAGTAGTAGTTGACGTCCTTTTTCTTGAGTAGTTTGCATTCCCTGGAGAAGGTCCGATCTTTCCACAATTATAACATTTTTGTGGTTCTTTGACACTTTTTGATTCTGAGGACTCGTCCGGTCTTTCTCTTTGCTTGGAGCTAGATGTCCGAAGTCCATTGGACGAAGATGAGGATTTCTTTTTGTAAAACTTTTTACTCATCATTTTAGAAATGAGAGCTAACTGTTTCTTGAACTCCTTCATCTCAGGTTCGGAGTCCGAGTCAGATTCTCCTTCATCTTCTGAAGCACTTGGCAGCTTGATACTTTGCTTTCTTTCAGAGACAAGTGCTATAGAGTCGTCGATCTGCTTGCCCTTTAGTTCTTTTTGGATCTCGCTTATATCTTCTTCATGTTGGGCGAGATTATAAAAAACGGCGTGGATATCCATTTCGTCCAAATCCTTATTTTGTCGGATTTGAATGGATATTTTCTTCCACTCCGGTTGAAGAGAAGAAAGAAATCTGATGTTGACCTCCATGTTGGTCTTGAATATATTTGTCTTCCTCATTACATTAAGAAGAGTTAGATATCTTTGATAGAGTTCATAAACTGATTCCTCTGTCTTGGCTTTGAAAGAGTCATAAGCTGTTAGAATATTTGCTTTATTTGCTTTGACTCCAACTTCGGTTCGTTGCATCATCTTGTGGAGCTCGTCCCACATGGCTTTTGCACTCGATAGACTATCTATTTGCATGTAGATGTCATTCGGTATTCCTTGCATTAGAAAAGTCTTGGCTCCCAAGTCTGCTTTGGCTCTTAAACCCTCCCCCTTGGTGTATTCAGGAACTTTAAGTCTTCTGGTTGCAGGAATAGGAGGATTGTTTGTGGCATCTCCTTCTTGGATGAGCCAGAATTGAGCTGGACCTTCTTGAAGTGACGCGATCAAATTTATGGCTTGATCTTTCGTTTCCAAGAAGTTCATGAACCGGCTTCTCCATACCGTGTATTCGTCTCTTCGAAGAATTGGAGGGCGGACGTCATTTTCAAGTGAGTAAGCATCCATTTTTGTTGATTGGTAGGATCGTGAAAGTTTGGAATCGTAATGAAAAATGCTTCACAAGTGACAAACTTAGTTAGAAATATTTGATTCGTACTTTAAATAATTTCCTTTTTGAACCTATGATCCGGTCGTGAAAGAGAAATTGTTATGTTTTCGAAAATATTTGGTAAGTAAAAATTAATACTTCAAGATTTGTTAAAGAAATTTGAATTATTGATCGAAAATATTGAGTATCAAAATTGATAGTTCGGAGACAAATATTTTTCTTAAGTTTTGAAGTTCACAATTTTTTATTTCTTTAAAATGCAGTGGGCGAAATGTTTTTCGAGCAGTAAAGTTTTTCGATCTAAAAATATTAAACTTTTTAATCGAAAAAGTTTTTCGAACGTTTAACGATTTAGTTATATGTTTATCGAAAAATATTTTTCAGAAAAATGTTGAAAAGATGATCTTATCGAAAATTATTTTGTCGAAAAACTATGTTGATCACAAAAACTCTTATCGAATAACTTGTGATCGAAAAGTTACGAGTGATCGAAAAACTTTGTTTTAGTTTGACTCAAATTGTTGATTGTAAAAATTTTCGATGGAATATTTTTCAATCGAAAATATGTTTTAGCTAATTTTGGATCGAAAAATTTATTCGCTCGAAAAACGTATTTATATATGAACCGAAAAACTAATTATTGAAATAATTTTTTTTAGTCTTATATTTGAGTAAAACACTCGAAAATAGTGTTTGTTGTCGAAAAGTTTCTCGGCTACAAACTTGGTCGAAAAATATTTTTCGATCCAAGTTTTTTTTCGATCGAAGAACTGATCGAATAACAGTTAAGTTCAATGTAACAGTGAAAATTCCAGATTCAATCGAGAAGTTCAATTTAAGTGCTGAAATTCTGGACAATCACTCGTTTAACAGTTCTAAATAAGAACAAACACAGAATCAACCACGCTTAATAGCAAAATATGTCGAGATTTAAGAAGATCAGATCGGACTCAAAACTTGATCGCAAACTTAGAAATCGATTTAAATCGAAAATCTGAATTAATATGATGTTCTAAGCGATTGAAATCAATACGTAAATCAATCCTAACATATAATCTATCACTTAATCAGCAAAATCAACAACAAAATTCGCACATTAAGCATATTGATCAAAATATAAGTCACGTGAGTTTTCGATCGAAAAAACTGGAAAATTATTTTGATCTGAAAATTGCGAATTCTATCCAAAATCAATCACGATTTGCTCTGATACCAATTGTTAGGTCCTGATTCATCAATCAACAAGCAATCTAAGCACGAATTCTCGATATTCGAGTAAGAAATCTTACGAATTACGTTCGGTCGAATATCCACGTTGAAGATCTTGAGAGAGGTTGTTAGGTTTTCCGAGTTTCTCGAACGTGTTCTCTCGTTTAAAATATGAATTCGATACTTGTGTTTTTCTGAATAATAAAACTTCTATTAACTTTGATAGTGTACATCATATTTATACCTATATCTAAGGTATAATTACTATGTCCTACACTATCAAAACTTCTAATTACGCCCCTAATTACAAGGATAATGAAATAATTAAAACACTTCTAATATTCTCTTCAAATTGCCACGTTGGCACTGCTAGGTGTAGTCCCTCGTGCTTGGATCACCTGCCACATCAGCTGCCACTTCATAATTGTCCTTCATATTCGCTACACCCCCCACAAGTTGGTGCTTGGTGGAAATCTAACAAGCCCAACTTGGACAGTAAAGACATGAAACAAGGGAGCTTAGAGATTTGGTGAAAACATCATCAAGCTGCAATCTAGTAGATACATGTTTCAAAGAAATGAACCCAAGTCTGTATTGATCCTGAACTATGTGACAGTTGATTTCAGTATGCTTCGTGCATTCATGGAATACGGGATTTTCAGAGATGTGAATAGCAGCTTTGTTATCACACCATAATGGTATTGGCAGCTGGACATTGATTTGGAGATCATGAAGCAAGTTACCCATTTCAACTCACAAACCGTGGCAGCCAAGCTCCTATATTCAGCTTCAGCGCAGGATCTAGAAATAGTGTTTTGCTTTTTAGTTTTCCAGCTGATAAGAGAGCAACCAAGAAAGATACAATAACCAGTGAGAGATCTCCTAGATGTGTGGCATGATGCCCAATCAGTGTCACTGTAGGCCATTAAGTTGAAGTCATTCAGCCGAATAAAACAGGCCTTGAGAGCAATGGGACTTCAAATATATGAGGACATGCATCATAGCAATCCAGTGAGCTGTGAGAGGAGCTTGTGTGTGTTGGCTCAGCTGCTGCACAGCATATATAAGATCCGGCCTTGTGAAGCTCATGTACAAACGGTGTCCAACAAGTGTCCTGTATTGAGAAGGGTTGTCTAACAAGGAACCACAAGACTCCTCATGAGGAAAGAAATGGTTCTTGGGAAGAGGTGTAGCAGCACCCTTTGAACCACTCATCCCTACAGTAGAAATAAGATCCAAGATATACTTGCGTTGATTGAGATAGTTTCTTTGTTGGGTGTGAATGATCTCAATCCCAAGAAAGAACTTTGCAGGGCCAAGGTCCTTAATGGTAAAAAGAGAGTGAAGAAATGTTTTCACTTGTGTGATTTCTTCAAGTGATGAACCTGTGATGAGAACATCATCCACATAAACAATAAGGATCAGAAAGATAGAACCTTTTGTGAGGATGAACAAGCAATGATCATGTGGAGATAGAGTAAATCCATAGTCTTGTAAATGAGATGTAAGTTGTGTATTCCATTGTCGTGATGCCTGCTTGAGACCGTATAAAGTTTTCCTAAGCTTGCACACTTTGTTCTCCCCTTCCACATGATATCCCGGAGGCAACTTCATATATACCTCATCTAAAATCCCATGAAGAATAGCATTATTGATGTCTAACTGTTCTAATGGCCAACAATATGCGGCTGCAATGGCTATCATGATCCTAACAGAAACAACTTTAGCTACAGGTGCGAATATATCAAAGTAATCCATACCTTCCGTTTGACTATACCCCTTTGCCACTAGCCGTGTTTATGCCTTTAAACTGTACCATCTGCCTTGCACTTCACTTTGTATACCCATTTACACCCGATAGCTTTTTTCCCTTTTGGCATGTCTACAATGTCCCAGGTTTCATTGGTTCAAGGGCTTGCAACTCAGCTTGCATGGCTTGTAGCCATTCCTTGGAGCATTTAGCTTCTTCATAGCTGCGGGGCTCTTGAATATTGTTTAGATTGGCCAAAAAACACATGTATTTTGATGAAAAACAATTGTTAAGAATGAAAGGATAAGTTTTGGGAGAATGGGGTGAAGAATGTACCAGATTGCAGCAGAAAGAAACTGTTGAACTAGCCTGTACATTGCTGGATACATACTCCTTCATCCAAGTGGGAATTTTTCTAGTTCCGGAGCCTTTTCTGGTTTCTGGTATAGATGGCTCAGATGGTTGTGATAAAAAATCAGGTTGTGATGAATTGTGGTCAAATATATGCTCAGATGTATTATGTATGATTGAATTCAAGTCGATGTTGTAAGAAGTATCAGAAAGTATATGATGAAAAGTAGATGGGATAGGGTGTGAGATTTCAAGATCTGTATCAGAAGCAGGATAAGACAGTATGCTATCAAAGGGGTCAACAGATGACGGGTCATTGATGTTATTGTGAAATGGAAAAATGTGTTCATGAAACACAACATCTCTTGAAATGATTATGTTTTCAGTTTGAACATCAAGAACTTTGTAGGCTTTTTGACCCAAAGATATCCCAGAAAAATACACTTAATGGCTCTAGGACTGAATTTATCTTTATGGGGCAATGTATTTGTGGCAAAACAAAGAAGTCCAAAGGTTTTTATGTGGCTGAGGTTAGGTGCTTTTTTGTTGAGGATTTCATATGGACTTTTCCAGTGAAGTGTAGATGTAGGCAACCTGTTAATGATATAGGTGGCTGTTAATATGGCTTATCCCCAATATTTTCTTAGCATTTTTGACTGAATCATGAGAGCCCGAGCCACTTGCAATAAGTGCTTATGCTTCCTCTCAATGATCCCATTTTGTTGTGGGGTGTACGGGCAAGATTTTTGGTGTATAATCCCAAGTTTGGTGAAAATGGTCTGACATTGGATGCTAGTAAACTCAGCTCCATTGTCACTTCTAATGACTTTGACTAGTAACTGAAACTGGTTTTGAACTTAAGGACATAAAATTGGCTAGCAAGGTAGGTGTTTGTGACTTCAGGTTCATGAAAATGGTCCAGACAGATCGACTACAATCATCAACAATGGTCAGGAAGTAGTGGTGGTCATTATATGTGGGATGTTCGTATGTGCCCCATATATCAACATGTAACAGTTCAAAACAAACTGAGGCATGGTTATTACTGGTGGGAAAGTTTATGCGATGTTGTTTTGCAGCAGGACATACATCACACACTTCACTGGAAATTTCATTTGGTTGAAAAAAACTCATATGCTTCATGACTTCAATAGAAGGGTGCCCTAAACGCTTATGCCATGTTTGGCTAGACACATGACTGACACTATTAGAAGAGCATACAGAGATGTTGGCTAGATATGAATCAAGATTGGGGACAATAAACATTTGAGTCACTAACTTGATAGTTGCTGGTTTGAATGAGTCTGCATCCAGAACATACAGCTTGTTTGCAATCACTTGGTTAATATGTTGGTCCTGTAATATACAATATTCAGGGAAGAAGAAGGTGTTGATTCTGTTAGTGACAACAATTTTATGGATAGAAATAGGTTGTACTTAAAACAAGGAATATTGAGGCAATCGGTTAAGTAAAAGTTTCTGTGAAATGCACATCTCCAGCATGCTTTATACTACCATCTGGTAGGAATACAGGGGTATATTTTGTGATGGCTTTGGGATATTTTATGATTTTAAGATCACAGCACATATGATTCGTGGCACCACTATCCAAAATCCAGAACCACGCATCTGTTGAATTACTATAGCTCAAGTTATGGTTCAAAAGCATACCTGCAAAATCCATCATATGAGCAAAGTTCACCTGATCTGCTTCATTTCTGGTTGATGGATTTTTTCCTTTCAGAATTCTCCCAACTTCATTCTGTAACAGGTTAAGATTAGCCATGATAGTTTGCAGATTCGTGATTTCATTATTAGGGGCATTGGAAGCTCACTCTGCTACATTCATTGCCTGGTTCTTCTCATTGTTCCAAGCAAGTTTTTGAGGTTGCTTATTCATCTTATCCTTGTACTCATTCCACCAATCTGGAAGTCCATGGATCTTGAAACACATTTTTTTAGTATGACCATTTCTCTTACAATGATCACACCATAGCTTCCTCTTTTCTTCTTTACTCATGAATGAAGTTGAAGGTTTTTTTGTGTTGTCTTTTCTCTGAACCAGGAACTCACTGTTTTCACCTGAATTCGCAAGAACATACTTGATTTCTTTTGATTCTCTATGTTCATGACCATAGGATAGGCCTTGTTTTCATCGGGAATAGGCTCCATCATCAAGATGTGATTCTTTACCCCATCATATTGATCATTTAGGCCTAACAGGAATTGCATCAACTTATTTCTTCTTTCTTTCTCTTCAACACATCGTTGAGCATCACAAGTACATTGAGCCAATGGATCTATATCGCTAATCTCATCCCAACACCTCTTAAGTTTCGAAAAATACAGATCTAGCGCAAATTTTCTTGAGTAGCAGACACAATTTCTCTCTGCAAGTTAAAAATCTGAGGACCATTGGAAGTGCCATACCTGCCCTTCAAAGCTTCCCAAAGCACCTTCGCATTTGACGAAAACGCATATCCTGCAACAATTTCTTTGGTCATTGAATTTAAGATCCATGAAACAACCATAAAACTCGCTTGCTGCCAAGCATCATGATTAAGATCAGTTCGAGTTGGCTCCTTTATTCGGCCATCAACAAATCCTAGTTTCTTCTTCGCACCTAAGGCTATCATCATCGCGTGGCTCCACGCTGCGTAGTTGCTACTAGTCAACAGATTAGTGACTAGTATTGTTCCAGGTGAATCCGAGTTATGAAGATACGCAATGATTTCTTCAGAATTCAGCTGAGAATCATTAGTTTCTTCCATATCGGCTTACAAATCAGAAGAATCCGAGGTGAAATTCAACGCATAATTGGAGACTTTTAGCAGAATATGGCAGAATCAGCATCAATTTCAACTTTTGATCGAGAGAGAGCTCTGATACCATGTTGTAAATGTGAAATGCAGAAAATATGATTTTGATAAAATTCTCGATATTGTGATGATGTACAAAACAGTTTATATACAAAGCTCTACTAACTACCTAGCTAACGGAATCAGAGTTTTCGTAGAGAAGATAAAATATCTGAAATAGAAAAGGAATTAAATATAATTGCCAATATCTGAAACAGAAAAGGAATTAAATATAATTCTCACGTTGTTCACTGCTAGGTGTAGTCCCTCGTGCGTGGATCAGCTGCCACATCAGCTGCCACTTCATCATCTTCCTTCATATTCGCTACAGACACCAATCAATAAAAGGTTCGTGATCCCACGTAATGCCATTCACAAAAATCAGGTGGTGGGATCAGCTTTGCATACAATGATGTTTAGGCATAAATATTATGCTACAAAGTTGGGCATGCGAACTCTTCTAATCGGGTCAGATTGTTGTTTTGTGGCAGATTGATTATGGTGGTGCTGGTCGTCTCTCGCTCGGTGGTGGCTCGGTGGCAGGGCCACCGTAGGCTGGGAGCATGGGTTTGACGGTGGCTATCTTTGCCACTGGATGCACTCTTGCCGATTAGGTTCTTCCAAGGGCTACTTAGGCACTCTATATGTAAAGGTAAACACATACTATTTTATAGGAAAATATGTTTGCATAGTTAAATTCATACTAAGATATAGAATTTAGGTACTAGGGTTTCCAGGATTAGGATTTAGGGTACTAGCCTAATAGCATGAGATATGAGAAACAAAATTTAGGATTTTGAGGTTTAGGGTGTAGGTTTCATGTTTTTTGAGCAAGAGTTTCAGGCTTAGCGCTTGGATATTGTTAAATGGTTTTAGCATTTCATGTTCATGGTTAACTTTTGAATATTAAGATTGAAGGTTTAACACATTGTTTGTGGTCTAACATTTGTTTTTTTTTTTTTTTTTTAACCAAAGAAACTTTTATTTATTCGCAATCGGAAGACAAAGTATTAGCTAATTCATGGATAGGAGGGGAGCATCTTGCCCCATCGAAACCTATTGACTTCGCTAAACAGTGTGCAACCCCATTACCCGAACGCTTAACAAACTGAAAAACAATTGAAACGAAAAACATGACCACAGATAAACAATCGCCTAAGATACTTTCAGTAGTTGCCGAGTCGACGCTCTTTTGCTTAAGTATCTGAATAAGTGGCTGACAATCCCCTTCAATAGCAACCCGATCCCAAGCACTCTCATTCGCCATCGAAATAGCCATTCTAATCTCCATTGCTTCGACCGAGAGAGGATCAAATATGTCGAAGAAAAGCCTTGTTCGCCCGGCAAGGCAAAGCCCGTTTCTGTCCCTACCTATAACGCCAATTGAAGATCCCTTTCGTGTAGAATGAAAGCCTCTTTCAGTTCGGTTGCCCCTAGATTTGGCGGAGGTGCTGCATCAATCGCGTGGAGGTTTAACATTTGGGTTTAGTATGCATGATATTGAGTAAATTAAAGATTATTTCTGTATTAGAAAATTGATGATATGAATATACCCACGAAGTTAATTGGTGATCTCGAGGTGTGTCACTATATTATTTGTTCGATCATCAATAATGAGAACTAGAAAATCTTTCTTTAGTCGTTGGTGGATTACTAGAAGATTGAATTTTCGATCTGATGGGTGAAACTAAGTTTGAAACATCTAGGGTCGGAATCGATTGTTTATGTACGAGAGAATCGATTTACGCTCTACGATAGAATACATGCCAAAGTTGAGGAGCTCAACAACTAAATTTTACCGGTTTTTCTCTCAGATTTTTTTTTAACAGAAACGGTCGCTTTAGTTTTTCTCGAGGTTGAAGAGAGGGTTTTTTCACATAAACTTTGTCTCTAAACCCAACACCTCATTCGTACGCAATGATTAGATGAGGCTCTATGATACCATATAGATCGGAAGAATTAAGAAAAACAATCAATCGTGTTATGAAACTATTATAACTGGACAAGAACAGAAATATAAACACGGGATTGTAGAGAGATAATAATGTTTTCTATATGATTCAATACAAATACATCGGTCTATTTATAGTAGAAAAATTTCTACTATTTCATCTAACATTTACAACATTAAATACATCTGATCTTATCTTATCTCATCTCATTAACAATCAACTAAATTTTACAACATTAAAAACATCCACATATTATTATTATTATTATTATTATTATTATTATTATTATTATTTCATAATACTCCCCTTTGGATGTTTTTCAAAGAATTTGTCTCATTAAAACCTTACTAGGAAAAACCCGGTGGGATAAAAACCTAGTGAAGGAAAAAGAGTACACAATTCCTTTTGATACGCTTCCATTTGTTGCCTCATTAAAAACCTTATATGGAAAACCACATGGAAAAAACCACCGTGAAGGGAAAAAGAGTGCAACGCGTATTTTCTCCCCCTGATGATAACATCATTATAAATCTCGAAGTCTTCGAACTCCAATTGAATATACTAATTTCCTGAAACTAATCGGGGGAAGTGCTTTCGTAAATAAATGTGCAAGATTTTCACTTGATCGCAAGTGTTGTACATCAATATCACCATTTTCCTCCAAATCATGGGTGAAGAAAAATTTCGGTGAAATACGCTTTGTTCTATCCGCTTTAACATATCCTTCCTTTAATTGGGCAATACATGCCGCATTATATCCCCTTTAATATAAGATCGTTGGAAGTAATTTATTAGAAAGCAACCCACAAGTCTGTTAGATATGCTCAATTACCGATCGCAACCAAACACATTCTCGGCTAGCTTCATGAATAGCGAGAATTTCCGCATGGTTAGATGAAGTAGATGTTAAAGCTTGTTTCACTGACCGCCATGAAATAGCGGTTCCACCATATGTAAATAAATAACCTGTTTGCGATCGAGCATTATGTGGGTCAGACAAATAGCCAGCATCTGCATACCCAACTAAATTTGCTTTTGATTCATTAGAATAGAACAATCCCATATCAGATGTTCCTTTAAGGTGTCAAAAACCATTCCAGTGTCTACGAGTCGGCGAAGAACTATATCTTGCCACTAAGTTTACAGCGAACGCTATATCAGGTCGTATATGACTCGTAAGATACATTAGTGCTCCAATAGCAATAAGATGTGGTACTTCAGGACCAAGTAGCTTTTCATCATTTTCGCATGGTCTGAAGGGATCGTTATTTAGGTCTAAAGATCTAACAATCATTGGAGTATCCAGTGGATGAGATTCATCCATGTAAAATCTTTTCAATACCTTTTTCGTATAAGTCTCTTGATGTACAAATATTCCACTTTTCAAATATTTAATTTGAAGTCCAAGACAAAATTTTGTTTTTCCGAGATCTTTCATTTCAAACTCCCTTTTCAAACAATCAACAGCTTTGGTCAACTCTTCATGAGTTCTAATTATATTGATATCATCAACATAGACTGCTATAATGACAAACTCATTTTTACATCTTCTCAGAAATATGCAGGGACAAGTTTGATCATTCCGCCCTTCTTTTATTAAAAATTCACTTAGGCGATTATACCACATTCGCCCAGATTGCTTTAATCAATAAAGCGATTTATTCAACTTAACTGAGTACTCGTTTCTGGGCTCTGAATTTTTAGGCAACTGAAATCCCTCTGAAAGCTTCATATATATGTCACTGTCAAGTGTTCCATATAGATAAGCAGTGACAACATCCATAAGACGCATATCGAGACCTTCTCTTACTGCCAGTATAAAGAAAAGTAGTTGCATCCACCACAGGAGAATTCGTCTCCTCATAATCAATACCTGGTCGTTGCGAAAAACCTTGCGCAACAAGCCGTGTTGTGTATCTTACAATTTCGTCGTTTTCATTCATCTTTCTAATGAAAACTCATTTATATCCAACCGGCTTTACATTTTCTGGTATACGGACTACAGGTCCGAAAACTTTTCGTTTCTCAAGTGATTTCAATTCGGCCTCGATTGCATCTTTCCATTTTGGCCAATCATTTCTTTGTCTGCATTCTTGTACAGAATTTGGTTCACGATCCTCATTCTCATTAACCTCATTCATTTCATGTAGTGCTACGTTAAATGAGAATTGATCGTCAACGTTGACTTCATCTCGGTTCCATCTAATTCCATTTTGGGCATAGTTTATCGAGATCTCTTCATTATTTTCTGAACGTTCAGGTACATGAGTTTCATTCTCATTGCCCATCGACTCTTCTCTAGTCAATAAATCCTCGGTTGGACCATTCTTATTATTATTTGCTCCTTTTCTTTTCCGAGGATTTTTATCTTTGGAACCCGAGGGCCTACCACGCTTTAGCTGTGGTTTAGGCTAGATAATATGTTCTGCATGAACATTTATTTTTGCAGGAGCATTAACAGCTGGTATATGTGACTTTGTCACTCTTTTAAGGTCAGTAAAGCTTTCTGGCAATTGATTAGCTAAACGCTGTAAATGAATTATCTTTTAAACTTCTAGTTCACATTCTTTAGTTCGAGGATCATAATGATTTAGCGATAATTCATTCCAACTAACATTTCTCTCCAGCTGTTTCTTTTCTCCCCCTAATGTCGGAAAATTCAATTCATCAAAATGACAGTCGGCAAATCTGGCCGTAAATAAATCTCCAGTTAGAGGTTCCAAATACTTTATTATCGATGGAGATTCATATCCGACATATATTCCCAACCTCCTTTGAGGTCCCATCTTTGTTCGTTGTGGTGGAGCAACTGGAACATATACTGCACAACCAAAAATTCTTAGATGGGAAATATCTGGTTCCTGACCATGAACCATTTGTAATGGAGAGACATCATTATAACTTGTTGGCCTGATGCGGATTAGTGTTGCTGCATGCAATATAGCATGTCCCCAGCAAAACGAGGGAAGATTCGACTTCATCAGTTATGGTCTTGCAATTAATTGCAAATCAACGATTCTGCAAGACCGTTTTGCGTATGAACATGTGGCACGGGATGCTCAACATCAATTCCGATAGACATACAATAATCATTAAATGCCTTGGAAGTAAATTCAGCAGCATTATCAAGACGTATTTTCTTTCTCGGATAATCTGGAAAATGTGCTCTTAGTCGGATCATTTGTGCAAGCAATCTCGCAAACCCCATGTTGCGTGTTGATAACAAACATACATGAGACCATCTAGTCGATGCATCAATTAATATCATGAAATACCTAAATGGTCTACATGATGGATGTATCGGTCCGCAAATATCACCATGTATACGCTCCAAAAATGTTATGGATTCATTCTTTATTTTCGGTGGTGATGGCCGAATAATTAACTTCCCTTTAAAGCAGGCGACAAATGATAATTCATTACTTTGAAGAATCCTCTGGTTCTTCATTAAATGCCTACGTGAATGCTCAATTATTTTCCGCATCATAATTGCACCGGGATGGCCCAACCGGTCATGCCAAACATTAAATGTACTGTCATTAGTAAACTTCTGGTTTACGGTAGCATACGATTCGATCGTTCTAAGATATGTGTAATACAACCCAGAGTCAAAGGAAGGTAATGTTTCCATAATTCTTTTATCATTAGACACCCCCTTTGTAATTTATACAATATTCAACATTTGTTTTTTCTGCAGACTCAACATAATATCCATTATGTCGAATAACTTTAAAACTCAATAAATTTCTTTGAGACTTAGGAGAATATAAAGCGTTTTCAATTATCAGCCTTATTCCTCTGGGTAGTAAAATATTGGCTCTTCCGGAGCCTTCAATTATATTTGTGCTACCCGATATTGTAATAACAATTGTTTCTTTCATTTCAAGATGATCGAAATATTTCTTATTCTTCATAATCGTATGAGTCGTTGCACAGTCTGCAAGACATAATTCTCCATTGCACATGTTCGTTTCCATCAGATAAATTCCTTTATAAACAAACACATAATAATCATTATTAAAATAAACAGATATATCACAAGAAAACATATAACTTAATAGAACACTCCAAACGATACATAATTAATCACACAATAATAAACCATACAATACACATAACAGTAAAGCACACAATAATAATACATAGTAGATTTGTTTTCTTCAGAAAAATACTAAAAATCCGCAGTTTCGAAATGTGTATTTTCATCTTTTGTCCCAGAAGCAGAGGCCAAATCACTTTGAACAAAATTCGTTTCAATTATATTTTCTTTGCCCTTGTTTTGTTGATATAATTCAACCAAATGTTTGGGCGTTCGATAGTTACGTGACCAATGGCCCGAACCACCGCAACGATAACATTGCTCATTGTTGTTCTTTTGTTCTATGTGCCTCTTCACATCATTATTCTCGTAATTTTTCCTCTTATGGGGAAAATTCTGATGACCACCACGATTGTTATGATAACCACCATAGTAATTTCGTCGGCCACGTCCACGACCTTGACCACGGTCACGTCCAGGACCGCGATGTCCACCACGACTACGTCCATGATCATTGCTTCGACTATTATCATTATTACATTTGACTGCATTCGCTCCTGGGATTGCAGTAGAACTAGTCGGTCGGGATTCGTTGTTTTTCATCAACAATTCATTATTTTGTTCAGCCAACAATAAACAAGAGATTAGCTCTAAATGCTTTTTAAATCTCCTCTCCCTATATTGCTGTTGCAATATCATATTTGATGGATGAAAAGTGTTGAATGTTTTCTCCAGCATACTGTCTTCGGTGACTGTTTCTCCACACAATTTCAGTGTGGCAGTCACCTTATGAACAACCGAGTTATATTCAGTTACGGATTAAAAATCCTGTAATCTTAAATGCATCCGTTCATACCTTGCCTTAGGGAGGATAACAGTTGTCAAGTGGTCAAATCGATCTTTCAGATTTTTCCACAATTCAGCGGGATCTTGTTCATTCAAGTATTCATCCCTCAGATCCGCATGAATGTGGTGGCGAAGAACTATCAAAGCTCTTGCCTTATCCTGAGCGCTTGTGATTTTTACTGTATCAGTGGTGTCACCTGCACCCATTGTAGTTTTTGGGTCGACAATAGTGCCACCCAAACCTTTTGCTTTTAGATGAATTTATGCGTCTAGTTGGCAAGATAAATAATTCTTCCCTGAGATGTCAAGGCAACAAACTCGAGGCTTCGCAAAATTCGTCATACTATAATAAAATACAAAAGACGTTTTAATATTCAAATCATAAAGTATAAAAACAAATATATGATGTGAATAACATTAATATGTCCAATATAAATATCAATACAAGTTTATCGTAAAAAAAAATACTTTAAAGAAAAATTACAAGTAATCTTCTTTTGTATCTTCTTTTGTAAAAATCCTTACGAAAAATAAAGTCCACATCCCGAGGAGTGCCATCGTAAAAATAATATTTGTCAAAAGATCAATCATCAGGTAGAGCGACATCTTTCTATCACAAAATATATTTCATAATAAACATATATTATAACACACAAAAATATCGTAATTAATCACTCTCGTAAAATCTTGGTAAAAATATAATCCATATATAGATAATTATCGCCGTGAGTAGAGTAAGAATCACGAGATCAATCATTGTATATAGCAACATCCTTCAAAATATAAAATATATTTCAGTAATCATAATAATGAAAAATATTACAATTAATAGCTATATTTTGGAAACAATTGTAAATATATTATCCAGCACCCGATAAGCATCACGGTAAATAAAGTAAGAAGCGCAAGATTCATCTTTTTATAAAATGATATGATTCTATAATAAGAAAATCATAATAATAATCAGAGATGTATAAATTTAATTTCTCCCAGTGGTAATAAAATTTGTTAATCCTATATTCAAAAATTAACTCAAAATATATATGATATATACTTGAGATATCAATAAAATAAATAATATTATTCAAATTGTTCTTTTCAAAATCTCGCCAAAAATTAAATTCCACTCGCCACCACTGGAATTCAAAATCTGGACCTCACATCACTTGTAGTGACGATATTCCGCGCAACCACTCGGGATAAGGCGTTTTAGTGGTATATATGTTATATTTAGATAATTTAAATTGTTCGTAATATAAGTGTACGAGTGTTATAAATAAACTCACCGTACACAAAATAAAATTACCATACCTCGATTATAGTTGTATAAGATCTTGTCCGGAGGTTGATCGTTGCCGGAGAGTGCTCGTGCTGATAGCGTGTTATGAAACTATTATAACTGGACAAGAACATAAATATAAACACCGGATTGTAGAGAGATAATAATGTTTTCGATATGATTCAATACAAATACATCGGTCTATATATAGTAGAAAAATTTCTACTATTCCATCTAACATTTACAACATTAAATACATTTTATCTTATCTTATCTCATCTCATCAACAATCAACTATCTTTTACAACATTAAAAACATCAACATATTATTATTATTTCATAATAAATCGTATGTTTTCATCTCGTTACATCCTATATCTATACTAATTAACATATAACAATATCATAAAATATTGCCTACATAAAAGCAATAAAATGTAACCCAAAAATAACGGAATCAACTCCACAATTAACACGAAGATTTTCCACCAGAGATTTGCTCACGTTAACAGTGGTACGGTGTCCCAATTCCGAATCCCTAATCTTTAGATATCCTCAAAATCAATAACTACCGACGACTCTGCTTTGCATTACCCATTATATATAGCACGTATTTATTCCATCCATCCATAATCCACTACCTCCACAGCAAGCGCAGTAAATAGTTATCGATCATGTCAGGAGATACTGATGAGTGCGCCGCGGTGGGAATTGATTTGGGAACAACTTATTCTTGCGTAGCAGTGTGGCGGCACGATCGCGTTGAGGTGATACCCAACGATCAGGGCAACCGCATTACCCCTTCTTATGCATCTTTCACCGAAACCGAACGTCTTGTAGGCGACGCTGCCAAGAATCTTGCGCCCGTCAACCCAATTAACACTGTTTTCGGTGATATAATTACATATGATAATTTGTAGTGGGTATTTTTTCAAGTACTGCCGGCAAATATATTCAAATAATATATATTATTATGATGTTATGTTTGAGTGGTTTCTGTGAACTGCCAAGGATTTAATGTGAGATGCATAGTTGCTATAGTTATACTCTTATGAGTTTTATTCATTCGTTCTAATTATGCATCAATTGCTACTTTATAACATTGCAGATGCGAAGAGGTTGATTGGTCGAAGATTCAGCGACCCTTTGGTCAAGAAAGATATTATGCTTTGGCCGTTCAGGTCGTCTCTCGGGATGATAAGCCCATGATTGGGGTTACCTACAAAGGCGAGGACATACATTTTGCTGCTGAGGAGATATCTTCGATGGTCCTCACAAAGATGAAGGAGATTGCAGAAGATTATCTCTGTTGTCCAGTAAAGAAAGTCGTTATTACCGTACCAGCCTACTTCAATGATTCCCAGAAGCGGGCGACTATGGACGCTGGAACCATTGCTGGCCTCGAAGTCTTGCGTATCATCGTTGAACCAACAGCCGCAGCCGTTGCTTATGGGCTTGAACCAACGACCGAATGGTGAATCATTTCGTCAAGGAACTGAAGAGGAAGCACGAAAGGGACATCAGCGAAAACCCTCGAGCATTGAGGAGGCTGAGGACCGCATGCAAGACTGCAAAGAGGAACCTGTCTTTTACGGCAAATGCAACTGGAGTCGATTTTCACTCAAATATATCGCGTGCCAAATTCGAGGAGCTCAACGGGGACTTGTTTCAGCAATGCATCGTACACGTGGAGAAGTGCTTGAACGACGCGAAGATGGAGAAGAAACAAATCGACGAGGTGGTGCTCGTCGGCGGTTCCACAAGAATCCCAAAGGTGAGGCAACTGCTTGAAGATTTCTTCGACGTGAAGCAGCTGCGCAAGGGCATTCACCCCGACGAAGCCGTGGCCTGCGGTGCGGCTGTTCAAGCAGATATTCTTAGCGCCGGGCATGGCAGTCGTATGATTAGAGACATTGTGTTGTTGGACGTGACGCCGCTTTCTCTTGGCATCTCGAATTACTCGGGCAAGATGTGCGTTGTGGTCCCGAGGAATACAACGGTTCCTACGAAAATAGAATACAATTGCACTACTTGCAAGGATAACCAGACTATCGCATCGGTCCCAGTGTATGAGGGCGAAAGGCCTAAAGCGAGCGACAACATTCTCTTGGGCCAATTTTCTCTCAATGGCATTCCTCCTGCTCTGAGGTGCGTTCCTAAGGTTACAGTGTGCTTTGATATCGATGTGAATGGGCTCCTAAACGTGCTGCCCGAGATAAGGGAACGGGCAAGAAGAACGGGATCACCATCAGCAACGTCAAAGGCATGCTGAGCAGCATTGAAATCACCAGAATGCTGGAGGAAGCCGAGAAGTTCAAGATAGAAGATACGGAGCTTAAGAAGAGATTCGAGGCCAAGAATTTGATTGAGAATTACGTCTATGGAGCGAGAGCTACTTTCTTCACCAAAAAATCTGCTTTGAACATCGACTCTGCCGGCGTTAAGAAGATTGAAGACGAGATTCTATCGGCCATCGGGTGGTTGGATGAGCACCAAGATCATGAAGCGCATGTTTTCGAGACCAAAAGGAAGGCGCTGATGAGGGTTTGGGATCCAATTGTTGCTAAAATTTTTTCAAACCTAGCAAGATATTGACCGCTGAGCATGTATGTCTTTTCTATAGGTATCCGATGCCATCATCTCTTCACAATTTTCACCTTATCCTTTCTTTTATTTTAACCCATTTGACAATATTTATGTTAATGCAAATCTTTTTCGGTGACTTCTTTCAAGAATTAATTGCATTTATAAAATTCCCATTTCCATCACATTACTTATCTCTAATTAACAAGGATTTAACTATTGTCCAATAGTCGAAAGAAAAAATAAATTAGTTTCGATTAGTGAATGAAGTTGCCTAAAAGTAGGCATACAGCGGGGGCTCAAATCGTATAGAGACAGAGAGAATAAGAAAACTACAAAGAGTGTAAAATTCCTATTCAATACCCTTTGAAGTTTCAACTTCCTGATCAGTACCCCTCCAAGTATTTCTTCATGTTCATTACTCATTGCGAAAAATTGTGTGTTTAATACCACCAAACATTGAAAAGATGAAAATAACACTTCTTTACAGATTCAGTTATACCAACTGGTCTCTGTATTATACCAATATATTCAATTTTTATACCAACTGTTTATCACTGCTATACCAAATCAAATTTAAGAGTATTATATCACTATTATACCAAGTATTCCCATTATTATACCAATATATTCAATTATTAAACCAACTGTTATCACTGCTATACCAATTCAAATTTAAGAGTATTATATTATACCAAGTGTTCTCATTATTATACTAGTATACTCAATTATTATACCAATTGTTATCACTGCTATACCAAGTCAAATTTAAGAATATTATATCACCATTATACCAAGTGTTCTCATTATTATACCAATATATTCAATTATTATACCAAATATTATCACTGTAATACCAAAAGTAATGCTATTATAATATCCAAATTGTTTGGTATACATACGAATTTATTGGTAGAATAATCAATTTTTTGGTAGAATAATCAATTTTTTTGGTATAATAAGCGGTTTTGTTGGTATAATAATCGTGTTTTGTGGTTTAATACGCAAAAATCACTTTCATATAATACGCAAAAAACATTTTTTTTTGGGTATAACAGTTCGTATAATAATTGAATATATTGGTATAATAACGAGAACAATTGGTATAATACTGATAACAGTTGGTATAAATGTGATAACAGTTGGTATAATATTCTTAAATTTGACTTGATATAAAACCGGAGATAATTGAAATAATATTTATGTATGAAGAAGGGTTATTTTTGTCTTTAATGCTTTTTAGGTACCTAACCCACATTTTTTTCAGATTGGTACCTAACAGGAAGAAATAATTCGAGGGGTATTTAAGAGGAAGTTGAAACTTTAAAGGGTACTGAATAGGAATTTACCCTAAATTGAATTGAAAGGTAGTAACTTTAATTATTTTCTCTACAGTGAAATTGTTTTTCCTTCCCCTTGAGTTTTAGTCCGCTTTGTCTAGGGATTTTTCACTTAAAAATCTTGATCTCCAAATTTTATCTTTAATTGCTCATATACTTAGCTTGCGTTATTACTCGATCGGGTCCGCTGCCCCCAGCCATTCTTTGTGTTTGGATTTTATGTCATTTGTTTGATATATTCAATTGTCGAATCCCCTAATAATATTTGCGTGAGGTCTAGGAGATGAATGATATTCGCTCCGAAGAACACGGGCAAGAGTTTAATCTTGTCTTTTTGTGGCGATAACCACTTTTGGTCCCTAAAGTTTGGCATACGGGCAATTCGGAGGCTCGAAGATAAAGGTCGAAGAACGAAGATCAAGTCAAAGATCAAAGATCAAGTTCGAGCATTCGAAGGCTCGAAGATCAAAGTCGAAGAACGAAGATCAAGTTTGGAGATCCAAGATCCAAGACCGAACTCGAAGATCGGAGATCAAGCTCAAGACTCAAAGACCAAGACCAAGACCGAGCTTGAAGATGGGAGATCAAGCTCAAGACTCAAAGATCAAGATCAAGACTCGAGCTCAAGACTCGAAGGAAGATCAAGACTCAAGGATCAAGGTCTCAAAGATCAATATTAAGACTTGAAGATCGAAGATCAGCATCAAGAATCTACACCAAATCTTAAAGTCGTTCACTAGGTACAAGCGTCTACATCGTGATTAAGCCCAAAGGCCCACGAAGAAACGTCTGAGAAGATCTCTTCACCAAATTTCAAAGAAGTCTTCAAGATTCATGATCACCCCAAAGGCCCACGAAGAAACTTTAAAGAAGGCCCAAATTCAAGGGAATTCAAGATCGAGAATTTTCCGCGAAGCCCTTCAAAATACTCGAAGTTGAAGAATAAGAGGAACAAATAGAGATAGAATACACTAAATCTCATCTAAATCCCATCAAAATGCATTTATACTATTTATCTTGAATATTCGATTTTCGAATAAAGGAAATACACTAAAAATTTCTGTCAAGCCCAGTGGGACAATCTCTACCTCTCATCTCTTCAACAAGGCTTCGATGAAGAACTCGTCAAACTCTACCGCTGGAGCTTCTTCTAATCAAAATATTGGTGATGTAACTCGAAACAGGTCAAAGATGGTTTACTAGTCTCGAGGGACGAATCACCATGTTGCTTTTGGCGAAGAGAATAATATTGTTCTCGAAGTTTTAGAAGGAGAAGATGCCAAGAGCAAACACTCAAAGATGTCTTCTCCTCGATCAGTTTCGGCGATTTTTCTATGCGGGACGAAGTACCCGTCATGATGACAAATGTTACGACTCTAGAAGAGCAAATTGCAAGTATGACAAAAGCAATTGAAGGACTCACGAGACACGTGCAAGAACAAAATGCTCATATCGCGAGGTTGACTAGAAAAGGCAACAACACTAATAATATTCATGCATTCGAAAGGCAAGAAGATGTGTATGACAAAAATGCAGAACTTCCGAGAAAAGAACAAAGAGAAGTCGAGAATCCTTCAAGGAGCTTTCATGTTTCAAATGATGGGATGATTCCTATAAACTAGCTAAAGGAGTTCATCATAGGAACGATGAAGGACGGAAGATCAAACTCTTCTTTGCCATATGCAAAGCCATACACAACGAGAATCGGCAATTTGAAAAGTCCAACCAACCTCCAATGTTTCAACAATTTGATGGAAAAGGAAACCCAAAGCAGCACGTGGCTCACTTCATCGAGACTTGCAACGATGCATGGACTTACAGGGACCGTCTTGACAAGCAATTTGTCCGTTCACTGAAGGACAATGCTTTTGACTGGTACACTGACTTGAAACCAGACTCCATAGATAGTTGGGATCAACTAGAACATGAATTACTCAACCGCTTCTATAACACTCGACGCAAGGTTAGCATGATCGAACTCACAAACACTCGCCAATAGAAGGATGAACCGGTCATTGACTACATCAACCGCAAAGATCGTCTATCTCAAGTTTATCTCAACTTTCGGGTATCGAAATGTGCATTCAACGAATGGCTTGGGGATTACGATACATCCTCCAAAGAATACGGCCTAGAACATTTGAAGAATTGGCAACTCGTGTACACGACATGGAATTCAGTCTGGTGGCGAGCGGCGCAGATGGACCACCTGTACATGAAACCACAAAATTCAGAGAGAGAATGGATGTCGATAAAGGGGGCAAGTCTTTTGTTAAAGCTCAAAGTATAGAGTCTATGACGACAAACATCTCACAACTGAAGCTTCAAGGCCGATGAAAGGACAAGAAGAATGAGGTAAACGATACCTGCGAAACTGGTAGAAAGAAGCTGACACTTAGAGAGCTCATGGCAAAACAATATCCATTTCTAGATTCAGAAGTATCATTAATATTGGATGACTAGTGCCAACAAAACTCATCAATCTCCCTGAAATGAAATGGCCAGATGAAGCGAGACAAACCCATGATGCTAATTATTTCAAGTACATTCGTTTGGTGGTACACCCAATTCACAATTGTTTTGTCTTTAAAGAAAAGGTCATGCGGTTGGCTAGACAAGGAAAGATATCGATGGAATTTGAGTTGACAGACTCAAATTATATCTTGGTTACCAATGAAGACCTTGAAGACTGGAAAGAAGATTGTGATGCATTCTATATGACTCAAGAAAGTGATGATTACCAAGCTGAAACCGAAACTACCAACACTTCCAATTCGTGCATGTCCGTATGACATTTACTGATGAAAACCTACTCCTAGGATCTAAACCACACAATCGTCCTTTGTTCGTATCTGGTTTTACTCGCGAGAAACGGGTTAAAAGAATGTTAGGTGACGACAGCTCTGCAGTGAACATTCAGCCTCTGCGGGTGCTAAAAGAACTCGAAATCCCAATTGAAGAACTCTCTAAGAGTCGCCTGATGATCCAAGGTTTTAACAATGAAGGCCAAAGAGCTATCGTTATGATCAGGTTGGAGTTAATAATGGAAAATATGACATCATCGACATTATTCCATGTAAGCGATGATAGAACATCCTACAACATGCTTCTCGGTCGTCCATGGTTAAAATGGAGTCGTGCCATCAACTATGCATCAATGTTTCAAACATTCTGACAATGCATCGTGAAGAAGGTGCTTGGTGATGCAAATCCATTCACCGACGCTGAATCATACTTTGTCGTTGCAAAGTATTACGTTGAGCGTGCAAAAGAAACAATTGAAGATACGGTGCACAAGGAAGGAAAGACACATGCAACTGGAGATAAGAAGATTATGCAAAATTATGTTGGGGAAATGATGGAATCATTAGAAGCGTTGACATTACCTCTAACTAAGATTGATTCCAAGGAATCACAAAACTCGCCAATCAAGGTCAAGGGTTTGTCCAGCTCAAGGGCCTAGAAGTGGGCACATCACATCTACAAATAAACAAATGAGTGGTGTATTTTTCCCAAAATCTTAAGAACCCTTGCAAAAGGCAGTATATGATCCAAATGAAGGACCGATATTGGGAAAATTACCAGACGCTTATAGCAAAAGTTGTCTCAGATTCGAAAACCATCAAAAGGGTCTTGGATTTATCCCACAAAAGCCTGTTTGCATTGTGTTGAAGAGAGATAGCACAAACTATGTGTTTGAAGTTGATACATACTCTACTAAATTACCAATCAAGAAGTCGTTCTCTGCTGAAAAAGTGAAGTACAAACCATTTCAAGCTGGAGATACGGTGCTCGTTGTAAAGAGGCCTATCTTCACCAATCATCGACTTGGGGGGCAAGTTTAAATCAAATTGGGATGGTCCCTATGTCGTGAGGAAGTCTATACAAGTGGCTCGTACAAGTTGGTATGGAAGATGGATTAAGAATCGACCCGATCAACGACGAATTCTTAAAGCGGTATGCTTAAAAGAGAAAAGCAAAAAAAAAGACAGAAAAACAAAAAAAAAAAGAGCAAAAAAGAAGAAGAAGAAGAAGAAAAGCCAAAAAAAAAAAAAAAGCAAGCAAAGAAAAAAAAATCACTCCTTGACGTACGAGTCTAAACTACAAGTCATAACATTCCTTGACGTACGAGTCTAAACTACAAGTCATAACACTCCTTGACGTGCGAATCTAAACTACGAGTCATGACACTCCTTGACGTACGAGTCTAAACTACGAGTCATGACACTCCTTGACGTACGAGTCTAAACTACGAGTCATGACACTCATTGATGTTCGAGACTAAACTACAAGTCATAATGTTCCTTGACGTACGAGTCTAAACTGTGAAAGGCGAATATTAATGATAAATGCATATATTTAAACTGTTGTTTTATCTCACCTAGTTCGGGTGGCTAAATAGTGAATACTTCTGACCCGCATGAGTCTAAACTGTGAAAGGCGAACAACAATGATAAATGCATATATTTAAACTGCTATTTTATCTCACCTAGTCCGGGTGGCTAAGTAATTAATACTCCTAGCCTGCACGAGTATAAACTGTGCACGGAACCCCTCTCAAAAAAATATGAACTACAAAAAATGACATGATGCCTTAAAAAGGTAGGTAGGCAGCTTGGACATTGTCGAAGTTCAGTAATAAAACAAAAGTGGATAATATCTTCGGGTGAAATATTTTTGGAAACGGACGACAAATAGTTCAAGTTAATTTCCTTCAAATGGTCGTCAATGAGACTTGAAGTGGGGGCATTTTTAGACAAATTAAATTAATTGTATATTAAAATTAATTTTGGTATATACTAAATTAATTCCAATAAATAAGAAAAAACTCTATTAATTAAGTTTATATATTTGAGATTTATAAAATTAATCTCAAATAAATAAATAGCTTATTTGATGATATTATTATTCATTTATAAAAGGTCTTTATAAGGCAATTTGTAGAGATTTCTTTATAAGACTCGAAGATTTGAAGATCAAGTTCGAAGGCTCGAAGATAAAGGTCGAAGAACGAAGATAAAGTCGAATATCAAAGATCAAAGATCAAGTTCGAGGATTTGAAGGCTCGAAGATCAAAGTCGAATAACGAAGATCAAGTTCGAAGATCCAAGATCCAAGACCAAGATCGAGACCGAAGTAGAACACTGAAGATCGAGACTTGAAGATCCAAGATCCAAGACGGAGCTCGAAGATCGGAGATCAAGCTCAAGACTCAAGACCAAGACCGAGCTCGAAGATCTTGGATCAAACTCAAGAATCAAAGATCAAGATCAAGACTCTAGCTCAAGACTCGAAGCCCGAAGATCAAGACTGAAGGATCAAGGTCTCGAAGATCAATATAGATCGAAGATCAGCATCAAGAATCTACACCAAATCTCAAAATCGTTCACCAAGTACAAGCATCAACTTCGTGATTAAGCCCAAAGGCCCACGAAGAAACGTTTGAGAAGATCTCTTCACCAAATTTCAGATAAGTCTTCAAGATTCGTGATCAGCCCAAAGGCCCACGAAGAAACTTTAAAGAGAGATAGCCTCTCCGTAGTTCTTGTTTTGATCCTAATTTTCCAAATATTCCTAATTAGTAGATAATCTTCCATCTTAGGAATTGTCCCATATTTTATCGCACAATTTTCGTCCTTATTTTTTTACATATAACAATTTTGTCCTCATATTTTACTATATGTGCAATTTTCGTCCCTATATTATTTGAGGTAACAAATTTCATCCTTAAATATAATAATTTTAATTATAAGTATAACCCAGAATAACTTTAATATTAATTTTGAACTGTAAAAATATAAGGACGAAAATTGCGCGGATAGTAAAATATGAGGACGAAAATTGTTACCTATAAAAATACAGGTACTAAACTTCCGGAGCCCATAAAATATAGGGACGAAAATTGTAGTTCTGCCTAATCAAATCAATACATGGATCGTTTGGAGTCCCGGATTTCGATTTGAATTCCGGATTTCCTCCAATTCACCCGTTTGACAACCACTCGGATTTGGATTTCGATTTCATCCAAATCCGAGGAGAATTCAACCCCTTTGTTGTTTGATGATTTGAAATTCGACCACAATTGCTCCGTTTTTTAAAACAAAAAACCCACCATAATGATTTTTGTAAATAATAATAATAATAATAAGTATGGATGGATGATGAGTCGAGCCGGCCCACGAGCTTGATGTGGTGGCTCAAGCTCGACAAACGACAAGTCGAATCGGCTCGACAAAAGCTCGGTTTGAGCTTGACGAACGACGAGTCAAGACGGGTTGATAAAAGCTCGGTTCGAGCTCGCCGAATGATGAGTCGAGCCGGCTTGCTAGCTCGATTAACCGACTCGGCAAAAGCTCGACTCGAAGGGAAGCAAAACATAGATATGCTACTCGATATTCCTAGAAATACTAGAAAATCAGAGATACGATATTCCATGGTAGAAGAACATGTTGCACCAATTGTACAGAAACCAAACTGATTTTCCTGTGATTGTCATGGTCATTATTCATACAATTGTTTTCTGAAGAAAGCTGATAAGTTGAAATATGTTTGGAGGCCAAAGAAGTTCCCTGATGACCATGCTCCTAAAGTCGGTCTACCAAAGTTCGTGAGATCACAGTCTGGGATGAATGATATATCACATGTCAACATGAGTTATTTTGCTACTAATATGTTAGGACCCAACCATCATTGAGTACCTCAGAAGAGAACTCATTCCTACAGGTATAAAGAAGAAGTTCGGCAAAAAAAACATGTTGTACCTCGAAAGCCGGCGTTCCTATCATAGGACATGTGATATCAACAAATTTGTATCGTTGAAAGCATATGACGGAGGATATGCTGCGAGAGAAAATTGCAGAGAGCCGAGAGTCCATCTAAGTGCTGAGAGTCGCGAGTTCGAAAGCCGAGAGAGGTGGTGGCCGTGTGTTCGTGTTGCCGATTCGTCCAAGCAGCCGAGGAGTTCAAGCATCCCTTTGGGAAGGGAAAATCCGAGTATGTCTATCTTGAGTGGCTAAGTGTTTAGCATCAAGGTGTTAGGCCGAGCGTTGTAGTGTGAGCGAGCGAGAGCGTGAGCTACCTACTATTTACGAGTGTGTGTGTCTTGTACTTGTCGGCCGATTTTGTAGGTTGAGGGCAATCTACTTGTACGAGCAAGAGAGCGAGCTTGTACTTCCCCGTTTGGGGCCCCGTTCTAACGAGTATAGAGTGGGTTGGGAGGATTCTCCCGTAAATGTTGTGTGGCGTTGTTTGTTCGAAGTTCATCGGTGTGAAGTTCGGAGTGAGCACGAGCACAAGTCCGTATGGTATCGGAGGCGATACGCGGGTCTTGAAAGAAGGGAACTAGTCTTAGGTGCATTCCGCATCGCAGCGAGTCTGCGGGTTGTTTGAAGGGCTGAGCAGCGCGGCTGAGGGCGAGCCGGGGCTGTTGCCGTGTGCGACTCCGAAAAGTTAACAAAAAAATTCTAAGTTATTACGCATCGTGACATACTTGGTATCAGAGCGCAGTTCTTGAGGGACGAGACTATTCCTACACCGATCTTGAAGACCATTAATGAAGGACGTTAAAGAAGACACAGGCCCGAACATGACGTTCGTTGGTTACTCGACACTTCGGCCAAGGGTGGCCGAGCTTGAACATAGGTTTGCTGTTTTCGAGCAGCTTACTCGGGGACTGCGAGACAGTGTCCCAAACCACCTGGAGGAGGGGTTTTAAGCAGATTGTAGACCTGTTGTAGCACGGGCTGCGGGCGCAGCCAAGCCATCTACGAGACCTGAGCGACATGCCGCAGCCACTACCCGAACGGCCGCAGCTACTGCCCAGAATCTTGGAGAGGAGGCAGCAACCACCGATGGTCGCCATGAGGAGCTTCTTGACTAGCAAAGGTCGCTGCGGGGCTCGCTGACCCAAAGCAGCAGGGACAACATCATCGAGAGGCAGTGGGCGCGCGCGGCGCGCCCGTGCAGCACTGAGCGCAACGTGCGTGCGCGCGTGCGATGATGAGGCCGGCACCTCGACAACTCCATGGTGCGTACGGGATGAGGCAACAGAGGCATTGAGGTTCATGATGAACGCTGCCAAACTGGCGCCTGAAAGAAGCAGCCGAGACACGACAAGCCAAGGTCGAGACTCGGGCCATGTTGGAGGCCATGACGAAGGCCGCCTTCCTGCCACAACGTAGCACAGCCCATAACGCTACACTGGTGCTCATCAAACAAAAGGGTACCATTTATGTTTGTGCGCAAAGATTTCGATCTTTATTGCTCATTATTGGGGATATGTTGGGAGCCGAGAAGTAGCGTAACTTTACGACGGGTTCGAGTGTGTGGACTCGAGAGGTGTTGGCTAGGCATAGTATGCAAACTTTGCACGCAGCCACGGCAGAGGCCGAGGAGCAGAGGGACAACCTCCGCAGCCAAGCCACACAAGGGCCACGAAGGCGCAGGCCACCCAGGCCAAGGAGGCGAAGGGCTGGAGGTCGTTCGCGGCTGGCCCCAAGGGACCCTATCCCGAACCAAGAAGAGCAACGTCGAAGCGAGCAGGAGCAGACCATGGCCGAGGCCAGGGTAGTAACCTGTTCCGTCTGTGGAGGCGCACCTCATTGGTACCAATGCATGCGAAGGTCGATGGAAACTACGACAGCGGCACATTTGTGGGGTAGCGAGGCGCGAGGGCTTACGCCTGCCACGGAGACACCGCAAGCAAGCAAGGCAGAGGCCTTGGCCGCACGTAGCAGCTCGTATGTGGACCTGTTCATCCACGTTCCGTATGATGATCGAGGCCAGCGAATGGCCATGGTGGACGCTGGCGCGACGCGCAGCTCTTTTTCCGCCACGACAACGGAACAACCTGGGCCGGTGAAGGATCGACCCTTTTTATATGCTGACAATTCAAAAGCCAAGATCATTGGAGGTGGAACTGTCGGTAACAATTTACATACCATTATATATGATGTATGGTTAGCTAAGGATTTAAAACATAATTAATAAGCATAAGTCAATTGTGCGATAAGGGTCATATCGTAACTTTTGTAAATTATAAATGCATAGTTAAAAAGCATGATGAGGTTATTTTTAGTGCATCTAGGTATGACAATATCTACTGCATCACTCTTAATGATATCACTAACCAAAATGTCAAGTGTCTAGCAGTTAAGCTGGATATCACATGGTTATGACAGAGACGCTTGGGACATGCCAATATGGAATTTATATCTCATATAACCAGCAAAGAATTGGTGCGAGGTGTTCCTGACATGAAATTCACCAAGGATAGAACGTGTAAGGCATGCCAAGTGGGTAAGAAGGCTAAGATGTCCTTTAAGGTAAAGAATGTGATATCTACTTCCAAATCTCTGGAACTACTTCATCTCGACCTTTTGGTCCGGTCAGACAAAGTCTCTACGAGGTAAAAGATATGCCTTTGTTATTGTCGATGATTATTCTAGGGACACATGGGTGATATTCCTTGCGTATAAGAGTGAAGCATTAGATAACTTTGCACCGCTAGTAAAGAAACATGAGAATGAAAAAGAAACAAGAGTATGCAAGATACGTAGTGATAACAACCTATAATTTGATAATAGTTCATTTGCATCTTTTTGTGATCAGTATGAGTATAGTCATAATTTCTCTACTCCTATAACACCTCAACAGAATGGCGTAGTTGAGCGACAAAATATAGTGTTACGGGAGATGGCTAGATCAATGCTACATGAGTATGCCCAAACAATTCTGGGCGAAAGCTATTAGTACAACTTGATTATGTTGTCTAATCATGTTTTTCTTAGGTCATATTAAAGAAACCTCCTATGAAATTTGGAACGATAGGACTCCAAATATAGGATATTTTCATGTGTTTGGCTGTATGTGTTTTATTAATGATAGAGATAAAAGAAGAAATTTGATTCTAATGTAGATGAAGGGATATTCCTTGGTTAACAGTATCTATAATAAAAAGAAGATGATTGTTCATGACTTTATACATGTAACATTTGATGAGATTCATGCCACAAATGCTATTAATGAGGAAGGTATAGATTTACCCCGGCAGACTTACATGTTCCTGAAGAAACGAATGAGGATATTCCAAAAGACGAAAACATTGATACACTAGAATCAGAGCCTCAGATAAAAAGCAATGCAGAAAGTTCGCGCATGCTTCCAGTCATCCGACAAATTAAGTCATAGGGAATATCATCTCTGGAATCAGAACACGAGCAGCTGCACAAAATCAAGATACAAAGGAATCTCATGATGTATCACTCTCAATGGTAGAACCAAGGCCGTCCATGAAGCTCCAGATAATAAATCATGAATTACCGCTATGGAGGACGAATTATCACAATTCGAAAAGAGCCAAGTATGGACGCTTATATAAAGGCATGATGGGAAGTCCATTATAGAAACAAATGGGTGTTCCGCAACAAACTCGATGAACACGGTAAAGTCACCAAAAATAAAGGGGGTTAGTTGCAAAAGGTTATTCCCAGGAGGAGTATAGATTTTTCAAAAAAAAACTTTCGCTCATGTCGCTAGATTATAGTCTATACGTGTTTGCATATTCATATTTTAAAAGATTTGAACTTTTTCAAATGGACGTAAAAAGTGCTTTTTTAAATGAGGAAATTTACGTCGAACAACCTCCCGGTTTTATTAAAGACAAATTTCCAAATCATGTTTTTAAACTAAATAAAATGTTGAATGGTTTAAAGCAGGGCCTTAGGGCATTGTATGAAAGATTGAACAAATATTTGATAGACAAGCATTGATCACTATTGATATAACCTTGTTTATCAAATAGGGTGGGCATGGTATGAAAGATTGAGCAAATGTCTGTAAATATGGATTTACAACTGGAACTATTGATAAAAACATGTTTATCAAGTCTGAATGTGATCACATGCCGTTAGTACGACTTACATTGATGATATAGTTTTTGGAAGTACTAACAATCTTCTTTTTGAGGAACTTTCTAAGTCTATGCAGAAGGAATTCGAAATGAGTCTTATGACTGAGCTGATCTACTACCGCAAATTAAGCAACTTGACTCGAGAACCTTCATATCCCAGACGAAATACAACAAGAAACTGCTAGTCAAATTTGGAATGGGTGATTCCAAAGTGCTTCCAACTCCTATGTATCAGATTACCAAAATCGATAGCGATGAATTATGTACACAGGTTGATCAAACTCAATATCGATGTATGATCAAAAGTCTCCTTTACTAAACTGCAAGTACACCTGCTATCATGTTTTCTGTTGGCATGTGCTCATGGTATCAATCGAACCACAAGGAATCTCACTGACGGTAGTCAATTTAATATTTTGACATATAAAATGCAACTGATAATTTTGGTCTTTGGTATTCCAATACCAGTTAATTCCCATTAGTGGGATATTTTAATGCTCATTATGCTTGCTTTAGGGAAGATAGAAAAAATATGGTACATGTCACTTACTTAAGAATTTCCTAGTAACTTGCTCTAGTAGAAAGAAAAAAGTTGGTGCCCTTTCCACAACCGAAGCTAAATTGTAATTGGATTTAATTAAACCTTTTACCATCTAAACTCATCTACCAAACATATCGGACATCATTACTTAATCCAACCAACCAAACACAAAAAAAAACTCATACTCTCATCACAAAACACAATTTAAACTAATATCATCTAAACACATCCCTCCAACCAAACAGGCTCTTAGTGATTTTCGATTAGGTTATGACAGAACTTCTCTTCTTTTCGATAGTACTAGCGCCATAAGCATCACTAAGAATCTGGTGCATCATTCTCCTACTAAGCATTTAGAGGTTAAACACCACTTTATATGAAATCATGCTCAGAAAGGAACTATGAGTGTGTAATTCGTAAGAACAAATGATAAGCTTGTTGATATCTTCACGAAACCCTTAATCGAGATAAAATTATGCGATATCCGTGATCGATTGGGAATCACCGAGCTAAATAAGGTTAGATAACTTGCCAAAATTCTGTCAGTTATTCTAAAATCCTAAGATTCCGAGCCGCAAGTTATTTTGGTAGAGATTTGTAATTATTTTTTGTGATCTCATCCTTATTTAAGCTTTAGAATATATTAGGAAAATAAGATCTTTTCGATTTCTTTTAATCATTCTTTAATAACCCTACCTTATTTAAACAAGATCGCATCAAAAGTCTGACATCATTGATTCATTGTCTGATGGTTAATTTCCTGCTTGAGATTCAAAGTTTGAAACTTGAATTCATCCATATCCATTCATTGAATAAATTGTTCCATTCTATAAATCTCAATGTGATAACCTTTTCTCTTCTCACTTATCATAAAAACACCTTCTTCAAATCCCCAAATCTCTAAAAATTGTAAAATCCGCTGGAACCAAAGATGTTGTGATTGAATCAAGCACGAGCAAAAATCGCAAGAAGCTTATGTCCGACGAGTCGAACTCCGATCTCATTCCCGAATCTCCAAAAACCGCCTCACCTCCACCCTCTTCTGCGCGAACCACCCGTTTTAAAGCTTAGGCTCCAAACAAAACCGATATAACTATTAACCCAAAACTTGTGAAGAAGGATAAGGGTGCAAAAAGCAAAAAGGCATCTTCGGGGCTGATCCGATTCCGCTTCGCGAGTCCACTCCATCTCCTAAGTTGATGTCTCATGCTCTGCCCAAAGAACCCGAACTCTCTGTTGAATCTACTAAGAAATCATCTCATTCTCCCTCTCTGGTAAAAAAACCCTCTCCGATCGAAGAAATGGAAAAATCCATGGAGGAGGACTACCCGAAAGAAATCGAGGAGGAGAAGGAATGTTGGGTACCCGCTTTCGATATGGATAATCCGAAAGAGATTCCTGATGAGGTGAAGTTTATAAACCATGTCTCGTAAGAAAATTTCAAAAGCGTTGAGAAGAGAGAGATTGAGAGGTCGTGGGGTGGCATTTACGAAGTTTCCTAAAAGTCGTGCTATCACGTGGTTGGTTGATTTCGGTTGGGGAGATTCCTTAGAATCAATAGGACATGTTATCTTGAGGCAGTCAAGTTGTTTTATGCAAACTTTGACTATGAAAAGAAGGGATCTGAGATCAACATCTACTCGTACGTGCTTGGAAAGAAAATCACGTGGACAAGAGAACATTTGAACGAGATGCTGGGAGTTAAGGACGAGGGAATCTTCCATACAACCTGAATGGCTGGTGTTATTCCGAGGCATTTAAACTCATGGAATGCCTGAAGACGCTCTGGAATACGTTGAACCCGTTGCACATCGACTAATTATTCCTGCCCAAGGTGCTCAACATGATCGTCTGGAGCGCCAAGATAGGTAGTGGAGGACATTCTACCACCATGAACTTCATTAACACATTTGTTGTCTACATTATTTTTCAGAACAAGAAGTTCAACATTGGGTATGTTATCATGAAATTCATGATCCAGACGATTGAGAGCAATGATAAACCACTCCCGTATGGAATGTTGTTGATCCATCTTTGAGTGTGAGAGAATAACACTACCACCTGCTTGGAAAGACGATATAAAGCACGTAGTTGACGTGATTACCCTGAAAAGAATGGGTATTCGAAATGCCAAAGAGGGCTGGTTCAAGGCAAAGGAAAAGAAGTCGGAAGCTAGTGCTAAGAAGAAGAAGTCTGCTGCCAAGGGAAAGGCGAAGGTTGTTCAGCGAGTGAATTTGATGAGGAAGCTGGTGAGGAGCGCGACGTGGATGAAAATGTGATCACAGCGATGTAGAGTGATATCGTTGGTATGAAGGCAGACAACAAGAAGCATTTGAAAAAGATCAAGGAGGAGTACGCTAATATCACGCTTAAGATGTCCAAAAAAAAGGCGCTGAAAAGATCTATTCCTAAATTTGCCGAGTCCGTTCCAGATTTTAGGATGTCCACTATGATATCCCGCTCTTTGTTCTTCTCTAAGTTTGTTAGGTCGTTGTTCACTTTAGGTCCTACTTGTGTATGTGTTGGCAACTCCCTCTTTTTGATGCTGAGGGGGAGGGGGGCGGGGGATTAATTTGTGGAGTCGTGTGTCGAGTCGTATGGTCGTCTGTTGGATTGGTACGTTTTGAATCCCATTTTATTTTGATTATATATCTACGATGTCATTATGATACTTATCCGTGCTTACTAAGTGTCTATGTTATATCTTGATATTGCTGTATGAATCATGATTTGGAATTCATTTTTATTTGATAATATATCTATGACGCCCAATTATGAGACTTATCCGTGTTTACTAAATGTCTATGTTATATCTTAATAAGTATTTGTTGTCTGAATCATGATTGAAAATGCGTACTTAGGCAGGGGGAGCACACGAACTGGTAACTTCGAAATTTCATCTACGATATATCTATGCATGTTACATGGGATATCTGCACTTAGAGAGAGAGTAAATTCAATCTATGATATATATGGGCACATTACATGAGATATATGCACTTAGACTGGGGGCATATATACTTTGGTTTGAGATTTTGAAATATCATATGCTCTGTTAGTAATCATGAAGTACTTAGACATATGCATTAGAAATTGTATGATCGGATATGCTTACATGCTTCCGTGATGCATTAATTACATGTCATCATCAAAAAGGGGGAAATGTTGACCTTTTTGGTCTATATACTTTGAAGAGTTTTGATGATTTATGTAATTATATTGAAGTTAGGGCTATAACTTGAGCAATTAAATTCATATGTGTTATAATATAAGTATATGATAATATTCGACTATGCATGTTTTATGGGCGATACTTGAATAATGTCGAATATATCTACATGTTATTATGTGTTTAACTGGTAAAACTATGTGATCACATGTTATAGATGTCTCGCATGCTAGGAAATATCTAATTGCAGATATATAGTGCTATTTATGGAAAAATCGTGTGAGATATCATGCTGAGATATGAATGGAAAATATGCTATCTAAAAATGGAATGCGTTACATCATTGTGAATTTGTCTATTCTGCGATGAAATTGTGTCGATATTCTTTGCATGCATTTTACTTGAACTTATATGGAAAATCAATTGGAATATCTTCTTGCTGAAATTCAGGAACTATAAGAGGGAAAGATGTTGATTGAGTGCTTTTAGATGTTAGCTGGATATCACATATGAAAAGTGATGTTATGGTTGATATCGTCCCAAATAGGAATATATGCCATGATTTCAAATTTGTGTTTTTACGTGGCATAAAATCATGTTATTATGAGCCAGTGATCGTTGTGTTATTATATGATTGATATGATTTGATTGACATATTAATTGCTCGATAATTTCATGCATTAGTGCATATTTTGAATATTATGTTGTGATTGACATTAATTGCTCGATAATTTCATGCATTAGTGCATATTTTGAATATTATGTTGTGATTGACTTTCCATGTAAGTGTTGGTTGAAAGGGCAAATATATACAGAACAACCCTTATAATGTTGAGCTAAGAAGAGAGAAAAAGCAGAAGAAACGAGTTTGAGAGTTTGAGCTACATTTCAGAAAACTATCTGTTGTTGAGCATCAATTTGCGATAACTTTCTGCCGACTGCGCATGCACTTGCGATATCCTTCTGCGGTCTAAGCTTACACCTGCAATTCCATCACTGGTCGAAAGATCCTCTCCAAGCCTCCTCTCCATATAACTGGTCTTAGGACGTGCTATCTTCGGACGTGATCGGTCCACGAAGGAGGCAAGGTCGACATTTATGCGTACGTAAAGGAAAAGACTGTGTTCCGGGGGCCTTTCGGTAGCGACTGTTTTCGATCAGGTATTGGAGATTCCCTGAAGGGAAATTCGGCGTGCGTTAACCTAGTAGTGGTGCTAGAGTTCGACCTATTTCGATTTGTGTAATCAGTTTTTGATCAAACTACGGTAATATTATAGTGATTGATTTAAACTCTTGAGCAGCAAACCTCAAGGAGAGGAATAAACCCCGATTTTTGATATAACATCTATAAAATCCTAGCTCACTTTACTTTTGAGTACTTTACATTTTCTCTGGGACATATCCGATACACATTCCACGACACTAGGAGATAAACCTACGAAACTTCTTTGATAAGTGATTACATAGAAAAGTTAAACGTTTCTAGGGGACACAGTCATCGATATTTCCGTGTAATTCTGGGTGGGTTTGTGAGAAAGTGAAATGAACCGTCACTCTGACTGACACATGCTTTTACTTTTACTGTTTTTTCGATAAAAATAAAAGAAAAATTTAATTTTTATAATTATTAATTGTAGGTGGGTTAAGCCATTGGATTACATTAAATAAGGGCACAATTGTATTTTAAATCATATTAGTAAGGGTATTAGAAGGAGTAGTCTATTTTTTAAAAAATTCTATATGTGGAGTCTATTTACCAAATTAATCCCAAATAACAAATAAAATTGGAAAGCTTCAATCGGGGTCTTTTAAAAAAATGGCCCTTGACTGGGTCAATTTTAAAAAAATGGCCTCGTTGACGATCACTTTTTGGTCAATAGCCCTCACTTTACTTAAACGTTAACCACATTAAGTAATTCACATACTTAACTCATTAAAATTAAAAAGAAAAAGAAAAACGAAAATATGCCGCCGTACAGACGCAATATCTGACTAAACATGGGTCCATCTCCCTCTTTAACCATACCATACAATCGATATGAATGCATTATCTTCTCCATTTTAAAGAACAAAGGGTAACCACACACACCTCTCTCACAAACCTAGAAGCGACGCGAGCTGTTCTCTTCGTTTAGTGCCGGAAAACAACTCTCAAACCAAGAAAACAGAACGCATTTCAGCATATTTACCAGTAAGCATTCGTTACATGAAAACTGCAATTTTAAAGTCGAAAATGGTGAATTTCCAGTCCATTACCCCCTAAAATGTATGGGTTATTTAGTAGATCATGTGTACTAGCCAGAGTAGCGATATTTCAGTGGTTAGTACGAGAAATCGGACCTGAAAATACATATTTTGCGGTCAAGTTTTTGTGCATGGGACCCCTGCGTTCGTGTACCATGAGATATAGGTGCGGGTACCATTTGCAATACGCGCGGGTCCCCTGCGCATGGACCCATGCGTTTATGTGCGGGTCCCCTGCGTTGATGCGCGGGTACCCTGCGTTGATGCGCGGGTACCCTGCGTCCCTGCGCGGGTACCCTGCCATTGAGTGAGGGTACCGTGATCCCATGTTTGGGTCCCATTCGCTGAAGATCATACATAAGCACGAGCGTATCACGACAATCGTTTTCTAAACAATAACATTGCATTATATTGCAGGTGGTCAATATGACAATTACCAACATTGTATTTCAATTCGATGGTCGGTGGTTAATCGGCGAGGACAATACCTCGACTTGGTCCCCTGCGTCAAATTGTAGCTGGCATTCAATTTTGGTGGATGAGGACGCATGCACGTTACAAGACGTAAAGGAGCAAATTGTAGCGGTCTTGGCGTTTCGCAACGACAATGCAAGGCTAAACCTAAGCTATATGCCAAATGTACCCTACAGTTATCCCAGGCCCATATACATCGATAATGACTATGCTCTACGTGCGTACTTGGGTTTTGGTGGCCCTCAATCGAGACCCGTGGTTCATGTCGAGGTGGTGGAATGTGCGCATGCGGCTCCATCGGACGCATTTGTTGGTTATTCTAGTAATAATACCGGGCTCATTGCCGATTGCGATGAAAATGCGCAAATCGAACCGTTTGAGGGGTACGGTTGCAGCCCTTCTAACCAAAATGAAGATGAGGGTCTTGAAGATATCGCTGGACCGTCTGGGGGTAGGGATTACTCGGGTTGGCATTCGAACCAAAATGAAGATGAGCCAATCGAAAACACTGAAGAGTCGGAGGAGGAATTTGTTGCACGCGATCACAATCACGATGAAGATGACGATGTAGATCGTAACCCTGTAGAAGAGGCTGCTGATGGTACTTTTGCATTTCCGGACGTTCAAGCCTACACGTTGGGCAGCAGTTTCGTGACAAGACGGAAGTTATCGAGGAGATATCCAAATTGCTTTGGCTGCGTCGTTCGAGTGCAAATTAGTAAAGTCGAACAAGACTTTATATGTAGTAAGGTGTGCGATGGAGCAATGTTCGTGGCGCTTTCGAGCTGCAAAGGATAAGGATTCCCCTTTTTTCTCGATACGGACATATTGCGGCACACACACATGCGGCGTGTCGCATCGACGTCGAAACCATCGTCAAGGAACTTCCTCGGTTGTGTCTAGGATGCTTCTTGACAATTTTAGCGGGCCTAAAGACATTCCCGCGCCAAAGGCTATCATGTCTATGATGCAAAGTAGAGGGTTGAATGTTTCTTACTACAAGGCTTGGAAAGGGAAGAACCTCGCTACGGATGAGTTGGTTGGTAACGGGGAGGATTGTTACGCGTTGATCCCGGCGTACTTGGAGGCTGTCAAGCAAATGAACGTCGGAAGTGTCACGGATTGGGAGATGGACGAGGAAAACAGATTTAAATATCTGTTTTTGGCATACGGTGCATGCATAACGGGACTTACATGCGTAAGGTAATTTCTATTGACGCCACCTTTTTAAAGGGAAAGTATAAAGGGGTGATGCTTGCTGCAACGGCGCAAGACGGCGATTACCATCAGTATCCTATCGCATGGGGTATTGCTAGCACCGAATCTACCGAATCTTGGTCATGGTTCTTGACGAGATTAAAACGGATTGTGGCCGATACAAATGAACTCGTCATAATTTCTGACAGACATTGCGGTATAAAGACAGCTGTCCCGGCAGTGTTCCCATATGCGTTTCACAGGTTTTGTGCATGGCATATCCAACAAAATATAAAGACCCGTATGAAGGAGAAAGGTGCTTGTGCGTTATTCCTTAATATTGCATACGCCTACAAGACGAGCGATTGCGATCGATTGCTGGAAACGCTAAAGGAACGCTACTTAAACGTGCATACTTATCTTGATGAGGGTACGAAGGCAAAATGGACAAGATCGTATTGCCCGAGAACAAGGTACAACATCATGACCACCAACGGCTCGGAATCGATAAATGCCGCTCTACGTGCGGATAGAGAGCTTCCACTCATAGGATTGTTCGATTCGATACAACGTTTGACGTCAAGTTGGTTTAGTAAACATCGAAGAACTTGCGAAGCTTCGATGGAAGCCAATGTAACGTCATTTACGCCGAAAGTCGAGTCAATCCTACGGTCTCACTACATAAATTCAGAAAATCTACACGTCTCGGAAATTGGCATTCATCGGTATAATGTATACGGGCGTGGAGTCAACGAGGTGGTCGATATCGATACGAAGTCATGTAGTTGTAAGATGTTTGATATCGATCGTATCCCATGTGCGCACGCCATTGCGGCTTGTGGACACGCTAATGTAGGGGTATATTCGCTACTCCATGCGTACTACAGCTTGGAGACATGGAAATTAGCGTACGAGGGTACCATATGGCCTGTCACCGAGCGCGTTGAAGGAATGGTGAATATGTTACCACCACTCGTTGACCCAATACTCGGCAGAGCACAAAAAATAGAATGCCATCCGTCGGAGAATTTGGTAGGAGGGGTTAAATCCTATGAGTTTGATTTGTACAGGTGTAATTTATATGGAAATTCGATATGTTGTAATGTTTGGTACGCATTGCGTGCGGGTACCGTGCCTAAGTGTGCGGGTACCATGCGCATTCTGTGCGGGTACCGTGCCTGAGTGTGCGGGTACCGCGCCTTGTGTGCCTTGTGCAAACTGTCAAATGATTTTAATTAATTCAATCATGTCAGTACTTTACGTTACATCAATCAAGTTAACTCGTAAAAATAATTGTATCAGTCACATCAAATGATCGGGATAATCATTAACCAATTATTCTGAAAATGAAATAAAATAATTATTTATCTATTTAAAATAACTGTATACTACTGTGCGGGTACCGTGCCTAAGTGTGCGGGTACCCTGCGATTGTGTGCGGGTACCAGGCCTTTTATGTGCGGGTACCGAGCCTTATTAGAGTTGGTACCACAAATTTCTTTATTTTGGTATCACAAAATAGAGTTGGCCTATTTCGGTCCGTGAGTGCGTTACGGTAGTCACATCAAATAATATCATAAAATAATTTTATCAGTATGTCAGTATATCAGTCACATCAAAAAATTTTATGATAAATAATTTTATCAGTCACATCAAATGATCGGGATAATCATAAACCAATTATTCTGAGATCGAAGATATGAGATACTAATATATTTATTTATCTTTTTAAAATAATTATTATTGTGCGGGAACCATGCCTTTGTGTGCGGGTATCGTGCATTTGTGTGCGGGTACCATGCCTTTCTGTGCGGGTACCGTGCCTAGGTGTGCGGGTACCATGCCTTTGTGTGCGGGTACCCCGTGCCTAAGTGTGCGGGTACCGTGCCTAAGTGTGCGGGTACCATGCCCTTCTGTGCGGGTACCGTGTGCCTCGTGTGCGGGTACCATGCCTTCGTGTGTGGGTACCATGCCTTTCTGTGCGGGTACCGTTGTTTTGTGTGCGGGTAGCGTGCAATTGTGTGCGGGTACCATGCCTTTCTGTGCGGGTACCGTGGTTTTGTGTGCGGGTAGCGTACAATTGTGTGCGGGTACCGTGCATATGTGTGCGGGTACCAATATTTACATAAGCAAAGTTCGAAATTTACAAAATTCACTAATATACATTATTGATACCACATACCCCAATCATTTAGGCGAATAGAAATACATAGAAATTCACGAAATTGCGTCATTTGCCTACCGGTAAGCTCCGCGACGTTATCGCCACGAAAGAGCATTGCAAATGCGGCCCGCAAGACATGAACCCCACAGTCTCCTCTGAAAACAACCAAATGTTTAACATTAAGATATGATATACAAAAATCAACATCTTTCGAAATAAAGGTTTACTTACGAATTTCTTGCTTCTTGAAGTTGGGGATCCTCTCGACCTTCCACTTCCGAAACACGCTTCCAATTAGACCAAGTCCTTTGAGCACGTTCGGGAGAGCAATTTGTAGACCGACTAGGGCTGCATTCATATTGCGCATGTCCACATCGCATGACGGATCCGAGTCGAATACTCGAATCGTCTTGTTCTTCCAGTCGAGGACTGCAAGAACCCAGTGAGCGATGGTCTGGACCGGCACCACGATGAAGTTGGAAACTTGCCATGACACCGATGGCCAGTCCTGATCACGTCCCTCTGCGTTGTGGACCAACAAGGGCAGCATGCCCTTGACAAACTTCCCGTTCTGTATGCAGTCCCGGTCTATGCTATCCTTCATCCCATAGCTCATGAAAGAGATGTTTCGAGAGCAGAAGGTGTGAAGCCTCTGCATCTCGACGAAGCCTCTAATGCTTTCGTCGATGTGCTATAAATTAAAAAAAAACAAGTTAATTAATAAAACGTATGACTGCATTTACACGAATTGAAGTTATCAATATTTCTTACCGCGTCGTCGAGCCAACACGAAGGCGTGTACAGCTGTTGGAACCACGCCTTCGTGCGGAACGAGTGCGACAAACAAAGCAACCGCTCGGTATCCTCCATTGTATCAATCCTCTGTTTTAGCCGAGGCCACTGCTTCAGTTTTCGCTTCATATGCCTCTCGACTTGAGGATTGATGTTGTTCCGCACGCGGTTCTGGTCCGGGTCGGTGAAGGGGGTCACCTGATACTTCGAAGGCTTGCTTTCGCGAGGCGGTGTCGACTGCTCCGCGGCCTCGGGTTGGGGTTCCACCGCTGCCTCGGGTTGAGGTTCCTCCGCGGCCTCGGGTTGGGGTTCTTCCGCGGCCTCGGGTTGGGGTACCACCGCAGCCTCGGGTTCGGCCGACCCCTCGGGTTCCTCCGCAGCCTCGGGTTCGGCTGCGGCCTCGGGTTCCACCTCGGCCTCTCGGGCTGCTTCGGGTTCCGAAGGATAGAACGCCTGGTTTGAGCATCCGGCCTCATAACCTACCACGATAAAACTCCGACGTCAGAAAACTATCACTAATCAACATATTATTATTTATAGGGCCGTACCGTGAGAGGTGTGCTCGAAAAGTCTCGGGTGGCCCCGTACCACCCTTGCTGCAAATTCTGCTGCAGTTCCGTCATCGACTGCTGCAACCCGAAGATGCTCGCGCCCCACTCTTGAGCCGTGGACCATCGGTCGTCATACGACTCGCGTAACTGCGAGATACTCGTAGAGACGTCATCGAACCGATTATTCACCGTCTCGAAATTTTGGTCCACGCGTCTTGTGAACTCATCAAATTGCTCCCAGGTGGGGACCGAGTAATGCTGTCGAGGAGGAGACGGGTACCGTGTGTGTGAAGGGCCCGAGTATTGATGTGGAGGAGGGCTCGAGAACCGTGGAGGTGAGGGGGGACGAAATTGGTCCGCCCCTTCCTCGTAGAAGGACCGATCCGAGAGTTGAGGTACTGTTGGTTCGGGTTCCTCCACGGCCGGCAAATGCCGTACACACTTAAGCTCGACACCATCTTCGAGGAGCCTCGTTATGTGGTCGAGGACTTCATGCCTTTCCTCCACTTCGAACCGGCTATATCGGAAATAGGGCCGGTTCATCTCCGATATTGTTGGGCTCAGCATCCCCGATACGGGTGACCCCTTTACGGCGTTGAGGATCGTCTCCATCTTCGGAGCACCCTTCGTCGACCAATCGTTGGTGACGTACCGGCATATGCGCGGGGTCATCACGTCCGCCTCGTTTAGACGATAGGCGAACGCGTACCGAATGCCCGAAATGCACTCGTACGCCAAAACCTAGAATGCAAAGAAAACAAATTAGCAAATATATAATCACAATTAAATAAAAAAAAGAATTTTAAATAATAAACGACCTGAAGCGGATGTACGAAGCCACTAATCAGTAGCCCGCAGTGTGCGCTGCCCCCGTTGCGGGCTCGTTCCCGCACAAAATCCCTCTTCTCCCTTAGGTTTATCTTCAGCGAGCGTATCACCTCTTTGAACGCTATGCTGCCCCAAGGGTAGTTGGCGAAGGCGACTTCGTCTTCCACCAATGCGAGCAGCCACGACCGTAGAACGGTGTCCTTCTTCGTCGGTCAAGGCAGCAACACGGCTGCGGCAAAGAGAACGTCCGCCAACTTCAACCTATCGAAGTTCACGTTTCCGTCATCGTTGGCTCCCAACTCTCGGAGCCGATCCTCGACGTACGACAATCGGATTGTTGATCTTCCCGGAAAGTTTCTCTCCGCGAAATCACCGTTGGGGTACACTTCCGGGATATCGTCGGAGAACCTTAGCCCGGTAATCAAGCAATACTCCGCTTTAGAGAATCGGAGTGGTCGGTTGTTTATGACCATCCACAACTCCTCGCGGTCGTGAAGGGTAGTCTGCCTCCTCGTCATAAAGGTAATCAGCTGCGCGGATAAATTGAAATGGGCGGCAGCCTCGACGAGTATACCAAATGGACTCCCCGCCCTATAACTTTCCCACTCTGCCTCATTCAGATTGTTCCTGATCTTTGCACTTGCCTCCTTGTACATCCCGGTCATTGTCAACCGGAACTCGAAGTCGTCATCTCGGGATGACAGTTGCTTCTTCAGCACAACCTAGGAATCATAAGAGTAAATAATCAATTAGTACTCGCATGGTACCCGCACAGGAAAGCTTGGTACCGCGCATGCGCGCATGGTACCCACACAGGAAAGCATGGTACCCGCGCTTGCAAGCATGGTACCCACACAAGAAAGGATGGTACCCGCGCTTGCAAGCATGGTACCCACACAGGAAAGGATGGTACCCGCACTTGCAAGCATGGAACTCACACATGAAAGCATGGTACCCGCGCTTGCAAGCATGGTACCCGCACATGAGTGCATGGTACCCGCGCATTAGCGCATGGTACCCGCACATGAGCGCATGGTACCCGCGCATTAGCACATGGTACCCGCACACAAGTGCATGGTACCCGTGCATGCGCGCAGGATACCCGCACACAATCGCATGGTACCCGCACTCAAATTCATGGTACCCGCACAGGAACGCAAGGGGCCGCGCCTATGGGTACCGTGCGTATGGGTACCGTGCAACTGTGCTCGGGTCCCAAGCATGCAATCACGGGTCCCCTGATTTGCGCGACTGTTTAGGTCCCAATTGGTGCGACGCACGGTTCCCTTGCAAACAATTGTCCAAATTGAACAATTGGGTAACCCCTGAGGAAGACGAAATGACAGTGAAATTACCGGAATTCTTTCGGGACGCGCGTTCAATGCCATTGTAGTTGGTTTGGAGAATTTTCTGCTTCGGGTAAAGGTTGTTTCGTAGATTTGGAGACTTGATGTGCTTCGTTATGTATCTTTCTTCAATTTTAACTGTTATGTACTCTGTTACGACGAAGAAGACGACCGGTGACGCTACAGTGAGTGTAGAATCGATTAAACCTAATTAATTTTACTTTGGGTAGTTGAATGGGTTAAATAAGGGTAAAGACGTCTTTTCCATGATTTAGTAAGGGTATAATAGACTTTAAACATTATGGAGGTAATTTTTTTAAAATTGAGTCAGTCAAAGGCCATTTACTTAAATAATCGCTTCGGTCACAACCTCGTCCCTACGAGCAAACATCTCCTGGGTATGATTACGAAAGAGAAGAGAGCCGTTGACGACTGAGATCTGAGCAATCTATGGTCGTTAATTTCGATAGAGCGAGGATCGAAGCAAGTCGAGCGAAGATTTCACTTCGAAATACAAGGGGAATGAAGGCTACAGGCGAGATCGCGGTGCATGACGGGAACGATTTCAAACACGGTAGATACATTGTTTGGCTTGCTTGGGACACTCAACATTCTGTAATTAAATCTTCTGTCTACACTAGACAATTTTTATTATCTTTATTAAGGTGTTAGTTATCCGGATTACTTCACGCGGAGTGCCACAATTGTGTGTTTGTTTTGGTTCAGTGTTACAATATAATGAGAATTTTTCTTATATTTCGTCTATGAGGAGATGAATCCTGCGGGTAGTTATGTTAGGCCTAGAGAGAAATGCATGTTTCGTGGTGTGTAGAGGAAATAGTTTCTGTTTATTTATCATATTAATGAATGCTTTAAGAAATTATATTTAGTTGTTAGTAGGTCGATTCATAGATATATTTCACAAGTTTGTATTGTTTAAATTTAAGTTGCATATTTCCCCATTTGATGATTTTTCTGAACCCTCTGTAGTGGTTATTGTAATCCAAACGAAAGTGGTTCCATTCCACCGTTTAGGTATTTTGCTTGATCTCTTCTTGAGTGATTACTGATTAAATTCTCTTGCGTGTTAATTTTTATATAAGTTGTCTATAATTTTGTTAAACGTGTTTCTAGAATTTCCGTCTCATGAATTTAGACAAACAATTAAACACACTTTTGTGATGAAGGCATGTTCGTCTAACGAAAAGACGGTTCCTTAAAATTGAAAACCTTTTTATGTAGGTGGTTCCTCAGAATGTCATTGCCAATGGTGGAAAATGCATGATTCTGAAATGGATTAATGGTTAGTTTCGTAATTTAACTTTCTGACGTCTGGTGCTTTTAGTTTTGCGATTAGTGTGTACTTTGTGCATTTTACTCCGTATGTTGTGATGATTGTTGAATATATTATAAGTTCAAGTTTGAACATTATAGTTGACTGATTGGTTGAGATTAATTCTAAACTTCTACGTTTTCTTTCCCAGAAGCGGAGACATTGAAGGCTACGAAAGATAGTTCAAGAGAACTCCAACATGTGGATCCCAAGTCTGAGTCAACTACAGAAGATCTTTCCTTTATTGTAGTTTCGAGGGCTATGGATAGACATTTATAGATGCTGGAACCTTGAGGAAACAATCACATCCACGGAGAGAAACAATATGTGAATACATATGGTCTGTACGTATAAAAAAAACAGTAAATGCATTTTACTGTCTATGTTATCTATTATTGATGGTTCGTTGATAACCCTTTCCCCTATTTAATCAAATATGGCTCTGATCGATCGCAGGAGAGTCTAATTGTATTATAATGGTTTCTTTGAAAGGTAAGAGAAGGTTGATGTAAAGGAACGAGATTGGTTGGAATCGTAATCGAGGCGTTCTTCAGTTGGTAGAGGATGCTGCTTATGAATTCGAAGAGAATGATGATGACTCTGAAGGTAATCTTTTCATTTACGATGATTACGGCGGAAGTTTTTTTTACTAATTCCAGCTTATGGGGATGCGTTTGTCAGGGCTTCAAGTTTGCACTTCGTTTTACTTTAATCTCTTTTAGTTCATTTTTTATTTTGGGATGTTTAGTCGGTTTTCCATGTGTGTTTTTTTTCAAAACTTTATTAGGTTGGGAAAGAACGTATAGATACTTATTAGGCCTTCACGTGCATATACATTCACAAAAAATAAATTATGTTCTTTCCTTTCGTTCATTGTACGACTGTATATCTGGGTTTGCTTATAATAGGGAACAAATCATTTTGATGTTGTATCCAAAAGATTAACTCGATTACATTGAAGACTTTTGAATCTCTGCGGCCATCGTACAATCTCCTTAGAGAGAGCGACAATCTGGGAATTATTTCCCTCTCATTGTCACTAAAGAAGCAAATGAGTAGGTAATATTGTAAATCCGACAAAGCAAATAGGTACCATGTACGTAATTTAAAAGGTTTCAATCGTTAGATGGAAAGATGGGGTGAACATTTATACGGAAATTACACGCTCTTCGTTTCGAGTTTTCGGTTGTGTATCTGCCCGTGTTGATTAGCGAACCAAGATCTATATCATCAGTTAATTTGGGAGAAAGAAAATTACTTTTTTGTTCTTATTTCAGCTTTTTCATTTAAATTTTTATTTTATTTCAGACTGAACTGGTGGGAGCTTTAAAGAGTAATCGACAAATTTGGTGTTTCAACTATACCGAAATCCCATGTGCTCAAAAAACAAAAATGTGCCGTTTTGGTGCTAAACTTTGCAAAATCGTTCTTTTTTTGTTCTTTTGACCTAGAGAACCGGTAAAGAACAAAAACGGAAAGGTTTTGCAAAGTTCAGGAACCAAAACGACACATTTTAAAGTTTAAGCACCAATAGTGAGAAAAGTTTTTTTTTTACATTTATCTATTTTGTAAACATGATATAAAATTCAACTTCGATCACTACAAATTTTTTTAACTTGAAGCAAAAAAAAAGTAGTTCAAAAATCTTGCAATTGTGAAGTTAAATTTTACATCAAGTATAAACAATAACAATAACATGAATGTAAAAAAAACTTTCTTACTATTGGTGCTTAAACTTTTAAATGTACTGCTTTGGTTCCAAAACTTTGCAAAATCTTTCCTTTTTGGTTCTTTACCGGTTCTCTAGGTCAAAAGAACCAAAAAGAAACGGTTTTCCAAAGTTTAGGCACCAAAACGGCACATTTTAAAGTTTGAGCACCAACAGTGTAGTATAGTTGAAGCATCAAATTTGCCGTTTACTCTAAATGAAACGATGATCGTGCTAAAGTCGTGCCAGAAAATCACTCTTGACTGTCTTTTTCGCTTATCTTTATTAATATCTACTTATGAGTCTTCTATGTTAGATTCAAATGATTTCTGTTGTTTTCGTCGGTTTTAGGAGTTTGATTTCGTAAGATGTTTCAGTTATTTCATCAATAAAATATAATTCTTTTGTCATAGCATGTAGTATTATTGTTATTGGAAATAATATATGATGTATAGTGACTATGTCAGATCGAGTATATTATTACATCTATAACATGTCAGTGCATCCTCTCATGATTATTGAAATTTTATACAGGATCCTCTCAAACTTGACATTGTTATCAGCTTCCATGATCATGAGTTTGATCCGAAATTTCACAGATGGTCGTAGGTATGCCCTGAAGCTTGCTCTTCAAAAATATAATTCCACTATGTTGGAGAAACTATGCACCTTGAACAATGAAAATTTCTCTCATGCATCCATTAGTTTTGTTAAGTTTTTCAATAATCTTTAAGAGGTTGTGTCTTATTGAAATATTTAATGGTCTTCAAATGCGATCTACTTCATTGACCGGGTTAGGTTTTTGTGCTCCACCTAGAAATTATTTCATTTATCTTCTATTTTCTCTCTGAAGCTCATACTCCATACCAGAGGTCCATCTACTCGACTTTCGTCTCTGTATAGCTCTTTTTGGGTCAACAAATATTCTTGAATTTGCTACGAAAAGTGCGTTCTACAAACTATTTTAATCAGTATGTTAAATTTCATTTTTTGTGGGGCAATTTGCATTTGTCTACAGACATTACAATTTTGCTACTTCTTTTTAATATCTTATGTTAACCTTTGATGCTGTAAATTTTTCAGGGTCTACCCTTTGCTTTTGCAATTTCCTCTTAGTATGCAGTGTTTATAAAACCAAGAAGATGCATTTTGTTTGGTCCTTTCTATGCCGTAGTTCTAAGAAGACATACGGATACATTTTGTTCATTGGTTCATCTTTTTATTTATGACAGCTGAGTTGTCCTTGGAGTTTCAAGATGGCACAACTACAGTTACTTGTAGTGTCTCTATATATGATTTGGTTCGACATACAATAAGGTTGGGGTAGGAAAACTGATGGATAAGGTATTTTTTTCCCTACATGGAAGAAGTGCAAGTGAAGGTCAAGTATCCCTTCCATTGTTTTCCCCTTCGTTTCTCGTTCTTTTGCCTGCGAATATTGCTTGTCTTCTCCCAGGTCTTTTCATGCCTAATGATGAGTTGTGTGATTATAACTGCATCTATCACATGAATCTTATCATATGCGACAGAAATAAATAGTTGAGATTCTTAATCTACTGGCCTGACTTCAATGTAATTAGGGAAGAATTGTGGTATGTTATATATTGTAAAAGATCCAGCAACGCATACTTCCATCCGTATATCATAAAAAATTAACAACTGTTAATAGTATTTATAAAATAATATTATTTTTTTGATACATAATTATGTTAGTTTATTAACCTATATTAATTATTATATATAAATAAGACATGTGCATTGCACGGGCAAAAAACGAGTTAGTATAAAATAAAAATGTGTCTGGTTAGTTGATTTACAATCTCATCTGAGGTTTATTTATCTAAACTTGTAATATACATGCATTTACAATTGTTATATATAAATGCATGTTAGATATCTCACGTACCAAACATATCAACTGTTATAAACTAACATTCAAAATTTTTAAACTCCTTTACCAAACAAGCTCCAAATGTTAAAACTCTACACCTAAATGCTAAAACATTAAACATAATCACAAAATCTCAAACAAGGATCCTAAAACCCCAAAATCCTGAATTTCTAAATCAATCCACAAAAGTTAAACCTGGAATCATAATACAATCAAACATAACTAGTATGTCTGTGCACTCAATGTGTGTGCAAACAAAATAAATGGCTCTACAAAAGTTATTGATGTTTAATAGAAAAAGAATTGATCGATAATTAAACGTATGGGAAGACTTATTTGAACCATTCTTCATTCATTGGTGGGTGGTTATACTTGTAATAACTTTTTATTATTAGTCTTCTAACGTGAGTTGATAATTTTATTTTCTTAATCGTTAATTGCTACTAAAATGTGATTGGTTAATTATGTTACACCAAACTGGCGGTTTTTCAGGGAGTACAGATACCAAAATGCTAACCTCGAAACTCTAACCGAAAAACCTGATATTATACGCCCTAAAACCCAAAACCCTAAATTATATTTCCCAAATGTTACATGATATACGATAGTATACTAAGAGGTTGTTTGGTTGGAGAGATGTGTTTAGATAATATTAGTTTATGTTGAGTTTATATATTGAGGCGTATGAGAGAGAAGGAGAATAAGCGGGGAGAGAGGAAGGGAGAGAAAGAGAGAGGGAGAGAGAGCAGAAGGGGGGAGGAGAGAGAGAGAAGGGGGATAATTTTTTTTTTAAAAAAAAGAACAAAAAAATAAATAATATTTAAAATAAAATGATAATTTTGTTCGGAAGGGGTGATATTAGCTAATGAGGGTGAGAGTTCCTTTAAATAATACCTTATAGGGGTATTATAAGGGTATTAATTAAACATCACCTTTAATAAATTATATCAAACACCACTTTAATTAATTCCAACCCTTCTAATCTCCCCTAGTACCCCCAGTCAGACACACTCTAAATCCTAAACTTTAATCATTAGTATGAAGCCCCATATACTAAAGCCTAAATTTTAGTGTGTAGCTTTGCAGATATATTTTACTATAAATAGATACGTTTTCCTTTACAATATATTGGAGTATTGGACTGTATAGGTTAACAATAAGAGATTGCTATTTTCCTTAAGAAAGAATGATTTAATTTTGCAGATATATTGTGCCAAAAAAATATTATGAGTGTCTCATTATGCTAGAGAATAACAAATGTAGTGTCATTTAAAAAGACAAGTTGCAAAAATAGATAAGTTTCTACTAATATTACAAAAATTGTTTTAAATTTTATATGTTGTATTTTTTTTCACTGCAAATATTTTTTAAATTTGCAACTTTTTTCCCAACAATACTCTAAATTAGCAAAAAAGATTCAATAATTATCTTTTACACACTTCTTTTTTATAGTGTTTATTACTCCAAGTTACGGATGTCTGAAGTTGATAAAACAAAAGGAAAAGAAAAACCAAACGAAAAAATGCAGAGCTTGGGTGGATTCAACTATGCACAAACTAATCACTGATGAAGAGAGGTAGGACTCCAAATTTTGTGTTGAAGAATGCAAATAATCTCGACGATCTGCAGTATTTCATCTTGTTAAACAGTCAAATACAAAATTAAAGTACCGTTAGAACATTAACTACGAAACATTATAGATCAAGCACCGATCAACAAGGAACATGCATAAATGTCAGGAATAGTGAAGAGCAAACTTATTTTTGTGAAGATAGCAAAAGTTAGCTTCGAGTTATTGCAGCCGTAAACTCGGGATCTTAGAGATGCGAAGGAGACAAGTAGTCGACTCCACGTATGATGAAGCAAGGAGGAAAAGCTAGAAGCTCTGTAGATTATCGGCGTAGCAAGAATATACACTAAGAACTTAAAAATGAGGACGATGGAGGTAGATAGATTGAGAGAAAACATACGCTAAGTCGTTTTCATTGAGAGAGAGAGAGAAAGTTAAAATCGATAATGATGATTCGAAGAAAAAAATCTGGGTAATGTGTCATTTGCTTAAGGAAGGTTTTGGATATTTTAAATCAATTCCGGGAATATTACTACGATATCAAACACTCCAGGGTTGATTTAACCCCAAGGATTTATACTCTAACACGAGAAAGAATGTTCTGGCACGCATGAAATTCTGACACGCACTGGAAGGTTCTCAGTCATAAAGGTACAAAATACTCACCATAAAGTTTATTAATTTTGGTGCGGTAAACTACTAAGTTTTTGGTACAACATACATGAAATATAATGTACAATCACAGGCAATTCAGCAGTACATTATACATAATATATTTGGTAAAACTTATTAGGATAAGTGTCTTTCGTTGAATGGGGAAACCGTATTTTCATATGTATATATGTTCAATTTTTTACCTTGTATCAGATTTGAGGGGTACACAATAATTATGATTTTATGTTACAAACCCCATGTTTCACTAGAATATGATAAATAATGTTGGAACTACTTTCTCCAACATTGTATAGATGTATGTTAACTTCAAATGTTTAGCTTATTATAGATTTTTCTTGTTTAATATATTAATTATTTATTGTTTTAGGGCTTCATATTTATTAGTTAACGCTCTAGACTCGTAATTTTATATGATATATGGATCGATATAATTTGGTACGGTAAACGTGCTTATCTTGGTACCACAAACTACGCAGAAGAGGTACACTACATCGCCACCATATGGTACGGCCAAAGAATAGTCAATGGTACATTATACACATCACATTTGGTACAAGCTATTAGAATAAGCTTTTTACGTCGCGTTTTAGATTAGTTTCGATACAAAACACTTTATAGTATACTTCAATATGTGGTAAGTATCATTTCATATCATATTTCAAGGGTTAACCCTCAAAATCGCGGATTTGTAGTTTGAACTCAAGCTACAATAGTAAGATGTTCTTACAAATATCATTTTCTTTTAAAAAAACTCCGGGTTTGGAATATAAAACAATACGTGTAAGGGTTTAACCATCAAATTTGATACCAAATGGAACATACAATATATATATATATGTGTGTGTGTGTGTGTGTGTGTGTGTGTGTAGTAAAATAGTTTTGCACGAAAAATTAACTCGAATGACAACGAAAAATGCTTACAAATAAGTTGTACCAAATATAACACGTGTAGTGTATCTCAAAGAAGCATGTGATTGTACCTTATAGTAGACATATACTTTACAACGATCATGCAGTTTATCCTACCAAGATAAATATTGAACCGTACCAAGTTAACAACAACTTCTGCACGTGTCAGAACTTTTTGTGTATGTCAGAACTTTCTGCCAATGTCAGAAATTATTCCATATACCGTTAAAAATGTCGTGCTGACGTTTTTGTATTTTACTTCTATTAGTACAACGTATCATATTAATGAATTTAGCGTACCATTTAGTTGGTTTATAGTGCACCTTGTACATAGTTATTGTAATATTTTGTTTAACATTGTTAATGTACCCAAAATTCCAACCATAAACAATTTAACTATAACACTATCTGTTATCATAATACATCCTACACCAAAAACATGTTATCAATATAAATATCCACAAACGAATAACATAAATGTAACATATGGCTGTGTCATAATACAGACAAAAAGAATTGAACTAACAACACAATGATTGTATTATGTTGTACCTCATATATCAAACCTAAAAATTACACAATCACTACGGGAAAAATTACATGCTATTTCTTACACAACATTCAACAAATAAACATAGTCTCAGACAATAAACAACATCTAACAAATAAAATTACAGTTATGATTGCATCATCCTCATATGATTGCATTCTCCTCCTCGTCCTCCTCTTTTCCATCATACATAAAGATATTCTCGTGCCTTACCACCACCGGACCCTAAACAGCAACTTCATCACGTGTCTCGGCATCAACTCGTTCCTTCATGGATAGAAGTGAGAACAATCGACATCAATCGCACCTCTGCAAGTCCTCGTCGATCATAACTCATTTATCCACCCAATTGAACAAATCAAATTGAGTCTTCTTTGTAGCTTCGCGTTGCTCACTCGTCATCTTATTCTTTATGTCAATCAACCTTTGATCGAAATAAAAAAATATAACATTGGATTGAATTTGCATATCATGTCATTAATGCATAAGCGGAAAACGATAATCGCAACATAATCAAACTATATTATCATTTTGTCCAAACATGAAATACGAATCTACCTATGCATATTGTACCATTATAATGTATCTTTACTAATTTGCAAGCAACATGTAACTAAAATAAACACACAATATATCAAAAGTAAGATAAAACCCCTAATTGAAAACCAAAAGTGCCCAAAAAAACAAGCAACATACCCAATTTAAGCTAGCCCTAATCTAGTAGCAACCTAAATAATCGCGAAGTTAAGCTTAGAATACGCAATATCGAGACCAAATTAACTCAAATCTAGACCTAATAACTCGAATTGTGCAGTTAACCGAAAGCTAATGGAAAAATTATCGATTTCGAGACATCTGCGATGATTTGGTTTAACGTTTTGGGTTAGATGGTTTGAAACTAATACAACACGTACCGGGTCAAACGAGAGAGGATATCATTAATCGTTCCATGGACGTGCATATTTTTCGTGACCGTTCAATTATGGCGTTCGATTTGAGAGAATTGTAGTGAGATTTTGTTTCTATTGTTTCATGAATACAGAAGTGGGACGTTTTCTTTTTGGGTTTTTTTGTTTAAATTAAAATCTAGTTAGATCGCTATGATGTAAGTAGTAAGTGGCATTTTCGTCCAATTGGTTCTTATGTGTATGAAAAGTTTTCATTTGGTCCTTAAAAGATAGAAAACCTAACACGGGGAGTTATTAGAACTGTCAAAACGGGCCGTTGGGGCGGGCCGGCCCGTTGCCCGCCAATTGGCAGGGCGGGTACGGGCAGGCCCACCCTAAAAAGGTGAACTTAGGGTTCGAACCCACCATCTTACGTGTAGAATACTATTTTCTTACCACTAGACCATTGTCATATTTATATAATTTCTCATATATATTATATATATTTAAAAAATATTTATTTATTTATTTATTTATTTTTAAAAAAAGGGCGGCAGCACGCGGGCTTACCCGCCCCACCCCGCTCAGGCCCGCGGCGGGCCTGATATTTCCAGGCCCAACCCGCCCATTTGGCGGGCGCAGGATGGCCGGCCAGCGGGCCACATGCCCGTTTGATAGCTCTAGGACTCCAAATACAGATTTTTCTTGAGCGCACATTTAACCTACTAGTGACAATAAATAGTTCGACTAAAACCAATAAAGTATTGTATGTTCTAGTTAATTAACTCCTTATTAATCAGATATTGAGTAATGAAATGGGAACAATTATAAATGGAATTAATTCTTGAAAGAAGCCACCAAATAAAATTTGCATTACACATTGCCAAATGGGTGAAAATTGATGGGATGATGACGACGACGGATATAATAGATAGCAAAGACATGCGCGGTATTAGCAAGATTCAGAATGCGAGGAACTTGGCAACAATTGGATCCCAAACGGTCACCAGGCTCTTCATTTTGGTCTGGAAAACATCTGCATCGGCATTTTGGTGCTTGTCCAACCACTCCATAGCAGCTTTTATCTCGTTTTCTATTTTCTTGATGTCGGTAGAGTCGATGTTCAAAGCAGATTTTTTGTTAAAGAAAGTAGCTCTCGTCCCATAGATATAATTCTCAAGCGAATTTATGGCGTCGAATCTCTTCTTAAGCTCCTCATCGCCTTTCTTGAACCTCTCAGCCTCCTCCAGCATCCTATTGACCTCATCGCTCGTCAGTGCACCTTTGACATTGCTGATGGTGATCATGTTCTTTGCACCACTTCCCTGATCCCAAGCAGATACGTTTAAGATTCCATTTGCATCGATATCAAAGCACACTGTAAGCTTAGGAACACACCTCCAAGCAGGAAGAATACCAGACAGAGTAAATTGGCCCAAAAGAATGTTGTCGCTAGCTTTAGCCCTTTCACCCTCATACACTGAGAATAGTGCACTAGTCTGGTTATCAATAGCAGTCGTCAAACCGTGCTCTTTACGTGCTGGAATTGTCGTGTTCCTGGGAACTACGACGCACAATTCATCCGTCTTGACTAAGACACCAAGAGAAAGTGGGGTGACGTCCCACAGCACAAGGTCTCGGATCTCGCAACTGCCATGGCCACTAAGAATAGCTGCTTGAACAGCAGCACCGCAGGCTACGGCTTCGTCAGGGTGAATGCTTCTGCACAGCTGCTTCCCGTCGAAGAAATCTTCAAGCAATTTCTGCACCTTTGGGATTCTTGTGGAGCCACCAACGAGCACCACCTCATCGATACGATTCTTCTCCATCTTGGCATCATTCAAACACCTCTCCACGTGTACGATGCATTCCTGAAACAAGTCCCTGTTGAGCTCCTCGAACTTGGCACGTGTTATCGTGGAGTGAAAATCGATTCCAGTGCATAAATTATCTATTGCAATAGTTGCGTGTGCCATAAAAGACAGATTCCTCTTCGCGGTCTCGCATGCGGTCCTCAACCTCCTCAATGCCTGAGGGTTGTCGCTGATGTCCCTTTCGTGCTTCCTCTTAATTTCTTTGACGAAGTGATTCACCATTCTGTTGTCGAAATCCTGGCCTCCGAGGTGGGTGTCGCCCGCGGTCGCCTTAACCTTGAAGACACTATCGGTCATCGCGAGGAGAGACACATCGAAAGTGCCACCGCCAAGGTCGAAGATAAGCACAATCCTTTCAGTAAGGATAGTTGACGACATTGATTTGTCGAGACCATAGGCAACGGCTGCGGCTGTAAGTTCAACTATGATACGCAAGACTTCGAGGCCAGCAATGATTCCAGCATCCCTCGTCGCCCGCCTCTGGGTATCGTTGAAGTAGGCTGGTACGGTAATAACAGCCTTCTTTACTGGAGAACCGAGATAAGCTTCTGCAATCTCCTTCATCTTTGTGAGGACCATCGATGAAATCTCTTCAGCAGAAAATTGTTTCTCTTGGCCTTTGCATGTAACCCCAATCAAGGGCTTATCATCCACAGAGACGACCCTGAATGGCCAAAGCATAATATCTTTCTGGACAAAAGGGTCGCTGAATCTTCGACCGATCAACCTCTTTGCATCTGCAACGTTGTAAGTTGCTTTGTTAAAGCAACCTCTCATAAGAATAATCATAAAAAAAACTCATTAAGAATATATCACATTTAATACCCGCCAGTATTGCAATAAAAAAACCCTCCAAAAACGCCATAAACAATATAATATATATTACTTAATATTGGAGTTTTCCTGCAGTATTTGATGAAAGAATAAACCAACAAAAGATGATATTTATCACCATAAACAGTGTTAACTGGGTTGAAGTGCGCAAGATTCTTGGCTCCATCGCCTACAAGACGTTGAGTTTCGTTGAAAGATACGTAAGAAGGCGTAATGCGATTTCCCTGATCATTGGGTATGACCTCAACACGATCGTGACGCCACACTGCTACGCAAGAGTAAGTGGTGCCCAAATCAATTCCGACCGCCGTGCCTTCACGATTTTGTCCAGACATGATCGATAATAATTATCTATACCACTAGTGGATTATGGAGAAATATAGGAGAAGTATGTATCGTACTTTTTAATGTATAATGTATATATCATGGGGTAATGAAAAGAGGAAGAGCAAAAGCCCGTTTGGGGTTTCGAGCTGGGCAAACGAAGAGTCAATGGTTTTAAATTTTTTGTTCGAGAGCCGAACTTATTTTTCAACTAGTATTTCAACCACTTGTGTGCATTATATATTATTTTATATTTCAATTTATTATTTAAATTTTTAAAGTAACTTCTAAATAAAAGATAACGGAATTAGCCAAAATCAGTTTTTATTTTATTATTTTGTAACATGGGTATTTATTTTTTATTAACTATTAATTGTAGAAAAACTTTGATGGGTTATTAGATACATCAAATTAACAGATTTTAACTTGCCTTGATCATTAATAAAAGATTAGTAATTTATGCACACTCCATGCGTGTGCAACGATGATTAATCCGTAATTTATGAAATGCGTATTAAATTATGTTGATTTATTCTTATTCATGCTTGTTTTTTATTTCGAAAATGGTGGAAGAATAGCTTTTAGAAATATGTTGTGGATGATAGTAACTTCTATACATCCATGTATCGTGTGTAATGTTTTTTTTCATTATTATATATTAATAAAATGGTGGAAGAGTGTAGTTACTCGTTCATGATACATAGTGGGTTAAATATTTAGCTTTTTTATTAATTATTAATTAAAGGAAAATTTTGATTGGTTAATAATAATACACTGAATTGCCCTCACAATTAATAAAGAGTATAGATTATAAATAGAGTAATTCTATTCAGGGATAATTGCAAATTTGGTCCCTCGCTTATAGGGCTATATCATTTTTAATTCCTTGAAACCACATTCATTAATATAAGTCCCTCATTTTCTAGCCGTTAATCAATTTTAATATTTTCCGTCAACTTAAACCGGGTTGACGGTCAAGACTAACGGAATTTACCGTTAGAGGCTTTAAATATCAAGAAACAAAGAAAAACTATTTAAATATTAAAATCAAAATCAAGAACGAAATTAAACTAAAAAATAATTAAAAACCGAAATTAAAATTTAGAAATTAGAAATATAATTCAAATAAAATAAAAAACGAAACTAAGATTTAAAATTAAACATGAAATTAAAATTAATAAAATAAAATATAATTAAAAACAAATTAAAACTAAAAAAGCTAAAAATAAAAAACAAAGAAAAATAAAAAAATAAAAGTTTCAGCGTTTTCCAGATCAATCAGCTCTCTCAAAAAAAAATAATTCCCCAACAGTCATCTCCTCTGCGAAGTGATCAAGAACACCATTTCGTCACTGTCACGGTAATCTCACGAACACCACTTCACATGTTTCTCTAACACGGTTGACAACGATTACTCTACTTCATTGACTGGTGTTCGCAAAGTTCTAACATCGATGTCGGAGGAGACAGAGGAGTTGATTTCTCTGTCCAAGAAAGGAAACAGGATCAGGGATACGTCAAAGAAAAGAGCCATTGATCACTCCGCAAAAGAGATGACTGCTGAGAATTTTTTTTTGTAGAGAGGGGATTGATCGTGGAAGAAACAAAATTTTAAATTTTTAAATTTTAATTTATTTTATTATATTTTTAATTTTTAAATTTTAATTTCGTTTTGAATTGTATTTTTAATTTTAGTTTCGTTTTTTGTTTTTATTTTTATTTTAATATTTAAGAATTTTTTTTTAATATTTAAAATCACTAACGGTCAATTTCGTTAGTTTTGACAGTCAACCCGGTGAAAGTTTGACAGAAAGGACTAAAATTGATTAATGTCTAAAAGCTGAAGAACCTATATTAATGAGGTGTATTTTCAAGTGACTAAAAGTGATATAGAGAACCAAATTTGCAATTATCTCTTTACGAAGTAAAACACAAATTTCAAGAGCACAAATTTAAACATGTTATATTCTCTCTTCTTTTATCATGGGTGCCGCCATGCAATAGTGACCCCACTTTTCATAATATTTTTTTTTTTGCAAATATCTCGACGTGGGAATCATTATTTCTTTGTACATATTAGCACATGAATATTATTTGTATTTATTATGTATTTGATTAATTCAACCCCTAAATATTTATCCTGCCAATGTTTATTTAAGTCATCTACATGAGGTTAATAAGAAATATTTGAATTACAAACAATTAATTAATTATATTATTTTTGGAAATAAAATATTATTTTAGGAAAATATTATTTTCAAAAAAAAATTAGCATTGTTCTCCAAATTTTGTTATATTGAATCCTAGCTTATATTTTGGTTATTTTGAGGGTTGTGTCCAATGACTATATATAATTTTTAATTGAGTAGTTTTTTTCTTATATTTATTAAGAATATGTAAGACAAAAACTGTTTTTCCATTGTTTAAGTCTATTTGCATAAGTTAATTAAAATTTTTTAAATACGTAAATATCAATGTTGATAAATTTACAAAGGGAATTTGTGTAAACTGTAGTAAATCTGAAAATATGTATATAATAAATTAATATGTACTGAATTCGATGTGTTAATTTAAAATAAATTAATCAATACATGCTTAAAGTTATGTTGATGAATGAAATGTATAGAAAAGGGAGTTTTACCAGTTTCAATGTTGTTTTCAACTCAAAGGAGCGTGAATAGCAATACCCTCTTCAACATCCAAGATTTACTTTCTTCTTACAAGATATCTAGTTTGTGCAAAAATAATTTTGCATCCCTTAATCGAAATAAGAGATTGAAACTCAATACAAATTTTTTTTGAAATAATTTGAAGTTTCACATAAAACCGGTGAAGTTGGTCGTATTATCCTTGTTTAAAAATAATTATAAGAGGATTTTGCAACGAAAGCTTTATGAAATCTGCTACTTTTGACTTACGCTTTCATATGACGGAGTTAATTACGAATATAGCCATTTGACAAACTGTTATTTACAAAAATATGCATCGTGTGTGTTTTGTTAGATAAATAGGCATCATTTTAGTTTGTTTCCCTTTTTTGAGTTAATTTTATTATATATACATATATTTCCAAAAATAGGCATCTTAATCAAATTAATGATATGAAATAAGAAAGTAAACATATGATAAATAAAATAAGTTAAACACATGATCCGTATTTCGTTAATTTTAATTTTCTCAATATGCTATGTATTAGTGAATTTCATATAATCATTTTCGCAAGTTACAAACTGGTTCAGAATCGACATCAATCTGGTAACCAAAAGAAATAAATAGACTTCGAGAAAAATCGAAACAAGAACAAAAATCAGTAGCTTTAATATATAAAATTTAAATTAATAAATAATTTAATATATAAATTTATGGGCGGAACCGGCCCGGAATTAGATGTGGTTCCACAACTTATTTCGAATCAATTCTTGATTTTTGCTCCGAAAGTAGAATCGAAATCGACTCGATAATGACGAAGCCGAACCGAACCGAACTTTTGGTGTCATTTATTGAGGGTACTCAAAGGTAAATAATGAACTGCGACGCTAACTTTCAGTTAACTGAAAGTCTTTGTTTAAAAATTTTGAAACCAAATACCAAACCGAAATTTTTTATTCATTTTTATTTTTACCTAACTTTTTCGATTTCGCTTCGATTTAGTTAACCGGCCGAAAATTTAATTTAAAAAATAAATAAATTTTTATATTACTTATATAGTTATAAATATATAATATCGTATATTACTGAAAATATAAAATAAAATTTCCATTATTTGGTTTCGGACATAACCGAAATAAATTTTGTTATAAAAAATTACAACTAAAATTTCGATGTTTGGTTCGCTCAATTAACAAAATTATGAGCACTATAATCATTTATACAGTTAATTTAACTAAAAAATATACAAAGATATATACAAGCAATAAAAAAATTTATGAAAATAAACTAGAAATAAAATTATGCCTATCTTTGAAACAATTTACACAAAGTGCCTATTTCTGTAAATTACTTTACAATGGATGTCTATGATTGTAAATGGCCTCGATGTAAGCGGAAGTTATAGTTATTTGTGTTTCTTCGGAATCTAGATATGTTGAGATAATTATTACGATTTGTCTACTCGAATATGTTGAAGTTAAGATTTTGTGCTGCTTTTTTTGTCAAAACTGTTCGGTGTTCAACTTCCTCTTCACTGTACCATTTGAATGTTTGGTTTCACTGAGAAACGACAGAGATATTGAGTAAATGCTTGTTGGCTTTTCTGGAACATATGAGAGTTTGAAGGGAGAATGAAAACAGAGAATATAAAGCAGAGAAAGCACTTATCGCAGCGTTTTCTTTAGACCAAACATAATTTCATTTATACATACAGATTGAGCTCATACCTCTAGTCTAGATGGGGTAACTAATAACAAAAGTTCCAACCATGAAACTATATTTCAAGGCATGGTGTCCATGCCTTCACAATACGAAACATCATCATAGCATTAAGGAAAATATTAGAAATAAACTGTTAATGTTGAAGACATTAACATTGATAATGTTGGGACAACATTTCAGTCAACATTGTTGTCTGTGAATGTGTCCGACTTATGTTTTATCTTTCATGCCCAAAACACGTTTTAATAGATAACGTGGTTTTTATTAGTGTCATGCAGGTCTTGGATAAGGGATGAAATGATTCAAAACGTGTGGATTGCGTGTGGATAAGCTGGAGCGAAATTAGGAGTGGAAGCATACTAAAATAGGAAGATTGGAGCTCAAGTCAATACCAAGTCATTTTGAGCTGATCCGAATTTACTCTCAACGGTCACACCTATCTTAGTGGACGCGGTGGAAGTTAGTTGAGGCGACCAAGTCTATTGAGAAGTAGTCAAAGTCGAAGACTTATAAAAGGGGACCTCACTTAACCATATCGAGTAGCGAGGGTGGCGAGAGATAATAGCCCGAGAGATATGAGATTTGATGAGAAAAGTTTGAGTGAGCTTGAACTATCACGAGAGTCTTTTTTAGACTAGTGTTTCTATTTTGCAAAAGTCGAAAGACTTTGTAGTTTGGTAGAATCTCTGTGGATTCGATTCATTTTCTAGGCTTGTTTTTATAATCAATTTTTATAGTGAAATTTCGCCTTGAGACACGCAGCAAGTTTTTATAACTTGCTGCAAAATTTACATCTCGTGTTTATCAGTTTTTGTTACAAAGTAATTTACATATTCCGATGTGCGCTTTTGTGTTGGAACGAATGTTTCCTCAACATTAGTTCCAACATTTAGGTTACATTTTACTACTTAGTTTACATCCATATCGGGACACAACCACCATCAAAGTGGTATCAGAGCCTCCGCTTGACGTTACTAAGCGTTCTTAATCCTCTACTATGGATATTACAAGCTCAAACCATTTCGGCAAGGTTCCCGTGCTAGATGGAACCAACTACGCCTATTGGAAAGTACGTGTGCGCCAGTGCATCAAATCGATCGATACGCGAGCGTGGGAAGCTGTGCTCAATGGATACACTCCACCTCGAACTGCCCCAGACGCTGATGGAGAAGTCGTTGACAAACCAATCGACGAATGGACGGTCCCTGAGAAAAACGCTGTCGAGTTCAACGATAAAGCCCTTAATGCCATATTCTCCTCGGTCGACATCTTCATGTTCAAGATCATTCAAAACTGTACAGCTGCAAATAATGCATGGACTTCAGAGGTACTGCGAAGGCGATGCAAGTGTGAGGGAAACCAGACTGAGGCTCCTCTACAATCAATTCGAAGACCTCAGAATGAAGGAAGATGAAGACATCACCACGTATTTCGGGAAAATACTGACGATCTCAAGCGAATGTGCCAGCCTAGGAGATCCAATCTCGAATAAGGTATTGAATTCTAAAGCAGTACGTACACTAACCGAAAAGTTTAATGTGAAGGTAGCGGCGGTCGAGGAAGCACACAATTTGGCCACGATGGACTTCAACACATTGATGAACATCATGAAGAATTTTGAGACCAATCTCGACGTCCAAAGGAGGGCTTCTCGCGGCAAAAGCCTCGCTCTAGCCAGTCAGCTCTCTAAGTTTCAAGCTGAGGATGAATCTGATGATGAGGATACGGCCTTGTTCGTGAAGAAATTTAAGAAGTTCCTCAAGACGGATGAGACGTTGGCCCAACATTCAAGAAGGGCCAGAGTTTAAATGAATCGATGTCTGCTCCACCGTTCTTCAAACGTAACCCTGATGGAAAGAAAAAGAACATCAACTGGGATTCAGTGAGATGTCATGCTTGCAAGGGTTGGGGACACTTTGCCAATGAATGTGCAAATACGCTCGCAAACGTGGGAAATCACTTTGGGTCGATCTTTCCGATGATGAAGATGAAGAACAGGTTCCTAAGGAGTCAAGGCAATCATCAGTAACCATTCAATCCTTCTCAGACAACGAAGAAGAAGAAGATCATCAAATCGACTTCAATGTGGCAACTGATGTTGAGTCAACATTAGACCCAACATCTGAGAAACAAATTATTTTCGATTATGATGACTCAAACTGTTTTGATGGGTATTTAAGTTTTGATGATGCAGGATTAGAAACTATGTTCTTGAAGAAATTCAGACAAATGATGTCTTCAAACTACTGTCCGCGAAATATGAGAAAGAAAAGGCGAAAAACTCGGAACTCAATGATATCGTGAAAACGCAGAACGAGGAGAATGAGAAAAGCGAAAACATGGTCGAAAGCCTACTTGAAGGGATGAAAATTGGAAGCCATACTGACACGAAAAGACGAAGAAATCGACAAGCTTCAGAAGCGACTAGACGAGGCCGATGAGACGTTCTCAAAAATGAATAAGGGTAAATCGACCCTTGATGAGGTATTATCGTTAGGTATTTTTTATAAGCATGGTCTAGGATACAATGCTCAGCCTCCTCTTGATGTTCTTTATCCTGTGACTCATGATAAACCTAAGATTGTGTTTGTTAATGAAAACTCGAAACCTCGAACTTTAGTGAGACCATGATTATTAAAAAGAGTACTAAGCATGCTGCCAGTAAGTCTAAGTATAGATCATTTAAGTGTCATCATTGCATGGAGCCTGGTCATATCAAGCCTTTTTGTTGGAAATTAAAGGGGGAGATTTCGAAGAAATCTATGTTGGCTGAAATGTCCTCCAACATTCCCCTCAACATTGAGAAATCAGTGTTGAAAGGTGTATCTGGAGACCAGTTAACGCTCCTTCATGTTCTGGTAAACACAATGCTGTTTTGTCATCTAAGAAAGTTTGGGTAGAGAAATCCGTTCATAAATGCAATGTAGTTTACACCTCTTTGCGAGCTAACGTGACAGGTTCTTGGTACTTTGATAGCGGATGTTCCCGACATATGACGGGTACCAAAGAGTTCCTAATCGACTACCTACCGTTAAGCAGCGGATCAGTAACGTTCGGAGGAGGTGTGAAAGGGCGGATTCTCGGTCGTGGCAGATTGAACGTGCATGATTTCCCGAAGCTAAGCAACGTCCTTCATGTCGACGGGCTTGTGGCTAATTTGATTAGCATAAGTCAGCTTTGCGACGACGACCTTGCGGTTAGATTTAATAAGGAATGTTGTGAGGTTTTTAACAACAAGTGTGTTCGAGTTATGGCAGGAAAACGATCGAGTGACAACTGCTATCCAGCCGGCAACAAATCCGGTTCGAAAGACTTGTGCCAACTCTCAAAGGCTGAGGACGAGGTGATTCTTTGGCATTTCAAACTAGTCCACGTCAACTATAGAACACTGGAGCAACTTATCAAACATGATGCAATCAGAGGCATTCCGAAGCTTAAGGAGTTTGGTAAGGTTGTGCGTGAGTCATGTCTGAAGGGTAAGCAAGTGCATTCTAGTCATAATGTTGACCAACATGCTGCCCAACATTTTAAAACTGCTCACTGTTTTCAGTTAATTCATATGGATTTGATGGGACTGATGGAAGTAGATAGCATTGGTGGTAGGAAATATGCTTCTGTGCTTGTTGATGACTATTCTAGATATGCATGGATCTTCTTGCTTAGGGAAAAATCTGAATCGTTCGACTTTTTCAAAACTTTCTGTGCTATGGTTAAGAATAATTTAAGTGCTCATATATTTCGCATTAGGTCTGATCATGGTAGAGAATTTGAGAATCAGTTGTTCAATGAATTATGTGATAGGAAAGGCATTATTCATGAGATCTCCTAAGACGCCCCAACAAAATGGGGTGGCCGAAAGGAAGAATAGGACATTGCAAGAAATGGCACGTGTTATGTTACAATCTAAGAGTCTTTCTAAGAGATTTTGGGCTGAAGCGTTGCATACCGCATGTCACATTTCGAATCGTGTATATTTTCGGCAAGGTACTAAGAAAACGTCGTATGAATTATTGAATGGGAAAAAGCCGATTGTCAAGTATTTTCATGTCTTTGGATGCTACTGTTACATGCTTAATGATCGTGAATACTTGACCAAATTTGATTCGAAGAGTGATAAATGTATCTTCCTAGGTTACTTCTCTAATAGTCGTGCATATCGAGTTTACAATTTGCGATTGAAATCTATTCAGGAATCGGTGAATATTGTGTTTGATGATGCTACTGGCCTTAGCAGAAATGCTTCACAAGTTGATATTTCAGATGTTATCCAAACTGTTGATGAAACAGAAGAGAATGTGGATGAAAATGTTGAGTGAACACCAGACTCAACATCTGCACCTGAACAGAACGATGAGGAAGGACCCAGCGAAGTTCAAAGAGATCCCCCACCTAAGATACAGAAAGACCGTCCCACAGACTTAATTATCGGAAATATGAACGAAGGAAGGAAAACTAGAGACATGCCACGCAAGGACTACAAATCTATGGTAAGGAACGTATGCATGAACTCCGTATACGCCGAGGTACGTTTTAATTGCTTTGTGTCTAATGTAGAACCCAAAAATGTGCTTGAAGCTCTCAAGGACAATTTTTGGATTAATGCGATGCAAGAGGAACTCTTGCAGTTTGAGAAAAACCAAGTTTGGACTTTGGTTCCACGACCAAAAGACATTAATGTCATAGGCACGAAGTGGATCTTTAAGAACAAATCTGATGAACTTGGTAGGGTTGTTAAGAACAAAGCGCGATTCGTAGCCCAAGGCTATACACAAGTCGAGGGAATAGACTTTGATGAGACGTTTGCTCCCGTGGCTAGGCTAGAATCAATTAGGTTGTTATTGGCTATTGCATGTTAGCTTAACATCACGTTACACCAAATGGATGTTAAGGGTGCGTTTTTAAATGGGTATATTGATAAAGATATCTATGTTGAACAACCTAAGGGATTTGAGGATCCACATTTTCCTAACCACGTGTTTAAGTTGCAGAAAGCGCTGTATGGACTGAAGCAATCACCTCGAGCTTAGTATGATAGGTTAACGACATTTTTACTTGAGTTTGGGTTCGTGCGAGGAGAAGCAAATCGCACTCTCTTTGTGACAAGAGTCGGTGCTGATATTCTTATTGCCCAAATTTATGTAGATGATATAGTTTTTGGCTCTAGTTCGCAATCTATGTTAGATCAATTCGTACATGTCATGAACTCCAATTTCGAAATGAGCATGATTGGGGAACTAACTTTTTTCTTAGGTTTCCAGATTAAGCAAAGCAGCGATGACATATTTATGTCTCAGGAAAAATACGCGAAGAACACCGTAAAGAAGTTCGGGTTGGATACGGCAAAGGTAATGAAAACTGCTATGGGTTTAACACAAAAGGTAAGTAAAGACAATGTTGGACAGAATGTTGACCCCACATTATATCGATCCATGATAGGCAGTTTATTATATTAGTAGACCCGACATCATATATAGCGTATGTGTATGTGCTAGATATCAGTCTGAGCCTAAGGTTTCCCACTTAAATGCTGTTAAGCGTATACTTCGATATGTGAGTGGTTCGTGTAGCCTCGGGTTATGGTTCTCTAAAGATACTGATACGAGTCTTGTAGGCTACAGCGATGTTGATTGGGCAGGTGACGAGGATGATCGCAAGAGCACAAGTGGCGGCTGTTTCTTCATAGGTAACAATTTGGTTGCATGGTATAGTAAAAAGCATAATTGTGTGTCTTTATCTACTGCTGAGTCTGAGTATGTTGCGGCGGGTAGTTGCTGTACGCAATTGATGTGGTTAAATAGCATGTTATGTGACTATGGGTTAGAGTGCGAATCTGTCCTCATGTATTGTGATAACCTTAGTGCCATTAACATATCTAAGAACCCTATTCAGCATTCACGCACGAAGCATATAGATATAAGACATCATTTTCTGAGAGATATGGTAGAGAAAGAATTAGTTCATATTGAGCATATAGACACGAAACATCAGTTAGCTGACATTTTCACGAAAGCATTGGATTTTCAAAGGTTTTCGGACCTGAAAAAGTCCATAGGTTTGCAGCAGTCTGTCTGAATGTTGGTCCAACATTTGGATCAACATAGCATATGTCAAATTCGATAGTTACTGCTTTAATGTTTGATTTAATTTTCTTCTCTGTCTTCCGGTGAAATGACTCGATCCTTCTTGACAGTCTTCTGAAATGACCCAATCCCTTGCATATAAGCCTGCTCATAAACCTTTTTATAGGTATTTGGTAATAAGTATCCCTAGGTACACGGCATTCGCGGTGACGATGTACTCTTTGCGACAAAAAGCCAAACCTTGATGTTTAGGGAATACGGGCAATGCACAATAAATCAGATAAAATAAAAAAAAAATTTAAAAAAAAGGAAAAAATAAAGGGAAAAGGGCAGAAAATGAAAGGGAACTAGTTTGAGAGGGTCGAGCAGAAAAGTCTAGGATCACGGAGTAAGAATGTTGAATCGTATGTTGGGGCAACATGTGTAACTGTCAGTATGATCATGCTATATTTTCTGTACTTTCGTATATATGCATTAGTCTTTTGTAGTGCATTTGTTAGTTTAGTGTGTCTAGTTTAGATATCTCTCATAATTGCATTAGAATTTCTTGAAGAACAGCTTAGCTACGCGTGTCTCAAGTGCTCATCTCAGTCACCAAATCGGTTAGTCTTGCTTGAACCTACTATGATTTTTGACTTGGTATTTTTGGTTAATCATGACTTAATCTGCTCCTATATTTTCGTGTGACTTAATCTCTCATTTACTATTTTAGGCTCCAACGGCTACTTTTTACCATTTACTCACCTTGATGTGGCCGTTTCTTCAAAATTTTACCGTTGGATTTCTAGCTCTACTTATACCTTGTTTGGCACGCTTTGAACACTCCACAAACCCTAATAGCTTAATCTTGCTCCCTGATCTTTCTAAACATATTTCAGTTACGCAATTTCATCTTCTTATTTTACTATGTCGAACTCACCCAATTTTGAAGAGATGGTTTTCCCGTTCCACTGGAAGTAGCTCTGCCGCCGCTTAATAGTACTGAAGGAGGGCCATCTCAACCAGCTCAGGTCGAAGAACAAACGTAGGCACCGTCGGATGCTCACCCAGAACCGGCAAACCTAATTTCCGAAGAAAATCCTGAGATGCCGAGTGATGCCCCTGAAAACCCGATGAATGAGGGCAACCCAAACTCTGACCAAAGCTCAGATGATGTGCCCATTCGTGATGCCTTTAATGTCCCCAAGAAGAGGCGCAGTCAAAGGAGAGCATACCCTGTTCGTGCAAAGAGCCCTAATCCGGTGTTGATTCACATTTCGTCCTCTTCCAGTCAATCTACCAACGAGATGATTGATACCCAGACCTACGCCGACTTTGACTCACCTGTCATCGACGTTCAAGTCTTAGGGGGAGATGGGTCGTCTTCATCTAAAGACACTGAAGACAATTTTGGTATGGATATCCCCCTTAAAATTGTGATGAACAGGTTGAAGAAACGGGCGGGGAAACGGCCTATGGGATCAAATGCACGACCTGTGAAAAAGGTTCGGGTCGTTGAGACTTCCCTACCCGAAGGTGATAAGCTCGGCGGCCACTATATCCACCCTGAGACCAATGTTGAAACCGGTGCCAGTCCAACAAATGAGGCCACAATGCCTGCTGACGATGAGCTCAACCTGGCAGACGACTCGGACTGGGATCTCTCATTGCCTCCCAGAAAGTTCTACTCTCAGAAGAATGAGGACTTGTGGGCCTCAATTAGCCAACGATCCCTGAATATCGAAAGGGTCGTAGACGTGGCAAGTTTTCGGAGTACGGAGTCCTTCAGTTCCTTGAGTCGCGACACCTAGCAAAGTCGGTCCGATGCTTCGGCGTCTACTGTGATGAGGCAGTAAGGGAGGTATACTCTAACCTTTCTGCTCGAGTTAATGAAGTAGACTCTAGGAAGTATGGTCGTGTGTATTTTCGGGGACAAATTCATGATTTTTCTGCGAGGGCGATCAATGAGTTTCTAGGTACTCCTGATGTTCAGTCTGATTATGAGTGTGACTTTGATGAAGTAGCTGTGTTTATTACGGGGGGAGTGAAAACGAAATGGGAAAGTAGTTTTGGGGGAAAGCATTTAACCTCTCTTTAGGCAGTCTTATTTAAAGTAGGAATCTGCAATTGGCTTCCCACGGCTAATGATAGTCGTGTGGCAAGGCCAATGGCACAACTCCTCTATGCTCTTGGAAATAATTTACCGATCAACTGGGGCGAATTGATCCTGAATCAAATCGCATACCAAGTTGAAAAGAGCGGGAAAGGCCCTATGCCCTTTCCTTGCCTCATTTGGTCGATGCTGCTGCGAGGAGGATATGAGCCAACTCGAAGAGATGTGATCTTCCGCCAGACTCAACCGTTCCCCATTCTAGGCAATCATCTCACTGGTCTTGAAAGGGTAGTTGATCTACCTTGGCAAGGACTCCAGAATGTTGATCAGCCTGCGGCTTCAACATCTTCTTCAACATCTCAGCTGGAAAAGGCAATTCAGACACTTGATGCTTCAATTGCTGCCTTGATAGCTCAGAGGGACATACTAAGGGATCTACTTTCTTCCCAAAAAGGGGGAGAAGCAGAAGATGGTGCAAGAGCAGAAGATGGTGCAAGAGCAGAAGAAGAAGAAGGTGGAGAAGTTCGAGCTGAAGAAGATGGTGCGGCAGTTGCAAGTGAGCGAGATGAGGCAGAACAGACAGGGGGAGTTCATATGGAGACCAGACCTGCTGCTGAAGCTGGAGATGAAGTGGAGTCAAGTCAGAGTCCAGCGTTTTAGACCTTAGCTGGTCTTAATCGTTTGTGTGCATGCGTTTTTTAATTTTGTGTTTTGCATGCCTGATCTGACTTTGTGCAGATACCTTAGCTAGTCTTAATCGTGTGTGCTGCATGCGTTTTTTGATTTTGTGTTTTGCATGCCTGATCTAACTTTTTGCAGGTGTTTAATCTCAGACCTCTAATCGGCTTGTACTAAGTTCTGGTCCTTTGAATAGTTTATTGGCTATTCTGTTTGTGTTTACTCTAACCACTTTTTTGTGTTTTGTGGTTGAGCAGACTTTGCCTTCAGGGGGAGTTTCTTTGGTTATAACTTCTGCGACGGTTTTGGGAAGAAAGATAAAAAGGGGAAGATTGTTAATGTTGAAGACATCAACATTGATAATGTTGGGACAACATTCCAGTCAACATTGTTGTCTGTGAATGTGTCCGACTTCTGTTTTATCTTTCATGCCCAAAACACGTTTTAATAGATAACGTGGTTTTTATTAGTGTCATGCAGGTCATGGATAAGGGATGGAATGATTCAAAACGTGTGGATTGCGTGTGGATAAGCTGGAGCGAAATTAGGAGTGGAAGCATACTAAAAATAGGAAGATTGGAGCTCAAGTCAAGACCAAGTCATTTTGAGTTGATCCGAATTCACTCTCAACGGTCACACCTATCTTAGTGGACGCGGTGGAAGTTAGTTGAGGCGACCAAGTCTATTGAGAAGTAGTCAAAGTCGAAGACTTATAAAAGGGGACCTCACTTAACCATATCGAGTAGCGAGGGTGGCGAGAGATAATAGCTCGAGAGATAGTGAGCGAGAGATATGAGATTTGATGAGAAAAGTTTGAGTGAGCTTGAACTATCACGAGAGTCTTTTTTAGCATAGTGTTTCTATTTTGCAAAAGTCGAAAGACTTTGTAATTTGGTAGAATCTCTGTGGATTCGATTCCTTTTCTAGGCTTGTTTTTATAATCCATTTTTATAGTGGAATTTCGCCTTGAGGCACGCAGCAAGTTTTTATAACTTGCTGCAAAATTTACATCTCGTGTTTATCAGTTTTTGTTACTAAGTAATTTACATATTCCGCTGTGCGCTTTTGTGTTGGAACGAATGTTCCCTCGACATTAGTTCCAACATTTAGGTTACATTTTACTACTTAGTTTACATCCATATCGGGACACAACCACCATCATAAACATAATAATTTAACCCTCAATATTTTCTTAATGACGCCTAAACGACTCTTAGACAATTGAGTCTTCCTTTAGGCAAGGGTTTCATTAAAATATTAGCATATTCATAATAGGAACGACGATGACCGAGTTATACCTTACCATCATTTGTAGCTTGTCGAATTGCTTGAATCTTGATCTCGAGATGATCCGGTCCTCCATTTGCAGCGGCATTATGTAATTTTATCGACTTCACTTGTTGATTGTGCAGCAACTTATTGCTTATGAAACTTCCACGAGAAAATATATTCATCGTTGTGAGATGATTTTCCTTTTTAACTAGATGTTTTGGCTCCGACATGCTCCTCATTTTAGACTTATTACAATGTCCGAGAACTAAATCTCAAATCTGATTTCTTTCAACCATTGCCATCTCGTCCTTCATCACATTTCTTCGTTCATCATACTTCTTTACTTCTTTTACCGAGCAAGGTTTCAACGTAGCATACATGGGTTTTTCATACGTCTTCGGCATAGGCCAATCGAGAGGTGAGCCATCTTCATCATTATTTGAATCACCTTTGTGTCTCTCATTGAACTTCAAAAGAAAGCAAACATCACATTATTTGAATCATACACAATACATGCCGTGTCATTGAATAAAAGAGAGTATCATCTTTCAACCATTTGTCCAGTGACGAACAAAGAAAACACGGTTATATACTTTGTACCTCGCTTAGTGTTCAGGAATACTTTTTCTTCGGCAATGATGTCACCATCTCCGAGTTGAAGCTTAGTCTTGATGGAATTGTGCATACTTGAAAAGTTCTTCGCTTTATGCATGTGGGTTGTGCATCCACTCTCAATGAGCCATACTCGCTCGTTTTTCTATTCGGATATCGCCATGAAGAGGCATTCATTATCCTCTTCTTGATCATCTGTGAAGTTCACTTATTGAGGTTGAACATGAGCTTGATTTTTTAGCCTACAATTCCTTTCAACGTGTCCCATTTAGGTTGTATCAGATCGCGTCTTTTTCTTTGTACCACCAATCACTCTCTTTCCGATTGCAAGGTTGTGTCGGCTTCACTTTCCATTTGTAAGTTTCAGAAACTATATCTTTGTATCCTTATCTTCAAACTGGCTTTTACCTTCATTTGCTTGTTTTTTTCTTTGGTGTCACTTTAAAGACCAGAAAAGCTCCTTCGGTGGCATTCGCTCTTTACTCTTGAGTTTGAAGCTTGATAATGAGTTCGACAACCTAAAGAGTTTTGAGATCACATGATTCTTCGATTTTGGAAATGACTCAAACTTTGAAGGTAAGCTTTGTTGGGTTCGCTAGGCCGCTCGGGGTGATGCGCAGCGGAAAATTCAAATCAATAGCACGCATTTATCGTATAAATGCAACCCCGTCAGTTCATCTAGCACGTACGTGGTACGAATTTTGCATAGTTAGGGTTTGGAATATATATCTATTCCTTAGCTTTTTTAGCGTCGAATGAGAGAGAATCAATTCCCGGTATGTTGCTACCACCGTTTTCGTACGTTTACCGTGGGTACCAACGATTTCGGACACGCGCTGTAGGGATCCAAATGTCTCCCCCCTAATCGAGTCCACCGTTTGAATCGTGACACCGAATTATCTCTTCGCTAGTAGAGAGTAACACGGATATTAAAGTGATACTTTAGAATATAAAGGAATGGTGAAGAACTTTTATTCTGTAATCACACTTTCGAAGAGGTGCTCGAGAGTTAAATGTATCTAAACATCTTTTCTTGTGTCATTCTTTTCTCTCTATTCATACAAGATATATATTCATATATATATATATATATATATATTATTTGTTCTTCAAACGTTTAGCAATAATATGGTAATCCCCATAATTCCTCTTAATTAGCATTAAGTGGAAAAAACGTTACAATCTTGAGTGATTTGTGGACGTGTCAATCGCATATCTTGAAAATAAATGTGACATATCATTTCAAGACACCTTTTTTATTATCATTTAATTCAAAATAAATAATAATAATAATACCAAGACTTTAAGAAAATTAATTCTTGTTTAGTTGGTCAACCAAAACACCTTTTGGTCCTCAATGTGTGTTAGGCTTATTATTATTTTTAAATAATATCAAAAGCCTAAATAATCAATCTAATTGATCATAATATTCCTTCAAATAAATAATCAAATTATTTAAATTCAACAATTGAATTAAAGTTTAATCCAACTATTGGAAATATCAATTTCGTATTGTCATTCTCCAAAACGTTGTGTGACCCTTTTAGGTTCACGATTAACACTAGTAGTGGATTTACAACTCCTTGTAATAAACTGAATTAACTCTTTAATATCAAGAATCCACAAATAATGGAAACACCTAGCAAGTAGCGTGATCACCCAGTGTTAAGTGATATAGCGAGTAAACCTTTTTCAATTGCAAGTGCATACATGTAAAATCCTTTCGACGTCTAATTTTCCGATCAGACCTTGAGTATGGAATTATAAGTCGAAACCCAATTGGTCTAATAACTATGATTTCATTTCAAGTTTAAATGATTCCTTTATGAATCTCTATTTATCCTGCCTTTGCCAATGCCTTTGAATAATAAACTATGAAAAGCAAAGGAAATTCACTTATTCTAATATAAGTGTCGAATTCTATGTTGACCACAGACAAATCTCCATACACACTAATACCCAACATATCCCTTTTATGATTATCTAGTAATCAAAAGATATATCAAAGTAAAGCATAATGCGCACAAGACTACTATCGTGCCTCAAGTCAGAGGATTAGTCATATACTATCACAACATGAAAATTCTTATTCGATATAAAAGTTTCCAGTTAAAAATTATCAGCGGGTCAAGTTCAATGAACTTGTTCCCTAACAAGCATATGCATATATGCATTTGCGTCAACACGCTAACGTTAATGGAACATAACATTCTTGTCTCACAAGCATGCATCATATACACAAGTCCTACCGGGTTATTCAATGTCCTGTCTTCAAATATCCATCGACTTGGAACTAATTTAAGATCATAGCCTAAGACAGATTCCATTACCGTCATCATATGCGCAACCATATCTCTCAGCTAACAATGACCTAAGGACTTTATCATAAGTGCAAATAACAAAATTAATCCATGCCCAAATAATAAAGATAATGCCTTTTATTAGATATATTTCCAATAAATTATCTTTACAAGTATAAAATATTCAAATAAGTTGGAACGCTGGACATTCTACTCTAACAAGCTTAACATCATCTTTTCCACCACCTTAACATCATTGAAGTCTTCTTCTCAACCTTATTTTGTTAAAAGGTTAGGAGTTTGGATGAATACACTTTTACAGATTATTTATCCTTCATTCTCAACATTTCATAAATTAGTTTTTAAAGTTAGAGTTTGATAGCTCCACTCTTCACCCTTTTGCTTCCTTCAAACTCTTCCCTAACTTATTTCAAGCTTCTTTCGGATTTTTACTAGTCATGATTCTTGTTAAGATTGTATTGGAAAAAGTCGACTGTAAACATGTGAAAGCTCTTGGCTTTTGGGCAATGTCTTCTTCATGCTTCTTAATTTGAGTAATAATTGGATTTGCTCGTAAGGCCACGATTCTCAAGTATCTTCGACCACGTCCCATAGACATAGAGCTTATGCTTTCATCTTGATTGCCTTGCTAGAAGACACCGTCCTTGCATTCTTCATTGATGTAAGTTTTTTTTTTCACAGTCTGCGAGTTTTTATTTTTTTTTCACACGCCAAGTCCCTAAAGAATAAAGCTGATACCATTTGCAGCCTTTTTTTTTTTTTTTCAAAACAAATGAGAGTTTGAAGCCAGAATGATAATCAAGAATTGAAAGCGGAAGGACAACGTTTTGTTTAGGGCAAACATAAACTTAATTTATATATACATACTGAGGTCATACATCACACATTACGGTAACTTACGACAAAATTTTTCAACCATAAGCCATGACTAAACTAACACATTTCAAAGCATGGTCCCTTGACTTCACAAAACATAGAAAAAAACATCATCATAGCATTATAAAAGAAAATATTACAATTAGCGTAATAATTTAACAATACCGATCATGCACAAAATAGGAACTTCAGTGCCAGAAAAACCCCTTGCATTTGATTTAGTGAGACACGACTTTAATCAATTACTCAACTTCTTCAATCTTAGGACCTTCCGTTCCACTTAAATGCACCATCTTTGCAATTATTGGGTCGCATATGCTCGCTAGTTCCCTCATTTTGTCCTTAAACTCGTCTTCTCCAGCCAGTTGATTGCTGCCCAGCCACTCCTTTGCCTGCGCAATGGCAAGCTCAATCTTCCTCTGGTCAGCATTCATCAACGTCAGTCCAAAATTCATATCACTTCTTATTCGACTTATCAAACTGTAGATGTAGTTCTCAAGAGCGTTCATTGCCTCAACTTTCCTCCTATGCTTCTCATCTTCGTCCCTGAAACGTTCCGCTTCTTGCAGCATCCTCTCAATCTCCTCAGCATTTAACCTGCCTTTATCGTTGACGATTGTCACCTTCTTCCTATTCCCGCTCCCTTCGTCCTCAGCAGAAACATTCAAGATCCCATCAGCATCAATATCAAAGCCGATTGATATCTTTGTCTCCCTTCTCGAAGAAGATGTGATTCCCGTGAGCTCAAATTTACCCAGCAGATTGTTATCCGTGGTCTTTGCCCTCTCTCCTTCAAATATTTGAACAAGCACAGTGCTTTGGTTGTCAAGACAGGTGCTGAAATATTTCACTTTCTTGGCGGGAAGAGGGGTGTTTCGAGGTATTATCACGCTCATTGCATCTCCTCGAACATTGACACCGAGGGACAAAGGGGTCACATCGCACAACAATATGTCTCGAACCTCTTCATTGCCCTGTCCGGTTATTACCGCTGCTTGAATAGCTGCACCCAATGCAACTGCTTCATCGGCGTGAATACTTGTGCACAGAACCTTACCATGAAAAAAATCTCGCAGCATCTGTTGAACCTTTGGAATCCTAGTAGATCCTCCTACAAGCACCACGTCGTCGATACTTTCCTTATCCATCTTACCATCAGCCAAGCATTCCTCAACCGCTTTAATGCATTTCCGAAACAAATCCATGTTGAGCTCCTCGAACTTTGCACGAGTCACTCTATAGCTAAAATCGATTCCATCATAGAGACAATCGACCGCTATGATTGTTTCTGAAGAAGAAGATAGATTCCTCTTTGCCTTCTCACATGAAGTCCTTAGCCTCTTCAACGGTCTAGGGTTGTTTCGTATGTCCCTCTTGTGCCTTCTCTTGAACTCCTCAACGCAGTGCTCGACCATTCGATTGTCAAAGTCCTCCCCACCAAGATGTGTATCTCCAGCTATGGCTTTCACCTTGAACATATTGTTCTCCACGGTCAGAAGAGAAACATCAAAGGTGCCACCGCCAAGGTCGAAAATGAGCACGTTGTTCTTTTCTTTGGAGCTTCCCAACTTTTTATCGAGCCCATACGCAATGGCGGCTGCAGTTGGCTCAACAACGATACGCAAGACGTTGAGCCCAGCGATTCTTCCAGCATCTTTCGTGGCTTGCCTCTGGGAATCGTTGAAGTAGGCAGGCACTGTAATAACTGCATCTTTTACTGGCAAACCAAGAAAAGCTTCGGCAGTTTCCTTCATCTTGGTGAGGACCATTGAGGAAATCTCTTCAGCGACAAGTTTCTTCTCCTCGCCTTTGTAGATGACTACAATATCGGGTCGATCATCGGGTCCCCGAACGACTTGGAAAGGCCAGAGTTTAACATCGCTCTGTACCAACGGATCGCTATATCTCCGGCCAATCAATCTCTTAGCATCTGCACAAAGGAAATTTATGCAGCAAAATTATATTTGTTACATTCATGGATTCCAAAATCCTATTATTTCGGGGAATCTTATATAGGATAGTATATTATGACAAAAAGAATTACAGTTACGAGTAAAAAGGAAGATAAAAACAAAAAGATTTACGAGCACCAAACACCATATAAATTTCAGAACATCACATGCATGTCACAATGATGATGAAAAAAGTAGCAAACATTAGTTAAAGTAAAGAATCAAACCGAAAACAGTATTGGTAGGGTTCATGGCAGCGAGATTCTTTGCAGCGGCGCCGATGAGGCGTTCGCTTTCAGTAAAGGCCACATAAGAAGGTGTGGTACGGTCGCCAAGATCGTTGGGTATGATCTCGGCCCGATTGTGGCGCCACACGGCTACGCACGAGTATGTGGTGCCGAGATCAATTCCAATTGCGGGTGACTTCCTATTACTCTTTTCAGCCATGATAACAATCCTATGCAAGTAAAGGAAAAACCTTGTGATCGGAAATACAATTTATAATATAGTGCGGGGAAACTAAAAGAACATAGTAGGAACATTGAATTCTTGAAAAATGTGTCGCTAGCATGGAAGTCCTAGAGCCGTACGTGGAAGTCAAATGGGCAGTCTCCAAGTGGATCCCAACTAGGAAAATATATACGTCATTATTTTAATATATAACGTTTTTTAAGTTTTCGATATAAATAGAAGTAATATTGCATCTGTTATAACTTTTTATTAATATTACGACATGGCAAATGCAATATATATATATATATATATATATATTATGAGAAGAAAGATCACGGATATAAAAACACATACAAAACTAAAACCATAGAAAGTAAAAACATAGTAAACATAAATAAACGTAATCATAAACTAAAACACATATACACAAATACATAGTAAACATAAATATTTTGAGATTAATTAAACCAAACAAGGACGAATGCTAGGATGTTTTATCCAACAACCGTCTCCTATGAGCGGGGAATACGCGACAATTTTTTATTCAAAAACCGTTGCCTAGGAATAGGAGAATAAGCGATAGTGTTTATAACAACCGTCACCTATTATGACGTATATGCGACGATAAACAACTGTGGACTAGTAGTTGGAGTGTGTGCCTTGGGGCTCAGATCGTCGTCGAGAAACCGTCGCATAAGCACTTTATGACATCATCAAAATGTATTAGTTAAAAGAGTTATTAATTAATCGAGAAATTAATAATTATAATTATATATTAATCAATATTTATTAACAAGGTACTCAATTTACAAACATCTTTAAACGATTCCTTGATGAATATCGTGCGTGCACATTTTTCAAGAAACATTTGTAAATCATTCAAGGAATAGTATGTGTATGTAACTTATTAGGAATTATTAATGTATGTTTCATATTGGGTCTATAGAAATTATAAAATTTATATTATCTTATAATTTTAGTGAATTATTAATTATCATATTCCCGACTCAGGACCTATAAAAATATTATCCTAGAGAAATTATTAAATAATTGAGTATTAGTTTACGTAGTGGTATTCGATATTTATTGTTCTAATCGGTCTAATCACTTTGTCCATCTCATAAATCAATCAAAAGTCATGCATATGTTGATCAGGCACACACGCAAGTACTAAACGCAAACAACGAACACATAACTCGATTCATATTTTGAAATAGAATAAAACAACATTATCACGTAGTCATAGTTCGACCTAACACGGTCTCAATAACAAAATAATTGAAGCTAGCATATTAAAAGATGAAAACAACGACGAAGCAAATGAAAACATCGCGGTAAACATCTAATAGAAACTTATCAAATTCGCCTGTCATGATGAGCGGTCCCTCCTTGCTTTCAGCCATCACTGATGCTCTCGTATGTGTCTCCGCGTGTGAGATGTTCGTTGTGAGATGTGACAGTGCGGGAGGTCCCGTAAAACGATTTGGAAATATGTAAGTTAAAAGTAAACCAGAAATGTCGACTCTAATGTTGAAACAACACTAGAGATCAGAAAGTTTTAGCACTGCGAAATGTTTCAAAGCTTAGCAGTAAAAACGATGGAGACACAGTTTAAAATATGCAGCAAGTTATGTTAAATAACTTGCTACACGCCTTCAAGGCAAAATTCCACTACAAAGAATGGATTACAAAAGGTCGAACTATCGAAAGATAGTAAAAATATCCTAGTAAAGAATATATCGATTCTTCTAAACTTCACACAGATAACCTACGATCTATGCAAAGGTAAAACACTAGGTAAAGAACTATTTGACGAATATATGGTAAGAGATCTATCGTTTTTGTTTTCTTCTCGTTCGCCACACGTTTCGTGATCTGTATTGGAGTCTTCTATTTATACTCTTCATAGCTTCGACTCCAATCCACTCCACGATCTCCATGATGTCCATGACTTCACGTCTGAGAAAGTGTCTCGACTTATTCAGCCACGAACTCCATCACTACTATTTTTAGTAAGCACTTTGTAGCCGTTGAGTAGTGTTCCTATTTTTAGTATCCACTTCACTCCACTCTTGTTTGAACAAGTCCATCTCGTAAGTAACCTCTGCACACATTTAAATAAAGCCAGAATAATAGGGAAAACGGCTTTTGGGTTTGACAGACAAAATTAAGGTTGGACCAAGTCTGAGTCAAACGATGTAGACTCAAATGTTGAGTCCATATGGTCAATGTCAACAATGTCAACATTAATAATCTCCCCCTTTTTTGTCTTTCTTCCCAAAACTAGAGCAGAGATACATCCATAGGAGTTCCGACCAATAGAACTTCAAATCCATAGAATTTCCCCTGAAAGCATCAAGTAACTTAGAACAAAAAATGGATCAAAATATTAAACGTTAGTACGTAGCCATTAGAGGTCCTTGGTCACATCTGCAAAAACAAATAAATCACACACAAAACAAAATATAGAAGTCTGCATGCAAAAACAGGAAAGCAATCAAGCAATAAGAAAGCTAAAATTGAAGACTTTGAATAGAGTCATCTGAAGCAGCATCCTTTTCAGCTTCAGCTTCCTTGTCTGTTCCATCTCCGAATCCTGTTGCAGCAGCTTCTTCTCCTTGACCAGCACCAACTTCCTCTCCTTCTTGATCAGCTCTAGCTCCAGCTCCCCCTGTATTTGATCCTCTAGCTCCAGCATCCATGTCAGCTTCATGGTCAGCTCCCTCCTCTACACTAGCTCCATCTCCCCCTTTTTGGGAAGAGAGCAAATCCCGAAGAACTTCTCTCTGAGCGATCAAAAAAGCAATAATGTTGCCATACACTTGATCTCCTTCTCCATGTGATGTTGAACCAAAATTAGGTTCAATATTCTTAGTTTCAATCCAGGGCAGATCGATCACTTTGTTGTGCCCGTAACGTGTTTAGCTGAAATGGTGAAAGGAACTTTCTTGTGCTCCACATAGTCTCTTCTCAGCGGTTTGAACCCTCCATGTATTAGCACGGACCATATGATGGAAGGGAATGGGAGAATACCTTTTCCAACTCTTTCGGCTTGATAAGCTATCTGGTTGAGAATAAACTCTCCCCAATTGATGGGGATGTTATGACCCAAAGCATACAAGAGTTGCGCCATCGATTCTGTCACTCTACTATCGTTTGTCGTAGGCAACCAATTGAATATAGCAATTTTGAAAAGCACGGAGTAGAGTGAGGTCAAATAAGTGGCGGAAAAGTTCTTCTCCCACTTTGTAATCCTACCCCCGGTAATGAAAGTAACAACCTCATCTATGTCACTCTCACTAAAATGGTCTACATCTGGCGTTTCTAAGAGTTCATTTATAAGTCGAGAAGAAAATTCGTAAATTGCGCAAGAAAATACTACCATATTTCTTAGAAGTGGGCTCTCATTCAAGTAGGGAGAGAGATTAGCGTATACCTCACGGACCACATTGTCAGAATATGTCCCCATACTCCTAACCGCCTTCCCGAAATGCCTGGATTCAAGGAGCACCCCGTACTTCCTGAAGTTGCTGACATCAATGATCCTTTCAACTCGAAGAGTTCTCGAGCTGAAGGAGGACCAGAGGCCTTCGTGTTTCTCGGAATAGAATTTCTTGGGAGTTTGAGTGATCTCCCAGTCTGAACCTTCGAGCACTTCGTCTTCTGCCGGAAATGTTGAAGTTGGAATCGTCTCAGCATCGACCGCAACATCCTCTTCTTCGTGGGTCGAGGGTCAGAACTCAGCGGCCTCTTACCCACCTTCTTCAGTTTGTTGAAGATGTTGCTCAATGGAACTGAATCGGGGAAATTGTCTTCTTCTTCTTCTTCTTCTTCTTCTTCTTCTTCTTCTTCTTCTTCTTCTTCTTCTTCTTCTTCTTCTTCTTCTTCTTCTTCTTCTTCTTCTTCTTCTTCGTCTTCTTCGTTTTCTGAGTTGGTCGAAGACTCCACCGCGATTGGGACGAAATCCTCATCCGAGCTTTGAGAATCATTGCTGGAAAACGTGTGTTCATCGACAAGAGAGTCAGATGATGGACTCATCGGAGGCGTTGGATTCGTCGCAGCTTCCTGCAGTTGGACTTCAGAGGTGTCAGCATCGTCTCGCAGAGGCGACGCGGCTCCGATCGGCAAAGACGCACCGTAAAGCACCATAGCCAAAGGATTTGTATCGATTATACCAGCGCTAGATGTTAAATTAGCAGTCTACGTCTCATGGTTAGGTGAATTTGCCATAGAAGATATTGAAGTAGAGAGAAAATAGATGAAAGCGATTTGAGAACTGGAAATTCGAAAATCTGCAGAGAAAAATAGAGAGAATAACAGAGAGAATGCAAGTAGGGTTGTGCAATGTGAGAGATGACTCAGGCCGAGTAAATAGAAGTGAAGAGTGTAACGGTAAAAAAACGTGTGATGATGAGAGAGAGAAAAAAGTAACCGTTACAGTGCTTGAATAAAATAAAATAAAAATTATTAAAACGAGTAAAACACTTGCACTAACAGTTACGGTTTGAGAAAAATATGGAGAGTGGATATCGTGTGACATTATAAAAAATTCGTGCAAAACATGATCATAACAATTATTAAGTCGAGATCAAGTGAAACTAACCGTTAAGGTGTTCCGATGAGCGCATGAACCAAGTGAGGATAACCGTTCTTCCACTAATGCAAAATGAAAGATATAAATACTACACACGACATTATTTATATGTATACCAAAAATCTATAAAACAAAGAACATAAAAAGAAACTATTGCATGATCAAAATGACTAGTCACAAATGTTGCTCAACATTTAACCCAACATTCTCAAAACGATTTCCTTTATTTTCTGTTCAACACCCTAGATCACATTTTTCTTTCATTTTTTGCCCTTATCTCACCTTTATTATTGATAGAGAATATTGTGCGCTACTCTAAAATGATTTCCATTTCATCAAGGTTCAGCCATTTTTGCACGCATAGAATACACCGTCACCGCGAATGCCGTGTATCTAAGGATTCTTAATATTCTGAACATGTATCTTGAAAAGGATCATGAGCATACTTGTGCTAGGGAGTGGGTCATTTCAGAAAATGGTCTAGGTGAGTCAAATCATTTCAGGAATTTAACAAAGAGAATGTTAGACCAACTTGAGAACCTTTCGAAGTCTAAGGCTTTAGTGAAAATATTCGCTAGCTGATTCTTAGTATCTATATGCTCTATTTTCACTAACTCTATATCAACTATATCTCTCAATAAATGATGTCTAATGTCGATATGCTTAGTCCTAGAATGCTGAATAGGATTTTTCGAAATGTTTATGGCACTTAGATTATCACAATAAATCAGCACGGTTTCGCTCTCTAACTCATAATCACTCAATATACTCTTAAGCCATATGAGTTGTGTACAACAGCTACCTGCTGCCACATACTCAGATTCGACCGTAGAGAGAGAAATACAATTTTGCTTCTTACTAAGCCAAGGTACTAGATTATTACCTAAGAAGAAGAAGCTTCCACTTGTGCTCTTGCGATCATCTGCCCAATCGGCGTCACTGAAACCAGCCAAATTAGTGTTAATATCTTTTGAAAATCATAAACCAAGGTTACATGTACCACTAACATACTTCAAAATTCTTTTGACAGCGTTAAGGTGAGAAATCTTTGGTTCAGCCTGATATCTCGCACACACACAAACACTATACATAATGTCTGGTCTACTCGCAGAAATATATTTTAAGCTTAGAACGATATAATGTTGGGTCAACATTTTCCCCAACATTATCTTTACTTACCTTCTGCGTAGACCCCATATGAGTTGTCATTACCTTGGCATTATCCAACCCGAACTTCTTCGCATATTTTTCATGAGACATAAATATGCCATCCTTGCTTTGTTTCACTTGTAGACCTAGGAAGAAAGTTAGTTCACCGATCATACTCATCTCAAATGTGAAATTCATAGCTTGGATACACTCATCCGACATAGATCGAGATGTTGATCCGAAGACTATATCATCCACATAAATTTGAGAGATTAACACTTCATAACCAACTCTTTTTACGAAAAGAGTTCTATCGGCTTTGCCTCTAACAAATTCAAAATCTAAGAGAAACGAAGTTAGTCTACCATACCCGGCTCGAGGAGCTTGCTTTAAACCATAAAGAGCTTTTTGCAACTTAAACACATGATCAGTATGATAAGGATCTTCGAATCCTTTCGGTTGCTCAACATAGATTTCTTTATCAATAAATCCATTTAAGAACGCACCCTTAACATCCATCTGATAGAGGGTAATGTTGAGTCAACATGCAATATCAAGTAAGAGTCTTATAGATTCTATCATTGCTACGGGGGCAAAGGTTTCATCAAAGTCTATACCCTCAACTTGTGTATAGCCTTGGGCAACTAACCGAGCTTTATTCCAAATAACATTTCCATACTCATCAGATTTGTTTTTGAAAATCCACTTTGTACCAATGACGTTACTGTCGCTTGGTCGCGGAACCAAATTTCAAACCTGATTTTTATCAAATTGAACAAGCTCTTCTTGCATAACATTGATCCAAAAACTGTCCTTGAGGGCTTCAAGAACATTTTTCGGTTCAATTTCAGATACAAAATAATTAAACCTTAGCTCATTCTATATGGAAGTCATGCATACATTTTTTACCATATATCTGTAATCTCTTCGTGGTTTATCCCTAGTCTTCCGTCCTTCATCCAGTCTGCCAATGATCTGATCAGAGGGGTGAGACTTTTGAATCCTAGCAGAGGGATCTCTCTGAACATTTAAGGTTTCATCTTCAGTATCCTGTTCAGGAGCTAATGTTCAGTCGGATGTTGACTCAACATTATTAGCTTCCAGATCATCTGTTGGACCAACCGTCGGAACAACATCTGCAATGTCAACTTGAGGAGTATTTCTGCTAATGTCAGCGGAATCATCAAAAAAAGTATTAACTGATTCCTAAAAAGTTTTCAATCTAAGATTGTAAACACGATAAGCACGACTATTAGTATAATATTCCAAGAAAATGCATTTGTCACTTTTCGAATCAAACTTAATCAAATATTCACGATCATTCAACATATAGCAAGTACATCCAAACACGTGAAAAATAGTTGACCGTAGGCTTCGTACCCTTCAAAATCTCGTAAGAGGTTTTCTTTGTCCCTTGACGAAAGAAAACTCTATTGGAGATATGACAAGCTGTTTTTAAAGCTTCAGCCCAGAATCTTTTAGAAAGACTCTTGGATTGTAGCATTACACGAGCCATTTCCTGAAGAGTTATATTCTCCCTTTCGACTACCTCATTTTGTTGAGGTGTCGAAAACTCATGGATAATACCCTTTTTGTCACAAAAATATTGAAAATTTGATTTTCAAATTCTCTACCATGATCAGACCTAATACGAAAATGAAAGCACAAGTTATTTTTTATCATGGCACAAAAGGTTTTAAAAAAAATCAAATGTTTCAGATTTCTCTCTAAGAAAAAATATCCATGAAAACCTAGAAAAGTCATCAAATAGGACATATGCATATTTTCTACCGCATATACTGTCTACTTCCATATGACCCATAAGATCAATGTGAAGTAGCTGAAAGCAGTGGGCAGTTCTAAAATGTTGACCAACATTTTGATCAACATTATGATTGACACGCTTCTGCTTGCCTTTCAGACATTTTTCACAAATAATCTTTCCACAATCCTTAAGTTTGGAATTTCTCTTATTGCCTCATGCCGAATCAATTGTTCTAAGGTTCGATTATTGACATGACCCAATTATGATGCCAAAGAATAATATCATCTTCGGTTTTGGACATCTTACATACATCTTTTCTTTCATCCTTATCACCAACTTGATAGCAATTATCACTCGACCTTCTACCTGCCATCACACACAAGTTCTTGTCATTAAAAACTTCACAGCATTAACTATTAAACATTACCTCAAGATCATCGTCACATAGTTGAGTTATGCTAATATGATTAGCAACCAGTCCGTCAACATGGAGGACATTCCTAGGGCAGGAAAACCAACCACATTAAGTTTACCTCGTCCAAGAATTTTACCTTTTTCCCCACGTCCAAACGTAACCTTACCATTACTTAAGGGAGTGTAGTCTATCAAGTAATCTTTGGTACCTGTCATATGGCGTGAATAGCCACTATCAAAGTACCAAGATCCTGAAACGTTAGCTTTCAAGGACATGTAAACAACATTACATTGAATTGGTGATTTTCGTACCCAAACTTTCTTCTGAACTGATGGACTCCAAAAAGCTATATTCATATGATTCACAGAACTTGAACTAATGTTGTCAGAAATATCCCCAAACATTCTCTTTAACACTGATTTCTCAATGTTGGACCGAATGTTGGATGATTTTTCAGTCAAAATTTGCCTTTTGGAAATCGCAGCTTTCAGTTTCCAGCAATAAGGTTTAATATGTCCAGGTTTAAGACAAAAATGACACTTAAAACTTCTAGACCTGGACTTCGATGCAGAATGCTTAGACTTTTTAGGATGTGATTTGAATCCTAGACTATAATTAGAAGTATTAACGAAAAAAGTACCTCGTTAAGTGTTGACTTGCCTTTATTAATCTTTTAAAAGGTATCTGAAGCCTTGTTGACTTGCGTTTGTAGCTTGTCAATTTATTTGTCATTTCTGGTCAATAAGGCTTCCATCTTGCTCATCCCATCAAGTACGCCATCGATAACCTTGTCGTTATTAAGATTTCCCCATTCAGCACTTGAACGGAATCCTTCAGTTTCGAGATTTCCTTCCTTTGATTCGTTCACTATACGTACTACGTTTCTTCCAGTGATTCACCATCCTCAGCATGTTCTTAACGATCTTCAGAATCATCTAACAACAAAGATTCATCAAAATTGTTTGGTTCATCATAATAAAAAAGAATATAGGGTTCAGATGTTGAATCCAATGTTGGATCAACATCCGTTACCACATTAAATCCAGTATGATGCTCCTCATTCTCGTTGTCAGAGAAGGTTGGATTTGGGACTTTAGTCCATTGGGTGACCTGATGCGTATTTCTTGCTGGCACGTCTTCGTCATCATCAGATAGGCTGACGCAATATCCTTTTCCAAACTTGTGAAGAGTGTTAGCACATTCATTTGCAAAATAACCACAACCTTTACAAGCATGACATTGGACAGAGTCCATGTCAAGTTTGTCGGCTTTTGCTTCATCAGCAGAATTTCTTCTGTTGATAGGGCGATTAGGAGTGGATGAAGACTCTTTAGCGTTAAGAATATTCTTGAATGTTGGACCAACATTCAATTCTTTCTTATTTTTCAGGTAAACTTTTGAATTTCCTAACAATCATAGTCATATCCTCATCATCGTCAGGATCAACCTCAGATTCAACACCTGATGGTTGCGAGACTAGAGCAAGACCCCCCTTGACGCATTTTTCTGAACTTCGAGATTGGTCTCGTAGTTCTTCATAATGTTCATGAGGGTATTGAAGTCGAGTGTGGCTAGATTGTGGGCTTCCTCTACAGCTGTCACCTTCACATTGAACTTCTCAGATAGTGACCTAATAGCTTTAGAATTTATAACTTTGTTACAAATAGGTTCACCTAGACTATGACACTCGCTAGAAATATTTAAAAGCTTTCCAAAATAAGTAGTGATGTCTTCATCGTCCCTCATACGAAGGTTTTCAAATTGGCTATTTAAAAGACGCAACTTTGTGTCTCTAACGCTCGCATAAACCTTACAATACCTTTGCAACATGTCACATGATGTTTCGCATTAGTACAGTTTTGGATGATTTTGAACATAAAAATATCGACGGAGGAAAAAACGACATGTAAAGTTTTTTTGTTAAAATCGGTTGTTGCTCTTTCTAGAACAGTCCATTTGGCAATGTGTTTGTCAAACACTTCTCCATCAGCACCAGAAGGTGTTTTAGGAGGGGTATAACCATTACGAATCGAATCCCAAGCACGCGAGTCAATCAACTTTATGCATTGTCGCATTCGGATTTTTCAAAAGGCAGTTTGATCCGTCTAAGACGGGGACTTTGCCAAAATTGTTTGAGCTCAAAGCATCCATATCAAGGATAAAACCTGCTTAGTGTATCAAGCGGTCACTCTGATACCAATTTGACAGTGTGGGAGGTCCCGTAAAATGATATGGAAATAGCTAAGTTAAAAGTAAACCAGAAATGTCGACTCTAATGTTGAACCAACACTAGATATCAGAAAGTTTTAGCACAACGGAAAGTTTCAAAGATTAGAAGTAAAAATGATGGAAACACAGTTTAAAATATGCACAGGGAAAAATTCCACTAAAAGAATGGATTACAAAAAGTCGAACTATCGAAAGATAGTAAAAACAACCTAGTAAAGAATCTTCCGATTCTTCTAAACTTCACACAGATAACCTACGATCTATATAAACGTAAAACACTAGGTAAAGAACTGTTTGACGAATATATGGTGAGAGCTCTCTCGTTTTCGTTTTCTTCTCGTTCGCCACACGTTTCGTGATCAGTATCGGAGTCTTGTATTTATACTCTTCATAGCTTCGACTCCAATCCAGTCCACGATCTCCATGATGTCCATGACTTCACGTATGAGAAAGTGTTTCAACTTATGCAGCCACAAACTCCATCACTCCTATTTTTAGTAAGCACTTTGTAGCTGTTGAGTAATGCTCCTATTTTTAGTCACTCCACTCTTGTTTGAACAAATCCATCTCGTGAGTAACCTCTGCACACATTTAAATAAAGCCACAATAATAGGGAAAACGGTTTTTGGGTTTGAAAGAAAAAAATAAGGTTGGATAAAGTCTGAGTCAATCGATGTTGACTCAAATGTTGAGTCCATATTGTCAATGTCAACATTAACAAATGTTTCGTGCGTATTAGTGGGTTAGCGTAAGGTGTCTCCTTGGATGAAATATGATATAAGGGTCGGCGGGTGCGTATGGTGGTTAGGCTGATGGGTTCGTGAGGTGTCGTTTCACCTATGTGCTTCGATCATCGATGTATTTCTGATTTCATGAGCGGTGAGATCAGAATTTTTGGGATTTCAGCTTGGATCCCCTTTGTTAATAAACATAGAAACCTGGCCTACTTCACGCGTGCATATTAGAAATCTTCGAAGTTCGATTTTTCAACGACAACAGATAAACAATGCAGCCTTGAGAGATATCGCAGCCAAGATCTGATTTCTTCTGCCTTGAACCATGTATGTGATTATGACTTTTCTACGTTAGTTGCCTTATCTCTTCTTCCTTGAGTTGAGGGTCCACCACATATAATAATGGCTTCAATTATCGGATGTCTTTGGCCTCATTTAGGTAATTTCATGGGTTGGTAGTATGACTATGGGCCGTTAAATTCCATTAGTGAGAGCATGTAAACGTGTGGTGATGAACTAGGTTCTTGTTCATGGAGTTGTGATGTCATTGCACGGTGTTTTCGTTTGCCACGACTTGTCTCTGCTTGGTTTTTTTTATTTTCTATCCAAAATCCAAAAATTCCATTTTTTAATCTTTTGCTCCAATATCTGCCAAATAAGTAACGAGACATAATCATACGATATATGATGATATTTCGATAAATAACAAGCAATAACATGCCTTTATACGATAACAAACTATGAAAAATCATAATTTATCACTCAACCAGCCGAATTAGCTAAAGGGCATCATTCGATCAAAGCGTACGAGGGACAAAGTCATCCAAAGTCGCAACATCCACTAGCCTGGGGGCAGCGGAGCTTCCCAAAAGATCCATATAATAACGTAGGAGCTCCAACTTAACCCGATCGGGCCCTTTACTGGGTTACCCTCCATTTTTCTCAAACGAGTGTATACGATTAAATAGCTTGACGCATCGCCAGTCTTAAAAAAGTAGTACACTGATCACCGTCCTTGAGTCAGGCCAACTTGGCACGCCGAGATAGAGCAAATTGCTCAATCAAGACTGCATGGGCATAAAGGGCACGACATATCCCTTCCAAATCGCTGGCTCAGATCAAGGAATCGCTTGGCCTCAAGCACATTCTGGTGGAGGCCGTCCTTAGTACGATGAAACTGCTTAAGATGCGGTTTGAGGAGCTTATAACGCTTAACAATTAGATACATCGAGCATCCGGTTCACGCCAGATCTCGCAAACCAGAGGGAGGAACTTAGGGTCCGTCGTCAAGATGTTAGCAAGAAGAAAATTCCCACCCCGAGATCGTAACGAGACACCGCCAATCAAGAGAAGAGGAGTGTGGTCTGACGTAGCAGGTAGATCGCAGTGATAGTGTAGCTCATCATAGCGAACAAACCAATCTCGGTTGGCGACATACTGGCCAAACGTTGCCAGATGGCCCCATCCAGATAGCGACATACTGTCCAAACATTGCCAGATAGCTCATCATAGCGAACAAACCAAGGCCCGTCATTGGAAGCACGATAATATCAGACTCCGTCATGCAACTAGATATGTCGAAAAACTCGAGAGGATTTGGTGCGCCGCCTCGAGCCTCATGTTGGCCAACTATGGTATTAAAATCGCCCAGGACAAGCCAAGCATCGAAAGTTCTAGACGTAGAGATACGAACAATATCTTTCCAAAGGGAGATCATCTCCTCCCCCCAGTTCCTACCTTAAACAAAGGTTAGAAAAGAAGTTTCTTGATTGCTCAAGGAAACCACGTGATGGTAAACCACTTGATCAGTCATGGATTCAATATAGACCGTAAGAGAGGAAGGATCCTAGCTGACCCAAATACGCGTTCTAGGTCCCATATCGTAATCAAATAACCACGACCAGTGAGTCGAATCAGAGTAGACACATAAGATGCATTGTGCGGCAATACCCGCTTTTCAAGTAGTTCGATGAGACAAAGAGAGTAACGAGTGACAAGATCATCCACCGCCCTGCTATGGTCTCGCTGATTGAGACCAAGCACATTCCATACGGCTAATAGAATCATAAATGTACCTCCTCCCGAGCTGCATTGCGTTCAGAGCTCATGAGATTATCGCCATCTTCATGTAGGAATTGTAAGGTAGCAAAGGAGTTAGAGTGGTACAAGTGCATGTACTGGCGTGCACGACTCACCTTTGGGGGCAAGTCCACTATGAGTTTGGTCGCGAGTTGGTTCTACAATTACCGATTTATTTCTCAATTACACGCCAAACCTGCCTCTAAGTAGGGTTGTTGCACGCTACCTGTGGTGCAGGGGTAGGTTCCAATTGAGGTCGATTGGGCCAAGAATTCATACCATGAGTGACCTAGCCACAACGCTCACGACACGGTGGCTGCCACTCATATTCGACCACAACCTGAACGGTACTTATGTCCTCACCTTTTTCAGAAGGCAGACGAATCTGGAAGTGTGTGAGGTATGGGTCAGCCAGAGTCTTCCTGATACATAAGCGGGCATAGTCAATGCATTCGCTCTTCATGGGTACCGAATCCGCATAAAGCGGTTTGCCTACCGCACTGGCCACAACACCTAGGCTTCTGTAGTCCAAAAGTCACTTGGGACATGACGAAGCTTCACCCATGTAGGGTCATCGGCATGCTCACGCTTCTCAAAAGAAACCCATGGACACCGTTCCTCCAAGAAGAGAGGTTGACCCTGAAACAACAAAGGGCCACCTTCAAGTGCCTATGTCATCGCCTCCTCTATCACAAACCGGATCTTAAAGAACCCGTTAGTGGTAGCCCGAATCTCAGCAACAGATGGCCATAAAGAAAGGAAGTACTTTATACCAGCGAGAAGTACGGTTTGCGTCCCAAGAAGTATCCAACCAACGTAAATTACCATCGTACAAAGCCCTTTTTTACGGTATCCAAAGCAGGGAAAACCTTAGGAACGTCATGTACGATCTCAGATGGAGTGAAAGCTAAGCATACTCGTGTCACGTCCCGCTCCGAAGTGTCGTTGCCACTCGTGGTACCCTTAAGGATCGCGGCAAAAGTTACTTTCGGGCCCGCAGGAGAAGCCCGAGGCCTAGCAGTCAATAGTCGAGGCCCCGTAGGTGGGTCAGACGCGCGTCTGTCTGGCGGCACCACCGTGCATTGATGCAGTCGCGTTAGTGTCGGGCTTCCAGATTGTATTGGCGCGTTTGCTGGCGGTTTGGAGAAACCCTGGGCTCATTAGGAGAAACGTAGTTGGTGTGGTGAGTTAAGGAGCCTCTGAAGACACCACTCGCTCCGGCGAGACGTCGAGCATAGTCGGTCGTGTGCTCGGCGCTAGTAAGGATGTGGCCGAGCCCACGACACGTGGAGAACCACGGGTCGGCTTGCGGGATAAAACTCGAGTCAGTGATGAATGAGATGTAGCGGGTGGGGTTTCGTCGCCATTGTCACAGGCATCACAGTTCTCGTGAGGGCGGTGACGTCTAATCCTGAAGCCTGATATTGCCCGTAGTCTAAGCATCCGGCCCATCATGACACAGTGGGACGAAACGTGTTCTGCCCATGCACTCGTTGTCGTTATTCCGACAGGCTGTTGCCCCGGCTCGGCGACCGGCGATGCAGTCTCCGTAGAGGTCGCCTCCAGATCAGCGATGGTCATCGTCCCTCGAATACGCTCCATTAGATCTTGAAATCTTGTTCCATCAAATCGCACAAAGGTCGGGTAGTCACGTCGGAGGCCATCAAGGTCTGGGGGATGCACCTTCACGTCATGGCCCGTCGTCGACGATGATGATCCGCGAAGCAAAGATGCGCACGATGAGGAGGAGGTAGGCATGAAATTAACCCGTGAGAGAATATCGTGTTAGGGTTTAGGGAGCCGCGAGATCAAACAACCCTATGAAGAGGTGGTCTCAATCGGTCCGCCACCACCGATAGGCACCGGCAGCAAAAATTGGGACGACGAGGGACATCAGAGCCTTGTTGCCAAAGAAAACTCGATAGAGAAATCACATAGGAGAGAGAAATCGCAAGGCAAATCTTAATTTTATTATTTTCTAAGAGTTTAAGAGGGGAGAAATTCATGTTAATCTGTTGTCGACACGTGATATTTTTCCAAATTGACGAACTTAGTGAAGGAGGAGCGATTGGTTCAAAATCGACAAAATCGTGGATTAAATTGGTCCATAACATAAACATTGGGACCATTTTGAATTTAATTCCTAATATATATATATGTATATATATATATATATATATATATATATATATATATTAGGAGAGGCGATGGAAACAGGAAACCTCCGAATAGATTCTGTGAATTTTAGTTTTTTTATTATCCTCTCCACTCTAGGGAACTAAAGGGGGAAAAGCAGTAAAAGGAAGAAGGCGAAGAAAAACACCCGGAGCTATGGCTGACAAATCAAAGAAGAAAAAGAAAGGCACCATCACTGAGGAAGACGCATCCAGCCTCATAAACAGGTTTTTTTTCTTAAATCTAATTGTGTGTCTCGCCTACTTCTATTGAGTGAATTTTTTTTCTATTTTCTTTAAGGTACTCTGTGCAAACGGTGCTCGCTTTACTGAAAGAGGTTTCGTTAGCCTCGGGAGGCAAAATCGATTGGAACGATTTAGTTCAGAGAACCGCTACTGGAATCACCTGCGCCAGAGAGTACCACAGGCTATGGCGCCAACTCGCGTACGGTGAGGCTTTAGCGGATCGAGTCGACACTTCCATGGTTAGTTGATTTTTGTAGTTGCGGCGTTTGATTGATTCATTTGTTGTGTGCTCAATTTTGCCTTCCCTATAGTGAAATATTGGAGTGTTTGTGTGAGTTTTTGTTTTGGTGGAATTTTTATGTCTGGTGGTTTCTGTAGGATGATGACAGTGATTTGGAATATGAGATCGAAGCATTTCCTCCAGTTGGACGTGAATCTACTACTGAGGCATCAGCATGTGTCAAGGTGAACGTTTTAATGCCCTCTGATTTTCTTTTTATTTTCTTGGAGTGTACAAATACCGTTATTTGTCATTGTGTTCTTCGTGCCGACACACGCCCAAGTTTCGTAAAGATGGGAATTAGAGTTGATTTATTTGATTTTTCAAAATGTGTGTGCATCATTGAAATGAGCAATGTGTTTTCCAAATGAGATGCAGTTACATTTGCTAGTCCTAATGTGGTCAGAAGTTTTTGAATGGCTACATGAGATCCGCTTTTGCGGGTCAATATTTTTTTTGGATGTAGTGCTAGTGTGTCAAGTTCTAAGTTAATTTGTTTCGGGGACAAAGCTGAAGTTCTTTTATGTGTATAATCTCCTTAATTTGGATAGGCTTAATGGACATATCACATGCACGACAAGAGATATCCTTATATGTCTACCTCACCTCATATATGAATTCTATCCTTGGTTGAACAAAAATAATTATTACTTCAAAGATGAGAAGACATGGGCAGGGGAATAGCTGCTCCCTCTTTATTTAAAGGACTTATATCATATCTTTCTTGTGCGATGTACTTTTTGTTTTCTTTATTTAAGGACTTATATCATATATTTTTTGTGCGATGTAAATATCTTTTTAACTTCATTTTTTTCATCTCATTTTCCGCATTGCACAGGTGCTTTCCCAGATGTTAACTGTGTCAGCCAATGCAAATGATTCTGCTCTCCAAGAGAACAGAATAATTGAGGGTCCCCTGCCTATTAAAATTCCCAACTGCAGTGGGTTCCCCTCTGCCAGTGGATCTCAGGGAACTAACATTATTATCCCAGTTCCTATAGAGATTCAACCTATGTCTACTAGCAGTGGGGTCGAAAAGAAGTCTAAAAATGCTAAGGTTCCTTCTCGAAAAAGAAAGGCATGGTCTGCGAAAGAGGACATGAAACTCACAGCTGCAGTGGAAAAATATGGAGAAGACAGTTGGCCTTCTATTGCCAGAAGTGATTTCGACAATGAAAGAGATTCAGCAGAGTTGTCACAGGTGCTTCACTTTGATGCCTTTCTTGTCATGCTTGCATTAAATTTAGATTTCATCAATTTGTTTTGTTCCTTATCTTTTGGCATGACTTTTTTCACTGCAGTGTCTTCTGTTTATTTTTTACATTACTTAATGCGTATATTGCTTTACAGATATTAGGCATGGCTCTGAATGATGCCTTATTTAGCATAAAATTTCTCTGCCAGTAAATTTACATTTAGTTTTCTTTTTGTTATGTGTCATAACTCATCATACCTAACCTTACCAACATAGCTGGTCAGTGGCTAATCCTTTGTTCCTTCTTGTCTTTTCTCGAGTTCATTGCCATGAAACTGCTAACAGATCGACGTAGTAGGGTTTTTGTGCAGCATTTAAAACAAAGTGTGGTATTCATTGAAATCTATTTTGGCATTTAAGATTTCCAACATAAAAAAGTATCAAAGATTTAGCTCAACTGGGGTTTTCAGGGATGCTAAAGCTAAAAATGCTATTAGAAGTTTGTTGGGTCTCTAGGTTCTGAAAAAGTTGCTTGATAAGTTCAAGTTATTCTTTAACCGTCTCCTCTAACTCTATCGCTCTTTCTCTCTCTGTGTGTCATTCATTTAACATGTTATTCATTCATACAGAGGTGGCAGAATCTGAAGAAGCAAAAGACCAATCCAAAAGTTGGGACGAATACACAACACTCCGAAACTCAGCTTGCTGCTACTCATCGAGCCTTGTCCCTGGCCCTAGATTTCCCCCTCCGCGATAGTGGTAAGTTACATCACTTCCCTTTATGAAGTTTTTCTATCTAATTTGATGCAGTGGATAGTTTCATTTATAGCAGAATCGGTATCTCATAACTTCTCTAAAATAAAATACTTCCCCCGAAACATTTTCAGGTGGGATAACATCCGTGAACCAATCCCTCGATCAGCAAAGACAAGGGCTCTCAAGCATGCAGCCGCCCACAGTACTACCGCCAACGAAGCTGCCTTCTGGGCCAGATTCAAGGATCAAAGCCGCTGCAGTCGCAGCCGGGGCCCGCATAGCTTCTTCGGCCGACGCCACCTCGCTGTTCGAGGCTGCTCGGTCTCAGAACATCGTCCACATCACCACCGGAGGAGGCGGCGGCGGCAATGCAATGAAATCCTCTGCTTCGGGCTTGACCAGTCAACTCCCTAGCAACGTGCACTTCATTCGCAATGGCCTCAACAAGATCCCTCCTAATCATGCTGCAAAACCTAAAACGTCTCAACAAACCCAACAAGGCCCACCTGCTAAGCCTTCGACACCGAGTGTTCAAAGTAATAATAAGACGGCCACCGTCCCCGTTAGTGGTGGAAATGCTTCGGCTCTCATTTCAACTCCTAAAGCAGGTGGAGACAGTAATGTCCCTGTTTCTGCATCGGGTCACGAGACAGCAAAGGTTGTTCAAGGAGACTCGGATGCTAATAAGCCCGTTTCTGCTCAAGTGGAGCAAAATGCAAAGACTCTAGAAAATCAAGTTTCTACTGCCGAGCCTGATCCAGTGAGCCAAACTACAAAGGACCAAGCGGCCTCTTCGGGCTCCAAGGACTAAGGTACTTTTTTTCTAACGCGTGATAAAAGTGGAAACGCGGTCTTTAGCGGTTTGTAACTATTTATGTAGTGTTCCTATGGTTGGGGTATTATTTCTGCCGCAGAGGAAAATAATCTGAAGCTAGATAGATGACAATGATATGTATCATCATCTTCGTACATTTTAAACAAGGCATTGTATTCAAAAAAGGCAAAACCCACAAATCCGGGAGACTCAAAACCCACAAAATAACCCAAAAAAAAGGCAAAACCCACAAACGAAGAATGAACAGAGAAAAGAAAGAACAGAGAGTTCCCCCGATCTCCGTTAATGAAGGAAGAGAAGGGTTTCCACTTTTGTTTTTGTGTTTGGTTTTTTGGTATAGAGAGAAGGCAGTGTAAATAATGGAATTACCTTGCGTTATAAGAGGTTCCATTGTAGTTGGACATTCTTGGACGTTCCTTTATTTTGTAAAATGCCAACCGACTCAATCTTATCTGTGTTTTAAAAATGCCAACCTTCCAAGCTTATTTTGGACATTACTTTATTTTGCGAGTCCTGCTTACCACTTTTGTTGCTTATATTTTTGTGTTGATGTTTCGATTGGCATGAGGGCAACTAGCCCATCACTTTATTTTTTTGCCTCGCGTCCTCCTCGTTCAACCTTCTCCAGCATTTTCAAGCCCTATGAAGTGGGGCGGGTCCAGGATTTTTCGATCGAGCTCGTAATACATTTGATATTGGTGACGAGGTCAACGTAGAAAATAGATTTTATTTTTCTCCGTTCTTTTGAAAAAGTTTACGATTGGAATAAATTTTTCTATAGAAATATATTAATATATTATTCATTATAATTAACATAAATAAATACACTAATGCATTCCAGGTGCTTGTGCGGGCCGGGAGCCCAGGTTCCCAGAGCGAGCACACTGTGCAGTGCAGCCGTGCATGTTTGTGCGTGCGGTGTGGCACGCCTGGGACGCTGCGCTTGCGCGCATCTGGGCGTGTAGTGATGCACGCTTGCGTGCACGACTAGTACGTTTGTGGGGCGTGCGCGTGCCACATGGCCGTGCTGTGCGCAACCCTGCGTTTTCTTGCTGGTTCCAATTAAGCGACGGTGGTGGTTGTGGGATGGCAAGGGTATGTCGAGCCATCGGTCGCCCCCCAATACCTCGATTCTATTTGATCAAATTATTCTGAGCAGTTGCTCTGATGTCACTATTGGGAAATCCTAGTTGTCCTCGGACTCACAGCCTCGGGACGTCCGGAACAACAATTTCTGAGATCCCTTTGTCGTCGTTACCTTGGATTAGAAACATGAAAAGAAAGAATGCATATTGACACGTAGTAGGGAGGGTCGAGCCCTAAGCTTTATATACCTTGGAAGCATGTCTTTGCTAGCGTTCGCTGATCCCCTGGTTAAGCATACCGCTCCTTGATGCTTTTCATTGTCACGACACCTCAGGGTGTATCTTAATGCACTTGCTCCCTTGGATGGCTAGCAAAGCAACGGTTGTGTCGAGAGAATTCGAGTGTGTGTGATGGCTCGATTTTTGCGTATCGCTTGTGTATGATTTTGAGTGGCCCGTAGAAAATATGTAGGGGACGAAAATCTTGAGCTCCAAACATCATGTGATAGGTCTATGCCCATTTATCTTCATCCATGGGAACGGCTCGACTTTTGACCCTTATGCAATTGCACTAGTATAGGGATGGCAATTTGGATCCGTTGGGTCCTTATAGGTCTTGAATGGGCAAGGTCTATGCCCATTTACACTTATCCATGGTGTCGGCGCAGTCACGAGCACTCCGCCGACGCAATGGATGAGTCTAAATGGGCATAGACCTTGCTCATTAAGACCCATTAAGGACCCAACGGACCCAAATTGTCATACCTAAACTAGTGCAATTGCATAAGAGTCGAAACTCGACTGAGTAAAATGGGTATATAAAAAGAAGAAAAACACACAAGGAGAAATCAAAAGATTCAAAGTCAGACTAGTAGCGAAATGATACAAACAAAAAGCGGGAATCGACCACGAATAGGTTTTGCCCCAGTTGCGAGAATGGAGGCAACTTGGTTGCTGATTTTGCCGGTCGCACATAACAAGTGGCACATCTACTAGATATATGAGAACTTGACTTTTTTAAAAGGAATTATCCAACAAGAAATGTATGTGGAACAACCTCCCGACTTTGAAAACTAGGAAAAGAGAAGGTGTAGGGGTTGAAGCAAGCACCAAGGGCGTGGAACACAAGAACTGATGCGTACTTCAAAGACCAAGCTTCGTGCAATGCCTGTATGGACATGCAGTATACGTAAAGGTGCAAAATAGTGATATCTTGCGGCGTTGCATGTAGACGAGCTACTTTTTACAAGAAATTATCCGGACATGATGGAAAATTCATGCTAGAAATGATGAAAATTTTTAAATTACCGAGTTGGCCCCATGTTGTATTTTGGGATTGGAAGAGATACAAGAAGGCCATGGAATTTTTTCGCAGAAAATATATGCAAAGGAAATCTTGAAGAGGTGTAAATTGGACGATGTAACCTCGTGAGCACTCCCGTTGAGTATGGAACAATGATGTCTTTGATATAGCGAAGGCAAAACAGTGCGCAGAAGCTATATAGGCTTGGTTGGATGTACAGTACTTGATGACGTGTGCGAGGCCGAATATCACATATGGAGTCGGTTTGGTGATGGAAGAGTCTAAGAAAACTCATTAGAAAGCCGCAAAGCGAATCCCTTGCTATGAGACGTGTAATGTTACAAGGTCTTTATTATCGTCACATTGATAAGTTTGATCTTACTGGATACTCCGATAGTGATTGGAGTTGAGACCTGGATGATGGAAAGACTACTTCGGGATTTGTGTTCATGGGAAGAACGACTTTTCTCATATATCTCAAAGAAACAATCAACTATTATTTTGTCTGACATGTGAAACTGAATATGTCATCATTTTGTCATGCTTATGCCATGGATATAAAAAGAAATCCTTAGGAACATGCGTCTGAAATTCTATTGGACAATAGATCTGTGATTGAGTTGGCAAAGAACTCTGGTGCACCATGAAATAAGTAAGCACGAAGATGTTGTTTCACTTTCTGCGGGAACATGTGAAAAATGGAAGCGTGAAAATATCTTGTGTGTCGTGAAAAATGGAAGCACAAAGATGTTGATATTTTACTTAAACATTGCCGACATAAACTTTCAACAAGCTCGAAGGAAAGCTCAGCAAGATCGCAATATTTAATAGGATGGGTTGTTGGGAAAATACACTTAATTAATATGTTTGACCAGCAATAATAACATAGAAGCTGAAATGAGTAGTCACCTTGCTTTTGTTTCTTACTTATGGACCAATTTTACGCTAATAAATCACACAACCATGACTAGAAGGTCTAAAGGACTTGTTTCATCCGGACAAGTTTACATCATTTTCCAAGTCAAACTCAAAGTAATTTCTTATTCACAAGCTCAATTTTTAAAACACATTATATAAATTTTAAATATAATCTGGGGTTAATGCGGCCTATGGCTCCTTTCTACCAGTCTTTTCTTACAGTCAAATTAAGACTTCCACGGTTGGATTTGTGATTGTCATAAACGTCAACATCATGCAGGAGCTGGACGAGACACGTAATGTTGTTGTGTGTTCCTCACTCGCATGTTGCATGCGACGAGACGACCACATGTCATGCATCAAGCGGTAATATATCGCAGTGTAAACTGCCCTCTTTTATCCACGATCAAGCATCCTAAGCAATATTATATATTTCCACTTACTTCGAAGGCTTGATTTGGCACACCAAGCATTATTTCTGGTAGCACTTATAATAGTTCCTTCAGCCTTTTTATTTTTCCCCAAACCCCAAACAGAGACATTAGAGCATGCAATAAACTGGGGTAGAGCTGCCTATATACGAGGGAACAGAAGGAAGATATGAAAAACACCAAATTGGTGTTTCCTATGGTTCCTCCTTGCAACCATGTAATTTTATCTGTCTGTGATATATCTCGTTACATAAATGTATTTAATTTTTAAATTGTTGAGGTATAACCAGGGGCGGATCTTGTATATAGGTCCCTGAAAATTTTGATTTATCACTATCGATAGTATATAATGTTTAGTACATATAGAGAGTTGTGTTTTCTATATTTCAATGTGTACATTTAGCCTAATGGTTAAGGGCTAGTTTGGTTCCACTTTTGATTCAGAAGCACGTCTGTTAAATGGACTTTTTCGAAATGTAGCTTTTATAAATGTAAATTTATTTTTTTAAAGTGTTTGGTGGGAATGGACTTTTGCAAAAATTGCAGGAAGTAATTCTGAAAAGTCATTAAAAGTTGCTTCTCTCAAATGGACTTCTTGAAAAGTAAATTATTTTAAAAGTCCATCTCAAAATTTTCACCAAATGTATTTTACTTTTCAAAATGGACTTTTAGGTTAGAAGTCCATTTCATAAGTGCTTCCAAACACACACTAAGTTTGGCCTCTGCTTTTTTTCTACTTTACAAGTCGGGAGTTGGACTCCTTTCCAAAGCTCAATGTGTGTCATTTTATGTTTGTCTACGCTTATTTCTTACACAAACATACGTTGAAAGAAATAATGTGGATTGAATATACGGCCCATTCAGTGGTTGGACTGCCAACGTCTTCTTTTTTAAATTTGGGTAAGCAATTATTTATTTACAATACAATAACATCAATAAGAATTATGGTTCTTTAATTTTGTTTCCTCTCTTTAGTCATTAACTTAGTTTATATTTTTCCTTTCATGATCATAGATTTGACTTGTTTTAGTGGGAAAATTTGTCACAATTAATAGATGTTTTCAAAGGAAGAGTACAAATGATAATTTATCTCTCCAATGTTAGAACCAACTCCGATATCCAGTGACAATGATCATCCATCTCAATTCCTCCTAAAAGATTCAAAATAGAGGAATGATCCGTGAATATGTTGACAAATTTGGAAATATAATTAAAACCAACAAGAAGAGGTTCATCAAGCTTTTTGAATCTAAATGCATAAAAGCATATTCGTCAAAAAGATCCGATAAATGAAGATATCAAGCAGGACAGGAGTAAGTAAGACTAGCAGCAATCCATTGGCGGGGCAAGCATCTTGCTAATATGGCCTATATACTACTCTTTGCAGCATAAGTATATCATATTTGGCAAGAACGAAATTGACGATGGCGGGGGACTGGAGAGGGAGCTTATGGTGGCAAAAGAAGTGTTGGATGTTGTTGTAATGGAAATCCGCTTAAGTGAGCTCAAAGAGAACATTCAAATGAAGGCACTTAAACGGGTATGACGTATTGTGTGGTAGCATTTAATTGTTTTAGCGTTTGGACGTTGTAGATATCATACTTGTATACTACATGTTCATTTTTTCATTAACAAAATTGAAATCTCCCTCAAAATAATATCCAGCAGACTCGAAGATTTTAATATACCATGTGCAAGAAATTTCCTTGATTGGACACTGGTAAAGATATATCATACTTCATTCCATGTTTAGCGCCCTTTGAAGATTTTATGAATTTTTTGGAAAATAATACGTCTTTTGATACATCTCTAACCGTTAATGTGTTACACAACTACATGTATCAATTATCTTTCTAGAACTACACTACCAGTTTATCAAGTATCTAGGCTATTGACTAAGTTATAAATCTGTAACGAGATAGAATAAGGACAAACCGAAAACCCCACAAAGGAAAGGGAGCCAATTTACCTTGACCGCATGATGTTATTGCGTTCTTCTCTCCTACGAATAACCAATTCAATCTCCTATCACAATGGATTGTCCCACCGATATCTCGTTATATCTGGGTTCCTCACTTATTAGATATGGATGGAGAGATGATTATCTTGCATTTTTCACTCCACGAGAATGTTGCAAAAGAGAATAAGAGTTTTTGTGTGTGTATGCGTGTGTATTTTCGAACTTTGCCTTGGAATAATCATCACAATTATGAAATGGCATGTTAAGTGGATAAGATATTTTGCCTAAATTACTCTTACTCATTTGGTTGCTAGGTCCAAGTTATTTTATAGTATTCAAAAACTCTAGGTTTAATTATGTTAAGCTTAATTAATTAATAGTACATTGTCTAATAGATAAGTTTAGTATTAGTTTATCCAATAGGTATATCATATTTGTCTTTTCGCTAAATAGGCCGAACCTAATATTAGGTTGTGCTTAACTTATTTTTGTCAAGCATTTAAACAATCTCAAGTCTGGTATTAATGTTGGTCTTCCTAATGTAATGTCCAACACTAGCTCATTGGCCCGACCTTATTGAACTCCAAGCTGACGAAGGCCCAACAGGATCAAACACAAATACTTCTTTACGCAACCAATCACGATGATTCGTTTTAAGCCCGATTTTCTGTAGTCTCAAACTGGCATTGGGACAAATCAAAGTGCATTATTCACTAAAGAACATTTCTCTGTCCACGTTCTCATATTACATGTATCACGATTGCTTACGAGACCATGAATCCCTCCCATCTGTCACTACCTAGCACCCACCCTTCACTTTCAAGACCCCGTCGACACGTGTGATCACTAGTGACAAGGCAACACCTCGAAGTCAAGCCCATCAATTACGATTAACATGCAATGAATGCTATATTTGATAGCTGATACTCTCAGAGTAATAAGCCATTTAAATCATATGGTTGTCAGCCGTGTCAAATACATTGATCCTATCAAATGTATGTTAGAGATGACCTTCCACTTTTCAAGTGAATTTGACACAATCATTAGATTTGTTGACATAAAATGCATATCGGACATCTAGCGTCCGACTAAAGTCGTAGACTTATGAACGTTTTCAGTATGTGAGAGTTATTGTATTTAATGCCGCCCCTCTCTCATCCAATAAGAATCAGTTGTTTAGCTTGACACGTATATCCTTTATTTAATTTTTTCATATTATGGGATATCGAGTATTCAAATAACCAAGCCTCCATAAGTGTATATTACTCTTTCATCCCATAAAACATGAAGTTTGAATATTAAAAAGATATTCGCCCTATATATCGTCTAATCCACATATGACATTCAGCAAATCCTAAACAGCTGCCCCTCCTATTTTTTCCCTTTTTTCTAATAGAGGCATCAATCTGCACCATGTCGGAATTCCAGGGGTACTCGCAAATCCTTTAGCCTTGATGATAGGAGGTTAATCACTTATCCACTACTTGACACGAAAAGCATGAGTTTTGTTTTAGATGTCAACATTGCATCTAAATTCGAAATTCACTGACACAGAACCAATAATGTCTCTTCTATAATAATATAACTAATGCTAATGAATTACTAAAAAACTACATCAAAAAAATCAAAAGCAAATTGAACCATGCACGTGAGGCTTCCGCAGTTTCAGAGCAAAATGGGAAGCAGTACAAAAATTATCTTCTTTTTTTTTCATATTATTTTTCAAAAATTGCTGCAATTATACACAGTTTATGACCGTCGTATCACTTGGGCTCCTGCATGGATATAACTGTTTCGAATGCACCAGCGAGTGCCTTCACCTTGTTCTTCCTCTGCTCGCGAAGTTTGCTTGCCGTCTCCTCTATTACATCGTTGGACAGAGCAGATTCTCTCTTACCTTGATACTTTGCAATGACGTTCGCTGCTTCAGGTTTCTTATCTACTACCACTTCTTTCACCTGATTATCATCTGTTTCTTTAGCTTCTTCATGCGAAGCTTCTTCACTTGCATTAGCAGTGTCCCAAGATTCCGTTTTTTCTTCTCCTGCTTTCTCATCTGTCTCTTCAACATCATCTTTGAGATCATTACTATCGTTATCTGCAACTATCTCACCTACATTACTGTAATCGTTCACCTCATTTGCAATCTCTTTCTCTGCGTTCAAAGAATTCTCTTGGTTTTCAATGTTAACCTGTAATTTCACTGCTTCTTCTTCATCAGTCTTCACATCACCATCGTCACGTTGCTCTTCAATTACAGCAGAAGAAGATTCGGCTGTCACGATCTTTGCATCCTCATCACTCTCATTAACTCCATTTCGATGGAGATCATTATCCTCCACCTCATCAACTCCGAGGCCCACATCTTCCTTATTTTCATTACTATCTTCAACTTTCTCACCAGATGAAGATTCTTCAACAACATCATGCTCAACTTCAGCCACTTTAACATCATCAGATACATTATTATGATCCTCCGCCTTCTCTTCCTTCTTCTCCATCACCGAAGATCCACTACTAGTAACAACTTGTTGCTTCTTCACGTAAACAGCAGTAGTGCTACTCTTCTTATTCCCCATATTATTTCTTCCCGTGGATCTACCAGCATAAGAACCACGCTGTTGCTTCGCTGAAGATGTCCTTTGTGACGAAAAGGCAGTAATTCTCCCGGTGGAAGAAGATCTCGATGAGGGACTCGATGAAACAACATGAGATCTTATTACATGCGGAGATTGGGGCTTATCATAGTATCTTCTTCCGTCTACCGTTGTTGCTGCTGCTTTGTTAGGAGCATTACCTACTTTGATTTTCTCGGGGGGGCCCGAACTTAGGACGGCCTTGAGATAGCTGCGTACGGGTCCCGGTGATGAACTTATTGTCGGGTCGTGGTGATCGCTTGCGGGAGGAGGAATAACGGTATTTTGCGGGATTTTTCGAGGTGTTGTACTGCCTGTGTTAGCAGGTTGAATTATTGCGCCTGCCTTCTTCTCCTTCGTAGGAGTGTTGGAATTACTTGCTCGTGTTCGGCTTGTTGCCATTTTTTTTTAAACTTTTATGGGTATTAATTTGTTGACACCTGCATCAATTAGTTAAAATAATAATAATTAACTTGAGCAAAAAGTATATTAAATTAAGCAACCGAGGTGGCATTATTCCAACACATGCGTGAGAAATCTTCCGACGGTTGTTTGTGTTTTTGCATGAGAAAGTTTAAGACACACACACTATATATATATGTGTGTGGGTTTTCGATTTTTAGATCACTGTATTTGATTGTTGGGATACATTTGGGTCTATATCCTTTTCGCGGAAAAATAAGTTGAAAATTATACATCGTCGTATTTCAAGTCAGCAGGCCATTGGGTGTAAAATATATCGGGGCGACAACCAAGTAGTGTTTCCGACTTATTTGTCGTTAAAAAAAAGATTGGGAACTCACATTTATTTCATGGAATATTTTTGCAACTATCAAATACAGGAAAATTGAAAATAGTTATTAAATTTATATATTTGTTGAATTGGTAACAAACAGATAGCATATTCCGTATATTATGTGTGTGTGAATGAAATGTGCAATTATCACGCATTAATGGAAACCTGCAACTAACAACCAAGAACACAAACTGCAAATCTTGCATAGATTTCATGTTTTCATGCAACAATCATTATAAGTAATTGATTTGCACCGAGATTATACACAAAGTTGACATGGGCAAAAAAATATCTAAATAATACCTTGATGTTTACCTTAACCAGAAGTTAGCCTTTTCTATTGAATTATTTGAAGGAACAATAAACAAAAATTAATTATTTATATATGAAAAAGGAGGAATGTAATGGATGTCTTGGTTACTTGAATAGTTGCGTGAATCGTGCACAGCCCAAGATTAAAATAGAATTCCTTTCTTATTTTCTTAAAAAAAAAAAAAACTCGAACTTTATTTGTATATCATAACTAAAAAGACCTACATCTCATACCTTATCATCTCATTAAACTACGATAGATGTATATGAAAATTTACAAAATTTGGCCTCTAAAGATACCGCTTGTTTATTTTGGAATATAATTGTTTTATTATTGCAAAACTAGGAAACTTACTTTGGAAAAAATTCGGAGTTATAATTTTTTCCAAACAAAATTAAACGGAAAGTCTACCCGTTGGTACCAAATAAAATCTACGACTTATTTCCTTGAAATAAGGATTGTAGAATCAGTTTGTTTTGTATCGCTTATATTTGCAATTACTAAGTTAGTGATAAAACTTAATTATCGATATACTTTATTAAATATATATGACGTTTGTCAAAGCCCTATGACAAGCCCTTCACAATTTCAACATAATAATAAACATTTTATCATCTCTCTTAATTAAGTATATCTTTCATAGTAGATAACGTCACGATATTATTAGTGGAAAACACAGCTAATCAAGCAACAGAATGAACAAAAAGCTAATGATGGGTCCCTTTGAATCAAGATATATAATTCATTAGATTGATGAAGTTCGTGAGCTCCAATAGCGATCCAGAATAACTTACCAACTTAATAAAAGCATTATAAAAAGCAGTCTTAGCAAATGTAGAAAGATAGAGACGTGATATAATATCGAATATCGATTACTATATAATACCGAAAATATTATTCTATTTGAGGCTGCCCTTGACTTGGTTAGGAGGTGTGGCCAAGTGTCTTGCACTTTGATGTTAGTGGTGGGGTTTGGTAAATGTTTGTGTCCACAAATAAATTAAGCAAATTGTTGACATCTCTATAATAGGATTTTGGTTTTTTTTTTTTACATTATTTTGCTTTATTGAGGTTTATTTTAGGTATTTGTCTACGTTTTGCGGGGGACAAATACTATTCCTAACGTATTTTATGGACTAAGGTTTATCTTCATAAGGTTCATGTACTTTACTTGCTTATTTGTCATGGAAAATCAAATCAATATAAATCAGTTAATAAATCAATGTTGATATCCCTGTTTTTATGGAAAGCCCACGAAAGTAAATTTCATGGTTTTGAACTTTAATTAAGTAAAGAATAGGGTATCAACTAATTTTTGACATTTACTTTTGTCTATAAATATAATACTTAGGTAAAGAATAGGGCATCAACTAATGTTTTTACATTTACTTTTCTATAAATACACATGTATTCATCTCCCATCTCTTTATTTTTTTAAATACGGTGTGTTTGTTTGAGGTGATCCAATATCACGTTGATACTCACATTACGGTGATGTGTGTATCACCGTGATGTGGATCAAAGTGATATATCATCATCATGTTTGTTTTGGGTGATATTTCATTTTAAATATCAAGGTGATATTTGAATATTGTGTTTATTTATCAATGTGATATGTGGGGTGATATTGTATAAATATCATATTTAACCCTATGTATATTGTGTATGTAAAAGGGGTCAAGATGTTCATTGATATTTTACGTGATAATGATTAGTATTTCAATATTAAGTATTGTTATTTTTAAACATTATTTATAAGTATTTTATACAATTCTTCAATATAATTATTTTATTTTTTAAGCTTTAAACATATATTGTAAAATTACGTATTAATTGTAAATTAATTACAAGTTTATTATATATAATTTTCAATATAATTATTTTATTTATTTAAGCATAAATATTTTTTATATATTTAAAAATGTTAATTGTGTAATTATAAAAATAAATAAGGGTATATAAGGAATGAATGTTGAATGTAAGGGGTAATATTGAAAATATCACCTCATCACGGTGATGGAGGATCACCCTGCTTTTTGGGGGTGATCCAAAAGCTGGAATATCACCCCCTTTTGATCACTAGGTGATCCTCTATCACAGGGATGCCTCATCACCCTCACTAAACAAACGCGGTGATGCAGATGTGATGACGGGATCACCGTGATGGTTTAGAGGATCACTCCAAAACAAACACTCCCTTAGGGTGTGTTTGGTATGCAGAAATCACGTGTGGAAAGCATGACGGAAAACTACGATAACGCATTAAATAATTGTACTTTGCGTTTTGACCGTTGTATATTTACACTTTTTCTTTTCTTTTCCATATCGAATTCCGCAAACCAAATACACCATTAAAGAAGGAATCGTCGTTGACATTGGCATCCGTCCTGGTAATTTTTTCCTACGTCAATGATCGCTAATTAAAAATATTTCAAATATTCATTTCTATCCAAATAACTTAAGTTTAATTTCTTTAATATTTGAATTAAAATCAACTTATTAGAGTTATAACCAAAATTGTTGTATACTGTCCTTAAAATGTACTGTTCAATTGATTAACACCTGCAAAATCAACGTCGGAACCTTATCTTACAAGAGTTGCATTGGAATTAAATATCAATCTATCATAATGTTGTCTAGGTCATACAACAAATTTGTATTATATGTCATAAATGTAAATCACGCTACACCTCTTATAATTATGTTTATTCCATAAAAGAATTAAAAAAAGTTGGGCCCATCACCCTGACTTTTAGGCGGCCCAACAGCCCGAAATATCGTACCGTCAAAAATTAATCCAACGGCTGAGATCAGCTCACGAGGAAAACATACGATATAGACTATATAGTACGCAATTCGGCAAAGGTACATAAAGTTAATTTTCTCGGAGTAATTGAATCGTTACATATTTTCCTTCTCTCTCTCCCCAGAACGTTGAAGTCCCTTCCATTGCCCTCGGATCTTTAACATCGTATCTATGCACTGCACGAAGGACACATAAGCACGCACACGCACACGCACACGCACGTATGTTTGGTCATATACTTTCTTATTTAATCCCAAACGACAGGCTAAGATTAGATTGTCTGTAAAAGGCCTTGAAGCCGAAGCTGAGGCTATTTTCTTGGATTCGTGTAGTGGTTGAAACTTTTTTTTTTGCCTTCCTTTTTTTGCTCTGTTATTTTGGGAAACGAGAAGAATTTGCAATAAAGTGGGATTGTCAAAGGATATATACGTAGAGAAACTGAGTATTCGGTCTTGATCTTTCTTCGGTTGCGATCATCATCCAAGAGTGGATTGAGAAGCTCCTTGGCATCTGTGTTTTTGGTTTTTTTGATCGGTTCGCTGGTGATGAATATGGGGTCTTCTTGAAATTGCATACGTACGCGTGAGCCCAATCACGATTTTATTTTGTTTTCCCCCCTTTTTTGCTATTCTCAATGGTTTCTGGTTTCTCCGATGTTGGTTCTTTGGTATTTCGATTTTGTGATGATTTTTATGTCAAAGATGAGATTTTGTTTCCATTTTCCTTCCTGAATCAGTTTGTTTCATGGCAATATAGTTTTGTTAAAGCAATCTTTTCTTGAGCTCTGTGATAACTTGCTACTGATCAAAGTGATTCTTTAAGAAACGAAATCAATAAGCAACCCAATAAGATAATCGTTGAGTTTCTAACATGTCATACCACTGAAGGAATCTCAGCTATTCGGCTGTAAGAAAATTTCAGAATTTTCATTCCATTGACTCTATAAGTATCCTTCCTTCTGTTTGACCTTGGTTGATGATGATTTGCCTATTATTTATGTACTTATAAGTTTTCGTTGATTCATTTGCTGCTCGATATTAACTCGTGATTGCCTGCATCTGCTTAAGATTATGCGGATATACCATTTTCTTACGCAGATTTAAGGAACGGTTGCCTCTTTACAACACCTATCCATGGATGAATACTCTGGCAAGAGAGTAATAAACAGGGCTATGGCTGCCAAAAAGGGATTTAATACCGCTTCGAAAAGTTTAGTTAGGGAAAGAGATCGAAGCCCTCAATTTTGTAACAGGATCGGTTGCAGTGGAAGGATCAAATACAGTCACAGCAAAAGGACTCAAAACTTAGATATCTCAAAGCGTTCGAACGCATCTGTGGGAAACAAAGTAGCTGTGGATTCTTCTGTTATTACAACCTCGAGAAATACCTATGTCGATGGAAAGAGGAAGTTACCGTCTCAGACCCGATGTGGCTCGTCAGAAAGTGCCCCGTCGAGCGAATCAGAAGCTTCAGAGCTCGTGCCTACTCCAAGAAGCAGTTCTTCGAGTGGGAATCGTTCAAAGCTGAAGAAAAACTCTGAAAATATTACTCCATCAGAGGCTTCAAGCTCCAGTGGATCGTCAAACTTTAACAATATTCGTAGGGGTTTTGGTCGTAAGAGAACGATCAACCACGGAAATACTTCGTTACCCTCTTCGTTATCGGGTAAAAGAACCTCACTAGGGCCCGTTAAAGGTAGTTTGATGAAAGGTATCGCGGCACCGGATTCTTCCTCCTCGGACTCAAACACGTCCGGTAAGAACATCATGAGAAAGAGAAGCCAAGAGAGTCAAAGAAACAGTTCCTCTCCTCGAGTAGAGAGAAAAACAAGCATAGCATCATCATCTTCTTCTTCTGTAGTAAATGGACACGTCTTGTCTTTTAGCTCCGGGATCGCAATTCCAGGTTCTGGTGAAGATAGAAACCGTGCTTGGACGAGGAGGTCGGCCTCGAATATAAACAACCCTAGGACGGGATTTTCAAGGCAAAATGTAAGAGACCACGTCCCCGTCGGGGAAACACTTGTCAACAATTCGCGTGGCCTCTCGAGCTCTAACGGTGATAATTCGGCGACAAGAACGCCCTTTGCTTCTTCATCCGAAACAGGGTCGACCCATCTGATGAACCGTCACGATGCTCTCCGCCGTTACAACATGAACGACATTGCAGAGGTATATATATATATATATATATATATATATATATATATCCACATCCGATATTTGACTTCTCTTTGGTTTGGGCCCTTCGTGTGAGATGATGATCCGATTTCCCTTTGCAGCAGGTTTTATTTGCTCTCGAGATGATAGAGCAAGATGAGGAGCTTACACATGAGGTACTCAATTTTTTTTCTTTTCTTCTTCACGTTCCACTTTGTTTTTTTTTTTTTTTCCTTTTTTTTTTTAATGTCGTCTTACGATTCTTCAACATCCATAGCAAGTCCGTGTGTTAGAGACCAGTTTACTGCTCGGCGGGCTCAACCTGTATGACCAGCACCGAGACATGAGACTAGACATCGATAACATGTCCTACGAGGTCAGCTTTTTTTCTGCAGGCACAACCTCAAATTACTGTAGTTTTGTCTGAACTTTTATGTCACGTAAGGATTGAAGTTTATTTCGTTCTTTTGGCAGGAATTATTAGCTCTAGAGGAGAGAATGGGCACGGTGAGCACCGCACTTTCTGAGGAGGAAATCTCAAAGTGCCTCGAAAAAGGCATCTTCGAGCAGCCTCCTATGTATGTCTCACAACTCAATGGTGAAGATGATGCAAAATGCAGTATTTGCCAGGTCACTTTTTTAACCATCTCCCTTTCATTCAATACATCAGCTTCTTAACAATTTCTTGCAAGAGCGAACTAATTTAACGAAATGCGGTAATTGATTCCTCTTTATAGGAAGAGTATGGAGTTGGAGATGAGACGGGTACTTTAGATGGGTGCAGACACGGATACCACATGTCGTGCGTAGCGCAGTGGCTGAGGCTGAAGAACTGGTGCCCCGTGTGCAAGGGCTCGGCTGTCCCGTCTTCGTCCTAGCTTAGAGCTCGAAAGCAGCTGCAAAGTTACAACCATGATACACATACAAAAGTCTTTTTTTTTTTTTTTTTCTTTTCATGCGTTGGATGTGCTTTGATTTTGTTTGTGTTTAAAAGTTGTACATGTATATCAAGTTGATTGGAATATTGGCATTGATCTTAGTAGGCAAAGAATGATGCATATGATGAAAAACTTGTGAATTGTGGTGATGCATGCTAATTCCATACGATAAGGATTATACATTTCTTTATTTTTTGCTTTTCCTTTTTATATATTAATGTAGACATGGGTAATGGGCTGGTTCTGTTTTGAATGGGAACTCATATACAACTAAATAATGGTCCGTTGGAGGAATTTCGATTTGAAATCCGAGTTTTCTTCAAATCATCATGTTGAAGAAATCATTTATATGAATTTCGATTTCATTAAAATCAAAGGTTAACTTAAAAGTTACCGGATTTTTAATTTTGATGACAAGTGGTATGTTTTCGAAATTCAAAGTCGAGCTCGTAATAAGCTTTTTGTAAATAATAATTAATAATAATAATAATAGTGATGATGATGACGACGACGACAACGGGTGAACGATGAGTCGAGCCGGCTCGAGCTCAGTCTTGGGTTCTCGAAAGCTCGTGAGCTTGTTTTCTTTTATTATTTATTTATTTTATTTGTTTTGTACTTTTTAATGTTTTTAATAAAAAACTCGAGGTCGAGCTCTAGCTCAATTTTGAAATTCGAATTTTAAAATCTTAACATTGCCAAACAATTGATTTTATTCGAAATTAAGATTTCAATAATTTAAAATCATGCTATTGTGTTTAGATACACTTCAAATGGATCCTATATTAATTAGATGTTACAACTTACAAGTTGCAACCCGCTTCTCCTTTGAACCGTAACCGGTCAGAACCGGGCTGCGAATTAGGCTGCAAATGGGCTGAGATTTAATGGGCTTAATGCATCGTGATGGCCCGTTTAGTTACTTCTCTTTCAAATTGTTACATTTTATGTCAAGAGAAAAGGAAAAAACAAAATGAAAATAAGCCAGAGTGACGATATGCCAAGGAAAGCCTCGAAAGAAGTAAAGAATTGAATGTTAATTAAAGCAATACCTGAAATAACGTTTTACGAACCTCAGTTCGAAAAATTCCTCAATTTTATTATATTCTTTTTTTTGTTTCTGTCGTCAATGGCGTCAACGTCTAGATCCGGCGCCGGGGGTAAAATCGTCACCAACCGCAGAAAGCAGCGGCTCTCCGGTACTCCATACGACCGTCCGCAGCTACCGCCACCTCCTCCTCCGAAAAGCCCTAATTGGTTTTCCGGTGTTGTTGTGCCCTCCGCTCGTGCTGTTGCTTCAGGGGCGGGGAAATTGTTGTCTTCAATCTTCGCCGAGTCTGAATCGTCGTCTGAAGATGAGGATTACGATTCAGGTGTCCTGTGACATGCTTTGCTGTAGTTTTTTATTGTGGTGTTCCCATTTCTGGTCGTTATTGCACGTGTTCGTTGCGGTGCTGATATTTGTAACCTTTCATTGTAGTAGCTTAAGTTTCTCGTCTACTAATTACAGGAATTGGCGAAAAATATATATATTAAGAATTGCATAGCCTATTAGAACTGAGTGAATTGAAATACCGTCTGTCGGCATTTTCCATTTGGTCTCACTTTCGTGTTTATCCTATTGTGTGGCAGAGGAAGACGTTGATAATGGAACCCTTGATGGTGTTAATGCTATAAATGAGGTACTTGGCTATTATACTGCTTAGCAATGTACATGACTCTCCGATTCCAGGGATTTTATACTCTGTTTTCGCCCCCACGTAAATGTCTCATTTCAGAGGTGACCAGATATTATTTCTCGACAGTTTATTCTGTTTGAAAATGAACGCCTCTCTTGATGACACAGTAGTTACGCATTTGTTTAATTAGCTCTATTTTCTTTTTCAATTTTCCTTTTTCTAGAGTATGCTTGTAGATTTTCTGATAAGTTAACTGTTCTCTTTTCTGGTTATGCCAGAAAAATGTAGTTCCATCAGAGTTGATGCAGCATGTAGAAGATTCTCAATTGAATGTAAAGAGGACCAGAAGCAAAGACTTAATCGAAAGGCTTATTCTGCAAGAGACATTTACAAGGTAATAGACCCAATATTGACTCTACATATATAATGTCTGCAAATATCTGATGGAAATAATGGTTGCTAAAATTGCGAGGCTGTGCTGCTTGCTACATGAGCCTCTTTGAATGTTAAAACTGTCAAAACTTTTCCGCAGGGAAGAGTGTGACCAAATGATAAAAGTTCTCAATTCCCGAGTTGTAGACTGGCCAAAGGAATCATCAGAGAACCCTTTTCAAGTTGGATCTCCTGGGAAGAACTATGGTAATGCTTTATGATAAGCGCACGCTCTGATTATATTATTCCAATTTCACTGATCCAATTGTATTTGAAATAAACAGAGGATGTTGACATGTACAATAAAGTTGCTCAAGAGGCTAAAAAGTGGTTTAAAAACAAGAAAGCTGGATCTACATCAGTGACAGAGTTTTCCCCTGGAACTGGACATGTTAGTTTTCTTTTAAGGATATATATCATCAGATTTACTATGTGCATCAATGCTTCTCATTCATCGTAACTTGCCCTGTGAATGCTTGGCCATTTTCATAGTAAATGGTATTTATCGTACAGGTACAGAGTGGGGAAGGTTCTCCTGTTGATGTTGCCAGATCCTATATGAAGGAGAGGCCACGCTGGGCATCACCTACACAAAATGTTGATGTTGAAACCCCTCTTTCGTTGAACCTGTTCAAGGACGGGGCATCACGTTCAGTTGTTAATGATTCTTTTTCTTCATCCAAGGTGCATTCTTTATTGATTTCCTTCCTTAACTGTTTCCTGCAACCTTGACATAGCGAAATACACTTCAGTTTTTTCTCCGGACCATAAAAACATCTGTACTTCTGTTTCAACTATTGCTTTAATTAACATTGTTAGAAGAGAAGATCGCTTGCCTCTGGATCATGGAACATCCATGAAGAATTACAGAGAGTGCGTGCAAAGGCAACAGAAGATATGCTTCGCACATCAGCTACGAAAATCGATCCATTGATTTTTGCTCCTTCGTCGTCTGGAGAAGGGCGTTTTGGACCAAAAACTACTTACAGAGAACCAGTAGACATGTTGGCTGATGCGGGACTGAGCTCTAATCATGTCCTTGCAGGTTAACTTTTGTTTGTCGTTGTTAGTTGCTGATATGAGACTTTTGATAATTTGGGACTGATTTTCTCTGTCTTTTGTTACTTGAGCTTATTATAATTTTTCATTTACATCCCAGCTTCGGAGTCACTACAAGATGGCAATATAACAGAGGCAGTACCATCCGATATTATTACTAACATTACCAAAAATAATCAGGTTAACATAAATACCTATTGATTTATTTTAGTATATGTATCAATTGTAAAAATCTCGAAAAGGAATAGATATTAGATATTATTTGCTATGATTTCCACTGCCGTGCTTCTTGAGCTCTTAGACTTTGTATTTGTTGATCTCGTAGGATTCGGAAGTTATTGGTGCTGATAACAAGGAAACTTCAGTTCAGAATCATGATGTAGAGAATCACACGGGTACCCTTGTTTCTTTTAGTTTCTTCTATAATGTAACTGTTGACGAATTCAGAAAACTTTCATATGGCTTCTACATCTCTTAACAGCTTTTTCGGCTTTATATGTATCATTCCTGCAGATCCCAAATCAATTACTGGAATCCATTCAAATGCCAATGGTGTCCCATCATCTCAACCAAGGTGGAAAATTTGAACTATTTATTCCCTACTCACTTTGTTTTATAATCGAATCACAATCTCATGCCATTTTTTTTTCATAAATAAAAAGCCCCAGAGTAGAGTTGGGACAGCAAAACCATGAGCAACAAGGCAATGATGAAAAGGCAGCATCTGATACTGAGGAGGCAAACAGCATACAACAGCTAAACTCCGAAATCCCGGGCAAAGCCTACCATGAAGTCCCTATCCTGACAGAAATGGAAAGTGTTCCAGAGAATAATGATTTGGGAGTTCAAAACGAAGGAACAGGTAAGCAGCAACAAGGAAAGAAACCGAGTAAACCGAGTAGAAGAGGTAGCAGAGGAAGTAGAGGCTTGAGTAGTAAGGGATAAGATAGTGTTGTATTTGAGGTGCACTGATTAAATTAATGTGTACAATTAGTAGGAAAGTTGTGTGTTTATGTATTTAAGGAATTTCATTAATAACACAACATGGGCTTTTATTAATAACAAACAGAGGCTCAGATGTTCCTTTGTAACATTGAATGGTGCAGATGGAAAACCAACAGAAAACTTGACCGAGCTCTTGCTTTGAATGCTTGATGGGTTACTCATAAGTTAGGATTTTACGCTATTTTTATATCCGTAAACTTGCATTTTTGATTATTATCTACTCAAACATTTCGGATATCCTACATTTATATTTATATTTCTATTTTATAGATATCGGAGCAAAAGAGACCAAAATCGGGAAAATACGATCACTTTTGAAGGTTCTTGAATCATGTGGATCTCTTTGCAATTTTCATCAATCTTCGGGGCAACTTTTGCAATTTAGCAGATTTTGAATATTAAGGATTATAGAAACACGGCAAGAAGAAGTTTGAGATTTTCTTTCAACAGACGAGATGTACTCGGACCAAGGAAACAATATATATATATATATATATATATATATATATCACATACAAGATATCAACGAAGAGAGAGAATCGAGACGGGAAGATCTTCTACACGCCGCAACCCTAAACAAAAGAGGGACCGAAGCAAGCAGCTCTCACACACACAGCCCGTACCAGCCGTGACCTCCAAACTCCGAGGAGGGCTGCGATATCCGGGAACTTTTGACGATCAAATAAGAACGGAGAGCCAAGGATCTACTACGAGGGTATTCGAGGCGATTTCTCAACCGGAAAACACCGAGGAGACGCGTGATAACTCGAGCATCGTGAGGGACGAATTTCTTTTATTTAATATTTTGATGTTTTCGTATATTAATATGTTAGGCTAAGTTCTTTTGTGATTGAGGCCATATTAGGCCGGATTATGAATTCGTGTTAATGTTATTCGTATTTATCTAATCGTATAGGTAGAGTTACGTATTTCTTGTTTGCGTTTAATGACTGCGTATGTTTGATCACCATATGTTTGATTTTTGATAGGTTTATGAGACTGAAAAAGTGATTAGACCGGTTAGAACAATAAACAAGGAATACCACGACGTGAAACCGACCAGAGATGGAATTCGGTTTCGTATGTGTGGTTTCCGAGACCTTAGGCGCCGAAAGCGTCTAAACTCGGGGAAATTCATAAAGCCAAATGCGTTCGGAGTAACTACAGTCATATAGGAATATAGTTGATTAGTTCACTTTTGCATGGGGTTGCTAGATACATGGGTAACGGGTAGCACGTATGTTAGGAATTTCTACCTTAACTAGATTTATATTGATTAGGTAAAGTCAATTGCATGAAGACGTAGGATTAATCTGTGTCGATTATGTGCTTTAATCACGCTTGTCGTTATTTTATTCTCACTATCCTTATTTTATTTGTTTTTATTATTATTTGCGTTTTTATCTCTTTTATCAAATCATTCAAAAATATAAAAATATCTTTTTAGTCTAAATTAAATTTAGGAATAATATTTTAGAATTAATCGAGCTATCTCTGTGCATTCGATACTCGGACTCAAGTCCGTTTTATACTACTTACACGACCTAGTATATTTGCTAGTATATGAGCGTGTCAGTTACTATTATTATTCTATTCACCGACAGAACCTGCAGCGGAAGGAAGAATTAGAGAAAGCTTTGGAGCAGCAAAAGAAGGCCGACGCAAAACTTTTAAGGGTTCTCAAGGAGCACAAGGTAGGTATCCTTCATCCCTCAGCGAACATATGACTTTGCTGCTATGTTAGTTGATAATCCGTAGCTCTAACCATATTTTATAAAATGCTCGTTCGTATGTCCCATCCTTGCTGTGAAGAGGGGTAACGACCAATCCTTGAGGCAAGTGACAGAGCTGAACCGAGCTTCATCTCTCGAGGAGATGACCAAGAAATTCAAAGACCTCGAGGAAGCCTACGACGACCTCGACGGTTTGCACAAGAATCTGATCGTCCTTGAACGTCGCACCAACGATAGTTTTCAGGAGACCCGCAAGGCTTTAATCGAAGTATGGTGTCATCTATGCTTTGTCCACTTAAGAGGAAAAGCATGCACTAAATTTCTCTGTTTTCTCGGTACACCTTGTACTTCATTTTCGTGTGCTACTAAATCCACTATTGGGTTCTCTGTTTCTTAAACCTAGGCCTTGGTTGATATTCGAAGCAGCAACCGAATGGGTATAGGAATTAAGAGGATGGGAGAGTTGGATGAGGAAGTGTTTAAGAAGGCGTGCAAATTCCGATACAGACCGAAAGAGGTGAATGCGAAGGGTATGAAACTGTGCTCCACCTGGCAGGAGAAGCTCAAGGATCCCAAGTGGTACCCGTTCCATATAATTGCCGACACGGAGGGGAATAATCGGGTGCGCTCGTTAGTTAATAATTCACATCACATTAGTTCCTCGCTGTTAAGTTGAATTAATTGTCCTAACATTGCACTAAAACTCGAACATTTTGTAAGTTTTTCCACATCAAATTAATGAACTCATTTGTTCAATAGAGCGTCCTCGACGAAGGAGACGAAGCTCTTAAATCCCTTAGTAAAGAATGGGGAGAAGGTGTTCACGGTGCGGTGAAGAAAGCATTGTTGGAGCTCAATGAATACAATCCAAGCGGTTGCTACCCGGTTCCCGAGCTTTGGAACTTTGAGGACCAGCGAAAGGCCACTATGAAGGAAGTTGTCGATTACTTGGTAAGTCATCTGAAGACCAACAAGCGCCAGAGGACTTGCTGCAAATAACCCCTCGTGTTTTGTCTGTCTTGAAATAGGACTGACTAATCTCGGCTTTGTTTGTTTGCTTATTGGACGTTTGGTTCGTGTTCGCAACTTGATCGTGTAATGAATGCTCGTGGATGATGTTTTGACTTTTGAACTTTTGTTGTAAATGCTTGTTGGAGCAGTGGGTGCTTTTGTGTCTGTTCTATGTAAAAATATGGGTACCAATGACTATTTCCTAGTAAGTTTAACCTTGATATATTTTCAAAAGATAATTTTTTTACATGTGCCTTTTGTTCTCTTTGATTTGGCATCCAGTCAATTATTCGAATTATACTTTGAAAAGAGTAAATTATTACGAATATATATTTATAGTATAATCTGGACGTCAATTGGAATAGAAATGTGTGTCATAACTTGTAATACATAGGCAATAGCTAGTGTTTGGGCCTCTAAATAGGCTAGTGACCTCACTTGTAAACAGACGAGAGGAATAAAAAGCTTTGCTTCAATTTCTCACTCATACCTTGCTATTATATATTATTACTTACTATAATAAAAGAATTACATATTATAAAGTTAAATATTTTATAACACGTTATCATTATAACCGCTCTCCGTCGTCGGTACCAGCCTCCGGCAAAGATCTCGTACGGTACAGTCGGGGTATAGTTATTTTATTCCCTATTTGTTTATAGTAATTGTATTTAAAGTATTGCATATTATGTACCAATTTGAACCGCCTATTATGTGATGGTTTGTACCGCCTATTATGTAATGGTTTGTACCGCCTAATATGTGCTGATTTGTATCGCCTGTTATGTGCTCATTTGTATACTGGTTTGCACCACCTATTACGTCATTGTTTGTACCGCCTAATATGTGCCGGTTTATACCCATGATATTACCGGGCTAGACTGCCTAAATTTGTTTAATGTTTTATCTGATATAGTCATAATAATGATTTATTAATGACTAACAATTTTCATTGTTTCATTTTAGCAATATGTCGAACTTGACAAGAATTGAGTTTGTTGCACTCGATATATTAGAATTATTTTTCTTTGGCACTAGATGGTGAAATCCATCTAAAAGCCAAAGGTTTATGTGATGCCATTGAAGCAGGAAAAATTGTGACCGAGCAAAGATAGGTTATGCTATTTCTTCGCCACCACATTAACGAAAATTTGAAGACCAAATATTTAGATGAAAAGGATCCAGCTGAGTTGTGGAAAACCTGAAAGACCACCTGACAATTGTTATTCTCTCAGGCAAGATATGACTGAATGAATTAACGTTTACAAGATTTTAAGTCGGTTATCGAATATAACTCTGTTGTGTACATCATTACTTGTAAACTGAAATTGTGTGGAAAACCGTCATTGATGACAGTATGCTAGAAAACACGTTTAGCACCGGGAGAAAAATTTCAAAAAGTATTTAGAGCTAATCGCCTGCTTATTGTTATATGAACAAAATAATGAATTATTGATGAAAAATCATGAATCCCGCCCGACTGGTTCTGCACTCGCTGAAGCCAATGCACTCAAATGTAATAATTATAATACTCAAAGCAATTATCATGGACATGGTCGTGGTGGACTTCGCGGTCGTGGTCGTGGTCAAGGGGCATTATGGTGGTGGTTATCAGAATTTTCGTGCTGGTTATCAAGATTATCGCGCCAGTCATTAAAAGCTTCCCCCAGAAGAGGAAATTCTATGATAATAAAGACGAGAAGAGATACACTGAACAAAGAAATAACGATGAGCAATGTTATCGTACGACCAAACATCTTGTTGAGTTGTACCAAGAATCACAAAAGGCAAAAGAAAGAAAATAGAAACGAACTTTGCTGAAGATGTCTCTACTTCTGGTGTCACCGAAAATACCCACTTTGCAGATTTCATGAACGAAGAGAACTGATGTTGATAAACGTATTTTAATACGCTTATCTTGATTATAAATTGGTCTTCTTTGAGTTAATCGTAGCCGTTTATGCATCTATTTGTGTTATTTATGCTTATTTTATGTTGAATGAACATAAACGGCAATTGGGAGAAAACCGAGCGAAAACGGAGCGGAAAACAACTCAAATTTGTCCTGCAGGGACCGTCACGACATGTTGACACCCCGTTTATGTCGTGACGACCATGGAAGAACGAAATTTTAGCTCTAAGGAAATCGTCACTGCATGTTGACACCTCGTCCATGAACGAAATTTAGCTCCCAGGAAATCATCACAGCATGTTGACACACCCCGTCCATGCGGTGATGACGTCACGACACGTGCAGATCAAGTAATCAGACTATGTATTTCTCCGCCCGAGACTTCGAGGATTATCGAGCGTTGTCGCAGCGGACCGACCGGAGGACACTACGCAGCCACCCGAACCACCCACAAGGTGCGAGAGTGCGGGTTCTACTGGCCGACGATCTTCAAGGATGCCCATAGGTACGTTGACACGTGCAATTAATGTCAACGAGCAGGTAACATCTCAAAACGCGACGAAATGCCTCAGAATTTCATTTTACTATGTGAGATATTTGACGTATGGGGCATAGATTTTATGGTACCATTTCCTAATTCATATGGGAATAAATATATTATCGTAGCCGTTGATTATGCGTCCAAGTGGGCAGAGGCTCATGCCTTGTCTACAAATGATGCTAGGGTAGCGGTTAGGTTTTTACGAGCATTATTTTCTCGGTTCGAGGCACCTAAATGTATTATTAGTGATAGGGGCACTCATTTTTGCAATACCCAATTTGCACGTACCTTAGAAAAATATGGTGTTAGGCATAACATTTCTACCCCTTATCACCCTCAAACTAGTGGCCAAGTAGAAGTGGTCAACCGAGAGTTGAAAAGAATTTTAGAGAAAACCATAGACGAAAACCGACAGGAATGGGCAAATAAGCTAAACGACGCTCTATGGGCATATAGGACCGCGTATAAGACCTCGATAGACACTAACCGTATAAACTAGTTTACGAAAAGGCATGTCACCTTCCCGTTGAACTAGAACACAAAGCTTATTGGGCTATCAAATCTTTGAACCTCGATTTGGGGCAAGCCGGTGAAAAACGAATGCTCCAAATCAATGAGCTTGACGAGTGGCGTTTATCGTCATACGATAACGCTCGAATGTACAAGGAGCGTTAAAAAATATATCATGACAAGAAGATTAAGCAAATGAGAGAGTTTAAAGAAGGGGATCAAGTCCTCCTCTTTAATTCTCGGCTTAGGCTCTTTCCCGGAAAACTAAGATCACGTTGGTCCGGGCCATTTACTATTACTCGTGTTTTCCCTTATGGTACGCTCGAGATTTCTAGTGATGAGTAGGGAACATTCAAGGTAAATGGTCAGCGGTTGAAGCACTACTATGGAGGTGAAAAAGACATGAGTGGAAAACAGGTCATGTACCTCGAGTTCAACCCATCGTAGAGCACAAAAGGTATGCCCGGCTTAAGACGTTAAAGAAGCGCTTCTTGGGAGGCAACACAGGTATTTGCATTTACATTTATTTTATGTTTAGACTAGCTGCATTCACGTAAAACAAATATGTTCTGTCACAGCTTGAAGCGTATGCGTCAATGCCGTGACCGCCACGAGAAATTTTTTTTATGCTCTCAGCCAATTGTCACGGCATGAGGCTTGTCAATGCCGTGACAACATCAAGCTACTCAGATAAGCTCTCAGCCGATTGTCACGGCTTGGACGAAGTCTCATCCATGCCGTGATGAAGCTGGCAGAGAGGAAAGTAAGCTCTCAGCCGATTGTCACGGCTTGGGCGAAGTCTCATCCATGCCGTGACGAGGTTGGCAGAGCTGAAATTAAGCTCTCAGCCAATTGTCACTGCATAATTGAGCCTCGTCCATGCCATGACGGCCAAAAAAAAATAATAAAAGAAAAAAATTAAAATAAGAATTTATATTATAATTATAATACTAATATATATATATATATAACATATATAAAAAAGGAAGGAGAGAGAAACAAACCTTCCACGAGCAGCTCCGCACCAAGCCTCATCTCTCCATCAAACCCCACCTCTTCAAACCTCCAACGAGCAGCGCCCCACCTCCGGCGAGACTCCGGCAAATTCATCTTAATCACAACTTTAACAACTATTAAGACGGCAAGGTACAATGTCTCGGAGAAACTCATCTAGAGCTAGCTTATCTCGAGCCCAAAATTTGAGCACATCCACACGCCAAACGCCAACGTGCGGGGACATTAGATTTACTCATGGTCATGAGGACATTTAGTGATGACCAGCAAGATGAACGCTACCGGAGGCTCGAAGAACTTGATTTCGTACGCATAGACCAAATTCATCGTGAAACGCTTGTGCAACTTAACAACGACCAGCAACTTGACGGCTATCTCTCTACAAGTGGTTGGGCTGAGTTCTTCGAGATAAACGACAAGGCGTACAAGGAACTCACTCTTGAGTTCCTTGCCTCATTTTCTTTCAATGAAGACGATTGAGACCATATTAGATTCCGCGCGTTCAATAGAGAGGTGAAGACGACTGTCGATAGCATTTGCAAAGCCCTTGGTGTGAGAGTTCCTCAACAAGTACGCGCGTACAAAAACTACAAGTACCATCTCGCTTTTAAGCGCGTGAGGAATACTCTTTGGCAAGCACTCATACGCTCGGGACCACCTGGCCAACCGGAAGAAGAATATAGCTCCAAATTGTGAAAGGCCACTTCGCTCCAGAGCCCGGGATTGAGATACGTCCACCGGCTCCTATCCACCACAATCACACCACGAGGCGAATCCAATGGTGCAATAACACTCCGCGACCTATTCTACCTATCATGTATGCACAACTGCGAGCCGGTACACATTGGGATAGCGATGATCCACGGCTTCAAGCATCAATCCGATGAATGAGAGAATGGGAAGATGACGGTGGAGCCCTTTGTTACAAAGGTTGTGAGGGGGCTCGAACTATGTCCAGACAACGCGCCCGTAAATGATACCACCTTGTCCAAGAAGAAGATGATCTTCAAGTTAGACGGTTGGTCAAAGATAAATAGAGTGTATGTATGGCACAACGACTACCACCACCACATGGATCTCGGGCCCCAAGAAGCGAACGAGGAAGAGAACGTGGAAGCGAACGAGGAGCATAACGAGGGGGAGATCCCGGTCGACGTTGGGCTGGAGCCTTTGGCTATCGAGCTTCCATAGTCACACCATTCCACATTCGAACACGGTGGATCGTCCCGGATGGCGTCTTACGTTACAGCTACCGAATTCTACGCGTTCCAGCAGGAGGTGAGGCAGGGGCGTGATGAAGACCGAAGGGATAATACATATACTAGCGGAGCAAGCCAAGGCTTGGCACAAGTACTACGAGGACAAGGCACGTCACGAGCAGGAGTTGACGCTATATCGAGCAGGAATAGAAAGAGCTCGGGAGACCGTAGCGGCATTTACAGCCTTGGTCGACGCACGGCCCCCACATGATCCGACTCCACCTGCTGGACCACCACCACCGCCACCACTCTACTTCTCTTATCCCTCTTTCGTTAATTCGTAGAACTTTATAATTAGAAAACTTTTATGTATGAAATATATGATGCACATTATATTTGTTGCTATTACTTTCTTTATTTATGCTATTATTTTCGTTTTACATCTCTATTTTTTTTAGTGTCTGTCAGGTACTGTGTCACGAGTCACGCCTGCTACGCCTAGCTTATTCGATTCTCGGTCCCATTCACCACACACTATGGTCATGCACACATAGTCGAATCAAGGGAGTTATCTCGTTTCAATAAATTCTTTGTTTTTTCTTTGTTCTTTTTATATATACGTTGAGGGCAACGTTAATCTCAAGTTTGGGGAGGGGAATTTTATTGAAATTTACGTGAACAATTTTTTTTATTATTATTTTATTTATTTGTTGTGCATGATTCGTTGAGGAGGGCATGTTTTATTGATTTATGCAAGATTATTAGCTTTTTATTTTCAAAGTAGATTGCATGATAAGGGAGTTTTGTGAGGGAGTAGGGTATGCACGAATAATCAGTTTCTTTCATCATAGATAAACTTAGTAATACTTTGAGAGATCCGTACACATGCCCATATGCCTTATGTGAGGATTATTTTAAGCCTATGAGCACCATAAAAAAATATATATTTATTTTTCATGCTCGATTTTTTTCTTAGTTGTGTGATATAGTGCGTAGTATTTTCTCTCTAGAGCTTGCTTATGTGATATGCTTTTCAAATTACTTAAGGTAAGATTTTATGGAGTGAGGAAGGCATTAGGAATTAAGTCCATAGTCAAAGTTTCCTTACCACGACTGGTCATCGTAGTTAGCCACTTTGAGCCTAAGCCTGTTTATTTGTGAAAACCCAGAAGTGTAAGCCACTGACCAGATATGCTTTCAGATATTATCTACCCGATTTATAGCGGAAGTGGAGGTTGAGTCCCAATGTGGAAAAGCGTAGCCCGACCGTCATACGAAAAAAAACTCCTTAATGATGATCTCTCGTTATGAACTCCTCCTCGATAATCTCTCGCCCGCAAAGGCACGCGAGAAGAGGAGCTTAATGACACGAGAAAAGAGGAGCTTAGATATGTGGGAAAGATGCTAAAAACCCCTTCATTCGACAATCTCTCCTGTTTAAAAAAAATTCAGAGAAGAATGGCTTAGCCAAAGGTTGATGAACCGATAAAAAAAAGAGGGTGAAAAGATTTCAGGGCGGCAAGAGGTGACCACGATGCTATGCGGCGTGTTATCGAACAATGGCACACAACCGACACGACCACATTCTATGGAAGTTTACTCCCCAAAATTATTAGCCGAGCCCTTATAATCCGGAAAGACCTTCTCTGATCCATGCTTGATCACCGAGAGTAGTAGATTTTCGATTCATTTGCAAGTTATGGTAGAGTCTATTACGGCATGAATTGAGTGAATTCACTGACATATTAGCCTATATAGCGAGTGATTAGAGTGAATCCATGCGAGGGTACGGATCTTACTTAGTATTGCGGGTAAGTTTGTGACTGTTAGGCATTGATTATCAATGTCATGCTTGAGCTACTCTCATACCATGATTTTTGCCTTGAATGATAAGTTGCGAAGAAGTCTGCTGCATTTTTGTGCTAGTCTTAGTTCTAATTTGTTTGAGGACAAGCAAAAGTTCATGTATGGGGAGGTTTGATAAACATATTTTAATACGCTTATCTTGATTATAAATAAGTCTTCTTTGAGTTAATCGTAGCCATTTATGCATCTATTTGTGTTATTTATACTTATTTTATGTTGAAGGAACAAAAAGGCAATTGGGAGAAAACCAAGCAAAAACGGAGCGGAAAACAGCTCAAATTCGTCCCACAAGGACCATCACGGCGTGTTGACACCCCGTCCATGCCATGACGACCAAGGCAGAACGAAATTTAGCTCCCAGAAAATCGTCACGGCATGTTGACATCCCGTCCATGCTGTGACGACCAAGGTAGAGAGAGATTTAGCTCCCAGGAAATCGTCACGGCATGTTGACACCTCATCCATGTTGTGACGACCAAGGCAGAACGAAATTTAGCTCCCAGGAAATCTTCACGGCATGTTGACACCCCGTCCATGTCGTGACGACCAAAGCAGGGAGGAATTTAGCTCTCAGGAAATCGTCACGACATGTTGAGCACTCGTACATGCTGTGACAGCCAACAGTAAAGGGCTTTGCGGCTTCGTCCATGCTGTGACAGCCCACAATTATCCTGTGACGCGTGCTAAAGACTACAAAAGGCCGTTTTTAAGCCCTAAATCCGGATCTAATCTTCAACACACGACCTAGGGCGAATCTAAGGACCAAAAAGAAGATTCAAGAGCCCTAGAATTCGATCCGCTTCGATTTCTAAGCATGAATTGGAGATTCAACGAAGAATTGGTGCCGGATTGATCAAAGAACTCATCGAGCTCGACTTGGATCATCTCGTACAGAAGAATTTATGAGTTTTTCAACCTTGTTTCTCATTTATTTCGTTGTTTTTCTCTTTAGCATAAGTAGCTAATTCCCGAGTGTTTGAGACGAGATGAACGCTAGGTAGAATCGTAGTTAGGGCGTGAATTACCCATGAATGCATGTATTTGATTATTTATCATTTATGGAATTTATTTTCAACCCGATATGTCCATGTGTTGCGTTGATGTTTCGTTTCAATATGTCTGTGGTGGTTCGATAATTGGTATCGTTTAGGGCGACAACTAATAACGATAGACCTTTCGTAAACGTTAGGATTCGACTATAGGGCGAAAGCAAATAGTCTATCATCGCTTTAGGTAGTAGTCAATTTAGATCCTCACGACCGTCTAGGGCGACAACAAATCGGATCGTGAGTAGGAAATTACCGCGATTTAATCAATCCCCATGTTAACGACGATTCACGACCTCAGCGACGATGCTTAGCGGGATTCGAAATCCCGACCACATCTCTATTTTCTGAAGTTACTAAATTTTACTTAGTCATCCTTTTTGAGTCTTTATTCGTGTTAATTGTGTCGTAGAATTTTAGTCGGTAGGATAATTAGAAAATAAATTCCCAAAAATCAATTCTTAGGCTAGATATCGAGTCGATAGGTTGATAATTAAAATGCGTTATATTCTCCTAAGTCTCAAATAAATCTATTAAGCTTTTAAGGCTACTCGAGATAACGGATATCATGTTGAGACTGTACAAAAGGAAAATGTTGAATATTTCCACATTACAAAAGTAATTTCAATGGTAATTGTGGAAATATTACGGTCATTCGACTTTGGATTATATTACACATTTCTTAGAACACGATTGAATCGTCTGCTATTGTAAACCAGAATTTTACTAACGAGCTTACATTTAATATTTGACATGACCGGTTGGGCAATTCCGGTGCAATTATGATGCGGAAAATAATTGAAAATTCACGTGAGCACTTAATGAAGAGTCAGAGGATTATTAACCAAATGAATTATCATGTGCCGCTTGCTCCAAGGGGAAGTTAATTATTATTCGGACATCACCAATAAAAATAAAGAATCTATTGTATTTTTTGAGCGTATACATGATGATATTTACGGGCCGATACATCCATCATGTTGACCATTTAAATATTTCATGGTATTGATTGATGCCTCAAGTAGATGGTCTCATGTCTGTTATCTATGTGTAATGTGGCGTTTGCGAAGTTGCTTGCACAATTGATTCGACGAGCAAATTTTTCAGATCATCTGATTAAGAAAATACGCCTTGATACCGCTGGCGAGTTTACGTCTAAAGCAATAAATGATTATTAGATGTATATCGGAATTGATGTTGACCATCATGTGCCACATGTTCATACGCAAAATGGTATTGTAAAATCGTTAATTAAACGGCTACAACTAGTTGCAAGATCGTTAGTAATGAAGTCGAAACTTCACTCGTCTAGTTGAGGACATTATATATTACATGCGATACTAATCTGCATCAGGCCAACATGTTATCATGATATCTTCCCGATACAAATGGTTTATGGTCAGGAACCAAATTTTTCACATCTACGAATTTTTGGATGTGTAATATATGTTCCGATTGCTCCACCAAACGCGCAAAGATGGGACCTCAAAAGAGGCTTGGAACATATGTCGGATATGAATCTCCATCGATAAGAAATATTTAGAACCTATAACTGAAGATCTATTTACGGCTAGATTTTCCGACTGTCACTTTGATTGAATCAAATTTTTCGATATTAGTGGGAGATAGAGCAGCTGGAGAGGAATATTAGTTGAAATGAATTATCGCTTAATCGTTATGATTCTTGAACTGTGACTAGAAGTTCAAAGATTAATTCATTTACAATGTTTAGCTTGCCAGACAGCTTTACGGACCTTAAAAGAGTGAGTCACATATACCAGCTGTTAATGCTCTGCAAATATAGATGTTCATGCAGAACGAAGTGTCCAGCCTAAGCCACAGCTAAAGCGTGGTAGACCCTCGTGTTCCAAATAATAAGAATGGTCCAGCCGTGATTTTATCGACTAGAGAAGAGTCGATGGGCATAAATGATTATGAGAATAAAACTCAGGTACCTGAACGTTCAGAAAATATTGATAGCGAAGAGCTCTCAATAATCTATGCCCAAAATGGAATTAGATGGAACCGTGGCGAAGTTAACGTTGATGATAATTCTCATTTAACGTAGCGCTACATGAAATGAACTAGATAAATGAAAATGAGGTTCACGAACCAATGTCTGTAAAAGAATGCAGACAAAGAAATGATCGGCAAAAATGGAAAGATGCAATCAATCCAGAATTACAATCACTTGAAAAACGAAAAAGTTTTCGGACCAGTAGTCCGCACACCAGAAAATGTAAAGCCGGTGGGATATAAATGGATTTTCATCCGAAAAAAATGAAAAGGGTAAAATTGTGAGATACAATGCATAGCTCATTGCGCAAGGTTTTTTGCAACGGCCTGGTATTGATTATGAGGAGACATATTCTCTTGTGGTGGATGCAACTACTTTTCCTTTTATAATTAGTCTGGCAGTACGTGAAGGACTCGACACGCGTCTTATGGATGTTGTAACTACATATTTATATCGTGCACTTGACAATGACATTTAAAACTTCCCAAAGGATCTCAGTTGACCGGAATTCAGGGCCTCGTGATGAGTACTCAATTAAGTTAAATAAATCGCTTTATGGATTAAAGCAATCTGAGCGTATGTGTAAATCGCCGCAACGAATATTTAATGAAAGAGGGAAACAAAAATGATCAAACTTGTCCATGCATATTTATGATATGAGTTTTCCTTCATTTTTGGTTAAGTGCACATTTGGTCAATCACCCGAGCATATTCATACGAGTGAGTAAGTGTCGAAGAAGTTGTATCCTCTTTTTGCGTAAATCCCTTGGCTATTAATCAGGCCTTATATTTTTCAATTGATCCATCAGTTTTACATTTCATTTTAAGGATCCACTTGGATCCTAAAAGGTTTACAATCTTTTGCGAGATCTATCAACTCTCAAGTATGGTTTTACATGATGCATTCAATTTCGTTGTTCACGGCTTCTTTCTAGAACAAAGGTTCTGTACTCGAGAGAGCTTCTTGCAATGTTCTGGGTTTATCGTCTAACATATAAGTTAGGAAGTTGGGCCCGAATGATTTGGTCACCTTCTTTCGTTTTCTTTGCCTCGGCTCTTCATTTTTTGAGAACTTTCGACGGCATCGTAAGTTCTTTTTGCAGAACTTATTTCTAGTCATTCTTTGTTTGGAAAGACATCTTCAAAGAATACAACATTCCTTGATTCTATTATCATCCCATTATTCATGTCAGGGATCTTCGATTTGTGCACCAGAAATCAGTATGCAGTTCTATTATTTGCATATCCGATGAAAATGCAGTCAACAGTTTTGTGTCTTATTTTAATCTGCTTAGGTTTAGGTACTTCAAACCCCCACACTTTCAAGCAATTGAATAATGGCTTTCGATTTTTCTAAAGCTCGTACGGTGTTTTATCCCTCTTTTTGTGTGGAAATACATTCAGAATGCGATTTGCTGTAAGAATTGCTTCCCCCCCACAAGTTCTGGGTACAATCGTATTTTTCACTTAAAAGATACATGTAACAGTACTTGGTACAATCGTCGATAAATATAATAAAATATTTCTTTCCACCTGTAGGTTGCACGAATTTTAGATGACATATATCGGTATGGATCAGTTCTAGAGCTGAGTTATTTATCTCGATAGAGAAGAATTGTGCCTTGGCCATTTTGCCTCAACACAGACTTCACACTTATGTTGTGAATCGACTTCTATTTGTGGAAATAAGTTTAAACTTATTAACTTCTACCGTTTATTTAAACCAACATGTCATAATCTAACATTTCATAAACTAGAATACTCAACCAAATAAGAAGAACTGGTTTTATTATTAGCGAGCTCAATCTCGTGTTTTACAGGCATAACATTCAACTTAAAGAGCCCCTTTCTCGAGATAGCATTTGCCTATGAAAAGACCATTTTTGGTCAGTACATATTTGTCAGTTTTTAACACTTATCTAAATTCGGCCTTGCTGAGCAGCGAGCCGGAGACTAAGTTCTTGCAGATGCCTAGGACATGCAATACATCCACAAGCGTTTGCTCCTTGTCGGAGGTCATCTTCAGCACCACTGTCCAAATCCACCGATGGTGGACGTAGCCGCGTTCTCCATGTAGAGCGTCCTACCTGATATCGATATGTAGGTGGAGAACATATCTTTGTCAGAGCAGATGTGGCGCGTTGCGCTGTCGATGTACCAGGAGTTTGGGTTTTCTACAACGTTTGCTTTGTACACGACTGCAGCGAGGTCTAACTCCGATAGCTCCGTCGCCAGGTTCTTTTCCTCGGTCAAGTGAGACCGATTGTGACCACCTTTCATCTTGTGGCGACAGTCTTTGGCCATGTGACCGAGTTTATCGCAGCTGTAGCAGTTGGCTTTAATTCTTCTGGAATTCGACTTTTGCTTGTTCTGCGGTGCCACTGGCCTTTTCCGCTTTTTTGCCGGAGCTCAACTCAGCTAAGTTAGCTCTTGCCTCCGTGTTTCCCCTTTTGTTCTTGGCATCAATCTTTTGGTTATCCTCTTCGATCCTAGGCCTCACAATCAGGTCCTCAAGCCCCATTTCTTTACGCTTATGCTTGAGGTAGTTCTTGAAATCCTTCCACAGAGGTGGTCGCTTCTCGATAATAGCACCTACCTGCTAGGATTCGCTGATATGCATATTCTCCGTGGATTCGTGGATGATCAGTTGCAGATCACGTATCTGATCCAATACTAGTTTGGAATCAGTCATCTTGTAGTCTATGAATCTGCCGACTATTAACCTTTTCAGTCCAGCATCGTCGGTCTTATATTTCTTGTCCAATGATTTCCACAACTCTTTCGTAGTTGTAGCAACTGCATAGAAGTTGTATAGTGTAATCGTCCGTAACGTTTATAATATAATTCCGACACATGAAGTCATTATGCTTCCATGCTTCTAATGCCGCCTTTTCTTGCTCATATTGAGCGCACGACCTGTGTAGCATTATTTGCACCGTCAGCATTTGCACCCTCGACTGGTGTGAGTTTTCTGTCACAGTCGGGGCAAGCTCCGTAAAAAAACGGACAAGATTCAAGGTGGTCAGGTAGAAAGTCATCTTCTGCTGCAAGCATTTGAACTCGGTCATGTTGAACTTGTCGGGACGTTCGGCGTGGATGTTGGTAGGGAAGGTTGCTACGTTGGTTGTCATATATATATTAGAGAACGGATATTGTCTTACGATTGTTGAAAATGGTGTAAGTCGCGTCTGGTCGGCGAAAGTAGCTCAGGCATAACTTCGTAATACGGTCCGTCGAGACACGTACTATGTACGCTGTCGATAAGACAATATCGACCCGAATATCAGTGCTCTCGGTTAATGGCGATTGTCCCTAGGATACAAAGACTTTCAGAATCTTGTATCGCATCACTACGAAAGGGAGTTTCTGGAGAATTTACTGGAAACTCGAGGTTTTCTTTCTTTAGGAACTCGAGGATTTGGGAATGAGTAGTGTGGAATACTTAGGTTCGATTGAATGAATTTTTCATCTCGTAGGAGACCTATTTTTAGGCCTTCGAAAGTTGCAAGGGAGTGAATTTGAATTAACCGCAACCTTTGGACTACTTCTGACTATTTGACTTTCGGGGCCAGAATGTAAAAGGTCGTAACTTCTGGACTGCCCCGCAATTGTGAAACTTCTCGATCTGCCTCCTTGTCATCTCGGGTCGGGTCGGCCATCCAACAATCACGGTTCTTGTGCCACCCAACGGGTCATGCCACCTTAGCTAGCCTAGTCAACGCTTACGAGTGCCACCTCATCATCACTTGTATGCGTGTGACGCTTGCTACGTCATTCGAGTTGCCACGTCACTGTCATCGACGCGACGGTGAGGCGTGCAAAGTGAGCCTTCAAAGCGCTTATTGCGCCTTGGCACGGCTCGGGTCATTGTCAGACTCGGCCTCGGGCTCGTCAGTGCGAGGCACCGACTCACACTCGACAATCACTTGGGCCAAAACCACACTAGCCCATTAAGCCCATTTGAGACCACCCTTTAGGCAAACCCATTTGAATTACCTACACAAGGTAATTCTTTATAAGGTGATGATTTCTTTTGTGTCTAATCAATGTGGGACAAAGTTCCATACATATATTTATTAAACACTTTAATCCTCAGAAAATTAATTTTTCATTTACCCGACATCGCTTTTGAGCAAATCAATATTTGTTTGATTCCACTTGAAACGTACTATATGAATCTTTCATCAATTTTAAGTTTTGATAGACGATGACATCTCGATTTAATTAAAAATTGATCGGATTTGGCTCTTGGGTTAAATGGCCCACATTTGGGCCCATGAGCCCAAATCCGACACAACTTACATTTATATGGTCATCCTTTCCTAAAGAAAAAGGAAAAGGAAACAGCTTCTCACAAGTTCAACAAAACTCCGAAGCTACATGTTCATTAAGTGTATTTTGTTATTTCGAAATAAAAATTCCCCTATCTATCATTCATTACTAGCTAGTTTTCCATTTTTATTGGTGTTGGAATCTAAGATTTCATTCGAAATAATTTGAATTATGTTAGAATTTCCTTATTTATGCTTCTCAATGGCTCTCTACAAAAAGGTGTTTTACCATCGTGAATGTAAAAAAAATTCCAACTATTGGTGCTTAAACTTTTAAATGTGTCGTTTTGGTTCTTGAACTTTGCAAAACCTTTCATTTTTTGTTCATTTACTGATTCTTTAGGTCAAAAGAACAAAAAGGAATGGTTTTGCAGTTTAGGCACCAAACGACTCATTTAAAAATTTGAACAACAACAACGAGATTTTTGTATAGTTTAAGCACCAAGTTTATCGTTTACTCTTTTCATTTTAGCTTATAGCATTCTCTTTCTTATCATAATCCATATTAGCCTAATTAGGTTTCAGATCCTATTAAGATATTTTCATTAGTGCTCATGCCCTAAAAAGTTTTAAAATAGAGATAATGATCCATTTTAAGTTTCTCATTTAGTTAAGGACCTATTAGTAGGGAAAATGCTCATTTGCCCTCTTTGTTGCGAAAATTACTCATGGTTTCCATCATTCTCCCAGACAATCGAACTAAATATCATGTTGATCAAAACAAAAAATTACGTTCGAAAGTCGGCCCAATCTTGCCGTTAATGACCGAATAAGGTTAAATCGATGTCTATTTCTCATCGTGTTAATAATCAACGAAAAATTCTGAAGTTTATAATGAAATAGTGTGTTAAAATGCAATTCGAAAATCTCGTTTAAAAGGGGGAAAATTTGGATTTTAATGTCCGAATAAGATGAAATTGATCATGGGTCTCAATAATCAATGAGAATTATTGATGTTAATCGTGGAAGAGCGAAGAATTTTGACGATGCATTTTCTAATAAAATGCTCGTTGGATAACACTTCGTGCATTATGGAAAACACTTCATGCGTTTTGGATAACACTTCATGTGTAACAAGCAAAAGGATAAGAGGAATAGATCGAAATCTACCGACATCACCAAAAAATCAACTAACCCACTAGGATCACTAACGTTAGTGACCGGATAAGGTTAAATCGGCCTCAATTTATCATGTATTTTCACAATCATCGAAATTTTTTGAAGTTTATAATGTAATAATACTTCAAACTCAATTCATGTGTGTAATCTCTACTTTAATGGCCGAATAATGTGCAATGATTTTCTTTATCTAAGCTATATCAACATAGCCAACTAGAAAACGAATCTGCTTGTCAATTCTTGGTGTAATACTCACTCGTAAATGATTGGTTCTATTCAATTTGTTCATGGGTCGTAGTAATCGACGAGAATTATTGATGTTAATCATGGAATAACGAAGAAGTCAGATGCAACCGAAGATTGAAACGTTTGCTAATTAACATGCAATCTGCGTAACACTTCCTATAACAATTATAACACAAGTATTGTAGAACATAACTAATATTGTCGCAAACATAACACATCATTCACATTAAAATAACGCTACATTTATCGTCAATAACACATTTTGTAAACAAGCAATTGATCGCAAAAAATGTTACGAAAACCGCCAACGACACCAAAAACAGCTCAAAACAGCTGAAATCTCGACGTTATTTTGCGAATAAGGTTAAATCGACATCAATTTCTCATGATCTTAATATTAAGGGGAAATGTTGATGTTTGATATTTCAAACCAATTCAAAAATCCCATGGTGAAATCTCAACTTTAATGGTCGATTCAACTCAATTTGATCATGAGTCTTAATAATGAACGAAAATTATTAATGTTAATCATGGAATAATGCGAAAATTAGATTTTCTCAAAATTGAAATATTTTCGAGCTTTATAACACTTTCTGATTATAACACATATACATGTAAATGAACACTTCATATTAACATTATAGAAGCTTCTGGATTGTCAATGAATATTAGCAGGATAATCACTGAATATTATCACATTGCCTGCAAATAATACCATATGTCTGATAAAAATAATAATATGAACCAAGTTTATAACACATTTGAAGATACAAGTACTACATAATAGCTTCTCAGTACCACATTACTAATTCGATTAATTTTTGTCCTAAATGCTTTTTATTCGGATGTATAAGATTGACACTCATGGAAATATATAATATGATGAAGTTAAACCACCAAATTCTGCTAAAAGACACGTTTTGCAAATGTTTATGTAGAAAGTAGAATATTGAAGTCATTAGTCATGTAAACATATGCTCTTTCATTCTAAAACATAGACTATATTTATCTCTATGAACATAACATTATGAATTCAATATGAAATCACGAAACCATTTATTATGGTGCGAAAGCGATCGTAACCTATGTTTTTCAATTGAGGACCATATGTTTACACGACTTATAAGCTCAAAATTCGACTAATAACATTAGCATTCGAAGATTGTGTCTTTAAAAGGAATATGATGGGTTAACATCATAAAATCTTATATTTCCATAAATGATGATCGTAAACATTCGAAAAAAGCACATTTCTGAATGGAAGTAATCGAATTATTATTGTGGTAATGAGAACCTATTGTGCAGTACAAGTATCTACATACTTGTTCAAAATCGAGTTGATACTGTTATTTAGAATCAGACGTGTGGTATTTTTTTTAGGTAATGTGGTTAAATTTGTTGGCAATCCAGAACCTTCTAGAATTTTTATAGTGAAGTGTTTTTCCTGATGCACATGTGTTAGGTTTGTTGCTGAAAGAGTTACTCAAATTGAAAATGTTTAAGGCTCATTATATTTTCCAATAATTCTCGTTGGTGTTTAAGGTTCATGATAAAACTGAGTTGATTTAACATTATTCATCCCTTTGTTTTGAGTTTTCGCCCGTTTTCTAAACGCGATTTAAGAATTGAGTTTAATGCGTTGTTCCATTATAAACTTCATTATTCTTACTTGATTATCAAACCCAAACTGAAGTCGATTTTTGTCACTAACGTCGGAGATGTCAGCTGTTTCAACATTTTTTTGGTGTTGTGGGCGGTTTTCGATATATTCCGCTTGCCGCTAGAATGTACGAATTGTTACCCAGAATGCAAGAAGTGATACCCATAATGTAGGAATTTTAATACCAAAATGCAAGAAGTACTACCCAGCAAGCTTGTTAATTCGCAAACATTTCAAACTTGGCCCCCATCAAATTCTTCGGTAATCCATGATTAACATCAATAATCGCAATTTCCAGGCTATGGGTCAAGATCGCGCCACACGGTTGTACTTTCCAGGCTATGGGTCTCTCTAATTTGCACCTATTAGCCTCCAATGTTTGGCTGAAAACCTAATTCGATTTGTCAATTGATAATCTTATTTGCGTCAAGATTTCGAACCCATCACAAATTGCATTTGACGCAAAGATCAGAAAAAAGGAGGATACATACAAATTGGTTTCAAGAGGAGGTGCTCCTTCGAACAAAATCAAAATATACGAAATTTTTTTATGGGGAGCTCTCGCCGTTTAGTGATACCGCTTCAAGTCTTGGTAATAACACAATATGTGATACTAATACCTCTCTTTTTATTGGAAGGAAGCAATATCTCATTCAAGGTAGTAACAGAACATTGGCATTTCATACATCTCTTTACGAGTATTTTCAAATACCGCCAAAACACCCAAATTCAAAATTATACCTCTTCTTACGAGTATTTCAAATACCGCCAAAACACCCAAATTCGAAATTGTACCAAATAACAAAATTATTGTACCACTTAATAACTTCCATGTACCACTATGATGAAAACTACTGTAACACATGTTCTTCTAAAAATACCCTTAATTGTTTGTTGATGACAAATGCATCGAAATAATATCAGTTCAAGGAAGGCTGCTTTACTCAAATTTATTCCGGCGATATCCGTTTCAATTCCGTTAACCTCGGAACGACGAACGGTTGAGCCAACACGGTGGGGGCGGCATAAAGTCAACATATGAGTGTCTACAATTTGTACCTATTATTCGCATTGTTGGCCGAAAACATGATTCAATGCAAATTTAATTTTTCTTATTTGCGTCGAGAATTCGAAATACTTCGCACTACGATCTTGTATTTGCCTACGTAAAGATCATAATCAAACTTCGAGGACACACCCTACTTCGTTTGGTAAGCGGGGTTGGAGGAAGGGGGTGCCGTGCGAACGACGAGAAATTTTGACCGTGAGAACTATATTTGATTCTGTTGACACCACTTATAATTATCTGGGTAACATTTTAATTGACAACTCGTAACATATTAGTTATCAAATATAACATTATGCTATCATTTAGTAACAGAAAGCATGCGTCCAATACCGCTACCTAAATTTTTTTTATAAGAGTATTTTGGTCAGATCGACTTTTAGGTGTTAACGATAAATTTTTAGCAAATTAGATGCTTAACAATTTTTTTAATGACCTGGCATTAACTTTTTTTTAATGAGCAGGCATTAACCTTTTTTTTAGCAAATTGGATGCTATACTATATGATCACAAATTGATCACGTAGTATAGCAAAGCAACATAGAAATTCGAGAATATTATCACAAATTGATGGTTCTCTAAGCTAAAAAGGACGATGGATTCACTGTAGTAAGGCTACTGCGCTGCTTCTGACACGATTGAGATTTCACCAAATTAGTTTGACAAGAAAGAAAAAAAATATTATTTAATTGAAAATAAATATTTCCACGGAAAAAAAATAAATTGGTTGGACAAGAAAGATATATATTTCATTGACGCCGACATGTGCTGCCTTTATTACCCATAAATCGATAATTTCTTTTTTGCTTTAATTATATTTTTAGTCCAATATATAATTATAGGATAGTATGTTAAAGACAAGGTTAAGGTTAACAATTTTAACTATCAAAATTATAGCATTTGAAAAATTGGGCATTAATGAACAGAAGACTCAGTCAGTTTTTTTTTTTCACCAACTCAGGTCTTTGTTCTCTTGCGATTTTGAGTTGGATGAAAAGAGATTTCTTTTCCTAAACCAGTGATTGAGGAGTGAAGAGACAAGGTTCTGCAAGAAAGAAGACTGGTTAGCAGTGGAGCCTTGCTTTGGACTTTCATTGCCCAAGGGCCATCCAAAGGACATGGGAAACGATGTGTCCTTATAGAACGATTACAAGAGTACCTCTCTATGTTCGATTCCCGATAGGCAACCGGCGAGAGGAGAGACTTGCGGTAGTGAGAAAGGACTGGTAAGGACTTTAACCTAGAGGGAGTGTTCGCTCTGCAAGAACAAATAGAGTTGACTCAGTTGAAAGGACTTGCATATTTAAGTTAAGCTTTGAAAAAAAAAAAAGACACTTGGTAGGTGTTTGTTTGAGGTGATCCAACATCACGGTGGTGATGTGAGTATCAATGTGATGTGGATCAAGGTGATATATCATCACTGTGTTTGTTTTGGAGTGATATTTCATTTTACATATCAAGGTGATATTTGAATATTGTATTTGTTTATCGATGTGATGTGTGGGGTGATGTTGTGTAAATGTCATATTTAACCCTATGTATATTATGTAGGTAAAGTGGGTTAATATTTTCGTTTTGACGTGATATTTTACGTGATAATGACTAATATTTCAATATTAAGTATTAATTTTTTAAGCACTATTTATAAGTATTTTATATAATTCTTCAATATAACTCTTTTATTTCTTTAAGCTTAAAAAATATATATTTTTAAATTAAATATTAATTACAAGTTAATGATTAATTTTATTATATGTAATTTTCAATATAATTCTTTTATTTTTTTTAAGCATAAATATATTTTTAATATTTAAAATATTAGTTGTGTAATTAAAAATATGAATAAAGGTATATGAGGTATGAATATGAAAATATAAGGGGTAATTTTGTCCAAAAAAATATTGAAAATATCGCTCCATCACGGTGATGAAGGATCACCCTGCTTTTAGGGGGTGATCCAAAAGCTGGAATATATCACTCCGTTTTGATCATCTAGGTGATCCTCCATCACGATGATGGCTCATCACCCTCACTAAACAAACGCGGTGATGAGAAGGTGATGGCGGGATCACCGTGATGTTTTCGAGGATCACCCCAAAACAAACATCCCCTTAATCGAAGGTAGCAATTTTAGACTGTAATAACAAGTTTATTATTTAATTGTTTTTTATTTAATTACCTTATTATTAATTAGTTCTTTTATTATTTATTTTTTATTTATAAGGTGACGTTTAGTTGGAGGAAAGAGACAATAAACTTAATCCGTGTTTTATTATTTATTTTTATCATATAAATCACATTAATTAATGATGATCTTATCGTTTGGTGGCATATATATATATATATATATATATTAAAAATTTGAAATGAATTAAAAAATTTAAAAGAAAATTGTACCCCCACACGTGTCTATTAACGAAATTGGCGTCGATGAGTTCCAAGGGCATTGTAGTCACCTCGATCTTATTAGTCGGGGTTGGATTAATTATCTGAAGTAATCAACTCATTGTGATTATATGTCTTGGATACATTGGATACATTGTAGCGGACCTCATATAGTGTCGGGTTTTCCTGATAAATTATTATTGGAACTGAAAAAGATTAATGTTGGATAGTTGGGCCATTATCTTGTCTTATCCGACCAACTAAATGCAGTCACGAGACTAAATTGTCACTTTAACTCAAGTAATTTTGTTTTTTTTTTTTAATTATCCCAAAGTATCCCCACTCGACCTGACTATGATCTAGCCCCTAAATACCGGGATGAGCTTTGCGCCATACAGGCCTGACGGACGCTTAATTGCGCCACGCACTCCAAAGGTGGGACTAATCCCCGGTGTCAGATGAATACGTCCCAAACCCATCTGATAACGATAGTCATGTACGATAAAGCTCATGGGGACTACTCAAAGAAATGTGGGAGGAGATAATCGATCACACAACCACCTTTAATCAAAGTCTTTAAGACCTCCTTTTAACCACTAACCAAGGCTTGATTGACAACTTGCTTCAGTTTTGGTAATTACGCACGATTAGAATTGCTGCATTAATTTAAATGTCTTTACAACACCACTCCCTCTAATATACACATTAAAAAATATAATTAAGCCTCTCTTTTTTTCTTAAACTCTGTCAGTTCTTGTTAATGTGGTGGTAAGCTTTTCTTCTTCCTCTTCTCCCTTTTTTTTTCTCTGTCTAGTCTTGGTTATACTGTGTGAAACGGAGCGGGGAGCGCGGCGGGGCGAGGTCCCGATAAAATTGATATGGAAATAGCTAAGTTAAAAGTAAACTTAAATGTTGACCCTAATGTTGAAACAACATTCGGGATCAGAATATTTTTGCACAGCGGAAAATTTAAACTTAGCAGTAAAAACGACGGAGACACAGTTTTAAAATATGCAGCAAGTTAAATAACTTGCTGCACGTCTTCAGGGCAAAATTCGACTACTTGAATGGATTACAAAAAGAATAACTATCAAAAGATAGTAAACCTAGCCTAGAAAACAGTATTAGAACTCATTCGATCTTCACACAAAGAATACGTATAGAAACTAGGTTCTATACAAAAGTGTGAAGACAATACTAGGCTAAAACAGATTGACGAAAATATGGTGAGAGCTCTCTCGTTTCTTTTTACTCGTTCGCCACTCTAGATGTGTGTATTTCCTCGTAGCACGTCGTGGTCGTTTGTCGTTATCGTCCGTCGTCTATCGGGTAGTTGTATGAGATCGAAGTTCCTCTTTATATAGCTGCAATTCCATTCGAGATCATATCTATTCCAAAAATAACTCCTTCCTTTTAGCTCCATATCCATTCCCAAAATATCTCATCCACTTTATTGGATCATATCCATTCCGGAAATAACTCTTCCTTTTTAGCTCCATATCCATTCCGAAAATATCTCTTCCACTTTATTGAATCATATCCATTCCGGAAATAACTCTTCCTTTTTAGCTCCATATCTATTCCAAAAATATCTCCTGCATACTCATAAATAAAGCCATTATATATGGTAAACGATTTTTAGATTTGAAAGACAAAATCAAGGATGGAACAAGTTCCACATCGTCAATGTCAACAAAGTCAACATTAACAATCTCCCCCTTTTTGTCATTCTTCCCAAAAACTCGTGCAGTGATAAATCCAAAATTATGTAATAAAGTTTTCGGGTATGAAAGACAAAACCAAGGATAGTCCAATGTTGACTCAGGTGTTGACTCCACATTGTCAATGTAAACATTAACAATCTCCCCCTTTTTGTCTTTCTTCCCAAAACCTGTGCAGAGATAAATTCACAAAACTCCCCCTGAAATCATTAAGACAATCGGAACAAAACATGGTTATCGTTAGATAAGAATAACCATATGGACTAGTCTGATTAAGTCTTAATTAATCCTGCAAGAAAGAAAAATTAGAGAAATCAAAAAATAGATTAGAAAATCTAAAAAATAAGAGAATCCGATGATTCTTCTTCAGCGGTTTCCTTTTCAGCATTTTCCGCAGCATCTTCAACTTCAGCATCATCTCCCTCACGAACAACATTTGCATCAGTCGTCCCGGCTTCTTCTTCTGCACCATCTAAATCTCCCCCTTTTTGGGTATAAAGAAAACTCCTAAGAGTATCTCTTTGTGCAACCAATGAAGCAATTGTATCATCCAGTAACTTGATATGGCATTCCAGGATTGATGTTGGAGCAGATGATGAACCAACATTTGGTTTAGCATTTGGAGCTCCTACCCAGGGCCTATCCACAACCTTGTGTAGCCCCGTCAAATGACTGCTATCTTAGATTGCTATTTTAAATAGCACAATGTAAAGTGAGGTGAGTTCGAAAGAGGTGAGTTTGCCATTGATGGATAATGAAAGAAATCTCGAGAAATTCGTGATTTGCACAGATAGATTTTGAAAATATGAAATAGAGTAGCGCGAATTAGGAGATATCAAGTTAGAATAAAAAGTAGGTAAATGCAAAAATGTAGCACCAGTCGAAAGTTTTTGCAGCAATAGTAACTAGTTTTCAGCTTGGAAAATAGCACAAATAAAGAGTTTAAATGAAAACTAACCGTAAGGACTTGATGAACCGCGAACTCCAAGTGGGGGTTTCTGATTTTCTCTTAAATCATCATGAGAGATATAAATACTAGACTCGACAGACTAATTGTATATATAAATATAAATATATATAGATAATATAAATATAGAATATCGCATGATCAAAATGATTAGTCACATATGTTGCTCAACATTTGATCCAGCATTCTCAAACGATTTCCTTCATTTTCTGTTTAACACCCTAGAACTCAATTTTCTTTCATTTTCTGCCATTTACTCACCTTTATTATAGATATAAAATATTGTGCACTGCTCTTTATTGATTTCCTTTCCATCAAGGTTCAGCTTTTTATTGCACGCAAAGAATACATCGTCACCGCGAATGCCGTGTATCTAAGGATTCTTAATATTCTGAACATGTATCTTGAAAAAGGATCATGAGCAAACCTTGTGCTAGTGAGCGGGTCATTTCAGAAAACGGTCTAGGTGAGTCAAATCATTTCAGGAATTAACTGAGAGAAATTTAGACCAAAAATCGAAACAGTAACAACCATATTTGACATATGCAAATGTTGATCGAGATACTTGACCAACATTTACTGACACTGACACAGATCTATAGACTTCTTAAGGCTTGAAAACCTTTCAAAGTCTAACGCTTTAGTGAAAATATCCGCAGACTGATTCTTAGTATCTATATGCTCTATTTTCACTAACTCTTTTTCTACTATATCTCTCAAAAAATGATGTCTAATATCTATGTGCTTAGTTCTAGAGTGCTGAATAGGATTTTTCGAAATATTTATAGCACTCAAATTATCACTACATCAGCACAGTTTCACTCTCTAACCCATAATCACTCAACATACTCTTAAACCATATGAGTTATGTACAACAGCTGCCTGCTGCCACATACTCAGATTCGGCCGTAGAGAGAGAAACACAATTTTGCTTTTTACTAACCAAGACACTAGATTATTACCTAAGAAGAAACACCCACCACTTGTGCTCTTGCGATCATCTTCGTCACCTGCCCAGTCAGCATCACTAAAACCAACGAAATTTGTGTTAGTATCCTTGAAAAACCATAAACCGAGACTGCAAGAACCACCAACATACTTTAAAATTCTTTTAACAACATTTAAATTTGAAATTTTTGGCTCGGCCTGATATCTCGCACATACGCAAACACTATACATTAGATCTGGTCTACTCGCAGTAAGATATAACAAGCTTCCAATCATGGAACGGTATAATGTTGGATCAACATTTTCCCCAACATTATCTTTACTTACCTTCTGCATAGATCCCATAGGAGTTTTCATTACCTTTACATTTTCTCGCCCGAATTTCTTCACAGTATTCTTCGCATACTTCTCTTGAGACATAAAAATGACGTCCTTGCTTTGTTTTACCTGCAGACCTAGGAAGAATGTTAGTTCACCGATCATACTCATCTCAAATGTGGAATTCATGGCTTGGATAAAATCATCCGACATAGATCGAGATGTTGATCCGAAGACTATATCATCAACATAAATTTGAGAGATTAACACTTCACTACCACCTCTTTTAACGAAAAGAGTTCCATCGGCTTCGCCTCTAACAAAACCAAAGTCTAAGAGAAACGAAGTAAGTCTACCATACCAAGCTCAAGGAGCTTGCTTTAAACCATAAAGAGCCTTTTGCAATTTAAACACATGATCAGTATGGTAAGGATCTTCGAAACCTTTAGGTTGCTCAACATAAATTTTTTTATCGATAAAGCCATTTAAGAACGCACCCTTAACATCCATCTGGTGGAGGGTAATGTTGAGCCAACATGCAATAGCAAGTAAGAGTCTTATAGATTCTAACCTTGCTACGGGGGCAAAGGTTTCATCAAAGTCTATACCCTCAACTTGGGTGTAGCATTGGGCAACTAAACGAGCTTTATTCCTAATAACATTTCCGTACTCATCAGATTTGTTTTTGAAAATCCACTTTGTACCAGTGACGTTACCGTCGCTTGGTCGTGGAACCAAAGTCCAAACCTGATTTTTATCAAATTGAACAAGCTCTTCTTCCATATCATTGATCCAAAAACTGTCCTTGAGGGCTTCAAGAACGTTTTTCGGTTCAATTTAAGATACAAAACAATTAAACTTTACCTCATTGTATACGGAAGTCATGCATACATTTTTTACCATAGATCTATAGTCTCTTCGTGGTTTATCTCTGGTCTTCCTTCCTTCATCCAGTCTGCCAATGATCTGATCAGAGGGGTGAGACTTCTGAATCCTAGCAGGGGGGTCTCTCTGAACATTTAAGGTTTCATCTTCAGTATCCTGTTCAGGAGCTAATGTTGAGTCGGATGTTGACTCAACATTGTTAGCTTCCAGAGCCTCTGCTGGAGCAACCGTCGGAACAATATCTGCAATATCAACTTGAGGAGTATTTTGCTAATGTCAGAGAAATCATCAAACACAATATTAACTGATTCCTGAATAGTTTTCAACCTAAGATTTGTAAACACGATACGCACGACTATTAGTAGAATATCCCAAGAAAATGCATTTGTCACTTTTCGAATCAAACTTTGTCAAATACTCACGATCATTCAACATATAGCATGAACATCCAAACACGTGAAAATACTTGACCGTAGGTTTCGTACCCTTCAATATCTCGTAAGAGGTTTTCTTTGTCCCTAGGCGAAAGAAAACTCTATTAGAGATATGACAAGCCGTGTTCAATGCTTCTACCCAAAACCTTTTAGAAAGACTCTTGGATTGGAGCATTACACGAGCCATTTCCTGAAGAGTTCTATTCTTCCTTTCGACTACCCCATTTTGTTGAGGTGTCTTAGGAGAAGAAAACTCATGGATAATACCCTTTTTGTCACAAAAATCTTTGAAAATTGGATTTTCAAATTCTCTACCATGATCGGACCTAATATGAAAAATGGGAGCACAAAAGTTATTTTTGATCATGGCACAAAAGGTTTTGAAAAAATCAAAAGTTTCGGATTTCTCTCTAAGAAAAAATATCCATGAAAACCTAGAAAAGTCATCAACTAAGACATACGCATATTTTCTACCATCTATGCTGTCTACTTCCATAGGATCCATAAGATCCATATGAAATAGCTGAAAGCAGTGGGCAGTTCTAAAATGTTGAACAAGATGTTGGTCAACATTATGACTAGCATGCTTCTGCTTGCCTTTAAGACATTGCTCACAAATAATCTTACCAAATTCCTTTAGGTTGGGAATTCCTCTAATTGCCTCATGCCGAATCAATTGTTCTAGGGTTCTGTAATTGACATGACCCAATTTATTGTGCCATAGAACAATATCATCTTCGGTTGTAGAGACTTTACATATCTCTTTTCTTTCATCCTTATCACCAACTTGATAGCAATTATCACTAGACCTTCTACCTGCCATCACACACAAGTTTTTGTCATTAAAAACATTACAACATTCTCTATTAAACCTTACCTCAAGATCGTCGTCACATAGTTGACTTATGCTAATAAGATTAGCAACCAATCCGTCAACATGGAGGACATTCCTAGGGCAGGAAAACCAACCACATTAAGTTTACCTCGTACGAGAATTTTACCTTTCGCTCTACCTCCAAAAGTAACCGTACCGTTACTTAAGGGAGTGTAGTCTATCAAGTAGTCTTTGGTACCTGTCATGTGTCGTGAACAACCACTATCGAAGTACCAAGATCCTGAAACGTTATCTTTCAAGGACGTGTAAACAACATTACATAGAATTGATGATTTTCGTACCCAAGCTTTCTTCTGAACTGATGGACTCCAAAAAGTTGTATTCATGTGATTCACAGAACCAGAACTAACGTTGTCTGAACTACCACCAGACATTTTCTTCAACACTGATTTCTCAATGTTGGAGCGAATGTTGGATGATTTTTCAGTCAACATTTGCTTTTTGGATATCACATCTTTCAGTTTCCAACAATAAGGTTTAATATGTCCATGTTTAAGACAAAAATGGCACTTAAAACTTCTAGACCTGGACTTCGATGCAGAATGCTTTTTAGGATGTGATTTGAATCCTAGACCATGATTAGAAGTATTAACGAAAGAAAGTACCTCGTCAAGTGTGGACTTGCCTTTATTCATCTTTGAGAAGGTATCTGAAGCCTTGTTGACTTGCTTTAGAAGCTTGTCAATTTCTTTGTCCTTTCTGGTCAGTAAGGCTTCCATCTTGCTCATCCCTTCAAGCAAGCCATTGATTACCTTTTCATTGTTCACATTTTCCTCAGTCAGCACTTGAACGGAGTCCTTCAATTTCGAGATCTCCTTCCTTTGATTCGTCCACTCTACGTACAGTTGTTTGTACGTTTCTTCTAGTGATTCAACATCCTCGGCATGTTCTAAAAGATCATATGTATCATCTAACAGCAAAGATTCATCAAAACTGTTTGATTCATCATAATCAAAGAGAATATAGTGTTCAGATGTTGAATCCAATGTTGGATCAACATCTGTTACCGCATTAAATCCAGTATGATGATCTTCATCTTCGTTGTCAAAGAAGGTTAGAATTGGAACTTTAGTCCTTTGGGCGACCTGATGCGTGTTTCTTGCTGGTGCGTCTTCTTCATCATCAGATAGGCTGACCCAATATCCTTTTCCAAACCTGCGAAGAGTGTTAGCACATTCATTTGAAAAATGACCCCAGCCTTTACAAGCATGACATTGGACGGAGTTCCTGTCAAGTTTGTCGGCTTTCGCTTTATCAGCGGAGTTTCTTTTGTTGATAGAGCGATTCGGAGCAGATGAAGACTCTTGAGCGTTGAGAACATTCTTGAATGTTGGACCAACATTCATCTGTCTTTTATTTATCAGTAACCTTTTGAATTTCCTAACAATCATAGCCATATCCTCATCATCGTCTAGCTCAACATCAGATTCAACACCTGATGGTTGCGAGACTAGAGCAAGACTTTTACCCCTTGACGCATTTTTTTGAACTTCGAGATTGGTCTCGTAGTTCTTCATAATGTTCATGAGGGTATTGAAGTCGAGTGTGGCTAGATTGTGGGCTTCCTCTACGGCCGCCACCTTCACATTGAACTTCTCATATAGTGACCTAATAGCCTTAGAATTTAAAACTTTGTTCGAAATAGGTTCACCTAGACTATGACACTCGCTAGAAATATTCAAAAGTTTTCCAAAATAAGTAGTGATGTCTTCATCGTCCCTCATACGAAGGTTTTCAAATTGGCTATTTAAAAGACGCAACTTAGTGTCTTTCACGCTCGCATCACCCTCAAAATACCTTTGCAACATGTCCCATGCATGTTTCGCATTAGTACAATTTTGGATGATTTTGAATATAAAAATATCGACGGAGGAAAAAACGGCATGTAAAGCTTTTTCGTTAAAATCGGATGCTGCTCTTTCAAGAACATTCCATTCGGCAATGCGTTTGTCAAACACTTCTCCATCAGCATCAGGAGGTGTTTTAGGAGGGGTATAACCATTAAGAACCGAATCCCAAGCACGCGAGTCAATCGACTTTATGCATTGTCGCATTCGGATTTTCCAATAGGCATAGTTTGATTCGTCTAAGACGGGGACTTTGCCAAAATAGGTTGGGCTTAGGACATCCATATCAATAGGATAAAAACGCTTAGTGTATCAAGCGGACGTTCTGATACCAATTTGAAACGGAGCAGGGAGCGCGGCGGGGCGAGGTCCCGATAAAATTGATATGGAAATAGCTAAGTTAAAAGTAAACTTAAATGTTGACCCTAATGTTGAAACAACATTCGGGATCAGAATATTTTTGCACTGCGGAAAATTTAAACTTAGCAGTAAAAACGACGGAGACACAGTTTTAAAATATGCAGCAATAACTTGCTGCACGCCTTCAGGGCAAAATTCCACTACTTGAATGGACTACAAAAAGAATAACTATCAAAAGATAGTAAACCTAGCCTAGAAAAGAGTACTAGAACTCAATCGATCTTCACACAAAGAATACTTATAGAAACTAGGTTACTATACAAAAGTGTGAAGACAATACTAGGCTAAAACAGATTGACGAAAATATGGTGAGAGCTCTCTCGTTTCTTTTTACTCGTTCGCCACTCTAGATGTGTGTATTTCGTCGTAGCACGTCGTGGTCGTTTGTCGTTATCGTCCGTCGTCGATCGGGTAGTTGTATGAGATCGAAGTTCCTCTTTATATAGCTGCAATTCCATTCGATATCATATCTATTCCGAAAATAACTCCTTCCTCTTTTAGCTCCATATCCATTCCCAAAATATCTCATCCACTTTATTGGATCATATCCATTCCGGAAAAAACTCTTCCTTTTTAGCTCCATAATCATTCCGAAAATATCTCTTCCACTTTATTGAATCATATACATTCCGGAAATAACTCTTCCTTTTTAGCTCCATATCTATTCCGAAAATATCTCCTGCACACTCATAAATAAAGCCATTATATATGGTAAACGGTTTTTAGATTTGAAAGACAAAATCAAGGATGGAACAAGTTCCACATCGTCAATGTCAACAAAGTCAACATTAACACTGTGGACTGCTAATGCTAAGACCTTCGTAATTAAAACATGGTTCAAATGGAACAATCTCTGGAAGACCTGCGTAAACTTGCGCACAACCTCAAGACTTTGGTCGAATCAACTTCTACTCCTCCTCCTCCTCCTCCTCAACGCGGGGCTGAGATAGTGCCGCCGCCTGTGGCGGGCGTCGAAGAGCAATCATGTTGTAGGCTGCTGGAGTCAAAGATGGCATCCTGCAGCCAAGAGCTGAGTGAGCACGAGGCTTCTATCGAACGCGACAGGCGGGCTCTTGAAGAAGAGGCCGCAAAGGTACATCCCCCAATAATTACCAAAACCAGGGCATCAAGAGAAATGCTGAAATGAAGAAAGCGTTGCAAGAACAAAGGAGGGCCGATGAAAATCTTCGCAGGCTCGCCCAGGAACAAAAGGTATCGATGGGCTTCTTCAATTCACACACTAACTGCGATTCACTAGTAAAGACACTCACCATTTGGTGCAATGCCGTCTTTTTCTTTTTTTTTTATCAAGATTGAGAAAGCACAGTCCCTAAGGAAAGTTGCTGAAATCGAAGCAAGAATTCGAAAACATGGAGGCGACGAAACAAGGGAGAATCTCGAGATTGAAAATAAGCTCAACGAGAAGCAGCGGGAGCTCGACGGTCTCCGCCGATCGTATCAGCAACTGATTGCTAGAAAACGTCTTATCGAAGATGAATTGCAAGAGGCATGCCATAATAATCACTTCTATTTGCTGACTGGCATTTAGATATCCGCTATAGCACTTTATGGATTCTACTTTTATTTTTTCAATTTCAGCGCATGGATGATACGGAAAGTGGCATCATCGGCGTAAAAAGCATGGGAAAGATAGACAAAAAGGCGTTCGAGAATTTCCTGGCGAACAAAGGAATCTCACCCTTTAAGTTTAACTCCGAGGTCAAGCGAAGGTGCTCGTATTGGCAAGAGAAGCTCAAGGATCCTCATTGGAATCCATTCAAGAATTCGGGCAATCATCTTCATGTAAGGTGAACCGATTCGAATGATCTTATAGCACGATGATATTAATTTATGGGATCCTTACCCGTTGATTGATTGCTTTGCGTATAGAGAGTGATAGACGAATCCCTTAAAGGACTTGTAGAGGAATTTGGAGAGGAGATATAGTCTCTGTCACGAAATCGTTGATGGAGCTTCAAGATTACAATCCTGTTGGCCGCTCTCCGGTGTTTGAGCTCTGGAATTACAAAGAGGACCGTAAAGCCACTGCGAAGGAGGCCATTGAGCATATGCGAAAAACTCCGCCGGCAAGGTCCGAGTCAGAGTTAGAGTCGGTGAACTAAGTATGATTTTGTTATACTCTGAATTTGAGGAAAAGTCGCCGAAGGGCTTGCAAATATGTGTCCGTCGTCATACTTTACGCTCATTTTTTTGCCATTAAATATGATACTTTTTGTTTGCTGTTGTGCGCGTGGTTGTTTGTTTTGGCTGTTGAACGTGTAGGTTTGTTTGCTTTTGGTTCTTGTACTTGTTTAATTTACCGAATGTGTGTGGTGTAATATGAAAAACAAGAACTTTGGACATGAAAATTATTTTCAAGGAGGTAACACATGCAGTTGGCTGCAATTTTGTTCCCCTAGACGTGGTACTATTTGAAATAAAAATGCCAGAAAAAAAGAAAAAAAACTGATACGAAAACATAATTGTTGGTAATATAATTTGATTATATGGCCGGATATTCTCAAGAATCGTGTTTTGGAATCACTTTCCAAAAACAATATTTCGGACCCTTACGAGTTTCACCAAATTTGTCTCGGGATAAGACTAGAGATTTTCGCAGAAGTGTTTGTGAATTCAATGTGTTTCTGTTGTATGTCCCGCCACTTTTTTATAACCCAAGATTCGACCAATTGTGTTTATTCGTCACTGGACACAACACCTTTAAGGTTGGTGTCTGTTTACCAACGGATACCACCTTTCCGAACTACATACCCTTTAGGGTTTCTGCACACCCTTTCGGGTGCATGATGTGAAGGTGGTGCCCCGCACCCCGCAGGGGCACTGCCCCTTGACCCCACCCGCTGAGTGGCCGCGGGACCGCCACTAGGGGCGCTGCCCCTATACCCCGCTAAGGGGCGCAGCCCCCTTGACCCCCGCTTGGTTTTTGAATTCCGAAATAAGCGTTATTCGAGCGTGCACTCCGCACCTCCTAACTCGTGTACGCTATATTCCCAATTACACTAAAAATATAACATTCCTCCACCATTTTAGTGCAATTCCTTTAAGGCAAACAACATAAAAACAATACTTATGCGTAAATGAAAATGTCATAAAAGATTGAATTTTCATCTTAGTACACGACACATTTCAAATACTCGAGAAGATAGGTTGTTCTATGAATTGAACCCTTCGACCCATTTGAATACATGAAGATAATGCACACACAAGTCTTCAGAATAAACAAACTAAACACGACACTATTATAAGTCTTGTGTCCATATCCATTCATGAATGTATATAAACTCAGTCCAATGTTTCTTGAAGCGGCAAAACATCACATTCACATAGGTAGCTTCTTTCGCCGTGCATCTGCACCTGCACTTTTTCAAAGAAGCTACTAAGATTATACTTCAACCTATTGTCATGCAGATCCGAGCACATATCTCGGGATGATATATAAAATACCATGTGCTCCAAGTTCCAAGTGTAAGCTTTCCACATTGAATTAATGCTCTAATGTTAAATCAGAGGGGAATTGTGTATCTTACCGTTATAAATCAGACGGACTTTAATCACATCCCTATTGTAGATTTGTTAATCAAATCTCTAGCCAACCCCTTCGTCAAGTGGTCCTCCAAGTTTTGTTGCGATCTAACATAGTCAACAGATATCACCTCATTCATAATTAGTTCACGAATCATGCTATGTATACCACATAAGTGTCTTGACTTTCCATTGTACATATGACTATAAGCCTTTGCCAAAGTGGCAGAGTTATCACAATGGACAGAGATAGGTGTTATCGGTTTAGGCCACAACGAATCTCATAGACTAAAATTTTCAGTCATTCAGCTTCTTTATTAGCAGCTGCTAGGGAAATAAATTCAGATTCCATTGTCGAGTTCGTGATATAAGTTTGCTTCTTAGAAGTCCACGGCATTGCACCCCCTCAAAGCAAGAATACACATCCGCTTGTCGAGGAATGATCTTCCGGATTCGAGATCCAACTTGCATCACAGTATCCTTCTAGTACATAAGGAGATCCAACATAAAATAAACTATAATTTATAGTTTTCTTTAGGTACTTAAGCACATGCCTTATTGCTTGCCAATGATGTGTACTTGAATTACTAGTAAACCTACTGAGCTTTCCTACAGCATACGCAATGTCCGCCCCTGTGCTCGTCATGCCATACATTAAGCATCCAATCACTTTAGAATACTCAAGATGTGAAACAGGCTCACCTTTATTATGCAAAAGTTTCATACTCGTATATAAATGAGTACTCACATGAGTACAATCAAAACAATTGAATTTCTTTAACACTTTCTCAATATAATGAGATTGTGTAATTGCGATTCCTTTGTTTTCACGTTTGATCCTAATTTCTAAGATCACGTCAGCCTCCCCCATATCTTTCATGGAGAATCTAGATGACAAAAATTCCTTAGTCAAATCGACTTGTTTCTGATCAGTGTCAAAGTTCAACATGTCATCAACATACAAACAAATGATTACTCCATTACCTAAGTTATCAAACTTGATGTATACACACTTGCCTGCTTCGTTCAAATTGTAACCGCTGGACAAGACCACTTCATCAAACTTTTGATGACACTAGTTAGGTGGTTGTTTTATTCCATACAAGGATTTAACAAGTTTACACACCTTGTGTTCATTTCCCGGCATGATAAAGCCTTCAAGTTGTTTCATATAAACTTCCCCATCTAATTCATCATTCAAGAATGCAATTGTCACATTCATTTGGTGAATTACAAGATTGTGAATAGATGCCATTGAAATCAACAATCTAATAGTCGATATACGAGCAACATGTGCATACATATCAAAATAGCCGATTCCCGATTTTTGTTTAAATCCTTGAATGACTAATCTCGCTTTGAACTTTTCAATTGTTCCATCGACTCTCATCTTTCTTTTGAAGATCCATTTGCAACCCAAACGTTTGCAACCTGGTGGTAAATCGGATAACACCCAAGTGTTATTCCCATGATGGAATCCATCTCATCATTAATTGCTTCCTTCCAAAAAGCAACATCCTGAGACTTCATTGCTTCGTCAAATATTTTTGGATCATCCTCAATATTAAAGCAATATATGTATGGGGTCGAAACCTCATCCCTAGACCCTCAATTAAATATAACTGAAAATCATGTCCATATGAGTTTGATTTCCTTCCCCTTTTGCTTTTCCTAAGTTCAAATGACTTATTAATAGTCAATTCAGAACTTTCCTCCTTACCACTTGTGATAGAAATCAGGTCCTTAGGTCTAGGTATACTTGAGAAACGATTCTCATCAAAAATTGTATCTCTCAACTCAATCACGGTGTTTACCGAAACAGAATCATTAGGTTCGATTACATAGAACCAATAAAGCCTTGGAATGCTCAGCATATCCAATAAAGATACAATTTATACATCTTTCACCTAAACTTTTCTTCTTGGGTTCGGGAAGTCTTCCAACAGCCCGACAACCACAAACACAAAGATAGTTCAACATTGGTTTCTTTTTATACTAAAGTTCATAAGGAGTCAACTTGTTCCTTTTATTTGGAACCCTATTAAGCAAATAACGAGCCGTCAACATAGCTTCACCCCAGAATCCGTCACTCAATCCAGAGTACGACAACATGGAATTAACCATCTCTTTCAGGATTCTATTCTTTCTCTCAGATACACCGTTTTGCTGTGGTGTATATGGAGCAGTAGTCTCATGAATAACCACTACCCGATTGAAAGTAGGTCGGATTAAAGTATTCACCACCTCTATCCGTTCTGAGTCTTTTGATCATGGCATTTTGTTGCAATTCAACGTCATTCTTATAAATAACAAATTTATCTAATGCTTCATCTTTACTATGCAGCAAGTAAACGTAACAAAATCTAGAAGCATCATCTATAAGAGTAGCAAAATATCGTTTATTATCTAAAGAAAGAGTAGCATGCAAATCACATAAATCACTATGAACAAGATCTAATACTACCGAGGAATGCATCACCGTATGAAAAGGTTGCCTCGTGATCTTAGTCAGCATGCATGTCTTACACTTTCCAGTATTAATGTCAAAAGTTGGTATTAAACCTTTCTTTGACATGTCATAAATTCGTTTATAATGAACATGTCCTAGTCTAGCATGCCAAAGCATGGAATCATTAATTTTAGAACACGTCACGAATGCAGAATTATTGTAAGAGCGTATTTTATTTAAATTCAACTTAAACATGCCATTACAATAATAACCAAAACCGATAAAATTACCGGATTTTGTCAATACAAATTTGTCTGATTTAAACACCTGCTTGTAACCACACTTGTTCAAGACAGGACCAGACACTACATTCTTACGCAATCTCGGTACAAACAAAACATTACTTAAAGTAATATTTTTTCATAAGTAAATTCTAAAACTACACTTCCTACACCGACTATTGGAGCACTTGACTCGTTGCCCACATGTAAAGCATATTCATCTTCAGTTGGTCGAAAATCCTTAAACCAACCTCGATCTTTACATGCATGAGTTGTGGCACCCGCGTCAATCCACCATGCTTCATCATCATCCTGCACGTAAAATGCCTCAGGATTGAAGAAACATAGTGTATACCGGAATTAAAACAAATGTTTAAACCTGACCTTGTTTAGGGTTAGGGTTTTTAGGCCCTTCACCCAAACGGCTTGCTCCGTTGGTGTTCTTTGTTAGACCACCACCTTTTCCAACCCGACAATCCTTTTTGAAATGACCAACTTTTCCACATTTCCAACACGCAGCTTTAGGCTTTTTGTTGGAACCTCCATGGTTTTCACCATGTCCCTTGCGTTTCTTGTTGTATCCACCATGTGAACACTAGATGTTTCTACACTATTTTTGCCTTTTGGTTGGTCATTTTCATGCCCCTTAGAGATTCCTCTATATGCAAATGACCACCCAATTGTACCCGGTACAATTCATCTTTTTTATGCTTGAGAGTGTGCTTGAAATCTTTCCATGATGGTGGCAACTTATCTATTATACTCAAAACAGATATTGCTTCATCCATCACAGGTGTTGAGCAAATTGACCAAGAATACGAAGTAGTTCATTGTATTGCTCCATCACCGGTCTCGCATCGATCATTTTATAATTATTAAAATTGCTAACCAATAATTTCTTGCTTGAAGCGTCTTCTGCCATGTACTTCACACCGAGGTCGTCCCATAAGTCTTTTGCAGATTCAAAATTTCGATAAATATCGAATAATGAATCCGACATCCAGAATATGACCCCGACAAATGTAATCATCGTTCTCCCATTTGTTCCTCCTTCGGGCAGCATCCCGTATTTCGTTTTCAACGATCTCAGCATGGGCGTACTCAACACGTACACCACCTTGAGGGTCGTCAGGAGGAAGTGCATCTTCTTTTGCCAGCGACGGAAATCTACGCCCTCGAACTTGTCAAGTTTGCAGATTTTCGTTGTCATCTCTCCCACCGTTTCAGCCATAAAAGCAGCAAGATGTTGTCTTTGATTGTTGGTAATATAATATGATTTTATGGCCGGATATTCTCTAGAATCGTGTTTTGGAATCATTTTCCAAAGACAATATTTCGGACCCTTACGAGTTTCACCAAATTTGTCTCGGGATAAGACTAGAGATTTTCGCAGAAGTGTTTGTGAATTCAATGTGTTTCTGCTGTATATCTCGCCACTTATTTATAACCCAAGATTCGACCAGTTGTTTCCATTCGTCAGTTGTTTCCATTCGTCAGACTCTCCTTTCCTTACTTATGCTTCGCGATAATGGCTATTTACATGTCTTTTATTGCCAAGTATATATCTTCCTTGAAGATTTTTCAGCTTGGAAACTGTCCCATTATATTACGCATCCATTGTTTTGTCTTTACAATACTTTATTATATATTTGCCCTCGTATAAATAATACTTCATTAAGCACGTTTGATGTTTGTCGTCTAATGTATAAATATATAAAAATATATTTTAAAATGTTTAGTAAATAAAATTGTAAAATATTATTTGTGTTTGATTTTTAAGTATTAAATAATAATTTGTGTGGATATAATTGGAATAAACAGAAAAAATCAGATTCTCTGATACATTCGATTACAAATTGATGGTTTCGATTCTCAGGATCGCTTGGACCGTAATCAAACCATCATGTAGACGTTTATGGTTTGAATCTGAGGAACTATCGATTTCACGGTTAAAACCGTATGTTCGAAACAGAAAATGCGGTTTAAATGACTATTAAAAAAATCCCAAATCGGTGGGTTACAACCTCCGATTAAACCATATATGTAACCACACATTTACCCCTCGGTTTAAAATTTTCAAAAGCTATAAACCAGTAACTGAACCGTGGTTTGTAAATGTCGTGACTTACATATTGAGAACCATGTGAATGAGAATTTGATTAACAATGTTGGCTCATTTTCAATACTAGTAATTTACTGTTGATTGGTGAGTTATAAGATATAAAAATATTATTATACATTTAAAGATTTTAATTTAAAACTTTAATGGATGGTCAAGACAATTTGAAAATCGTCAATTTGGTGTATCCAATAACCAATCAATTTTTTTTCTACAATTAATCATTAAGAAAAAACGAATACTCATGTTGCTAACTAAATAAAATAAAAACTAACGCTGGAAAAATTCTTTACCCTTTATTTTTTTATATAAGGTTACTTTAATTATTTAAATAATAATCAAAAATAAAATAATATATAAATGCACCCGCTTATAAGTGTGCTCGAATTAGGGTTGCAAACGAATCGAATCGAATCGAATACAATGATATTCTATTCATATTCTATTATCAAATTTCGAATTCGAATCGAATTCGAACTAGTCGAATACTACAATCGCATTTGAATTCGATTTGATTATGATATTCGAATTTTGAATCGAATTTTCGAATATTCTAATTTTTTATTTCTAAAAATAAAAATAATATTATATTTAAAATATATATTATAGTATCTTATATTTAAATATGTGTTGAGTTATAATATGTTTATTTTCTATAGAGGAATTAACAGCCACATTAATGTCATATGCGGTATTAATAGTGGTATGATAATGTTGCATGTTGATGTGACATTGAGGTGACATGTTGACGAATATACATTGTTGAATTATAATATAACATTTAAATATATATTGAATTATAATGTTTTATATTTAAATTTTACGAGTTCGAATCGAATATGAATCGAATACTCCAATATTTGTATTCGTATTCTAAAATTATTCAAATCGGAAAAATATTATTATTCGGATTTGATATTCTAATCTTTCGAATTCGAATCTCAATTTTCGAATCGAATCTCGAACCAAACAAAAAAAATTCGATTCATTTGCAACCCTAGCTGGAATACTAGTGTTTATAACAATACATATACACATATATATAAGAAAAATTAATTTGTAGTGATATAGTTGAATGAATAAATAGTAAAAATGGTACAATTGTGAGAAAAATTTTGTAGTGATATAGTTGAATAATAGATAGTAAAAATGGTACAATTGTAATTATAAATGACATGTAAGAAATATTTTATGGTTAGTAGATACTAGATGCTATCGCGCGACGAGCGTTCTATTGATTTTACGGTGAGGGTGCTTTATTCCATCTAAATATTATTCACTTTTTATTATAAGTTGAATTATTATTTTTTTCGGATGATCGCCGTGGTTTTCGGATTGCCCCGACTAATCTCATCGCCCCGCGTCGTGAACCGGGGTTAAATCGCCGGGTTTTATATTTTTTTAAATTTTTTTATAATTTTTTATTTATTTTTTGGTGTATTTTTTTATATGCTTCGGTACATAATTAGGTAGGTACAAATATTTTATTCAACATAAATTTCATTACAAAAATTTAGATACAATTACCATTTACAAATTACAAAATACAAAGTAAGGAAAAAAAATATAAATTATTCGTTGTGTCTGTGAGTCACCAGTCGGAGAAAAAATGTATAAGTTAGAATTTTTTTTTTTTTGCAACATAAAAAAAATTAATCAATAAATTAAGTTGAAAAAATTGAATACTTATCTTTTGTGGGTTTCATCATCGGAATCGGACTTGAAATTTTGAGCTTAGTTGCTGAAAAATAACAATGCATAAGTTATTAATTTTTAAAAACATATGAATAATTTAAGTTGAAACAAATAAAATTAGTATTATGGACTTATCTTCTTTGGGCTTTGTCGTCGGATGTCACGTGAGCGGTTGCTTAGAGACGTTGGCTGAAAAATAAGATTCTATTAGTAAGTAATTATTAAAAATATAAAATAAAAAATTAATACAATGAGAGGTACTTATCTTTTTTCAGACTTGATTTTTAGGCGTCTTCATGTCAGCAACTGTCGGACTTGGAGATTCTCTAATCTACTCGTAGTCGTACTCCCCGTCGACATCATTGCCGCCACCGCTAGTCTCTGTGCCGGTGGTGTCCTCGAACACGTCGTCGTCCGAATCGGTATTCGAGAAATCTTGTTCGTTGTTCGGCTCTCGTCCAATCACCAAGAAGACATTGGTATTCGACGTTTTCTACTGTCAACCTCGAACGCCTTTCACTTAGTTAAGCCGCCTAGGCTAAAAGCACGTTCAATCGCGACGGTTGAAAATGGGACGGCAAAGATTTCCTGAGCGATCTTCACCAACGTTGGATATGTTGGCGACATCATCGACCACCATCTGAGGACATTGAATCGATCGTCGTCCTCGGCGAACTCAAACGTGGTCGACAAATAGTCATCTATTTCTACGAACAAGTTTTGCGACCTTTGGCATTTGCTCGAGTTGATGAGATTGTAGTAGGAGACTAAGTATCGACCACTCCAGCTACCACTACTACTAGAAGTAGTAGATGATTCACTCGAACTCGATCGAGTTGTGTCTTTGGCCAAAATAAGTCTTATACTCTCTATATATTTCCTTTAGAGAGTCAATCATTTATTCCTTACTTGAAGATGGTAGTTATCGGGGATGGCACGAGAATCAGCCGCAATCGACTGGTAGTATAGTGCCAAAAAACTATATGTACCCTCTAGACGCATTCTGGGATCCAATATTTTTGCTATGATGAAGATATCGGGTAATTTCCAAAAGTATTTGAGCCATTTAGCCCTCATGGCCTCAACGGCTGCGCCCGCAAACTGAACCTCCAAGAAAGCATTAACAATGCATGCGACTTTAACGCAATAATCTAAAGCTAAGATTGATGTCGGGTAATATGTTCCCGACATCTCATTCATGGCATCGTGAAATACTTGAAGTATTTCACATATGTTGTTGCACCCCTCCCACATCGAAGGATATATCGTTACGCCAAATTCGTCGTTATCATCCTAGAAATCGCAAAAGGCTTGGTGATATTCGTACGATGTACCCAACATCTTGTAGGTGGAATTCCACATGTTAGGTACATCTAAGGACAACTTTTTGGGCGTGATGCCGACACTTCTACAATGACTCTTCCACTTATTTAGTACAAAAGCGTGTCGCATCATGTAACTTATTGTTGTTTATATTGGCATAATGTGTGCCTCTATATGTGTAAGTGCATCATGAATACATAAGTTAAGTATGTGACAGAAGCATCGGACATGAAAGAATCGACCGCCAAATGACGGTCGACAATATTTAATTAAATCTTCAATGCTCGCGGTATTAGCGATAGAATTGTCAAAGGAGACTGAAAAAATCTTCTCGAATATCCTATATTCCGCTAAGATACTCATAATCTTGGATGTGATATTTTGAGCTGTGTGTGCTGTGTCAAATTCCCTATATGCAATTAAACATTTTTGTACTTGTCCAAGAGTAATCAATTCAATGGCATGTAACACCCATATAATAATGATCTTGCCAGTGATCACTCCATATATCGGAGGCAATGGACACTTTACACTCTAAATTTCCTAGTTGATCTATTAACTCACATTTATACGCGAGTACCATCTTCTTAATGTCTTGCGTAAGGATGTTATGTGACACTTTCTTCCCCTGAGCGTTATACGACTTTCTGACCCACTCTTCGAAGACCGGATTATCGGCAAACCGAAAGGGAAGATGTTTCGCAAATTTCACAAGTTGTTTGCGCGCGACGTCTTTGTTGTACATGAACAAAGACGTCGGGCTCGCACTGGGTCCTTGTCCGTAGCGGACGAACTCGTACCCGTAGCTCTGTGCATTTGGCTTTGACTTTGACTAATTCATATCTTAGTTGGATATTTTGACTTGATATGGCCAGTGAAATTGTCATATCTGTCACCCTTCTTAAAGGGATACTCTTTACCACAATAATTACATATAACTTTAAAAACATCTTTAGTTTTGATCGGTACAATCTTGAAGTGTACATCGAATATATTCGAGCGTAGCGCATCTGCTGCGGTGCGTGCTTGATTCTCGCTCGGCGTCGACGTCGGGGTCGGATCCTCGTGCTCCTGTTGCGTGTTGTCTTCCGTTCCATCCATGTCCGAGTCGAGGACGTCACTAAGATTGAGAAAAATTTCGGGGGAGTCGAGATTTTGGTAGTTATCTTGCGATGAACTACCAACGATTTGTTTTCCCCTCGATATCGGTCCTCGACGACGGCTATCCGTTCCTAAAATATCAGAAAAAATCGTTAGATAAAATGTGTGTGAACTTACGAAAAACGATGTGTGTAAAATTTGGAGCGTCGTGTAGTAGAGCCGGGGATTGAGTGTAGTAGAGTAGAGTCGAGGCGAGGTTTGAAGAAGTAGTATTTTAATTAGTTTATTTTTAATTCGTGGAGTAGAGAAATTGATGATTGAGAAGAGGGAGATTGAATTGAGTTGTGATTTTGTGAAGAGGGGTAAGTGGATATTTATAGAATTTAGGGGCAAATTAGCCGTTGGAATCGCCGGTTGCCGGTTGAACTACGGGTTCCGGTTGAACCGCCGGTTCCAACGGCTAAATTTTTTATTTATTTTTTTTTTCTTAAACGCAACGGCTACTGACATGTCAGAATTTTTTATTTTTTTTACCACCGAGTATATTTTATTTATTTAATATATTATATATAATATTTAATGCAAACTGCCCGGAACCGGGCTACCACGGATGACGGTTCCGGTTGGTGGCCGGTTCCGGTTCGGCAGTTTGCCGGTCAGAACCGCTTGTTCCGGTTATTTTTTGGCTTGACCGCCGTTTAAGTAAATTATGATTATATCCATTGTTGTAAGATGCTTTTGATCATTAATTCGTATGTACAAAAAATACCCAAGCACATATATTTGCAACAAGTAACAGTAAAATCCACGGAGTTGATGTGTGATTGTGCTTATTATGGGTACGCTATTCCTCTTTGCTGCTAGCAAAACTCCATACACGGACCCGCAGCTTCAAGGTTATAATCTCTTTCCGTGGTTTTTTTTTTCCTTTTCTTCTTTTTCTGTTGTATTTGTTTTTTCTTGGACTAATTCGTAAGCCCATCTCTTCTTATTTACTTCCTGATTGCAGGCAAACATTGCAAGTACGTGGGTCAGTCAGTGGTAAGTCTATGTAATTTCCCTCGGTGTGAATTTCTTTCAAGAATTACGTACGTGTAATTAATTATCAGTAGGTTTGGCTCAGTTTTATCTACGGAGGGTGAGAACTTGGATTGTTTACTTAAGATGCCGGCCACGTGCTTGTTAAAATGATTCTTACACTGTTATTTTTCTGAGGGTACCAGCAATCAATCGCTGAAACACTGAAATGATTGTTTTTATTACCTTGAATTTAGTCGAATTTCCATTTTCTTTCAGAGAATACTGCCTATTCGAATCCTAACTGTGGGGAAGAAGAGGTCACCCGGTGTTCAACTCGTAGTGGATGAATACGTTCAAAAGATAAAGAACTACTGCCCCGTTGAGAATGTGCAGCTCAAGTCCAATCCCAAAAATGCTCGGTATAAGTTACTTATCATTATGTGAAAAACTTTAGCATGATTATATCAGGCACTAACACTTGCATGTAAGTGCTTGCTGTACAGTGACTCGGCGGCTCAAATCGAACACGAAGACATGGCTGTAATGGGCCATATCAAAGCCAACGAATGGGTTCCAATCAAAATCCCCTCATCTTACTTTTCACTTCTCTAAGTTTATCTGCCATTGCCTGGAAATGAATAGTTGTGTGACTCTTTAGGTTGTGATATTGGATGAGAATGGACTCAATATAGGATCAGAGGCGATGGCCTCTTTGCTTGGAGATGCTGGAAACACAGTATGATGTATTTGCTGTATTAGTGCTCTCTCTCTCTCTCTCTCTCACTCTCTCTCTCTCTCTCTCTCTTTCTATGTATGTAACTGCATTTCTTTTCTTGTTGCAAAAGGGATCTTCAAGCATAGTGTTCTGTATCGGTGGACCATATGGACATGGAAGACAGTTGAGAGATAGAGCTGATGTATCAATAAGGTTGTCGTCTCTGGTCTTGAATCACGAAGTTGCACTAATTGTGCTTGTTGAGCAACTTTACAGGTACATAAATAAATAAATAAATACATAAAAATAAACGGAAATCGTCACAATCACCTCGGATGAGTTTATTATTGATTGAATTGCTTTAATATATCGCTTTGCAATGAATGGTTTTGCAGGGCTTGGACGATTCTCAAAGGCCAAAAGTATCACCATTGAGACAGAAACTTGAGATTTCATTCAAAGCCAAGGTCTGTATTATTACAGTAGTGGTTACATAGCAAACTTCACTCTTTCCATTTTCGTTGACTAACTACGACGACTAAATAGGTCAACTGAGTAATGGGTTCTTTATTTTCTAAAGAAAAAACTGGACTTTAACTTGAGAAACTCATGGCAATCGCTGAGCTTTTCCAACCCTCATTAGCCAGCTCAATATCATAGTCATCTTCATGTCCTGTTCTTTAGGTAACATCCGCTATTCATCTATAATTTCATTCTTTTCACTTGATTGAATTAATAATATAAACGGCTGCGTCATATAAAAGAAAAGAAAATGTTAAAATGGCCTTTTCCAAGAAAATTATACAAAATATAATATGTGAAGTTTACGTACGCATTATTAATAATGACGTTCATTGGTTCGAGTAGAAATTATATACATGCAAAACCATACTAGCTAGTTTTCAAAATTTTGAGAAGCCATTCTCGATACTTCCAATTAATTTTAACTACATTGCAAGATGACAAATCTTTTTTCTTAATTAGGAGAGGAGAGGGAGACTTCAAGGGTTCCATCGACTCGACCACATGCAAACACAATAATTGCAAGAACATGAAAACAGCAACAGAAGGTCAAAAGCGACACTTTCAACTAACTTCGAATGCAAGAAAAAGAACAAGGAAAACCAAATCAAAGTCAAACTCCACTTAATAATATTCACTTGGACTGAGGTGGAGAGACGTTAGAATCCCAAGCCCACATGCGATTATTGTTATGCTCACCATCTTCAACTCCTCCGCCTCCATTGTTCGAATCAGATATTATAGCAGCAGCAGCAGCAGCAGCAGAGGGAGAGAAGTCGTGGCTCATGCTGTTGTAGTCCTGAGGGGTATTTAAGTAATTCTGGATAAGGTGGCTCAAGCTTGAAGTAATCGACCCACGAGCCACTAAATCCTCCGCTAGCTTCACCTGCACCATGAAATGAAAATATTAGTGACGATATATATACATATATATATATATATTTACCTTTGCCCTTAGGGCTTCAACGTCCGACTTGAGCACGCGGTTGTTAGTCGTAGCGTCTTTAAACTGCTGCGTAGCATCACTTAGCTGCTTGAACAAGGAAGCGTTCTCTGTTCTCAGCTGTTCCACCTTAATTATACAAAAAAAAAAAGAGTAATGATGAGCCCTTCAGAATAAAAAAAAATTAAAAAATAAATACTAAATTACACCTGATTTTCGAGATCTTGCAACTGGGCTTGCTTCCTTCTCCTCGATCTACGAGCAGATTCCCTATTCGAGACCATCCTTCAATCACAAAACACAGAATCACTAGTTTTCTTTTGCCGTTCTTGCAAGATTATAAATAAGTCTAGTGGAAGTCTTCTTTGTTATTTACCTTCTGATGCGCTTTATATCGACGGTGTTGGTGCTCTGCTCGCAAGAACCAGCTTCCACTTCTTGATCATCTTCATCGGATTGTTCTTGCGACGAGCCACTGCTCGCACCGAGCCCATGATGGCTAGCTTTGCTGGTTAAATTGTTAGCCGACGCTGGGCTATCTGCTACCGTAATTATTTATGCAGAAAAGGAAAAAATAAAAAAAATAAAATTTTAGGAACAAGAATCACAGTTCGTTGGCGTACGAGGAAAAATTGCAATGAAAACTCACCACAGATCGATGACTGTGAGTCGTTTGTCACTGAAACTTTGGACTGGACAGGACATGAGAGATTCTGTGTCCAAAATGCTTGGTTATCCGCAAACATAGCAGAGCTTGATAACCCTTTCATGATTTCTTGGTATTCCTAAAGAGGAAATATAGGAATAAATAAATAAGAATTAAAAATAATATCCTACTTTGAATTTTTTTATTTATTAAATGGATGAAGGAAAGTGGGGCAATGTGAATATATATTTTTTTAAAGTGTGGTTCCTTGTCATAGTTACTACTTTGATGCGTGCAGGTTCGACTTTATGTCATGTAGCTTATGTGGACATGACTCAGCTAAACATAAAAGATATTGCCTTTGGTAGCTCTAAACCACAAGACAAACAATCTTTTATTCATTTATTAATTTATTTAATGAACTATAAGTTTTCATAAAGCAAAATCTACCGCATAAACGCTTTCATAAATAAGAGAATATAACAAACCATGTAACAAATGAAATTATATAAACACGAATATATAATTCTGACAAGAAGAGTTAAAAAATCACGGTAATCAAGCATGCAATACAGAAGTTGTAATTATTATTACCGTATTTTTGAAGTGGAGATGTCTGTTATCTTCAATGGCAAAGTAACACGAATCTTGAGACGATCCAAGGATATTACTGTAATTAACAATCATCTTCTGTTCGTGTTCTTCTTCACGGTGATCTTCGAAGGCGACAAGCTCTGATGGGCTTTTCTTCATCAGAAGATCGCTGCAGCCAAAGATTGAATCTTTGTTACTGAGTATTCCTTTCTTACTATTCATTTCAGTTCATGTATTGGAGAGAGAGAGAGAGAGATGAGGGGTCGGGTGATGATATATGCAAAATACGAGCCAAGTCGTGGACTTGGTTGAGGTTTGGAGGACAAGACAAAGCGGCTTTCTCAAGTGAGGAAAGGCTATTATGTAGTGTTTGCTTAATGATGTCTTAAAATAATATATTTCATTAAGGGAAATTCCGGTTGATATCTCTCTACATAAACATTAATTTACAATGTTAATATCCGCAGTTTCGGTAAACGCCTCCGAAATACGATTTTCGTTTAATATATAGTGGTATCTCAGAAATACTAAACTTCAGCGAACTATACTCATGTTTGGGACTCGCAAATGAATGAATTCTATAACTATGCTATGAGTTAACATGTGTAGAATTCTTTGAATTTTCGATTTTTAGAATGAGCACTCTTGTGGGCTATTTGTAGATTTATGAAAAACATAACCAAAGGTTATCAAGTCCAAAAGGCGCTTTTTTGGATGTGTCTATTGAAGTAGAGATGCATCTCGTGACTAGAGCTGTCAAACGGGCTCGCGGCCCGCCCGTCCTGGCCCGCCAAATAGGCGGGTTGCGCCTGGAAATTTTAGGCCCGCCAGGGGGCGGGTAAGCCCGCGCACTACCGCCCATTTTTTAAAAATAAATAAATATATATATGATAAATTATATAAATATGACATTGGGCTAGTGGTATGAGAGTAGTATTTTACACGTAAGATGGTGGGTTCAAATCCCAAGTTTACCGTTTATTTCAATATTTTTGTTTTTATTTTTTTTAATTTTTTAAAATAGGCAACCTGCATTCTCAAGGCCCGCCCCGTCGGCCCGTTTTGACAGTTCTACTCATGACCTAATAAAGTCGTCTCACTTGTACCTCTTAGACTTAACTATGCACCTTTTTTCAAATACACCTCTTTGGTTCTTTTTCATTAACCATATCTAACAGTTGCTACCCTCATTCGATGTTTTTCGGTCGTGTGAGTAGTGAGGAGAATCATCTTCGTCTAAAATCGTGTTGACGGAAGAGAACTCCGTCAACCTCTTCACGTCAGGCGACAGATTTTCTGCTAGAAGACGACATTTTGCTGAGAATGACTTCATCTAGGACGTGTGGTAGTGGTCGATTTCATCGAGGGCGTGGTGGTAGAAATGAACAACTTTATTGCTCGTCTTCTTCAAAATCATTGCTTCCATTATTCTGAAGAGAGAGTTCAAAAACCCAACAAGCTTTTTACTTGGAGAGATTGACTGCAGCCGATCTTCAATTCTCCGTACATCTTCAGAGCCCTAGATTTCTTTGTGATCCGGGTTGATTTTGTCGTTCCTTGTAACATCACGATACGAATCAACGAGGGCGCCAATTGATCCGGGTTGATTTTGTCGTTTCCTTGTAATCACGATATGATCAACGAGGTAGGTTCCAACTTGAGATCATGGAAGAAATACTAAACGACGGGTTCCCGGAATGGGGTTACCGTGAACGAACCCAAGTGCCTTTGTTAGTAAGAGACAAGGGGAATAGAGTTGAGGGAACTGCGGCAAGAACAGAATATACGAGCAGAGTTGGGGAGAAATAGTGGGAACATAATGAGGGAACCGAGTTGGGGATTCGATTAGTCAGCTTGGCCCCCTCTCATAAATGCATGCCCCGTGTATTTATAGGAAGAATTACGGGCCTGTTATCGAGCTACCGGGACTGGCGAGTTTTGGGCCCATAAGCGGGCTCTTGTGCCTGTCATGTGGTTTTAATATTTTCTTGGGCTATCTCATGCATTATTAAACAAAATTCCCTATTTTTATTTATTTCCCAATCATTAGTCCCCTACTTTCTCATTTTCATGTATTTAGGCTGGGAAAGTATCATGTCCAAATATTGGCAATGTGGATTGAGCACTATATAAAATTGTACGGAACTATCAATGTGTACGTGTCAATCCTGACTTACACTATTGTGTTTGATGTACGTCTTAGCATTTGATTTATGATGTTCGTTCGATCTTTGTCGATGCGTTCTACTTACTCAATTGCACGAGTTATGATGACGTGTTTAAAAGTGCATATTATGCTAGTTCACTTGAACCGTTCACGTTTTACCAATCAACGCCAGGAGCGATCCCTTAATGGGAGCGAACGCTACATTAGACTGAAATGGAAGCAAAATCCAATTTGGGAGCGAACGCTAAGTTGCGAGTGAACCCTTCATGGGAGCGAACACTACATTGGAGCGAACCAGGAGCGAAACCATATCGTGAACAAACGCTATGTTGGAACGAATCGGGAGCAAAACCCACTTTGAAGCCAAATGTCGGCCGGATGGAAGCCAAACCACTTTGTGAGCGAACGCAAAGTCGCGAACGAACCGAGGGCGAATGCTAAATTGCGAGCGGGCCCTTCCTTGTGAGCAAATGCAATGCTGAAGCGAAGCGAAAGCAAAACCACTTTGTGAGTCGCGAACTCGCGGGCGATTTGAGAGCAAAACCCACTTTGTGAGCGAACGCTAAGTAGCAAGAGAAAGACACTTTTAGAGCGAGCGTAATTCACGAGCGACCCGAGAGTGAAACCCACTTGTAGAGCGACGTAAGTCGCGAGCGAACCGAGAACGAACACTAAGTCGCGAGCGAACCGGGGGCAAACCCACATTGAGAGCGAACGTAGGTTGCGAGCGAACCAGGAGCGAAATCCACTTTGGAAGCGAGGTCGCACGAACGCTACGTTGGAGCGAACCGGGAGCGAAACCCACTCTGGGGCAAACATAGGTCGCGAGTGAACAACTAGGAGCGAAACCACTATGTGACGGAACACAATATCGTGAGAGAACCAGGAGAGAAACCCACTTTTAGAGTGAACGTGAGTCGCGAGCAAACCAAGGGCAAAACCACTTTGAGAGCGAATGTAGGTCGCTAGCGAACCAAGAGCGAACGCTAAGTCGCGAGCGAACCGGGAGCAATACTACTTTGAGAGCAAACGTAGGTAGCGAGCGAACCGAGGGCGAATGCTAAGTCGCGAGCGAATAGGGAAAAAACTCTGGCATCAACTGGAGTAGCCCTAAATACATGGTTACCATACATAGTTTTCCTTTAATTAATCTTCATGTCACGTGATAATATGTGATACTTTAGGATATTTGTTTGAGGTAATTCAGTATCATATACTCACATCATGAAGGTGATATGTTTGTTTTGGACATATATTCCATTTTGCATATCAGTGTGATATTGTTTTTGTTGTTTAACAATAGTTATGTGTGGGGTGATGTTATGTAAATGTCATATTTGACTCTATGCATATTAATTAAATAGTGTTGATTGAAACTTATTTGATGTAAATTTAACGTGATAAGGATTGATGTTAAGTTTTATTTTTTTAAGCATTAATTATAAATTTTCGATATAATTCTTTATTAAAAGTCTTTTTAGTTATATTTCTAAAATAGAGATAAAAGTATAAAAAGAAAGGATTTAAAATTTAAGAGATAATTTAGTCTAATATAAAGTTAAAGTATGTTCGTCCCATCAAAGTGATGGAACATCACCTAGGTTTCTTGTGTTTGATGTTTGAAAATCGCAAATTAGCCCTTTTGCCTATATTGAATTATTAAAAACCTTTGTACAAAAAATAAAAGGGTAAATTCTCAATCACGAAATACTCCTCGGATCATTTCTTCCTATTATGTACCTATCTGTGAAAACTTGTGTATTTAATACCCAAAACATTAAAAAGACGAAAATAACCTTACTTCACAAATTCAAAAAAGCTTCCAGAAAATTATATCATCAGTCGCGAGTATTATACCAATAAAATATGTTATTATACCAAAAAAATATTAAAATAAGTCTACCAATAAACATGGATATTACACCAACTATTCCCACTATTATATCAAATCGAATAACGATTCAATGGAATTGGACATTCCCTGAACGCAACAAGGGATCAAAGTCATGGAGATTATTATAACAATCGTTATCACCACAAATAATGTTATTGGAATTTTATTATACACAGTGATTTTCGCACATTATATCACGAAAGACGATAATTGTACCAATATAACCGAATATTATACCAACAAAATATTCAAATAATCATTCCAATAAATTTGATTATTATACTAGCAAACTCATTTATTATATTATACTTTTCCATCCAGCTTTTGACTATTACACCAACAAAAGCCGATTTATACCAATTATTTTAGATATTGTACTCGAAGTAAACTAATATCATTATACCAAAAGACCTATTTATTATACCACCACATATTGATCAAATTTACCCATAAATATACCAACAAATGCTCTGATTATACCAACAATTAAGGTTATTATACCAACAAACATTGATTGATTGTTATACCAATAAATGACCTAATTATACTAATGTATCATACCAATATTTTTTTTAAACAATTTGCGATGTTTGAAAGTTCTCTGATATACCAAAAAACTTAAAATTTATACCAACTTGTTCCAACAATTATACCATTACTTTTGATTATTATACCAACAAACTCGATTATAATTTTATCATTTTCCAATCAATTCCTGACTATACCAACAAGAACCGTATTTATACCAATAGTTTATGTTATTATACCTACAAAGAGTGGACGGTTGGTTTATGATTATCATACCAAGAAAGGACCTATACTAATACCTATCTTTATCATACCAACAAATTTTTTTTTTAAAAAAAAATTTGTGTTGCTCGATGCTTTCTAATATATACCTACAAAAGTAGAAATTATACCAATATATTCAACAATTATACCAGTACTTTTGATTATTGTACCAACAAACCCAATTGTAATTTTATCATTTTCAACCAATTTATAACTATCATACCGACAAGAATCGTTATTATACCAACTACGTAGGTTATTATAATAATAAAGACCGATTATACCAAGGAAGACAACTATTATACCAACATAGATAAGTATTGTGCATCATAATTTAAATTTTCAGACACCAAATTAAACGAATGATTATATTAAAATGAGATTATATTGTATTAACCTAAAATCTATTATAATACTATTTAGTGTATTTCGAGTTCAATAGTTAGTATAATTTGTATAATAACGGCGTTTGTTGGTATAATATTTATTAGAATCGGTATAATAATTGTTTTATCATGTGAAACCCTTTATTAAAGTTAAAATATTGTATAAGCATGAATAGAAAATAATAATCAGAGTTTGTTTGTATCATATATACTAGTATTAGTATATCTACATAGTTTGATGTATGATGATGGTTAAACAATCATTTGAATATGTTGGTATCATATTTAAAGATGATGGTGTAATAACGGCTTTTGTTGATCAAAATATACCTCACTAATATTATAATCGCTTCGATAATAATTTGAACGCTTCGTATAATAATATACGTTAAACATAATATTAAACTCAACAAACGACGTTATTATACCAAGTATACTAACTCTGGAACCCGAAATACACCACATTATTATGATAGATTGTAGGGTTTTGCCGGCACAATAGAATCTCCTTTTAATAGAGTCATTCGTTTTAATTTGGTGTCTAAAAATTTGAATTATGATGTACAATACTTGCATATGTTGGTATTGTTGGAATTTGGGCTATAGACCCAAATGGGGTTTAGACCCAATAAATAAAAGCTTAACCGATTTTAATTAAATCGAGAAGTCGTCGTTCGTCGAAATATCAAATTGATGAAAGATTCAAATTCTACGTTTCGAGGGAAATTTATCAAATATTAATTGGCTCAAAACCGATGTCGGGTGAATGAGAAATTAATTTTCGAAGTTGGCCCAATAAAGAGATGAAATATATATTTAATATATATAAAGGGACTTGTTGTTGTCCCACATTGGAAACTTCATCACTTTTCACTTGTTTATAAGGAGTCTCCCTACATGGGCTACTCAAATAGCTTGCCCAAGTGGTTGGTGGGTTATGGGCTCGTGGGCTTGTGTGGGGGGTTTTGGACCCAATTATAGCCCAAGTGCGAGGCAGTGCCCCGCACCCCCGAGCCCGGACCCAAGGCCGACACCGACCCGAGCCGTGCCAAGTGTGCAATGGGCGTTTTGAGGCGCACTTTGCACGGCGCATCGGAGCTTTGAGGAGCCCTTAATTTTATACTCCGGTGAGACGGCGGCGGTGATGTGGCAAGTGATGCTGACGTGTCCTCCGGTGAGGAGGCGGTGGTTATGTCACCGGTGACGTGGCAAGTGATGCTAACGTATCAGAGGACACGTGTACAAGTGAAACTAAAATGGCGCTGATGCAAGCGCTGAGTGGACGACGATGACGTGTGCGGTCCCGTTGGGTCGCAATGGTTCGTGAAGCGGGTCGAACGGACCGGTTCGGACCGAACCGTTGGGTCAAGAAGTAATTGTTGACGATTGGGCCCAGAAGTTGCATTTATTCGCAGACTGGCCCCTAGTCAAAGTTCTTAAAACTGTCCAAAAGACCCAACAGTTGCAACGCTTCGCGAAATAACCCAGAAAGTTTCGCCAGCTATAAATAGGCCCCTTCTGTTGGAAAAATCATTCAATCGACCCCCAACATTCTAAAGATAGTGCATAAACAGTCCAAAGTAAAATAAAAGCAAGAAAGGCTCGAGTCATTGAGTAGATTCGCCGATAATTTTGTATCGTTGTGCAACGTGCAAAATTCTGAAGTCGTTGTATCTTCGAGACGGATTGCGATAACCCGAGGCACTGAAATACGGGGCAATAACGTCTTACGGACAGCGTATGTAGTACGTGCCTCGACTTCGACTCTAAATTTCTGTTCGAGTTTCTGCAGCCACCGACCAGACGATTTACACCGGAACCAACAGGTATAATATTGGTCTTTCTTGGTACAATATCGGTCTTTGTTGGTACAATAACGTAAGTTGTTGGTATAATAACGATTTTTGTAGGTATAATAGTCATGCATTTGGTTGGAAAAATGACAAAATTATAATTAGGTTTGTTGGTACACTAATCAAAAGTTCCAGTATAATTGTTGGAACAAGTTGGTATAATTCTACTTTTGTTGGTATATTAGAAAACATCGAGCAGCACAATTTTTTTTTAAAAAGATATTTGTTGGTGTGATAAAACATAGTTCCGTTATTGGTATAATAACCATAAACCAATCGTTCAGTCTTTGTAGGTATAATAACCTAAACTATTGATAAAATTACGGTTCTTGTTGGTATAATTAGGAATTGGTTGGAAAACGATAAAATTATAATTGAGTTTGTTGGTACAATAATCAGAAGTACTGATATAATTGTTGTAACAAGTTTGTATAATTTCTAATTGTTGGTATATCAAAGAACATTCGAACAACGCAAATTTTTTTAAAAAAATTGTTGGTATAATATATACATGTATTAGTATGATTAGGTTCCTTATTGGTATAACAATCGACCAGTATTTGTTGGTAATAACCTAAATTGTTGGTATAATCGCATCCTTTGTTGGTATATTTGATCAGTACGTGCTATTATAATAAACAAGTATATTGATATAATGACATGTAGTGCACTTCGAGTACAATATCTAAAATAGTTTGTTTAATTATGGCTTTAGTTGATATAAAAAGTAATAATAGAATAAATGGGATTATTGGTATGATAATTGAATTTATTTGGTATAATTATTTGAATATTTGTTGGTATAATATTCAGCTTTGTTGGTATAATAGTCGTGTTTCGTGGTATAATGTGCGAAAATCACATCGTTTAACAAAATTATAATAACATTATTTGTTGGTATAATACTGATAACAGTTGCTATAATGCTCTTAACTTCAAGTTGGTATAATAGTGGAAACAGTTGGTATAATATATATGTTTATTGGTAGAATTATGTCAAAAAAATTCGTTAACGTGTTTTATTGGTTAATACCCGCGACTAATGATATAATTTTTTGAAAATTTTTCTGAATCTTTAAAGAAATGTTATTTTCGTTTTTTCAATATTTTTAGGTATGAAACACTTTTCACAGATAGGTACCTAACAGGAAGAAATAACTCGAGGATTATTTATGAGGAAGTTCAAACTTATAACATGACCGATAAGAAATTTACTCAAAATAAAAAGTAAATAAACTAATAATTATGATTAGAAAATTGGCAAAATAAATAATTATTATAACATTTACTCTTTTTAGTAATATTTTTTATATATTACTATTTAATTTTTATATATTATGTACGGCAACTATAGAATTGAAAAAAAACTAGAAATTATAATTCAGAACATGTTAATTGATCATTTATGAGAGGATACACAAATTTCGGGGCTTCAAAAATTATTTAACTAATATTTTGTACGAAAATATTTTCTTAAGTGTTTGTCCCTCTTGTGGGGTAATAACATTTTTTAACAAACTTTTCAGTCTCTATTTTTCATATGTACAAATAATAATTTTATTAATAATTTTAGTAAATATGTTTAAATTGAATTTAAAATCATATCATGGTATAATTTGTAAAGTTTTAAAATATATGAATTATATTAAAAGTTGTAAAAGTTGTTGTGAAAGAGAATATTAAATATTCATTTTGAGTTTGATGATGAGTTTAAGGTTGAAAAAGAAGTGTTGTATTTTAAGTTTATGAGTTTTTGGATTAGAAAAAGTGGGCCGAGGCATATTCTAAATTTTGAAAACAATTGAAATTCATGAAGTGCTTTTTATTTATTATTTTATTTAAATAGGAACCGATCTAAACTGAGCCCACGGATTTCAAACGAATCCAGGTGGAACCTAAACGAACCCCTCTTTTAGTAGTACTGATGGAAGGTACACGTGGAGGCCATACCAAAATGACTTCTGTCAGTCATTGCATGTCTCGAGGACCATTCATCAATACCAAACCACACAAGCACGCACCCTCGCAAGACATCCACGTCACGTCTCAAATGACCGATTTGCCACTGAGGATATATTAAGCGTTTCTAGTCGACATGATTCGTGTGTTGCGGATCTCAATGGGGTCAAATGCAAATAAGAACGTTTTTCGCAAAGGGGGGCAAACATGTAATTCTCTTCTTACTTATATGTGATTAATTTATCTTTCCCTAGTAAATGTATTTTCTACCATGTGCCATTGACTGAGAAGCTGAATTTCACATCCGCAAAAGCTTGTGGTTTTGAATTTCAATGGCAACAGGACAAGTAGTTCGGGACTGGAATTTGACATATAATTCGCTTAGTGGCCGAGGGAAGCCCCGATCTAGCACATCTCATTCAGCTTTCAAGTTCGCCCCTGCGCCGAATACCACCATCACTAATTTATGGCTTACGATAAATTGGTTTGGAGAGTAGGGATCATCGTTGGATGATCGAAGTTTGACGCGATAAATTCGGATCCTTAAAAGTTTTTTTCAACAGAAAAGGTAAAGTAATTAATATCGTCAAAGGCAACAATAACAAAACATTGACGATACAAACTACAATAAGACATTGATAATACGATGAATTTACTATAAAATATGATGTCTTTAATTATTGCAAAGAAACACTAACAAAAAGCTTACTTAAGAAACAAACTCCAACAAAAATATAATGTGATAATGGCAATATGTACATATATATCAGGCTTCACTCAACAAAGATATCCTAAATTATTGTTACATTACATACTATATATATGTGCACTAACAAATATTATCAAGGAACGAACAATCTTCGTTTGGTTCAATGGGATAGAAGACGTGATGTCATCCCAAAATCAATCCGTCCTCGCAATTGTACAATCCACCCTAGCTAGACCCATCTAATTAGACTCTTAGTAAAACAATAAGCCTTTTAAAGCCGATCAACGCCGCTTTTTACAATTGACTACAACCAGTTTCTCTCGCCCGCTTATTAAGTTCAATTAAAAGAAATTACCATATGCATGATCTTTTATAGGTTTATGATCCGAGAGGATTTTAGTGAGAACAAGACATGGAATATCACGGCGTAAATCAAACATGGATGAACTCGATTTCGTACTATGTGGTTTATCGAGATCATAGGACCGAAAGCGTATCGGAAAATTTCATAAAGCCAAATGCATGCGTAGAAACTACAGTCATATATGCATATAAGGCTTGGTTCAATATCGTAAAAGGTTGTTATATCCGAGGGATCGAGTAGTAAATGCATTTGAAAAATCCACCTTAAGTAGACTGATATTGATTTGATACGTCAGTTGCATGACGAAGTTGAAATAATATGTGCCGCTCACATGCCTTGATGTTAGTCGTTAACTGATTTTTATCCATCATTGAATTTTTACTTTGTTTGTCAACCATTCACCACAATAAAAATTCTCTTTAGTAAAACTAAAAGTAGGAATAAAATCTTAAAACAAGTTGAGATCTCTATGTTGATCAATATTTAAACTGATGTTCACTTTATTACTTGCACAATCTAGTATACGTCCTAATATCTGGATGTGTCAAATCACGAACCTCCACGGAACTCCAATCCCCATATGGGATTTTTCATATTCGAACCAACTCATTATAAGGGTGACTTAACGAGAAGGTCCTTGGAACACGAATTTGACAGGGGATGAACCACCCCTGAGACATTAAGTCACTACCTCCTTTTCCTTTTCACGAGAAGTTGAATGCGGAAAGGGACCTTTGGAACACCAACAGGGTACTGCAGAACATGTGCGACTAGTACTTTAAGCTCACCGGATGTATGTGCAATAAAATATTAATTATAATATTATTTACATTTTAGAGTTATTATTAATTTAAAATTTTTAATAAATGAAATTTTAATGTAAGGGCAAAATTAAAATAAGCAATAAACTGAAGGGTAAAACTGTACAATGCCGTATCAAATTGTACACCTCAGGGAAGGGTGTTATCGTCTTTGCGCATTTCCTAATTGTTTATTAAACACGCTCGTGTCATCGTGTGAAGTTTCTTTAGTATGCAACAAAAAAGTATCTCGTTATTTCTGAAAAAAAAAAAAGATAATTAAATTGCGCGAACTTTTTTTATCGCCGGTGTGACGTAGACCTCCGTCGGTGGAGTTATGGCGTCGTTTAAAGTGTTGTTGTTCACCGTCCTCTTTGCCCTAATCCTCTCCATGGTGAGAGTTGGGGCTAACGATGCATCGATCTCAGACGTTATCATCGAGGTCGATTCGCCCAGATCGGATGGTCCCGGTTCTGCCGTGTTAGAGGAGCTCGAGTCTAAAATACGTCATCTTGGTGAGTACGCTCGACGATTTGTGAATGTTTTGGTGTTTAAGTGGAAGCTTTTGGTTGTTACAGGACTGCGTGCTTCGGATTTGAACTATTGGGTTGTGATTGCATTCTTGATCAGTTCGATTGAAATCAATCGGAAAGTAGCTGTGCGCTTTGTGGTGGCTTTTAGATCGGATTTTTTGGAGTTTGCTGTTTCCTGTCTATTTTTGGGTATTTTGTGTTAGTTGATTTGTTTGTTGTAAGACTGGCAACAGTGCCGATGCAAAATGATTTTCATCCACGTGTTTTGTGATTATTGAGCTTTACTCTGAGATGGGTTCGTTATAGCTTTACTTGCTCTCTTTTGATTGTTCCATTTGCTCTGATATTCTCGTTTGATTTTGAAGAATCACGTATCGAAGAGAAAGCTAGGGAAATAAAAGACAAAGACGAGGTCATTGCAACAAAGGATACCATTATCCAACAAAAATCTGACAGCATTTCGTCGCTGGAGAGTGAAATTGCTCCTCTAAAGGTAAGGGGGACAACATTGGTGTTGCGTTGTAAAATTGTTATTGGAGACTGGATTAACTCTTATTTCGATGATGGGAAACAAATTTTTTCAGAAGAAGGGAAATACAGATGCAGCCGAACAAATCGGGAAGGCACATGCAAGGGCAGATGAACTGGAAAAGCTTGCAGAAAAACTAAGAAAAGATGTTGATGCAAAGATTAAGGAAAATAAACTTCTAGAAGCCCGGGCAACTGAAGGAGAGAAAAAGGTTTCTGAATTGAATTCTAAAGTTGAGAGTGTGAGTACCTTGCTTCTCTGTCTTATTATAACTATGGTTGTTTGTGGTTTTCTTATCTTGTTTATATAGTTGTCATCTTATCATATTCATCATTTTAATATATGAAACTGGGATTTCGAGTATACACGGAACTACTAATTTACATGCACATGCTTATGATTATTTTATACCTTTTGTCATTGGGATGACTTCAGCCATTAAGAATGATGGACTTGTCTAATTCTCTCTGAAGTCTGTTTTTCGAGTTTAGACTTGTAAGATTTTGGACAACAGAGGATAAGTTGCTTTATCAACGACGTTTCTGGACTTCTCAAATCAATTCCTAGCTGATGAAAAATATATTAGCTGCATCTTCTCTGCTATGACTCAATTAAATTTGTAGTTTCTGTTTCTTCTGTATCCCTATTTTACAGCTCCAGAAGATTGTTGATGAACAGAAAGCTAAGTTGCGTAAAACCGAGCGGGCCCTTCAAATTGCTGAGGTATCCTGTGAATGACTGACATACTTGTCAATACTTTCTGTTTTCGTTGAGACTATAAAAAATACACTCAACTATGATGAAATACAGGAAGAAATGATGAAGGCAAAGTACGAAGCTGCGTCCAAAACTAAAGAGCTGATGGAGGTGCATGGTGCTTGGTTTCCACCTTGGCTTGCAGCTCATTTGATTCAGTATCAGGTATTAATACTGTAATGCATTTATTAGTGTGATTTTATTCTGTATGTATTAAATAATTAGTATTCGGTTGATCTCGTCCTGTACTTCAGTCACATTTAGAAAAGAACTGGGAGATACACGGCAAACCAGCTCTTGAGACGTTGAAACAGAAGGTAAAATTTGAAGGGTTTATGCTAAACTTTCCTTCTGACAATGATTTAATTCATGTAGCATGTTATGTTTCCCATTGACTTAGTAATCTGTTTCAACCCTTTTTTTTCTGCATTAGGCTAGTGAGAAGAAGGCTCAAGCTGAAGACTGGGCTGCACCACATGTCGAAACGGTGAAAAGGGTGAGTCAGCTATGCCATTATTTTATTTGGTCTTGGTCTATATTTTTTTATCGAAGTTAGTGTAGTCTTTCAAACATTTATTCAGTGACATTTTTATGCATGGGAAAATATTTAATCTTTCTTCCTATTAATCGGGTTGCTACGTGTGATATGAAGTGAATATCTCTTACTCAATTAGAATTTAGATTTACAAATAGCTGCTAAAGTATTCTAATTTATGTTGTAATTACTCGGTTAACTTATCATTTACGTTATTATTTGAAAATTTGACCCTTTTCTCATCACCCGTGAAGAAACTGGTCCCAGCTGTCAAGGAACAATGGGTAGTGGTAGCCACAAAAGCCGGACCCCATGTGCAAAAAATTACTACCAAAACCATCGAGATATACGAGGTTTCAAGGGATGCTGTGACCCCACATATCATCAAAGCCCGCGAACTGGCTTATCCATATGTTCAGGTAAATGTTAGTGTTTTTCTTTTTTCGTTTAAAAGCCATTTTTCATTGCAATTGCTGAAAATTTAAAGAATGGTAAAATATTTATTGCTTGCAGGAAATAAGGAAGTTTAGTGGACCATACATTGATCAAGTTGCCACTGCTGCGAGACCCCACGTTGAAACGCTGCAGACTACCTTAAGGCCTTACACTGACAAGGCGGTTCACTCTTCCAGCAAATTCCTTAAATCTGCGACCACATACCATCATCATGTAAGCAAATGTTGTACAGTCAATCTTTTGCCACGCAATTATCATAATTTATTTACCATTTTTGTTAAATAGCATCAGTGATGTTGTATCAAAAATTACCATTGAAGTGTTAGTCTGGGATTTGGGCATGTTCAAAATTGGTATAATTATTGGGAATTATTTTTGTATTATGGTATGCTTGTTTATGGTTTTGGCTAACAAGTTTAATCTGATATATAGGTTCAAGGTAAAGTTGAAGAGAAACTGAAGAGTCACGAGCTTACTAAGCCTCTCGCAACAAGGGAACTTGTTTGGTTTGCTGTGAGTTCTCTTTTTTTTTTTTTTTTTTTTTTTTCTGTCGCAATATTCCCATGTTGATTCTCCAAGTAAAAGTCCCTCCTTATTCAACAAATCTATCTGTTTTCAGGCCTCAGCTTTGCTTGCTTTGCCCGTGCTCTTTCTTCTGAGGATGTGTTCAGCTGTTTTCGGGTATGGTTTGAGCTTAATTTTTTATTTCTCTGGTAAATTAATTGGTATTTATGAACAATATAATCTCCAGTTATTTTTCTAATACGCATTTTTTTTGCAGTAAAAGGAAGAACAAGGCCGTGCGAAATGGAAATTCGAATAGTTCTCGTCGCAAAGGAAAGCGTGCGCTTGCAGACAAATGAAAGGAAAGGGCGACACAACCAACGTTGTTATGTTTGTAACATTTTGGGTTGGAATATTATAGTTCTTTCTACGTAGATTAAGGATTTTGGTAGTTGTGCGTCTGTTTTATTCTTGCATTGTTATTATCGGCCTTGCTCTTTGTTCTTTTTTTTTTTTTTGGTTCAGTTGTGTTTCCACTTGCATCTTATCTATATCTCTGTTATACAGCAGACTATCGTCTCCATTTAATTTTGTCGAAGAGATTATATTTCTTCTGTTCGAATGGCATGTGAAGTTCTGAACTATACTATAAATCAAGTTTGAACTAACGATGCGTTTGAATTTGAAAGTGCGGGAAGGGAGCGCGTGGCGGGGCGCGAGGTCCCGATAAATTGATATGGTAATAGCTAAGTTAAAAGTAAACTTAAATGTCGACCCTAATGTTGAAACAACATTCGGGATCAGAATATTTTTGCACAGCGGAAAATTTAAACTTAGCAGTAAAAACGACGGAGACGCGGTTTTAAAATATGCAGCAAGTTAAATAACTTACTGCACGCCTTCAGGGCAAAATTCCACTACAAAGAATGGATTACAAAAAGTCGAACAATCGAAAGATAGTAAAAACAACCTAGTAAAGAATCTAACGACTCTCCTAATCTTCACACAGATAATCTACGATCTATGTGAAGGTAAAATACTAGGTAAAGAACTATGATGACGAATATATGTAGAGAGCTCTCTCGTTTCTTTTTACTCGTTCGTCACTCTAGATGGTGCGTCTTTCGTCACTCTAGATGTGCGTCATTTGTCGTCTCTCGTTCTTCTTCTTTGAGGTCGAAGTTCCTCTTTATATAGATGTGATTCCAACAACTACTCTGATGGTCGTGCTATATTTTCGTGGTAGTTGTTGTTTGACTCGTTCAATCTCTATTTTAAATAAATTCGTCTCCTCCTTTTTAGCTCCAACTAACTCCACTTTATTCAATCCTATTTGAATAAGTCCAGCTCGTAAATAACTCCTGCACACACGTAAATAAAGCCACAATAATAGGGTAAACAATTTTTGGATTTGAAAGACAAAATCAAGGATGGACCAAGTCTGAGTCAAATAATATTGACTCAAATATTGATTCCATATCGTCAATGTCAACAATGTCAACATTAACAATCTCCCCCTTTTTGTGTTTCCTCCCAAAAACTCGTGCAGTGCTATATTCAAGATTATGTAAAAAGGTTTTCGGGTATGAAAGACAAAACCGGAAATAGACCAATGTCTGAGCCAATGTTGACTCGGGTGTTGGCTCCACATTGCCAATGTAAACATTAACAATCTCCCCCTTTTTGTCTTTCTTCCCAAAACCTGTGCAGAGTTAAATCCACAAAACTCCCCCTGAAATTATTAAGACAATCAGAACAAAACATGGTTATCATAAGAATAACCATATGGACTAGTCTGATTAAATCTTAACTAAACGTGCAAGAAAGAAAAATTAGAGAAACCAAAAAATAGATTAGAAAATCTAAAAAATAAGAGAATCCTATGATTCTTCTTCAGCAGTTTCCTTCTTTAGCTTCAACATCATCTCCCTCACGAGCAGCAGTTGCATCAGTCATCCCGGCTTCTTCTTCTTCTGCACCATCTGAATCTCCCCCTTTTTGGGTAGAAAGGAAACTCCTAAGAGTATCTCTTTGTGCAACCAATGAAGCAATTGTATCATCCAGATACTTGATATGGCGTTCCAGGACTGATGTTGGAGCAGATGATGAACCAACATTTGGTTCGGCATTTGGAGCTCCTACTCAGGGCAGATCCACAACCTTGTGTAGCCCCGTCAAATGACTGCTATCTTAGATTGCTATTTTAAATAGCACAATATAAGGTGAGGTGAGTTCGAAAGAGGTGAGTTTGCCATTAATGGATAATTAAAGAAAGCTCGAGAAATTCGTGATTTGCAGAGATAAATTTTGAAAATATGAAATAGAGTAGTGCGAATTAGGAGATATCAAGTGAGCATAAAAAGTAGGTAAATGCAAAAAAGTAGTATCAGTCGAAAGTTTTTGCAGCAACAGTAACTAGTTTTCAGCCTGGAAAATAGCACAAATAAAGAGTTTGAATGAAAACTAACCGTTAGGACTTGATGAACCGCGAGCTCCAAGTGGGGGTTTCTGATTTTCTCTTAAATCATCATGAGAGATATAGATACTAGACTCGACTGACTAATTATATAGAAATATATGTATATATATGTATAAATATAAACTATCGCATGATCAAAATGATTAGTCACATATGTTGCTCAACATTTGATCCAGCATTCTCAAACGATTTCCTTCATTTTCTATTTAACATCCTAGAACTCAATTTTCTTTCATTTTCTGCCCTTTTCTCATCTTTATTATAGATAGGAAATATTGTGCACTGCTCTTTATTGATTTCCTTTCCATCAAGGTTCAGCTTTTTATTGCACGTAAAGAATACATCGTCACGGCGAATGCCGCGTATCTAAGGATTCTTAATATTCTGAACATGTATCTTGAATAAGGATCATGAGCAAACCTTGTGCTAGTGAGCGGGTCATTTTAGAAAACGGTCTAGGTGACTCAAATCATTTCAGGAATTAACTGAGAGAAATTTAGACAAAAAATCGAAACAGTAATAACCATATTTGACATATGCAAATGTTGATCCAGATATTTGACCAACATTTACTGACTCTGACACAGACCTATAGACTTCTTAAGGCTTGAAAACCTTTCAAAGTCTAACGCTTTAGCGAAAATATCAGCTAGCTAATTCTTAGTATCTATATGCTCTATGTTCACTAACTCTTTTTCTACTATATCTCTCAAAAAATGATGTCTAATGTCTATATGCTTAGTCCTAGAGTGTTGAATAGGATTTTTCGAAATATTTATAGCACTCAAATTATCACAATAGATCAGCACAGTTTCACTCTCTAACCCATAATCACTCAACATACTCTTAAGCCATATGAGTTGTGTACAACAGCTGCCTGCTGCCACATACTCAGATTCGGCCGTAGAGAGAGAAACACAACTTTGCTTTTTACTTAACCGAGACTGCAAGAACCCCAAACATACTTCAAATTCTTTTAACAACATTTAAATGTTTTTTTGCTCGGCCTGATATCTCGCACATACGCAAACACTATACATAAGATCTGGTCTACTCGCAGTAAGATATAACAAGCTTCCAATCATGGAACGGTATAATGTTGGATCTACATTTTCCCCAACATTATCTTTACTTACCTTCTGCGTAGATCCCATAGGAGTTTTCATTACCTTTGCATTTTCTAGCCCGAATTTCGTCACAGTATTCTTCGCATAGTTCTCCTGAGACATAAATATGTCATCCTTGCTTTGTTTCACCTGTAGACCTAGGAAGAAAGTTCACCGATCATACTCATCTCAAATGTGAAATACATAGCTTGGATAAAATCATCCGACATAGATCGAGATGTTGATCCGAAGACTATATCATCAACATAAATTTTAGAGATTAACACTTCATTACCAACTCTTTTTACGAAAAGAGTTCTATCGGCTTCACCTCTAACAAAACCAAAGTTTAAGAGAAACGAAGTAAGTCTACCAAACCATAAAGAGCTTTTTGTAACTCATACACATGATCAGTATGGTAAGGATCTTCGAAACCTTAAGGTTGCTCAACATAAATTTCTTTATCGATAAAGCAATTTAAGAACGCACCATTTACATCCATCTGGTGTAGGGTAATGTTGAGCCAACATGCAATAGCAAGTAAGAGTCTTATAGATTCGAACCTTGCTACGGGGGCAAAGGTTTCGCCAAAGTCTATACCCTCAACTTGGGTGTAGCCTTGGCCAACTAAACGAGCTTTATTTCTAATAACATTTCCGTACTCATCAGATTTGTTTTTGAAAATCCACTTTGTACCAATGACGTTACCGTCGCTTGGTCGTGGAACGAAAGTCCAAACCTGATTTTTATCAAATTGAACAAGCTCTTCTTGCATAGCATTGATCCAAAAACTGTCCTTGAGGGCTTCAAGAACATTTTTCGGTTCAATTTCAGATACAAAACAATTAAACCTTACCTCATTGTATACGGAAGTCATGCATACATTTTTTACCATAGATCTATATTCTCTTCGTGGTTTATCTCTGGTCTTCCTTCCTTCATTCAGTCTGCCAATGATTTGATCAGAGGGGTGAGACTTCTGAATCCTAGCAGGGGGATCTCTCTGAACATTTAAGGTTTCATCTTCAGTATCCTGTTCAGGAGCTAATGTTGAGTCGGATGTTGACTCAACATTGTTAGCTTCCAGATCCTCTGCTGGACCAACCGTCGGAACTACATCTGCAATGTCAACTTGAGGAGTATTTCTGCTAATGTCAGTGGAATCATCAAACACAATATTAACCGATTCCTGAGTAGTTTTCAGTCTTAGATTGTAAACACGATAAACACGACTATTATTAGAATATCCAAAGAATATGCATTTGTCACTTTTCGAATCAAACTTCGTCAAATACTCACGATCATTCAACATATAGCATGAACATCCAAACACGTGAAAATACTTGACCGTAGGTTTCGTACCCTTCAAAATCTCGTAAGAGGTTTTCTTTGTCCCAAAACGAAAGAAAACTCTATTAGAGATATGACAAGCCGTGTTCAATGCTTCTGCCCAAAACCTTTTAGAAAGACTCTTGGATTGGAGCATTACACGAGCCATTTCTTGAAGAGTTCTATTCTTCCTTTCGACTACCCCATTTTGTTGAGATGTCTTAGGAGAAGAAAACTCATGGATAATACCCTTTTTACCACAAAAATCTTTGAAAAATTGATTTTCGAACTCTCTACCATGATCAGACCTAATACGAAAAATGGGAGCACAAAAGTTATTTTTGATCATGGCACAAAAGGTTTTGAAAAAATTAAATGTTTTAGATTTCTCTCTAAGAAAAAATATCCATGAAAACCTAGAAAAGTCATCAACTAGGATATACGCATATTTTCTACCACCAATGCTGTCTACTTTCATAGGACCCGTAAGATCCATGTGAAGTAGCTGAAAGCAGTAGGCAGTTCTAAAATGTTGAACAATATGTTGGTCAACATTATGACTGGCATGCTTCTGCTTGCCTTTAAGACATTGCTCACAAACAATCTTACCAAATTCCTTTAGGTTGAGAATTCCTCTGATTGCCTCATGCCGAATCAATTGTTCTACGGTTCGATAATTGACATGACCCAATTTATGATGCCATAGAACAATATCATCTTCGGTTATAGAGACTTTACATACCTCTTTTCTCTCATCTTTATCACCAACTTGATAGCAATTATCACTCGATCTTTTACCTGCCATCACACACAAATTCTTGTCATTAAAAACTTCACAACATTCTCTATTAAACCTTACCTCAAGATCGTCGTCACATAGTTGACTTATGCTAATTAAATTAGCAACAAGTCCATCAACATGAAGGACATTCCTTAGGGTGAGAAAGCCAATCACATTAAGTTTGCCTCGTCCGAGAATTTTACCTTTTGTTCCACCTCCAAAAGTAACCGTACCATTACTCAAAGGAGTATAATCTATCAAGTACACTTTTGTACCTGTCATATGGAGTGAACAACCACTATCAGAGTACCAAGATCCTGAAACATTAGCTTTCAAGGACTTGTAAACAACATTATATTGAATTGGCGACTTTCTTACCCAGACTTTCTTCTTAACTGATGGACTCCAAAAAGCTCTATTCTTATGATTAACAGAATTTAAACTACGGTTGTTTGAACTATCTCCGGACATTCTCTTCAACACTGATCTCTCAATGTTGGAGCGAATGTTGAATGATTTTTCAGTCAACATTTGCTTTTTGGAAATCATATCTTTCAGTTTCCAACAATAAGGTTTGATATGTCCAGGTTTAAGACAAAAATGACACTTAAAACTTCTAGACCTGGATGTGATTTGAATCATAAACCATGTTTAGAAGTGTTACCGAAAGAGAGTACCTCGTCAAGTTTTGACTTGCCTTTATTCATCTTTGAAAACGTATCTGAAGCCTTGTTGACTTGCGTTTGTAGCTTGTCAATTTATTTGTCCTTTCTGGTCAATAAGGCTCCCATCTTGCTCATCCCTTCAAGCAAGCTATTGATTACCTTTTCGTTGTTGAGATTGTCCTCAGTCAGCACTTGAACGGAATCATTCAGTTTCGAAATTTGCTTCCTTTGATTCGTCCACTCTGCGTACAGTTGTTTGTACGTTTCTTCACGTGATTCACCATCGTCAGCAAGTTCTAAAAGATCATCTGTATCATCTAACAGCAAAGATTCATCAAAATTGTTTGATTCATCATAATCAAAGATAATATAGTGTTCAGATGTTAAATCCAATATTGGATCAACATCCGTTACCGCATTAAATCCAGTATGATGATCTTCATCTTCGTTGTCAGAGAAGGTTGGATTAAGAACTTTTGTCCATTGGGCAACCTGATATGTATTTCTTGCTGGCGCATCTTCTTCATCATCAGAAAGGCTAACCCAATATCCTTTTCCATACATGCGAAGAGTATTAGCACATTCATTTGCATAATGACCCCAGCCTTTACAAGCAGGACATTGAACAGAGTCCCTATCAAGTTTGTCGGCTTTTGCTGTATCAGCAGAGTTGCTTTTGTTGATAGAGCGATTCGGAGCAGATGAAGACTCTTGAGCGTTGAGAACATTCTTGAATGTTGGACCAACATTCAAATCTCTTTTATTTATCAGTAACCTTTTGAATTTCCTAACAATCATAGCCATATCCTCATCATCGTCTGGCTCAACATCAGATTCAACACATGATGGTTGCGAGACTAGAGCAAGACTCTTACCCCTTGATGCATTTTTCTGAACTTCGAGATTGATCTCGTAGTTCTTCATAATGTTCATGAGGGTATTGAAGTCGAGTGTGGCTAGATTATGCGCTTCCTCTACGGCTGCCACCTTCACATTGAACTTCTCAGATAGTGACCTAATAGCCTTAGAATTTACAACTTTGTTCGAAATAGGTTCACCTAGACTATGACACTCGCTAGAAATATTCAAAAGTTTTCCAAAATAAGTAGTGATGTCTTCATCGTCCCTCATACGAAGGTTTTCAAATTGGCTATTTAAAAGACGCAACTTAGTGTCTTTCACGCTCGCATCACCCTCACAATACCTTTGCAACATGTCCCATGCATGTTTCACATTAGTACAGTTTTGGATGATTTTGAACATAAAAATATCGACGGAGGAAAAAACGGCATGTAAAGCTTTTCCGTTAAAATCGGCTGTTGCTCTTTCAAGAACAGTCCATTCGACAATGGGTTTGTCAAACACTTCCCCATCAGCATCCGGAGGTGTTTTAGGAGGGGTATAACCATTAGGAACCGAATCCCAAGCACGCGAGTCAATCGACTTTATGCATTGTCGCATTCGGATTTTCCAATAGGTATAGTTTGATCCGTCTAAGACGGGAACTTTGCCAAAATAGTTTGGACTTAGGACATCCATATCAATAGGATAAAAACACTTAGTGTATCAAGCGGTTGCTCTGATACCAATTTGAAAGTGCGGGAAGAGAACGTGCGGCGGGGCGCGAGGTCCCGATAAATTGATATGGAAATAGCTAAGTTAAAAGTAAACTTAAATGTTGACCCTAATGTTGAAACAACATTCGGGATCAGAACATTTTTGCACAGCGGAAAATTTAAACTTAGCAGTAAAAACGACGGAGACGCGGTTTTAAAATATGCATGAAGTTAAATAACTTGTTGCACGCCTTCAGGCAAAATTCCACTACAAAGAATGGATTACAAAAAGTCGAACTATCGAAAGATAGTAAAAACAACCTAGTAAAGAATCTAACGACTCTACTAATCTTCACACAGATAACCTACGATCTATGTGAATGTAAAACACTAGGTAAAGAACTATGATGACGAATATATGTAGAGAGCTCTGTCGTTTCTTTTTACTCGTTCTTCACTCTAGATGTACGTCTTTCGTCGCTCTAGATGTGCGTCATTCGTCGTCTCTCGTTCTTCTTCTTTGAGGTCGAAGTTCCTCTGTATATAGATGTGATTCCAACAACTACTCCGATGGTCGTGTTATATTTTCGTGGTCGTTGTTGTTTGACTCGTTCAATCTCTATTTTAAATAAATTCGTCTCCTCCTTTTTAGCTCCAACTAACTCCACTTTATTCGATCATATTTGAATAAGTCCAGCTCGTAAATAACTCCTGCACACACGTAAATAAAGCCACAATAATAGGGTAAACGGTTTTTGGATTTGAAAGACAAAATCAAGGATGGACCAAGTCTGAGTCAAATAATGTTGACTTAAATATTGATTCCACATCGTCAATGTCAACAATGTCAACATTAACAATCTCCCCCTTTTTGTGTTTCCTCCCAAAAACTCGTGCAGTGATATATTCAAGATTATGTAAAAAGGTTTTCGGGTATGAAAGACAAAACCGGAAATAGACCAATGTCTGAGCCAATGTTGACTCGGGTGTTGGCTCCACATTGCCAATGTAAACATTAACAAAATTCGTGTACTTGAATTGAATTTTGTGGATTCAAATTATGAATTTCAAAATTTTAATTTCAAATTCAAATCCATTGTTTGGCAAAAGTTAGGAATTCGGAATTCAGATTTCAAAATGAAGCTCGAGCTCTTCAACTCATGAAACTCGTCGAGCTCGATCTTGAAGTTTTTATAAAAAAAATAAAATATAAAAAAATAAAATAAATATAATAAAAAAAATAATAAAATAAAATAAGCTCGCGAGCTTTCGATCATCGCTCGTCGTTCATAGAGCTCGAACCGAGCTTTGTCGAGCAGGCTCATCAAGGTCGCAAGCCAATTCGACTCATCGTTCGTAGAGCTTGCGCCGAGCTTTTTTCGAGTCGATTCGACTCGTCGTTCGCCGAGTTCGAGCCGCCTTATCGAGCTCGCGAGTCGGCTCAATTCATCGGTCATCGACAATTGTTATTATTATTATATTACCATTACCATTATTATTTATGAAAATCATTACGGTGGGTACTTGGATTTCGAAAATGGAGTACTTTGGTCGAATTTGAATATCATCAAACAACAAGGGTTTGAGTTTTCCTCGGATTTCAATAAAATCGAAATCCAAATCTGGTGGTTTGGTTGGCAAACAAGTAATTTGGCGGAAATTCGGAATTCAAATTGAAATTAACGATCATAAATGGCAAAGAAGGTAACTTTAGAAAAAAAAAAGGACGGGAATCTGTTGGATTAAGTGAAAATAAAGAAATTCATAAACCTTTCTTTGCTGAACTCATTATCTTCGTTGTTCTGCAATGGCAACGGAACCAGAAGAGAACTTCCCTCCCAACGATTGGATTGAGTAAAATATCAATTCCATATTCACGTTTGCCATTTCCGTTGATGATTTTTCTTCTCCGAAAATCTAAATTGATTGCAGGATTCAGGAATCGCTCAGAAAGAGGCTGATCACGGAAGATCGTTTCAGCTGGAGAATACCATCTCCGGATGATCAAAACTTCGATCGATGTACAAATCAGCGCGAGATCCTCAACTACGTTGGTGGGGTTGACTTGAGTTTTTCCAAGAGCGACCCTTCAACTGCCTGCGCAACTCTCGTGATTTTGGACCTGCGCACGCTCGAAGTCGTGTATGAAGATTCCTCCATCGTTAAGCTTCGTGTTCCTTATATCCCTGGATTCCTGGCTTTCAGAGAGGTCATAATCTTAATCTCTGCTTCTGTTTAATCCTTACCCCTTCCTTGTGTTTACTGTTCTCACTCAGGTCCCAGCTCTCGTAGAGCTTCTAGAGAAAATGAAGAAAAGGCAACATCCATCATTCCCTCAGGTCATTGCATATCTTTTATTAATTTCATTTTTGCTGGAAATCTTTTCACACAATCCTCCGTATTTGGTTACGTAATAATTTTTTATGTTTCGTGGACAGCTATTGATGGTCGATGGCAATGGGCTCCTTCACCTGCGAGGCTCGTTATCTCTATTTCTACTTCAAAAACAATACATCTGTTACCGTGTTCCGTCATAAAGACTGTGTTTGGTTTGTGGAAATTAGTAGGGAAAGAGAAATGAAATGGAAAAGGAAAACTAGTTTTTATGTTCGACCTGTTGAAGAAATAGATAAGGAAAAGAAAAGAAAATCTTGTTTAGTCTATACTTAAAACTTATGAAAATCATTTTGTCTCTGATTTTCTTTTCCCCACGGCCAAAAACTTGTAATCTTTTCTACATTGTTTTCTTTCATAATGTAGAACTTCCTGTCTTGTGCCTATATTAGGTTTTGGATTGGCTTGCCACATTGGAGTATTAGTTGATATCCCTGTTATCGGGATAGGAAAGAATGTGAGTTTCGGCTAAATAATGACCTCACTGCTCCGTTTTTCAATGGAAACTGAGTTGCAAGCAAATCCCTCCTATATATAACACAGCTGCACCATGTTGATGGCCTTAGCCAATCGAGTGTGAGGCAAATGCTCAAAGCCAACGTCGATTCGTGCGACGATAACTGCTTGACTCTTGTTGGTGAATCTGGTTCCACTTTGGGAGTAGTAAGCAGCTCTGCTTTTTCCTTGCTGTTTCTCTCAAACTTTATCATTCATGTTTTCTTTCTTTTTTTTTTTTTTTATTATGAGATCATATGTCATGTTATTTGTGGTTTCTCTCATTCGCAGGCAATGAGATCAACTGGTGTCTCACAGAAGCCTATATTCATCTCCATCGGTCATCGTATATCCCTTGCAAGTGCCATCAAAATTGTCAAGTTGTCTTGTAAGTTTCGGATCCCAGAGCCCATCAGGCAGGTAAAATTATGCTGCTATCTATGACATTTGTTTAATGCGGGATGTCGAAATTTCTTTGACAATTGTATGGGAATGAATTCTGCTGTCCTAAAAACCATTTTTGATAAACTGCATTGCTCACTCACTAAGATTTCTCTATTGTTGCTGGAACTGAAAACCTGTTTGTCTTTTTCGTCCTCGATCTTAATATTCTTTTAACTTTCATACTTCTTCAGGCGGATATTCGGTCTAAAGCGTTTCTTCGGGCAAACGGCTTACGCTGATTGGTCGATTCACTCTCTGCTGCCATAGCTGTTTGGGGTTGTAAATCAAGATTAAAGAATATGATGAAATCGATCATTACAGGAGATGAAGAAGATACATGCTTTGACTGCTCAATGTTATTTACTAGGTTTTTTGCAGATTAAAAAAAAAAGGCTCTTGTTTCAGTATTTAAGCTCAGCTTTCATTTTTTTTTCCTTTACCATTCATCTCAAATATGCAAAATTATCACTTAATTTAATCCCTTAAGACATCACATGATTACACATATCAAGCATCTTAGATGAGGAATTCGATGAAGTCAGAAACATATGGTACTTAAGAATATTTCTATACCGTAAAGGAAAAAAAAATTAAAAGAATATTTCTTCTATAAGGTATACTTTCTCGCACGAGAGAGAGAGAGAGAGAAAGAGAGAGATTATGAACAGGAGATGTGCTCTTATCACAAGCTATGAGGTGTTGCACGCACTCTCACAGCTGATTCGAAAAAGCATTTGCAAGTTTCAACAGTGTCATTACATGGTTAGAGGTTGCTGCCTGCAAAATATTTGAAGACTCGGTAAGAACTAAAACTCGAGGATTCGTTTATAGCTCTGCTTATAGAGAGATGAAGTACTCATACTCATACTCACAAGATTTCATGTAAGAGAATCTGACGCTCACTGAAGCACTTTTTGCTGCTGCTGCTGCTGTTGAAGAATGATCCATTGCTCGTAATCTTGAAGAAGCTGTTTAAGAAGCAACGGCACTAACTGGTCGAGTAATGCCTGCATCATTCTGTTGTGCCATAAGAAGATAAAGCACCACAATTTACTCAGCTAAGGAGAATATTAAAAAAGATCATAAACTACTCAGAAAAAAAATAATAATAAAGCATCTAAGCACTCAACATATTTCCGGGCCTCTCAACAGCAGACACCGGCAGCATTGTGAAAGGCTTGGTGTAAATCTGTAGAAAAAAAAAAAATATTTGTTTACACATATACGATATAGTAGCATCGAAAAGAGTAGCATCGAATTGTTAAAGAGAATAAGAACCTCAAGAACAAGATTCAAATTCACATCCACATCCAAGAAGTGCTCATCACCGGTCGTTTCCCACTTCATATGGTTCCTCAACGAGGCTGCACGTCAAGTTTTAACTATGTTAGAAAATCACACTCTCCTTCATTACATTTGCATTAACTATGTAAGTAGTAAAGAACATCCAAGAGAATAAATGTAAACCTGAAAAGTGCTCGTTTTGGCGTTCGATAGCTTCAGAACCTTCAAACTGCATCCTTGTTAAGTTAATCCAAGGCATCAAAAGTGTGTAGAATGCTATGCTCTATCTTTTTTATTTCTCTCTCTCTCTCTTTTTTCTTTTCTATCTCTTGAAGCCGAATCATTTATGCAAGATAATTAATTACCTTGCAAGATAGCATCTCAACAACGCAGTCTTCGCTAGTTGGAATCACTTGCAAATCCACCACAGGCGCAACGGTGAAATTTAGGAGTTGAACCTGAGGCAAAATACACCTTAATGCAGTTCAACATTAGTCAGTGCCTTTCTAAAGAAAGCACTTACAAATCCGAACGAATCCCACAAACTTCACAGATTATCTTATTTACCTGTACACGTTGGAATCAAGAAATTGATAGCTCTGCAGGGCCTTCGTGTTCAATATTGCTTCGATCCCAGATTGATGACGTAGAAAATCACTTATACGATAATTGGGGATTGCTCCACTACCTCCAACATCGTCACCATAATTGGGGATTGTTATTCTCTCCCTCTTTGTAGCAGAAAGATTAGCTCTTTTTGCTTTAGAATCGTCAAGGTTTGCCCTTACAACACTCGCTTTCACTCCTCCACTTCTTTTCCTTCACGGGTTCAGTGGCTATAAAGAAAAAAACGAGGCATAAACGAGCTCATGTGCAAGAAAGGACGAAAGTACCTGGTTAACGAAGTGAGCGTTCCTCTGAATAGGTATACATGTATTGGAGAAATACTTTTAGCAGCGGCCATGAATATGGCTGGACAAAATTCGTTCCGTGAAGATTTTTCTTGGCGGTTTTTTATATTGCAGAATGATGGAAAGAAATGGTGACAGGTGGTGGCAATTTTGTGAATCCCATCAAAATTCTATATCCCAAAAAAGAAGATATTTTTCCAGTTTTTGCTACCTTAATTGGTGAATGTTATAAATTGTTTACCTTATATATCTATACTTTTTTATTAACGGTCAAAATAAATGTATCAAATAATCAATCCTTTTTTTTACAATTAATAATTTATTAAAAAATGTGAAAGTTACTTTCATTATTTAAGTAATAAATCTAAATATAAAACAATATATAAATGCACACACGTATGAGTGTGGTGAAATACTAGTATATATGTGTTGCTGTCGTGAGTATAATATGTACTATATTATTAATCTATGAAACCAAGAGAAGAGCATACAACTTCGTAATAATTTTTGTGTCCATTACAGAATAAGAGCTAACCTATCTATAGGAAGAACGTTACCAACTATAGTAAATAGAATCACCTACCATATTAATTCTAGGTACGGAATATATAATTTCCAAATAATCAAAACCATGGATATATATACTTCCCCTTGGATATCCATTCAAAAATAGATTTGATGATATTAGTTGAATCTTTAAAAACCCAGTCGGATAAAAATCTAGTAAAAGAAAAAAGAGTGTAGTGCGTATTTCAATGTCTCCCCCTGATGCAAACATCACTTGAGATCTCTGAGCCTTCGAGTCCAATTAAATATACGAGTTTCTTGAATATTCTTGGATGAAGTGCTTTAGTGAACAGATCAGCCACGTTGTCACTTCAACGGACTTGTTATATGTCAATTTTACCAATCTTCTGAAGATCATGCGTGTAGAAGAGTTTGAGCGATATATGTTTGGTTCTATCGCCTATGACGTATCCTTGTTGAGCGATACACGCTGCATTATCTTTATATAATATCGTCTGAAGTAACTTATTGGATAATAGTCCACAAGTTTGTTTTATATGCTTTATTATCGACTGCAACCAAATGCATCTTCTGCTAGCTTCATGAATCGCTAATATTTCGACGTGATTAGAAAACGTGGCGGGTAAACTTTTTTAACTGACCGCAATGAAATGGCAGTGCCACCGTATATAAATAGATATCTCGTTTGCGATCGAGCATTATGTGGGTCAGATAGAAATCTAACATCAACTTATCTAATTAAATTTGTCTTTGATTCATTAGAATAGAACTATTTCACACCAGTTATTCCTTGAAGGTATTGAAATACTTGTTTAACTCGTTCTAATATCTACGAGTCGGTGACAAACTACATATGGCCAATGGATTTATAGAGCGAATGCTATATCAGGTCGCGTATGACTTGTCAGATACATTCGTGCTCCAATAGCACTAATCATTTTCGGCCCAAGTAGTTCTTCATCATTTTCATGTGTTCTGAATGGATCTTTATTAACGTTTAAAGGTTGAAATATTATCGGAGTATCCAATGAATGAGCTTTATCCACATAGAATCTTTTCAGTACCTTTTTTTTGTATATGTTTCTTGATATAAAAGTATTTCGTTTTGAAATATTCAATTTGCAGTTCAAGACAGTACTTCGTTTTTCCGATCAACAGCCTTTGATAACTCAACAGGAGTTCCAATTATGTTGATATCATCAACATAAATTGCAAAAACGACAAACTCGTTTTCACGTCTTCTCATAAATATGCAAGAACACGTTTGATCATTTTTGTATATCTTTTTCATTAAATATTCACTGAGGTGATTATACCACATACGGCCAGATTGCGTTAATCCGTAATGTGATTAATTCCATTTCCGTCACTAAGCCCTGAATTCTCAGACAACTTAAATCCCTCGGGAAGTTTCATATAATGTCACAGTCAAGTTCACTATATAAATATGCAGTGACAACATCCATAAGACACATATCGAGTCATTCACGTACGGTCACACTAATTATTTAACGACAGTAGTCGCATCCACCACATGAGAATACGCCTCCTCATAATCAATACCGGGTTGGCGAAAAATCTTGCGCAACAAGTTGTGCATTGTATCTCACAATTTCACCATTTTCATTTCTCTTTCGAATGAAAACTCATTTATATCCAACCGACTTTACATTTTCTGTATGCATACTACATTTCCGCAAACTTTTCGTTTCTAAAGTGATTCTAGTTCTGCCTCGATTGCATCTTCCATTTTGGCCAATCAATTTCTTTGTCTGCATTCTTTTACAGACCTTGGTTCGTGATCATCATTTTCATGCATCACATTCATTTCATGTAGCGCTACGTTAAATGAGAACTTCTTGTCAACATTGACTTTGTGTCGGTTCCATCTAATTTCATTTTGGGCATAGTTTATTGAGAGCTCTTCATTATCATTATTTTCTAGATGTTTAGGTAACTGAGTTTTATTCTCATAATCGTTTATGCCCATCGACTCTTTTTTAGTCGATAAATCATCGGTTGGACCATTCTTGTTATTTAATCATTTTCTTTTCCGAGAATTTTTATATTTAGAACGCGAGGGCCTACCACGCTTTAGCTGTGGCTTATCCTCGACACTTCGTTCTGCAGGAACATCTATTTTGGCAGGAGCATTAAGAGCTGGTATATGTGACTTTGTCATTCTTTTAAGGTCAGGAACGCTGTTTGACAATTGATTAGCTAAACTTTGTAAATGAATTATCTTTTGAACTTCTAGTTCACATTCTTTCGTTCGAGGATCATAATGATTTAGCGGTCATTCATTCCAACTAATATTCTTGTCCAATTGTTTCTTTTCTCCCCCTAATGTCGGAAAATTTGATTCATCAAAATGAAAGTCGACAAATCTAGTCCTAAATAAATCTCTAGTTAGAGATTCTAAATAATTTATTATCGAGGGAGATTCATATCCGACATCTATTGCCAACCTCCTTTGATGTCCCATCTTAGTGCGTTGTGGTGGAACAATCGAAACATATACCGCAGATGAGAAATATTTTATTCCTGACCATAAACCATTTATATCAGGAAGATATCATGATAACTTGTTGGCCAGATGCGGATTAGTTCTGTTGCATGTAATATTAGCACGTCCTCAACAAGATGAGGAAAATTTCGACTTCATTAATTATGGTCTTGCAATTAATTGCAGCCGTTTAATTAACGACTCTGCAAGACCGTTTTGCGTGTAAACATGTGACACGAGATGCTCAACACCAATTGCGATAGACATACAATATTCATTGAATTCGTTAGACGTAAATTCACCAACATTATCAAGACGTATTTTCTTAATAGGATAATCTAGAAATTGTGCTCTTAATAGAATCAATTGAGCAAGCAATATCGCAAACACCAAGTTACATGTAGATAATAGACATACATGGGACAATCTACTTGAGGCATCAATCAATACCGTAAAATATTTAAATTGTCCACATGTTGATGTATCGGTTTACAAATATCACCATATATACGTTCCAAAAACACAATATATTCTTTCTTTATTTTCATTGGTGATGACCGAATAAGTAACTTCCCTTTTCAGCAAGCAACACATGATAATTCGTTTGGTAGAAGAATTCTCTGGTTCTTCATTAAATGCCTACGTAGATTCGCAATGTTCTTTGCATCATATTTGCACCGTGATGGCCCAACCGGTCATGCAAAACATTAAATGTACAGTCATCAGTAAGCTTCTGGTTTGCGATAGCATATGATTCAATTATTATAAGATATGTATAATATAAAACAGAGTTGAATGACAACAATAGTTCCACAACTCTTTTACCATTCGAAAATACTTTTGTAATATGTAAATATTCAACATCCATTTTGTGCAGTCTCAACATGATATCTGTTTTGTCGAATAGCTTTAAAGCTTAATTAAATTTCTTTGAGACCTACGAGAATATAAGGCCTTGTTCCTCTTGGCAGTAAAACATTAGCTCTTTCGAAACCTTCAATAATATTCGTGCTACCCGATCTAGTAATAACATTGACTTCTTTCATGTCAAGATGGTCGGAATATTTCTTACTCTTCATAATCGTATTATTCGTTGCACACTCTTCAAGACATAATTTTCCCTTGCACATGCTCGTATCCGTCATATAACTACCTTTATAAATAAACACATAGTAATTATAAATATATATTATTGAGAATGAAATGACAAACATCCCATATGACTTAAAAGCAACGGTACATGATCAATCACCTATGGATAATAATACGTAATTAAAACATAGCACATCAGTTCTCTTCGTTCATGAAATCTACAGCCTCTAAGTGAGTATTTCCGGTAACACCGGAAGAAAAGGCATCTTGAGCAAAGTCCAATTCAATTTCTCTTTCTTTTGTTTTTTTGTGATTCTATGTATAGCTCAACAAGATGTTTGGCTCGTACGACAATTGCGCGACCAATGGCCCGAACCACCTCAACGATAACAATGCTCATCATCATTCCTTTGTTCAGTGTGCCTCTTCTCATCTTTATTATCATATTATTTCCTCTTCTGGAGAAAGTTTTGATGATCGCCACGATGACCTTGATAACCACAACGAAAATTCCGATAACCACCACCATAATGCCCTTGACCACGACCTTGACAACGACCACGTCCACGGCCGCAAAATCCACCACGAACATGTTCGCGATCATTGCGTCGATTATTATTATTATTATTATTATTATTATTATTATTACTACTTTTGACTTCATTCACTTTAGGGAATGTAGTAGAACCAGACGAGCAATATTCGTGGTTTTTCATCAATTATTCATTATTTTGTTTAGTCAACAATAAGCAAGCGATTGGTTCTGAATACTTTTTGAGATTTCTCTCCGATATTGCTGCTACAATACCACGTTTGATGGATGAAAAGTGATAAACATTTTTTTCTAGCAATTGTCATCAGTGATAGTTTATCCACACAGTTTCAGATTACAAGTAATGTTGTACACAACGCAGTTATATTCGCTAACCGACTTAAAATCTTATAACGTAAATTCATTCAGTCATAAATTTGGGAGAATAACAATTGTCAGGTGGTCATATTGTTCTTTCATATTTTTCCACAACTCGACATGATCCTTTTCATCAAAGTATTTGGTCTCCGAAATTTCGTGAATATGGCGGCGAAGATCATAGCTTTTGCCTTATCTTGCTTGTTCACAATTTTTCCTTCTTCAATGGCATCACCTAAACCTTTGGCTTTTAGATGGATTTCACCATCTAGTGCCCATGATAAATACTTCTGTCCAGATATATTGAGTGCAACATACTCAAATTTTGCCAAGTTCGACATATTGCTATAATGAAACAATCAAATTGTTTGTCATTAATAAATCGTTATTATGACTATATCAGATAAACCATTAAATAAATTTAGGCAGACTAACCATTCATCTCGAATTTAATAATTAGACGGGGATCATGCGATATAATCCGACACATATTAGGCGATAGAAACCATCACATAATAGGCGGTACAAATCGGCACATATTAGGGTGGTACAAATTGGCACATAATAGGCGGTACAAACCAGCACATAATAGGTGGAGCTTATATATGTCTATATGTTTATATGTTCAACATAATCAATATAAATACATAATAAATCATCATACCCTAACTGTACCGTTTAAGTTCTTCGGCGGAAGCCGGTGTCGACGACGGAGAGCGGTCGTGCTGATAACATTTTATAAAATATTTACCATTATATATATATATATATGTCGTTGTTGTTGTTACTGTTGAGTATAATATGTATTATATTATTATATGAAGCCAAGAGAATAGCAGTATGATGCATAACACATATGAACGCAACTTTGTAATAATTTGTGTGTCCATTACAGAACAAGACCTAGCCTATTTATAGGCAAGAATGTTACCAACTATAGTAAATACAATCACCTACCATATTAATTCTAGGTATGAACTAAATAATTTCCCAATAATCAAAACTATGGGTGGGTATATTCATAATAGTGAAAAACAATCGTGACTGAAAAGTCTAAATAACACATACTACACTAACTAAGAAACCACCCTCAAGGGCTTGATCTAATGGTTCGGTCCTTGACCTATCAAGGGGAAGGGTTGGGGTTCGAATCCTCTAGGACCTTGACTGCCTTAGTTTGTGGGATATTGGGGTGGGTCCATGGACCAGGGATGATTAGTCCCACTAGAAGCCGTTGCCGTCCCATAAGCGATGATGAGGTTCGAATTCGATTCAGACCGAATCTAGTCGGAGTGTGGGAACTACGGTAACGTTGTGTGGGGATACCTATCTGACCGAAAAAACGGAAACCATAAACCATGTTGTTTGCTTGGAGACAAGGTTGGCGGGATGCCACACCGTAGTTCACTTGCTTACATCTCCAAGCAAAGAAGCCGGCGGTATAGGAGTTGTCATTTTCAATTGTGAGTCATGGTCTACTCTTTTATCGTTCGATTAGTTTTTAAGTTCTTTAAAAGACAATGTAATCGTGTTGGCCATTATCTAGCTAAAATCCTAGGCTATGGCGGTGAAGAACGCTCTGCCCCGACCCAAGCTAGACGATATATTATCTGCTGATAATTTGTCGACATCCTAAACATTAAAAATACCTTATTTGTTTCGAAAAAAGAGATCCTAAATCTAAATTAATTTTATTATACTATTTTACCTTCTCGTACCATATCGATTTTGATGCATTCAATATTTAAGTTGATTAGGCCATGAATTTCTCGAGTATTTATTTCCAGGATTTTTATGTCGGTGAGGATTTAGAGCTCGATTTTTCGGCATAGCATAGCCAATTCTTTATTTAATATTTCTTTAGCATTCTTGTAATGATTTTTCAGATGCCTTGCTAAAAAATATATTTTCGTTCCGTATTTTCTAAAAAAAAAATAAAATAAAATTTAGGAGATAATCGAGGTTGAGCTTTTGTTTCACAAAATTAAAATTTAGGATATAATCGAGCTCGAGGTTTATTTTCCAAAAAATTAAAATTTGGGAGAGCTCGAGAAGTTCGTACAATACGGTTTGATCGTTTCAAGCTTCTCGAGCCAAACTATATCAAGCTTCTCGATAAGTTCCTACATCCAAACCTTCTCGCCCGATCTAAGTCCAAACAACCGTGGGATCTCCCAGTGTCTATCAACACATGTAAAGGCTTACCATTTACATTACCCGCACCCCTCATGGTACTATAATCATGCACTCCCGCCATTTCATGCATAGATACTTGATAGTTGATAAGGACCTTCATTAGACTCTAGCATCTCTTCTTCCTCATCGGACTTTTTCATAATGGGTAGCATGATCCTCCGTTTTGCCTTCACCTTCGTTCATTACTTCCATTAGATATATCTGCCTCTTCTTGACACACTTGTGGTTAGCTGCAAACTTTTCATCACACAAAAAACACAGTCCCTTGGCTCTTTTGTCATCCATTTCTTGTGGGGATAGCCTTCTGGACGGTATGTATTAATGGGTTGATTGTTTCCCTTGATTACATTGTAAGATTTTTAGAAGAAAAAGGGACAAAAGCCACATAAGACGAGCGAGCTAGAGTTCGATAAACTTTTTTCCATAATGCTGTTCGGAGTGTTTATATTTGGAATGAGGTAGTACTAACATTCCAAGTGTTAGATCTTAACTCCTCCAATAGAATTCACAGCAGATACCCTCCTGGAAGGTAGTCCATTAGATTGTGTATGTGGTTTGGCAAGGTCACAACCTCAGACAAGGAATTGGGTCGAAACATCCTCACAACCACCGTTATTTTAGGTCTCAGACCACCCAAACAGTTTATGCATATTGATCCGTGAGTTCAACGAAGTTATCAACTCTTCGAAGCTATCCAAACATTCTTGAACGAACCACTATGTTCCAAATTTACTAACTCGTTCATGTGATCGTCATAGGAGTGTAAACTATATCGATTATGCAACGACTCTGACCATCGAGGAAACTCTAAAGTGTGTCGAGTTTTCATAAAGACCTGATGCAATTGAAGACTACGCCCTTCCAGATGAACCGCTACCATTATCACCTTAGTTTCTGTTGGCGTTTTTCATCCTCCACAAAACATTGCTACACTTGTAAATCCAACCCGTTAGATAATCTTTGTCGAACCTTGGGAACTCGATGCTAGAACATTTGGTCGGAGGCTGATAGTATGATCTCACACGATCTTACATTTAAATTGATGCAATTATTTTAACGAAAGGAGAGTCAAGAACCTTATATTACGAGATGAGATCACTATCGCTCGTATTAGATAAGGGAAAACATAAATTTCTAGATAATTACGAGTTTTACGTTTCCTTTTTCTAAATAAAAACCATTTCCTTATTTTTCATATATTTAAAGATTTATCAAGCAGCGACGTAAAAGGTAAAACTCGTTTCATATGTCGGTAAGTTTTTGCGAGCAACGGTCACAAATCGAAGCAGCTTTCCCGGCACAACTCTGCTCAGAACCTAGAACATGTTCGACGAAATGACTCGAGGGAAGATATGATGTCTCTAGGACACAATCTTAAGAAGCTCTCCACTCTTCTTCATCCGACATTCGTTCATCAATCTTGGAAGCGCAGCCTCGTCAACGTCAAGCTCAAATGGGTAAAAGACTCTGCTCTCGACTCGGTAGTCTCCCAGGGAATGGCACTTAAGGTCACGTGTACCCCTCATCTCACTAATTGCGTCAAACCCCGATCAATTTCTTCCAGTTTACATCCTCAACAGGCACCGTCGTCAACTGAGCCTCCCTTTCGACCTCAAAGTCTCAACATTTTTGCGCTGTTACCCAAACATTTTTCGAGAATTTCACCTGCCCGATTCGAGCGGCACACCCGTTCCATGGTACAAGCTATCCGGCGAGGCATTGGAGGCTTACCAGCAAGAAATTCGCTGCCTTTACAATGACTGCTACGTGGATGTGTTGAATAGGCTGCAGAAGTTGCTTATGTTGACGAAATATAGGCTGTTGCCTCTGCAAACTAACGATCAGCTCCGTTGGGATTTAGGGTTGCCTTATGATTATGAGAATAATCTTCTCGAGAAGCACCCGGAGTTGTTTTCGTTTGTGAAATTGCCCGATGAACGCATGGGCTTGAGGCTGTTGATTTGGGATGAGAGCTTAGCTTTCTCGCTTCTAGAGAATTTTAACGGTGTTGAACATGATAAGCCGTTGGGGTTTCCTATAGGGTTCACGAGAGGTTTTGGTCTGAAGAAGAAGAGCACGGAGTGGTTAAGTGAGTGGCAGAAGCTGCCTTACACGAGCCCTTACGCCGATGCCTTACATTTGGACCCGAGGACTGATGTCTCTGAGAAGAGAATCATTGGAGGTTTTCACGAGCTTATGCATCTTACTATACTTAAGAAGCTGGAGAGGAAAAGTGTGAGCAGCCTTCGTAAGCCATTTTCTATGCCTCAGAAACGGAAGTATTCGAGAGGCATCGGGGGATATTTTACATAGCGAAGAAGGGTTTTAAAGAGACCGTTGTTCTCAGAGAGGCTTAAGAACGCGGTGGGCTTGTTGAAAGGCATCCATTGGCTGATGTTTGGGAGAAGTATGCTAGCATGATGAAGGAGATATTTCTGGATCGAAGTAGAGGGTTGTATAAGAAGGAGGGGAAGAGATGTGAGGATGATTAATTGTTAGAGGAGGCTCGTGGAGGCCGAGTTAGATATAAGTTTGAGACGGAGACAGAGGAGTGTGATATACGTGAAGAATATGGATACGATGAAAGTGACATAGTTAGGTACGAACTATTTCAATTCTCTATCTGTTTTATTATCTTGCTTTTGATCTTTTTTTTTTTTTTTCGTGAGTATGGTCCGTAAGTTTTTTATTTCGTTTTGTTGGGTACTGAAGTAGGAAATGTTTCATTGGTTTTCTTTTGATGCAAAAGATAAAGCTATTGCAAAAATGAAACCTTGGTGAGAACTTGTCATCTGAAGAGCTCAAGAAAACATCCTGTTAGAGCCCTTTCTCATTTTCTGATTAGTGCAGTTTGACTTCAAAAAAATTATCCAACGTGTACCTACAAATTCTGCATTTCAAAATCTGTTCAGACGAACCCCTTTTATCCTCCTTTCTGTGTTCTATTCTGCTTCTTCCTTGGATTATGCGAACGAAATGAGTCAGGGGCAACAATTATGAAAAAACATTTAGTTACATCGACCCTTCAATAAATGGAAGATAATAATAATTTTTTTTGCTATTGTTCTCTTTTGCATATACTGGAACAACGTTGTGGCTATTTTGTCTTTCAAATCCAAAAACTGTTTTCCCTATTATTGCGGAATTATTTAAATGTGTGCAGAGGTTACTTACGAGATGAACTTGTTCAAACAAGAGTGGAGTTGAGTGAATACTAAAAATAGGATGCTTATTCAACCGCTACAATATGCTTACTAAAAATAGGAGAAGTGAAGCTTGTGGCTGAATAAGTCGAAGCATTATCTCAGACGTGAAGTCAGGGAGATCATGGAGAACGTGGGGAGGACTGGAGTCGAAGATATGAAGAGTATAAATAGAAGACTCCGATGCCGATCACGAATAACGATAACGAACGACGAGCGACGAAAGAGAAGAAAACGAAAACGAGAGAGCTCTCACCATATACTCGTCTATCAGTTCTTTACCTAGTGTTTACCTTTGCATAGATCGTATGTATCTGTGTTAAGATTAGAAGAGTCGTTAGATTCTTTACTAGGTTGTTTTTACTATCTTTCGATAGTTCTACTTTTTGTAGTCCATTCTTTGTAGTGGAATTTTGCCCTGAAGGCGTGTAGCAAGTTATTTAACTTGCTGCATATTTTAAACTGTGTCTCCATCATTTTTAATGATCCTAATGTTGGTTCAACATTAGGGACAACATTTCTCGTTTATTTTTAACTTAGCTATTTCCATATCTTTTACGGGACCGCACTCCTTTTCAGATTGGTATCAGAGCGACCGCTTGGTACACTAAGCATTTTTATCCTAGATATGGATGCCTTGAGCTCAAACTATTTTGGCAAAGTTCCCGTCCTAGACGGATCAAACTATGCCTATTGGAAAATCCGAATGCGACAATGCATAAAGTCGATTGACTCGCGTGCTTGGAATTCGGTTCTTAACGGTTATACCCATCCTAAAACACCTCCAGATGCTGATGGAGAAGTGTTTGACAAACCCATTGCCGAATGGACTACTCTTGAAAGAGCAGCAACCGATTTTAACGAAAAAGCTTTACATGCCGTTTTTTCCTCCGTCGATATTTTTATGTTCAAAATCATCCAAAACTGTACTAATGCGAAACATGCATGGGACATGTTGCAAAGGTACTGTGAGGGTGATGCGAGCGTAAGAGACACAAAGTTGCGTCTTTTAAATAGCCAATTTGAAAACCTTCGTATGAGGGACGATGAAGACATCACTACTTATTTTGGAAAACTTTTGAATATTTCTAGCGAGTGTCATAGTCTAGGTGAACCTATTTCTAACAAAGTTTTAAATTCTAAGGCTATTAGGTCACTATCCGAGTAGTTCAACGTGAAGGTGACAGCTGTAGAGGAAGCCCACAATCTAGCCACACTCGACTTCAATACTCTCATGAACATTATGAAGAACTACGAGATCAATCTCGAAGTTCAGAAAAATGCGTCAAGGGGTAAAAGTCTCGCTCTAGTCTCGCAACCATCAGGTGTTGAATCTGATGTTGATCCAAGCGATGATGGGGATATGGCTATGATTGTTAGGAAATTCAAAAGGTTACTGATAAATAAAAGAGAATTGAATGTTCTCAAGGCTCAAGAGTTTTCATCTGCTCCGAATCGCTCTATCAACAAAAGAAACTCTGCTGATAAAGTGAAAGCCGACAAACTTGACAGGGACTCCGTCCAATGTCATGCTTGTAAAGGCTGGGGTCATTTTGCAAATGAATGTGCTAACACTCTTCGCAAGTATGGAAAAGGATATTGGGTCAGCCTATCTGATGACGAAGATGAAGTGCCAGTAAGGAATACGCATCAGGTCGCCCAAAGGACTAGAGTTCCAATTCCAACCTTCTCTGACAACGAGGATGAGGAACAACATACTGGGTTTAATGCGGTAACGGATGTTGATCCAACAATGGATTCAACATCTGAACATTATATTCTATTTGATTATGATGAATCAAATAATTTTGATGAATCTTTGTTGTTAGATGATTGATGAGATTGTTTAGAACATGCTAAGGATGTTGAATCATTGGAAGAAACGTACAAACAACTGTACGTAGAATGAACGAATCAAAGGAAGGAGATCTTGAAATTGAAGGACTCCGTTCAAGTGCTGACTGAGGAAAATGTGAACAATGAAAAGGTAATTAATGGCTTGCTTGAAGGGATGAGCAAGATGGAAGCCTTACTGACCAGAAAAGACAAAGAAATTGACAAGCTTCAAACGCAAGTCAACAAGGCTTCAAGTACCTTCTCGAAGATGAATAAAGGCAAGTCCACACTTGACGAGGTACTTTATTTCGTTAATACTTCTAATCACGGTCTATGATTCAAATCACATCCTAAAAAATCTAAGCATTCTGCATTGAAGTCCAGGTGTAGAAGTTTTAAGTGCCATTTTTGTCTTAAACCTGGACATATTAAACCTTATTGCTAGAAACTGAAAGATGTGATATCCAAAAAGCAAATGTTGACTGAAAAATCATCCAACATTCGCTCCAACATTGAGAAATCAGTGTTGAAGAAAATGTTTGGAGGTAGTTCAGACAACATTAATTCTGGTTCTGTGAATCACATGAATACAACTTTTTGGAGTCCATCAGTTCAGAAGAAAGCTTGGGTACTAAAATCACCAATTCTATGTAATGTTGTTTACACGTCCTTGAAAGCTAACGTTTCAGGATCTTGGTATTTCGATAGTGGTTGTTCACGACACATGACAGGTACCAAAGACTACTTGATAGACTACACTCCCATAAGTAACGGTACAGTTACTTTTGGAGGTGGGGCGAAAGGTAAAATTCTCGGACGAGGTAAACTTAATATGGTTGATTTTCCTGCCCTTAAGAATGTCCTCCATGTTGACGGATTGGTTGCTAATCTCCATTAGCATAAGTCAACTATGTGACGACGATCTTGAGGTAAGGTTTAATAGAGAATGCTGTGAAGTTTTTAATGACAAAAACTTGTGTGTGATGGCAGATAGAAAGTCTAGTGATAATTGCTATCAAGTTGGTGATAAGGATGAAAGAAAAGAGGTATGTAAGCTGTCCAAAACCGAAGATGATATTGTTCTTTGGCATCATAAATTGGGTCATGTCAATTATCGAACCTTAGAAGAATTGATTCGGCATGAGGCAATCAGAGGTATTCCCAATCTTAAGGATTGTGGAAAGATTATTTGTGAGCAATGCCTGAAAGGCAAGCATAAGCATGTCAGTCATAATGTTGATCCAAGTATTGGTCAATATTTTAGAACTGGCCACTGCTTTCAGCTACTTCACATGTATCTAATGAGTCATATGGAAGTAGACAACATAAGTGGTAGAAAATATGCGTATGTATTAATTAGTTGATGACTTTTCTAGGTTTTCATGGATATTTTTTCTTAGAGAGAAATCTGAAACTTTTGATTTTTTCAAAACCTTTTGTGCCATGATCAAAAATAACTTTTGTGCTCCCATTTTTTCGTATTAGGTCCGATCATGGTAGAGAGTTTGAAAATCAAATTTTTAAAGATTTTTGTGACAATAAGGGTATTATCCATGAGTTTTCTTCTCCCAAGACACCTCAACAAAATGGGGTAGTCGAAAGAAAGAATAGAACTCTTCAGGAAATGGCCCGTGTAATGCTACAATCCAAGAGTCTTTCTAAAAGATTTTGGGCGGAAGCATTGAACACGGCTTGTCATATCTCCAATAGAGTTTTCTTTCGTCTAGGGACAAAGAAAACCTCTTACGAGATATTGAAGGGTGCGAAGCCTACGTCAAGTATTTTCACGTGTTTGGATGTACTTGCTATATGTTGAATTATCGTGAGTATTTGACGAAGTTTGATTCAAAAAGTGACAAATGCATATTCTTGGGATATTCTACTAATAGTCGTGCTTATCGTGTTTACAATCTTAGATTGAAAACTATTCACGAATCTATTAATATTGTGTTTGATGATTCCGCTGACATTAGCAGAAATACTCCTCAAGTTGACATTGCAGATGTTGTTCCGACGGTTGGTCCAGTAGAGGATCTAGAAGCTAACAATGTGGAGTCAACATCCGACTCAACATTAGCTCCTGAACAGGATGCTGAAGATGAAACCTTAAATGTTCAGAGAGATCCCCCTGCTAGGATTCAGAAGTCTCACCCCTCTGATCAGATCATTGGCAGACTGGATGGAGGAAGGAAGACCAGGGATAAACCACGAAGAGATTATATATCTATGGTAAAAAATGTATTCATGACTTTCATATACAACGAGGTAAGGTTTAATTGTTTTGTATCTGAAATTGAACCGAAAAATGTTCTTGAAGCCCTCAAGGACAGTTTCTGGATCAATGCTTTCCAAGAAGAGCTTGTTCAATTTGATTTGGTACAAAGTGGATTTTCAAAAACAAATCTGATGAGTACGGAAATGTTATTAGCAATAAAGCTCGGTTAGTTGCCCAAGACTATACCAAAGTTGAGGGTATAGACTTTGATGAAACATTTGCCCCCGTAGCAAGTTTAGAATCTATAAGACTCTTACTTGCTATTGCATGTTGGCTCAACATTACCCTCCACCAGATGCATGTTAAGGGTGCGTTCTTAAATGGCTTTATTGATAAAGAAATTTATGTTGAGCAACCGAAAGGTTTCGAAGATCCTTACCATACTGATCATGTGTTTAAGTTACAAAAGCTCTTTATGGTTTAAAGCAAGCTCCTCGAGCTTGGTATGGTAGGCTAACTTCGTTTCTCTTAGATTTTTGGTTTTGTTAGAGGCGAAACAAATAGAACTCTTTTCGTAAAAAGAGTTGGTGATGAAGTGTTAATCTCTCAAATCTACGTGGATGATAGTCTTCGGATCAACATTTCGATCTATGTCAGACGAGTTTATCCAAGCTATGAATTCCACATTTGAGATGAGTATGATCGGTGAACTCACATTCTTCCTAGGTGTACATGTGAAACAGAGCAAGGATGACATATTTATAAAAATACGCAAAGAGTTCGGCTTAGATAATGCCAAGGTAATGAGAACTCCTATTGTATCTACACAGAAGGTAAGTAAAGATAATGTTGGGGAGAATGTTGACCCAACATTATATCGTTCTATGATAGGTAACTTATTATATCTTTCTGCGAGTAGACCAGACATTATGTATAGTGTTTGTGTATGTGCGAGATATCAGGCTGAACCAAAGGTTTCTCACCTTAACGCTGTCAAAAGAATTTTGAAGTACGTTACTGGTACATGTAACCTTGGTTTACGGTTTTCAAAAGATACTAACACTAATTTGGTTGGTGTCAGTGACGCCGATTGGGCACGTGATGAAGATGATCGTAAGAGCACAAGTGGAGGTTGCTTCTTCTTAGGTAATAATCTAGTGTCTTGGTTTAGTAAGAAGCAAAATTGTGTTTCTCTCTCTACGGCCGAATCTGAGTATGTGGCAGCAGGTAGCTGTTGTACACAACTCATATGGCTTAAGAGTATGTTGAGTGATTATGGGTTAGAGAGCGAAACCGTGCTGATGTATTGTGATAATCTTAGTGCCATAAACATTTCGAAAAATCCGATACAACATTCTAGGACTAAGCATATAGACATTAGACATCATTTTTTGAGAGATATAGTTGAGAAAGAGTTAGTGAAAATAGAGCATATAGATACTAAGAATCAACTAGCTGATATTTTCCCTAAAGCGTTAGACTTCGAAAGGTTTTCAAGCATAAAGAAGTCTATAGGTCTCTGTCAGAGTCAATAAATGTTGGTCCAATATTTGGATCAACATTGACATATGTCAAATATGACTATTACTGTTTTGATATTTGATCTAACGTTCTCTTTGTTAAATTCCTGAAATGATTTGACTCATCTAGACCATTTTCTTAAATGACCCACTCCATAGCACTAGTATGCTCATGATCCTTTTCAAGATACATGTTCAGAATATTAAGATCCTTAGATATACGGCATTCGTGGTGACGATGTATTTTATGCGTGCAAGAATGGCTGAACCTTGATGAACTGGAAATCATTATAGAGCAGTGCACAATATTCTCTATCAATCATAAAGGTGAGATAAGGGCAGAAAATGAAAGAAAACTGTGATCTAGGGTGTTGAACAGAAAATGAAGGAAATCGTTTTGAGAATGTTGGGTTAAATGTTGAGCAACATTTATGACTAGTCATTTTGATCATGCTATATTTCTGTTTATGTTCTTTGTTTTATAGATTTTAGGTATACATATAAGTAATATGTCGTGTCTAGTATCTATATCTCTCACTTTGCATTAGAAGAAGAACGACTATCCTCACTTGGTTCATGCGTTCATCGGAACACCTAAACGGTTAGTGCACTCGATCTCGACTTAATTATAGTTATGATAATATTTTTTGCGCGATATTTTTAAATGTCACACGTTATCCACTCTCCACCTCAACCATCAACGGTTAGAGCACGTACTTTACTCGTTTTAATAATTTTTTTTATTATTTTATTTAAGCACTCTTAACGGTTACTTTTGCACTCTCTCTCATCATCACACGATTTTTACCGTTACACTTCACCTCTATTTACTCGGTCTGCATCATCTCTCACATCACACGAAATCTATTTGCTTTCTCTCTATTATTATATCTGTGAATTTTCTCTCTGCAATTTTCGAATTTCCAGTTCTCATATCACTTTCATCACTTTCTTCGATTTTCTATTCTTCTATGGCAAATTCACCTAAAGATGAGTCGCAGAATGTTGATTCAACATCTAGAGCGCGTTTAATCGAGACAAATCCTTTGGCTATGGTGGTTTACGGTACGCCGATGCGTCTCGGAGCCGCGTCGCCTCTGCGAGACTATGCTAACACCGCTGAAGCCCAACCGCAGGATGCTGCGACGAGCCCAACGCCTCCGTTGAGTCCGTCATCTGACTCTCTTGTTGATGAGCACACGTTTTCCAGCGACGATTCAGAAAGCTCGGACGAAGATTTCGTCCCTATCGCGGTGGAGTCTTCAACCAACTCATCGGAGGAGGAGGGGGAGGGGGAGGGAGGGAGGGAGGAGAGAGGGGGAGGGGGAGGGGGGAGGAGGAGGAGGAGGAGGAGGAGGAGGGGGAGGCAACTTTCCTGATTCCTGATTCAGTTCCGTTGAGTAACATTCAACAAGAGGAGGAGGAGGAGGAGGAGACAACTTTCCTGATTCAGTTCCGTTGAGTAACATATTCAACAAACTGAAAAAGAAGGTGGAAAAGAGACAATTTCCCTAATTCAGTTCCGTTGAGTAACATATTCAACAAATTGAAAAAGAAGGTGGAAAAGAGACAATTTCCCTAATTCAGTTCCGTTGAGTAACATATTCAACAAACTGAAAAAGAAAGTGGAAAAGAGACCGTTGAGTTCTGACTCTCAACCCACGAAGAAGGCTAGAGTTGTAGATCCTACACCACTAGAGGATCCTGCTAATGTTGAGGTCGATGTTGAGACGACTCCAACTTCAACATTTTCGGCAGACGACGAACTGCCCGAAGGCTCAGACTGGGAGATCATTCAAACTCCCAGGAAATTTTACTCCAAGAAACACGAAGACCACTGGTCCTCCTTCAACTCGAGAACTCTTCGAGTTGAAAGGATCGTTGATGTCAACAGCTTCAGGAAGTACGGCGTGCTTCAATTCCTTGAGTCCCGGCATTTGGGGAAGGAGGTTAGGAGTATGGGGACCTATTCCGACATAGTGGTCCGTGAGGTATACGCTAATCTCTCTCCTTCTTTGAATGAGCCCAATTCTAGGAAATTTGGTAAGATTTTCTTGCGCAATGCTCTTTATGAATGTTCTTCCCGGCTTATTAATGAACTCTTAGAGACCCCAGAAGTAGACCAGTTTAGTGAGAGTGACATAGATGAGGTCCTCACTTTCATTACGGGGGTAGGATTACTAAGTGGGAGAAAAACTTTTCCGCCACTTACCCGACCTCACTCTACTTCGTGCTTTCTAAAATTGCTATATTTAATTAGTTGCCTACGGCAAACGATAGTAGAGTGACAGAATCAATGGCACAACTCTTATATGCTTTGGGTTATAACCTCCCCATCAATTGGGGAGAATATATTATCAATCAAATAGCCTATCAAGTAGAAAGAGTTGGAAGAGGTATTCTTCATTTCCCCTCCGTCATCTGGTCGGCGCTGATTCATGGAGGGTTCAAGCCGCTGAGAAGGGACTACGTGGAGCACAAGAAAATGCCTTTCACCATCTCAGTCAACCATGTTACGGGGCACAACAAAATGATCGATCTGCCCTGGATTGGAGCTCACAATGTTGAACCTAATATTGGTTCAACATCATCCTCAACATCCAACCTTGAGAAGGAAATCAAGTGTCTGGACGACACTATTGCCTTTCTAATTGCTCAGAGAGGGAAATCAAGTGTCAGTTTGATAATGTTCTCACCCGGGCAGGCAACACCAATGTGCTGATGCTCGTCCCTTCTCGCCTTGCGAAGTAGAAACCTTCATTGTGTCTAGATCAAGTATGGCATCTGTTATTCCTGCATTCACGGGTACTCTTAACCCTTCATTACCCATTTTTTCCTTGATCGCCACGGTACACACAGATCAGGAGGATTAATTTCGCTAGAACTCAAGCTCGTTTCATCGCCGACAATGAGGTTCACGTTCGATTTAGGCTAAACTTGATGGGATTGTAGGGATTACAATAACATTGCGTGGGATCGGATTGTATGGACTACGATAACGTTGTGTGGGATAGCTTGATAGCTAAAGAATAGGAATAAATTATTAATTTATTTATTTGTAGATGTGGAATCATATTACTATTTTATTGTTTATTTAATTTTTTTTTCTTTTGCATTTTCAGCTTACATCCGAAGATAGAGATTTTCACATTTTGGTCCTCAATGTTTGGCTTATGGGCATCTCTGGTCCCTCATTTTTCCGAGTTATAGTTTCAATCCTCAATGTTTTTTATTTTGGGCATTTTTGGTACACCGGTTAATTTAACCGCTAAGCTGGACGGAAACAGGGACCGAGTAACATTGAGGAATAAAAATATCAAAATCCCTTCGAATATATCTTGCGATGCAAAAAATTCCCAAGGCAACCTTTTCAATCAATCAGATCTAAATGCTACCCCCTTAATATTATGAGCTAATTAGGTTTCAGGCCCCATTAGCATACTTTCATTAGAATTCAGGCCCCAACAAGTTTTAAAATAGAAATAAAGACCCATTTTAAGTTTCTCTAAGAGTTAAAGACCCATTTGCAAGGAAAAGACTCATTTGCCCCTCCTTGTTGCGAAAATTACTTGTATTTGCCATCATATCTCCCAAACGACAACCAAAAATCATGTTCGATTCAAAATCAAAAATTACGTTCGAAAGGCGGCTCAATCTCGACGTTGATGACCGGATAAGGTTAAATAGACGACAATTTTTCATGGGTAAACAACGAAGAATTACGAAGTTTATAATGGAATAATGTGTAAAAATGCAATTCAAAAATCTCGTTGAAAAAGGAGAAACTATGGACTTTAATGTCAGAATAAGGTGAAATTGATCATGAGTTTTAATAAATTACGAGAATTATTGATGTTAATCGTGTAAGAAAGAAGAATTTGGATGCTAGCTATGATTAAAGCGTTTGAATGCTCGTTGGGTAACACTTCATGCATTTTGGGTAACACTTCATGCCTTCTGGATAACACTTCCTGGGTAACAAGCAAGAGACTAAGAGGAATATATCGAAAACCACCTACGACACCCAAAAATCAATGAAGCCGATCGGATCTCCGACGTTAGCGGCCGGACAAGGTTAAGTCGACCTCAATTTCTCATAACTTTTCATAATCAACGAATTTTTTTGAAATTTTTAATGGAAAAATCAATTCGTGGGTGAAAGTTCTACTTTAATGGCCGAATAATGTGAAATCAACTCAATTTGTTCATGGGTCTTAGTAATCGTCGAGAATTTTTAATGTTTGCTAATTAACACGCTACATGTGTAACACTTCCTACAACAATTATAACACAAGTGTTATAGTACATAACTAATATTGCCGCAAACATAACAAATCATTCAGAAAAACTAACGCTTCATTTATTGTGAATAACAAATTTTGTACACAAGCAATGGATCGCGACGAATGTTATGAAAAAAAGCCAACGACACTCAAAAACAGTTGAAAACCACAGAAATCTCGACGTTATTGGCCGAATAAGGTTAAATCGACATCAATTTCTCATGGGTCTTAATAATAAAAGAAAATTCTTGATGTTAATACTTCAAATAAATTCGAAAATTGGGGTAAAATTTCAACTTTAATGCTCGAAAAATTGTGAAATAAACTAAATTTGATAATGAGTCTTAATAATGAACGAAAAACATTGATATTAATCATGGAATAATGCAAAAATTGGCTTTCCCAAAATTAAAACGTTTTTGAGATGATCCACACTTTCTGTTAGAATTATAACACATGTACATAAAAAAAAAATACTTCATGAAGAACATTATAGAAGGTTCTGGAATTTCATAGAATATTAACACATCACATGCAAATAATACCACATGTCTGACAAAAATTAACAATATGAACCCAATTTCTAACACGTTTGTAGATACTAGTACTACATAATAGTTTCACAGTACCACATTACTAATTCGATTAATTTTCGTTCATAAACGCACTTTTTTCGGATGTTTAAGATTGTCCTTCATTGAAATAGATGATGTGATGAATTTAAACCACCAAATTACTTTCAAAGACATGTTATGCGAATGTTGATGTTAAAAGTGGAATGTTGAAGTCATTAGTCATGTGAACATATAGTATTCCATTCCAAAACATAGACCATATATATCTAATTGAACATAACATTATGAATTTCATCACGAAATTGTTCAAAGTTCAACATTAATCACGAGTAACATTTTATTGAACATATACCCTAAATTCTAAGCTCCGAACCCTAAACCATAGGCCCCGAACCCTAAACCCTAAACCCTAAATCCGAAACCCTAAAATTTTTTATTGTCGTATTCTATAAATCATAAGTTGTATATCATATTACCAAATTTTTGTGTCGTAAATCCTTAATCTTTACCCTGAAACCCTAAACCGAAAAATTAAACCTAGAAACCCTAGCATGTAAACAACAATATGTAACAGATCATTCATTTCGGATAACACTTAAACACTTACTGGTAACACTTAATCCCTACCATTTTATGTATTTCAAGAGATTTTTTAAGATTCTGCAAAATATGAACTCGAAATCAATATTCCCACCACAGCACATCTAAATCTCAAACTCCAAACACTCAAATTTAGAAATTCACCCCAAAACTCAAGTAAAATTCAGCTATCCCGCCAAACTCAAAGTTATACCAATAAACGACAAATGGTACCACGTTGATCCTTTCTACCGCTTCTTTATTAGAAAAAATACATGTTTGACACGAAATATGTGGTTTAACATCATCAAATCTTATATATCCATGAATGAAAATCTTATACATCCGAAAAATGCATATTTATGATAAAATTGAGTTGATTTAACATTATTCAACCATTAATTTCGAGTAGCCCATTTTTTCAACGGGATTTTAGAATATGATTTAATGCATATTCATTATAAACTTCATTAACCTTACTTGATTATCAAGACCCAGAGACCGATTTAACCTTATTCGGTCACTAACGTATGCTAGCAGTTTCAACGGTTTTTTGCTATTGTCGGTGGTTTTCGACCTATTCCTCTTGGCCCCTTATGTTACCCCGGAAGTGTTATCCAGAATGTAGGAATTGTTTTCTAGAATGCAACAAGTGTTACCCAACAAGCATGTTAATTTGCAAACGTTTCAAAATTGGTTCCATTAAATTCTTCGTTTTTCCATGGAAACCACAATAACACATGTTCTTCTTAATATACATTTTAATTCTTTGTTGATGACAAATGCATCGAAATAATACCAGTTCAAGGAGGAGTCCTTTACTGAAATTTATTCAGGCAATTTTCGTTTCAATTCTGTTAACCTCGAACGACGAACGATTGAGCTACACGGTGGGGGCGACGTAATGTCCAGTCTATGAGTGTCAACAATTTGTACCTATTGTCGGCAATGCCGACCGAAAACATGATTCGATGCAAAATTAATTTTTTTTATGTGTCGAGATTTCGAAATATTTAGCACTACGATCTTACATTTGTCGACGTAAAGATCATAATCGAACTTTGAGAACACATTCTACTTTGTTTAACAAGTGAGGTTGGAGGAAGGGGGTGCTCGTACGAACGACTAGAAATTTTGATCGTAGGAATTATATTTGCTTATGTTGATACCACTTATAATCATCTGGGTAACATATCAAAGATACCATTATGTTGTTAATTAGTAACGGAAAGCATGCGTCCAATACCGCTATTTAAAACATTTTTTGTAAGGGTATTTTGGTCAAATCGACTTTTAGGTCCTTAACTCTATATTTTTCGCGAAATGGGTCCTTAAAATATTTTTTTTAATGACAGGGCCTGAACTCTTTTTTGAAACTTTAATAGGGCCTGATACGAAATTGTCCCTAATATTATATATTTACTACTGATTGATAGTACGTAGGCGTTTTACTTCATTTTTTTTTTTATATTACGTCGGCATTTACTTCATTTTTTTTAACTCGCATCAATGGTCCTTTTTCTCCTCCATATTGTAGACCATCACCATTTGCCATGACACGGTATTAAAAAAGATTATTCATAAGTCTTAAGTTTATGTTTATTCGCAATACAAGTTTGTATCCCAAGTTATTCGGTGTTGAATATTAGACCCTTCATTAAATTATGTGTTATGATCGATTGAAGCGTTTAGAGTAGAGGGACGAATAAACACTCCGTACTGTTTCGCTCTTTTTCGATCTTGATGGTATTTCGTTTGACTAGAAATCAATATTGATTTCCAATCTTCAGTTGTGTAGTGGTGCGGAACACCGACTGCTTATCCTGTGAGCTGCAGTTTAGCGATGTGTCGGTTTGGCTTGGGAGCACAAGATTTGTTTCTACACAAAACTACAACCTCCTTAGTTAGACTCACGCTAACTAAACTCCTAACACTCAACTTGAGTTACCCCGCAAGATCACTGACTACGACAACTTTTTATAGTCCACCGGCATTATCCATTTTTTAAAGTCAACTGGAACATATCTTTACCACCAGCTTTTTATAGTCCGCCGGTAGAATTTACAAGTTTCGTCTTTGTGCAAAAACTACAAACATATAGCTTTACGTCTTTGTAATTAGACTCTCACTCAACTACTCTATGTTGCTTATCTCTCGATTGTGTGAGTGTGTATGTGAGTTTGAACATTTCAGCTTATTCTATCTTTTATATCCCACACATTGAAGAACTCGTCTACTCATTTTATTCTCTTTGATCTTATCCTTCTCTCTTGAATCTATCTTTGAATGTCTTCTTTTTTTCTCAAGGATCGATGCATTTTTTACGTGGCTCACTGTTGTATTTATGGTCTTTCAAACTTGATATAAACATAAGAAAATAGCAACGCTTTTGTCCTTACTTGGTCTAAAGTTGTCTGCATACCTCGCCTGTACATCAGCTCTTATGCGTACTTAGAAACTCTATAATATACTTGGGACCGCCAAAATTTATTAATTAAAAGAGTTATTAATTAATCGATAAATTAATAATTATTAATTTATATATTAATTAACATTTTATTAATTTATAGTTATATTTTCTATTTTCAAACACCTTTCAAACTTCTACTTAATTATCATATCATGCGCATATATCAAACGGAGGGCTCCATTTGACAAAAGCATTCAATCTCCAAAGAGACGAGATTCAAAGTTAAATTCATTTAAATAAAAATAAAAGACAATTTAGTCCTTTCCAAGAAATCTTAATAAAAACATGGGAAATTCGGTATATAATCATGCATTTAAGGCTTCTCGAACTGGTATTCAATTTTGCGACTGAGTTTATAGCTTTTCCAACTGATGTCCAAACTATTTTTCAATTTGATGGTTTCTCCACTGCTTAAATCATTTTCATTTGATGTCCAAATAAATTTAGCAGTTACTATGGAGTGATCGTGTTTTACATATAGTATATATTGTAGTACAAAGGTCATCATCTGCCAATGTTGATAACTATATAAATCATGAGCACTACAGAGTAAAGCGCTCAATTTTTTGGACACCAATAGGAAAAGCCTCAAATACAGGGGTAACTACTCGAGTTGAAATAGTTTGGGCACCAATTGGAAAAGCCGTAAACAAATGAGTACCTACCGGAAAAGAATAGTTTGGGTACCAACTGTAAAAACTTTTAACACAGAGTTACTAGCCAAAATATTCCTAAAAGTTGTGTAGTTTATCAGGAAATATTATTTATAAGGGCCCTATAGAAATTATTAAAAATGTATCTTATAAGTTTAGTGAGTTTATTAATTTAGCACGTTATCCCCGAGTCGGGATCGAGCAAAAATATTATCTTAAAGAGTTTATTAAATAATCTAGTATCAATTTATCGAGTTACTGCAGTAATCCTTGTTCATTAGTCCAATGTAGTTTGACCATTCTAGTATCTAGGTGACGATTCCAGACTTAAACCACTCTAGACCAACTAGTCTAACACCGACCCGTCTTGACCGGGTTGATCAGTTAGAACTAAGTTGGCAAATCCTGACCGATTTGACCAACAGTTTGCCGAATCGAGTTTTTGCTCTGAGCTTATGTTTGATATCTCTTTTCGAACCGGGCACATATGTAAAATTGAATAAATATATTAGTAACAAAGTAATAAGTTCTTCAAAGTCAGATTTAAAGATATTATAATCCAACATTATGTGACTAAAGAAATAAAAAATTAATCTTTTATTCATGTATGCTTATAGGCCTAGCCAAGACTTTCCACGAGTCTTCCTTTTCGATGAACTTTCCTCATAAAAGTCAAAGAAACCAAATAAATTCGACAGAATTTAATTTTGGATATTTTTTCCAACGATAATATAATATTTCATTTCACAAATGATAAGTTAAGACTGAATAGTCTAAGGAAATATCTCCGGTGACAGTTTAACAAATCAATAGAGAAATAAAAGCTCTAGGAAGAAGCAACACTACATCAAACCTTAGGTAAAATAAAATAAGTCCAATAAACTACTCGGTACAAAAGTTAAATACCACAATTCAAAATTAAAACTCCATGGCGATCGATGGCAATAAAAATAGATATACCATAGGCTACGAGCTTTCAACCATGAATGTAAATCTAGTGAATAAAAGTTGTAGAACCACCATCATATTTTGAAATCCATTTTGAACAGAGGGCAGCGCCGTATGCTGTAGTGGGACTGCCTCTTCTAGTTAGATATGAGCCCTTCACCCGAAATTCGAGGTAACCAAAACAAAAATCGTTACCCTAATTGGGTGAAAACTTCTTGAATTGAGAAACCCAAATGACAAAGGGAGGAAAACATCTAGGAGAAAAGTATCAAAAAGGGAAAAGAAACTATCATAGAGCGAGACGAAAGATTCACATAAGGGAAGATGAAATCTCCCATGTAGGAGAAGAAAAAGCTCACATCGAGGAGAAGAAGAAACAACAAAGCAAGTAACCAAATGTAAAGAGAAAAAATGAAAGTGAGTGTTAATGTTGACTTTGTTGACATTGACGATATGAAACTTGTTCCATCCTTGATTTTGTCTTTCAAATATAAAAACCGTTTACCATATATTATGGCTTTATTTACGAGTGTGCATGAGATATTTTCGGAATAGATATGGAGCTAAAAAGGAAGAGTTATTTTCGGAATTGATATGATTCAATAAAGTGGAGGAGATATTTTCGGAATGGATATGGAACTAAAAAGGAGTTATTTCCGGAATGGATATGATCCAATAGAGTGGAGGAGATATTTTGGGAATGGATATGGAGCTAAAAGGAAGGAGTTATTTTCGGAATAGATATGATCTCGAATGGAATTGCAGCTATATAAAGAGGAACTTCGATCTCATACAATAACTACGGATTAGCGAGCGGCGAACGAGAAGAAAAAGAAAACGAGAGAGCTATCTACATATATTCGTCATCACAGTTCTTTACCTAGTGTTTTACCTTCACATAGATCGTAGGTTATCTGTGTGAAGATTGGGAGAGTCGTTAGATTCTTTACTAGGTTGTTTTTACTATCTTTTGATAATTATTCTTTTTGTAATCCATTCAAGTAGTGGAATTTTGCCCTGAAGGCGTGCAACAAGTTATTTAACTTGCTGCATATTTTAAAACTGCGTCTCCGTCGTTTTTACTGCTAAGTTTAAATTTTCCGCTATGCAAAAATATTCTGATCCCGAATGTTGTTTCAACATTAGGGTCAACATTTAAGTTTACTTTTAACTTAGTTTATTTCCATATCAATTTATCGGGACCGCCCGCCATGCACCCGCACTTTCAAATTGGTATCAGAGCAACGCTTGATACACTAAGCATTTTTTTATCCTATTGATATGGATGCCCTAAGCCCAAACTACTTTGGCAAAGTCCCCCTCTTAGACGGATCAAACTATGCATATTGGAAAATCCGAATGCGACAATGCATAAAGTCGATTGACTTGCGTGCTTGGGATTCGGTTCTTAATGGTTATACCCCTTCTAAAACACCTCATGATGCTGATGGTGAAGTGTTTGACAAACCCATTGCCGAATGGACTGTTCTTGAAAGAGCAGCAGCCGATTTTAACGAAAAAGCTTTACATGCCGTTTTTTCCTCCGTCGATATTTTTATGTTCAAAATCATCCAAAACTGTACTAATGCGAAATATGCATGGGACATGTTGCAAAGGTGTGAGGGTGATGCGAGCATAAGAGACACAAAGTTGCGACTTTTAAATAGCCAATTTGAAAGCCTTCGTATGAGGGACGATGAAGACATCACTACTTATTTTGAAAAGCTTTTGAATATTTCTAGCGAGTGTCATAGTCTATGTGAACCTATTTCTAACAAAGTTTTAAATTGTAAGGCTATTAGGTCACTATCCGAGAAGTTCAAAGTGAAAGTGGCAGCTGTAGAGGAAGCCAACGATCTAGCCACACTCGACTTCAATACCCTCATGAACATTATGAAGAACTACGAGATCAATCTCGAAGTTTAGAAAAATGCGTCAAGGGGTAAGAGTCTCGCTCTAGTCTCGCAACCTTCAGGTGTTGAATCTGAGATTGATCCAGACGATGATGAGGATATGACTATGATTGTTAGGAAGTTCAAATGGTTACTGAAAAATAAGAGAGAGTTAAATGTTGGTCCAACATTAAAGAATGTTCTCAACGCTCAAGAGTCATCATCCGCTCCTAATCGCCCTATCAACAGAAGAAGTTCTGCTGATAAAGCAAAAGCCGACAAACTTGACAGGGACTCAGTCCAATGTCATGCTTGTAAAGGCTATGGTCATTATGTAAATGAATGTGCTAACACTCTTCACAGTGTCCAATGTCATGCTTGTAAAGGCTGTGGTCATTATGCAAATGAATGTGCTAACACTCTTCGCAGGTTTGGAAAAAGATATTGGGTCAGCCTATCTGATGAAGAAGACGCGCCAGCAAGAAACACGCATTCGGTTACCCAATGGACTAAAATCTCAAATCCAATCTTCCTTGGCAACGAAGATGAAGATCATCATACGAGATTTAATGCGGTAACATATGTTGAGCCAACATTGAATTCAACATCTGAACACTATATTCTCTTTGATTATGTTGAATCAAACAATTTTGATGAATCTTTGCTGGTAGATGATACAAATGATCTTTTAGAACTTGCCGAGGATGGTGAATCATGTGAAGAAACGTACAAACAATTGTACGTAGAGTTGACGAATCAAAGGAAGCAAATCTCGAAATTGAAGGATTCCGTTCAAGTGCTGACTGAGGACAATCTCAACAACGAAAAGGTAATCAATAGCTTTCTTGAATGGATGAGCAAGATGGAAGCCTTACTGACCAGAAAGGACAAAGAAATTGACAAGATGCAAAAGCAAGTCAACAAGGCTTCAGATACATTTTCAAAGATGAATAAAGGCAAGTCAAAACTCGACGAGGTATTCTCTTTCGGTAACACTTCTAAACATGGTTTAGGATTCAAACCACATCCTATTCTTGATAAAAAAGCTAAGCATTCTGCATCGAAGTCCAGGTCTAGAAGTTTTAAGTGTCATTTTTGTCTTAAACCTGGACATATCAAACCTTTTTTGTTGGAAACTGAAAGATATGATTTCCAAAAAGCAAATGTTGACTGAAAAATCATTCAACATTAGCTCCAACATTGAGAGATCAGTGTTGAAGAGAATGTCCGGAGATAGTTCAAACAACCGTAGTTTAAATTATGTTAATCACAAGAATAGAGCTTTTTGGAGTCCATCAGTTCAGAAGAAAGTCTGGGTACGAAAATCACCAATTCTATGTAATGTAGTTTACACGTCCTTGAAAGCTAACGTTTCAGGATCTTGGTTTTTTTATAGTGGCTGTTCACGCCATATGACAGGTACCAAAGAGTACTTGATAGACTATACTCCCTTGAGTAATGGTACAGTTACTTTTGGAGGTGGAGCGAAAGGTAAAATTCTCGGACGAGGCAAACTTGATGTGGTTGGCTTTCCCGCCCTAAGGAATGTCCTCCATGTTGATGGACTTGTCGCTAATTTAATTAGCATAAGTCAATTATATGACGACGATTTTGAGGTAAGGTTTAATATAGAATGCTATGAAGTCTTTAATGACAAAAATTTGTGTGTGATGGCAGGTAAAAGGTCGAGTGATAATTGCTACCAGGTTCGTCCAGCAGAGGATGTGGAAGCTAACAATGTTGAGTCAACATCCGACCCAACATTAGCTCCTGAACAGGATACTGAAGATGAAACCTTAGATGTTCGAAGAGATCCTCCTGCTAGGATTCAAAAATCTCATCCCTCTGATCAGATCATTGGCAGACTGGATGAAGGACGGAAAATCAGGGATAAACCACGAAGAGATTACAGATCTATGGAGAAGCATGCGAAGAATACTGTGAAGAAATTCGGGCCAGAAAATGCAAAGGTAATGAAAACTGCTATGGGATCTACGCAGAAAGTAAGTAAAGATAATGTTGGGAAAAATATTGATCCAACATTATACCGTTCCATGATTGAAAGCTTGTTATATCTTACTGCGAGTAGACCAGATCTTATGTATAGTGTTTGCGTATGTGCCAGATATTCCGAGCTAAAAATTTCACATGTAAATGTTGTTAAAAGAATTTTATAGTATGTTGGTAGTTCTTGCAGTCTCGGCCTATGTTTTTCCAAGGACACTAACACAAATTTAGTTGATTTTAGTGATGCTGACTGGGCAGGTGACGAAGATGATCGCAAGAGCACAAGTGGTGGGTGTTTCTTCTTAGGTAATAATCTAGTGTCTTGGTTTAGTAAAAAGCAAAATTGTGTTTCTCTCTCTACGACCGAATCTGAGTATGTGGCAGCAGGCAGCTGTTGTAAACAACTCATATGGCTTAAGAGTATGTTGAGTGATTATGGGTTAGAGAGTGAAACTGTGCTGATGTATTGTGATAATTTGAGTGTTATAAATATTTTGAAAAATCCTATTCAACACTCTAGGAATAAGTACATAGATGTTAGACATCATTTATTGAGAGATATAGTAGAAAAAGAGTTAGACTTTGAAATGTTTTCAAGCCTTAAGAAGTCTACAGGTCTGTGTCTGTGTCTATGTCAGTAAATGTTGGTCCAATATCTGGGTCAACATTTGCATATGTCCAATATGGTTGTTACTGTTTTGATTTTTGGTCTAAATTTCTCTCAGTTAATTCCTGAAATGATTTGACTCACCTAGACCGTTTTCTGAAATGACCCGCTCACTAGCACAAAGTTTTCTCATATCCTTTTTTCAAGATACATGTTCAGAATATTAAGAATCCTTAGATACACGGCATTCGCGGTGACGATGTATTCTTTGCGTGCTATAAAAAGCTGAACCTTGATGAAAAGGAAATCAATAAAGAGCAGTGCACAATATTTCATATCTATAATAAAGATGAGTAAAAGGCAGAAAATGAAAGAAAATTGAGTTCTAGGGTGTTAAACAGAAAATGAAGGAAATCTTTTGAGAATGCTGGATCAAATGTTGAGCAACATGTGTGACTAATCATTTTGATCATGCGATATTTTATATTTATAGTTATATATTTATATTTATATATATAATTAGTCTGTCGAGTCTACTACTATATCTCTCATGATGATTTAAGAGAAAATCAGAAACCCCCACTTGGAGCTCGCGGTTCATCAAGTCCTAACGGTTAATTTTCATTTAAACTCTTTATTTGTGCTATTTTCCAAGCTGAAAACCAGTTACTATTGCTGCAAAAACTTTCGACTGATACTACATTTTTGCATTACCTACTTTTTATGCTCACTTGATATCTCCTAATTCGCACTACTCTATTTCATATTTTCAAAATCTATCTCTGCAAATCACGAATTTCTCGAGCTTTCTTTCATTATCCATCAATGGCAAACTCACCTCTTTCGAACTCACCTCACTTTACACTGTGCTATTTAAAATATCAATCTAATATAGCAGTCATTTGAAGGGGCTACTCAAGGTTGTGGATCTGCCCTGGGTAGGAGCTCCAAATGCTGAACCAAATGTTGGTTTATCAAGTATATGGATGATACAATTGCTTCATTGGTTGCACAAAGAGATACTCTTAGGAGTTTCCTTTATACCCAAAAAGGGGGAGATTTAGATGGTGCAGAAGAAGAAGCCGGGACGACTGATGCAAATGTTGTTCGTGAGGGAGATGATGCTGAAGTTGAAGATGCTGCGGAAAATGCTGAAAAGGAAACCGCTGAAGAAGAATCATCGGATTCTCTTATTTTTTAGATTTTCTAATCTATTTTTTGGTTTATCTAATTTTTTTTCTTTCTTACAGGATTAATTAAGACTTAATCAGACTAGTCCATATGGTTATTCTTATCTAACGATAACCATGTTTTGTTCTGATTGTCTTAATGATTTCAGGGGGAGTTTTGTGATCTCTGCACAGGTTTTGGGAAGAAAAACAAAAAGGAAGAGATTGTTAATGTTTACATTTGACAAAGTGGAGTCAACACCTGAGTGAACATTGGACTATCTTTGGTTTTGTCTTTCATACCCGAAAACCTTATTACATAATTTGGATTTACCACTGCACGGGTTTTTGGGAAGAAAGACAAAAAGGGGGAGATTGTTAATGTTGACTTTGTTGACATTGACGATCTGGAACTTGTTCCATCTTTGATTTTGTCTTTCAAATCTAAAAACTGTTTACCATATATTATTGCTTTATTTACGAGTGTGCAAGAGATATTTTTGGAATGATATGAAACTAAAAAGGAAGAGTTATTTCCAGAATGGATATGATTCAATAAAGTGGAGGAGATATTTTCGGAATGGATATGAAGCTAAAAAGAATGAGTTATTTCCGGAATGGATATGATCCAATAGAGTGGAGGAGATATTTTGGGAATAGAGATGGGGATTAAAAGGAAGGAATTATTTTCGGAATAGATATGATCTCGAATGGAATTTCAGATATATAAAGAGGAACTTTGATCTCATACAATAACTACGGATTAACGATGGAGTAACGAGCGACGAACGAGAAGAAAAAGAAAACGAGAGAGCTCTCTACATATATTCGTCATCACAGTTCTTTACCTAGTGTTTTACCTTCACATAGATCGTAGGTTATCTGTGTGAATATTAGGAGAGTCGTTAGATTCTTTACTAGGTTGTTTTTACTATTTTTTGATAGTTATTCTTTTTGTAATCCATTCAAGTAGTAGAATTTTGCCCTGAAGGCGTGCAGCAAATTATTTAACTTGCTGCATATTTTAAAACTGCGTCTCCGTCGTTTTTACTGCTAAGTTTAAATTTTCCGCTGTGCAAAAATATTATGATCTCGAATGTTGTTTCAACATTAGGGTCAACATTTAAGTTTACTTTTAACTTAGTTTATTTCCATATCAATTTATCGGGACCTTCCGCACCCGCACTTTCAGTGAGCTCCCCCTAACTCGATAAAAGGAGAAGAGGGAGAAGCTTTCGTCATTGACTTAGGGTTCTTGGTGGCCGAGAGGATTATGGTAAAGAGAGAATATTTCGTTACGGAGAAAAAATCGATGCAGGTAGAGTTTATCTTTTTCAAACGATTGTTTCATTAAAAAAACACCCAATATACACCAAAACTTCGATAAGTGATAACACTTGATCATCTAGGGGAAAAAAGGCTTTATATCATTTAAAGGGAAAACAAACTCTCAAAAAGATAGAAACGAACATAGAGCAGAAGTGAAAAGCAAGAGAAACAAACATGAAAGAAACAAGATTTAAAGTTTAAACAAAAAGAATGAAAAGGGCATATTACAAATCCGGGCAAGACTCTTTAAAAATTGTTTTAGGCGTTAGATATGTAGTATTCTTCACTTTCTTTCATCTACGACTTCAAAAGCTTGTTTCTTCTGGAATGACACTCTAAAAGGGAGAAACAACTACTACACTTGGCTGCACAAAACTCCCAAAAGTGAAAGAATCAAGAATCAAAATGTTAGAAAGAAAAATATAACAAGCGGAGAACAATTAAACGAAAAGGAGAAACATAAGTTCCCAACCTACATTGGTAGACGAAGGGGAATGAACTTTATTTTTTTTTTTTTGTTATTGTAGGGAGAGGCTGGGAGTGGGAGTAGAGAAATAGTGTTTCTTTTATTGTTTGAATACGTTGAACAAAGCAAGCTCATTTTTCCATTTTAAATGTATTTATGCACACTCGATGCGTGCGCTATAATATAAAAGTATTTATAATATTCTTTTAGGTATACTACTCGATGCGTGTTATAATATTATGTATATTTTTTAAGTATATAAAAAGGAAAAAAATCTATTTATGACGAAATAAAATATTAAAAACAAAAGTGTAAAATGATAATGAATCAAATTAAGTAAAATATATAAAAACTAAAAAGGTAAAACAGTAATTGTCATGATAGATCAAATTACTGTTCTGAAACACCTCTAAGCATTTTTATAAGATAATCACCCGCAAATCCTCGGAACCGTCCAAGACCTTAAAGTCATATTCATCTCCGAGCCGTGGGCGGACAACGACACGTTGTAGTACCTTTTCCAATCCTCAATCACCATCTTAATGTCATGAATCTTATTTTCCATACCAATGCAGCAATTCGCGTGCATCGTAATCACGAGATTGAGGTCTTTGCTAGGCTCGCAAAACCCACCAAAGTACGCAGTGTCCAAGAATCTCATCTCAAGCCCAATCTCTTTTACGAATGGGTTGAATTTGATCATGTTCAACACGTCTTGATCGTGCTTTCCCGGGAAATAACTTCGACCTTCGTACCAGAATTTATAGAATCTTACGGTTTTGTTGTTTGATTTTACGTAGTTGAAGCCTCCGTTTGGGGAGTTGGTGGGATCTGTGTAGTTAGCCCAGTAGTGGTCGCACGCTATTTGGAAGTCGCCGTCCGGGTAGAATCTTTGAAATGGATCTCTCAGCCACATCACATCGGCATCCTGAAATATTATAAATTTGGAAAACAAATGGTAAATAATCGTTTCATTAATTAAAGGGTTAGCTAGCTGTCGTGCAATACATGACTTTATGGCCGTTTTGCAATGACTTCGTATAATAAAAAAAAATTGCAAATACATTTGTCAACTTTCGAAATTTTCAGATTGACTACACCATTATGATGTCTTGCATTAGTGGCTAACATAACAAATGTCATGAAGACTTTTCGGTTGCCACATCAGCTATGAATGTCCGAATCGGGAGCGGTGAAGGCGAATATTTTTTTTGATAAATGTAACACCCTTATTATATAATTAAAATCATCATGTATGTATATATATAACCCTTAATAAATTTGAAAAACATACATGTATGTATGTTAATATTTGCTTAAATAATATACCGTGAAGACGAAGTTGTATCCCATTTCAAGAACGAGTCGTAGAATATCGATCCTTCTCCACATCATCTTCAGATAAGCATCCGTCATGAAAACCTCTTCGCCGGAAAAATCGACACCTTCAGTTGTTAGGGCATAGCAATGAACTTGCGGTTCTTCCAAGCAACGGTTATAAGCCTTTTGGTCGAACGCCACAACCATCACGTGCTTCAATAGCTTTTCCGTTTGGTTTCCGATTCTAAAGCTCTCTAGAAATAAATCAAATATTGAATTCGGCTCTATCCATGCTGAGTTTACCGCCGTGATGATCACTGTTTTGTCGGCCATGGATGCTCTCTTTAGTACGTCCTTTAAGGCATCGGTGGAGTCGTCGTGTTTAGCCTGTAATTCATTCAAGAACGCAGCATTTAGCAACGAAAGATTGATATACCACCCGTTAAAACAAAATGAATTCATACTATATATGATACTTACACTAAAATAAGGATATATACATCTTAAAACTACAAAGAAACAAAATTAAAGACCCACCAGAGAGAAGTTCGACCCTCGAAAGAACTGGCTGGGAATATCCAAAGTCTGATTGAGGACGAGGATGCAAATTACTACAGCTCCCAAGAAGAGCACAGTCGATCTCAAGACACGGTGATTAGAGAACAGACCGATAAGCTGACGACGTGGCCTGCTCTCATTGACTGTGCCATGGTGTTCGCCAGACTCGAGAAACCGATCATCTTCTCTAGGGTTTGAACTTGCGCTAACGTTCATGGTTAAGCTTACGTTGAGGCACAACACGTGAGATTTTATGGGCAAGAAATTTGTCAACTATATTGGGGATTAATCATCGGTTCGGTAATTAAAGTACCTAAAACAATAGAGGCGGTTACGTGATAACAACGGTTGCTTATAGCCAATTTTTTTTTTAAATGAAATGGAATGTCCCCGCGAATATTATAGTCGCGGATTGATTTTTTCAGTAAGTGGCGCCTACAATGCAGTGGCCAATTCCATATTTTGTACTAGTGCGCAAACTATTATAAATTGACATCACCATAGCTAAATGAATATTTATTGTAAGGATTGAATCAACCCGTAATGCTTCACCTCCGTATAAGCAATGTGAAATTCCTCTCTAAAATCAATTAGTAATAGAAGGAGTTAACCATAAGCTTCTAAGGAGTTCACAATTCCTTTATAATCAATGTGGAACTTGGATTGCACCCCAATAGTCTTCCCCTGAAACTCAGGAACACCAAACCGGGTCTTCTCCTCTAACGATAACTATCTTGTGCCGCCGTTTCTATCCAACGGGGCCGCTCTTTCGACACAAACCACCAATGATTAACAGATTGGCACACACATCTACATTATAGGAGCTCTGCTTCGGTTAATTTTGATTCTTGATCCACAACGATTTCGTCGCGCTCGATCCACGATCACCGCACCATTGTAAGAATCGAATCAATCTCAAACGCCCTCTCCCTATAAGCCTTGTAGGGTTCCTTTCTAAAACCAATTGGCAATAGAGGGAGTGACCCGAAAACTTATAAAGAGCTCACGATTCTTGTGTTTAATCAATGTGGGATTTGATTTTTGTACCCAACATTTATATATTTTTCAAAAGTCAAAAAAAGAAAGTGTAACATTGAATTTGTCATAAGATTACGAAATTTCAACGATGATAATGGTAATAATTTATTTTCCGTTACATGTACCTATCTATGTACTTGCATATCTCTTCCCTCTTAACAGTTTTATGTAATAAAATATATGAACTTGTATTTGCGACTTACAATTAGTTATTAATGTCATGTATTAACAAATCAACAGATATACGTCATCCAAATAAATTAAAACCTCATCGTAGTTTTATAAATTTTTATGGCTAAATTGGGGTTCATGCCCACTTAGCCATGTTTCCTTATAATTCAGACCCCAACATGTTTTAAAATATAGACAAGGACTCATTTTATACTTTCATTAGAGATAAGGACCAATTTGCGATGAAATGTCTTATTTACCCTTATTACTTCAGAAAATTACTTAAAATGCCTTTGTTATTACCCTTCAAATACACGAATATTACGGGAACATGCCATCGTCATTCTCATGCGATCGATCTTACATCCGGATCTTCACGTTAATGTTTAAATAAGGAGAATTCGATCTCAATTTGCATATGGGTCTTAGAAATCGAGAAAACCACGAGATTAATTTTCGACGACGTAAGATCTAAACTTTGTAATGAATTTTTTCTTTAAATCATGTAGAAAATTGAAATGGGGAAATCTCGATTTAAATGGCCGAATATGTTGGATTCGACTCAATTTGATCATGGGGCTTAGTAATCGAAGGGTATTATTGATGTTAATCATGGTGTAACGAAGAATTTTGATGGGACATAAGATTGAGCCGTTTGCTAAATAAAAACATTTAGCGGGTAACACTTCTTGCTTTCTGGGTAACAGTTCATGCAACGAAAATACCACATGCCTTGTAGTTTATAACAGATGTTGCCGCAAAACGAACACATAAGTAGAAAAAAATAACAACTCGTCATCAATAAATAACACATGTTGTACACAAGTAAAGGCAAAGAGAGATTGATCAAAAATCGCCGGCAACACCCAAAAAACACTGAAACCGCTCGAATCTCTGACACAAGTGACACGATAAGGTGAAATCGACGTCAATTTCTCATGTAATCAACGGGAAAATATGAAGCTTATTGTGGAATATTGCGTTAAATACAATTCGACTCAATTTGATCATGAGTCTTTGTAATCGAAGAAGATTATTAATGTTAATCATGGAATAACGAAGAATTTTGATGAGACTTAAGATTGAAAAATTTATTAATTATAAAGTTGGTTGGTAACACTTCATTTATTCTGAGTAACAGTTCATGCGTTATGGGTTACATTCACTGGATAACAAGCAAGAGTCTAAGAGGAATAGACAAAAAACAACCGACGACACCCAAAAATCAATGAAACCGTTGGGATCTCCGAATTTAGTGAACGAATAAAGTTAAATCAACCTCAATTTCTCATGGGTCTTCATTATCACCGAAATTTTTTAAATTTAATAATAAAATAATGTTTCAAACCAATTCAAAAATCTCGGGGTGAAACCTCAACTTTAATGGTCGAAAATCGTGAAATCAACTCAATTTGATCACAAGTCTTAATAATGTAAGGAAATTATTGATGTTAATAATGGAATAATGCGAAAATTCGTTTTCCCCAAAATTGAAATATTTTCGAGCGTAATAACATTTTATGCCCTGATTATAACACATACCATCAAAAGAAAACGCTTCATTAAGAATGTTTTAGAAGGTTCTAGATTGCAAGAGAATATTAATAAGATAATGCCTGATACTACCACATTGCCTTCAAATAATACCACATGTCTGATGAAAAATACAAATATGAACCCAATTTATAACACATTTGTAGATATTGGTATTACATAATAGTTTCTCAGTACCACATTACTAATTCGATTAATTTCGTTCATAAATTCACTTTTTTGTCGAATGTATAAGATTGACATTCATGGAAATAGATGATATGAAGAAGTTAAACCACCAAATCCCATAAAAGACACGTTTTGTGAATGTTGATGTAGAAAGTAGAATGTTGTAGTTATTAGTCATGTAAATATATGGTCTTTCATTTCAAAACAGAGACTATATCTATCTTAATGAACATAACATTATGAATTTCATCACGAACTTGTTCAAAGTTCTACATAAATCACGAGTAACATTTTATAGACCGCATACCCTAAATTCTAAGCTCTAGACCCTAATCCCTAGGCCCTGAACCCTAACCCTAAACCCTAAACCCGAAACCCGAAACCCAAAACCCGAAACCCGAAACCCAAATTTTTTTTATTATTGTATCCTATAAATAATAAGTTGTACATCATATTACCAAATTTTTGTGTCGTAAATCCTTAATCTTAACCCTGAAACCCTAAACCCGAAAACAAACCTATAGAAACTCTGACACGTAAAATGCAATCTATAACATATCATTCGTGTCGAATAACACTTAAACACTTATTGGTAACACTTGATCATTTACTAGTATCGTTTTATGTATTTTAAGAGAATTTCTAAGATTCCGCCAAATATTAAGTCGAAATCAATATTCCTGGCACACCACATATAAATCTCAAACCCCAAATACTCAAATTTAGAAATCACGAATAACATATATTATGATGCAAAAGAGATAGTAACTTATGTTTGCCAACAAATGACCATATGTTTACATGACTAATAACTTCAAAATTCGACTAATAACATTAACATTCGAGATTGCGTCTTTTAACGAAATACGATGGTTTAACATCATCAAATCTTATATTTTCATGAATGACAATCGTATACACCCGAAAAAAAGTACATTTGTGAACGAAATTAATTCAAGACTCATCATATTTGTCAATAATTCTCGTTGATTTTTAAGGATCGTGATAAATTTGAGTTGATTTAACATTATCTAGTCAATAATTTCGAGTTTCCCCCGTTTTTTCAACGAGATTTTAGAATTGATATTAATGCAATATTTCATTATAAACTCCATAATCGTCCTTGATTATCATGACCCAAATTGAGGTCGATTTAACCTAATTCGGTCACTAAAGTCAGAGATGCCAACAATTTCAACATTTTTTTGGTGTTATCGACGGTTTTCGATATATTCCTCTTGCTCGCATGCGTTTTACCCAGGAAATGTTACACAAACTATAAGAATTATTACCCAGAATACAAGAAGTATTACCCAACAAGCGTGTTAATTCACTTTTTTCCGAATAATTTCGAAATCCGGCCCAAACTCCAGTCAAATTCAGGAATTCCGCCAAAATCCTCAAATTCAAAACTATACCAAATAAATGACAACGAATACCACTTAAATATTTTTAGTACCTTTTAAAAAATATAGGTTTCCATGTTCACATGGAATACCTCTTATTTATTTTGCGATGACAAATGCTTTTAAACTCATACCACTTTAACAAACAATGATTTATGTAAAATTTTTCCGTCGATTTCATGTTTAATTCCGTTAACCCTGAACGACGAGCGACGAAGCCAACACGGTGGTGCAGCATAATATTCATGCTATGGATCACTCGATTTTATACATAGTAGCTGCAATTTTGCCCGAAAATATGATTCAATTCACAATTATTTTTCCTTATTCGCGTTAAGAATTTCAAAAATTCGCATCCCAAATATTACATTCGATGAAGTTAAGATCAGAAAAAACCGTCGATGGCACATCGAATTTGATTTGTTGCAAGGATGGTACTCATGAGAATGAATATGAAATATACGGAAAATTTCAATCGTCGAAAGTCAATTTTAGTATATTGATACCACTTATTAACCATACAAGAACACAATATTGACATAGTAACACTTCATATATATGTGTGTGATAACAAAATACTGTAAGATAATAACAGAAAAGTGACTTTCGATACCTGTTCTTATAATGTATTTTGTAAGGGAAGGGTATTTTGGTTAGTTCGAAGTTTGGGTCCTTTATCCTAAATTTTCAGCGAAATGAGTCTTTAAGAATTATTTTTCACCGACAAGGCCTGAACTCTTTTTCAAAATTATAATGGGGCTGAATCGAAATTGTCCCATTTTTTATTAGTTTCGTCGGTGATAATAAACATAAATATAGAAATTGAAGGGGCTTTTATTAATAAGGAAACAAAGACAGCCCAATTAATAGCCTTCCTTACGGGCCCATAGCGGAAGAGGTCGGAGTCTGAGACAAACCTCAAAAATCGTGTTAAGACCCTTCTTAAGTATTTTTTTTGAAATAATAACAAAACTAATTAAGTTATAAAAATCTAATACGAAAATAGTTAAGTGTTTAAAATTATTACAAAACTAATCAACTTTTTAATTTTAATTATTATTAATTTCATTTTCACTACAAATCAGTTTCAAATTGCCATTTTTCACTATTATTATTTCAAAAAATAAAATATTACTAATAATTACACTTTTAACCACAGAGGAACAAATAAATTAACATTAAAAAAGAAAAATAAAAGAAAAGTCTTAGTCGTTAAAGAAAAAAGAGAAATACAAATAAATAAAAAACTAATTTAAAAATAAAAATAATGAAGAGAATTAAAAAGCAATTTGAAATATAAAATAAATAAGAATACAATAAAAAACAAACAAAGTATAGAGAAAAGAGATTAAGATATATCAAAAAATAAAAAATCATAAAAAATATAATAGAAAAATATACATGTATATTTATTTATTTTTGTTTAATTTGTTTATTAAAAGAATAAAGATACAAAAGTAAAAAACACCACTAGAAGTTCATGAAGAATCCAAGTCCTCGTCCCAGTTCCGACTCTAAATTTTGTTTTAAAAAGAAAATTTATATTATAATATATATATATATATATATATATATATATATTGGATATAGATTTCAGCTTTTAGAAAGTATTTAAAATCGGGGGAGGGGGAATCCCCTCGGGGACGGGGACAATTTGGTCACCATTAACTTGGTTGGGACGAAAATGGAGATTCCCCATAAACTTTCAATGGCGTTTTTTCACTTTTGCTTTTTCTTTCTGTTTTTTTATTTTATTTTTTTAATAAATAAATTAAACATAAAAATATATTATTTTATATTTTGATTATTTTTATTTAATTTTTATTTATTTGTATTTTTTTTTCTCCAAGGACTGAGAATTTCTCTTTTTTTTTTCTTTAATGTTAATTTATTTATTCCTCTTTTGATTGTGGTTAAAAATATAATATTAGTAATATATTGCAAACTTGAAATAATGATAGTGAAAAGTTATAATTTTAATAGCTTTGTTGTTAAAATGAAATAAAAAATAATTAAAATTAGAAAAATTTATCAATCATAATCAAACTTCATGTTTGCTCTTGGCCGACTAGGAACTTATATCCTACATATACCATAACCATCGTGATGTAAGGAGTGCCTCTTGGAGACTTATTTATATCGAAATTTAAAGATTCACGATGTTTATTATATATCGAATTAAAGATTCGGGTATATATATATATATATATATGCTGATTTTGAAGTTTCGGGCATAATTTTAAATTCTGTATATTATATATAATATATATATATATATATATTAAAAAATTTGCTCCCCTTCCAAGCTGGACCCGAGGCTATCGCCTCACTGACCTCACATAAGCTACGGGCATTTCCTAATAGCTTTTATAATAGCCAAATCGATAGTAACTTCAGATATCAACTTTTCCTCAAACCCGATAGAATGATATTCTTGTACCATTGCACACTTATATAATGGTGGAAAATAACAAGAAAACCAAAATTACTAAAAACCTTAAAAATCTCAACACGCCTAAACAAAATCTAATGTTCAAATTTAAACTACTACTTAATGATCCTTGCCTATCGGCTAGGAAGCTTAGTTGGGAGCTGTTATCTCGGTTGAGTAACATTGGGCCAAGGGCGTGGCATTGTGCGGGCGACTTCAATGAAATTTTAGAGGCTACGGGAAACAAAGGAGGGGGCTCCCAACCTATATGGAAGATGAACGATCCGGGGGCTCCTACGAAAGCGGGGCTAATCTATTTGGGGTACTTTGGAGACCTTTTCACTTGGACGAGTAAGGCAGCCGAGGAGCCTTACGTCATTCTTGAGCATTTATTGAGCGTGTGGGACTAAGGATTGGCTAGATATCTTCCCGAACTCTGATGGATTTAATTTCCTTGCTATGAGTTCATATCGTCATGCATTAGTAATAAAGACAACCTCCGAAGCAAACATAGTTTACGTGGCAGACAAATCTTTAGGTTCGAGGCTAAGTGGAAAGCGGCATGCGAATCAATTATTCGAGAGACATGGAAAAAGTCTGAGTCGTATAACGAAAATGAGCTGTGGGAGGTTGTGCGTCAGAGTAAACAGAGAGTTGTTAACTGGAGTAAGGCGCATTATCATCTATCTAAAAATCGATGTAAGGAAATTGCGGCGGAAATAGCTGAACTGCACAAAGGTTTTTGAGACAAATGCGTTCAGGATTGCGAAAAAAGGCTTCTTAACAAGGAATATGACAAAATCATTAGACTGCAATGCAGTAAGGTGGATTGGCTATAGGGCGGCGATAGAAACAAAAAATTTTCTGTCGGCGAGCATCAAATAGGCGGAGGAATAATCATATTTCTCGGCTTAAGAACCAAAATGGGATGCCGTGCGAATCTGCTGCAGACATGCAAGGGGTGATTTTGGTGTCTTATTCCATTCTAAGCGTCCTTCGATGATGGAGATTGACCGGGCAACCTCTCCTCATGTAACTTGTGAAATGAACGATGCTTTTCTTCAGCCGTGAACCTGGGAGGATATTAAAACAACACTGTCAAGTATGAGTCCCTTTAAGTCACCCGGTCCCGATGGTTTCCACCAATGTTCTATAAAAAATATTGGAACCTTGTTGGTGACCATTGCACTTATTATATTCTTGATTTTCTTAAGTAAGGATATCTCGTTATCTACACTCCATGACACCCATATCATCTTGATTCCTAAGTGCCCGAACGCGGAATACGTGTCACAATTTAGATCTATAAGCCCTTGCAACGTGATTTATTGTATAGCTTCTAAGTGTGATCGCTTGAAACCTTTTATGAATGACCTTAACTCTAATTCTCAGTCTGCTTTTATCCTTATAGATAAATCACATATAAGATTCTTATCGCCTATGAGATTAATCATTATATGGAGCAAAAATGAAGTGGGCGAGAGGGGAACATGCCCGTTAAATTGGACATAGGTAAACCATACGACATGGTAGAATGGTCTTTTATCGAGAATATCCTCTATGAGTTTGGTTTCCACTCTAATACAGACAAATATAATTTATGTGTTGTGTATCCTCGTTAATTATTCTTTTATTCTTAATGCGAGGTGTTTTGGCAAGTTTGTACCTTAAAGGGCCTCCGCCAGGCGGACCCGTTGTCATTGTACTTGTTCCTTTTCCGTGCAGACGCTTTAAGTTGTTTACTAAAGGAGGCGGTAAACAACAGTGATATTACAGGATTAATAGTATGTCTAGTTGCCCCCAAGTATCCCACCTCTTTTTGGATGATACGATGATACATACAAAGGCGAATGCTAGATAGATGACAATGATCAACCGAGTGCTTGACGATTATGGTAGCGCCTCTGGCCAAGAGGTAAACTTTGCAAAATTTGCGGTATCCTTCTCGCCGAACGTTTGTGCCCACACTAGGTCGCAATGATGCTCTACCATTGGGATTACGACAATAAAAGTTACGAAAAGCTCTCTACGGTTTGAAACAAGATTCAAGAGCTTGGTACATCAGAATAGATGCATATCTCTTGCAGCAAGGATTTAAAAGGAGCGAAAGCGAATATACCTTATATGTTCTGAAAGTTCAAGAACAAGTTCATCTCATTATATCCTTGTATGTTGATGATTTGCTTGTTACAGGATGTAATTCTCAAATCATGAATCACTTCGTGTTGCAGAGAGCGGGTTTGAAATGTCCAACTTGGGTGAAATGAAATATTTTCTAGGTATGGAAATTAATCAATGTGACGGTGGGATCTTCATTTCACGTCGAAAGTATGCCTTGGAGATTTTGACGAAGTTCCAAATGGAAAAATCTAAACCTGTGGCAACTCCATTGGTGGTGAATGAGAAGCTGTCGAATAATGATGATGGCAGCAAAGTTGAGGCTTCAGTTTACAGAAGCTTAATTGGCAGCATACTTTACTTGTGTACGACAAGGCCATATTTAACATTCTCTGCAAGCCTGCTCTCGAGGTTTATGCAATCACCCAGTCAAGCTCACTTTGCTGCAGCTAAGCGAGTACTAAGGTACACCAAAGGCACTTTTGATTACGGTTTGTGGTTCTTAAAGAAAGAAAGCAATGAACTTCGATGATACGCAGATAGTGATTGGGCAGGAAGCGTTGATGATTCGAAAAGCACTTCTGGTTATGCTTTCTCATTTGGAAGTGGAGTTTTCTAATGGAATTCAAAGAAGCAAGATGGCACAATCCTCAGCGGAAGCAGAGTACATTTCAGCTGCAGCCGCAACAAATCAAGCTATTTGGTTACGGAAATTGCTCACAGATCTGGGGCAAATTCAAGCAGATGCGACTGCGATTTGGATTGACAACAAATATACTATTGTCATTACTAAGAATCCAGCACGGCATGGAAGAATTAAGCACATTAAAGTGAAGTTCCATGCTATTAGAGAAGCTGAGAAGGATGGTGAAGTTAGTCTGGTGCATTGCTCCTCGAAGAATCAGATCACTAATGTCTTAACGAAGGCACTTCCCAAAGCTAGGTTTGAAGAGCTAAGAGCAAAGCTAGGAGTTTCCCAGAGGAGTGTTAAACTGAGAATTTTCAAGATATATTTTTGAGAAATATTTTGTGACTTTTGCCAACAAAAGGCATTAGGTGTAAATATGTGGACTTCATCAGTTTAAGGAATATCTTTGAAGAAAGTTGATGCATTAGTTGGGTTTGGTGTTGACTAAAATTTTTGGATCTGTAATATACTTTTTGAACGTGAATGAAATCAATCATCTTCTCCACATATTCTGTTGTATTTTTTTCACTTCTCTGCTCTGCAACTTCAAGCCTTCTTAAAAGGAGCTTGTTTCAGCCAAAGCTGAATTTCGTACATGATGTTAGAAAAGGACTTCGCCGTGTCTTGAAACTGAATGTCCAAGGGAGGGAGAATATTATGATTTCTTTCAAGTCGAGCGACTCCCGAAGGTCATCCTCATTCACACGTCATTACGAAACTCTTAGACGAAGACTAAGACGAAGTTCCCGTACCCTGCAACCCTACGAGCAACCCAACCCGAACCAATGAGGCACAATATCCAAGGATCGTCGCTATCTCACTGTAGAACGTCGACCCGCATAAATGATCTACCCGACCCGAATCATACCCTCGCAAGTCCTAGTAAAAAATACCCTACTCCTATCGATTTGCAATCCAGACGCCATGATTGTCGCTCCTTATTCATGTTGAAACTTACAATAAAAAATTCAAAATTAAAATCCCTTATTCCTGGCCTACAAATTAGCACCTTAATTACTATAGCATTGGTATTTTGAATGTCGTAATTTCTGACCAACAATTGATTTGTTGGTCAGAAATTAGCACCTCAGAATTAGCTTAAATCTTGGCCCACAAATCAGCCCCTTATCACCATTATTTTGGTAATTTAAACTCAAACCATACCAAAATCACGCACACTGCTCCCCCGATACTTTATTGTTAGGGATATGCCCTCGAATACTATACGAGGATTGGATAAGTATAGGACATTAGCTTATTTATCATTCGATTGTCAATGTAATCAAACATTGATTTGCGTATTAATAAAGACATTATTCGTTTATTGGTTATATGAGTTCCTTACTTAGCATCGGGTAAAGCAATAAATGAATAAATCCAAATGTGTCGAGTTGAGTCACTGTTCTCGATGGGTACGAGAGAGAAAGGCACCAGTGGACTCTTAACCTCGAACATAAAATGTCCATAAGCCTTAGGTTTCAGTTGGGTGCTGGAAAACCAATCATGGCTTATTTGTCGATGGCTTACAGTGTGCCGATATACCGCTTGGAAGCGGAAGTCATGACTTGTGATACGAGTCGAATCAAGGGATTGAATCGTTTCATGGACACTGACTCGCAGGTCATACGATCAAACATGGCTTATTACTCAAGGAGTGTCAATGATCGACGACAAAACTATAGTAGTCTGCTTGAACCTTAGACCGAAAGGGACTTTGACGGAGTTGACTTTGAAGTCTTGACTATCACTGGTTTCGCTAGATCCGATTTGCTATTGCATGGGTCAGCGGGACAGATGCGGTCTTGATGGATATTTGTGATTGCCGGGCTTAGACCACCGAGTACGGATTCACAGTCTCGCAAGTAATCGAGACAGGTGTCCTATGAGAATGGCGATGGGAAATTACAAAATCCTTGGCCAAGGTATTAAACTAACTCATGTTAGACATGGAGGGTAGTTTGGTAATTTGCCTCGTGTCATTTTATCATAGTATCGAGTTTAGTGAGTTTGACAAATACCATGGCTCTCACTCGATCGGGACACAGCTGAAGGGTTTGTACGTAGTACTATAATCTATAGTTAGGTTCTGGAATGAGACTAGTTCGAAATTCGTGCTCAAGTCGGGATCTGTCCGGTACTGCGGGATTGGCTAGGCACCTACCGGACTCTTGGATTCCTCCCTTGCCGATTGAGTCGAACCTAGAGAGTCGGGCTTAAAAAGGATCATCAATGTGTACCGAGAAGGAGAGATTGTGTTTTGGACCTTAACGGACCTCGGGTCGTTATGCCACGCCTTATTGGGCCTCGGGGTCATTAAGTGGACCAAAGCGGACTTCATATGAAACTAACTTTAAGACTTAGACTTGGCTAAGTGCTTAGAAAGAGTTGAGGGAAGAATTGGAATTCAACCCTAAGCCGAGAAATTCGAAAATGCCTTAAAGGGTATTTTCGTAATTTACAAATATGGTAATAAAAATATTTGAAATATTATTTATTAAAACTAAAATTCGAATTTATATTTTATATAAATTTCGAAATTTATTTACCATATTTGAAGATATTTTAATATCTTAGTTAGTTTTCTATTTATAGCATGTTCCTTTACTATAATTTTGAATTCAATTAGGAGAGATATTTTGGCAAGAATATCTCTCATATTTAGGAACAAATATTTCGAGATTTTAGCCTTGTTTAGGGCTGAATTTTTTGTCCTCCCCTATTATAAATAAGGGTGAGACCCAAGTCCAAAAAGTGAAGGGAAGAGAATTCACGGGAAGAGAATCGGACGCAAAAATTTCTCGACCCGAGAATCAAAACACAAACACACAAACGCAAACCACTATCCCGAGCGACGGATCAATTCTCTCTAGCCATCTTCAGAGAATCGAAACCGTGGTACACTGCGAGGTCGGTGTGACGATCTAGACGATACCCAACACGACCGTGGCCGACGACGCAACCGACGAGGAGCAGCCACTCGCTTCAAAGGTAATCTTTCAAGGGTATGACCCGCCCTATTACGTGTCAACGTGATTAGAGTTTTCGATCCGAGCTGTGAAGGAACCCGGAAAACCTTTTCCCAACAGTGGTATCAGAGCCAGGGCTCGTGATCGGAATCATAACATGATTAAATCGAAGCAAGGCTCGTGGGAGACGATCGAAAAGCCAACGCACTAGGCGCGTGGGGCTGTTCGATGCGTCGCTTGCCAACCCACGACCATCGCTGAGACACCACGCCCCGGGCCTCGGCGCGGACCATGGATGGTCCGGCGCTGACCCGGGAGGTGCCGCCGCTGATGACGGCGCCAACAACAGAAGATGTCGCGGCTGCCTGGCCGCGGACTGCCGTGCTTCACGTGCGGCAATGCCGGCGCCGCGGTTACGGCTTCGGCTGGAACGCTGCCCCGACGATCTGCTCCGCTGTGGCTCTCCGGTGAGAATAGATGGCCGAACGGTTCAGGACACGACGGTCGCCTAGGGTTTTTCGCCCAAAAACCCTAACGGGCCTGGCCCATTTAAGGCCCAAATTGTCGGTTTCGGTTAGAATTCATGAAATTGTCAACGTGCTCGTTATGATAATGATTTAAGGCACACTTACGGGTTTAGAATTTCTATTTGGTTTTCCGGGTTATTTGTTAAGGGCCTCGTCCCCCCGGGTTGTATTTGTCTTTTACGGGTTGTTTGGGACTGATGATCCCCCCGTGTTGTACTTCAAAGTCTTTATTAGATATAGGCTTAGTTTAGAATACACGAAGCTGTTCAACGGTTGACGACTCCTCGGGAGAAGATGACTTGATGGACGATCGACGACTTGGAGGCCGTTCGAATGACGAAGGGCGATTGTCGACTTCAAAGCCCATACGGAGAACCAATGACTTTTTGAAGCCACATACACATAATTCATGTAATAGGGCTAGAATATAAATAACCCGTTCGTGTTGCCTTGTAGTTTATTTTCCTAGGGTTTATTTACTACTTACTTGCGTGTCGATTTGTGAAATGATATGCATGCTTTATGTGCTCTTATGTGAAAAAGTTTTTTTTCCTCCCATTTGATAAATACTAAGTGAGAAAAGGAATTGGGTTCCTGTCTTCTATCATGCTTGAGATGTCTGGTGTTAGGGAGTTTGTACGGTTTGTTCCGAGTAAGTTGGCGTCGTACATCCCGCCATAACATTAGCGTTTCGGGTTCGTTTGACGACGCTCACCATAGCATATTCCGCCCCACGAAGCGTAAGGCAGCAAGACGTAATTCAAATGTGCGGTTAGAGCAAAAGTTGATTAGGTTGCACTTAGAAAATTATACCCAAAATGCAGGGTTAGCCGTGAGGGTCACTGACTGAGACAAAGATAGTTGAAATAATCATAGGATGGGTTCGAGTGAAACTCGACTTCGATCGATTAGGCAGGCCAAATATTGCGTTAAAGGCTGAGGCATGTCTAATCGAGTCGGGGACCTCAACTCCACTATGAAACTACTCAACGAAGTTTCCGAAATTCTTAAATCGGGAGAATAAAATTTTCGAGAAAAATAGTGGGAGTCAAGCGAAACGAAAAGTCCGTGTTTGCGCTTGATGAATGATAGAATAAACCTAACTATGTGATCTTTATCTTCAGCAGAGTTATTTTCTTTCTAGTTACTATGACGAATCTTTTAAACATGCTGATTGAAAAGAACCGTTTGGTAGGACCAAACTACGTGGACTGGCTCCGTAACCTCAGGATAGTTCTAGGTATGGAGTCTTTGACTTATGTCCTCGATTCCCCTACACCGCAAGTCCAGGACTGATCGAGTGACGACCGAGCTGTATGTCAAGTGGCAAATAGACGAGCCAAAGGTCAAGGGCTATATACTCCTATCCATGAGCAATGAGTTGCAGCGAAGCCACTCGGAAATGGAAGTGGGCGCCATTTTGCTTCATTTGAAGGACTTTGGTGAACACTCCAGGAGTGCTCGCTACTTTGACAGCAGAAACTGTTTCATTGCAAAATGGATGAGGGCAGCGACGTTAGAAACATGTGCTGAAAATGATCGGTTTGATCGAGAGACTCGATGCATTGACTTCCTCATGGACAATGAGCTCCAAAACGATCTCGTGCTCCAGTCACTGCCGGCTTCCTTTAATCCCTTCATTTGAATTATAATCTGAATAGGTCGAGGAGATGACATTAACTGAGTTGATGAACCAGTTTAACGGCCCAAACTCAGATGAAAAAGATAAAGGGAAAGGAAGTGGCTCTTTTTGCGACTTATAAGACTCGGAAGTCGATTAGAAAGAAAAGTCGGACAAGCCCATTAAGCCCAAGGGAGGAGTTTCAAAAGGCAAGGCCAAGAAAACGTGTCTAAAGGCGCCAAGCCCACGGACAAATGCCTTCACTGCAATGAGCTCGACCATGGAAGCGCGATTGCCCGAAGCTAGCCGCCTCAGGTAAAGAACTTTATGTTTTGGAAACTAATTGTTCTATGACTGTGTACTCCACTTCATGGATCCTTGACTCAGGAGCTAGCGCTCACATTTGTCTTTCAAACCAGGGTCTGGAACGAAGTAGGAGGTTGGCGGATTAAGAGGTCATGATCAACGTAGGAAGCGGACATAGTGTGCCGGCGACCCACATTGAATCAAGAACTCTTGTTTTATCTAGTAGACATAAGTTATTGCTTTCCGATTGTTTAGTATTGCCCAGAGGGCTTAAGAATATTATTTCTATTCCCGTTTTGAGCGGAAACGGATATGAGTTCCGCTTTAGTAATAATATTTGCGATATTTATTTTAGAAATAAATGCGTCGGAAGTGCAACTTTACTTAACGGATTATATTATCTAAATATCAAAGATAAAACTGAATCTGTGAACACAATTACCAACAAACGAAAATTAGAGCAATTGAGACAATTGTGGCATCTTCGACTTGGTCATGCAGGAGATCAAAAATTCGTGAGTTGGAAAAAATGGCATGATTAAGCCGTTGGGTTCGGACCCTTATCCGACTTGCGAATCGTGTATCCTTGGAAAGATGACTAAGTCTCCCTTTACCGGGACTTTCCAAAGAGCCACAGAACTTCTCACTTTGATTCATACAGACGTTTGTGGGCCATTCGGGGAAGCGGCTCGAGGTAACTTCCACTACTTTATTACCTTCACGACGATCATTCAAGATTTGGGAAGGTGTATCTTATGAGATACAAGTCTGAAGCCCTTGATAAGTTCAAGAATATAAGGCTTTAGTAAAAAACAAACTGGGAATCATATAAAGGCCATTCGATCTGATCGAGGTGGCGAGTACATGAGTCTTGAGTTTGACGAGTTCTTGAAAGAGAACGGATCATTTCACAGATGACACTGCCGGGAACACCACAATTAAATGGTGTGTCCGAACGCAGAAATCGTACGCTGTTGGACAAGGTTCGATCAATGCTAAGTTACACAGACCTGCCACTGTCGCTGTGGGGTCATGCGTTATTAACCGCAACGCACGTTTTAAACCGAATCCCTTCTAGTTCTGTCGACCAGATTCCTTATGAAATATGGACTGGTAGAAAGCCGAGCTTGAACCACATAAGAATATGGGGTTGCCCCTCTTTTGTGAAAAAGCTCAAGACAGAAAAATTGGAATCGAGCGCTGTGAAAGGACGTTTTGTCGGGTATCCTGAGGATATCATGGGATACCAATTTTACTTCCACGACGATCAGAAAATCGTTGTAGCCCTTCAGGCTCACTTTCTTGAAGAAGAGTTCGTTCGAGAAGGTGGAGTGGGTCGTGAAGTAACTCTTGGAGAAACGACATAAACGATTTCACAAACTCCAGTGTTAGAAAATACCGTAGAGCAGTCCGAGACGCAATCAGAGTTGCGCATGTCTGGTAAAATATCTCGCCAGCCTGAGAGATATCAAATGGTACACGTCGAGCACGGGGATGCTGCGACGGGGGGTAACGTCGGGGACGACCCCGCTACCTATGACCAGGCAATGACGGATATAGACTCCCTAAGATGGCTTGAAGCTATGCAAGTCGAAATGGATTCAATGCACAAAAATCAGGTCTGGATACTTGTTGATCTCCCCGATGGTTTTAGACCCATTGGGTGTAAGTGGATCTTCAAGAAAAAGATTGGATCAGACGGACTGGTGGATACATACAAAGCTAGGCTTGTAGCGAAAGGTTATAGTCAAAAAGAAGGAATTGACTATGAGGAAACCTTTTCGCCCGTTGCGATGATGAAGTCCATTCGGATATTACTTGCGATAGCAGCGTATAACGATTATGAGATCTATCAGATGGATGTGAAAACCGCGTTCCTAAATGGATACCTCAAGGAGGAAATATATATGGAACAGCCAAATGGTTTTACATCACAAAAGGATGCTCATAAAGTATGCAAATTGAATAAGTCAATATACGGACTTAAACAAGCCTCTAGGAGCTGGAATCTTCGGTTTGATGAAGTAGTTAAGAGCTACAGATTCATAAAGAACGAAGATGAACCATGCGTCTACAGAAAAAGCAGTGGGAGCAAGATATCGTTCCTCGTATTGTACGTCGATGACATCCTTTTGATAGGAAACGATATTGGGATGCTCTCGATGGTGAAAGCATGGCTTTCGACCGAATTCTCCATGAAAGACTTGGGAGAAGCGACCTACATCCTAGGAATTCGTGTTTATAGGGATAGAACGAATAAGATGTTAGGGCTCTCCCAAGCCCTATACTTAGAAAATGTCCTGAAACGATATAATATGGACAATTCTAAGAAATGGTTCTTACCTATGGGGCATGGGATACATCTCTCCAAAGCTATGTGTCTTCAAAGTGATGCATATAGAAAAGAGATGAATGGAATCCCCTATGCATTCGCAGTGGGTAGCTTGATGTACGCGATGCTTTGCACGCGACCGGACATAGCATACGCTGTGAGCGTAGTCAGTCGATTTCAAGCCAACCCGGGCAAAGAACACTGGACAGCAGTCAAGAATATCCTCAAGTATCTTAGAAGAACAAAGGATATGATGCTGGTCTATAGAAATGGAGAATTAGAAGTGGAAGGATATACGGATTCGGATTTCCAATCAGACGTGGACGACCGAAAATCCACTTCAGGTTTCGTCATTACACTCAACGGTAGAGCAGTATCTTGGAAAATTCCAAGCAGAGCACAACTGCTGATTCCACCTGCGAGGCTGAGTACATAGCCGCCTCAGAGGCAGCTAAAGAAGAAGTTTGGATGAGAAAGTTCTTGGAAGAACTGCAAGTGGTTCCGATTGCCGAAAAACCACTGTCACTGTGGTGCGACAATAGTGGTGCAATTGCGCAAGCGAAGGAACCAAGATCTTACAGTAAATCCAAACACATAGAAAGAAAATGCCACGTGTTACGTGGATTCGTTGAGAGTGGCTACATAGCCGTCCAGAAGATTGCGATTGCGGACAACGTGGCCGACCCATTCACCAAGCCTTTATCTCAGGCAGTGCTGAACAAACATCTCAAGAAGATGGGTATTAAATACAACAGCACATGGCATTGAGTGCAAGTGGGAGATTGTTAGGGATATGCCCTCGAATGCTATACGAAGATTGGATAAGTATAGGGCATTAGCTTATTTATCATTCGATTGTCAATGTAATCAAACACTGATTTGCGTATTAATAAAGGCATTATTCGTTTATTGGTTATATGAGTTCCTTACTTAGCATCGGGTAAAGCAATAAATGAATAAATCTAAATGTGTCGAGTTGAGTCACTGTTCTCGATGGGTACGAGAGAGGAAGGCACCAGTGGACTCTTAACCTCGAACATAAAATGTCCATAAGCCTTAGGTTTCAGTTGGGTGCTGGAAAACCAATCATGGCTTATTTGTCAGTGGCTTACAGTGTGCCGATTTACCGCTTGGAAGCGGAAGTCATGACTTGTGATACGAGTCGAATCAAGGGATTGAATCGTTTCATGGACACTGACTCGCAGGTCGTACGATCAAACATGGCTTATTACTCAAGGAGTGTCAATGATCGACGACAAAACTATAGTAGTCTGCTTGAACCTTAGACCGAAAGGGACTTTGACGGAGTTGACTTTGAAGTCTTGACTATCACTGGTTTCGCTAGATCCGATTTGCTATTGCATGGGTCAGCGGGACAGATGCGGTCTTAATGGATATTTGTGATTGCCGGGCTTAGACCACCGAGTACGGATTCACAGTCTCGCAAGTAATCGAGACACGTGTCCTATGAGAATGGCGACGGGAAATTACAAAATCATTGGCCAAGGTATTAAACTAACTAATGTTAGACATGGAGGGTAGTTTGGTAATTTGCCTCGTGTCATTTTATCATAGTATCGAGTTTAGTGAGTTTGATAAATACCATGGCTCTCACTCGATCGGGACACAGCTGAAGGGTTTGTACGTAGTACTATAATCTATAGTTAGGTTATGGAATGAGACTAGTTCGAAATTCGTGCTCAAGTCGGGATCTGTCCGGTACTGCGGGATTGGCTAGGCACCTACCGGACTCTTGGATTCCTCCCTTGCCGATTGAGTCGAACCTAGAGAGTCGGGCTTAAAAAGGATCATCAATGTGTACCGAGAAGGAAATATTGTGTTTTGGGCCTTAACGGACCTCGGGTCGTTATGCCACGCCTTATTGGGCCTCGGGGTCATTAAGTGGACCGAAGTCGGACTTCATTTGAAACTAACGTTAAGACTTAGGCTTGGCTAAGTGCTTAGAAAGACTTGAGGGAAGAATTGGAATTCAACCCTAAGCCGAGAAATTCGAAAATGCCTTAAAGGGTATTTTCGTAATTTACAAATATGGTAATAAAAGTATTTGGAATATTATTTATTAAAACTAAAATTCGAATTTATATTTTATATAAATTTCGAAATTTATTTACCATATTTGAAGATATTTTAATATCTTAGTTAGTTTTCTATTTATAGTATGTTTCTTTACTATAATTTTGAATTCAATTAGGAGAGATATTTTTGCAAGAATATCTCTCATATTTAGGAACAAATATTTCGAGATTTTAGCCTTGTTTAGGGTTGAATTTTTCGTCCTCCCCTACTATAAATAAGGGTGAGACCCTCGTCCAAAAAGTGAAGGGAAGAGAATTCACGGGAAGAGAATCGGACGCAAAAATTTCTCGACCCGAGAATCAAAACACAAACACACAAACGCAAACCACTATCCCGAGCGACGGATCAATTCTCTCTAGCCATCTTCAGAGAATCGAAACCGTGGTACACTGCGAGGTCGGTGTGACGATCTAGACGATACCCAACACGACCGCGGCCGACGACGCAACCGACAGGAGCAGCCACTCGCTTCAAAAGTAATCTCTCACGGGTATGACCCGCCCTATTACGTGTCAACGTGATTAGAGTTTTCGATCCGAGCTGCGAAGGAACCCGGAAAATTTTTTATTACGCACCGTATCCCGGGGAGTTGCGTCTCGGATACAAACCGGGTACCTTTTCCCAACAACTTTGCCACCTCATCTTTAACCAAACATTAACTGTTGACGTCCACCCTAACCAAACTAGTACAGAGCTATGTGATCCAAAACCATCTATGGCCAAAACACTAACAAACCAACCCAAGCCCACTAAAGCCTCCCCAAGACCATATTCAATCGAAAAATCCATTCTTAAACCCAAACTCATTCTCAAACTCAAAATGCAGTAATTCTTCTCCAACCGTTAAACTCATTCTCTAACTAAAAAATATTCCCATAGTATTATCTTCCCCTCCAATTTTTATAAATTTTCAATTCTAAACATATTTTACAAGTTCATAAATTAAACCACAATATTATTTTAAATTCGTTTGCATAAATATTTAATATTAGAAATGTAAAAAACATCGAAAATATGTTTATTAAAAACACGAGAATTACACTACACGAGAAAAAAATACATCGGGATAGCACATAAAAACCATTAATCGTACAGTTAAAAAGATATATAATTTTTCAAGCCTCGAAATTGGTGTATTCCTCCCACAAATGATCAATTAGCACATTCCGAAGTCTTCATTTGAACATATCTGTGGTACATCGTCAAACATCTCCCGGAGCTTTTCCCGTGAACTTTGTACACGAGCACCGTACAGAAGCAACAATATGAGCAAAGAGTTTAGCACAAAATATGCTCTATTGGAAGTGTGTCTGACTTCTTTGTAGTGCTTGACGAGGTACTCCTTCGGCTTTGGCACATCTTCCATCCTAAAAATGTCCCAAAGAGCTTTACATCTCTCTGTTCCTGAGCACTCTCCTCCTTTATCTTCTCCCTGCGAATCTTTTGAAACAAAATTGGCCCTTCCCGGGATTTATACTGCTCATCATTTGGATAAGCACGTCTCCCTCGTTTATGCCCATCTCTTTCCTCGCATCTTCTCTCCGTCTCTTTTCTAACATGGTCCCCGTTGTGAACGATGGAGTGTTTAAGGAACACGAGATGCCCCTTACGAATTCCATCTTCTCTTTACCGAGAGCGGGACGAGCGAGGGCTTTGATTTTTAGTTCGATGCTCTTTTGTCTTGGGGAGCATTGACGCTTGCGTGACCTCCTATTAGGACCATCGCAGCCATTAATTTGATTGAGGTTTAGATACGAAGATGATGTTCTTTCTCTTTCATTTTGAGCCTTGTGCTTCTCTTTCGGTGATGCAATCGATCGGTGCTGCTCTTGCGCCAGGATACCACTGCAGTGCGAGCCTGAATTTTCACATGTGGAGCAAGGTTTGTGAGGTTCACCAAACCACAAGGACTTTTATGCAATCGGAAAACTAAAACGCATATTATCAGTAGAGACGCAAAAAATGGGGCTAAATGAGGAGAGAGAAACTATAAATCTCATTTTGAGTTTGATTTTTGGGTTCGGTCGGGGGAATTTTACCCCATTTTTTGAGTTTTGCAGTACCATTCGAGATGCTCTAAGAAAATCCGTATGGAAACGACAATATCCCTGACAGAATCCTCTAATAAAAATTCTAACTCTATCCTGATCCTCCCCAACCCACTCCCAAATATAACAAATCCCCTGGCAAGTAAAGACTAAACCAAGAATAGTGAATATTGAACCTTGTGCACCTTCGAAATATGAGTGGGCTACTACCTCGTGAACATTGTGATTTGCTTATAAGTTTGTGGCTACTTCCTTGCCAATTGATTTATAGAGTGGAACCATTAGCTTATGGGTTTGGGTTTTGGGATTTGGGCTAAATGGAGATTTTATTTCCAACAAGTGTTATCAGAGGGAGGTTTTATACCGAATATGATGTGATGATGTATCCCCGCACTTGCAACAGTTTCTGCTCAGTGAAGCTCTATGGTGCCTTGTGACAAAATTCATCCTGATAATGACAATATTGTAAAATCCGCTATGCCCTAGCCGCACGTCCGGGGGACCTCGGCCTAAGCGAGGCGTAGGCGGTTTTAGGTGGAAATTATACGGTTCATCTGTTTTTCATCAGTATAATAAAATATTTCAATACTTCAAATATTCCAACATTCTAATATTATGAAATAAATTTTATTTTCATTGCCTGATATATCTGAAATAAAATCTTATTTTAAATTGATAAGCCCAATTGAAAAAAAAAATTATTTGCTGAAAATACCCATCGATTAAAATTGTTATGTTTTTAAGTTTAAATAACATCAAAATAAAATAAAACACATCACATCAAATGTAATTGGGCCACTATATTTGCAATATATTTCACATTTCTGAGGCCCAAGAAAGTGAGCCCGGTAATAAAGCCTCACAGATAAGGGTTTACGAAACACGTTCTTCATTTGTCCTCGGCCAGAGCTGCTCTTCCAATCAAACATGGCGGACGATGGGTAACGGAGGTCAAATGGATGGTGTGGTAGAAAAGGATTTGTGTTTTGTGTGGTCGCGCCGTTGCAGCAATTAATCGCTTAAAAACCGGGCTTAGGCGCCGATTACTCAGCTGCAGCGCCTAGAGCTTCCGATTAGGTGTTTTCCACTGCGTTCTAATACGGAGTAGTGCCTAGGCGGCCGTGTAGGCTGAGTTTCAAAACACTGTGTTAATGTTTACATTGACAAGCAACACATACATTCGACAATTCTTGATTTTGTCTTTAATACTCAAAAACTTTATTACATAATTTTGGATTATTTATAAGTGTGTATGAGTTATTTACGGAATGAATATGATCGTATAAAGTGGAATTAGTTGAAGCTAAAAAAAAAAGGTGACTGAGTTTACTATAAATAGATATTATGAAGATTATAGGTGAACGAGTCAAACCACAACTGGCAAGAACATGGAGCACGTCCATTATTATGGTAGTGGAGTAGTGGACAACGTGGAGGAGATCGGAGTGGATGGAATCGCAGCTATATAAAGAGGAACTCCGATCTGGAAGAAGTATGACGAAAAATTTAGAGCGTGACGCAGAATATATCGTGAGCCACTTGCGGACTTTGAGCTACATCGAAAGACGAGCTGAGCATAACGCATACACGTGAGAACGGCTGAGATCTCAAGAGCTAAAGCGAGAAATATATTCGAGCTTACAAGAAGATAACTCTTGTCGTTCATTTTAGCCTAGTATTTGTTTTCACACTTTTGTATATAACCTAGTTTTTAAACGTGTATTATGTGTGAAGATTAGCTGACTTTTCAATACTCTTTTCTAGGCCAGTTTTACTATCTTTTGATAGTTCTTTTTTGTAATCCATTCATGTAGTGGAATTTTGCCCTGAAAGTGGTATCAGAGTCTCTGCTTGATGCACTAAGCGTTTTTATCCTCTTTGATGGCGGGTGGCGGGAAGTGGTGTCGATAAATTGATATGAAAATAAACTAAGTTATCATTAAACTTGATATGTTGATCCTAATGTTGAACCAACACTAGGGATCATAATATTTTTGCACAGCAGAAATAATTAACTTAGTTATAAGATGACGGAGACACAGTTTTAAATACGCAACAAGTTAAATAACTTGCTATGAGCTTTCAGGGCAAAATTCCACTACAAGAATGGATTAAAAATAGAACAACTATCATAAGATAGTAAAATTAGCCTAGAAAAGAGTACTAAAACTCATATGATCTTCATACAGAACACACGTATAAAAACTAAGTTCTATACAAAAGTCTGAAGATAAATACTAGGATAAAATGAACGACTAGAGTTTCTTCTTGTAAGCTCGAATATATTTCTCGCTTTAGCTCTTGAGATATCAGCCGTTCTCACGTGTATGCGTTATGCTCAGCTCGTCTTTCGATGTAGCTCAAAGTCCGCAAGTGGCTCACGATATATTCTGCGTCACGCTCTAAATTTTTCGTCATACTTCTTCCAGATCGGAGTTCCTCTTTATATAGCTGCGATTCCATCCACTCCGATCTCCTCCACGTTGTCCACTACTCCACTACCATGATAATGGACGTGCTCCATGTTCTTGCCATTTGTGGTTTGACTCGTTCACCCATGATTTTCATAATCTCTATTTATAGTAAACTCGTCATTTTCTTTTTAGCTCCAACTAACTCCACTTTGCACGATCATATCCATTCCGTAAATAACTCCTGCACACTTATAAATAATCCAAAATTATGTAATAAGGTTTTCGGTATGAAAGACGAAATCCAGGATGGTCCAATGTCTGAGTCAATGTTGAATCAGTTGTGGGTTCCACATTGTCAATGTAAACATTTACAATCTCTCCTTTTTGTCTTTCTTCTCAAAAACACGTGCAGAGATAAATCCACATAAATCCCCCTGAAATCATTAAGACAGTCAGAACAAAAACGTGGATAATATAAGAAATATTAGTATATAACCATATGAACTAGTCCGATTAAGTCTTAACTAAATCTGTAAGAAACAAAATAAGAGAAGCTAAAAAGATAGGATAATTTAAAAAATAAGGGAATCCGGTACGACTTCTTTTGCACCTTCAAAATTTCCCCTTTTTTGGGAAGTAAACTCCGAATAGTCTCTCTTTGTGCAACCAATGAAGCAATAATATCATCCATATACTTGATATGGAGTTCCAGGACTGATGTTGGAGCAGATGATGAACCAATATTTGGTTCAACATTTTGAGTTCCTTCCCAGGGCAGATCCACAATCTTGTGTAGCTTCGTCAAATGACTCGTCGCGATGGAATATGGTATCTTCTTGTGTACCACATTGTCTGCTTGAGAAGGTTTGAACCCCCCTCGAACTAACATCAACCAAATGATAGATGGAAAAGGAAGTATTCCTTTCCCATTTCGTTCGGCTTGATATGCTGCTTGATTAAGGATATGTTCTCCCAAGTTAATGTGAAGATTTTCCCTAAAGCATATAATAGTTGTGCCATATGTTCGGTCACTCTACTATCATTGACTGTGAGAAACCAATTATAGATTGATATTTTAAATAGCGCAGTGTAAAATGAGGTGAAGTGAGTTGCAGAAAAGTTATGAATCTATTTCACCACCTTACCATCGGTGATAAAGGACACAACTTCATCCATGTTTTCTCAGTGAACTGATCTACTTCATGAATCCCAAACAGTTCATTAATTAAATGAGAAGGAAACTCATATAGATTATTCTATAAGTAAATGTTACTGAATTTCTTAGAGTTTGGCACATTAATCTTGGGAGAAAGGTTAGTATATACCTCTATGACCACACAGTCGGAGTGAGCACCCAAGATGAGCACGGCCTTCCCAAGATGTCTTGACTCCAAGAATTGAAAGACGCATTGCTGGTTGGAGCTTGTTTTTTCAACGGTTCTTTCTACGGGCATATTCCTCGAGTGATATGACTTCCAGAGTTCTTTGTTTTTCTGGGCGTAGAACTTTTGAGGGATTGAAGGGATCTCCCAGTCAGAACCTTCTGACATTTCATCATTGGAGTGGAATGTTGATCATTATCCAATCCAACATTGGCCTCAGCATTTTGCTGCTCTTCAGACACTCTCGCCCATTTGGATGGCGAGATGTCGACTCTTCTTTTCTCTTTCCTTGCTTTTTCTTCAACATGTTCTTGATGACACCAAGTCGAACGTCATCAGGAAAAGTTTCTTCAACGGGTGTGACTTCTTCTTCAAGCGAGGCCTCCAGCGACTCAGAACCAGAGCTAGGGCTAGATTCCCCCCCTGGTGTCTTGAAATCTTCGTCCAAGTTGTTGTCATCCTCTTAACTTTCATATGAAGAACAAATAGGAGGGGTTTGTTGCTGGAATTCCGTTGGCTTTTGAGGGGATTTGGGAGCTGCAGACGATGAAGGACCAACTCCTACATCGACGTTAATTGGCATCTCATCTTCTTCAGGATAAACAATATCAATAGGAAAAAGATTATTGTATAACTAGGGCTCTAGATGTGGAGCTCTCAGTGGGCTCAACATCCTAAGAGTTAGTGATAGGTGAGATCGAAAGAGGTAAGTTCGCCATTGATGGATAATGAAAGAAAGCTCGAGAAATTCGTGATTTGCAGAGATATATCTAGAAAATATGAAATAGAGTAGTTCGGATTAGGATAAATCAAGTGAGCATAAATAATGGGTAAATGCTAAAAAGTAGTAACGGTAGAAAAATTTTAGCAGTAACGGTAACTAGTTTTCAGCCTGATAAATAACACAAATTAAGAGTTTAAATGAAAATTAACTGTTAGGACTTGATGAATCGCGAGCTCCAAGTGGGGGTTTCCGATTTTCTCTTATTCATCATGCGAAATATAGGTACTAGACTCGACAGAATAATTATATATATATATATATAAAATAAATATAAACCTAAAATATTGCATGATCAAATGATTAGTCACACATGTTGCTCAACATTTGATCCATCATTCTCAAACGATTTCGTTCATTTTCTGTTTAACACCCTATACCTCAATTTTCTTTCTTTTTCTGCGCTTTTTTCACCTTTATTATAGTTAGGAAATATTGTGCAGTGCTCTTTGTTGATTTCCTTTTCATCAAGGTTCAGCTTTTTGTACGCAATGAATATATCGTCACCGCAAATGTCGTTTATCTAAGGAATATTAATTTCCTGAACCTGTATCTTGAAGAAGGATCATGAGCATACTTGTGCTAGTTAGTGGGCCATTTCAGAAACGGTCTAGGTGAGTCAAATCATTTCAGAAATTAACTGAGAGAAAGTCAAACCAAATATCAAAACTGTAACAACCATATTTGACATATGCAAATGTTGATGCAAATGTTGGACCAACATTTATTGACATTGACATAAATCTTTAGACTTCTTGAGGCTCGAGAGCCTTTCTAAGTCTAGGACTTTAGTGAAAATATCTGCTAATTGAATCTTAGTATCTATATATTCAATCATAACTAACTCTTTATCTATCATATCTCTCAAGAAATGATGTATAATAACTATATGTTTTGTTCTAGAGTGCTGAATAAGATTTTTTGATATATTTAGTGAAAATATCTGCTAATTGAATCTTAGCACTCAAGTTGTCATAATGCATCAGAACTGTTTCACTCTTTAACCATAATCACTCAGCATATTATTAAGCCATATGGGTTGTGTACAGCAGTTTCCTGCAGCCACATACTCATATTCGGCCGTAGAAAGAGAGACAATTCTGTTTTTTACTATACCAAGATACTAGATTGTTACCTAAGAAGAAACACCCACTACTTATGCTCTTGCGACCATCTTCGTCACCTGCCCAATTAGCATAACTGAAACCAACTAAATGTGTGTTAGTATCCTTGGAAACCACAATCCAAGACTGCAAGAACCAGAAACATACTTTCAAATTCTTTTAACAACATTTAAATGTGAAATTTTTGGTTCAGTCTGATATCTCGCACATACGCAAACACAATACATAAGATCTGGTCTACTCGCAGTAAGATATAACAAGCTTCCAATCATGGGACGGTATAATCTTGGGTCAACATTTTCTCCAACATTATAGAATATTTTTCGCATATTTTTGCTGGGATATAAAAATACCATCTTTATTTTGTTCACCTATAGACCTAGGAAGAAGATTAGTTCACCGATCATGCTCATTTCGAAAGTAAAATTCATAGCTTGGACAAAACGGTTCTGACTTAGGTCCAGAAGTTGATCCAAAAACTATGTCATCCACATAAATATGTGAGATCAAAACATCATTACCAACTCTTTTTACAAAAAGAGTTGTATCGGCTTCACCTCTAACAAAATCAAAATCTAAGAGAAACGAAGTTAGCTTACCATACCAAGCTCTAGGAGTCTTCTTAAGACCATAAAAGGGCTTTTTACAGTTTAAAAAAGTTATTAGAATAATGAGGATCTTCGAATCCTTTAGGTTGCTCAACATAAATATCTTTATCAATGAAACCATTTAAAAAAGCACCATTTACATCCATTTGATGTAAGGTAATGTTTAGCCAACATGCTATTGCAAGTAGTAACCTTATTGATTCTAGCCTTGCTACTGGAGCAAATGTTTCATGAAAGTCTATACCCTCCATTTGGGTATACCCTTGGGCTACTAAACGAGCTTTATTTCTAACAATACGGCCATGTTCATCAAACTTGTTTTTAAAAATTCACTTTGTACCAATGACATTAACATCAGTAGGTCGTGGGACCAAAGTCCAAACCTGATTTTTATCAAACTATAAAAGCTCTTCTTGCATAGCTTATCCAAACACTATCCTTGAGAGTTTCAATAACATTTTTTGGTTTATCTCAGAGATAAAACAATTAAATCTTACCTTGTTTTATACGGAAGACATGCATACATTCTTTACCATTGATTTGTAGTATTTCCGTGGTTTGTCTCTTGTCCAACGCCCTTCATCCAATCTTCCAAGTACTTGTTCAGTGGGATGAGCTTTTTGAATTCCTGGAGGAGGATCTCTTCGAACATCCATTGATTCCTCTACTGTATCATGTTCATCTTATGATGTTGAGTCAGATGTTGTTCAACATTAAAAGCTTCAGCTTCCTCTGTTTGACCATCCGTCGGAACAAAATCTAAAATCTCAACATGAGGAGTATTAGTATCCCTGCTAAGATCAGAGATATTATATTCACATATTCTTGAATAGTTATCAATCTTAAATTATAAACACGATATGCTCTACTATTTGATGAATATCCCAAGAATATACATTTATCGCTTTTGGAATCAAATTTAGTCAAATACTCACGATCATTTAACATATAACATGTACACCCAAACACACGAAAGTATTTGACAGTAGGTTTTGTACCCTTCAAAATCTCATAAGAGGTTTTCTTTGTCCCTTGACGGATGAAAACTCTATTCGACAAGCTGTGTTTAACGCTTCACCCCATAATCTTTTAAAAAGACTCTTACATTGTACCATTACACGAGCCATTTCTGAAGAGTTCTATTCTTCCTTTTGACTATCCTATTTTGTTGAGGTGTCTTAGGAGAAGAAAACTAATGGATAATACCCTTCTTTTCACAAAAGGCTTTAAAAAACTGATTTTCAAACTCTCTGCCATGATAAGATCTTATACGAAAAATCGGGGCACAAAAATTATTTTTGACCATAGCACAAAATGTTTTGAAAAAACCAAAAGTTTCGGATTTTTCCTTGAGAAAGAATATCCATGAAAACCTTGAAAAATCATCAACTAGAACGAATGCATATTTTATGCCACCTATACTATCTACTTGCATAGGACCCAAAAGATCCATATGAATAAGCTGAAAACAATGGACAGTTCTAAAATATTGAACAATATGTTGATCAATATTATGACTGACATGCTTCTGCTTGCCTCTAAGACAATGTTCACAGACAATCTTACCAAACTCCTTTAAGTTGAGAAATCCACTTATGACACCATGTCGAATCAATTGTTCTAAGGCTATGTAGTTAACATGACCAATTTATTGTGCCATAGAACAATATCATCTTCGGCCTTTGAGAGATGACAAACCTCGTTTCTCCCGTTCTTATCTTCAACTTGGTAACAATTATCACTAGATCTTTTACCTCTCATCACACAAAAAATTCTTGTCATTAAACACCTCACAGCATTTTTTTATTGAATATTACCTCGAGGTCGTCATCACGTAATTGACTTATGCTAATTAATTAGCAACAAGTCCATCAACATGAAGAGCATTCCTTAGGGCATGAAAGCCGACAACATTGATTTTGCCACGTTCGAGTATTATGCCTTTTGCTCCACCACCAAAAGTATTTTTTCCATTACTTAAAGGTGTATAATCTATAAGATAATCTTGGGTACCGGTCATATGGCGTGAACCACCATTATCTAAGTACCAAGATCCTGAAACATTAACTTTTAAAGATGTGTCAACCACATAACATTGAAGCAAATACTTTTTCACCCAAATTTCTTTTGTAATTTCGGAATCCAAAATGTTTATTCTTAAGATAGAAAGAATCTGAACTAAGGTTGTCTGAAATATTTCCAGACATTCTTTTCAACACTGATTTCTCAATATTGGATCGAATGTTAGATGGTATTTCAGTCAACATATGCTTTTTGGAAATCTCATCTTTCAGTTTCCAGGAGAAATGTTTGATATGTCCAGGTTTAAGACAGAAATGACATTTAAAACTTCTAATCTTTGACTTACATATAGAATGCTTATGTTTTTCATAAAAAACATGTTGTTATTTAAATCCTAAACAATGTTTAGCAGTATTACCGAAAGAGAGTACCTCGTCAAGAGATGACTTGTCTTTCTTCAATTTTGAAAAAGTATCTTCAGCGTTGTTGACTTGCGGTTGCAATTTGTCAAGTTCCTTATCCTTCATGGTCAACAGAGCTTCCATTTTGCGCATCCCATCAAGCAAACTATTGATTACATTTTCATTATTGTGATCTTCCTCAGTCAAAGCTTGAATGGTTTCCTTGATTTTTGAATTTTGCTTTCCTTGATTTAACCATTCCACATACAGTTGTTTGTACGTTTCTTCCAATGATTCACAATCATCGTCAAACTCTAAACATTCATCTCTATCATCAAACATCAAAGATTCATGAAAATTAATGGGTTCATCGTAATCAAAGAGAATATGGTTTTCAGCTGTTGAATCCAATGTTGGATCAACATCTGTCACCGCATTGAATCCGGTATGATGTTCTTCATCTTCATTGTCAGAGAAGGTTGGATTATGAGCGCTCGTCCATTATGCGACCTGATACGTATCTTTAACTGGCACATCTTCTTCATCATCAAGACTAACTCAATATCTTTTTCCATACTTACGAAGAGTATTGACACATTCATTTGCATAATGTCCGCAGTCTTTGCAAGCATGACACCGAACAGAGTCCCTATCAAACTTGTCAAATTTTGCTTTATCAGTAGAATTTCTTCTGTTGATAGGGCGATTAGGCGAAGATGAAGACTCTTTAGCATAAAGGATATTCTTGAATGTTGGACCAACATTCAACTCCCTCTTGTTTTTCAGTAACTTCTTAAACTTTCTAGGCATATCCTCATCATTGTCAGGATCAACCCCAGATTCAACACTTGAAGGTTGAGTGACTAGAGCAAGACTTTTATCTGTATTTTTCTGAACTTCGAGATTAGTCTCGTAGTTCGGCATAATATTCATCAAAGTGTTAAAGTCAAGTGTGGCCATATTGTGAGCTTCCTCAACCGCTGCCACCTTCACAATAAACTTTTTAGTTAGTGACCGAATAGCTTTAGAATTTAAAGCTTTATTTGAAATCGGTTCACCCAAGTTATGGCACTCGCTAGAAATATTTAAAAGCAAGAGAGTAAGCCAGGTGACGATCCATCGATGTACTATAGTACACTCCACTGCAGTCCAATAGGATTTTGCACATTTATACCAAAGCCCATCCTCTCTCTCTTACTCATCGTCTTCTCAATCATATGTTCTAATTCCTCACCCAAAAAATTGCAGAAACCCTAACTAAAATATCTGAGCTCCAAAATCCGAAGGCGTTAATATTATAATAAATAAAAAGGGTAGTAAGCAATTTTAAAAGTTAAAACGCATTTTTTTTGCGTACAAACGCAAAAACGAGTTTTTTTATGAAAAAACTGTAAAAACTCATTTTTGGTATGGGTTTTGGTCTCGGTTGGAGTTGTTTTTCCTTTTTGCGTTGATGAATTGGCATCGGTTGGAGATGCTCTTAGAAGTATGATATAACCATAGTCATGAGGCAACAATTTAAAGACACAGTTGAACAAAATTATTTACTTACCTATCATCATCAAAACATTACACATTATAGGCTACGACGTACGCATCAACGACATCAACTATTAACCAGAAAACGTAAAAAATTGACCCACTACAAAGCATGGATGCTTGTTCGTACAAACATAACAACAAAAGATGAAACTTGTCAAAACATCAACTATCCGCCAAAGAACGACAAAAATTGACCCACCGTAGAGCATGGGATGCTTAAGTCTCTTTTTTTGTACAAACACAACAACAAAAGATGAAACTTGCCATGACTTAGCCGTTTTACTTCCACTTCACGTTTCAGCATTTTGAGAATCGATCGCTTTCATTCTCTTTGATGAAGAATCTGTTTATTTGCAATGGAGACTCTGACCCTGTCGGTAGTCGTGCGATAACACTGCACTGAGGAACTGATTGAGACCTTGATGTGTGTTGATATGTTTTGATATGATAGAATGATTGTACGAATTTTAACGCAGGGTTGATCAATCCAACATCAAATCCCTTCTCATGAGATACACACATATATATATATGATATATATGTATATATATATAGATATATATATATATATGTAAGTGTGTGTAAATAATGAATAGAAATAACACAATACTTATAGCACTAAAACTTGAAATTTAAGTCAACAAATGAGCTTATCTCTAACAATTATTGTAATTAGTTCATTCTTTGAGGACTTCTCATTCAAAGTCAAGCAAGCGAGATTCCATGTTCTGCAAACGTTTTTATCTAGCTCTAGAAGAGTCACTATCCCAAAATATTTGACGCAGAAACATTCAACTATAACGTAATTCCACAAGATTAACTTAAATTCACATAAGCGGCGGGTATTGGCACGGTGTTATGATGACAAGCAGCAAACAATATCAAATAATCAAATCTTGTTTGTAGTTAGTCCTGCAGTTAATGTACCTTTTTTCTGATTGGATTATGTCTTCAACCTTAAATCTAGAAACTTTTGAGCTTCTTTTTCCTCAATTGTGGCCTATATGCTGTCTATTCCATCAGATATATCTGAACCACAACCTATTTACCATATGTGGTGATTGGAATTCTTTATTGCAGTATAAGCATGTGAAATCACATTTGTAGAAGGCACCACAAATTTTTTTCGCATTTTGCGCTTATCATGGCATAGAGTGGTTGCTCTGGATTTGTAATATCTGTTGTAGCTGTTACCCAGAAAGATTTGACCTGGAAATTACAGAAACCAGGATAAATGAACTATTTATCGCATCTTAGTAATATAATTCAATAACTTGTTACCGGATATTGCACGCTTGTTATGTCACCCAACCTTTTAACTTGTGTTGTTATTGGACGATCAATGATTTGCCTTTCTTTTTTGTATAGGCATTGCGAGATAATTGTGTTTTTGCCTGTTGTTGGCCAACCTTCAAGCAAATGCACATGTAGTTTTGTAGAGTGTAACATGATGTTTTAATGTGAAATCGAGAAATGCAAAAAATGTGCTATTTCACGGGAGAAAGATAAAACTTACCCCGTTGTAATTCAGTAGTTTGCGATATTGGAGGGTAATATAGTATGGTGGTGTTACTGGTGCTGCCGACTGAAATTCCTGCATGATAGATGTAATCGATAAATTAGATAATGTAGAGTTCATGTGGATTTTAATTTTTTTTTTTACACCTTTAAATGTGTTAACAGAGAGTCTCATAGCTAAAAGTATTGGGAATACGTGGACATGCTGGACAAGATAAGGTGCTTCTGACTCCAAATATCCTTCCCACAAAGTCAATCGCGTAGGCATCCGTCTTTGCCAATGTATTATAATATGATGTATTAGCTATAAAAATATGTATTGATGATAGAAATATGTAAAATGACTCTTCTTCTTCATTAAAAATTAGAAATTCTTTTAATCTTCGGCCTTCAGATGTTGTGTATGTGTCCAAGACATTAATCTGAACCTAGTATATCTGCATGGAGATTCATAGTCATGTATTAGGTGAATAATGATTATTTGATTGGTATGATTATCATTAATCAATGTAATAACAATATGAATAATATTTAAATAATAAGAATTTACTGATTCGATTAGCGACAACGTCTGTAAATTCGTAGCATCTTCTGAAAGATGATATTTCATACATGTTTTTCAGCGATATCTAACTTTCTTGTGGAGTTTCTTTTACATAAGATCTGTTGATAAGTAGCTCATACTGGGAGTTCACAAGGGGCGACCAAGCTTGATTGAGATCGCGAATTTGACTATGGCCAATGTAATATGTGCGATACAATTGCAATATGTCATTCATTCGGTCAATTTCACGTTCATATATGATGCACTGCATTCTTGTATGATGCAAGAAATAGTAATACAATATATGAGAGACACATCAAATGAATATAATAAACCTATTTACAATAGTAATAAAATATATGAAAAACATAATAAACTAAAATGAATATAATAAAGAAACTTATTTACAAGGATTTAGATATTTACCTCTTCGTCAACAATGACAAGCTTTATATATCAGATGTTTTGTCTTGTCGTACTGTGTATTGCAATCTTTTTAATTACGGTTACTTCGACGTTCCAGAAGGTTTTTCACTGGTAATGCAGAGAGTGGAACACATTGCTTCTGCATCTTCCTGAAAATAAAAATATGGGAGAAGATAAGAGCTATTTACTGTATATGTCAAACTATTTAAAAATAAGAAGACAGCGTAGGTGAGAGCATAAGGATTCTCAATAATACTTACCATATTTATTTATTTATAGCTAAGACTAATATATTTTGTGCCCGTAAAATCTTTTAGATTTATGATGCAACACTTCATCGCAGACGATTTTCTTTGCTCGATTAGTTGGAGGATCTCCAAATAATCATGGACGGAATAAAATCTTCATATTTCGAACTGTTCTAGCTCTTGATAGAGCTAAGTATAATTGTCCATGTGAAAATACAGGTTCCTTTAGATAAATTCTGACGTAATCTAATGTTTGTCCTTGAGATTTGTTAATCGTCATTACAAGGCACAAGCGTACTGAAAATTTGTTTGTGTTTAAAAGGAATTGAAGATACACTATTTATTGGACTTTCTAATGTTATTCGAGGAATGAAACTTACTATTCCGGAAAAAGTACCTTCGGAAATGTGAGCATAAAAAACGTTATATTCGAACCCTTTGCAAAGAAAACGAGTACCGTTGCATAAACCTTCATTTGGGTTGCTTCGAAGTAACATAACGGGAGCATAGTGTTAATTTATGTGGTGGGAGCCCTGACGGTGTTAGAGAATGGAGAAGTTCCTCCTGGTCTGCAAAGTTATATGAACTATTACTTGTATCGTTACTTAAATATATGAATTGTTTTGCACGAAAATCTACGTATTATAATATCATTTATTTCATCCACGAATTCATTTCTTGTGGTTAATATCACTCTTTTGGTAAGGGTTTCTTGATTTATAATATTATCAGTTTCTAGGAACACATCGTCGATTAATATACTCACGGAGGATTCATCGTTCTGGAAACCAATATTAGATATTGGAACTTGTATGTTGTCATTTTCATCTACATCTTCAACGCCGTTTTCAACTCTTAAAAGATAATTTGAAAATTCTATATCCAGAGCTGCTCTCATATTTTTAGGAAGTCTTATTTTTTCGAAATGTTTCCATAACGGAGATGATACGATTGATGCTTTGATGATATCATCTTTGGAACCACTTGGAACAACTGGTAGTGTTTGACGAAAATCTCCACCAAATATAATTATTTTTCCCCCAAAATGGTTATTACAATCGATGACATCTCTTAAGATTTAATCAAATTTCTCAATTGTGTAACTCTTTGCCATAATAACTTCACCTCAAATGATTAGGTTTGCTATTTTCAATAGGTAAGCTAATGTGCTTTGTTTGCTAATATTACAACATTTTTCGCCATTCTCATCAAATGGAATTTTAAATCTTGAATGTGATGTTCGGCCTCCTGGAAGAAGTATGGCTGAAACTCCTGAAGTTGTTGTTGTGAGGGCTGTATGTTTTTTTTATCTTACTGTCGCTAATAAAGATCTATATAAAAATGTTTTCCCAGTTCCAGCGGGGCCATCATGAAGAACGTTTTTTATATTTTATGATCGACGCAAACGATATTTCATCGTAAGCTTTTTTCTTTCTCCCCATTAAGTTTAGTGAATGATAAAATATCTTCGTCGGGGTTACAGTATTTTCTTCTGCTTCTAATTCTCTACTTAGGCTACTTCTTAGGTTGATCATACTTAAGTTATGTTAACTATAAAAGGAAAATCTTCAAGCTTTTTTTCCATATAACAAAGATGATATGTGATAATATCTATAACTTTACATTGGATTTCTGTTTTAGTTAGCATGTTGTTAGTTGTAATATCTTCAGATAAATGGCTTTCGAATTTAGTCCATAGTTAGTAGGGTCATTTGGAGAACAATATACAAGGATTGTAGCAAATAATTGCCTTAAGGCAGCTGACATTAGATAATGCGTACTTTCACGTAGATATTGGTCAATTGTATTGTCATTTTCTAACAAACCCAATGCATGAGTTGCTTCTCTAAAAGTTAAGAATAATTTTCCTTATACTATTTTTAGACTTTGAAAGGACGTCGGCCTTCTTGTATGCAACAATAGTAGCCGTAAATAAAATCTTTCTCCATCACTTGGATGACATGTTAAAAGACGCCCAACTAATTCGTGGTTTTCTCGACGTTTCCATTTGTTTACACTTCGTGCCCAAGTAAAATATTCGGGGAACTCCGCATACAAACAATTTTTTGATGTGTCGTAATCGTCATGTGCATTCATATAGAGAATTCCGTTAACATTGTTCTTTTTATTTTAGGGTTGAAAGCCAATGTTTGCAATAATTGATTTGGTGAAAATGATATTAGTTGTTCGTTTTCCAAGTTAATAGGTAAAGATATTACGACCGGCTGTATATGGTTAAGATTGAAGCTGAAAATTCGCCAAATTGCCTCAGGTGGAGAAATCCACCTTACACTCTGGAAATTTTTTATTTCATCTACAGATTTTTGGGCTCATTCGAGTCTAAGGAGTATAAATTTTTTTCAGGACCTTTATAAATATATTTATAGACATATTTTATCGTCTGAATGGTTGAGCATATTTCAACATTGATATGACAATTACATTTTGATAATAGATATGGGTTATATGGGACAATCCATTTATTGTCTAGACGTGAACCTCTTACGTTAACCTAACGACCATTATTTTGACGATGATACACGGGATATTCATTTTCTGGGCATGTCGTTGTTTCAGAGAACCTTTTCTGATACCTTAATTTTCTTATTATTTTTCATGCAACAGCATGAGGGATCGAGAACACCATGGTCCATGTACCATGTGTTTTTTTAGAAGCTGAAATAAATATGGGCTATCATTCGGATATGGTATTTCAGCGCATACTATTCGATCATATGCCGCATGAGAATATATTTTTATGGCGGGTCTAATATGATTAAAAAATGAACGTGTGGTAGTCGTCTCTTTTGGAACCCCACTACATACGTATACGCGGGTACGTAGCCAAATATGTTTTTTTTAGTAATTCATGTTTTATATCTCAAGTTTTGCGCGAAATATTCTGGATAATATCTGGCCTATCTTGAACTTCGTCAGACGGTATACATAAAGCTTTTTCAATTAGGATTTGTCGTCATTGTTAGAAAATATCTGATTTACCGAATCTCTGCACTAAAGTTAGCACATCGAAATATCGTTTCTGCATATCTCTAGGGCCACCAATAAATGAGGTTGGTAATAGGGCTGAGCAAAAATTTCCGGAATCCGGAATTCGATCCGGATCAGGTTTATAAAATCCGAAAAACCGGATATCGAATATCCGGTTGTTAAAACCGGATCGAATATCCGAATCCGAATATTTTAACATAAACCAGATCGGATACGGATATGCTCGGTACTAAAATCCGGATATCTGGTATCCGGTTTATTATTTAAAATTAATAAATTAATTAAATAATATCCCAAAAACAAAGAATAATTAGGCCCAAAAAGAGAAAAAAGAAAGAAAACTAGCCCAATATTCTAATTTGACCCAAATAAAATATATCGGAATGAATTTATATCATTCGTGAAATAAATTGAGAGTTGAAAACAAAATCGAATACTTTACAATAATTTTTTTTTAAAAAAAATTTAATCAAAATAAAAAACCGGATTTTCGGAAATTCGAATTTTCGGATATCAGGATTTTCGGATATCCGATTAAAACCGGATCGGATATGGTTATAGGTTTTCGATATCCGCAAACCGGATATTCGGATTCCCTAGTTGGTAATATTACACGCTAACCAATTTCTGTGCCTTTTTTATATCCTTGAGAAATACTATCTACTTAAACCTTGGTAAAATTCTCTTCACAGACAACTCTGCATTTTCTCAATTTTATAGAAATATAATCTAGACGTCTCAATTTTTACATACATATCAACAACACATTGTTGGAGGAGTCTTCATGTGTGTAATAAATACGAGTGATCATTTTCTCTTTTCTGTAATTTATAGCAATAGAATTCACGGCATGACACATTCATACTTCAGCGCGTTCGGGTTCCTGAACATGTATTAATCTTTTTTAATTAGTCTATAGGTCTATAAATTACGAAAAAAAATTCATAATAGTACTAACCTTCAGATTCAACCAACAAGTAGTCGTCCGCACGTAAGTTGTTATATCAAAATTGATATTTTTTGTCTGGCGGAAGATAATTTCTATTATGAATGTCTGTATTTATTCTTGAAATATTACGATGTCGTCTGGATTCTCCATTAGAAAATATTAGAGCGTATTGTAAAAAATCATAAAAATCGTAATAATATTTGATAATTTGATGCTGATTATTTATAGAATAAACTTGAATGTGTCGAGTAAGACAATTGTTCTGATTTTCTGATTCTAACAATATTCCTGCAAACTGTGACTCAATTGGCTTATTGAAAACACGCTGATCAATCAAGAGATCCATATGTAACACAATTTATACAAATTTAGATTTTCTACATTAAGTTCCGGAAGAAATTTGCATATGGATTCATTTCATAACATTACTAAATGATTCCATAGCTTCCTTTTTAAAGCTTGAGTTAGTGGATAAGCGATTTAATATTTCGTTGTTGGTGTCTAAAAAGTATAACTGAAGGTGTTGTAAATTGTCGTTGTCACTTGGCAGTAATTGATTATGAAATGATATAATTGTCCGTGTACTCGGAATATGTATATACCGTGATTTCGTTTTGCTAATGTTTTATCATAGTGCACTTCCATTGCAGTAAACGTGAACATGTTATTCTAGAAATGTATAAAATCACATATATGTTTGCATAACTATGTATCTCCCAAGTGTAAACTCACTAATTCAAACGTCACTTGTCGTGATGAACAACAAAATGATGGTGGTTCTAAATATACCCGAATTGCACCACAGTACGAGCATTTACTTGTAGGAGGTAAGAGATTAGGTTCATTTAGAAGTATATAATGTTGATCATTATTTACTAATTTTATTCTCTTAGTTGGTAAAAGATTTCTTTTCTGTATCCTTTCTTCAACGCTTACATGTTTTGTTTTTCGTGGACGTAAAAAAGTCTCCGTTGTTTATACTAAATTGGTAATCATAAATTATAGGCTAAAAATCATAAAACACCCCCGTGGTTTTGAACTCATCACAAAAAAACCTATGGTTTTAAAATAACATAAAACTCCCTCGTGATTTAGTTAACTTTTCACATTCTTCCCATTTTCGGGGCTACGGTGATATGTTTTCAAAACCATAAGGAGTATGTTGATATGTTTTCTAAACCATAACGGAGTGTCGCAACGTTTACAAACCACAAGGTAGTAATTTGATTTTCAGTATAACCACATGGAGGGACAGATGAGTTTACCGTAAATTATATGATCTACATGTAAGTCAATATTCAAACTACATAATGTAGACATGAATAATTACTCAACCACGTACCTTATGTAATTTGAATACAGCTTCAGATGCAGTAGTAAGTTGATACCTAAAACAAAGAAAAATAATCCCAATAAATACAACTTTAATTTTAATTTTCTTTGGTACATGTTTATATCAAGTCTGCATACGAAATAATCATATTCAAATAAAAGGTTGAAGTTAAAGGACTTTCAGAAAGTTTATAATGGCCCTTGTGCAAAAGATCGCAATAAGCAGTTAAAAATCACCCAAATTGATTTTCATAGGATTGTTGCATAGTTCAAGCAAATTGTACGTGGTTCCCTAAATCACCCCAGCCATATAACATAAAGCTTACATTTGAAAACCACGCATCTAAACAATTAGGTGATAAAAACATCTACATGAATCATCGAACGAACGACTATGTTTAACGGGATATCATTTCCCCATCCGTCTTATCAAGCTTGAGTCATAAGTTTTTTGTGAAATTTATTCTGCAATACCGAGAATTAGATATAACACATAAAAGTACTACGTAACTATCTAATAAATGCCAACATATATATATATATATATATATAAATACAATTGAACACCCTGCTGGAATAACGAAAAGAAGAAAAAAATACAAACCCAGAAACAGCACAAGATCGAATGGCCGACATGATCATATAATGGAAGCTAAATCTCCATGAAGCTCATAAAAGTTAATAAAACCACACGATACATTAAAAGAACGCCAAAAAATCTCTAGCGAAAAACATAAAAAATAAAAAAATCAATCTAATACTAAAGGATATAGACTTATGCGGCATCTACAGTAAATTAAAGACATCACATAAAGGCAAAGTACAATGATTTATCTTCTGATGGGTAAATCGTTTCGGACAAGGAGGCTTGGACTGGGGCAAAAAGAAACATTGAAAGGAAACAAAAAAATGTTTATGAAGCAAAAAAAGCTTACTAAAATGTGAAAGTGATGTGTCAGACACCTATTTGACCCCAGCTCACAAAGAGATGAGGAAAGAAAATTACAGAGTCGAGCGAATATGTTGTATTATCCGTGAAAAAAATGGAAAACAATAGGTATAGGCAACATACCGAGATTCGGATAATGACTTCCACGTGTGTAATTCGTTTCGGATGCACATGCTTCAACGACTAATGGAGTAAAACAGAGTCAGTGTTGGTGTTGGGGAATAGGGGGAAATGTAAATAAAAGAAGTGTTTATGAAACAAAAAAAAAAGGAAAAGATGGAGAGAATGCAAAAATAACGTGCCAGTCTCATTTTACCCCGTATGCACACAATTGAAACAAGGATAAGCTATGAACATCGACGTTAGTAAAGACAGAAATTGGATAGACTTTACAAATTATAACATAGTAATCAGTTACAGGTTAATAATGCACTAATACTAATAACATATTAAAAATTCAATTAATGAGGGAGTTGACCAGTTACTTGTTTGTTTAAAGATATATTATTCAATTGATTGATTATATATATATGTGTGTGTGCGTGCGTGTGTGTGTGATTTTATTATTTTGATAGATCTGTGTTAAAAAACAAAATCAAGTATAAAACTTCTATTAAAACAGCTGCAAACGAGTTTTGTTCAGATCAAAGAAAAAACAGTAAACCATTCGAGTAAAAAATACAATGGCCCAAGTATAACTATACAATATATGTATAAAGCAGCTTGAATTTACTGTTAAGACTAACAATACACACAAGAACCCAAGAAAAATATTTATTTAAGGTTTTTTGTAGTTCTTAGAAGATGAGAACTGAGAACTGCGTCGTCTAATGCAACATCAGAGAGAATTGATCGGCTAGGGTTCGACTCTTCATATCATATTCTATGTTGAACCCTCTAAACATGGGCCTTAATACTTGAAACTGGACCTCGTAAGTTATTTGGCCGATCAATTCTTTTAACAATCTGCTTTATATATACATATATAGTATCAAACACAAGACTACTAAGATACAAAATTAATAACCCACCAAAGAGAAATTAGACCCTCGAAAGAATTCACTAGGAATATTCTTCGAAGTTTGATTAAGGACGAGGATGCAAGTTACTACAACCACCACGAAGAGCATAGTCGTTCTTAAGACACGGTAATTAGAGACGAAACCACGGAGCCGTGGCTTGTTCTCACTAGTCGTGTCGTGGCGGTCACCGAACTCGAGAAACCGATCTTCTTCTTCATTAGGGTTTGAACTTGTGCTAATGTTCATGGTTTTCCTAATTTGCTTTGGATTGCTTTGAATTTTGATGAAATATACTGGTGATTTATTGAGGCAAGGTCAACCTTGTGGGGAAGTTAATTATTTATTATGGGTAATTAAAAAGACCTATGCAATAGGTTGTCCCTAATTTGGTTGACATTAATCTTGCACTAAGGATTTATATATACTTTTTAAAAATTGTTATTACGATGAATGTGTACTAAGATTACAATATTTAACTATGAATGTAATGAATTACTTGTACGTTTCTAGTGCATATCCCACACATAGCCTTTTCATCCGTATTCTTGAACTAGTTTTATGCAATAAATTATAAAGCGTCCGGCTATTATGTCATATCTCAACTATACTCGCGCTCTCTCTTTTAGTTATTCTTTTTCAAACCTTATTCCCTTTTTTTTTTCCTTTTTAGTGTTTCATTCTCGCTGTCCCTCGAGCCGTTTTAGTCCCCTGCAAAGTTAGTCATTAATAAGTCTTTCGTTTGAAAAAGAAAAAATGACAGAGAAAAATATGACGATGGTAAATATTCTTGACCTGTGGCCTCTGTAACCCAAAAATAAAACATTATTTTATGCAATTTAAATAAATATAATGAGGAATACTGCAAAATTCATTCCGTTTACCTTTTATTATTCTTACTATTAAATATTTTCACGATATTAATTTGATATCTCAAATTTCACTTCATAATATATGAAGTCAAAAATACGCCTTAGAGGGGGTGAATTAGGCTTATAAAAATTTAGCTTCTTCTCTTTCAATCGCTTTGGATGTGATATCCTAGAAACGTTTCTTTGCTAAGTTAATACTTTTCAAAGAATGTTTTGTCGGTTATCTCCTAGTTGCGTCGGATGTGTATCAAATATATCTCACGAAAAATATAAAGAACTAAAAGTAACGTGAGACATGATTTTTATAGAGGTTATATCCCCAATTGGGGTTTAGTCCTGTCCCTGAGGTTTGTTCCTCAAGAGTTAATCAATCACTATAATGTTATCTTAGTCGGTTACAAAACTAATTGATTATGCCTAATACACAACCCGAAACAAGTCGAACACTAGACACACTAGGTTACCGCACACCGAGTTTTGCTCCAGGGAATCTCCAATTCCCGACTGGAAACAGCTCGCTATCGAAGGGCCCCCGGAACACAGTCCTTCCCTTCACGTGCGCGTAAGCGTCGACCTTGCCTCCTTCGTGTACCTCACGTCCGAAGACAGCACGTCCGAAGATAGAATATATGGTGGAAGGATATGGAATCACTCGGCCAGTGATGGAATTTGCAAGTGTAAACTCAGACTGCAGAAAGATATCGCAAGTGTAGGTGCAGTCGACAGAAGGTTATCACTAATGGCCGCTCAACAACAGAAGGTTTTAGCAAGTATAAGCTCAATCTCTAAAACTCGTCTCTTCTGCTTTTTCTCACTTCTTAGCTCGACATTCTAAGTGTTGTATTATATATATAGACCCTTTAAACGAACATTTACATGGAAAGTCAATCACGAGATAATATCCCAAATAAGCACATAATCCATGTAATTATCGAGCAATTAATATGCCAATCAAATCATGCCATTCATATAATATCACAACGGTCACAAGCTCATATCAACATGATTTTATTCCATTTAAAAACACATCTTCGAAATCAAGGCATATAATTCCATTCGGGATGATATTTTCCATAACGGTACTTACCATATGTAATATCCAGCTAGCATCATATAAATTCAATCAATCAGAATCTTTTCCTTTTATGGTTTCTTAATTTCAGCAATAAGAACCCTAATTGATTTTTCCATATTAGATCAAGTAGAATGCATGCATGGATTATCGATATGATTTCTTCCCAGAATAGATAAGTTCTAACGGATATTGCACATTCCATGTTTAGACAACATACTTTCCATATATACCTCAGCATGATATCACACACGATTTACCAAAAATAGCACAGTGTATCTGTAATCAGATATTCCCTAGCATGTGAGACATCTATAATATGTGATCACATAGTTTTGCCAGTTAAGCACATAATCACATGCAAAGTCGGATATTATCATATACTTAGACATTTTAATATTTCAGAATCGAATTGCTCAAGTTATGGCCATAATTACAAGGATCATCAAAACTCTTCAAAGCATATAGACCAAAAAGGTCAACATTCTCCCCCTTTTTTATGATGACATGTAATTAATGCATCACAGAAGCATGTAAGCATATTCGATCATGCAATTCCTAACGCATATGTCTAAGTACCTCATGAACCAATCAGAGCATATTATTTTTCAGTATCTCAAAAATAAAGTATATATGCTCCACATGCCTAAATGCAGATATTTCATATAACATGCAAGGATATATCATAGATGGAAATTATTCCCCCTATCTAAGTGCACATATCACATGTAACATGCATAGATATATCATAGATGGAATTTACTCCCCCTGTCTAAGTGCAGATATCACATGTAACATGCATAGATATATCATAGATGGAATTTACTCCCCCTGTCTAAGTGCATATATCACATGTAACATGCCTAGATATCATAGATGGAAATTATTCCCCCTGTCTAAGTGCAGATATCACATGTAACATGCATAGATATATCATAGATGGAATTTACTCCCCCTATCTAAGTGCAGATATCACATGTAACATGCATAGATATATCATAAATTGAATTTACTCCCCTTTTCTAAGTGCAGATATCACATGTAACATTCCTAGATATATCATAGATGAGTTTCGAAATTACCAGTTCGTGTGCTCCCCTGCCTATGTGTGCATTTTTCAATCATGATTCAGGCAACAAATACTTATCAGAATATAACATATGCAATTAGTAAGCACGAATAAGTATCATAATAGGGCAATCCATACGATATATCATCAATCATGATTCAGACAGCAGATACTTATCAGAATATAACATAGGCAATTTGTAAGCACAAATAAGTATCATAATAGGGCAAACCATACGATATATCATCAAAATAAAAATGGATTTCAACGTACCAATCCAATAGACGACCATTCGACTCCACGCACGACTCGTCATTAATTACCTTCCCAATAGACGACTATTCGACACCACGCACGACTCCTCATTAATTACCTTACTCTCCCCGTTCAACATCAAAAAGAGGGATGCCAAGAATTTTAAGGCTGCAAATAGAAGCTTAGTGCGAAAATAGTTGAAAACTTAGAGATGGAACTATGGATGGAATATCATGGCAGAAAACGTTCTAATGGTTCGAATCACTATCAGCATTTCATATGGAATTCCCTTGTCGGAGCAATCAGAAGCTTGGTTATATCAACTCGCCAGCATAGGTTCCCTTCACATCTGCTTCAGCGTTCTTCTTACAAGCAATTTAGAGCTATGGAGTTTCTGAAATTTAAGGCTAAATAAAGTGAGGAACGAAGTGATCACCTAGGAAATAGTGGAATGCGTCTTGAACGGTTCCAAGAGAAGTTGAATAAAAAAAATGAACCACCAATAACTCAGAAGTTTTAAGGAATAGAAAGAAATCTTCGAGATACTACTTTCCCAAAGAGTTTAGATGCCAAAGAATAATCAACTCAGAGATTTCTACTGAAAAAGATCAATAAGACATGGAAATTAACCGTCAATCAAGGAATCAGAGATCTCATAATGATTTGATGTGTGATCTCTTTAAATAAGGAAAGGTTATTAAAGGCTGATTTTAGATAAAAATCGGAAAGATATTATTTTCCTAAAATAATTCTAAGGGCTGAAATAAGAATAATATCTTAGGAATAATTCTAAAAACTGAAATTAATGTGAATTTTTATCAAAAACAGTTCTAGACTTGGAATCTTAGAACTTTTAGAATAACTGGCAGAAATTTTGGCAAGTTATCTAACCTTATTTAGCTCGGTGATTCCCAGTCGATCACGGATATCGCAGAATCTGGTCTCGATTAAGGGCTTCGTGAAGATATCAGCAAGCTTATCATTTGTTTCTACGAATTCCACGCTGATATTCCCTTTCTGAGCATGATCTCGTATAAAGTGGTGTTTAACCTCTATATGCTTAGTACGCAATGATGCACTGGATTCTTAGTAATAGTTATAGCGCTAGTACTATCGCAAAGAATAGGAATTTTGTCATAACTTAACCCAAAATCACTAAGGGTTTGTTTCATCCAAAGAACTTGTTGACAACAATTTCCTAAAGCCATATATTCAGCTTCGGTTGTGGAAAAGGCGACAACATTTTGCTTTCTACTAGACCAAGTTACTAAGGAATTCCCAAGTAACTGACATGTACCACTGGTACTTTTCTAATCTTCCCTACAGCCAGCATAGTTGCCCAATAACGGGAATTCATTGGTATTGGAATACCAAAGACCAAAATTAACAGTGCCTTTTATATATCTAAGTATTCTCTTGACTGCTGTAAAGTGAGATTCCTTAGGATTCGATTGATATCTCGAGCACATGCCAACAACAAACATGATATCAGGTCTACTTGCAGTAATAAAGAAGACTTTCGATCATACCTCGATATTGAGTTTGATCAACCTGAGTACCTGATTCATCGCTATCGATTTTGGTGGTCTGATGCATGGGAGTGGAAAGCACATTTGAATCACTCATTCCAAATTTGACTAGCAATTCTTTGTTGTACTTCGTCTGAGATATGAAGGTTCCCGAGTCAAGTTGCTTTATTTGCAACCCAATGAAGTAGTTCAGCTCACCCATTAGACTCATTTCGAATTCCTTCTGCATGGACTTAGAACATTCCTCACAAAGAAGGTTGTTAGTACTTCCAAATAGTATATCATCAACGTAAATTTGTACTACAGCATGTTATCACATTTATACTTAATAAATAGGGTGTTATAAATAGTTCCAGTAGTAAATCCAATGTCTATCAAGAATTTACTCAATCTTTCATACTATGCCCTAGGAGCTTGCTTTAAACCTTATAATGCTTTATTTAGTTTGAAAACATGAATTGAAAATCCTTCTTTTATGAAACCGGGAGGTTGTTCGACGTAAACTTCCTCATTTGTAAAACCATTTAAGAAGGCACTTTTTACGGCCATTTGAAAAAGTTTAAATCTTTTAAAACGTGCATATGCAAGTAAAACACGTATAGATTCTAATCTAGCTACGGGAGCAAAAGAATCTTCGAAATCTATACATTCCTCTTGGGAATAACCTTTTGCAACTAACCTCGCTTTATTTCTTGTCACTTTACCGTTTTCATCGAGTTTGCTGCGAAACACCCATTTTGTTCCTATAATGGATTTTCGTCCGGCCTTTCTACAAGCGTCCATACTTGACTCTTTTCGAATTGTGATAATTCGTCCTCCATAGCTGTAATCCATGATTTGTCATCTAATGCTTCATGGATGGTCCTTGGTTCTACCATTGAGAGCAACACATCATGAGATTCCTCTGTATCTTGATTTCGTGTAGCTGCCCGTGTTTTGATTCGAGAGGTGATATTCCCTATTACTTGATCTGTTGGATGACTGGAAGCATGCTTGAACTTTCTGCGATGCTGTTCATCTGAAGCCTCTGGTTCCAGCATATCAGTGTTTTCGTCTTTTGGAATATCCTCCTTCGTTTCTTCAGGAACCTGTATCTCTGCAATAGGAAAATCTATACCTTCCTCATTAGTAGCATCTGCGGTAGGAATCTCATCAAAGGTTACATGTATTGACTCTGGAACAGTCATCTTCCTCTTATTATAGACACGATAAGCTTTGGAATAAATATTATAACCAAGGAATATCCCTTCATCTACCTTAGAGTCAAATTTTCCTCTTTTATCTCTATCATTTAAAATAAAACACTTACAACCAAACACATGAAAATATCCTATATTTGGAGTTCTACCGTTCCAAAGTTCATAGGAGGTTTTCTTCAATAATGATCTAAGGAAAACACGATTAGACACGTAGCAGGCTGTACTAACAGCTTCCGCCTCGAACTGTTTAGGAATATCATACTCATGTAGCATTGATCTAGCCATCTCCTGTAACACTATTTTTTTCGCTCAACTACACCATTCTGTTGGGGTGTTATAGGAGCAGAGAAGTTATGACTATACCCATACTGACCACAGAAAGATGCAAATGATTTACTATCAAATTCTAAGCCGTTATCATTGCGTATCTTGCATACGTTCATTTTTTTTCTCATTTTCAAGTCTCTTTACTAGTAGTGCAAAGTTATCTATTGCTTCACTCTTATGCGCAAGAAATATCACCCTGGTATATCTAGAATAGTCATCTACAATAACAAAAGCATATCTTTTACCTCGTAGAGACATTGTCTGAATTGGACCAAAAAGGTCGAGGTGAAGTAGTTCCAGAGGTCGGGAAGTAGATATTACATTATTTACCTTAAAGGACGTCTTAGTCTGCTTACCCATTTGGCATGCTTTGCATGTTTTGTCCTTGGTGAATTTCATGTCAGGAACACCTCTTATCAGTTCTTTGCTGGTTATATGAGATATCAGCTCCATATTGGCGTGTACCAAGCGTCTATGCCATAACCATGTGATATCCTGTGTAACTGCTAGGCACTTGACATTTTGGTTAGTGATATCATTAAGAGTTATGCAGTAAAAAATACCATACTTATATCCACTAAATATAATTTCATTATCCTTTTTAGCTATGCATTTATCATTTTCAAAAGTTACGATATAACCTTTATCGCACAACTGACTTATGTTTACTAAATTATGTTCTAAATCTTTAACTAGTCATACGTCGTCTATAGTAGTATGTAAATTGTTACCGACATTACCAAAATGATCCTAGCTTTGGTGTTGTCAGCATATGATACGTATCCTCCGTCATATGCTTTCAATGACACGAATTTACTGATATCACCTGTCATATGGTGGGAACACCCGCTATCAAGGTACTACCTATTTTTCTTGCTGGAACTTCTTCGTTGTACCTGCAAGAATGAGTTCTTTTCTGAGGTACCCAATGTTGGTTGGGTCCTAACATGTTAGTAGCAAAGTAACTCATGTTGACATGTGATATATCATGTATCGCAGAATGTGATTTCATGAACTTAGGTAGACCAACTTTACGAACATGGTTATCAGGGAATTTCTTTGGCCTCCAGACATATTTCGATTTATCGGCTCTTTTCAGAAAACAGTTGTCTGAATAATGACCATGACGACCACATGAAAAGCATTTTGGTTTTCGTACAACTGGTGCAACATGTTCTTCTACCATGAAATATCATATCCTGATTTTGTAGTATTTCTAGGTATATTCGATAACATATCTAGGTTTTGCTTCCCTTCGAGAAGTCTATCAATGGTACGCTCTTTTTCTTCTAAGGACTGTCTAAGTACAGTGATATCTCTAGATATATCGTTGTTTGTCTTTTCAAGTTCTTTGCAATCACATTGAACTTTTTCTTTCTTAGAAGAATATATCTCTGCTTTCAAGCGTGAGATTTTTAGATCAGCATGATGTTTCTCTCTCGCTAAGTCATCTCGCTGTTTAGTCAACTTTTTGTTAGCGACTTGAGCGATTTGATCTTTCATGAGCATTTTGAATTATTTCACATAGCTCTTCCTTACTTTCATCTACTTCAAAAACTGAGGAGGCGTTATCAGGAGATTCTTCCATACTCGCATATAACTCATTAAGAAAATTAATTTTCTTAATAGTAGATGAAGATGATACATGGTCATCATTAGCCACGTATGCAAGGTTTTCTTCCTCCGTTTGTTCATTCTCGGAATCTTCCCAGTTTGTCACCATGGCCTTCTGCTTCTTCGTCTTTTTTATCATCGCTTGGTAATGGACAGTTTGAAGCAAAGTGGCCTGGCTTATTACACCTGAAGCATTTCTGGACATTATTCCCTGACGAGGATATTCCTTTGTTCTTCTGCTGGAATTTAGAGTTCCCTTTTGAATCTTCTTCTTTGTCGGAACTTCTCAAATCTTTTGGTCAGCATGGCTAATTGCTTCATCATATCCTCTTCTTCTTTGATGTTTTCATTGGAATCACTTTCTTGATCAGCACTAAAAGCAATTATTTGTTGATTCCTAGCTTGTGGCTTTTCTCTTATGGATAGTTGAGTCATCTCATATGAAGTGAGAGATCCGATTAGTTCGGAGACAGATAGCGCGTCTAAATCCTTGCCTTCATAGATAGTGGTAACTTTGGGATTTCATTCTCTCGGAAGTGATCTCAAGATTCTTCGAACCTTCTCGTTGTCGGGAATGATCTTGCCAAGAGAGAACAACTGATTGATGATGGTCATGAATCTTGCATACATTTGACTTATAGTTTCATCAACTTCCATAGTGAATAACTCGTATTGATGAGTTAGGAGCGCTATTCTTTCTTGTACAACTCGAGTGGTTCCTTCATGAGTAACTTGCACCATCTCCCACATGTCTTTAGCGGATATACATGAACTTACGCGATTGTATTCTTCCCTCGTTAGTGCACGAGCTATCATATTTTTCGCCTTAGCGTTTAATGAAATTCCACGCTTATTTGCTACGTCGTATTCCGTAGCTTTCCTTGAAGTTCCATCCTTGTTTACAGGAATATATGGCCCGGTCGTAATGATATCCCATAGATCATAGTCAACCGCCAGAAGAAATTCCTTCATGCGATTCTTCCATATAGCGTAGTTCATTCCATCGAAGAGTGGTTGCCTAGAATGAGATTGTCCCTCTGCAAATCCATCAAAACTCGAAGAAGCCATTAGACCTTTTACTCAGGTGTGTTAGGCTTGTCGTTTGAGTAACCTGGATCTGATACCAAATGAAGTAAAAAATACGCCTAAGAAGGGGAGTGAATTAGACTTATAAAAATTTAGCTTCTCTTTCAATCGCTTTGGATGTGATATCCTAGAAACGTTTCTTTGCTAAGTTAATACTTTTCAAAGAATGTTTTGTCGGTTATCTCCTAGTTGCGTCGGATGTGTATCAGATATATCTCACGAAAAATATAAAGAACTGAAAGTAACGTGAGACAGGATTTTTATAGAGGTTATATCCCCAATCGGGGTTTAGTCCTCTCCTTGAGGTTTGTTCCTCAAGAGTTAATCAATCACTATAATGTTACCTTAGTCGATTACAAAACTGATTGATTATGCCCAATACACAAACTGAAACAAGTCAAACACTAGACACACTAGGTTACCGCACGCCGAGTTTCGCTCCAGGGAATCTATGATTCCCGACTGGAAACAGCTCGAAAGCGAAGGGCCCCCGGAACACAGTCATTCCCTTCACGTGCGCGTAAGCATCAACCTTCCTCCTTCGTGTACCTCACGGTTGAAGACAGCACGTCCGAAGATAGAATATATGGTGGAGGGATATGGAATCACTCGGCCAGTGATGGAATTTGCAGGTGTAAACTCAGACTGCAGAAATATATCGCAAGTGTAGGTGCAGTCGGGAGAAGGTTATCACTAATGGTCCCTCAACAGCAAAAGGTTTTCGCAAGTATAAGCTCAATCTCTAAAACTCGTCTCTTCTTCTTTTTCTCACTTCTTAGCTCGACATTCTAAGTGTTGTGCTGTATATATAGACCCTTTAAATGAACACTTACATGGAAAGTCAATCACGAGATAATATCCCAAATAAGCACATAATCCATGTAATTATCGAGCAATTAATATGCCAATCAAATCATGCCATTCATACAATATCGCAACGGTTACAAGCTCATAATAACATGATTTTATTCCATTTAAAAACACATCTTTGAAATCAAGGCATATAATTCCATTCAGGATGATATTTTCCATAACGGCACTTACCATATGTGATATCCAACTAGCATCATATAAAGTCAATCAATCAGAATCTTTTCCTTTTATGGTTTCTTAATTTCAGCAATAAGAACCCTAATTGATTTTTCCATATTAGATCAAGTAGAATGCATGCATGGATTATCGATATGATTTCTTCCCAGAATAGATAAGTTCTAACGGATATTGCACATTACATGTTTAGACAGCATACTTTCCATATATACCTCAGCATGATATCACACACGATTTACCATAAATAGCACATTGTATCTGTAATCAGATATTCCCTAGCATGTGAGACATCTATAACATGTGATCACATAGTTTTTTCATTACGCACATAATCACATGCAGGGTCGAATATTATCATATACTTAGAAATTTTAATATTTCAGAATCGAATTGCTCAAGTTATGGCCCTAATTACATAGATCATCAAAACTCTTCAAAGCATATAGACCAAAAAGGTCAACAATATAAAAGGCATAATTATAATATTAGGTCACTAAGTATACAGGCATTTTTGGGTCACTTTGTTTGATAATTGCAAAAGTAGATCATTAACTTTGTATGTCAAAATAATTTTGGGTCATGTTTTCAATCTTAGGTCACTAAGTATATATTTTTCGATTTTGATTCACTAAGTGTACATGTTTCAATTTTTTGTCACTATGTTTACAAAGTTAGTTACCAAATGAGTGACCCAAAATTGAAAAATGTATACTTAGTGACCCAAAATCGAAAAATATATAGTTAGTGATCTAAAATTGAAAACTTGACCCAAAATTATTTTGACAAAGTTAGTGATCTAGTTTTGTAATTATCAAATATAGTGGCCCAAAAATAAAAACATATATACTTAGTGACTTAATCTTATAATTTTTTATACTATAAAAATAGCTCCAAGTCAATAATTATCTTTCAATGGGCCTTCAATTGGGAATTTTACATTTTTGGTCCTCGATGTTTGGTCTGTGTGCGTTATCGGTCCGCCATTTTCTCAAGTTACAGTTTTAGTCCCCAATATTACTGATTTTGGGCATTTTTGGTCCCCCGGTTAACTTAACCGTATGTTTGAAGGGAATTTAACACGTTACACGCACTTAATTCAATTTTAATCGACTTAAATGCTCAGAAATCATCTTCTTCAACATGTAATGAATGATTTGAGGGAGAGTTAGAGCATAAATTCGAACTAACGATTCAATTATAACAATGAGATGTTTTGAGCGTTAAAGTCGGCGTGATCACATTTTTTGGATTGTAATATGAAAATGGAATGTTTTAAGTTTGAAAGAGTGAAATTAGGTGCGTGTAACGTGTTAAATTCCTTCCAAACATACGATTAAGTTAACCATGTGACCAAAAACGCCCAAAATCGATAAAATTTTGAATTAAAACTGTAAATCGGAAAAATGAAGTACCAAAAACGGCCATAGGTGAAATATCGGGGAGCTAAAATGTAAAAATCCCGCCTTCAATTTGCAAGTAAAACACAGTGCAACATTTTTAACGGGCCCAATTCAGCCCATATAGTTGTAAGCCAAGTGCCTGCCCACGCGTGGAATGGAAGTTATCAAAATATAAGCAAAACTTAATGAAAAATAGGAATTCACGTGGTTCGGATTCAAAACGAATCCTACATCCACGGGAAAGAGAAATCCTTTATTGATTTTTCAGAGAGTGTTCTATAGATGAAAAGAGAGAGAGTATCCTTGAGGAGAGCGATAACAGAGATATCACGCTCAGAGGATAAAACGCATATATATACTAACTTAATAAAAATTATTCCAATGACTTAAGAGAAAACGCCGTTGCCAACTGCAACTTATCAAACAAGCATCTCTCTGTCAAAATCCTTCACGTTTCCTTCAGCAGCTCATGATCAAGGCTCACAACAACTCTTTGGAATTGTGATTCTCTGTCTGATACTTCATTTGATTTCAACATCCCCCTACATGCAGCCCAATCTGCATCAGAAAACCCCTTAAGGCTAAGATCATGAACTGAGCTGTCGAAAAATCCTTGTCTTGGCGCAGCCTTCACGTATAGCAGCAGATGATGAGCTGCTATCATGTGCTCTACCCTTGGTGCTTAAATAAATTGACTGAGTTTATGAACTGTGTATGCAATATCATGTCTTGTTAAGGTTAAATAAAGTAGTCGACCAACTAATCTTCGGTACTTAAAAGGGTCTGACAAAAGATCTCCATCTCCTTTTGTAATATTATCATTTGGCCTTATTGGTGTTGATAAAGGCTTAGCCGCCAAATATCCAGTATCCTCAAGTAGCTGCAATGCATATTGCCTCTAAGTAATAAAAATTCCAGACTCGTTCCTAGCAACCTCAACTCCAAGAATGTACTTGAGCTCCCCCAAATCTTTAACCTTAAAACAAGTATTTAGGAAGACTTTTACTCCATGTATTGCTTCCAACGAAGGTCCAACAATTACTATATCATCTACATACACTAGGAAGACAACCGAGTTCTCTCCTTTACCTTTTACAAACAAAGTGTTATCTGACTATGTCTGCTTGAAACCAAAATTTTTCATTGCATCAGAAAATCTCTTGTTTCATTGCCTTGAAGACTGTTTCAGGCCATAGATCGATTTGTGAAGTTTGCAAACCTTCTTATTTGGTCTCATCCTATCATATCCCTTATAAAAACCTTGAGGCAAGTCCATTTATACTTCTTCGGTTAACTCTCTGTTCAAAAAAGCATTATTTACATCCATTTGAGGCAAACTCCACTTAAGCTTTGCTGCCAGACATAAAATAATCTTGGTGCTATTGGGTTTGGCTACAGGTGTAAATGTATCAATGTAATCAACCCCTTCTCTTTGGTCTTAACCCTTCGCAACCAAACGACCCTTATACTTTTCTATTTTTCCCTCTGAATTTAGCTTAGTCTTGTATATCCATATACTGCCTATTGACTTCTTGCCTTCAGGAAGATCCACAACTGTCCAAGTTCCATTATCCAACAATGCTCTAAACTCCTCATTCATTGCCATCAACCATTTTTCTGAAGTGGAGGCCTCAACATAATTCTTAGGTTCTTCTGTCAGGCTAGCACTAGAGATGAAATTTCGATCCTGATCAGATAAATGTTGATATGCAAGAACCTTTGAAAGAGGATATAATGCTCTGTCATCCGACACCTTGTTACAGTGATAGTCCTTCTGGTATGATGGCCTTCTAGATTCCCTTGTTGACTTCCTCTGCTCAGGTAAAGAGTCACCAGAATCTTCTGGTGTAGACACTTTCTGTTCTTGCCAAATATTTTCAGGAGGTAGAGAAGTTTCATAGGATTCCTCAATTATATGATCTGAAGTACATGGCCTTGGCAGCACATTTGTATTAAAAGGATTTTCTGCCCGGCATGAACGATGTTGATTCTTGAAAGGAAATTCATCCTCTTTGAATTTGACATATCTAGTGACCAACACCTCCTTAGTATTCAAAATCAAGCACTTTATATCCTTTTACTCCATTTGGATAGCCAATGAACACACACTCTCTAGCCCTAGCATCAAATTTTTTCCTTCTTGCACCAAGTGGTGAGAAAAAACAAAGAGATCCAAAAACAAGAAGCATATAATAATCCATTGTCTTTGATATAAAAGCTGATATGGACTCTTATTATCTAATTTAGTTTAAGGAGTCCTATTAATAAGGAAAGTGTTGTTAGTATGTATTCTGACCAGTACTTAATAGGTATCCCCGATTGGAAGAAAAGTGCTCGAGCCACATTTAAAAGATGTTGGTGTTTTCTTTCAACAATCGAATTTTGTTGTGGTGTTTGTACACAAGACAAGTGATTTAAAATACCCTTTTGCCTTAAAGATCAGCTAAGTTAAACTCTTTTGCATTGTCAGACCTTATGGTCTTCATCTTACATTTGAATTGAGTTTCAACCAAAGCTAAAAAAATAAGATAAAACTGTTTGAACCTCAGATTTATATTTAATCATAAAAACCCAAGTGAACCTAGAATAATCATCAACTGTGGTAACAAAATATTGATGTCGAAGATGAGATGGAATATGAAATGGCCCCCAAACATTACAGTGCACAAGATCAAAGGGTGAACACGTCATTTTATTGTCATGAGGAAATCTACTCTTTTTCTGTTTAGCAACAGGGTATATTTTGCAATAAGAATTCATAGTACTAACATCATGTATTAAAGAAGCCTTAAGTATATCTAAAACTTTATGGGATGGATGTTCCCATCTACTATGCCAAAGATCTAAAGACACATTATTAAGGAAAACAAATCTATTTCCAGCTAAAAATTGTGAAACTGGTTCAGTTTGCATGATGTATAATCCTCCTCTTTGATCACCCTTCCAAATCACTTGTAGCAATTGATCATGCACTTCGAACCCATTAGCCTTAAAAATAAACTTGCAACATTGCATGCTAGTTAAATGACTCACAGATACAAGGTTAAAATGAAACTGTGGTATTAACAAAACATCCGTTAAGGTAATGAATCTGTTAATAATAAAAGATCATGCTTTGCTACTTTAGTGATGGAATTGTCTAGAAGAATAACATTCGACTCTTCAATTTCATGTATATCAAACAAAAGATGTACATTACCACAAACATGTCTAGTAGCTCCTGAATCAATTAACCATAAATTCAAGTCTGTTAATTTAGGTAAATTAAAAGATAAACATATACATACGGGCTTCTCATTACGCTGCATTGCTTCAACATTGTCCAATGGCATGTGAAATGCAGATTGGTTGATTAAAGCCCTTAAGCTATGAAGTTGAGAGGGGGTCATCTATAACTGACCAGTGCATCTCCCGTGTAAGAATTGTTCCCATGGCCAGCTTTTTGTTCATTCTTAGGAGGTGCATCCACCAGAATCTGATTCATCCTTGTTGTTCTGAATCTTTGATTTTGTTTGAAACCCGGAGGATAACCATGAAGTTGATATGCGTTTATGTGAAAATTGCATAACAAAGTCCATGTAATTATTTAATATTTCATTAACGTTTTATTTAATTTGTGTTTGACTCAGCAAATGTCTTTCAAAGGTGGATGTATCAAAATGTTTTAATTTATCCTTATTATTTATATAACAGTATCATTGTAAATTAAATACGTTTTTATAAAGAGATTATTTATTTATTTTTCTTTAATATTTGTGGGAGGAATATAATAATTTCGAAATAAAATAAATTATCTTTTACTAGTACGAATAATGTTTTTATGTTAATTTCAATGTTTTTTGGCTCGTATAGTTAAAAAAATTATTTTTGGCTTTATACGTACGAATTATCATTTTATTATTACTAGTAGTAGATATTTCCTCAATCAGTTAAAAATAATAGTGTGGTGTAATTTCTGAAATTATAAAATTTATAAAAGTTGGTGGGAAAGATCATATTTTTAGAGCATCTCCAATTGAACTGCATAACCCACAAAATGAGGTAAAAGTATCCCAACTGAACGCAAAACCAAAATCTAAAGTGCGTTTTTGTGTTTCTCTCTCATGATTTCGACTCAAATTTGTGTTTGTCTTGAAAAAATGCGTCTGGACATTCAAAATTGCATTCAAGTCCTTTATTTGTTTTAATTATTAAAAAATCACAAAAAATAATTATCTCCGTGGCTTCGCTTAGTCTTGTTCTTGGACTCCGTCGCGTCTGAAAAATTTTCGTCGCCTCCCTTGTGTACTCTGATACTTTTCGTCGTCCCTTTCACAGTTCACATAACATTACGACAGTATATACATATCTGAGGTGGCAGCAGAGTGAAACGAAGCCTGGAGAACTTAGGGCTAAGGTTAAGGGAAGTGAGACTATTGATCTTGGGGAAGGACTTGGAGAGGTTAAGAACAATTGGGCTTCTGGCGAAAGACATTAAATTGTTTCTTTCTTAGCTTTCTTTTCTCGTTGGCTGGCTTGGCTTTGGAAAATAATTATCGGATTCTTCTTCAAAATTGCTCGCCTAGGTGCAGAAATAGTAGAAAGGTATATAGACTTAATGGTAAAAAGAGTGATCGAAAGGTGATGGGTTTTTCGATCTTTAGAAGAAAAATGGGCATGCCGTGTTGTGGGGATCTTGTTGACGACGGCCCTTTCAAAAGATTCAAGCTTTGAGCTTTCCGCTTGATCCGATTTCGAGATTTTAACTTTATTTTAATGCGTTACGAATGAATGATAGTGTTAGATAATTAGGTTGTCTCATATTGGTTGGTAACTACGGAAATGTAAGGGATAGCGAGTAAAATTAATCTCTAAAATGACTGAAATTTTATACTTCATTATCTATCATAAACTAATAATGAAATCAAATTCACTCTATGAGTGGATATTAGAATCAAATCAAAATTAAAATTATTGTGGTCTAATTGTAAAATTGCAAAATATGGGGTAGTATATGAAAATTTATGTAAAATGAATATTTTGAGAATATTTTTTTGAGTTTGAGAATGCGTTCAATGGTTGGAGAAAAATTACTACATTTTGTGTTTGAGAATGAGTTTTTTGGTTGACCATCTCCAATGGTACTGGAAAACCCAAAAAAATAGAGTAAAAGTTCTCCAATCGAACCCAAAACTCAAACTCAAAATGGAATTTATTATTTCCCTCTCTTAAATAAACTCAAATTTGCGTCAGAACTCAAAATATGCGTTCCATGTTTTGAAATTTCACAAAAGTCCTTTGTTTTGTACCGCGTTAAATCATTTTCCCTAATATTAAAATTACCTTTAAATTCAAAACTGAGTAGTCGCTTTCATGCATGTACTTTCTTTTGGCATCTCTCTTTCTTTGTCATTATTTCAATTATGATTTAGTTTTTAATAGTGTCGAATATATTGAAACATACAGAACATGTTTGCTTTGCTTTCATTTTTTAAATTCGAATTTTCCTATAACTATGAAGTTGGCACATTCCATTTATATTATTTTTTACCAAGATTCAGTTCTAATAATTTATGTTGATGAAATTTATAACTAAAGCTATTTTTATTTTGATGACAAATTTTCTCAACAAAATTTAATTAATATTATGATCTAATTTGTAAAGTTGTAAAATATATGTGTAATATTGAAAAGGATAAATAGCATATAACTCACTTGCGGTTTGAAAAATAAGCATCAAAACCCTTATGGTTCGAAAATAGCGTAAAATCCCTTCATTGTCATTTTCACCTAATAATTAGGGGGTACCGTGCTATGTTTTAGAAAACACAGGGGTACGGTGCTAAGTTTCCGACAACACAAGGGTTATTGTGCTAAGTTTTAAATAAAATCGGGGATACAATGTTAAGTTTTAGATAGCACAATGTAGTTTTGCACAATAAACAAAGTATAGGGTAATTATGTGCAATTCGGTATAATCACATGGGGGTATTGCATAATTTACCCTATTGAAAATTCAGAAAATTAGTGTGAAAGAGAATATTCTAAGAATATTATTTTGAATTTGAGAATGAGTTTAATGGTTGGAGAAGAGAATGAGTTTGAGTATGAGAATGAATTTTTCGGTTGGAGAAAATCTTAAGAGGATAAAACGCATATATATACTAAATAAAAACGCTTCTAATGACTTAAGAGAAAACGCCGATGCCAACTGCAACTTATCAAACAAGCATCTCTGTCAAAATTCTTCACGTTTCCTTCAGCAGCTCATGTGATCAAGGCTCACAACTGCTCTCTGGAATTGTGATTCTCTGTCTGATTCTTCATTTGATTTCAACATAAGTATCATACGCACTTGTCGTCCAGTCGACAGACCATTGGTAATTTCACGCGCCGTCAACCCTCGCCGTCAGAGCCTTATCTCTGTTCTTTTTTTTTTTTTTTTAGAAAGAAAGTAATTTCATTTCCCGACATAGGTTTATACAGCAGCACATCAACTACATGTTACAAATGTATCAGGTACGATACTATATTCTGTATAATACCCATAGTAGCAAAGTCGCCTCCAACACAAAACTTGACTCTCTCTCGCAGCTCCTTTTAATGTTCTTGATGAGGTGATCCACAAAACTTGACTCTCTCTCTGTCCAAATATGATACACCACTGCAGCAACACACGCCAACACTGATTTTGTTTGGGCACCTTTGCCTCTGCCCTTCCTTTTCATCCATCGCTGCCACCGAGTGAACTCGTAAGGAACTGAGTCGTGAAGATCGAGCCACTGATTCACCCGAGCTAGTACCTGTGTGCTATACGTGCAAGAAAAAAATAGATGAGTTATTGATTCCCCATGGTGTCCACACAAGAAACATATATCTGTGTCAACGTTCAAGCCCCACTTTCTCAATCGATCCAGTGTATATAACCTCTTATGCATTACAAGCCACAAAATAAATGCGTGTTTTGGGATATTATATCTACCCCATACAGCACTGCTATGGGGAAATAGATCTTGAGCTCCCATCGATAGGTTATACCCTGAGGTAACCATGTAGTGTCCCGTTGTCCAGATGCCATTTTGAATCCACAAATCAGCTTCTGTTTCACTTTATGGAGCTTTTACCAATGTCAGCCATGCTCCGCGTGTGGTTGATGTAACCAGAAACTTTCTTCCTTTAAATACACACCACTTATCCATCTAACCCATAGTAGGTCTGATTTGCCAGCTACATCCCAAAGTTGTCTGCCAATACATGTCTCATTCCATTTTTCACAGCATTTCAAGTTCAGACCTCCTTGCTTTCTTCGAGGAGCAGACCTTTTCCCACTTGTTTAGTGCCCGTGTTCGCCCGCCGGCCCCTGCACCCCACAAGAATGTACGACATACTTGGTCCACTTTGCTCACCACCTCTTTGGGCAGTAGAAAAATCGAGCCACAATACCCATGTAAGGACAGCAAAACCGAGTTTATCAAACAGCTTCTGCCAGCATAAGATAGGTTTCGTGTGTTGTCCAGCAATTGATCCGGCTCGTAATCTTGTCTACTAGTAGTTGACAATCTGTTTGGTTCCATTTAGTAGGTGCAAGTGGTACTCTCAAGTATCTAAAGGGATATGCACCTTCTGCGAACCCCGTGAGCCTCTGCAATTCATGTTGAAGGTTCTCTGATGCCCCAGCTATATAGATACTGGACTTAGTAGGATTGGCAGACAAACCGGAGGCCTGCTTGAAGTGTTGTAATGCCGTCATGATGAGTTGGACAGATTCCTTGTGAGCTTTACAAAAGATCATGAGATCATCCGCAAAGCATAGATTGACAAGATTGAATGGACGACATGTGGGGTGAAACCTAAAGGATCTTTCATCAGCAGCCATCATCAGTCGTCTGCTCAAGTATTCCATTACCAATACGAATAACAATGGCGACAGAGGGTCACCCTGTCAAAGGCCTCGTGCCCCCTTAAAAAAGCCTTCCGTATTACCATTAAAAGCAAGTGTAAAGCTCACCATTGGTCACACATTCCATGATCCAATTTACAAAAGAGGTTGGGAATTTGAGCTTGCTCAGTAGCGACCTCAAGAATTCCCAATTCACCATATCATATGCTTTCTGAAGATCGATTTTCATCAAGCATCTTGGAGAGATATGTTTTCGTTTGTAAAGTCGTATCAGATCCTTGAGCACATTGTGAATTATAGACCTCCCCTGAACAAAAGCACTCTGATTCTCGTTCACCAGATGTGGTAGGACTGTTTTGAGTCTATTACAAAGCATCTTGGATATACATTTATAGATAACGGAGCAGCAGGCTATAGGTCGATATTCCAGCACTGTGGTAGGGTGCTCTACTTTAGGTATTAGAGTCAGTGTGGTACAATTCAATTCCTTGAGCATTACTCGAGTATGAAAAAAGTCTAAGATTGCATCAGTAACTTCCTGACCAACAATATTCCATGAGCTTTTAAAGAATCCGCTGTTATAACCATCTGGGCCAGGCGCTTTATTTTCATGAATGTCAAACATTGCTCGTCTCACCTCCTCTTCTTCAAATGGTTGGATGAGTTTTAGTTGAGCAGCTGGGGAAAGGGTGCCTGCCCCCTTTTGCAATGGCCTGATTTTCTACCTCCTTTGAATAGGATCCTGTTTTGCCCAAAATACTCTTAAAAGTATTCAATAAAGTGGCTGGTAATTTCAGAAGGCTCTGTTAATTCCTGCCCATGTGCTTGAACTGAAGTAATTCTATTCTTATAGTGTCTCCGCTTTAGCACAGGGTGATAATAGGCTGTGTTGTGGTCGCCTTGGTTCAACCAAATAGCCTTCGCTTTTCGAGCTAGGTACTGAGTGGCAGCACGATTTAGGAAAGAGAACTCAGTCGATAGTCTGTTTCTCTTCTGTTTGAAGGCACATATTGAATGGATCTGTATGTAATCTTTCTTGCACCCCAGTAAGTTGTAATCTGCAATTTTCTGTCTTCACTAAGATTGCTGCATACAACTTCTTATTTAACTCTTTCTTGCACACCACATTTTGGTGCCCCACCGTTGCTCCCTCCAGACCCCTGCCACGATTGGCAGAAATTGTGGATCTTCAGTCCACATATTAAAGAATTTAAATGGGCGTTTAGTTAGTTGGTACAATAGCATCCCCATGTGTTACCAAGATAGGTGTGTGATCCGATAAACCCTCTGGCAAAAAATGAGATTCACAATCTTGGTAGTGATCCATCCATAAATCATTCACAAAGCTCCAGTCCAATTTGGAGCAGATTCTGTTGCAGCCCGCTTGCTTATTCGACCTCGTAGAGTTTGCAGGACTACTTTAAACAGTTGCGAAACAGATGACAATCCGATGAAAGGCCTGAGATATCTCCTAGGGCCCCCACCCTATCGTCTCTATGTAAGGTACTATTGAAGTCACCCCAAACTAACCAAGCTTGATTTATATTCTGGCTCAATGTCGTAAGTTCTTCCCATAACGATACTCTTTCCGTGCTGTGATTGTGGCCATACACACATGTCATAGCAAATTCTCGTTGATTGTGTACGATTATGCGGCCATTGGATTGGAGTGGTGGGTTAGATTGTGGCACCATTTCCAGCCGGGGGGGGGGGGGCAGCATTCTCCCAACAATCCAGTCAATATTTACCATTTTTTATTTTTGTTTCTAACAAGCAAATGAGGTCAAGGTGAAATTTTCTGCACAAGAGTGATATTTCTCTCTGCTTTCCGGGGTGGTTCAGGCCCCGTATGTTCCATATCGCGATCCTATTCATCAAGGTGAGGATCAACCCTCTGCTTGGAAGGGTGTGCATCCACAGTATTTAAGCTCTCAACATTCCTCTGTTCATCGTGTCGCCAATGTAGGTAGGTATCTCTGTCCTCTACCAGCCCTAACCCGCAAGCATGTTCCACCTCACCATCTTGTATCAATTTACTCTCTGGTCCTTGCTCCTCGTTGATATCTGCCGTTCGAGTCTGAGAGTCGGGCGTAGCAACTTGATGTGGCTCGCATTCTAGCGTTGGTGCATTCCCCTTTACTAATGGAGGAGGCTCATTACATTTCTTATTTTGTATCGGCTCATCTACAGCTGGTTTTTTTTGGGACCCATCTTTGGTTGCTGCCTTTCTTGCATTGCCATTGATCCACCATGTGACCAAAATTGCCACAAGAAGAACACTTAATGGGTTTCCATTCGTACATAACTCAGCTGATCCATCATAATCTGCCCTCGCTCATTCAGGAATCTTATATTTTCTTTGAGCTCCTTATTTAGATCCACTTCCACCATCACCCTAGCAAATTGAATGCGATCCTTCTCCTGTGTGACTTTGTCTGTCATGATGGGTTTCCCAGTCAAGGTTTTAGGATTCCAATATTTAAGATCGAGGTGAGGCAACTGGATCCACACCGGAACTTTATCCACCCCTAACTTCTGCAATTGCGTGTTTTCAGTCCATGGGGCAAGAATGACGGGTTTCGATCTCTTACCTCCCCAGACCCCAATTTCACAAGACCCCAATTGCTTTGCACACCATAATTTCTCCAGACTCGGTTGATAAACCCGCTCATAACTTGGTATGGTGGGTTCGAACCGAGTATATAGCATATAATGGATGAATTCCAGTACTCAATTTCCTCCTTTAGCTCAACAGCATCAACAGCCTCGTTTTGGTGGGATATATATTCCAGTTTGCATCCAGCTCTGCGTAGCTTATTAATGTCGAATTGATCCCAAGGGTTAGGAGTTGCCTTATCATCCTTCGTGTACTGCTGGCCATTTGCAGTGTGTATTTCTCTCCCTACTTCAGATTGAGGTGTGCGCATCTTGTCCACTCGTTCCTCTTCCTGTTGCCAATCACGAGTCGGTGCTTGCGGTGTCGTAGAACGTGATTGAGTGAGTCTGTTCTTGGGTAGGTTTTGAAGCCCGTGGTGGCGGCGTCTCCATCCCCTCTCTGGTTGCTTTTTTTTTTTCTTTTTCGCCATGGCGGGCGTATGTTAGCAGCAGTGACTATCATGCGCCGAGGGAGAAAAAAGACCGTTACGGACACAATTTGTTCAAACGGTGAAGTGTGTGATTTTATCTTATTTTTTTGGAGTCGTGTCTCGGCATTCTCAATTTCTCTTGTCTGGGTATGCCTTTTGTGAATATGGTATGTAGATCGGAGCACACACACAATGGTTGATACTATTGATTCTAGCTTCTTAGACTGTAACTTCGTCGTGATTTCAAAATTAATGTCAAGAGGAGTTCTCAAATAGTTGATCTTCCCACAAGTGATCTTTAATCATAGCTGTGATTGAACACTTTTTTCTTATCCAGAGAAAACTACGGTTAGTTGATTAGCTAGCCAAATGTTGCATTCTCGATCGTGGAGCTCTTGGGAAATAGATAGAAGATTGAATGTAACATCCCCACCTAAATTAATAAAATAATTTTTATTAATAGGTGGAATTGAAAATATAGAAAATTAGGAGTAGTAGAAGAAATAAAATATAAGGACTAAATTGTTTAAATTAAGTAAGTAGGGTGGAAATATAAATGAAAAAGGGAAAGAGGGTTTACTAGTAAATAATTAACATTTTTATTTTATCATCCCTCACCCTTCATTCGACCCCTTCACGTCATTTTGGCTATGGAAAAGAAGGAGATAAGGTGAAAGCTATTGAATAAGATTTTTGAGATGAAGAGCTTCGTAATAGGTAAATAAACCCCTTTCACGTCTCTACTCTTTGTGGTTAAGCTTTTGTGGAAGGAAGTAAGATGTGACAAATTAGGGTTGCGAATTTGTTGGGCTTCATGTGATTGTGCGTTAATATGATGATGTTGAAGGGTTAATGAGCATTCTTGGAGTATGTTAGGAATAGGTATATGCTTAATTTCGTGAGAAGCTTGATAATTGGGGAAGAATTGAATTAATGATGTTCTACGGCTTATGGGTAGTATTTTGCTCGCCAAGTGTTTGTTTAAATGTCCATGAGAGTGGCATGCAATCTTAAGGCACTTCTTGATGGATTGCGCTATGATATTGGTAGTTACGGAACAAGGCAATGTTCGAGTAATAAGACGAAGCAACAAGGAGGTCGACTTTCTTTAGGGGTTGGAAGAACGAACGTTACGCTTTTGCCGAGGTAAGTACAGGGGAGTAGAACTTGTATATATATATAATTCAAATGCATATTATGTTGAAGTATCGACTCGATCTTGAGCTGGTTAACGGCTTACGAGTTGTAATGGAATTTAGCTCTAGAATATTATGGGTTTTTACTCTCATTACGTAATGGATTGTCTATCATATGCATCGCTTTCGCAAATGATTTATTGCTTGTGCGAGGTGAGTGGGTGGAGTATTCGGTGTGCTTGGAACTTATGTGTTTGGCTGATGGAGTCACCGTATGTGAGCGCGTGACTCTGTAGTGTTGACTTAGGGGCCAATGTGGGCCGTTGATGTGATAGTGTGTGTCTTGGGGCCAATGTGGGCCGAACGATTAAGTACAGCAGCTCTGGGTCGGAGTGTGTGTGTGGCCGGTAAGAGTGCTGTTGCTTAAGAGTTGTGTTCGATTTTATGCGGTAGTCATTGATTTGTGCTCGATTGTTCTTGTTTGCATAATTACGTATTTGGGGTGTATATATGCATGTTCTATTGTACTTACTGAGTCTGTTGACTCACCCCAGTTATTATAATTTTTTTTTAGATCCTCCTTCGGGAGGAAATACTTAGCGGATGGGATGATTATGACAGGGCTATGGCGGCGCATGTGAGGGACGACCTGTGGCCGACTAATGGATATTTTAGGACTTTTGTTTTTGAAAAGTTCGAGTTTATGCGTAGCGTGTGTATATAATAATCATCGAACGCATTTTTGGCTAGTCCCTTGCGTAGTACGTTTATCAACTTTTGACTTGTACATAAACAGACATGCTTTTATAAGGGTGGAGGGTGGCTTTTGACGTGTATCCATTTTTCGTAGATAATATAAGTTAAAACTTTAAACCTTTTGGACGCATTTTCGGGGTGTGTTTCATTGAATTTCGACTCGATCACTGCCTCGTTTAGCATTGTCGTGATCACTGTTTTATCCTTCATAGCTGATCCTCATTTCCCCTGTGTTTTTTCAGAAAATGCTCCGTTTAATAGGAAATTAAATGCTTGTCTTGTTGGATAGTCACGATTTACATAAATTTTGCATGAAAAGTAAATTAATTGTTTTCTAAGAAAAGTATATTGTTCCCTTAACTGCCACAAGATATGGTAGTGTCCTCTTATAAGATATTTCTTGTTTCCCTGCCTGAAACTTTGATTAATTGTGTATCTTTCCTTTTCGGTCAGATGAAAAACGTTACTAAGAGGAGGCAAGAGGATGGAAAAGGATCGTTTAATCCTGACGAACCATCTGAAGGATCGAAAGATGGATTTCGAAAAAATCAAGAAATATATTGAATTCTTGGGTAATTTTCATTCCACTCGAGACAATTTACACTGATCCATGGGAATGCACTTTTCTGAATTATTTGGTTGATGAATGAAATAATTCAATTCACCCCTAATTGCAGCCCATTTCTGATCCATTGGTGATTTCTGGTCTTCTATGTAGAAGTTAGGTATATCATTTAAGAACATGTAACTATCGATTGTTTATATTATATGTCAGGATCCTCACATATGACATGGAAACAAAAAAAGGACTTAGAGAACAAGAAGGTCGTTTCTCTTGGTGGGAAGTTAACATCGACCCTCTGCCTATCAATCTTTTCATCACATCTTAAGCTTTAAATCTAGTGAAGTTACTTGTCAACAGCCTCAAAAGAAGCAGAGATTACCACTCAGCGTAGCCCGAGTTGTGACGAAGCAGCAGAAGGAAAGAGAACAGTAAATGCTACAGGAGGTTGTTTATGATTTGCAGTCACGCATCACATGTCCATTCTGTTTCTTTCCAAAGATTGAATAGTGGCATTAAAGTACAAATATTTTTGTTTCAAATTTTGGGTTAATTTAACAGGAGGGATTAATTCACTAGAGAATTAAAAAAAGGGAGCGACTTTTTTTTATATAAAAGGGAGTCACTTAATTAACAAGTCATTAACTTTATAACTTAATTTAATTAGATTTTATTAATTCGTTTTTTATTTTTATATTATATTAGCTCCCTCTACAACACATTCCACGGGCAAAAATTCAGATCGAAGCAGAAAAAACTCAGATCGAAGCTCTCACACGCATTCTCCATACTTTACTACACATTTGATCGCCCAACAAAGATCCAATGTTTGAGTAAGTTTGATTTATGCTTCTTCTTATTATTCTTGAGAGTGGATTTCTTTTTCTTATCGAACTAATAGTCGAGTTATTAACATGCATTTCACGTATATTATGAGTTTCTATCATGGGTAGATCTTAGTTATACTTGCATTGGCATGAGATTCGCGAGATGTTGAGAATTAGATGTTGAAGATTCATCTGGATCGTCATTTGTTCGTGATATTCGAGTTCGAATACTATTATTCAAACTCGAATAATATGTTATTCGGGTTCGAATAAAGTTATTCAAACTCGAATAAACCTCTATTAGGTTCAAATACAGTTATTCGAACTCGAATAAGCTTCTATTAGGATCCAAATACAGTTATTTGAAGTCGAATAAGTTGCTATTCTGGTTCGAATACCACACTATTCGAACCCGAATACCTTATTCAAACTCGAAGTTGTTATTCGAACTCGAATAACAATTCGATTTTTGTTGAATTCAAAATATAATTATCTCGAATTTTTTACAATTATACATCATATTATTAACTACCTTCGTATCAACACAGGTCATGCCGACAAGCATCATTATTAAGTACGACGGAGAATGGGAAGCCGGATGTGATAACAATATAGATGGCATCCAAGGTCGCCTTCGAGTAAGAACATGCGGCCTATAGCCTTCAAGGAAGATTGTTGTTCATTGGATGATCTCATAAACAAAATATACGCGTGTATTGATGTGAGCGGGAAATCAGAGTTGAAATTGAGTTATCAACCATGCTTAAGGGGTTGTGAGGATGGTGCTCCATGGTATATAATGAACGATGGTGAATTGAAGGGGTATATCTATTTAGGGAGTCCAATAGATAGACCGATTCTCCATGTAGAAATAGAGCCCCAGTTAATCTTTGCACTCAAACTATTGACGCTAAAGTCATGCCTCAACTGGAAAATGTAATAGCTAGTCCGTCTCACCATGATGAATTTTTTTACCGCGTTATCAACCATGAGGAGGATTGTATGGATGAGGAGAACTACGAAGCAAACGTTGTTAGTACCCACGTGGAAATCAGTTTTGAGAACGTCGATGAAGAAATCTTATTAGCGAATGATGAGACTAATGAGAACAATGAGGAGGAAAATCCACAAATTCGAAGTGATAGGTATTCCTTTACAGATGGTTCTACAATGCGCGTCGGTGATGAATTCGAAAACAAGAGCGCCGCGAAAAAAAAGAAAATTGAAAAAGTTGCCTTAGATAGATCCTTCACCACTAGGAATATCAAATCTACTCGGTCGATATAAGCCGTTAAATGCAAAGAGGAGGGATGTACTTGGAGGATATTGACATCACAAATAAAGAAAATGTCCGAATTTTCTATTCATATGTATTGCAACACTCATACATGTGATCTGGCAAACAGGAACGCAAGACTCACTCAGGCCTCTTCATCTTCGGTGAGCGATATGTTGTTTGAATCTTTTCAGGGAGCTACAGGTACGCCAACGCCTAAACTAAATGAACTATGATGAGAAATCGAGAGATCGAAGTTTCATATTTCAAAGCATGAAAAGGAGGTATTTTAGCCCTAAATGCATTGAAAGGAGACATGGAGGAGAGTTACAGGTTATTGCCATCTTACTTGTCGATGGTGAAAAGAACAAATCCAGGCAGCATAGCAAGTTTGTGCGTAGACGATGAACGTCGATTTAAATATGTATTATTGCCACTTGGTGCTTGTATTGTGGGATATCGACAGATGAGGAAGGTTGTATGCATCGACGGGACTTGGTTGAAAGGAAAGTATAATGACACCTTACTCGTTGCATTGGTCGAAGATGGCGACACCCATCAATATCCCTTGGCATGGGGCATCGTCGACGTAGAGTCAACATATTCATGGTCATGGTTTTTGACGAAACTATTGGCGGTAGTATTCGATGTGGAAGATCTCGTGATTGTCTCTGATAGGCATCAGGCAATCAAAGTTGCCGTTGAAAACACTTACAGACTTGCACATCATGGTCACTGTATCTGGCATATCTCACAAAATATGAAAGTTCACTCTAAGAAATCAGGTGCAACCGAGATGTTCATACGCATCGCAAAAATCTACCGGCAATGCGAATTCGATTCAGAGTACAAGGAATTTGAGGTAACATTTCCCTAAGTATACAAGTATTTGCAAGCAACAGATAGTGAAGACCGATGGAGTCGAGCTTACTCTCCCATGTCTCGCTACAACATTATGACGACGAATGGAGTGGAATCAATTAATGCAAGACTCCGTGAAAAAAGAAAGCTCTCCATCATTGCATTGTTGGACTCTATACAGAGGATGACGTGTGATTTGTTCGCAAGATATAGAGCAACATCAATGCAAGCCACTACGCGATTTACCCCTAATGTAGAAAGATTAATTCGTGAAAGGTTTGCGCTAAGTCAGGGGTATGAAGTTTCTGAAATAGGGTCGGTTGAGTATGGTGTTAGATCCGCTGGACGTCGTGTTGTTAATTTGGAGTTGAAGTCGTGCACGTGTAGAGTATTTGATATCAACAGGATTCCTTGGGCGCATGCGATCGCAGCAAGTTTGCGAGCAAACACATATTTCCATCCATTATGCTCAGACAACTATTATGTCCTCTCATGGCAGTTCGCTTATTTTGAACACATTAACCGGTTCTCGATCAAAGTGAATGGCATATGAACGAGGAAGATTTGGTGTTTCCACCACTTATCGCAGTAAGACGTGGTCAGAAAAAAGAAAGGAGGTTTTCCTCGGTGGATGAGTTTAGCCGTAAAAATTGATTATCTTGTAATGGTTTATTTGTGCAACTGTTTGATGGATTATGGATGATGTATTAAGCTGAGCGAAATGGTTAATGTACTGGTACTTTTTTTGCAGCATAAGCTTATGGAAATAGTATTGCTTATTCGAGTTCAAATACAACATATTCGAGTCCGAATACCCCTTTTCGAGTTCAAATATATCGTATTCGAGTTCAAATACTGGTTATCCGGATTCGAGTACAAGTGATTCGAGTCGAATAAGCCTTTTCTGACGAGATTAAAATTAACGATTATTTCAGTTCAAATAGGGTAATTCGAGTTCAAATAGTGGCTATTCGGGTTCAAATAAAAATCCGTGCTCAAATAAGGTTATTCGAGTTCAAATAGAGGCTATTCGGCTTCAAATAACAGTTATTCGAGTTCAAAGAACTGTTATTCAATTTTGAATAAGAGATTAATAATAAAGTCTATTAACAACTGTTAGTTAAAAAAATGTATCGCTTCTTCGAGTTCATACATACTATTCAAGTTCAAATAAGGTTATTCAGGTTCAAATAGAGTTCATTCGGGCTCAAATAAATGTTATTCCGAGTTCATGTACAAGTTATTCGGGTTCAATAAACATTTTTAATCGATAATTTATTTAATTTTGAATCATAGACTAAAAATTAGTTGTACAACAATCTTAGGATAATGACTTTTGATATTAAGCGTGCCATAGTATATTAAAAATGAAACCATCCCAAAGGTCGATTGATAATTTAACCACGTCAAAGTTAGACTACTAATTTTACCATGCTAAATGTTTGTCTTGATGAAGCACCTAAAATAAACTTTCGTGTATCACGTTTCGAATCAGTTCCATCAACCAACACGAAAGCAATTTCTAACTATTTAAATTGTTTAGTCTTCGACATGAGATTAGTTATTTATGTAATTATTATAAAAACTACGTAATTGTTAGTTAAAAAAAGTATTGCTTATTCGAGTTCAAGAAAGAGTATTCAGGTTCAAATAAAGCTATTCGGGCTCAAATAAAGGTTATTCGAGTTCAAATAGAGGCTATTCGGATTCCAATAATAGTTTTCAAGTTCAAATAACTGTTATTCGATTTTGAATAATAGATCAATTAATTGTTAGTTAAAAAAGTATCACTCATTCGAGTTCAAATACAGACTACTCGAGTTCAAATAAGGTTAGTCGGGTTCAAATATAGTTCATTCGGGTTCAAATAAAGGTTTTTCGAGTTCATATACAAGCTATTCAGGTTAAAATAAACATTTTTTAATCGAATAATTTATTTAATTTTGAATCAGAGACGAAAAATTAGTTGTACAATAATCTTAGGATAATGCTTTTGATATTAAGCATGCCATAGTATATTAAAATGAAACCATCTCAAAGGTCGATTAATGATTTAACCACGTCAAAGCTAGACTAGTAGTTATTCGAGTTCAAATAAGATTATTCGAGGTCAAATAGAAGTTATTTGGGTTCAAATAGAAGTTATTCGAGTTCAAATAATAGATATTCGGGTTCAAATACCTATTATTCGAGTTCAAATAATTGTTATTCGAGTTCGAATAATCATTTTTTGATCGAATACCCTATTCAATTATGGATAAGAACTTTATTAGCTAAAACTCAAGTGCTAGCAACAAAAAATACCTTACATTTCAAAAAAATACTCTATTCAACATCCAAGTTCTATCAACAGAAATTTAGTCACTACTTTCAATTGTTGAGCCAAATACACACTGTTAAATACCGTCTACAATGCTCTATCTTATTGTCATTCAACTGCAAGATATTATCTCGGCCCCCGAACATCATCGACATAGCCGCCCACAGCATGTATATACCACACTCTCCGCTGGAATAAAAAAGGGACCTAAGCCGCTGTGCAGGGAACTTTATTCGCATCATGTAAAAATTAAGATGTGGCTTATTACATGATAATATGTTGTGCAGGGAAGTTTAGTCGCCTTGTTGTGGGAACTTTATTCGCAGCATGTAAAAATTAAGACGTGGCTTGTCACCTGATAATCTGTAGAGGGAACTTTAGTCGCCTAGATGTAAATTCAAGCGACCCTTCCGTCAATCCTAAATACTGCAAGGTATAACCTCTTTAAGGGCATCGAGGTATGGCTTCAGCGCTCGCATGTTACAATCACATGACCATGAGGAGTCGAGAATGTGAATGTCTCTCTCCTTGAACCGAGCGACTAGAAGCACCCAATGATTATTAAATGCCAAAGGTATGATGGCAAGCTTGGCTCGGCTCCAATGGAGTGACGACATGTTAGGCAGGTTGACCTGTCCCGTAGCGAAGTTTCGGAAAGAGTCCATATTCACGGGCGTCAGGGACTCATAAAAAGCTACATGTGCGAAGTGGTATTCATTAATGTTATTCCTTCCATAGGAAGGACATAATATGCTTGCAACGCAATAAAACCTTGGAAGACCTCGTTCACGTGCTGCAATATAGCAAACAAATTATCAAGAATATTGAAATAAATATAACATATTGAACGAAATAAGAGTCAACATACTGCTTCCGAAATCCATACGCTAGGGGGAAGTAGATCGACGAAGAATTTTTTGGTATAACCTTGTAGTATGTCATTTTGCTTGAGTGTCACTTTTTGACGCCAACTTCGCCTCTATACCTGTCCATTTAAGCAACTTCATCCCAATGTGATGCTCTAAGTTCCAGAGGCGAGATCTCGTACAAGTGAGTGTCGAGTCGGGCAACGGTACGAAGGGATCACTCAGTAATTTTGATCTCTTCTTCTCAAGTTCAGGATGCTCCCGTTTTTTAAAGCGTTTGTACTGTACCAGTTGCTTGGCAGCCTCGTGAGGAAGAGTCCCGACCTCATCATTTCCTTTATTGGCCGCGTTCGCCATCTCGTTCCGTTCTCGATGGCAGCAACCTATGGCTTGGCAGCACCCTCCAGCTGTCCAGGGCTGAAATACATGCCCCTGAGAGCTCGACAGCACCCTCCGCGTTCGCATGCTCATTACCTTTCTCGACCGCAGCTCCCGAGGGCTCGACAGCACCCTCAGCTGCTTCGGTTGTTCCCCGGCTGAAATAACAGCCCCCGAGAGTAGCTCCAACATCTCCCCATCGTTGTACATATCAATAGTCCCCTTCTCGGCCTCGTTCGTCTACTCGTTACCTTGCTCGACGGAAGCCTCCGGGGGCTCAACAACACCGATATTCCCCCTAGCAGCCTCGTTCGCCTGCTCGTTGCCTTGCTCGACGGAAACCCCCGATGGCTCAGCAACAGCGATATTCCCCTTATCAGCCTCGTTCGCCTGCTCGTTACCTTGCTTGACGGCAGCCCCCGAGGGATCGGCAGCATCCTCCGGCTACTCAAACTGTTCCCGGGCTGAAATAATAGCCCCCAAGAGCTGCTCAGACTGTTCCTGGTCCTTGTTATCCCCGACGTTGTACGTATCAAATCCTGGCGTATCGATCTGCATATCTACATAACATCATGCAACATAAATTCAAACATTAGATCAAGACAACAAAAAGAGAAACCACACTGAAAACATAAAACGCACCGATATTTGCATCATTATGTACCGTCATCTCATAACTCCCATCGCGTTCTCTTGTCGACCTCAGCCTTGTAAAACAAGAAAATATGAGAAATGTTTTATCTTGCGATAGACAATAATATATTTTATATAAAGTAAACCTACATTATCTTACCCTCGAGCACCGCTGAGCATAACGACCTAATCTCCATACTTATATGCTCAGTAGTCTTCCTAACTCGTTCCTCAGCGTCCCTACCACTTCATTCAATTTATTCAATCTAGCTAAAACTGAGGTTTGAGGGTCACGAATGTGTTCGTTTGACTGTATAGGCTCTTGAGGAGGATGCACATCGTGGTGAGATTCCTCGGATGGAGACGCCACATCACGCTCTAAATGCTCGTGAGGAGGCGACGACGCACGTTCTAATGCCTCCAACAGATGATTATTAACGCAATAAACCACCCTCCCTGCACTAAGATGGTCCAATATTCTTTGAGCGACGTCTTCGTCCTTGTTGCCATCCAAAACTTGAATTGTAGCGAAGTGCTCTGACCCAAGTTCGACTTCGGAGGACGTGAGCCAACATCGCACATCCTGTGAAGTTTATTACTTATAAACCAACTCTAAAAATCAATATTATAAATAAATATACTTACATCCATCAGAGCATTGTTGAAGGCATCCGCTACCGCTTGCCATCCAGGGGCTTGACTCTTACCATGATGATTCATGACCCAGTGGCACATCCGGGAGATCGAAAGCCTGTTCTTCTCACTTTTCTTTCTCTCAAATTGTTCATTAACACTCGGTCAACACCCATAGGCAAGAATCTAATAAAGTAAGTAATAAAATGTGAATATCAAGTTAGAATTGAGAAATGACTTACTATAAGCGGATAGACGAAGCCGCTGATATCCAATGTCCCATGGTCCTTTTTTCTACTCACGTACTCATACTTGTCGTTGAGGTCTTTATTAATACCTAGGACCGCTTCTTGGAATGCGATTTTCCCCCATGGATACTTTTTGAAAGCATCCCAATCATCAACCAACCTCACTCATTCCTCGGGAACTTTAGCAAGCTTTCTTACTTTCCTCGGAGCCAAAACAGCGGCGACAAAATAAAGCGCCGCTATCTTCAATTTGTCTTTGCTCAGCCGCGTACCGATCCCCAAACCTTCCTCGATCATCATATCCGTCTTCTTTTCCAATTCTTCTATATAAATGATTTTCTGATCTATAAACAATAAATTAAAATTAAATTAGGCACAAATGATTAATAATGTAAAAGTGAAGGAAGCATACTATCAAGGTTTCTCGCCGAAACTCATTTGACGACGGAATCTTTAGTGAGCTATCAATGGAAGAGCATTGAAGGCCCGTGAGTAAACAATACTCGACCATTGAGAAACGCAATGACCATCCACATCTAACGAACCATAACTCGTCCCAGGCGGGCCAGTACTCGACTTGCTTGCTCATCATATACCATAGCTATGTATTAGAGTTGAAATGGTCTTCAACGGCCTTGATTATATTTCCAAACCGCGTTCTTCTTACTATCTTAGTTGTTCGGTCGGATTTAGAAAATGCCGGATGCGCTCCGAAACCTCCGTGTAACAGGATAATATACTAAGAACGCAATGGGAAGTGATTTTACGGAAGTAGCTTGGTTGGGAAGTAAATCTGAAATGTATAAAGCTAAATAATAAAATTCAACCGAAAATTCTCCGGGTACATTCATTCGAAGACTCTTCGGTCGAAGCTTTTAAAATTCGAGTTCGAGTTATTCAAATATTATCGAATATTATTCGGGTTCAAAGAAGCTTTCGAATAGTATTTGACTACTATTCGAATATTATTCGGGGTCGAATAACTTTGAAGCTTTTAAATTCGAGTTTGCATAATTTCAAATCTTCTAAATTAAAATATTATATATTCGAAAAACGCCCGAATAACTTTCGAATAATTTCATACAAACGCGATACTTCAAAATTGCGATTGATTAAGCCAAAATGAAATCAATCAATACAGAAATCATCGATCCATAAACTACTGTGACTTTATCCCCTTCAACGACCTCTTCAATTGGCCCAGGGCTTCTCGAAGGTTGACGTTGTCTAGAGTTCGGATGAGGTTTTCGAGTTCGAATGGGGTTATCTACTATGCTCAGCAGTTTTCAAGCTCGAAGATCCGTCGAATGGGGTTGATGATTTGGAGGGTTCCGTTTCTTGTTTTATTCGATTTGGGGGGGGGGGGGATTAATTAAGAAAAAACGATTCTTAGATTTATGAGTGAGTTAAATAGGATTTTAAGTTGGGGGTATTTTAGTCATTTCAACGCCAATCCCTCCCATTTAATAAAATTATATCTCAATCTTTTTTTTTTTTAAAAACTCCCCTTCAAATTTTGTTGATATGGCTTTAGTTGCATTTCTTCCTGATATATAATTACTAGATGCGAAGTGGGAGAAATTGCAAAGAAACATTAATGTGGAACATAAACATGTATTATGCTATTAAACTATTGCAATCAATATATAAACTAATAACAATTAACTAATAGAGTGCACAATAATGAGAGAGAACTCTTTTTATTTCACTTCATCATCTTTTCAATATAACAAGCACCTCTACTTATTATCGGCTTCAGGCAGAGCCTTTACATTAATTACTTCATCTTGGGTGTAAATAAGATAACGATCACATCATCATGGGTGTAAATAAGATAACCGTGATGAATGCCATAAAGATGTGAGGTCACTCGGTGAATATAGAAGTCATGGGATGAGACATCCACTACTTTACTGGTTTATAACACTCCTGCTTAGATGTCTATCTTAAAATTCCTCCTTAAAACCTTAATCGGGAAAATTCAGAGGAATAAGACCATATTGAAGGAGTACATTTTCCCATATAACGTTGCCTCGTTAAAAATGTTACAGGGAAAAGTCAATGAGAAAAACATTGTTCAATGAAAAAAGAGTACAACGTCATTTGATAGTGAGTGAATAAGTTGAAGTCGGCAATGATTTTGTGAATAAATCGGTTAAATTATCGAATGATTAGCTCCGTGACTAGTAACTCAACCATTATTCTGAAGATAGTGAGTGAAAAAAAACTTCATCGAGATATGTTTCGCCTGTCGCCTTATATGTAGCCTTCTTTAAAATGAGAAATACATGCAGTGATTATCTTCTAACAAAATAATTGGAGCTTCTTTGTCCAAATGTGACCACATGTTCCTCGAATATGAAGAATTCATTGTCTCCTCCAAAAACACTCTTACTTCGTGTTTTGCCAAAATTTCACATTGTTAGAAGAAGTAGGAGCTATAGTTTGCTTCATATCGACAGGAAATAGTTGTACCACCACATGTAAACACATAATCCGTTTGTGACCGACCATTGTACATATCAGACAAGTATCCAACGTCTGCATAGCATATGATATCAGATTTTTCCAATTTAGGGTAGTAGGGACTCAAATCTATCATAACAGGAAGGTAGGGACCGTTTCAGTGCCTTTGTGCGGGAGAAAAACAATATCTTGCTAATGAATGAAATGTAAATGATGTATCAGACGGGTATCACTAATAAGATACAATAGTCCCATAATAGCACTCAAATATGATACTTATGGACCAACTAGTTCTTCATTATTTATACGAGGTCGAAATGGATCTTTATTAACCTCAAGTGATCTCACTGTCATAGGTGTGCTCTGTTGATGTTGGGTCTTCAACATTGGCAATGTTAGGGGAACATTCTGGTCAACATTTGTTGCCTGAGAATGTCTCCTTTCTCAGTTTTATCTTTCGTACCCAAAACGTGTTTAATCCGTGTCCAGGCTATTTTCGATAAGAGCTGGAATGAGTCAAATGCGTGTGGAATGAGTATGGATAAGAGAGCACGAACTTAGGAGTGAAGCATGCTAAAAATAGGAAGCTTGGAGCTCAAGTCAAGACCAAGTCTTTGGAGCTGATTCAAATCAACTCTCAACGGTCACAACTATCTTTTTGGACGACCAAGTCTGTGTTGAAGAAATCACGAAGTCGAAGACTATATAAAGGGACTTCACGTAATCATTTTGTGCGAGGGGAGCGACATAAGAATATATGAGCGAAGTTCGAGTGAATCCGAACCATGTCGAGAACCTTCTCTTTTAGCCTAGTATTTCTTGTTTGCAAAAGTCTAAGGACTTTGTAGTTTTTCAGGATCGTTTAGATTCGTAGTTTTTCTAGGCTTGTTTTTACTATCGTTTGATAGTTATTTTGCCATCCATTGCTGTAGTGGAATTTCCCCTTGAGGCACGCAGCAAGTTTATTTACTTGCTGCACAGAATTCGCATCTCGTGTTTATCACTTTCGTAACTAAGTAATCATCTATTCCGCTGTGCGCTTTGAGAGTTAGGTTGAGTGTTAACAAAACATTTCATCCAACATCAGTGTTATTACTTAGTGTTTTTACATCCATTCAAGATCACGACCCCACCACACCCTCAAAGTGGTATCAGAGCCAACGCTTGACATTACTAAGCGCTGACAATCCTCTACAATGGATGTTACAAGTTCCAATTACATCGGCAAAGTCCCAGTGTTAGACGGATCCAACTATGCTTATTGGAAAGTTCGTGTACGACAATGCATCAAGTCCATAGATGTACGAGCGTGGGAAGCTGTTCTTCATGGATATACTCCACCTCGATATCCCCCAGATGCTGATGGCGAAGTAGTAGACAAGCTTATCGAAGAATGGTCTCCTGCTGAAAAGAATGCGGCTGAGTATAACGACAAAGCTCTTAATGCCATCTTCTCTTCGGTGGACATATTCATGTTCAAGATCATTCAAAATTGTTCGACGACAAAGAATGCGTGGGATCTTCTACAGAGGTACTGCGAAGGCGATGCGAGTGTGAGGGAAACCAAACTTCGGTATCTCCTCAATCAATTTGAAAATCTCAGAATGAAGGAAGACGAGGACGTTACCACGTACTTCGGCAAGCTGTTGACAATCTCGAGCGAGTGTGCTAGCCTCGGAGATCCAATTGCTAATAAGGTACTGGTTTCTAAAGCTTTACGTACGCTAACTGAAAAGTTTAATGTGAAGGTAGCGGCCGTCGAGGAAGCACATAATCTAAGCACGATTGAATTCAACACCTTGATGAATATTATGAAGAACTACGAGACCAATCTCGAAGTTCAAAAGAGGGCGTCTCGCGGCAAAAGCCTTGCTCTAGTCAGTCAGTCATCCAAAGTTCAAACTGAGGTTGACCCTGACAATGAGGACGATATGGCTATGCTCGTGAAGAAATTTGCAAAGTTTTTCAAAAAGAAGAATGTGGAGCAAAATGTTGGTCCAACATTCAGAAAAGGCCAGAATGTCAAAGCTGAATCTTCTTCTGCTCCTCCATTCACCAAACGCAAATCCGATGGGAAGAAGAAGAACATCAACTATGATTCGGTTAGATGCTATGAATGCCAAGACTGGGGTCATTTCGCCAACGAATGTGCCAACACACTTCGTAAGCATGGTAAAGCTCTTTGGATCGATCTCTCCGATGATGAAGAGGAGGAATCATGTCCAAAGGAGTCCAAGCAATCATTTGTTACCATTCAATCCTTCTCAGACGACGAAAAAGAGGAAGATCATCAAATCGGTTTCACTGCGGTAACTGATGTTGCGCCAACATTTGACTCAACATCTATTAAAAATATCATTTTTGATTATGATGTCTCAAACTGTTTTGATGGGTATTCTAGTTGTGATGAGACAGATCTGGAAACTGACCTTTGTGCTGAAGTTCAAATCAATGAAGCCGTAAGATTGCTATCTGCGAAATATGAGAAGGAAAAGACAAAGAACGCAGAACTTCAAGCCATGGTAAATACACTAAACGAGGAGAATGAAAAGATGATCGAAAGCTTGGTGGATGGTATGAACAAAATGGAAGCCGTGCTGACACGAAAGGATCAACAAATCGACAAACTCCAAAATCGAGTCATCAAAGCCGATGAAACATTCACGAAATTTAACAAAGGTAAATTGACTCTTAATGAGGTATTATCGTTAGGTATTTTTGATAAGCAAGGGTTAGGATTTAATTCTCAGTCTACGCATGTTTCTAAACCTTTGCCTAATGATAATCCTAAGATAGTCTTTGTTAAGGAAAATGCTGAGCATGTAATGAGTGAAAGTAGTGTGACTTCAGTCGTTAAGAAGAGTACTAAGCATGCTGCCAATAAGTCTAAGGATAGACAGTTTAAATGTACTCATTGCATGCATCACGGACATATTAAGCCATACTGCTGGAAATTGAAAAGGGGGATTTCTGTGAAGAAATCAATGTTAGCTGAAATGTCATCCAACATTCCACCCAACATTGAGAAATTAGTATCAAAAGGAATGTTAGAAATGATTTCAGATGACGTTCCTTCAAACTCTACTGAACCAAATGCTGTTGTGTCATCTAAAAAAATTTGGGTAAAGAAGACCGTTCATAAATGCTATGTCGTATATACCTCTTTGCGAGCTAACATGACAGGTTCTTGGTACTTCGATAGCGGGTGTTCCCGACATATGACGGGTACCAAAGAGTATCTATGTGATTACATGGGTTTAAAGGGTGGATCTGTGACATTCGGAGGAGGTGCTAAAGGGCGGATTCTCGGTCGAGGCAGATTGAATGTGCCTGACTTCCCAAAACTAAGCAACGTTCTACACGTAGATGGACTTGTGATTAATCTAATTAGCATAAGTCAACTTTTCGACGATGACCTTGAGGTAAGATTTAATAAGGAGTGTTGTGAAGTTTTTAACAGCAATTGTGTTCGAGTTATGGCACGTAAAAGATCAAGCGATAACTGTTATCTAGTCGGAGACAAATCCAGTTCGAAGGACGTGTGCCAATTATCAAAAGCCGATGACAACGTCATCCTATGGCATTACAGACTGGGCCATGTCAACTACCGTACGTTGGAGCAACTTATCAAGCACGAAGCCATCAGAGGCATTCCAAAGCTTAAGGAGTTTGGTAAGGTTGTATGTGAGTCATGCCTTAGGGGTAAGCAGGTGCATGTTAGCCATAATGTTGACCAACATGCTGCCCAACATTTTAAAATTGCTCATTGTTTTCAACTTATGCACATGGATTTGATGGGTCCAATGGAAGTAGATAGCATTGGTGGTAGGAAATATGCCTATGTTCTTGTCGATGATTACTCTAGATATGCATGGATATTTTTTCTTCGCGAAAAATCTGAATCATTTGATTTCTTTAAAAAATTTTGTGCTATTGTGAAGAATAATTTCAGTGCTACTATCTTTCGTATTAGGTCTGATCATGGTAGAGAATTTGAGAATCAGTACTTTAATGAGTTTTGTGATAAGAAAGGCATCATTCATGAGTTTTCATCTCCTATGACGCCCCAACAAAATGGGGTGGTCGAAAGGAAGAATAGGACTTTACAAGAAATGACTCGTGTGATGTTACAATCTAGGAATATTTCTAAGCGTTTTTGGGCTGAAGCATTGCATACCGCATGTCATATATCGAATCGTGTGTTCTTTAGACATGGTACTAAGAAAACGTCTTATGAACTGTTGAATGGGAAAAAGCCTACTGTGAAGTACTTTCATGTGTATGGTTGTTATTGCTACATGTTAAATGATCGTGAGTACTTAAGCAAGTTCGATTCAAAAAGTGACAAGTGTATTTTTCTTGGATACTCGTCTAATAGTCGTGCTTATCGTGTTTATAACTTGCGCTTGAAGACTGTTCAGGAGTCTGTGAATATTGTGTTTAATGATGCTACTGATCTTAGCAAAATGTCTCCACAAGTTGATATTTCAGATATTGTACAAGCTGTTGATGAAACAGAGGAGAATGTGGCAGACAATGTTGAGCCAACATCTGATTCAACATATGTGCCATAACAGAACACTGAGGCTGGACCCAGTGAAGTTCGTAGAGACCCTCCAGCTAAGATTCAGAAGGATCATCCCACAGACCTTATCATTGGAAATATGGATGAAGGGAGGAAAACAAGAGACAAGCCGCGCAAGGATTATAAGTCTATGGTAAGAAACGTATGCATGAACACCGTATATGCCGAGGTACGCTTTACTTGTTTTGTTTCTGAAGTAGAACCTAAGAATGTCCTTGAAGCACTTAAGGATAATTTTTGGATTAATGTCATGCAAGAGGAACTCTTGCAGTTTGAGAAAAACCAAGTTTGGTCCTTAGTATCACGACCGAGAGACACTAATGTCATAGGCACTAGGTGGATCTTCAAGAATAAATCTGATGAACTTGGTAGAGTTGTTAGGAACAAAGCATGTTTAGTAGCTCAAGGTTATACTCAAGTCGAGGGCATAGATTTTGATGAGACTTTCGCTCCAGTGACTAGGTTAGAATCTATTAGGTTGTTATTGGTTATTGCATGTTGGCTTAACATTACATTACATCAAATGGATGTTAAGGGTGCGTTTTTAAATGGATATATTGATAAAGATATCTATGTTGAACAACCTAAAGGATTTGAGGATCCACATTTTCCTAACCATGTTTATAAGTTGCAGAAAGCTCTCTATGGATTGAAGCAAGCACCTCGAGCTTGGTATGGTAGACTAGCTACATTTTTACTTGAATTTGGGTTCGTACGAGGAGAGGCAGACCGCACTCTTTTTGTAAAAATAGTCGGTTCTGATATTTTGATTGCCCAAGTTTATGTTGATGATATTGTTTTTGGCTCAAACTCACAATCGATGCTAGATCAGTTTGTTCAGGCTATGAACTCCACGTTTGAAATGAGCATGATTGGGGAACTAACCTTTTTCTTAGGTTTACAGATTAAGCAAAGCAACGATGGCATCTTTATGTCTCAGGAGAAATACGCTAAAAACACTGTCAAGAAGTTTGGGTTGGACACGGAGAAGGTAATGAAAACTCGTATGGGGTCTACGCAAAAGGTAAGTAAAGACAATGTTGGACAGAATGTTGACCCAACATTGTATCGATCTATGATAGGGAGTTTGTTATACCTTTCAGCCAGTAGACCTGACATTATGTATAGCGTATGTGTATGTGCTAGATACCAATCTGAGCCTAAGGTTTCTCATCTCAATGCTGTTAAGCGTATACTTCGATATGTCAGTGGAACGTGTAGCCTAGGATTATGGTTCTCTAAAGATACTAATATGAGTCTTATAGGCTACAGCGATGCTGATTGGGCAGGTGACGAGGATGATCGCAAGAGCACTAGTGGCGGCTGTTTCTTCCTAGGTAACAATTTAGTTGCATGGTATAGTAAAAAGCAGAATTGTGTGTCTTTATCTACTGCTGAGTCTGAGTATGTTGCGGCGGGGAGTTGCTGTACGCAATTGATGTGGTTAAATAGCATGTTATGTGACTATGGGTTAGAGTGCGAGTCAGTCCTCATGTATTTGTGATAACCTTAGTGCCATCAACATATCTAAGAACCCTATTCAGCATTCATGCACGAAGCATATAGATATAAGACATCATTTTCTGAGAGATATGATAGAGAAAGAATTAGTTCGCATTGAGCATATAGACACAAAACATCAGTTAGCTGACATTTTCACGAAATCATTGGATTTTCAAAGGTTTTCGGACCTGAAAAAGTCCATAAGTTTGTTGCAGTCTATCTGAATGTTGGTCCAACATTTGGATCAACATAGCTTATGTCAAATTTGATAGTTACTGCTTTGATGTTTGATTTAATATTCTTCTCTGTTTTCCGGTGAAATGACTCGATCCTACTTGACAGTCTTCTGAAATGACCCAATCTCTTGCATATAAGCATGCTCATAAACCTTGTACAAAATATAGGTATTTGGTAATAAGTTTCCCTAGGTACACGGCATTCACGGTGACGGTGTACTCTTTGCGACAAAAAGCCAAACCTTGATGTTTAGGTAATAAGGGCAGTGCTTAATTTTAAAAAAAAAATAAAAAATCGGGCAGAAAATGAAAGGGGACTAGTTTGAGAGGATTGAGCAGAAAAGTCTAGGATTATGGAGTAAGGATGTTGAACCTGATGTTGGGGCAACCTGTAACTGATAGTTTGATTCTTGAGTAAGGATGTTGAACCTTATGTTGGGGCAACATTAGTTTGATCATGCTATACTTTCAGAGACTTCGTTTATCTACATTAGCTTTTGGTAGTGCATTTGTTAGGTTCATGTGTCTAGCTTAGATATCAGGATATCTCTCAGAGTTGCATTAGATTTGCTTGAAGAACAGCTCGTTACGCGTGTCTCATGTGATCCTCTTCAACGTCAAATCGGTTAGTATTGCATAATCCTATATTGATTTTTGACTTGGTAATCTTTTATTTAAATCATAATCTTATATGCTCCTATTTTTTTTTCGATCATATCAATTTATGCTTCCAACGGCTAGTTTTTCAATTAAATTTGTGTGAAAATTTTGAAGTGACGAGTTTTATAACCGTTGGAATGATTTCTATAAGTATGCCGATGATTAGGCTCCTTTGTTTACAAACCCTACTTGTTCTCTCGCTATAAAAATTCCTCTCTGATCTTTGTGCTTGATTACTCAAGAATTTTCAATCTTTATTCCCCAGATTTCAAATTTCAGCAGATAATATGTCGAATTCTTCTTCTCAACCGAATGTTGATCCAACATTCGTATCTGACATGGATTTTCCAGTACCGCTCATAGTAATTTCAGGTTCCAGAGACTTAATTGTCTACACCGGACCTTTTCAGCCACTCCGACCCACACAATCTCAGACGGCAGACCCCGCAACGGCAAATCAAGAACAAGAATTCTCTGTTCCGATGAACATCCGGAGCGAAGATGAGGAAGACATCCCTCTGAGTGCCTGGCTTCAAAATCTTAATAAACATCAAAGGAGTCAAGGCGAAAACACCCCACCGATGACATCAAGAACAAGCCCTGTAGAGGCAGCCCCAATTTCAACGGAAATTCTAGAGGCACCGGACGCTGTAGTTGAGGAACTCCCAATTTCAACCGACCCACCTCTATCAGACCCAATTTCAAAAGCGGAAACCCAAACTCATACCTCGAAGAAGCGACGAAGACAATCTCCTGCTGATGTTCAGACCCCTATTTTAAAGAAGCGCCGGAGCAACCGTACTCGACACACCCTGAACCCTACGTCCAACGCTGATGACCCTATTGCTTTGTCCAGTGATTCACATGACACGAGTGTCAACTCCTCCACCTCCGACAGCATGGACTCGGAGAGCTCAGATGAAGACTTCAAGGTTTTTGGTGGAGAGACATCATCCTCTGAGTCAGAGTCACTCACAACCTCAAACAGATCAGAAGATGAAGATAATGACGAGTCTGAACTAATCGAGACTCTAAATTCCTTGAAGAGTAGGCTGAGGAAGCAAGAAGGGAAGAGGCCTATAGAGAGTGAAGCCAGACCTTCCAAGAAAGCTCATACTGAGGAATCTGATTCCAGCCACCGTGCCCTTTCCCCAAGCCAATCTGATGATGAAGATGTTGAATCAGATGTTGATCCAACATGGGATGACCCACTGCCCAACCGCAAGTTCTACCACACAGCCAATGAGGAGCTGTGGACTTCCCTGAGTCAAAGACTCATGGGAGTTGAGCGGGTTGTGGATGTGGCGAATTTCAGGAAGTACGGCGTCATGCAATTCCTAGAATCACGACATCTCGGGCAAATGGTGAGGATTTTAGGGACGTACTGCGACTCAGTCGTCCGTGAGGTATATGCTAATCTTTTCTCCATGTGGCCAAGGTGAATTCTAATAAGTATGGGAGAGTTTTCTTGAGGGGGAGGTTGTACGATATGTCATCAAATTCTATAAATCAGTTTTTGGGAACACCTGAGGTAGAGATGGAGGATGAATATGACAATGATGAGGTAGTAAGGTTTATTACTGCGGGTAGAGTGAGTGTTTGGGCTGGAAATTATGCTGTTAGTTCACTTACGTCCTTGTATTCTGTGCTCTTTAAGATTGGGATTTGTAGTTGGTTGCCTACATTGAATGAATCAAGGGTGACTGAGAATATGGCACATTTGCTATATGCTCTTGGTCGCAACTTGCCATTGAATTGGGGAGAATTGATCATCAATAATATGTCGAACCAAGCTGAGAAAATAGGGAAGGGAATTCTTCCATATCCCTCTATCATCTATGGAGTTCTGGTTCAAGGCGGGTTTCAACCAACAAAGGGAGATAAAATTATCTCTAAAAAGATCCCCTATGCCATTCAACCAAGTCATCTCGCGGGCCCAGACAGACATGTAGATCTTCCTTGGTGCATGCCAGAACAGCTCATACCAGATGTTGATCAGGATGTTGGGTCAACATCCTCACTAGAACTGGCTATCAATTGTCTCAATGAGTCCATCACAGTTTTGGTGGCTCAAAGGATGTATTACAGAGGCGTCTTTCTTCCCAAAAAGGGGGAGAAAATAGGCCAGAAGGAGCTAGGGATGATGAGCAAACTGGACAAAGTGGACATGGCGGAGATGAGGAGGCCAAACAGACAGGGGGAGATCAGGAAATGGGAGAAGCTGGAAGTAAAGCTGGATCTGAAGATGGAGCCTCAACGTCGAGTCAGAGTCCTGTGATATAGATCTTCGTGGTCTAAGTCATTTGTGTGCTTGCATGTTTTTGTGTGCTTTCTATGTGCACTTGTGATTTGCATGCTTGCCTGCCCGACTTGTGGTTCTAATTTGCCTGCGTATGCTTTATATTTTGCCTATGGACAAATTTGTTTTTTGTTTTGCAGATGGTTATCTTAAGACCTTATTATGGCTTGTACTATTTTATTAGTACTTTGAATAGTTTATGAACTATTCGTGTTTACTCTAACCATTTGTTAATGTTTTGTGGTTAAGTAGATTTTGCCTTGAGGGGGAGGTTCACTAATGCTAACGTCTGCTTTGGTTTGGGAAGAAAGATAAAAAGGGGGAGATTGTTGATGTTGGGTCTTCAACATTGGCAATGTTAGGGGAACATTCTGGTCAACATTTGTTGCCTGAGAATGTCTCCTTTCTCAGTTTTATCTTTCATACCCAAAACGTGTTTAATCCGTGTCCAGGCTATTTTTAGTGTTTTGCAGAAATTTGATAAGAGCTGGAATGAGTCAAATGCGTGTGGAATGAGTATGGATAAGAGAGCACGAACTTAGGAGTGAAGCATGCTAAAAATAGGAAGCTTGGAGCTCAAGTCAAGACCAAGTCTTTGGAGCTGAGTCAAATCAACTCTCAACGGTCACAACTATTTTATTGGACGACCAAGTCTGTGTTGAAGAAGTCACGAAGTCGAAGACTATATAAAGGGACTTCACGTAATCATTTTGTGCGAGGCGAGCGACATAAGAATATATGAGCGAAGTTCGAGTGAATCCGAACCATGTCGAGAGCCTTCTCTTTTAGCCTAGTATTTCTTGTTTGCAAAAGTCTAAGGACTTTGTAGATTTTCAGGATCGTTTAGATTCGTAGTTTTTCTAGGCTTGTTTTTACTATCGTTTGATAGTTATTTTGCCATCCATTGCTGTAGTGGAATTTCCCCTTGAGGCACGCAGCAAGTTTATTTACTTGCTGCACAGAATTCGCATCTCGTGTTTATCACTTTCGTAACTAAGTAATCATCTATTCCGCTGTGCGCTTTGAGAGTTAGGTTGAGTGTTAACCAAACATTTCATCCAACATCAGTGTTATTACTTAGGGTTTTTACATCCATTCAAGATCACGACCCCACCACACCCTCATGCTCAATGGGTGTGCTTTACCCATATTAAAACACTTCCTAGTATAAGCTGGTTGATGCAAGAATATGCCGTCTTCAAGATGCTCAATTTGTAACCTAAGAAAGAATTTAGTCTTTCCAATATTTTTCATTTGTTGCAAGTGATGATCGTGCAAGAAAAGATCATCTTGATACTAAAGTCTTTAATATTGATAAAGGTGGAACTTTTGAATAGTAACCTGACATTTCGAGTACGCTGTTAGAGGATTATCAGGATCTCTTAGCAAAACCTACGAAACATCCACCTCATCGGACATATGATATGTTGGATTTGGGTTCATGAGCCCAAAAGTGGGACATTAACCCAAGAGCCCAATTCGGTCGGTTTTTAGTTAAATCGAGATGCCATCATAAACTACTTTTCGAGGGGAATTTAACGAATATTGATTTGCTCAAAACAGATGTCGGGTGAATGAGAAATTAATTTTCTAAGTTAGTCCAATAAAAGTATTAAAGTGTTAAATAATTATGTGTAGGGGACTTTGTCCCACATTGATTAGACACAAAATAAATCATCACCTTATACAAGATTACCTTGTGTAGGTAATTCAAATGGGTTTTTCTAGGCGGTGGACTCAAGTCGGCTTAATGAGCTAGTGTGGTTTTGACTCAAGTGATAGCCTTGTGCGAGTCAGTGCCTCGAATCAATGAGCAACGAGACCGCGCCAACGCCCGTGCCCTGGGGCTGGCCCGACACCCACCTATGTTGTGCCAAGTACACAATGGGCGATTTGAAGACGCAATTTGCACAACCACATCGTTGTGGCCCGACACCCACCTATGTTGTGCCAAGTACCCCATTGGAACCCCACATCGTCGCTAGGAGCTATTGGAGCCAAAACTTCGCCCGACGATGATGTGGCGGCGATTTGTGACGCGGCAAGCACAACCACATACATGTGAAGATGAGGTGCCACTGCGTCGCGCTGAGTGGGCTATCTTAGGTGGCATGACCCATTGGGTCAATGGGGTACATCATGATCGTTGGATTGAACCGACCCAACTCGATAATACGAACCGGGAGTCGAGAAGCTTCTTAATAGGGTAGTCCAAAAGTTTGAGACTTCGCATTCTGACCCCTGGACTAAAGAGTCAAACGTCAGAAGCAACTCAAAGGTCTCTATATCTGCAGTAAGCCCATGTGAATTTGAAAGTGCGATAAATACACCCCCCTCCTACGAGTTGGAAATTATTCAATCGATCCTAGGATTCCTGAATAATACACTCCCAATCACCGAGTTTCCGCATCAACAAAATGCTTGAGTTTCGAGTATGATTTGCCTGAAAACTTGAGTCGTGCTGCGATTACGAGTTGCGAAGTCGTTGTATCTTGGAGACGATCGCTGATAACCGAGAGCACGAGAATATCAGGACGATTTCGTCTTACAGATAGTGTATTCAATACACGCCTCGACTTATCGTCCGGCGAATTTTCGACGTACATACTGCCGCTGACCAGATTTCGACAACCACATGCAACAATCATAAACGAAATACTGTTCGTGATCTGATCGATGGCAACCATCCCGACAGCACTACCCCTTATGGCCAGCGGTCCTGCCATAACGCCGACCAAGTTCAACGAAACTTAATTTAAGAGGCAGCAGATGTTGTTGTTCTATCTAACGACCATGTACCTCGTTCGCTTCCTGAAAGAGCTCCCTCCCAAAGTGACGGAAAGATCCCAAAATGACGGAGATGCTACGTTGCAAATGACACTAGTACAAAAATCATCATAGACCACGACACTATAGGCGTCGGTTTTAATACGCGTGGTGGCACTTTCGTAATATTTTTTTGTCTCGTTATAGGCGACCATTGTAACCAGACAACAGATGCCTATTCTTATTTTAATTTTTTATTTTTATTTTTTTCATATAGGCGACGGTTTGGTGTTAATAACCGTCGCATATTATATTCCTAACCCTAATATTTTGTGCATGGCCTCTCACCACTGTCATTTCTCCCCCTCTCTCTACTTCGCTCTTCTCTTCTTTCCTCCACGGCAACATCACCCTCGGCAACCTCACCCTCGACTAACACGACTTCGGTACACTCTGCTAAGCGGCGATGGGCCACGATGAGCGGCTGCGACTTGGTGGAAACGGCCGGAGAACAAAGATCAGGTGCGGATCTGGCGCTGGTGCTGGGGCCTGGTGGAGCGAGAAGGTTGACAGGCGGGCTTTGTGTTGCGGAGCTTCGGATGTGCTGCGGCAGCAGCGCTCCGACGAGGCAATTTTTTGTTAATTTTTTTTCAGCTCAGCGACGATATGGTTGGGGTCTGCGTGGGGGACTGCTCGTGGTCGGGGTCTGCTTGGGGTCGGAGATGGATCTGGTTGGGTCAATATTTGGTTTAGGGTTAATTACATATCAATTTGAACATTAGTTGAATTTGTACTTACCATGTCGTGTAGGTGTTCGACGGAATGCCGTAACGAAGAAGTCAAGGAGGAATCAGACTATGATCACCAACGGCGCGGTCCGTCCAAAGAGAGACTCGGGGTAGGGGTTTTAATTTATACTTTGGTTTGTGCGCTTTTATGGGTGTTAATTTCATAAAAATTTGAGCATTAAGTGAGTTTGAGCTAAGTTAGGGGCTTGGGCTTTTTTGGACTGAGAATTGGTATAAATTATTTTCTCTTAGTCTAACTTGCTGGATTATTCGGTTACATGTTAAGTATGCCTTCAATTGTTTGAGAAGTCTAAGAGTGTGATTGGATTTCACTAACAAATGAGCTGAGAATTGGGAACTTGTTTAAAATGGTTTGATTTTTATCGTCTCTTGGCATCTAACACGTATCGCAGGTTATGGAAGCCAAAGAGCAAACAGCCCGACGAGCAAACGATCCAATGAAGTTTGGCCATTGGCATTGTCGCCGCGGACCCACCCTCAAGTAAAATAGCTTGGGTGGCGAAATGGCCTACATCGGTAAGAACAGAAACGGTAATAAGGATGCTAAGCATTTCACCACCGAGAGGCACCGGAGGGTTCTCTTGAACGACAAGTTCAAAGCTCTGCAGAAATTGTGTCCCAATTCCACAAAGGTAGAAAGCAGCAACCTCTGCATGCATAACATCTTGTTAAAAATAATATTTTGCTTTTCATGTTTCTTTTTTTTTTTTATCATCAGAACGATAAAGCACCGGTGATTGCACACGCGATAAGATTACGTCAACGGTTGACGTGCTCACGGTTCTTGCGGAGCAGTAGAGGGGCATCAGGGAACTACTCAAGATGTGGTAGTGATGATAAGAGATGGCCAAGCTTGTGTTATGAGTTGATATCTTTTAGTTTTAGTTGTAAATATTTAATTTCATATTTTAAATAGTTTGTTATGTAACTTTTAAATTGTATTGTTTGTTTGGTAATTAATTTATGCTTTTGTGCGTTGATATATATTGTTTATCTTTTTTTATTTGTGTCTTAGAATTGAGATGAATTTGGTACTGGTACATATAAATAATATATATATTTAATACATATATATATATATATATATATATATATATATATATATATATATATATATATATAACATACGTGACGTTTGTCAACCATCGCCCATAACGGCCTATAGGCGCCGGTTTTTTGTAACAACCGTCACCTATATTCGTATTATAGGTGGCGGTTGTTACAACAACCGTCGCCTATAGTCGTAGTGACAGTTGTCGTAACAACCGTCGCCTATAGGCCGATATGGGCGCACTTAAGAACCGTCGCCTATAATATGAACTATCGGTGTCGGGGCTCTAGGCCTCGCCATACAACCGTCGCCCATTGTCCATAACAATCGTCGCCTATTCACCTTTTTGTACCAGTTTGATGAAGATGCCGAAAATGTGGGGAACCTCCTTATGAGCAGGAGAAGGCATCGTTGGACACATGAAATCATAATGGTTTCATGTGTCGTAACTGTATTCTGAACACCCTGACGATTCTCTATAGAAAGTCTATAGAGTAGCCAAGACTGCTAAAGAGCTGTGAGACTCAGTCGAGAAGAAATATAAGACCGACGATGCTGAACTTAAAGTTCATCGTCTGCAAGTTCTTCGACGATAAAATGACTGACTCCAAACCAGTTTTGGATCATTTCCGTGATCTGCAGCTGATTATCCACGATATCAGGCTGCGAATATGCAGATCAGGGAAACCTTTTAGGTAGCTGCGATAATCGAGAAGATGTCGTCTCTGTGGAATGATTTTAAGAATTACCTCAAGCACAAAAGCAATGAATTTGATTGTGAGACTTCGAATCGAAGAAGACCATCAGAAGGTCGATGCCAAGAGCAAAAGAGGCAACATAAGGCAGGAGCCAACTTAGCTAAGCCAAGCTCCGGCAATAAGCGAAAGAGGCCGGGAACTACGGAGAATAAGCAAAAGCTTAATTCCAAAAGAATAAGGGCTTCTATGAAAAACCCAGACACATGGCCAAGGATTGTCGCCAAAAAAAGAAAGGGAATCAGAATCGGACTCACACGACTGAAGACAAGAAGCTGGCAACGGAGCTGTCGGTGTTAGACCTCGCTGTTGTCGTATACAACGCAAATGTGGTGGAAACCCGAGATCGATAGCGGAACACGCACCGCATCTGTTTCGACAAAGAGATGTTCTCCACCCACATATCGAAATCGGGTAGGACGCTCTATATGGGGAACATGACTACGTCCAAGATCTTAGGATTGTGACGAGTTGTGTTGAAGATGACCTCCGGCAAGGAGCTGACGCTTTGGACGTGTTGCATGTCCCAGACATCCGCAAGAACTTGGTCTTCAACTCTTTGCTCAGTACAGTCGGGTTTAGACAGGTGTTTGAAGCGACAAGTATGTACTAAAAAAATGGTACTTTATAGGCAAAAGCTACCTCGAGAAGGGGCTGTTTCAATGAAATGTAATGCATGTAAAGCTCGAGATTGAGCTCGCTAATAATAATAGAGTTAGTTCTTCATTCTTGGTTGAGTTTTCTAATTTATGGCATGGTAGATTAGGACTAAAAAAGCTGATAAGTTTGAACTTACTTCCACAAATGGAAGTCGACTCACAACATAAGTGTAAAGTCTGTGTTAAAGCAAAAATGGTCAAATCACCATTCTTCTCTGTTGAGAGAAACAGTTTACCTCTAGAACTGATTCATACCGATTTGTGATCTCAAATTCGTATAAAATATAAGTGGAAAGAAATATTTTAATACGTTTATTGACGATTGCACGAAGTAGTGTCACGTGTATCTTGTAAGCGGAAAAGACGAAGCGCTCGATACCTTTAAAAGAACAAGGGTGAACTTGAGAATCAACTTAACTCGAAATCAAAATAATACGACGTAACAAAGGAGAATAATACGTGGCACCGTTCGAGGAATTTTGTCGAAGGCATGACATTATTCATCAAACAACGACGTCATATTAACCCCAACAACGTGTTGTTGAACACAAAGACAGAACTCTCAAATGATGAATGCCAAAACGTGTGGAAGGAAGCCAATCTTTCAGCAAACCGCAGTCTAAATGTATTGCCGCACAAAAACAGGGATGAAACACCATACAACTACCATTGAAATCCATCATACGGTTACCTGAAAGTGTGGGGGTACATAGCAAATGTTGACTTACGTAAACTTAAGCATGTTAAAATAACGCCCAAAACTATTGACTGTATTTTCATCGGATATGCAAATAACAGTACTGCATACATATTTCTAGTGCACAAATTGGACATCCCTGACATGAATGTTGGAAGGACAATGTTGTATTCTTTGAAAATGTCTTTCCAAACAAGGAAAGAAAATAAAGATGTTCTGTTAAAAGAACTTACGATGACGTCGAAGGTTATCCTCACGAAAATGAAGAAACGAGGCAAAACAGACGAAAGAAGGTGGCCAAATTATTTGGACCCGACTTCCTAACTTATATGTTGGACGACGAACCTCAGACATTGGAAGAAGCTCTGTCGAGTCAAAGAAGCTTCGTTCTGGAAAGAAGCTGTGAACAACAAAATTGAATCTATCATGCAGAATCATACTTGGGAGTTGTAGATCTCCCAAAAGGGTGTAAACCTTTATGATGCAAATTGCTCGTTAAAAGAAAACGAAATTGATGGATCAATTAAAAAATATAAGGCTAGATTAGTAGCCAATGGATATACGATAAAAGACGGGTATGATTTCTTCGACGCATACTCATCTGTAATAAGGACTACGTCCATACGGGTTCTTTTTGCTATTGCAACATTGTATGACCTTGAGATACATCAAACGGATGTAAAAACGACATTCCTAAATGGGGAACTCGAGGAAGAAATCTACTGCAACAGCCTGAAGGTTTTATTGTACCTAGGCAAGAAAACAAAGTGTGTGGACTCGTGAAGTCACATTACGGGCTTAAGAAAACACCGAAGCAGTGACACCAAAAACTTCATATGATTATGTTATCGAATGGATTCAAGCTCAACGAGTGTGACAAATGAGTTTACATTAAGGGCACGCATGATGAATTCGTGATTATTTGTCTCTTTGTTGACGGCATGTTAATCATGGGAAGCAATCAGAAAGTGATCGTGAACACAAAGAACATGTTGAAAAGTCATTTCACTATGAAGGATATGTGTTTGTCTAACGTCATTCTAGGGATAAATGTCTCTATAATACCTGAATGAATTCTGATGACACAATCTCATTATGTGGAGAGCGTGTTAAAGAAACTTAATGCCTTTGATGATCCTCCGGGTAAGACCCCGGTAGATCCGAATGTGCACTTATCCAAAAACTGAGGAGAATCCATACCATATCATGAATATGCTCGGGAGATTAGCAGTTAATGTACTTATCGAACTACACTCGACCCGACATAGTATGTTCAATTAGTGAAGTTAGTAGGTCTACAACTAATCTCGGGAGTAGTCATTGGACATCGTTGAAAAGGTACTCAGATATCTTAAGCACAGTATGAATCATGACATACTCTACTCGAGATATCTAGCACTTCTTGAAAGATACTGCAATGCTAACTGGATATCCGAAAGCAAAAACTCCAAATCCACGAGTGGTTACGTGTTTACCATCGGGGGAGGATCAATATCATGGAAATCTTTCAAAAAACATGCATAGCTCGAACTACGATAAGATCAGAGTTTATTGCATTGGATAAAGCCGGGGAAGAAGCTAACTGACTTGGAATGATTTTGGAAGATATTCACTGTTTTAATAAACATGTGCCGCCAATAATGATACGCTGCGACAACATGGCCGCCATTGGTAGGGCACAAAGTAGTATGTACAACGATAAGTCTTGACACATTCGTCATAGACACAATACTGTAAGACAACTGATTTCTAGTGGAATAATCTCGATTGACTATGTGAACTCAAAGGAGAACATAACAGATCATTTGACGAAAGACATCGCTAGAGATTACCTTTATGACGCAGTAATGGGAATGGGGTAAAAACACCACGCACCCAAGAATGGACTGATAACTCAACCATGACGAGTAGAGATCCCACGAACTTGGTTCAATGAGACAACTAAACCGAGACCGGTTCAGTAGTTTACTTGGAATACTTCAAAGAAAGCTCAACTTCGTAAGCTGCCCAAGTAATACCTGATGTTGTGTGGTAAAGGATAAGCAAATTGCTTTTAGTGATGGCTATACATAAAACGTTAGAGTATCCGGGCTACTCCAGGGTCTAAGCCCTAATAGTCGATCACATATATAAATGAGAAGTGGAGCCGCTTCAAAGCTAAGACTTATGAATCTGAGATATGGTCAACGACCGAAATGAACACATCGTGAGGATCAAAAGAAATTAAGATTTGTCATTGTGTGTATGCTGTTGTCTTGGTTTACACAAAAAGCCGTCAGTACAAGACATCATGTTCACTAAGCAGCGAGTAAATCCGACAACATTTCACTCGAGAAGGTTGAAAGCCACAAGCTACATGTCCTGATGCAATGATAGATCGTCGAGCTTTTCTTGCTAAAGTCAACATGCATTTGCATTAATTTCCATTCATGTGGGGGATTGTTGGATTTGGGCTCATAGGCCCAAAAGTTGGTAAATTTAACCCAAGAACCAAATCCGATCGATTTTTAACTAAATTAAGATGTCATCAAAACTTGAAATTGATGAAAGATCAATTACGTTACGAGGGCAATTTAACGAATATTAATTTGCTCGAAACTGATGTCGGGTAAATGAGAAATTAATTTTCTATGTTAGCCCAATAAACGTTAAAGTGTTTAATAGATACGTGTAGGGAACTTTGTCCCACAATTATCACCTCATAAAAGGATTACCTTGTGTAGGTAATTCAAATGGGTTTGCCTAAAGGGTGGGCTTAATGGGCTAGTGTGGTTTGGCCAAGTGATAGCCCGGGTGCGAGTCGGTGCCTCTCATCGACGAGCAACGAGGCCGCGCCTGGGGTCGGGGCCGGGACCGAGCTCGAAGCCGAGCCCGAGCCCGACACCAACTCGAGTCGTGTCAAGTGCGAAATGGACACTTTGAAATGCACTTTGTACTTTGCACGTCGTTAGGAGCTATTGGAACCAAAATTAACCAGCAATGACGTGGCGACGAGTCGGTGACGTGGCAAGCATGACACGCATACAAGTGAAGTTGAGGTGGCACTGCCTAAGTGCTGACTGGGCTAGCTTAGGTGGCATGGCCATTGGGTCAATGGGGCACACAAGGATCGCTGGATTGAACCGACCCGACCCGAGAATACGAACCACGGGTCGAGAGTTTCCACATGACAGGGAAGTCCAAAAGTTTGAGACCTTTCGCATTCTGACCCTTGGACTGAAGAGAACATCATAAGCAGCTCAAATGTCTCATGTATCTGCATTAAAGGCCCGGTGAATCCTAAAGTACCATAAATAGACCCTCCCCCCCTATGAGTTGGAAAAGCATACAATCTGATCCCAACATTCATACGTAATACACTCTCAATCCCCGAGTTTTCGTAGTAAGAAAAAGCTTGAGTTTCGAGTACGATTCGCCTGAAAACTCGATTCGTGCTGTAGTTACGAATTGCGAAGTCGTATCTTTGTGGAGATCGCCGATAACCGAGAGCTCGAAAATATCGGGACGATTTCTTCTTACGAAGAGTGTATTCAATACACGCCCCGACTTATCGTCCGATGAATTTCCGACGTACATACTTCGGCCGACCAGATTTCGACAACCACATCCAACATGATCATGCTATATACTCAAAGAGGGAGCCTCGATAGTTAACATCAGAACTTATAGGTACACTACTGTACAAAAGGATAAGATTGAGAAAGTAGTGAGTGTGATGTTATCCTCAGTTGTCAGGTACAATATCAATGTTTCTCTTCACATATGGTGATGATTATAAAGAAGGGGGGACCTTGGCATATGTGCGTGGATATTGAGAGCACAATAAGAACCGTGAAGGATAAATTCCATTTTCCATTTTGAGGAACTGTTGGATGAGCTTCATCACGTCATGAGTTTCACTAAGCTGGATATAAGATCTCGTCGTCACCATATCAAGAGGAAGGAGAGTAACGTGCTCAAGACTGCTCTCAGGGCTCATCATTGGCATTATGAGTGTGAGTTTGCCTTTTGGGCTAACAAATATACCGCTGCAGAAAATTTTATCGCGAAACTTTATTTTGGCGTAACACTTTTATCGAGAAAGTTTCTCGGTATCAATTCTCGATACATGTCAAAAAACTTTTCCGCATCTATTTTTATACCGAGATAATTTTAGCATCCAAAATGATTTCAATACTTCAAATTTTCAATACTTCACGATATTTTTCGTATATACGTAAAAGTTTTCAACACTGGATTTTATAAAAGCCAAAAATTTTGAAAATTAAAAATAAAGTTCTCAAATCCACATATCGCGTCAACGATCAGATATCCAACCCAACCAAGAAAACTAAAATGGATGTTAACTCTGTGTACAAAGATAAGACTATAAAAGATATAGAAGCGAGGTTAGAAAATAATCTCTGTGTGTTATTATACTTACGAGAAAAATATGCTTATGCTAATTTGTATGCAAAACGGCATGTGACAATGTCACGACATTAGAAACTAAGGTAGAAACCTTAGAAGGAAAAATTAAAGGGCTAAGTAAAGTTTAGATGCCGTAAAAGTAGAGCGTAATGAACACTAATGACGATATAACGCTTTAGTCGAGGAATGCAAGAAGCTTTACTCTAACATTAAAAGTCTCGAGGAAATTCTTGCTAAAAGGGGTCAGACGGACCAAGCAATTTTTCCTAATCAGCCTAAGAACACCAAATTCTATAATCCTAAGGAAGGGCTTAGGATATGAAAACTCGAGTCACTTAGCAAAGTGACATCCATTCAATTGTACGGTATACGATATATGGGAATCGGGGTAAACTAAGCCATTGTCCTTCAGCGGACCATCGTGCTCTCGAGAGGGAAAAACAAAAAATAAGGCATTGGCTGAAATTACGTATGACTATAAGAAATTTAACGAAATAAAACGAGGATAATGCCCTTATTCTCGGACTATGAGTCAATTCTTATACCCCTAACGAGCGCATAGCTAACAAGGAAGAAAATCCGAATTTGAAAATCTTAAACCCAAATTTTGCTACATTCCAAAGCTTGTTCAAAAAATTGTTGATTTAACTTCTTTGGAAAATGAAAGAAAAGATTTTCAAGAAGAAAAGCAAAAACTTTTAGAGGAAATTTCTTTACTTAAGAAAATTTCAACTTCAAACATGGCTTCCACTCTTTTCCTACTTTTGCCCCTAAGGAAAAAAGAATGTAGGAACGACCAACTACTTTTACGTCACTCCTTCTACTAAGTCCCCGATCTCTAGTTCTAGTGTTACCAAGTGCCTAGCGTTATTAAGACACCTAGTTCTCAAAATAAAAAGCTTGCTCATTATAAGTCAACCGTAATGATTTCTAATTCCATGGTGACCTATGCGGAAATGTTAAGCAAAAATTCTACGGAAAAAAAAGGATATTAGAAACAACATTTTTCCTCTCCCAATTCTATAAAGAAAATTTTCCAAGCTCTAGCAAACAAACTTCATCGTGTGCTCGAATGGTTTTAATAATTATATTTAAGAAACCTAGATAATTTTCATAATTCCTATGTGAATAGCGTGAATTCTCCTGGTAGGAAGAACATTTCTTCTAATGACGATGCTTATAATTATATATGTTCTTAAACCTACTTGAAATATCTAGTCAAAGTTAAATTCGTGAAACATCTATGCGACTAGCTTCGGAGAAAAATTTTCAATGTTGCCCGAAACACACATTCACCGACACTGGAAAGTCTTTTCCGTGTCCAATTGCTCCTAAATGGATTCCTATGTCTACGATTAAGTTAGGTAATTACAAACAACATTGGGTACCTAAAAGTACAATACTAGACAATTTAGGATCAAAATTACATTTAACATGATCTATGCTTAACTCGTTTACTGCTAATAAGAGAGGACCACATTACAATGGGTACCAAAGTCCTGATAATCTGTTTTGCAGTTCCCTCATGTATGGTATTTGACGTAGTGGCTCCACATACATGGTAATTAGAAGAGACGTGAGCTACTACAACTACACTTCAAAGAGGTACATTCTAATTATCCGTATGTTCAAAGAACTTCCAATATTTAAAAAAAAAACAATTGAGTTTAAATATGTATTTTCAAGCTACATTGAAAAATATTTGTTTTTCAAATGGTACATTTGAAATATGTATTTCAAAACTTTAAGAGATTTTAAAACTCGAAATTCATATTATGCACTGAAATGATAAATAACATTTTTTTCAACTTAATATTTTTAAATGAGTTTTGAGGGGGAGCTGCTCTTTTAATTTGAGGAGGAGCGACTCTTTTATTTTTTTTAAGGGAGAAAACTCTAAACGAGTAAATTAAGGGAAAGAGAATCCTCATATTTTGTGATCTTACTACGCAACTTTCGAAGGGAAGAAATTTATTAGAGAGCATGATTTGAGAATGAGGAATAAGTAAATTTTATAGATATAATTTGGATTTCTCGACTTCTATAAATAGACGCATCATACCACAAACCTCTCTGCCTTATTTCCTACCGCAAACGTCTACTGAAAAACTCATCACCTCCAAACCACCATTATCGCAGACCACTTTTCGTGATACTCTTACCGCAAACCTAATGTATAATATATTACTACTAAGATATATATATATATATATTATACCGTAAAAGAGAAAGAAAGTGAAAAAAAGAAAGAAAATAAAATTAAAAAGGAAAAAGGAAAATGGAGAAAATGAAAAAAAAAAGAGAAAAATAAAAAAATGAAGATAAAGAAAGAAAATAAAAAAAGGAAAGAAAAAGAAAATCTCATCTCCTCATCAAACATAGTGGGTAATTCCTCCGGCATTCGAAAGACGAATTTCAAAGGAAGAATCTCGAGCTTACAACCAACACATATATCTAAAAGGCGAAGGTGATTGTCCACAAGACGATCCAAATGCTCATTTTCATCGACCTGCTCCGACTTGCTGATTCAAATAAAGCAGCACTCATCACGTATCCCGGAAGCATGGAATTCAAGTTCCCATGGTTAGTCTAAACCGACTTGATCCTAACCCCGGAACGCGTCCGGGCATTTGAGGATCCGACCTATCACCAATTCGAAATATCCAAGATTCCTTCAACGATGAGTTGGAAATTTTTGAAGTTACATAATTCCCTTATCTCACAAATAATTCGGACCAAATCCCAGCGCTACATGTGCTAATTTTATTAGCTCTTTGGTAGAAGTCGCCGGATTAGGTCTAACGGCTTCTGCACATCCAGGCCTTACCCACTCATCGTCTCCCGATCGATGTTTCATTTTCTCACGGAAAACCACATATGTTACCACTGCTTCACTCGGAAGAGGGAGATATTGAACTGGTGGTGATTCGCCCCTTTACCACGCTTTCATTGATCATATCGAGTCCAGTGTATCCTCACTTCCTAAAAGTTTATAACTTTCTAGGATACATAAACTTTTTATATACTTGCTCTATGTGATCAAGTTAGACTTTTGTAGACATGACTTTCTTAGTCGTGATTCGAGGATCGGAAGGAAGTCATATTGCAACATCAATACACCAACGGATTCAGGCCATCGTCTACGAGCAAAGCTCCTAGATCGATGTTAATGTGACGCCTATGTGGCCCCAGTTTTCGTATCAATGGAACGCCTTAGTGCCTCCATTGTGGTTATTACCAAACCTGGGTTCCTACGATATCTTCCAACCTCATCACGTTGTTACGTCGACATCACTTGTCGAACCTCCTATACTTGAACCGATGATGCCATCCATGTACGACTCTCCAACTTCTAAAGGGGAGATTCTCCAAATATTCAGAAGATTGAACTTCAAAGGCGGGATCTTCAAGACAAAGGGAGAGTTCCAACACAAACAAAAGGGGTAGCCTCTCTTCATTATTGCAAACACAAAGGGGGAGACTTTCAACTATCATGATACGGTATACGTAAAGATTCTTCAACGGAGGAGATTATAAGGCACGCCAAGGGTGGATCTTGTAAAAAAGGGGGGAAATTTTAAGAAGAACACGCACGAATGCTTCGGCCGACACATTCTCATACCTGTTCTTCAAGGACTCAATAAGTCATTTTTACAAAACCAAGATAACAACTGCTGAATTGCAGAATTGAACACAAACTTCAACTCAGACAATCAAATCCTTCAATTCAAGCAATTGAACACAAATGGGGAGATTGTTAGATCATATTGTATTGTGTTCAATAAATATGCTATCTTAGTCTTGTAACAAAAATAAGTAGTTCAAGCTAAATTATAACTAGCCACAATTTAGGGACTACGTTGTAAAAATATCAAACTTGTTTGGTATTTGAAGAACCTAATTACTTGTATCAGGGTTCAGAATTCATTTTGTGTAATATTTAGCTTAAGTGAATCAGAGAACAAACTTTAAGGAGAAATTACTGAACGATTCTGCTACTCATTGGGCTAACAAATCTCATATACGTTCAGAGAAAATTTATCATGGCGTTCTTTCCTGATATTTTGATTTATAGCTCAAATTGGAGGATATTATAGGATATTTGAGCTACAAAGACAGCCTACCTGAAGTTACACACAACAAAACAAAAAAAAGGTTCGAGCCGTCACATATACTCGAACTCTCTCTTGTGAGATCTTTTGCTTCAAGGACAAAATGACAATGAACATCGTATCGCTAATTCTCCTTCGGAGATAAATGGGTCGAGATACACCCGGTGTAACGATCTAGTGCAAAGAGTAGCTACGACGCGATTAGTCTAAACCAGGGATCAACAAAAGCTAGCAACGACACAGTTACAAGGTATTTTGCTTAAGGGTTCAGTTCTTCCCTCCGGGTGTCTAATGATTTTATGTTATTCACGTTTATAATCCGAGTGATCACTGAAAAACGGGAATTCTGAAAGAAAAAATTATTTTTTTAGCGCCGTGCTTGGGGCTACTGGTACAGTCGGAGTCCTCAACAGTAATAGATGAGGGAGTTGTTTCAGAAGATCCATCCAAGGTTCAAGTCATGATGGATTGGCCTACATACACTGATGCAATTAAGGGGATTCTTGGGTTTTTACTCATATTATAGAAGGTTTATAAAAGGATATGGAATAGTACCTCAACCACCAATATACTAAGGAAAGACAACCTCCATTGGAATGAGCAGGCCTACTCTAGCTTTCAAGCAACCCAAGAAAGCTCTATGTGATTCTCACGTGCTAAACCTTCCCGACTTTGCTAAAAATTTTGTAATAGAAACGATGCGTATGAGTTTGTCATTGGTGTTGGTCTGCTCCAACAAGGAAGACATATATCATATGTGAGTAAACTTGTGAGTGCAGCTGCTATGGCAACAGGCGAGAAGTAACTATTCATAGGAAGACACTTTATTATAAAAACGGGTCATAAGAGCCTCAAGCATTTGATGGAACAAAGAAGTTCAAGCAGTTGATGGAACAAAGAAGTTCGACGCCAAGCCACAAAAAAATGGTTGATAAGTTGATGGGTTACGATTACACCACTATTTATAAAAGGGCTATGAAAATACAATTACTGATGCATGTCAAGAATGCATACACTTGAGACGAAGAGGAGTGGAGTTATGGCTAGCATTAGTCATGTGGGCACTGGCATTCTGCAAATAATACGAGGAGCTGGTGTCGGATGATCACATTCAGAAAATCATTCACGAAGTTGGAGACTTTGGTTGTTATCAATGGAATGATGACATCTTAAGGGGAAAAGGCAATGCAGTTTTGGGGTCTGATCCTGATCTCAGAAAGAGGAAGGCCATCAGTGAAATCCATTGAGATGTCGGATCCAATCTTGTCAGGGACAAGCGGAAGGGTTCAATAAAAACGGAAGCCGCATTCTCAGTTTTGTATCTCCGACAGATGATGCACTCCTTCACATAATTGTAAATGTCCCTGCTTATTTTCTTCCAATGCACATCCACTTTCAGTTTATTGAGTGATCTCAATGCCGAGTGGCCTCTTATGGCACAGCTATACGCTTACTTCTTAAGCCTCAGGCACCAATACTCGGCAACTACAATAGCAAAAGTCTTCATGGATCATGTTTACAAATCACATGGGGCTCCGTAAACAATTGTAACCGACGGAGATGCTATCTTCATGAGCCATTCTGGAAAGCATTTTTCAAATTTCAAGGTTTGAACATTTGGTTTCAACTGCCTACCATCGTGAGAAAGATGGTCGGACCAAAGTGGTGATATAGGTGCTTGGAGTGACCTTCGATGTTTGTATGGGGATAGGCCTAATGAATGGGTGTGTTGGCTTAGCCTAGCAGAATGGTGGTACAATACAAGCTACCACTCATATATTCACACCACTCCCTATCAGGTTTTTAATGGACAACCACTTCATTTTCACATTCCTTACTTGAAACGTGCTTCTAATGACGAATTGGTTGATAGAAGTTTGAAAGCATGGAGGTTACCGTCAAATTAGAGGCAGATAAAAAAAAGTGTGAGAGGTCTTTTCAGGAAAATGATTAGGTGTTCAACATCTATCTCTTAAATGTTATGTCTATCATAAACTCTATGAACGCTTCTTTGGTCCCTTTAAGGTGTTGCAGAAGATGGAACAAGTTATGTATCACCTATTGCTCCCAGAAGGATGTAAGATATACCCTACGTTTAACGTCTTTCAACTTAAGAAACGAGTGGGTTCGAATCAGGTCTCTCCACATTTGCCTGCATTTCTGAGTTCTCACGGCCATGTTTTATCGGGGCCACCGATATTTGAAAGGAGGTTGGTAAAGAGAAACAATATGTTGATAACTCATGTATTGCTCAAATGGTTTAACAGACCACCAGAGGACATCATTCGGAAGGATTGGGTCGTCTTGTAGCAGCAATTTCCATCATGAGTCGAGCCTAGAAAGTCGGGCTTAAAAATGATCATCGAGAAGAGAACGAGCATTTGGGCCTTTAGGGGCCTCGAGCCGTCAAGTCGTGGGCCAAAAGTCGGACTTTGATAAAAACTAATATCAAGACTTGATTAAGTCTAAGTGTTTGATAAGACCTAAAGCAAATATGGAATTTACTAAGGGTGGGTTAGGATTCGGGTATTTGAATTGATTTCCGTGATTTCAAATTATAAATTTCAAAATCCTAATTTCAAATCCAAATCCATCGTTTAGCAAACGTTAGGATTTCGGAATCCGGATTACAAAATGGAGCTCGAGTTCGAGCTCCAACTCATGAAGCTTGTCGAGCTCGACCTCGAATTTTTTTATTAAAAATTAAAATGTACAAAAATAAAATAAAAAACTAACAAAATAAAATAAGCTCGTGAGTCGGCTCGCGCAGAGCTTTTGTCGAGTAGGCTCATCAAGCTCGCGAGCCGGCTCCACTCATCGTTCGTCGAGCTTAAGCCAAGCTATTTTCGAACCAACTCGACGTCGTACGTCGAGCTCGAACCGTATTGTCGAGCTCGCGAGCCGGCTCGACTCATCGTTCGTCGAGCTCGAGCCGAGCTTTTGTCGAGCCGGTTCGACTCGTCGTTCGTCGAGCTCGAGCCGCCTCATCGAGCACGCGAGTCGGCTCGACTCATCGTTCATTCATAGTTATTATTATTATTTTATTATTATTATTATTATAATTATTATTATTATTATTTATTAGTTATGGAAATTATTACGACGAGAATTTGGATTTCGAAAGCGGGCCACTTGAGGTCGAATTTTAAAATCATCAAACAACAAAGGGTTTGAATTCTCCTCGGATTTGGATGAAATCGAAATCCAAATCCGACCGGTTGCCAAACGGATGATTTGGAAGAAATCCGGAATTCAAATCGAAATTTGGGAATCCAAACGGACCATATTGCAATTTCGAAAATAATACATTGCATAATAGATATGATAAGAAAATACTTGGAATATTATTGATTCTTGGCCTTAAGATTTTCAAATTACGCCGGGCTTTTGATTTTAGAAAATTTATCTTGAATAAAAAGGGTATTATATGAGATATGATTATGAATATCTAAATAATATGTTACGTTAATTAAGATTTTTCTTTTTCATATTTTTGAATTGAGACATACATTATAAAAGTATGTCATCTCTAAGACGAGGAATATCTCGAAAATATCTATTGGACCACGTTATTTTCCATATCTATATATATGCATGCAGCCTACTCGAATTGAACAAAAACACACAACACATACAAAAACTAATTTGAGCTGTCACATTAACTCGATGTTTTCATGCACCAATGGACTTCGTTTCTCTAGCGTCCAGATACACCGAGAGATCAGCATGACGCAAAGGTGCTAAGGCGTGATTGATGGTGAGAAGAAAATACTGGGAGCTGCCCCTCGTATAAAGCTAATCTCTTTTAAGTACTGCTATATGCATTTTATATCTTTCACGTTTTTTCTAATCCGACTTCACGAGGTTCTTTCTACGAAGATCATCGGGTGCGATTGGGGTGGTTCGCAACATGCTGTCCCATCCCATGCAGTGTTTTGCCAATCCCAAACAAAGTTGACCACTAGGTTGACCATTAGGTTGACCCCTATTAACCACTAGAGGAACAATATGCAACTAATTACTTGTAACGGAAAATAAGTTATTACCACTACATCATCGTTGAAATTTCGCAATCTTGTGACAGATTCATTGTTACGCTTATTTTCTCACATATGAAAACCATAATAAATCTTTAATTTACGTGCAAGCGTGACGTCAATCAAAGTTTGGCGAGACTATAGTTTTAGGTACTTTAATTACAGAACGATTATTAACTTCCCATATCGTTGACCTTTTTGTCCATAAATCTCCCACATTTTGCATCAGAATCAAACTAAGAAGAAAACCATGAATGTTAGCTCAAGTTCAAACCCTAAAGAAGACGACCGGTTTCTCGAGTCCGGTGAACGCCACAACATAAGAAACGAGAGGAAGCCGAGTCAGCTTTCTAGTCTGTTCTCTAATTACCGTGTCTTGAGGACGACTTTGCTCTTCGTGGTGGTTGTATCTACTTGCATCCTCATCCTTAATCAAACTTCGAATATTCCTAGTGACTTCTTTCGAGGGTCGAACTTCTCTTCGGTGAGTTTCTAAGTTTGTTATCTTATTAGTAGTTTAACGATTGATACTATTAATGCATATATAGCTACTCCATATATATCTTACGTTTAATTGAATTTATTATACAAATTTATAAATTCATTTTATTTAATGGGTTTTGTTCTCAAATGAAAGGCAAAACACGACGAGACTGATGACATAAAGAACGTACTAAAGAGGGCATCCATGGGCGACAAAACAGTGATCATCACGACGGTAAACTCAGCATGGATGGAGCCGAATTCGATATTTGATTTATTTTTGGAGAGCCTTAGAATCGGAAACCAAACGGAAAAGCTATTGAAGCACGTGATGGTTGTGGCGCACGACCAAAAGGCTTATAATCGTTGCTTGGAAGAACCACAACTTCATTGCTATCCACTAACAACTGAAGGTGTCGATTTTTCCGGTGAAAAGGTTTTCATGACGGATGATTATTTGAAGATGGTGTGGAGGAAGATCGATTTTCTCCGAGTCGTTCTTGAGATGGGCTACAACTTCGTATTCACGGTATATATATATATATATATATATATATATATATAGCACACATGCAATATATATACATTATTTTCTTAAATATTAAACCACGATGCATGTTTTATTATTGATCATCAACTAAAATCTTATCATGTATTTTTTACCAAATTTCAATTTCGCATACCATGCATGCTCTCGATTTCTGACATCGTAGCTGACGTGCAATAGAAAATCCTATATGACATTCATTAGAATTTAGGATTGTTATTAAACATGCCACTATTGGTTTTTTCGATGCCCACATTAACCAAAAAATGAGGGCTTCAAACTTAGTCAATTTTGAAATTTCGATGAATGTATATGAAGTACTCGCATTGCAAATATCACGATTTTTATGACTTGTTTTCAAAATAAATATGTTTACAGGATGCCGACGTGATGTGGCTGAGAGACCCGTTCCGAAGATTCTACCCGGACGGGGACATCCAAATCGCGTGCGACCACTACTGGGCGAACTACACAGATCCCGCCAACTCACCGAACACTGGCTTCATCTACGTGAAATCAAACAACAAAACCGTAAAATTCTTCAAATTCTGGTACGAAGGTCGAATTTATTTCCCGGGAAAGCACGATCAAGATGGGCTGAACATGATCAAGTTCAACCCGTTCATTAAAGAGATTGGGCTTGAGATGAGATTCTTGGACACTGCTTACTTTGGCGGGTTTTGCGAGCCCAGCAAAGACCTCGATCTCGTGATCACAATGCACGCGAATTGCTGCATTGGTAAGGAAAATAAGATTCACGACATTAAGATGGTGATTGACGATTGGAAAAGGTACCACAACATGTCTCTTTCTGGCGCGGAGATGAATGCCACATTGAGGTCTTGGACTGTTCCGAGGATTTGCGGGTGATTATATATAAAAATAACACATTATCTGTTACCAAATCTCCGAAAATAATTTCTGTCAAATATATTTGTTTTCGTTAAATAAATTGTATCGGAAAGGGAGACTTGGAATAAAGGTAAAACATAAGACCTACGAATTAGAATGTCTTTTTACTATCGTTGTTATGGCACGTGGTCTACAACATGGAGGAGAAAAAGGACAATTCATGCGAGTAGAAAAAATTGGAAGTCAATGCCTATTGCGATCAATCAATAGTAAATAATAAATTTATTGGTACTACATTTAGATCTGATTTATTGAAGAAAGTCGTCGCGGGAACGCAAGATAACTTCCGACCTTTTTTTTGTGTGCGATGCAAGTTGAAAATATAATAAAAAATATATAATTGAAACAAAAAATAAAAATAGTAATACAATTCCACTGCCTGGGTTTAAAATCCCTGGTTTTGATTTTGGGATCAGTAAGGTAGTAACCGAACTGTTCTCCTCCAGATGCTTTCCGTTACGTTTCGGAACCGGCAGTTACCTTTTCGGCTCGGGTTGTAGGTCAGAGTTCAAACCCGTTTTAATTTAAATTAATTTATTTATTTGAAAAATTTATGAATAGGAAATATATATTTTAACAACCGCGGTTCACCATTTCACTATTAGGAAAACCATAACCGAACAAATAAAATATATTGTAGTAAGAGAGTTTATCATGAAAATTAGCTTGTTTATCAGGAAAACGAAAGAGAGTTTTTTTTTTTTTCCTTTTTTTATTTGACTTTTTTTTCTTTCTTTTTTCCATCACAACCAAGACAGTTAACATAGATTAATACGATCGGAGTTTCACCATCCATGTTGTTGCTTGTTAAACCAGCAAAAAAGCATGTGAAAACCTATTTACGTAATACATTTTACACTCAAAGCCTTCACTAAAGTCATCTTATTAATCTCATGCACGAGAAAATAGACAGACAGATTTGTTCAACATCATCACCACCTAACCAGTGAATGAATGAATAGCCATCAGTGGCTATGGATTCAGAAGGTGCAACACTTACTAGCAGAGGCATCCAAACAACTGATAGCAACGACAATGATCGAATCGAAAACGAAAACCACCAAATCCATCGTTATTACAACGTCACAAAATCTTTGCTATTCATAGCTACGTTTACTCTAACCTACCTCGTGCTTAATCGAGCCTCACAGCGAAGCCCATTCGAGTTGCTTGCACGATCATTCTCTTCGACTTCACCTGTAAGAGAAAATCTTTTTCATGCAAAATTTATGCAAGAAATGCCCTTTCTTTTCCCTCCTTGTTAAAGAGGTGTATTATATTATTACATAGGCAAAGGCAGGGGATATGGAGTTGAAGCAGATATTGGAAAGAACAGCCATGAAGGACAAAACAGTAATCATCACAACCCTGAACGAGGCATGGATCGAGCCAGATTCAATCTTTGATCTGTTTCTCGAGAGCTTTGTGATTGGGAATGATACATTAGGACTACTAAAGCATTTACTAGTGGTTTCGTTGGATCAAAAAGCATTCAATCATTGCCAAGATTTACGTCTCAACTGCTACTTTCTTAAAACCAAAGGCATCGATTTCTCAGGAGAGGCCCATTTCTTAACCACAGTCTACTTGCAGATGATGTGGAGAAGGATAGACTTTCTGCGAACTGTTCTTGAATTAGGATACAACTTTGTCTTCACAGTACGTTCAAAATCATACATAAGAATATTTTACCAGAATTCAGTGTTAAATTGTGAGTTCCGTCCTAAAACCAATTGGTAATAGGAGGAGAGTCGGGCGACCTTAGTTCCCGGTGGTGGACAACTACTCTCAACACGCCCCCTCACGTGTGGCAAGATTCAAAGCCTGACATGTGGACATATCAAATCGGGTAGAAGTGATCACATAAGCATGATAACATACAGATCGAACCAGCTCTAATAACCTATTAGAAGGGCTTTATCCTACAACCAATTGGTGATAGGTGAAGTTGCCTCTTTGATATATTCATTGAGTTAGATGAGCTGAATTATCCGATGTGGGATAGCAATCGCAACAGATAATATCATTTTCTATCTGATTTGTTCATGAAGGATGCAGACATAATGTGGTTTCGGAACCCATTTCCTCACTTCTACTCAGACACGAATTTCCAAATCGCGTGCGACAGTTACAAAGGAAATCCCTACGATCTTAACAATTCACCGAACGGAGGCTTTGCTTATGCGAGAACAAGCAAAGAAACAATTAAGTTCTACAAATTCTGGTACAAATCAAGAGAGCGTTATCCAAACAAACACGATCAAGACGTCCTCAATCTTATCAAGTTTAGTCCCGTCATGAAGAGGATTGGGCTGAAGATAAAGTTTCTAGACACGGAATATTTTGGAGGTTTCTGTTCGCCAAGCAAAGATTTGAACGTGGTGTGCACGATGCATGCCAATTGCTGTGCGGGATTAGATAACAAGATTTATGACCTTAAGATTTTGCTCGAAGACTGGAGAAAGTACCTGTCGATGCCAGATGTTCTGAGGGAATCTCAGACGCCTTCGTGGACCGTTCCAAAGCGCTGCGGGTAAATTATGATCATCATTTTTCTATAGTTGCACCATTCCTGTATATGCAAAAGAGAAAAATAGCCACACAAAAAAAAAATTATCATTATCTTCCATTATTCGAGGGTCGATGTAACTAAATGTTTTTTTCATTGCACAGTCCCGCCTCATTTCGTCGGCATAATCCAAGGAAGACGAAGAATAGAACAGAGAAACGAGGAAAAAGAGGTGTTCATTTGAACAGGTTTTGAAATGCAGAATTTATAGGTACACATTTGATATTTATTTTTTAAGTCAAAGCCAGCAGTGGTACTGTTCTGTATCCATGAGCAAATGATTTACATGATGCTGTTTGCTCCTGCTACACGATAAATACTAAAATGTCACTGGACATAAAAGCCTAATTAAATTTAACATGTTTTCTACACCGAACCTTTCGTACTGATATGCAACAAATTCTTGAGAGAGGGTACAGTACAAATAAAGGCACAAGTCGCCCCTTCATATCCGAGTTAAGTAGAAAGTGTATTTTATTTAATTGTATGACTACGCCGGCAGGTAACAAATTCTCACCGAGGTTTCATTTTTTGCAATAGCTTTATCTTTTGCATCAAAAGAAAACCAATGAAAACATTTCATAATTCAGTACCTAACAAAACGATATAAAAAATTTCCGGACCATCCTCGAGATAAAAAAAAGATCGAAAGCAAGAAAACATAAAACAGATAGAAAAGTGAAAAAGTTTGTACCTAACTATTATTCACTTTCATCATGTTCATATTCTTCACGGACATCAAACTCCGTCTCTGTCTCCGACTCAAAGTTACATCTAAGTGGGCCTCCAATAGCAGCAGCCTCTAACAATTCACCATCCTCACATCTCTTCCCCTCTTTCTTATACAACCCTCTGCTTCGATCCAAAAATCCCACCTTCATCAAATTGGCATACTTCTCCCAAACATCAGCCAACGGATGACTTTGAACAAGCCCGCCACGTTCATAAGCCTCTCTGAGAACAACGGTCTGTTTAAAACCCTTCATCGATATGTAAAATATCCCCGGATGCCTCTCGAACACCTTAGTGAACTTCTGAGGCATAGAAAATGGCTTACGAAGGTTACTCACGCTTCTCCTCTCCAGCTTCTTAAGTATCGTGAGATGCATAAGCTCGTGAAACACTCCAACGATTCTTTTCTCAGATACATCGGTCCTCGGATCCAAATGCGACGCATCGGCGTAAGGGCTCGTGTAAGGCAGCTTCTGCCACTCACTTAACCACTCCATGCTCTTCTTCTTCAGACCAAAACCTCTCGTGAACCCTATAGGAAACCCCAATGGCTTATCATGTTCAACACCATTAGATTTCTCTAAATGCGAGAAAGCTAAGCTCTCGTCCCAAATCAATAGTCTCAAGCCCATGCGTTCATCGGGCAATTTCACAAATGAAAACAACTCCGGGTGCTTCACGAGAAGATTATTCTCATAATCATAAGGGAGCCCTAAATCCCAACGGAGCTGATCGATAGTTTGCAGAGGCAACAGCCTATCTTTCGTCAGCATAAGCAACTTCTGCAGCCTATTCAACACATCCACGTAGCATTCACGGTAAAGGCAGCGAATTTCTTGCTGGTAAGCCTCCGATGCCTCGCGGGATAGCCCGTACCATGGAACGGGGGTGCCGCTCGAATCGGGGCGGTGAAATTCCTGAAAAATGTTTGGGTAGCAGCGCAAAAATGTTGAGACTTTGAGGTCGAAGGGGAGGCCCAGTTGACGACGGTGTCTGTTGAGGATGTAAACTGGAAGAACGTGATCGGGGTTTGAAGCAATTAGTGAGATGAGGGTACACGTGGCCTTAAGTGTCATGCCATTGGAGACTACCGAGTCGAGAGCAGAGTCTTTTACCCATTTGAGCTTGACGTTGACGAGGCTTCGCTTCCAAGATTGGTGAAAGGGTGTCCGATAGAGAACGGTGAAGAGCTTAGGATTGCGTCGTGGATACATCATATCTTCCGTTGAGACATTTCGTCGAACATGTTCTGGGTTCTGAGCAGAAGCTGTGCCGGGAAATCCGCTTTGATTTGCGAAGGTTGCTCGCAAAAACTTGCCGAAATATAAAACAAGTTTTACTTCGCTACTTGAAAATCTTCACGGTGAAAATACGGGAACGAAGGATTCTGAATCCCTGTCTCAATTTAGTGTCATTTTTTGTGTCACTTATAAAAATATCATTATATCTCGTTTCGATCATTGTTAAAATATCCGTAAATTATATTACACTTTAAATATTATAATAACGAGTGCTTAAACACAAAACAAAATTATTAAAACATTAATAAGCACTCGATACATATTTTTTTGTGTTATATTTACTTTTTTGTGTTGCGACCAATGTTACATATAATTTTGTGTGTTTAAGCACTCATTATAATAGTATTTATTGTATAATATTATTTACGGATGTTTTAACACTGGTCGGACATGATATAATAATATTTCTGTAAAGTGGTACGAAAAGTGGCACACAGAAGGTGGGACAGATGATCTGGTTCCGGAAATGTACGGTTTATATGAAGAAAAAGGAAAGAAAATCGCTAACACTCAACTTTTTTTCCTAAGTATCACGCTCGATCTGACTATTGGCTAGCCCGGCGTAAGCTTGCATCACACAGATCTTGCGGATACTTAATTGCACCACACACTCTAATGATGTGACTAATCTCCCAAGTCAGATGAATACTCGGACTAATCTTGCGGATCACTCGTTATTATCTTGAATTTTTTGTTTTTATGATGTATATTTGAAAATGGATGCCAATTATTTCTTTAATGTTGCCATACTTCTAATAAATAGTGTAATCCGGGCAACGCTTAAGAAGTGAATTCTTAAAGCGTGACCACACCAGCCATCGGGTTTTGTCTTTCTTTTTTTTAATCCTCTTTATGTCTTTGTGGTATAAATTCTATAAATTAATACACTACCAAATTTTTTTTAAAGAGTTATTAAGCAATGTATAACTTAATAACTATTAATTTATATATTAATTAATATTTTATTAGCTTAAATGAATTACTCAATTTACAAACACTTTTCAAACTCCACTTAATTATTGTACCATGTATGTATATCAAATGAATATCCAATTTAAAAGAATCATTCAATCTTTCACTTAATTCTTGTATTATGTATATATATATATATATTATATAAATATACATCAAATGAATCTACCACTCAATCTTTCATCTTATTAGTGACGAGATTAAAGTTGAAATGTATGTTAACAAAACAAAAGACAATTAAATTAAAGTCATTATTTTGTAATTTATATGGAATAGTATGGAATATAAAGAAATTTATTAATTTATATTTTATATGGAGTCTATAGAAATTAAAAAGCTTGTATTATCTTGTAATTTTAGCGTTATTAATTTAGCAGCATATCCCCAAGTCGGTATCAACCAAAAATATTATATTAAAGAGTTTATTAAATAATTCAGCATTAATTTATCGAGTTTCTATTATACTATAATTAAAATGCATAATGTAATAATATATTTAAATATTATACAATAAATATTCTATAAATGTTTTTCCCGTTCCAATAATACAGATAATAGTGATTCTAACGCACCTTTCTCTCTGAAAAATCCTAATTTATTTTTCTTCTCTGTCGGCGGCCATAGATCTACAACTGTAGAAAATCATACTGTAATGTACACAAAAATGGCTCACATTGATCGATTACTTTCTGTATGTTTTGTAGATTACACCCGGCCTATTTATACACGTGAAAAAAATAAATATAGAAAGTAGCCGTTGGAATGATCCGATGAGTGATTCTCTCTGTTTTTCCTATTGAGAAATCGGATTTATTAAGGAGCATATATTTGCCTTGTTTGTAGTCGTCCCAAAAAGGTAAGTCGATCTTCTCCTTTTATTTCGCAATCTTCAACACTCCCCCTCAAGTCGGGCTTAAATAAATTGATTAGGCCCAACTTGATGAGTGCACCTTCGAATGATCGAGCATCCACAAATTTGGTGAAGATATCGTGCAATTGTTTTTTACTAGTCACGAAGGGAATCTCTTTCTCTTTGCTTTGCACTTTTTCTCGTACAAAGTGACAGTCCACCTCAATGTGCTTCGTTCGCTCGTGAAAGACCAGATTTGTTGCGATGTATCGTGCTGCTTTATTGTCACAATGCATTGTCATCAGTTGATTACTTTTGATCTTCAAATCTTCCAAGAGATGTCTTATCCATATGAGTTCGCTTGATGTAGAGGTCATGGCTCTGTATTCGGCTTCTGTACTTGATCTAGCTACAACCTTTTGCTTTTTGCTCTTCCAAGTAACTAGGTTGCCACTCACAAATGTGTAGTATCCGCTGGTGGATCTTCTGTCGAAGCTTCCTACCCAATCTGCATCTCAGTAACCAACTACGTCGTCAGCTTCGTTTCTTTTTATCCAAATCCCGCGTCCTGGATTGCCCTTGAGATACTTTAGAATGCGCTCAACAGCTTCAAGGTGACTGGTCCTGGGTGTCTGCATAAACTGACTAACACAACTAACAACAAAAGATATTTCATGTCGTGTAACTGTCAGATAAATCACTTTTCCTACCAATCTTTGAAATTGATGGATATCTTTTAAGTGTTTTCCATCTTCAAAATTTAATTTCTTGATGGAAATCTAATAGTACTCATTTTTGCTTCTTCAAAATTATTAGGTTCAACTTTTTGAGCAATGTTACTCAGAAATGTGTAATATGGGCGAGAAATCTTATCATAAGATATATAGTCCTGGATAGGAAAAGCGACTTGATATGTTACGTAATCTCTTAGTCTATCAGGTGGTCTTCAATTTCTTGTAGATCTTCTCAGGTTTTGAGAATTTAGGGGTTCTATCGTGTCTCCTCCTGAATCAGATTTCACGGTTTCATTATTTTGTGAAATCGGTATTTGTTCAGGCATTGGGATATATTTGTGATGGAAATTTTCTTGAATTATTGGAAGTGGTGTATTTTATGGATTTCAAGTTCAACATCTTTTAAATTTCGATTATTTGGATAATAAGGTTCACTTTCCATTAATATTACATCCCTCGAAATATATATTTTTTATTTTTCGGATCATCGCATTTATATCCTTTCTTTTCAGAAGAATATCCTAAAAATATAGTTTTAACAGAATTTGTATCTAATTTGTCTTGCCTTTTAATATGTACAAAACATGTACATCCAAAGACACGCAAATGTTCGAGATTAAGTTTTCTTTTTAAAAGAATCTCCAGTGGACTTTTGTAACTCAATTGTACACTAGGTAATCTATTAATCAAGTATGCAGCTCTAAGTATTGCCTCTGACCAGTAATATTTTGGAACATTATTTTGGAATAAAAGGGATCTAGTTACTTCGAGTAAATGTCGATTTTTTCTTCAGATACTCCATTTTGTTCTGGAGTATTTACACAAGTAGCTTGCTGCCAAATGTCGTTTGCTTTGAGTAAATCTGAGAAATTTTTGTTAATATATTATGTACCATTATTCGATCTGAATATCTTAATATTAGTGTTATTTTGATTTTGAATTAATTTAGAAATTCTTGAAAACGTAGAAATACTTCAGATTTATTTATCAATAAATAAATCCACGTGAGACGTGAATAGAGTCATCAATAAACGTGACAAAATACTTGAACTTATTATAAGACTCAACTGGGGTAGGTCCCCAAACATAAGAATGTATTAAATCAAATATTTTCTCTGATTTATTTGTTGAAGACGGAAAAGGAAGTCTAGTTTGTTTGGAAAATTTGCAAATATCACAATTTTTAGAATCTAAAGAAAATCTTTGGAAAATTTTTATTTAAAATTCTATCGGAGGGATGACCAAATCTTTGGTGTAAGATTTTTTCATTAATGGTATTTTGTGATACATACATAGCTTTATTAGGAATGTCAATTAAATACAAGCCATTGTCTAGTCTTCCATCACCTATTATGTGACCCGTCATTTTTTCTTGAAATATTGCTTTGTTTTGTAAGAATATTATATTACAATTTAAGTCTTGATAGTTTTTTTTACTGATAATAAGTTCGATGTTATGTTAGGTAGGTAAAGAGTATTATATAATTTTTGAGAGAAAATTTCCGATGTTCCTACTCCCAGTATTGGTATCTTATTTTATTACCTACCGTAACAAATTGGGGAGTATTCGGATAATTAATGTTTGTTAGATTGTTTATCATATGTCATATGGTCAGTAACACCTGAATCTATAATCCAGAGTGCATCTATCATGAGATATCATGCCAACATAATTTTGAGAATATAAATCGGGCTTCATACCTGAGTTGTGTGTACCTATTGGGCTTAATAAATTGGAGAGTGGGTTTACTAGTAGCCTCACCTAATTTGATTTGGCCCACTGCATGATGGATCCGTTAGTGTCTGCCTCATCCACTCGGACCGGTCCATCCCAATGAAATTGATGAGTTTTTTTCAGCCCTTTGACTCCAATTCAATTCTTGTTTGGCCCATTTTGGCGACTCCAAGGCCATTTTCTGTAGCTCCTCCAAACATACTACATTCAGCATTTCCATGTTGTTCGGCGGAGACATCACATGTGCAAAAGAGGGCTTCGCCGTGTTGGCCTTCTTTCTGACCCGAGCCGTGATTCACGCAATGAAGATAAAGTCAAAAGTGTTTGACGAAGGGATTGCAACGGGTGATTTCTATCTTTTTGTTGTTCCTTCATATTCTTCATCAATTTTAGTTATCGTTTCATTGTAAAATTTTGTCCAATTGATATTATAGAATGAAATTATCGTTTAAGAAAAAGGGTAACAGTGATTCTCAGCTCGCATATAGATTTTAGACTCTCCTTTCGTTAAAATAATATTAGAAAATTTGATAAGTGCATCTTGTAAAATATAATCGGTTAGTCAAAATGATCTGAATTCAGAACATATTTTACTTTTTATGTAAATATTATTTTTTTAAAACACTTGTTATCCAACTATTGTTTTGATGAATTGCTTGCGCTAACTTGACTTTGCCTCTACACAATCCTTCTTAAAGTAGTCCCTTTTGTTATTTCTAACAACCGTTACATCTAAACATTCTTTGTTACGACGTGCTAGGGATAATTATAGAGTTGATTACTTTAGTATATTCATTTTCGATTTTGGATCACTATATTCGATACTTCTAACTTCATACTATTACTAACTTCATACATCGGAAGAAATTTTAAGATCAGATCTGGGGACATAAATAACCGAAAATCCTAGTTGCCATGTACGCTCTCAAATAAATAAAATATTCATGTTACGTCATGACCCGAATAGGACTTCCAACTTATTTTGGCGGAAAAAAAAATGATAGAAGATCCAAATTATTCAGCATATGAAATTATTGACATATTTTTATGATTATCAAATATGTGGCACGACGCCCGAAATGTTAGTGACAGAAATTTAAATTGATGCCATATGAGAAAGTTAGGTCATTGCCTATACGTACATATTTAATCTATATAATTTTGTTACGCGAGTGACACATCAAAATTCCAATTATAAAGCAAACACAGTGGAATTAACATTATACCAAATAAGAAACAAAGGATAGGATTGTAAGGAAACCCATCCGAAGCACGAACCGGAAATGTACACAAGACACACTTCAACTTGAACTATACAACATGAGACCCAAATTAACATATAAGAAATCCAGACATTATATAATACTAAGGTTGCATGGATTCCATTCGTTTAAAATCCTAAACTTGATCGATTCCATCCAACGGGTTCATTCAATTGATCGCTAGCAGTCGAGGTGATGAATATGTTGAAGGCTGGAAATGGGGCTAATACAATGTGCAGCCAAAGAACGAAGCTCCTCAACACACGCAATACATAACTTCGGCATTTAAACACAAGCAAAATTGCAGGATAAAGGTATCAGAAGGTGTTTTGTGGGAAGATAAGAGAAGCTAAGAAAGACGAGATGAGCGGTGGAGATATGTTCTTGAACTTCACTTGAATCGATGCCATGTTATAAACTGAAAAATTGAATGGGATCCCAATGAAGATGAAGGAGAATATGAATAATAAGAGGATGAGGAGACAAAGCTCACTCCATGTGAGTTTGGTGGTACCAATATCGAAAGGATCCCACTCCCAAGCCGTGGAAGTTGTTTGTGACTTCAGAATGTTGATTACTACGATAAAGGTGTATCTTAAATCGAAGTATAATGACATGCTGAGGCTACTCGATATGGATTGTTTGATATGATATGATTGTTTCACTTGCAATAATGACCGGTTATCTCGGTTATATATGAAAAGGATTCTAAGAAGTCATTAGAACATAGTATCACAATGTCAAATTTGTTTAATATTTTGGACATCGAAGTAACTTTAATGCCCAGTTTTAATCAAGCCAAAAAAAAAAAAATGGAATTAGCAGATTGAGTCGCCATCAATATTACACATCCATAATAATAAAAGTAATAGGAAAGGTGCTGGTTTTTTTGCCACTAAAACTCATGGTTATTGGTTATTAGTGGTTCAAATAAATTAATTGTGCATCTGCCTTCACAGTTCACTTGCCGCGTCATTCCCGCGAGTTTTTTTTTTTTTTTTTTTCTCAAAACGATATTTCCGTATATAATAATACGACAGAAAAGAAGGTAGCAAAAGAAGTTGAAAAACCTCATAAACGAGGCATCCTCTATTCTAATTTTGGTATTCCACTACATATTATAACTTACAAAAAATCGCTACACATTCTCCGTCTTGTGTTTAATACTCGTAAGCATCATTACACCCATGAATATCACTATACCTAATGTTTAAACACACAAAGAAATCAATATTATATATTTTAGTATATAATATTGATATATTCTATATTCAGTAGACAAATATATAAAATTGATTTTTTTGTCTTTAAACACTAAGTGTCATGACATGTATCGGTGTAATGATGTTTACGGGTATATAAACACCGGGCGTGAAAGGTGTAACGATTTTTCGTAAGTTGGAATACCTAGTACAACGACTAATGGAATAAATGATTTCATACCTCACAATAGGGCTTGAGATCCTCTGTTCCACAAATCATGTTCCATTCCTTGTTCCATGTTAAAAATTTACAAAAAAAAAATTCTTATGAATATTGAAAAATATAAGATATGTATATCAATTTGATCAAAATAAAGAATAAATTAAATGTTTATTTATTTTTATCATATACGTCATATAAAATAACGGTGATTTTATTATTTGGTGGAACATGTAATTAAGAAGTTAGAAAAAATTTAAAAATTAAACGAAAACTTCAACGTCGAGGGGTGGAACACGGAGTAGAACATGTTTTCTAGAACAGAGGATCCCAAGTCCTCAGAAAAGAAACACATACAAGAAGACGTCAAAACATATCATCATCTAACATATACAGCATGCACAATGGGGTTCAACATGAAAACATATCCCAAAACAAAAGATAAAGCGGACGAGAGACACGCTGGACACATGTAAAAACACCTCTTCTTCGATTCTACTTACAAATCCAAACAAAAATCGGGTATGCACCTCGATAACAACCATCACAAAAGCTCATGTTTTAGCACATTAGTCCCGAAAACTACAATGGACCCAATTGGTATTAAAGAAAGCAAGTGGCATTAAAACAAAAACGAGCTTAAAAAATTAAAGATGGATCCTGTTAGGAATAAAATCCTCCTTTAGCCAAGCTCAGAAGCCAAACTCATAAGCCCATGGGATTCCTCTCTAAAACCAATTGGTGATATAGGGAGTAGCCCACAAGCTTATAAGACGGTTCTCATTCTTTAACATAACCGATGTGGGACTTTTTGTTTGCGATCCAACAAACCTCCCCTCAAACACAAGGACCACCATACAGGTCCCCCCTTCAACGACAATAATCTTGTATCGCCGGTTTCACTGAACGAGACACGCCGCCTGAACGCTTGCCAGGAAGACTTTCGACACAAGGTACCATACCGGATTCAACCAAATCTGCACGCTCTCTCGAGCACATCGCTGCAAGGGTCGGGGGACACATTAACCACATCGTCTTTGTGCAGCACCTCGCTCTGATACCATTTTGTTAGGAATAAAATCCTCCTTAAGCCCAAGCTCAGAAGCCAAACTCATTAGCCCATGTGGTTTCCTTTCTAAAACCAATTAGTGATAGAGGGTGCAAAGATTATGCTCAGCACGTGAAGAAGGAAATGATCCCGAACATGAAGTGCAACCTGGATGCTGAAAGTGTATTCTGTTGCTTAAGGGCATTAATGTAATTTAATTAATGGTCATGGGTTTTCTGCCTTTTCATATGCTTGTTAGTTGCTGATTGGTGTATAAATAGCGATTTCTATGTACATTGTTCTTTTTGAGATCAATACACAAATTTGAGATGTTCCTTTTCCGCTCGATTGCTCTTCATCTTCAAATTAATAATTCGATCTCCATAGCTAATTTTACATGGTATCAGAGCCAACCGAAGCTCAAATTCGATCAATCACACTGTATCAGAGGCTTGTTTTTTGAAGCAGCTCGTGAATTGAGTCAGTCAATATCACGCTCGCATCCTTTTCCTTTTGAACAAGGGACTACAATGAAACTTGTAATGTATGGCTGGAGAAGGTCGAACAAAGCAGAGGGGATCGGATAGAGGAACTGAGAGGGGCAATATTGGGGCTGCACGTACCGATTTGGATGCCATTATGCAAAAGATGAGTGACCTGTGTTGGTTTTTTTGGGCTCCCAACTATGTGGATAAAAGCCCAGCTCTTTTGCCCACTTAACACCAAGTTGTAACAACTAAATCTTCACCTACTAAAGAGAGAGAGTGGTATCAGAGCTTTTGGTTGTTCTGTTGGTATTCTTTTCATCAGTGCAGGATGGAGGCGAATTTGAATAGAATGGTTTGTTTGAATGGCGCGAATTATCACAAGTGGAAAGGCAAGATGAAGGATCTTTTATTTGTGAAGAAATTGCATCTTCCGGTTTTCGCTACAGCAAAGCCCGATTCAAAAACTGATGAAGAATGGGAATTTGAGCATCTTCAAGTATGTGGCTTTATTCGGCAATGGGTTGAAGACAATGTATTGAACTATATTGCGAATGAGACACATGCCAAGACGTTGTGGGAAAAGCTTGAGACACTGTATGCTTCCAAAACAGGTAACAATAAACTGTTTCTTTTGAAGCAAGCAATGAATTTGCAATATCATGAGAGCAAGTCTATTTCTGACCACATCAATGAGTTTCAAGGATGCTTTGATCAGTTGTTTGGCATGGGCATTAAGTTTGAAGAGGAAGTACTCGGTTTATGGCTATTAAATACGCTTCCTGACTCGTGGGAAAGTTTCAGAATCTCATTAACCAACTCAGCTCCTGGTGGATTGGTAACCTTGGAGTATGTCAAGAGCGGCGTCTTGAATGAGGAGGTGAGAAGAAAAACGCAAGGTGCTTCATCCCTTTCTGAGGTGTTGGTTACTGAAGATAGGGGGAGAAGTAGACATGCGGGCCAGAATTCTAACCGAGGCAAGAGTAGAGGAAGAAGCAAGTCAAGATCGAAATATAAGGATCTTGAGTGTCATCATTGCGGGAAGAAAGGACATATCAAAAGATATTGTTATAAGTTGAAGAAGGAGCAGTCGAAGAAGAATGTTGACGATGGCGTTGATCGCGTGAATGCCACCACTACTCCAGATAATCTTGTTATTGTTTATGACGACGTGGGAATCAATCTTGTGAAAGGCGAGACTAGTTGGGTCTTGGACAGCGGTGCGGCTTATCATGTTACGGCTAATCGGGAATTCTTTACATCATACACTCCGGGTGATTTTGGAGTCTTGAAGATGGGCAATGATGGTTTAGCGAAGGTGATAGGCGTTGGCACTATTTGCTTGGACACATGATTGGGTTCGAAGTTGGTATTGAAGGAGGTCCGACATGCTCCTGATGTTCGACTGCATCTCATTTCTACTGGAAAGCTTGATGATGAGGGTTATTCTTGCCACTTTGGTGATGGACATTGGAAGATCACTCGAGGCTCTTTGATTGTGGCTCGTGGTAAGAAATTTTCAAATTTGTATTGGCTTAATACTAATGTGTCTGCTAGTGTTGTGAATGCAGTTGATAGCGGGAATTCTTCTAGTCTTTGGCATCGGAGATTGAGTCACATCAGTGAGAAAGGGCTCGATTGTTTAGCCAAGAAGAATTTAATCCCCGGCTTGAAAGGTGCTAAGCTAGACAGATGTGCGCATTGCTTAGCCGGAAAGCAGAAACGGGTTTCTTTTCATCATCATCCACCTCACAGGAGGGACACTTTGCTCGAGTTAGTTCACTCAGATGTGTGCGGTCCTTTGAAGGTGAAGTCGTTTGGAGGTGCTTCTTACTTCGTCACATTTATTGATGATCATTCGCGGAAATTATGGGTCCGAGCTTTGAAGTCGAAGGATCAGGTACTTGATGCATTTATTGAGTTTCATGTATCCGTTGAGAGGGAGACAGGGAAGAAATTGAAGTGCATCAGAACGGATAACGGAGGTGAATATCGCGGACCATTTGATGCTTATTGTCGACGACATGGAATCCGGCACCAGAAAACACCTCCTAAAACTCCTCAGTTGAATGGCTTGGCTGAACGGATGAACAGAATATTAATGGAGAGAGTCAGATGTTTGCTGTCAGAAGCAAAGTTGCCTCAACATTTTTGGGGTGAGGCTTTATATACGTTTACTCGTATTATTAATTTGACTCCTTCAGTTGCTTTGCAGGGTGATGTTCCTGACAGGGTCTGGTATGGTAAAAATGTCTCGTATGACCACTTGAGAGTTTTCGGATGCAAATGTTTTGTGCATGTCCCGAGAGATGAAAGATCGAAGCTGGATGCCAAAACAAGACAATGCATTTTTCTTGGCTATGGTGATGACGAGTTTGGCTACAGATGTTATGATCCTATCGATAAGAAGCTTATTAGAAGTCGTGATGTTATCTTTATGGAGGATCAGACGATTGAGGATATCGAGAAGTCAGAAAAGCCAGCAATCCAGAATGACCACTCGATTGATTTGGATCACCTACTTACACCAAATCCAGATGAAGCTGAGAGTCAACCCGATGATCATGTTGTCGATGATATTAATCAGCAGGAGGAGACACATGTTGACTTGCCAGAACCTTCTCTTAGAAGGTCTACTAGAGAGAGACGACCTTCTACTCGTTTTTCATCCGATGAGTTCGTACTTCTTACTAGTGAAGGTGAGCCAGAGAGTTATGATGAAGCCATTCATAGTCCAGATAGAGACAAGTGGATTGCTTCTATGAAAGACGAGATGGATTTTTTACGAGTAAATGACACATATGAACTGGTGGAGCTTCCTAAAGGTAAAAGGGCCTTGAAGAACAGGTGGATTTACAAGGTGAAGCATGAAGAGCACTCACTTTCTCCCAGATTTAAATCCAGGTTAGTTGTCAAAGGCTTCGGTCAGAAGCAAGGGATTGATTTTAGTGAGATTTTTTCACCAGTTGTGAAGATGACTTCTATCCGTGTCATTTTGGGTTTGGCAGCGAGTCTTGATTTTGATATAGAACAGATGGATGTCAAGACTGCTTTTCTTCATGGTGATCTTGATGAAGAAATTTATATGGAGCAACCTGATGGCTTCGTTCAGAAAGGAAAGGAGAATTACGTCTGCAAATTGAAAAAGAGCTTGTATGGCTTGAAACAAGCTCCGAGGCAATGGTATAAGAAGTTTGAGTCAGTGATGATTCAAGAAGGGTATAAGAAGAATGATACTGACCATTGTGTTTTTATGCAGAGATTCCTCGATGACGATATCATCATTTTGTTACTTTATGTTGATGATATGCTTATTGTAGGTTCTTCGCCATCTCGAATTTACAGGCTAAAGAAAAACTTGAGCAAGCATTTCTCGATGAAGGATTTGGGGCCGGCTCAATGCATTCTTGGGATGAATATCACACGTGACCGTAAAGAGAAGAAGTTGTGGTTATCTCAAGAAAAGTACATCGAAAAGGTACTGCAACGCTTTAGCATGGAGAGAGCTAAACCGGTGAGTACTCCACTTGCTACCTTTATTAGATTGAGCATGACGCAGTGCCCTACAGACGAGAAAGAAAAAGAAGATATGGACCGAGTTCCCTATTCACCTGCCGTTGGTAGTCTTATGTATGCTATGGTGTGTACTCGACCCGATTTAGCTCATGCAGTTGGAGTTGTTAGTAGATTCATGTCTAATCCAGGGAAAGAGCATTGGAATGCTGTGAAATGGATTTTGAGATATCTCCGAGGTACGTCCAACATGAGATTGTGTTTTGGTTCTGACGAGCCTATTCTTGTTGGTTATTCAGATTCAGATCTGGGCGGAGATGTGGATACGAGAAAATCTACTTCGGGATATTTGATTACTTTTGCAGGGGGAGCTGTTTCTTGGTAGTCCAGACTTCAAAAGTGTATTGCCTTGTCTACGACAGAGGCAGAATTTATAGCTGTTACGGAAACTTGCAAAGAGCTTCTTTGGATGAAGAACTTCATGAGTGAGCTTGGTTTTGATCAACAAAGGTATGTCTTATTCTGTGACAGCCAGAGTGCGATTCATCTCAGTAAGAATCCGACGTTTCACGGGAAGTCGAAGCATATTGATATGCGTTATCATTGGATTCGTGAGATCTTGGATACCAAGCAGCTTGAAGTTGAGAAGATTCACACCGATGATAATGGTGCCGATATGATGACTAAGTCATTGGTGAGATCGAAGTTTGAAGCTTGTTGTACAATCGCCGGTTTGGCGATTTCCTCCACATAGTCGTGAGGGGGGAGATTTGTTGGTTTTTTGGGCTCCCAACTATGTGGATAAAAGCCCAGCTCTTTTGCCCACTTAACACCAAGTTGTAACAACTAAATCTTCACCTACTAAAGAGAGAGAGAGCTAAGGATCGATTGAATTATTCCACAAGAAAAAGAATAATTTCTGCAACTTTTCTATCCAGCGACAGATTCGGTTTTCTCACATTTGGAGGGGCAAACGTTGTCCGATTGGCCTGAAATTTCAGGAGAAGGTAGAAGACTCATTGATCTTCATTCTCCCCGAAGGGATTTTTATTTCGAGGTCTGGTTTGTGAGTTATGAATTTTTGAAGTCTGCTGTGATTTTCTGTGACGATTTTGATCTTTATGATATTGTTTTGAGTTGTGGTGCTTTTGGAGCTTTGATTTGGTGTTCATAGCTCGTTTGTGGCATTGGGTTGTGGTGTAATTCGCTGTACTTGAAGTGGTGATAGTGGAATTTGGATCGTTTGGTCCCGTGGTTTTTACCCCGTCGATTTGAAGGGGGTTTTCCACGTTATATCGCCGTGTTGATTTCCGTTTTATTTTCGTTGCGTTGATTAATTGTGCTGCCGATATTCTGCCCGAGTGTTCGTTAATACCGTCCGATCCTAACAACCTGCAACGTGATCTCAATTGCTTGATTGCAGGAAAAACTTAGATGCTGAGCAATAATCTGCAGCACGCCATCAACTTTGGTCACCTTGATGATCACAACGACTTTGTAGGTAAAATAGTTGTTCCTCAATCTGCTTTTACTGGCTCTGTGAGTGTGAATGCCTGGAGTTTGGATACATGAGCAACTAACCATATATGCATGGATTCTTCTATGCTACGCAATACTCAGCCAGTTAAATATCCCATACATGTTACCCTACCTGATGGAAGCGCACAACTAGTATGCTATAAAGGAGATGTTATTCGAGACCCCAAATTTACCCCTCGATGCCCTTTTTGTTCCTACTTTCAAATTCAATCTTTTGTCTGTAAGAAAAATATCTGAATCTGCCAATCTATTTTGCGGATTTTTAGTCGAGTGTTCACTTATACAAAGATTAAAGAAATTATAGCTGTTGGAAATGTATCTAAGGGACTAGACATTCTTACCCAAGATTCTTTCAATCCACACAAAATAAAGCAAACCCTGGACGCCTTTCTTCCCAAAATTTTGCCTATGCCTATGAGTTCTTCAAATGATGTGTTCCTGTTAAATGTCATCTCTGATCCTAAAACAGTTTGTTGACATTCTAGATTGGGACACCCCTCAAACAATGCATTGAAGCATATCATGAATATTGATGCTTCAAACACGCATCAAGACTGTCAAACATGTCCTCTTGCAAAGCAAGAAATGATATCTTTTCCTTTGAGTAGTATCAAAATTGGTACTCCATTTGAGCTTTTGCATATGGACTTATGGGGACCTTACAGTCACCCAACCCATTCAAATTATCACTATTTTCTTACCATGGTTGATGATTTTACTAGATCCACCTGGACCTTTTTTATGAGATACAAAACCCAAGTCATCACTTTGCAGCAAAATTTTATTCTGCTCATACAAAACCAGTTTCATGCTTCCATAAAAAATTTTCGTTCAGATAATGGAACTGAGTTTACAAACACTACTTGTGCTCAGTTGCTAGCCTCTTTTGGCATACAACATGAGAGATCACGTCCTTACACCCCTCATCAGAATGGGATCGTTGAGAGAAAATACAAACATTTGCTTCAAGTTGCTCAATCCCTCATGATACAGTCTTCCTTCTAAACAATTCTGGGGTGATGCTATTCTCACAGCAACATACCTCATCAATAGATTACCCTCTGCCATATTAAACTGGAAATCACCATATGAACTTTTGCACTCTAAGCAACCTCAACTTTCCCACCTTCGAACATTTGGATGTCTCTGATATGTCACAAATACTACACCATTTATAGACAATTTCTCTCCTAGAGCATACAAAGCTGTGTTCCTCAGCTATCCGTCATGCCGCAAAGGATACAAGTTGTATCATCTCACTGATAAGAAAATAACGATCTCCAGAGATGTCATTTTTAAGGAGCATATTTTTCCTTTTGCTTATAAACCTCCTACAGTTCAACCACCTCAGACCACTATAGAAATACCATGTTGTATACCTTCAGATAACATAACGGTATCCGTATGTCACCATCAAACCAACCAAATTCACCATCTGATTTTTTTCCTTTGTCGCCATCAAACCAACAAAATTCACCATCTGAAATACCTGCCGAATCTGTTGATGATTTATCTTCATCATCACAGTCACATGTTAATCCCACTCCGCCATTACAACCCTCTAAAAGAACGAGCTGTAGATTGAGAAAACCCCTTGTGTTGATGACATATTATGTTCCACACAACAGTCTTACTACTGCCATCACCACAGATAACACCAAAGCAACATTTATACCAACGACCACATATCCCTTCTTACACTCCTCTAATATAACATGAATCCGTCATATATGTGTTTTCTTGCGAATATGTCCAAAGTACAGGAACCACGCTCATATGAGCAGGCTCAGCTGCAGAAAGTCTGGCAAGATGCTATGCAAACTGAGTTAAATGCTTTAGAGGCCAATCTCACCTGGGAGCTTACTACATTGCCAAAGGGTAAGAAAGCTATAGGATGTCGATGGATTTACAAGGTCAAACATCATCCCGATGGATCGGTGGATAAATAAAAAGCTAGGTTGGTAGCTAAGGGTTATAATCAGGTAGTCGGGGAGGAATATTTTGATTATTTTTCGCATGTGGCCAATTGGTAGCGGTGAGGATGATGTTGGCTCTTGTTGCGGCCAAGAATTAGCATCTTCATTAATTGGCATATTCTAGGAGCAACCCACATCAAGTTTGTAAGCTCAAAAGATCTTTGTATGGTCTCGAGCAAGTTTCAAGGCAATGGAACCATGAATTCACCTCCAAATTGTTGTCTTTTCAGTTCATCCAATCTACCCATGACCACTGTTTGTTTGTCAAGACCTCAGGTTCTGATATGGTGATTCTGCTTGTGTCCGTGGACGATGTTCTCGTCACAGGCACAAGTGAGATTCTTATCCATGATACGAAGAGATTTCTTGACAACGCCTTCACCATTAAGGATCTTCATCATCCGAAATACTTCTTAGGTGTAGAGATTGCAAGATCATCTTCTGGCATCTATCTTAACCAAAGAAAATACATATTGGATATATTATCAGATACATGTATGATGGGGTGCAAGCCTGCCTATGTTCCTATTGCTAAGGGCCTGAATTTGCATGACGCAAATAGCCCGCTACTTCTTGATCCTGGCATAGAAGAATGATTGCTCGCCTCCTTTACCTTGGATTTACTAGACCCGGTATCTCACATGCTACTCAACAATTAAGCCAATTTCTGCAACATCCTAGAGAAGTTCACTAGCAGGGCTGCATCCATATCCTTCGATATTTGAAGGGTTGTGCTTCTCTAGGACTCTTCTTCCCCAGCACCACAGATCAACAACTTCATTCTTACTGTGCTGCTGACTGGGGTGTTTGTCTACTCACACGATGCTCTCTCACATGATTCTGCATCTTTCTTAGGAGTTTGTTGATCTCATGGAAAACAAAGAAGTAGTCTACAGTCTCACGATCATCATGTGAAGCAGAATATCGAAGTATGGCTGCCACAATTTCTGAATTATTATGGATTTCCTATACTTCTCCCCATCTCTTTCGCTTGTGATAACAAATCATCCCACATTACTTCCAACCACGTCTTTCATGAACACGCAAAAAACCTCGACATTAATTGTCACATTGTTATGAATCAAATTAAGGCTGGATTTATTGAACCTTACCATATTCCTTCTATCCAGCAACCAGTTAATCTTTTCACCAAGACACTCACAACTGATCATTTCCACGAGTTATTAGTCAAAGCTTGGTCTCTCTGATGTCCGTAGATCCAAGCTTGATGGGGGGATGCAAAGATTATGCCTAGCACATGAAGAAAGAAATGATCCCGAACAGGAAGTGCAACCTGGAAAGCTGAAAGTGTATTATGTTGGTTAAGGGCATTAATGTAATTTAATTAATGTTCATGGTTTTTCTGTCTTTTCATATGCTTGTTAGTTGCTGATTGGTGTTAGTATAAATAGCGATTTCTCTGTACGGTGTTCTTTTTGAGATCAATACACAAATTTGAGATATTCCTTTTTCCGCTCGATTGCTCTTCATCTTCAAATTTATATTTCGATCTCCATAGCTAATTTACAGAGGGAGAAGCATACAAGCTTATAAGATGGTTCTCATTCCCTTGCATAATTGATGTGAGACTTTTTGTTTGCAACCCAACAGAACCCAGCCTCCATTGATGGAGGAAGGGACAATAAAACTTTATGGGACTAAGTTTTGAGAGAAGGAGAAGGAAAGGGGTAGAGAGAAAGTTAGACCAGATAAAGAATGAATAACATATATAAGATTAAATAATTAAATAAATAAAGGGAACCAAAAGGAAGGCTTTTTTAACAAAATAAATCGAAAAAAAAAATTAATTAATAAAATAGGGCGTTTTCGGCACCTATTACTAAAATAAAGTCATTTGCAGGTATTACCCGCGACGACGCGCCTAATGGCCGCGACGTCGCACCCATTAAACGCGACAATCCAATTTGGCCCGTTTAAGCGTTTAAACGGGCCAATAACGTTTTTGGGCACGTCGTCGCGTTTAATAAACGCGACGACGCGTCTATTGGGCGCGATGATGTAACAACTCGATCACGCGTTCTCTGTAATTTTCTTTTCTTTTTGCAGAACTGATGTGGATGTAATGTTCACGAGTTTTGCAAAAGAATCGTCGCATCCAATAGATGCGACTGTTGGGAAAGGTACCCGGTTTGTACCCGAGACGCAACGCCCCGGGATACGGTGAGGAATAAAAAAATTTTTCCGGGTTCCTTCGCAGCTCGGATCGAAAACCCTAATAACGTTGACACGTAATAGGGCGGGTCATACCCGTGAGAGATTACCTTTGAAGCGAGTGGCAGCTCATCGTCGATTGCGTCGTCGGCCGCGGTCGTGTTGGGTATCGTCTAGATTGTCACGCCGACCTCGCAGTGTACCACGGTTTCGATTCTCCGAAGATGGCTAGAGAGAATTGATCCGTCGCTCGGGAGAGTGGTTTGCGTTTGTGTGTTCGTGTTTCGATTCTCGGGTCGAGAAATTTCGCGTCGATTCTCTTCCCGTGTCATTTTTTTTTGACGAGGGTCTCACCCTTATTTATAGTAGGGGAGGACGAAATTTTCAGCCCTAAACAAGGCTAAAATCTCGAAATATTTGTTCCTAAATATGAGAGATATTCTTGCCAAAATATCTCTCCTAATTGAATTCAAAATTCTATTAAAGGAATATACTATAAATAGAAAACTAACTAAGATATTAAAATATCTTCAAATATGGTAAATAAATTTCGAAATTTATATAAAATATAAATTCGAATTTTAGTTTTAATAAATAATATTCCAAATATTTTTATTACCATATTTGTAAATTACGAAAATACCCTTTAAGGCATTTTTCGAATTTCTCGGCTTAGGGTTGAATTCCAATTCTTCCCTCAAGTCTTTCTAAGCACTTAGCCAAGCCTAAGTCTTAAAGTTAGTTTCATATGAAGTCCGACTTCGGTCCACTTAATGACCCCGAGGCCCAATAAGGCGTGGCATAACGACCCGAGGCCCGTTAAGGCCCAAAACACAATCTCTCCTTCTCGGTACACATTGATGATCCTTTTTAAGCCCGACTCTCTAGGTTCGACTCAATCGGCAAGGGAGGAATCCAAGAGTCCGGTAGGTGCCTAGCCAATCCCGCAGTACCGGACAGATCCCGACTTGAGCACGAATTTCGAACTAGTCTCATTCCAGAACCTAACTATAGATTATAGTACTACGTACAAACCCTTCAGCTGTGTCCCGATCGAGTGAGAGCCATGGTATTTGTCAAACTCACTAAACTCGATACTATGATAAAATGACACGAGGCAAATTACCAAACTACCCTCCATGTCTAACATGAGTTAGTTTAATACCTTGGCCAAGGATTTTGTAATTTCCGTCGTCATTCTCATAGGACACTTGTCTCGATTACTTGCGAGACTGTGAATCCGTACTCGGCGGTCTAAGCCCGGCAATCACAAATATCCATCAAGACCGCATCTGTCCCGCTGACCCATGCAATAGCAAATCGGATCTAGCGAAACCAGTGATAGTCAAGACTTCAAAGTCAACTCCGTCAAAGCCCCTTTCGGTCTAAGGTTCAAGCAGACTACTATAGTTTTGTCGTCGATCATTGACACTCCTTGAGTAATAAGCCATGTTTGATCGTACGACCTGCGAGTCAGTGTCCATGAAACGATTCAATCCCTTGATTCGACTCGTATCACAAGTCATGACTTCCGCTTCCAAGCGGTATATCGGCACACGTAAGTCATCTACAAATAAGCCATGATTGGTTTTCCAGCACCCAACTGAAACCTAAGGCTTATGGACATTTTATGTTCGAGGTTAAGAGTCCACTGGTGCCTTCCTCTCTCGTACCCATCGAGAACAGTGACTCAACTCGACACATTTGGATTTATTCATTTATTGCTTTACCCGATGCTAAGTAAAGAACTCATATAACCAATAAACGAATAATGCCTTTATTAATACGCAAAACAATGTTTGATTACATTGACAATCGAATGATAAATAAGCTAATGCCCTATACATATCCAATCCTCGTATAGCATTCGAGGGCATATCCCTAACAATCTCCCACTTGCACTCAATGCCATGCGCTGTTGTATCTAATACCCATCTTCTCGAGATGTTTGTTCAGCACTGCCTGAGATAAAGGCTTGGTGAATGGGTCGGCCACGTTGTCCGCAGTCGCAATCTTCTGGACGGCTATGTAGCCACTCTCAACGAATCCACGTAACACGTGGTATTTTCTTTCTATGTGTTTGGATTTACTGTGAGATCTTGGTTCCTTCGCTTGCGCGATTGCACCACTATTGTCGCACCACAGTGGCAGTGGTTTTTCGGCAATCGGAACCACTTGCAGTTCTTCCAAGAACTTTCTCATCCAAACTCCTTCTTTAGCTGCCTCTGAGGCGGCTATGTACTCAGCCTCGCAGGTGGAATCAGCAGTTGTGCTCTGCTTGGAACTTTTCCAAGATACTGCTCCACCGTTGAGTGTAAAGACGAAACCTGAAGTGGATTTTCGGTCGTCCACGTCTGACTGGAAATCCGAATCCGTATATCCTTCCACTTCTAATTCTCCATTTCCATAGACCAGCATCATATCCTTTGTTCTTCTAAGATACTTGAGGATATTCTTGACTGCTGTCCAGTGTTCTTTACCCGGTTGGCTTGAAATCGACTGACTACGCTCACAGCGTATGCTATGTCCGGTCGCGTGCAAAGCATCGCGTACATCAAGCTACCCACTGCGGATGCATAGGGGATTCCATTCATCTCTTTTCTATCTGCCTCACTTTGAGGACACATAGCTTTGGAGAGATGTATCCCATGCCCCATAGGTAAGAACCCTTTCTTAGAATTGTCCATGTTATATCGTTTCAGGACCTTTTCTAAGTATAGGGCTTGGGAGAGCCCTAACATCTTATTCGTTCTATCCCTATAGACACGAATTCCTAGGATGTAGGTCGCTTCTCCCAAGTCTTTCATGGAGAATTCGGTCGAAAGCCATGCTTTCACCATCGAGAGCATCCCAATATCGTTTCCTATCAAAAGGATGTCATCGACGTACAATACGAGGAACGATATCTTGCTCCCACTGCTTTTTCTGTAGACGCATGGTTCATCTTCGTTCTTTATGAATCTGTAGCTCTTAACTACTTCATCAAACCGAAGATTCCAGCTCCTAGAGGCTTGTTTAAGTCCGTAAATTGACTTATTCAATTTGCATACTTTATGAGCATCCTTTTGTGATGTAAAACCCTTTGGCTGTTCCATATATATTTCCTCCTTGAGGTATCCATTTAGGAACGCGGTTTTCACATCCATCTGCCAGATCTCATAATCGTTATACGCTGCTATCGCAAGTAATATCCGAATGGACTTCATCATCGCAACGGGCGAAAAGGTTTCCTCATAGTCAATTCCTTCTTTTTGACTATAACCTTTCGCTACAAGCCTAGCTTTGTATGTATCCACCAGTCCGTCTGATCCAATCTTTTTCTTGAAGATCCACTTACACCCAATGGGTCTAAAACCATCGGGGAGATCAACAAGTGTCCAGACCTGATTTTCGTGCATTGAATCCATTTCGACTTGCATAGCTTCAAGCCATCTTACGGAGTCTATATCCGTCATTGCCTGGTCATAGGTAGCGGGGTCGTCCCCGACGTTACCCCCCGTCGCAGCATCCCCGTGCTCGACGTGTACCATTCCATATCTCTCAGGCTGGCGAGATACTCTACCAGACCTGCGCAACTCTGATTGCGTCTTGGACTGCTCTACGGTGTCTTCTAACACTGGAGTTTGTGAAATCGTTTCTGTCGTTTCTCCAAGAGTTACTTCACGACCCACTCCACCTTCTCGAACGAACTCTTCTTCGAGAAAGTGAGCCTGAAGGGCTACAACGATTTTCTGATCGTCGTGGAAGTAAAATTGGTATCCCATGGAATCCTCAGGATACCCGACAAAACGTCCTTTCACAGCTCTCGATTCCAATTTTTCTGTCTTGAGCTTTTTCACAAAAGCGGGGCAACCCCATATTCTTATGTGGTTCAAGCTCGGCTTTCTACCAGTCCATATTTCATAAGGGATCTGGTCGACAGAACTAGAAGGGATTCGGTTTAAAACGTGCGTTGCGGTTAATAACGCATGACCCCACAACGACAGTGGCAGGTCTGTAACTTAGCATTGATCGAACCTTGTCCAACAGCGTTCGATTTCTGCGTTCGGACACACCATTTAATTGTGGTGTTCCCGGCGGTGTCATCTGTGAAATGATCCCGTTCTCTTTCAAGAACTCGTCAAACTCGAGACTCATGTACTCGCCACCTCGATCAGATCGAATGGCCTTTATATGATTCCCAGTTTGTTTTTCTACTAAAGCCTTATATTCCTTGAACTTATCAAGGGCTTCAGACTTGTATCTCATAAGATATACCTTCCCAAATCTTGAATGATCGTCGGTGAAGGTAATAAAGTAGTGGAAATTACCTCGAGCCGCTTCCCCGAATGGCCCACAAACGTCTGTATGAATCAAAGTGAGAAGTTCTGTGGCTTTTTGGAAAGTCCCGGTAAAGGGAGACTTAGTCATCTTTCCAAGGATACACGATTCGCAAGTCGGATAAGGGTCCGAACCCAACGGCTTAATCATGCCATTTTTCTCCAACTCACGAATTTTTTGATCTCCTGCATGACCAAGTCGAAGATGCCACAATTGTCTCATATTGGTCTCTAATTTTCGTTTGTTGGTAATTGTGTTCACAGATTCAGTTTTATCTTTGACATTTAGATGATATAATCCGTTAAGTAAAGTTGCACTTCCGACGCATTTATTTCCAAAATAAATATCGCAAATATTATTACTAAAGCGGAACTCATATCCGTTTCCGCTCAAAACGGGAATAGAAATAATATTCTTAAGCCCTCTGGGCAATACTAAACAATCAGAAAGCAATAACTTATGTCTATTAGATAAAACAAGAGTTCTTGATCCAATGTGGGTCGCCGGCACACTATGTCCGCTTCCTACGTTGATCATGACCTCTCGATCCGCCAACCTCCTACTTCGTTCCAGACCCTGGTTTGAAACACAAATGTGAGCGCTAGCTCCTGAGTCTAGGATCCATGAAGTGGAGTACACAGTCATAGAACAATTAGTTTCTAAAACATAAAGTTCTTTACCTGAGGCGGCTAGCTTCGGGCAATCGCGCTTCCAATGGCCGAGCTCATTGCAGTGAAGGCATTTGTCCGTGGGCTTGACGCCTTTAGACACGTTTTTCTTGGCCTTGCCTTTTGAAACTCCCTTTATCTTTTTCATCTGAGTTTGGGCCGTTGACAACTGGTTCATCAACTCAGTTAATGTCATCTCGACCCTATTCAGATTATAATTCACAATGAAGGGATTAAAGGAAGCCGGCAGTGACTGGAGCACGAGATCGTTTTGGAGCTCATTGTCCATGAGGAAGTCGAGTGCATCGAGTCTCTCGATCAAACCGATCATTTTCAGCACATGTTCTCTAACGTCTCTGCCCTCATCCATTTTGCAATGAAACAGTTGCTCTGTCAAAGAGTAGCGAGCACTCCTGGAGTGTTCACCAAAGAGCTCCTTCAAATGAAGTAAAATGGCGCTCACTTCCATTTCCGAGTGGCTTCGCTGCAACTCATTGCTCATGGATAGGAGTATATAGCCCTTGACCTTTGGCTCGTCTATTTGCCACTTGACATACGCAGCCCGGTCGTCGTCACTCGCATCAGTCCCTGGGACTTGCGGTGTAGGGGAATCGAGGACATAAGTCAAAGACTCCATACCTAGAACTATCCTGAGGTTACGGAGCCAGTCCACGTAGTTTGGTCCTACCAAACGGTTCTTTTCAAGCAGCATGTTTAAAAGATTCGTCATAGTAACTAGAAAGAAAATAACTCTGCAGAAGATAAAGATCACATAGTTAGGTTTATTCTATCATTCATCAAGCGCAAACACGGACTTTTCGTTTCGCTTGACTCCCACTATTTTTCTCGAAAATTCTATTCTCCCGATTTAAGAATTTCGGAAACTTCGTTGAGTAGTTTCATAGTGGAGTTGAGGTCCCCGACTCGATTAGACATGCCTCAGCCTTTAACGCAATATTTGGCCTGCCTAATCGATCGAAGTCGAGTTTCACTCGAACCCATCCTATGAGTATTTCAACTTTCTTTGTCTCAGTCAGTGACCCTCACGGAAAACCCTGCATTTTGGGTATAACTGTCTAAGTGCAACCTAATCAAGCTCTAACCGCACATTTGAATTCCGCCTTGCTGCCTTACGCTTCGTGGGGCGGAATATGCTATGGTGAGCGTCGTCAAACGAACCCGAAACGCAAATGTTAGGGCTTGATGTACGGCGCCAACTTACTCGGAACAAACCGTACAAACTCCCTAACACCAGACATCTCAAGCATGATAGAAGACAGGAACCCAATTCCTTTTCTCACTTAGTATTTATCAAACGGAGAAAAAACCTTTTTCACATAAGAGCACATAAAGCATGCATATCATTTCACAAATCGACACGCACGTAAGTAGTAAATAAACCCTAGGAAAATAAACTACAAGGCAACATGAACGGGTTATTTATATTCTAGCCCTATTACGTGAATTATGTGTATGTGGCTTCAAAAATCATCGGTTCTCCGTATGGGCTTTGAAGTCGACAATCGCCCTTCATCATTCGAACGGCCTCCAAGTCGTCGATCGTCCACCAAGTCATCTTCTCCCGGGGAGTCGTCAACCGTCGAACAGCTTCGTGTATTCTAAACTAAGCCTAATCTAATAAAGACTTTGAAGTACAACACGGGGGGATCATCAGTCCCAAACAACCCGTAAAAGACAAATACAACCGGGGGGACGAGGCCCTTAACAAATAACCCGGAAAACCAAATAGAAATCCAAACCCGTAAGTGTGCCTTAAATCATAATCATAACGAGCACGTTGACAATTTCATGAATTCTAACCGAAACCGACAATTTGGGCATTAAATGGGCCAGGCCCGATAAAAAGGCCCGTTAGGGTTTTTGGGCGAAAAAACCCTAGGCGGCCGTCGTGTCCCGGAGGTTGCAGTTTCGTGCGGGTACGCGGCTGTCCGCGCGCCGCTGGCGCTGCCGTCAGAGGTGGCACCACCATCGGACAGCGGTGTGCCGTTGCCCGAGGCAGCGGCGCGGTGGTTCGGGTATTCGTTGCCCGAACCCGCGGCAGTGCGTGCGGCTGTCTGCGTGTCGCAGCGTCTCGGCGGTGGTGCCTTCGACCCCGTCGAGCGGTATGGTGGTCGTGGGTTGGCAAGCGACGCATCGAGCAGCCTCACGCGCCTAGTGCGTTGGCTTTTCGATCGTCTCCCACGAGCCTCGTTTCGATTTAATCATGTTATGATTCGGATCACGAGCCCTGGCTCTGATACCACTATTGGGAAAGGTACCTGGTTTGTACCCGAGACGCAACGCCCCGGGATACGGTGCGGAATAAAATTTTTTCCGGGTTCCTTCGCAGCTCGGATCGAAAACTCTAATCACGTTGACACGTAATAGGGCGGGTCATACCCGTGAGAGATTACCTTTGAAGCGAGTGGCAGCTCCTCGTCGATTGCGTCGTCGGCCACGGTCGTGTTGGGTATCGTCTAGATCGTCACGCCGACCTCGCAGTGTACCACGGTTTTGATTCTCCGAAGATGGCTAGAGAGAATTGATCCGTCGCTCGGGAGAGTGGTTTGCGTTTGTGTGTTCGTGTTTCGATTCTCGGGTCGAGAAATTTCGCGTCGATTCTCTTCCCGTGTCATTTTTTTTTACGAGGGTCTCACCCTTATTTATAGTAGGGGAGGACGAAATTTTCAGCCCTAAACAAGGCTAAAATCTCGAAATATTTGTTCCTAAATATGAGAGATATTCTTGCCAAAATATCTCTCCTAATTGAATTCAAAATTCTATTAAAGAACATACTATAAATAGAAAACTAACTAAGATATTAAAATATCTTCAAATATGGTAAATAAATTTCGAAATTTATATAAAATATAAATTCGAATTTTAGTTTTAATAAATAATATTCCAAATATTTTTATTACCATATTTGTAAATTACGAAAATATCCTTTAAGGCATTTTTCGAATTTCTCGGCTTAGGGTTGAATTCCAATTCTTCCCTCAAGTCTTTCTAAGCACTTAGCCAAGCCTAAGTCTTAAAGTTAGTTTCATATGAAGTCCGACTTCGTCCACTTAATGACCCCGAGGCCCAATAAGGCGTGGCATAACGACCCGAGGCCCGTTAAGGCCCAAAACACAATCTCTCCTTCTCGGTACACATTGATGATCCTTTTTAAGCCCGACTCTCTAGGTCGACTCAATCGGCAAGGGAGGAATCCAAGAGTCCGGTAGGTGCCTAGCCAATCCCGCATTACCGGACAGATCCCGACTTGAGCACGAATTTCGAAGTAGTCTCATTACAGAACCTAACTATAGATTATAGTACTACGTACAAACCCTTCAGCTGTGTCCCGATCGAGTGAGAGCCATGGTATTTGTCAAACTCACTAAACTCGATACTATGATAAAATGACACGAGGCAAATTACCAAACTACCCTCATGTCTAACATGAGTTAGTTTAATACCTTGGCCAAGGATTTTGTAATTTCCCGTCGTCATTCTCATAGGATACTTGTCTCGATTACTTGCGAGACTGTGAATCCGTACTCGGCGGTTTAAGCCCGACAATCACAAATATCCATCAAGACCGCATGTGTCCCGCTGACCCATGCAATAGCAAATCGGATCTAGCGAAACCAGTGATAGTCAAGACTTCAAAGTCAACTCCGTCAAAGCCCCTTTCGGTCTAAGGTTCAAGCAGACTACTATAGTTTTGTCGTCGATCATTGACACTCCTTGAGTAATAAGCCATGTTTGATCGTACGACCTGCGAGTCAGTGTCCATGAAACGATTCAATCCCTTGATTCGACTCGTATCACAAGTCATGACTTCCGCTTCCAAGCGGTATATCGGCACACGGTAAGTCATCTACAAATAAGCCATGATTGGTTTTCCAGCACCCAACTGAAACCTAAGGCTTATGGACATTTTATGTTCGAGGTTAAGAGTCCACTGGTGTCTTCCTCTCTCGTACCCATCGAGAATAGTGACTCAACTCGACACATTTGGATTTATTCATTTATTGCTTTACCCGATGCTAAGTAAAGAACTCATATAACCAATAAACGAATAATGCCTTTATTAATACGCAAAACAATGTTTGATTACATTGACAATCGAATGATAAATAAGCTAATGCCCTATACATATCCAATCCTCGTATAGCATTCGAGGGCATATCCCTAACAGCGACGTCGCTATTATTTATTGCGACGATTTTCCCTATATAAATTACTATAATTCCATATACATTGATATGTAAAAAAACAACTTGAAGTATTTAAATTTCTCCTCAAATTATGACATCCCGTAAAATTCAAGTCTCTATCTACTATGGCGGCGAAATCATTACTGAATCAAACTCCATTCGTTACATCATCCCACCCATTTCTCTTAGACGAATTCGTCGCGACACTAGCTTTGCTCAATTTCTGGGCATGCTATATGAGGTTATTCGCCTCGACAACAATTTTTCCTCCTTAACCGTTCATGTTAAGAATGAATACTATCAGCATTCTCGACTCTATCAGAGGCTCTTTCAAATTTCAAACGACGCGGAACTATCGTACTTCTTGGATGCTGATGCGGAACTTAATTTAATTGAAGTGTTTGTCGAGGCCAGCGAGAACGTTCATCCCGACCGTAATGAAGACGCACCTGACGTGTTCACCAACATCACTTCCAGCAGCTCGTTCCCTGAGCTCACGGCAGTTACTCAAGGAATGAGTGACTTTTCACTCCACCCTCCTCATATAGACATTCCTTCGAGCAGTCGTGATGTTCCTAATATGTCGAATGTGTCACAACCTGAGCCTGTGTCCGAACACTTGCAAAATAGTGACGCTAGTGACTATGAAGCTGATGACGTTGGTGGTGCACTCCGGATCCCGCAGATGATAACGACGATGATGGAAACAATGATAGTCCCGAGAATGACATTCCATTGCCGGCGGAAGATGCTCGTGCGCCTTACCAACCCGTGCCTTTTTATTCAACATATCAAATGGCGCCTCCAGAAGCCAACGACGGCGGCGGTGATTTTTACAGTACGGACAATCCCAGGTTCAGAGTCGGTATGACATTTAGTACCAAAGCTCACTTACAAGAAGCTGTTGGCGATTATTCTTACAGGGTGGCTAGACGTGAGTTTCACGTCTCAGAAAGTAACAAAACCGTATGGGGCGTGAAATGCAACCATAGCAATGACTGTCACTGGAGGTTACGAGCATGCTTCAAACCGAAAAAATGTTATTGGAAGATTACGATATATGGGGGGCCACACACATGCTACATGAACGAGTTGACGAGAACACACCGCAACATTTCGCGAAACACAATTACGAGAATGTTGATTGGAATAGTGAAGACAGACCCTCAATTTCTACCAAAGAACGTAAAGCAGCTGGTGAAGGACAGTACCGGGTACGACATCTCATACATTCAAGCGTGGCACGGCCTCAAAAGGACGAAAGAAAATGTTTACGGCACCTGGGAAACTTCAGTCCAACAACTTCCTATCTTCATGAAAGCTTTGAAACGTTACAACCCCGACACGGTCGTCAAGTGGTTGAATCTTCCAACTGAAGCCCCTTTGTGAAGAAATTGGGGTATGTTTTCTGGGCTTTCAAACCTTGTATTGATGGGTTTAGGCATTGTCGTAGAGTTGTTTGCGTTGACGGTACACACTTATACTCCAAATACGAGCATAAAATGTTAATTGCATCTGGGCTCGATGCAAATCAAAATATTTTCCCCCTTGCTTTTGCCATTGTTTCAACGGAAAGCAGACATTCTTGGCGTTGGTTCCTGAACTTACTTAACATCCACGTGTTGGATGAACAAGGTGTATGCCTCATTTCTGATCGTCATCGAGGTACTTGTATTTTCCTACATACATTCATGTATTAATTTGACACCCTTTTAATCGATTGATCGTAATTTGTTATAGGAATATTGGATGCGGTAAGCGAATTAGCAGTGTTTAGGCAACCGAATGGTGTACACCGGTTTTGTCTACGCCATGTCGTATCAAACTTCAACACTGAATTCAAGAACAATGACCTAAAACAGTTATGCCATAGAGCTGGAATGGCCCACACGTTGGAGAAGTTCAATCGCATTATGGAACACATTAAAGTTCTCAATGAACCGGCTTGGAAGTGGTTAGATAAGATTGGCAAAGAGTAGTGGACGTTTGCTTACGATGGTGGATTCCGATGCCGGGTGATGACCACTAATATCTCCGAGGCCCTTAACGGAGTTTTCAAAGGGGCGAGGTGTTTGCCTCCGAAAGCAATAGTGGACTTTAGCTTTCATCGATGCGTTGAATACTTTCGCAATCGATTTACGGAGTGCTCTGCAACGATGGCTAACACCGAAAGCGATTGGTCTCCGTATGCGTGGAATAAGTTCAACGACTGGACAAGTCGTTCTTGGAGTCACGTCGTCTTTAATTTTGACCCACGTTTGCAAACAGCTAAAGTTTATACTTCGGCCGTGAATCAAAGGAAGCACGTGGTAAACATTTTAGGAAAGACGTGCACGTGCGGAAAATGAGACACGTATTTCATCTCATGTTCTCATGCCCAAGCAGCCTGCCATATGTGGGGAGTTCATAGCATGCATCATATTGCTCCTTTCTATAACAAACAAGCGTACCGTAAAACATACGAGGGGTTTTTTCATCCTCTACATGACGAATGTTATTGGGAGCCTGCTGAATTTTCTCTTATACATAACGACGCTCTGCGTACCCGAAGAGGTCCGGGGAGAATCCGTACAACTCGTATACAGAACGAAATAGATCTTGGTGGTTCAAGGCGGAGACAAGGTCGAAGAGGCGGAGGCAGTGGTCAACGTTGATTTATTTTACTTTTTAAGTACTTTTAGTATTCATATGTTGTACTAATATCTTTAAGTAAATTATTACAATTTTTCAGTTACGTCCGAATTTACCTCATATTAGTTGCAAGCACACATGACAAAGATTACTGAAGTTACAAACAATCACTTTGGAAAATTTTTTCTCCAACCCTTCGGATGATAAAAGTTGCTGAAGTTGCAGGTAGCGTTGATTTAAATTTAAATTATTTACGTATATATTAAATTTATTAATAAAAATATATTATATTTATTTTTTAAAAATATATTAACGTTGATTTATTTTAATTTTTAAGTACTTTTAGTACATATATTATATTAAATTTAATACTTTTAGTACATTTACATAATTTACATATATATTAAATTTATTAATAAAAATGGATCGTCGCGTTTAATGGGTGCGACGTCGCGGCCATTAGGCGCGACGTCACGGGTAATACCCGCAAATGACTCTATTTTAGTAATAGGTGCAAAAAACGTCCTATTTTGAAAATTATTATTTTTTTTCGATTTATTTTGTTAAAAATGCCCAAAAGGAACTAATAACTTTACGTTATCACATAAAAGTTTTAAGAAAAAGTTAAAGGTGTAGGATACTGTATGCAGAAAAGTAGCGAACCATGAACGTAAAACGAAAAAAGATGGTCCATCACATGTAATAAATAAATGCAAGAACGTTGAATTTCGTTCGAAAACTTTTCAATGTCTAGATGATAAGATATGACCGGAAAGTAACAGTGATGAAACAACCTGGAAAATCATCTTATATATGTTAATAATTTATGGGAGGCTGACTTAGTTTTTCATGATGTCAAAGTTGTGTTATGCATCGGCATATGGAGAAACATATACGAACATGATTTACCATCATTGATCAGTTAATACGTAATTTGTTTCTGAAAAAATGGAAGTAAAAGAATCAGTATGCAAATACCATCTGATTAGACCACGATATATTCAATACTCTCTATATTTTACAACTTTGCAAATTAGGCCACGATATTATTTAAATTAGATTATGAAAAGATCTAATAAAATTAGAAGCCACACGATTGCTATTTTCCATGGTTTATGATTTTTTTTATTTTGAGTACGTGCATGTTTTCTTTCAACGGCATAGAGTTTACAGTTGTATTATTGTTGCAACTCATTATTTTCTAAAATTAACAACAACAACAATAATAATATATCCTTAGAGTACGGTTGGAATTCTCTGTTCCCGTTTCGGTGTGTCCGTCCGTGTTTCACATAGAAAAACGCATTATACATTCACCGACAAGTGTTGAAACACCCGTAAATATCATATCACCCATTAATACCAATACACGGAGTGTTTAAACACAAAAAAAATCAATATGAGTATAATCAATTAAACAAATTACATAAATAAATATGACTCATATAGAAATATAAAAAAAAAATTGGACAAAAAGATACACTTTAAATAAACATTTAAGACGTTAAATAGTGGCATATTTGAGTTTCCGGGAGAGAGACAAGCACAACAAACTCATTTTGAGTTTCATTTTGCGGTATAGTTGGAGAAAAATTTGAGTATGAGATTAAATTTGGGTATGATTGGAAATGATCTAAGACCTGGAAATAATTTATTTTCGGGATATTTCGGGATCATGCCTTGCCTTTACTTGTGTCGGTCATTAAGTAACTTATCTTGTTTACAAACAACCTGAGTTACGATGCATTTTAATTTTAATATCACCTCAAGATTTGACGGAAATTTTGCACTTCTATATTTTCAGATTGCTTGATTCATATTTTCAATGTCATTTAGGGCATGAGTAGGATCCATGTAAATGTACGAAACCCAACCATGCTCTACTCGCAAAATAATAAATACATAACAATTAGGGTTTCTGAATTACTGTATATAAATTACAAAATAACTATGTTCGTTTAGTAATAGCCTTCTGGTGCAGGAGCTTTGCCACGACCTGGGTGGCCATGGTGCGGTGGGTGGTGGGGATGGCGGTGGTGGGGTGGGTGGTGACGACGGTGCTTATTAACTGACACGTCATCATCCATTGCAGACCAAGTCACCTCTTCAGCATAAGAAATGTCATCACTACCACTGGAGACGTCTTGGAACATGGTGTCTTGTTCTAAATCGCGAGCTAGCGTTGCAGACACCATTGTAAGAGTGACGAGCCCCGCGAGTAGCAAAACACGAGATATGTTTTCCATAATTGTTTGTAGAACTCGGATGTATTTGATTGTTAAGGAATGAAGAGAATTGTATAACGGATGGGTCTGTTTTATAGGGTTTGTTGGGTTGGGTGATACGAGAGTTGCAAGCCTGTGTTGAAATAAAAGTTCTAGGTAGTCAACGCCCGAACTTTATGAAGAGATTATGTAATTTACATAATATGTATAATCTGCCGATAATTCATCTTTACAAAATTGACTATTAGGAAAACTAAACAGCAAAATTATAAGATTAGGTCACTAAGTATACAAGTTTTCGTTTTTGGATCACTATGTTTGATAATTGCAAAAGTTGGTCGTTAACTTTGTATGCCAAAACAATTTGGGTCATGTTTTCAATTTTAGGCCACTAATTATATATTTTTTTTCGATTTTGGGTCGCTAAGTATACATATTTCATTTTGGGTCACTATGTTTACAAAGTTAATTATCAAATGAGTGGCCCGGAATTGAAAAATGTATATACTTAGTGACCCAAAATCGAAAAATATATACTTAGTGACCCAAAATTGAAAACATGACCCAAAATTGTTTTGACATACAAAGTTAGTGACCTACTTTTGCAATTATCAAACATAGTGACTCAAAACTGAAAATATGTATACTTCGTGATTAATCTTATAATTTTTCCTAAACTTTTCTCACAAATACAACACGATAGAAAAGTCAACAATGTATTTCATGGAAAATATATAACAAACAGTTCATATTTGCCCATCTACAAAGTCTAACAAATACTTAGAAGGAACATTGTTATAAAATATTATAACTTATAACTACGATTATATAAATATTAGAAAGAATATTTAGAGATACAAATAACTTTTTTTATTCAATACTATAATATATTTTTACACATCCCAAATCACATATTTATACACAAATTTTTTAAATTACATCTACAAAATAAAACATTACATTAACCACACAAAAATCTCATTCAATAAAATAACTCAATCTAACTTTCTCAACCTCCATTCTTAACTTAACCACCAATCTTTTTTACTTAACCACCATACTAAAATAATATACATCCACAAATTTAACTTAATATTTCATAATACTCCACCTCTAATGTATATTAACGAATATGCCTCATGACAACTTTATTAGGAAAAACTCAATGAGATATAAACCTAGTGAAAGAAAAAGAGCGCATACTTCATTTGATACATTTTCACTTGATACCTCACTAAAAACCTTACAGGGAAAATCTCATAGAAAAACCACAGTGATGGAAAAAAATAGTGCATCGTGTATCTTCTCCCCATGATGATTACATCATTATAAGTCTTGAAGTTTTTGAACTCCAACTGAATATATCAATTTCCTAAAAATTATAGGGGGAAGTGCTTTCGTAAATGAAATCTGCAAGATTTCTTGATCACACTTGTTGTACATCATATCTCCATTTTTCTCTAAATAATGTGTAAAGAAAAATTTTGGTGAAATATTCGTCGTTCTATAATATATCATTACTTTAATTGGGCAATACATGTCACATTATCTTCGTATATGCTCAGTTATAGATCACAACCAAACACATTATCGGTTAGTTTCACGAATAGCTAAAATATCAGCATGATTAGATGAAGTAGCCGTTAAACATTGTTTAACTGACCGTCATGAAACAGTGGTTTTACCAATTGCAAATAAATAACATGTTTACGACCGAGCATTATGTGCACCGGATAAAAAGGCAACATCTGCATACCCAATTAAGTCTGCTTTTGATTCATTAGAATAGAACAATCTCTTATTAGTTGTTCCTTGAAGGTATCGAAATATTCGTGTAACTCCGTTCATATGCCTACGAGTCGGCGATGAACTATATCTCGCCAATAGATTTACAACGAATGCTATATCAGGTCGTGTATGACTCGTAAGATATATTAGTGCTCCTATAGCAATAAGATATGGTACTTCAGGACCAAGTAATTCCTCCTCATTTTCACTTGTCTAAACGGATCTTTATGCACATCTGAAGATCGAATGATCATTGGAGTATCCAATGGATGGGCTTCATCCATGTAAAATCTTTTCAATGCCTTTTTTCGTATAAGTTTCTTGATGTATAAATATCTCATTCTTCAAATATTCAATCTGTAGTCCAAGATAAAATTTCGTTTTACCGAGATCCTTCATTTCGATCTCCCTTTTCAAACAATCAACAACTTTTCATAACTCTCAGGAGTTCCTATAATTTTGATATCATAAATGGATACTGCAACGAGCACAAATTCACTTTTAGATCTTTTCATAAATATGCATGGGCATGTCCGATCACTTTTATACCCCCTCTTTCAATAAATATTCACTAAGCCACATACGCCCATATTGTTATCCACAAAGCGATTTGTTCAATTTTATTGAATACTCATTTCGGGGCCCTGAATTTTGAGGCAACTTAAATCCATCTGAAAGTTTCTTATATATATATATATATATATATATATATATATGTTACTGTCAAGTGATCTATATATATATACGCAATAACTACATTCATTAGACACAGATCTAGTCCTTCACGTACTGGCAGAGTAATTAGATAACGAAAAGTAATAGCATTTACCACAGGAGAATATGAGAATACGTCTCTTATAATCAATACCATATCGTTGTGAAAAGCCTTGTGCAACAAGCCATGCTTTGTATCTTATAATTTCATCGTGTTCATTTCTCTTTCTAATGAAAAGTCATTTATATCTAACCGGGTTTACATTTTTGGTATATGGACTACATGTCCGAAAGCTTTTCGTTTATCAAGCGATTTCAATTCTGCCTCGATTGCATCTTTCCACTTTGGCCAGTCATTTCTTTGTCAGTATTCTTTTACAGACCTTGGTTCATGATCCTCATTGTCATTTATCTCATTCATCTCATGTAGCGTTACGTTAAATGAGAATTTATCGTCAACATTGACTTTGTCTCGTTCCATCTAACTCTATTCTGGGCATAATTTATCAAGATCTCTTCATTTTCATTATTTTTACATTTTTAGCTACCTGATTTTCATTCTCATGATCATTTATGCCCATTGATGCTTCTAGAGTAGATAAATCTTCGGTTAGACCATTACTATTATTTGCTCTTTTTCTTTCCGAGGATTTTTATCGTTGAATCCGGAGGGCCTGCCACACTTAGTTGTGGCTTAGGCTCAATACTAAGTTTTGCAAGAACATTTATTTTGCAGGAGCATCAACAACTGACATATGAGTTAGTCATTTTTTTAAGGTTAGTAAAACTTTCTTGCAGTTGATTAGCTAATCTTTGTAAATGAACTATCATTTGAATATCTAGTTCACATTCTTTCGTTCGATGATCATGATGATTTAGCGATAATTCATTCCAACTAATATTCTTTTCCAGCTGTTTCGTTTCACCCTTTAATGTCGGAAAATTCGATTCATGGAAATCACTGTCGGCAAATCTAGTCGTAAACAAATCTACAGTTATAGGTTCCAAATATTTTACTATCGTGTGAAGATTCATAGACATATATTCCTTACCTCCTTTCAGGTCTCATCTTAGTCCGTTGTGGTGGAGCAACTGGAACATATACCGCACGTCCAAAAAATTTTCTTTAAAATATATGGTTCCTGACTCTGAACCATTTGTAACAAAGAGATATCATTATAACTTGTTGGCCTAATACGAATTAGTGCTGCTACATGTAATATAGCATGTCCCCAGCAGGACGTGGGAAGTTTCGATTTCATCAATAACGATCTTGCAATTAATTGCAAACGTTTAATCAACGATTTTGCAAGACCGTTTTGCTATATACATATGGCACGAGATGCTCAATATCAGTTGCGATAGACGTACAATAATCATTAAAGCCGTGGAAGTAAATTCAACAGCATTATCTAGGTGTACTTTCTTTATTGGAATATCTGGAAAATGTGCTCTTAATCGAATCAATTGAGCAAGTAGCCTCGTAAATGACACGTTCCGCATTGATAACAAACATATATGTGATCATCTAGTAGACGCGTCTATCAAAAGCATGAAATATCTAAATGGTCCACATGATAGATGTATCGACCCACAAATATTACCATGTATACACTTAAAAATACAATAGATTCATTCTTCATTTTCATTGGTGATGGCTGAATAATTGACTTCCCTTTAGAGCAAGCAACACATGATACTTCACTTCTTCGAACAATATTCTGCTACTATGCCCCTGTAAATTTTCAATTATTGTCTACATCATAATTGCACTGGATAGCCCAACCGGTCATGTCAAACATTAAATATACTGTCATTCATAAACTTTCGGTTTACGGTAGCATACGATCCAATCTTTCTAAGATATGCGTAATGTAACCTAGAGTCTTACGAAGGTAATAATTTCATAATTCTTTTATCATTCGAAATTATCTTTGTAATGTGTAAATATTCAGTTTTTTCCCTTTTCTGTAGTTTGAACATTATATCCATTATGTCGAATAGCTTTAAAGCTTAACAAATTTCTTTGAGACTTAGGAGGAATATACGACATTTTCAATTATCAGTCTTATTTCTCTGGGTTGTAAACCATTAGCTCTTTCGAAGCCTTTAATTATATTTGTGTTGTAGAACTAGAAATAACCTAATGAACAACGATTTAATTGATAAGATCGATTTGAGAACCTTCAAGTGCATTTTTGTGCGTGTTCTTTAGCTTCAGAGGTTTTACTGAGCGCCTCAAATCTCGATAATGATTTGTGTTGAATAAGTGTTAGGGTTTTGGTATTTATATCCTTAAATTAGGTATTAAATACTTGAGTCCCTTATTAGCCCCCTACGACTAATATTGCACTAGACTCTACAAAATAGAATCTAGTTCATTTAAAATGAAATTACAAGACATAGACTACTAAACTACATTCGAAACTATTTTAGATCTAACAATCTCTCCCTTAGTGTCCAATCTCCAGTTCGTGCTTTGAGGGTGTCTTGTCTTTTTCTTCCTTGAGCGAGGAGGAGGAGGTTCTCGATGGGAAAAGAAGAAATGCCTCAATCCAAGACCGATCTCGAAGTGTCTTATGCTAATTTTGAGATCCAGCCATTCTTGGATTGCATCGATAACTTTTCCGAGCATAAGAGCCCCTTTGATCTTCGAGAAGTGCGGGAGAAAGTATCTCAAGTAGTTTCCTCAGCTTGTATCGGATAATCTTCCAACTTCCATCACAGAACTTCGCAACTTCCGACACCATGAGAGCTTGGGTCCGACACTTTTTTTGTTGGAAGTACGTGACCACAAGCTCTTGGTCCAGGAAGATGTAATTTTCTCCGATATTTGCTGAGGGTTCACCGGTGTTGAGCGGCTTGGTCAGGTTGCTCTCCAAAGCCATGTTGAAGTCTACAACGGCGAAGTACTTGACCTGTCTCAGCATGTACCGTTAGAGCCCGTCAAACCCTGCTTTGTATTTGATGTGTTGAGGGTGAACTTCAGCTATATGTTGTACATCTGGTACACTTCGTCCAAGGAGAGGTGGGGAAATGCGGCCTTCGTCATCTTTTCTCCGGCCTTGTTCTTCCTCTATCTAACGTAGACAACACTAGGGAAACGTCCAATCGTGTGCTCTACTTCTACGATATCGAAGATGGGGTCCTTTTACTTTTGTTGCATAATGTACTGCTTTTTGGTTAGGTGGCATGTGTTCGGCATCTCCGTGAACATGTACACGTTCTGGAATCCCTCATTTGTTCACTTGAGGTGTGATAGGCCTCGAAGATTGAGCTAGTCGACCCTCTTTATCTTTTTCATGTCTCGCCAAATCCTTAGATAGTAGTCTTCAAGGTACGGGGACTTGATCTTCTTGTTATCCCAAGGTGTCTCCTTATTTTTTATGCTAATTGCATCTTTCTCGGGCACTTGGTAGGAGAGCAGATCTGGGAGTGGTTTGGACTGTTTGGGCAGCGGTTTGTGGCGGTGTTTGGGGTTGAGTGGTTGTTTGTGTTTGGGTGCCTGTTTGGTGAGGTGATGGTTGTCTGGTGGAGGATGAGGGTGGTGGGTTTGAGGATGTCGTGCCCGCTCCATGACTCGGAGTCTTCCCCTTTCCTCGTCCACGACCGTCCTTCTGTGTCTTCTGCTGCTTCCCCCCTTCCCTTTCAGCGTTTTGAGCGGGAGCTGTCGTCATGACAGGTGGTAGTTGGGGGAGCTCCAGTGCCATCGATCAACTGCCATAGAGCTTCTGTTCGGTCGAAGTTCTATTTTCGATGGCAAGAAGTCGGGAGATAAGGATGTCGTGGAGTTGGTGGAGGGGCATTATATATAGGTCGAGGGGATGAGTAGTTGGGGTGGGGAATGAGGTGGTGGTAGTGGGTGTGTAGTTGGTACATCCATCACGGGAGGTTTGCCCTTGTCCGTAAGGCAGTTTCTATTATCGTATGCACTTGTCCGAAGATGTTGTCTTCGCGACAAATGATTTTCCATAGCTTTTCCAGAATTGTTTTGGGGTTTATCTATCCTACCCACATGGGTTATACCCAATTCCACCCAAAAATTGACATGTGGCATACTAATTTAGGTGTAATGAGTTTATTGGTATTTTAACGCCTAAGTGGACCAATGTCAACTCTTGGGCGGAGTTGGGTGTAACCCATGTGGGTACGATATAGCTCAACCCATTTTTGTATGGAGCGTTCGATCCTTTTCTTTTTTAATAATAAACTGCATTGCTATATTATAATAAACTGCATTGATATCTTTTAATCAATGTACAAGAGACTTGATTTTATCATATAAATTACCATTCACTTTAACACCTCAAGAAATAAATTAAACAATCCTTTTATTTTCAAGGGAATCCACAATATCAAAAAACGTAAATTGCTAATATAGTTCAATTATGATAAAAAATAAATGAAATACGTTAGTGAATCAAGGATCGACGGCAGTAGATTATCTATTTCACTTTTGTGTACCATTTTCGAATAAATCATTACACCGTTTGGTGTTTATCAATATTATATATACTCTTTTGGTGTTTAAGTACTCGATATAATGGTATTTATGAGTGTAATGATGTTTACGGATGTTTTAATGCTAGACGAGGAAAGTGTGACGGACGGTCCTAACCTAAACGGAGATATCACAATTTACAATTGTATAGAATATGCAATTAAATCATGTGTCCATACAAAGTAAACCATTCAATTTAAGTTAATATTCAATAAATATATCATACCTTTTTCCATAGAAGTTAGAATCTGCAAAACTTATCCGCTCCTATAATAATAACGTTATGATTGCCCTAATAATCATTAGTTCATCTTGATCGCCATCCTTATAAAGTTGAACAAAATTTAATTCTTCAAGTATTCGATCCCATGGCTCCTTACAGTAAAGCATTCTTTCCCTTCGTCATCTTCACCATCTCTGTAGCCCGCGTGAACTCCATCAAAAATGATGGAATCACTCTTAGTCTCCGGCACCGCGACTCTCACCTAATAAGCCCTTCGACTAACCATTTCACGCTCCTCAGACGTGCTTTTCAACGTTCGTTTTCTCGAAGAAATGCACTTCAAAAAGCATCAGCCTCAAACAACTCAGGCTCATTCAAGTCAAGCCTAATCCCTGCTGGTGGCGAATACCTCATGAAGATAAAGATCGGTACGCCACCTGTCGAAATCCTAGCCATCGCTGATACAGGGAGCGATCTGACGTGGACCCAGTGCTTGCCGTGCAAAAAATGCTACAGCCAAAAAAGCCCTTATTTCGATCCCAAAAAAACCTCCACTTACAGAGAGATATCGTGCTCATCGGGCCTTTGCAGATCGGGCGGGAAAAACATCTACTGTGGTACGGATTCTAAAACTTGTTCTTACAGTGTAGGTTATGGAGACTTTACTTACACCAGCGGAGACTTGTCAACGGACACATTCACTTTCGATTCATACAACTCCGGAGAGGCCCTAAGCATACCTACGGTCGCGTTTGGCTGCGGACAAGATAATGGTGGAAATATTAAAAACTATGGTGCTGATGGTTCGGGAATAATTGGTTTGGGAGCCGGTAACATCTCAATAATTCGACAGTTGGATAGTTTCATTAAAGGAAAATTCTCTTATTGCTTAACCTATCCCACTTCGAATGTATCGAGCAAGATAAGCTTTGGTACCAATGCAGTTATCTCGGGCCCAAACGTGGTCTCCACCCCTTTGGTTAACAAGCCAAATAGTACATTTTATTACTTGACTTTAGAAGGGATCAGCGTAGGTGGAAAGAAGTTCTTACATGATTCCTTCAAAGAAGTTCTTACATCACCTTCATCATCTTTGGTTGAGCAAGGAAATATTATCATAGATTCAGGCACAACATTGACTTACTTGCCTCCGGGTCTTTATGGCTCGGTGCAATCGGAGTTTGAGAAGGTGTTGAAAGGGAAAAGAGTAGATGACCCTCAAGGGATGTTTGGATTATGTTACGATAAATCGAATTTCAACGAGACGAGTGTGCCTCCAGTCGTGGCGCATTTTGCGGGTGCTGACGTGGCTTTACCTCGAGAAACAGTGTTCATGGAAGTGGAGAAGGGAGTAATATGTCTCACTTTGGTGCTGGCTTTGGACGAAGTTAGCATTTTTGGGAATTTGCTTCAGGCGAATTATCACATTGGGTATGATTTGGAGAATCAGAAGGTTTATTTCTTGCCCGCTGATTGTAGTAAGCTGCCGTGATGATATGATTGTAAAATGGAATTTGGTCTTGTAATTTTCTTTGGTTTTGCTATAATATGAATGATTATAAGGGTTTGTTTCGGCTATGGGAGATGTCGATTTTTTAAGTAGTCATTAATATTCTTAGAATAAGACCGTTCATTAACACAAGGTGAAGATTATTTCAAATACGGAAATTCTACTATATATATTATAATATGTAGTCAATTGGATCATCTGTCCCACTGTGTGTACCTAATAACGTGTTAAACAATGATTGGATGATAAACAAAAGACAGAAAAATTTGTGGGTCTCATATAGATACATACATATTAATGGGTATACCCAATGGGAGCACACACAATGGGATAGATGATCTCATCCGATGTGTGTGTCTATATGGGACCCACAAATTTTTCTGTCTCTTGTTTATCATCCAATCAGTGTTTAACACGTTAGTAGGTAAACAAAATGGGACAAATGATCCCATCCGCTTTATCCGGAGTAGCTTCACATATGTACTATTAATTTCACGTAGATTCTCAACACCACTCACGCTCAATACATACACACGTTACTAGCACAAAATTTGGTATAAGCCACTACTGTAGGCGCCAGTTACGGAAAAAACAGTCACACTACAAAGATCAGTCCAAGTAGCTACGGAGCTTACCATTGCTAAACGGTCCAAAAATCATGCTTCTGACGGCTTTGCTAAGTGTCCGTAGCTAAAAGGCCTGTCAGAAAAAGAAAATTGGTCGCAACTCCGTGCTAAAAAGCCACAAAATGCTCGACGCATTTTGTTACCATATTTCCGCGCGGTGAACTGAAAAAAAATAAATAGCGGGCGACCTCGCCGGCGACACCACCATATCTGAACTCGCCGCCTTAGAGGCATCACACAGCTTCAGATTTTCATAGTCATATACGCTCGCGCAGGCCCATCGCCGCCCCTTATAGACGAGCAACCCGCCCTATCAGATCCAGCCTTGACCCCCTTCGCAGCGCTGGTGGTCGCCCCACACCACTGCTCACACCACAGATATGACACAACCGCTGACCCAACGAGATCTGACCTCGCTCTGCTCCGTCAAGCCGCTCGCATCACCGCGCACGAACGGAAGATCCGACTTGTGCCGCCTTGAAACCCCATGCCATGGCACTCGCCGTCGCCACTGGATCCCTTCGACCTGCCACTTGATCGCAACGCGGTGTACCTAATAAATAAGCGTAGAGATTGTCCAAGTACGATAATTAATAAATAAAACGAATACGTAAAACTAATCACACGCGATTGACAGTAAACCTATCGTTTGTAGAACAACATTAGCAAGTATTCGATTATCGAACACAAGGAATAGACTAAGTACCATTAATAACCTATCGACTCGATATCTAGCTTAATGATTATTTTTTTGGAAATTTGTTATGTAACTAAACTAGGAATGAAACTCCACTAAACTTCAACTAACACGATTAAAGATTAACAGAGTTAACTTTCAGATAATAAAAGGGTGCTCGGGATTCGAATCCCGCTAGACATTATTGGTTGGATCGTAAACTATCGTTCACACGAGGATAGTGATTAAATCGTAGTAATTTCCTACGCACTCCCGAATTTGTTGTCGCCCTAGACGGTTGTGAGGATATAAATTAATAATTACCTATGACGATGTTCAATTATTTGTTGTCCCCTAATAATCGAACCTAACGTTTACAAAAAAGTCCAATCGTTAATTAGTTGTCACCCTAAACGATCTACCAAACAATCACATCAACACATAGACATATTGAAGTGATAATCAATCTAACACATGCATATTGAATTGGAGAACATATTCATAAACGATAAAAAATCAGAATACGTGTTCACGAGTAATTTACGTCCGACCTACAACTCTACCAAGCGTTCATCTCATCCCAAACACACGGGAATTTAGCTACTCATCAAAGGGAAATATACAACGAAATAAATAGCGAACAAAGATGTAAAATTCATAATGCCCTTCCGGCTGATCCTAGGATGATCTCGATGATAATTCTATGTTCTTCGATCGATTCCGTTGATAAATATTCGTTGAATCACCCTTCTTGCGTCTATGAATCAAAATTCTGTTCCTAGAATTCCTTTTAAGTCCTATTTGCATCTTAGGTCTTTTTTATTCGATATGTCGAAGGATTCCCCTTTTAGGGGAAAATTTGGGCTTTTTATACATGTCATGTCGCACTCAGAGCCTCGGTATGGGCCTCCTACGGCTGTGGGTTCATCAAGATGCATTCTGCCAAAATTCCCACAGCAGTGGGAAATACCGCAAGCGGGTGTGGCTTTATTCAGCCCAAATTCCAGCCATTTCCCACGGACGTGGAAATAACTCATGTGGTTGTGGGCACCTTTTGCTCATATTCTTGCAATTTCCACGGTTGTGGGATTGCCTCAGGTGGCCGTGAGTTATTCAACTCAATTATTTTTGCTCTGTTTTCGTCCATTTTTGGCCGGTTTGCAAGGAATGTTGTCTTGTATACCTTCAAGATAAGAATAAATGTACATATTACGAATAAATACACAATTTGCCGATGAATTACTCAAACATAATCTAATTATGACTAAGATAAGCGTATGAAGCCACTTCTCGGCCACCTTGCACCACTCACATCAGTCCTGACTTCGCATCCACAACCGACAAGATGGAAGGAGAACGAGAAAAGAGAGAAAAAGATGGAAAAAGAAAAGAGGGGAAATAAAACGTGATTAGGGTTTAAAAAATACAATAATAATAAAAATATTTGAGCACCACCGCCTAATAAAATTCCGTTCAAGTCCCGCTGGGTGGCCCAATGGTTTGGATTTTTCCAACCTCTAGGTCATTGGTTCAATTCACATCACTATCGAAGTTTGTGTGTCTTGGCACAATGACACATGGACCAAAGATGATTAGTCTCGCCTGAAGTCGTGGTTGTCCTATACTCGACGTTGAGGTTAACATTCGATTCAGACTGAATTTAGTGGGAGTATGAAAACCACGGTGGCATTTTGTGGGGATAGCTATGTGAAACGAAAAATAAATAAATTTCAGTTTGAAATTCGAGCCACTGCCCAAATTTCACTGTTTATTTACCGTCACAAATCAATAACAAATAAAAAATAATAATACATAGAAAAGATAACGAAAAAGATATATTTGCAATAGAAAAGTCATCTGACCGACGCAATTTTGCGACGGCTACACCGTCGCACATCTGCGATATATATTCCGTTGCAAAGTTTTCTATGAGAGAACTTCCGTCGCAGAAGCTAACCACTCATTTGCTGACGGATTCTGCAACGTTTTTTTTCGTAGAATCAAGCAATGAATTTTTTTGTCGGAAAATGTCGTCACTAAATTTGCAATAACTGTCCCGTTGCAGCTTCCGTAGTGGGAAGATTTTTGTAGTGTTGCCTATAATACACATGCGCTAATTATATGCAAAGGTTGTTATCGCGTAACCATAGGTACGATTACCCTATAAAAATTGTCACTATTCCTTCTCTTAATACTATAGGCGTAGTTGCACGCTAACAACCGTCACATATTCCTTTTACTTAATCTTTGGCGGCCCCCTTTTCCTCACTTATCTTCTTTCATTTTTATACCATGGCGACTGCTCCTACCTCCACGGTGAAGGCTCAACGATGGTGGTGCTCGCATGGATCGATTTTAAGGACAATCTGTCGATTTTGTTTGTTCAAATGGAATTGTTTTTTCGATTGTGAGGTTTATTTCATCGAAATTTCCTTGCATTCGGTTGATTTCGTGTTAGGAATGTTGATTTTGTAGTCAATATATATCGATTCAAAATTTAGGTTCAAAAATTATGATTTTGCGCCCTTTTTCTCGAAAGTTAAATGTTTTCGCTTTGGGAAAATTTCTTTTGGAGAGAGCAGAAGATAGCTTTGCAAACCAACATCTGGGTGCTTGCTTCAAACCATACAGAGAACGATGAAGACGACATACCGTCCCTGGCTGCGAAGAGGAAAATCCGGGAGGTAGCTTCATATAAGCTTCATATGAACATCCATCTGGTGAAGTTCCCAATTACGTGATGCTGCTACCGCAAGAAAAATACGAACGGTAACATCTTGGCAACCGGAGCAAATGTTTCTTGATAGTCCAAACCTTCAACTTGACGATTAACCAAAATGACTAATCGCGCCTTGTAGCGTTCCACCGACCCATCCGAGTTGTACTTGATTTTAAAAATTCACTTACACCCAATGGGCTTTTTGCCTGGTGGAAGACTAGCAAGTGACTATGTTCGATTAGTTTCGAGAGCATCAATTTCAGTCTTCATTGCAGCTTGCCAACGTGGATCACGCATGGCTTCGGCAAACGACTCTGGTTCATGGTTAGTACTAACAGCAGCAAGGAACGCACGATGGGAATCAGAAAAAGAATCATAAGAAATATAGCGCTCAAGGGGATAAGAGATACCTGACCGAGACGAGGATGCCGATGCACGGGGAGAGAGAGATGGACAATCAGCGCAAATATTGTTCAAAACAAAGTCATGAAGACGCGTAGAGGGAGTTTTTTGTGATGACAGCGGCCCAGCGTAACCGTGTATGTGGAGTCAAGAACAATACCCCCCCCTTTCTACAGAATCCGAGACCGAAATATTTGGGATTACCTCATGCCTCGAAGCATCAGACGACATAGAAGGCAAGTCGCTATGCGAAGGTGCTTGCGGGACTTCGACAGGAGGAGAAACAGATTGCGGACCAACATATTCATCATCTTCTTCATCAAACAAAAAAATCAGGTGGAGAACTAGCAAAAGTGGCAACGTCCATACTCACTGAAGGAAATCCGGTCTCCACAGAGATGACATCCCGAGATGTCAAAAAAACTCGTTCCTCTAAGTCATAGACTCTCCACCCCTTTTTACCGTAAGGGTATCCTACCAAGACACATTTACGACTCCGGCTAGAAAATTTATCTCCTCCACGATCTAGATTGTGGGCAAACATAAACAACCGAAAACTCTCAAATGCTCCAACGGTGCTGAAATGCCATATAGAAGCTCGAATGGTGTTCGATTCTGTAAAATCTTAGAGGGGGTACGGTTGATCAAACACGCCGCGGTGAGAATGCATTCACCCCAAAATTGGATAGGTAGACGTGCTTGAAAAAGCAAAGAGCGAGCAACATTCAAGATGTGCTTGTGCTTGCGCTCTACCCTGCCATTTGGCTGAGGAGAACCGACGCATGAAGTCTCATGCAAAATTCCATGTTGTTTAAAGTAACTAGTCAGACATATGAATTTAGTACCATTGTCACTGCAAATAGTTTTGACGGGTTTGGAAAATTGTCTTTCAAACATCGTAATAAAATTACGCAAGCTCGCACCCACTTTATTTGTATCAAATAGCAAAAATAACCAAACCGCACGAGAAAAATCATCAACAACTAGTAAAAAATATCGGAAACCTGAAAATGTCGGAGTTCGATAAGGACCCCACAAATCCACATGAAAAAGCTGAAACAATGCAGTTGTCTTATTATTATTAAGCGGAAAACTCTCCGTAGAGTACTTAGCTTTAACACAAATATCACAAAAACTATCGCTAGATTGTGACGAACCAACAATCGAAAGAGATCTGACCACCTGAAACGACGGATGACCCAATCTCCGATGCCACAATTCAAGAGTCTTCGCCGATTTTTTCATGACTAAATCAGCATGTGCGATCTCGACGAAGAAGTAAACCTCCTCTCTCATTTCATCCGCTCCAATCGGCGTTCTCGATCGTCGGTCATGCACAATGCAATTATAATCAGAAAAATAATATCACACGCTCGATCGCGTGTCAGTTGAGAAATCGAAATTAAATGGCAAAGCAAACCAGGAACTAGTAGCACATTACAGAGCACTATCTGAGCACTCAGTTTCACAGTATAATATCCCTTAAATCATCGAACACGGCAAGTGATCCGGTCATATGGTTCGTGGCTCCCGAATCAAGCATCCAATTATACGTACCAAAAAGTTTCTCAAAATTAGCAGAAGAACTGGGCTTTCCAGCGCTCAGCAAATTAATCAATGTGATACATTGATCAAGATTAAGACCAGTCTATGCAGTTCCTGTTTCGCTGCCGATCAAGGGCGCTTGGGCAAAGTGCGCCGCCGCCGTGCCGCAGACGCGATCGACCTCGACCACGATTCGAACCGCCGATGTTGCCCCGCCAACACTTAGGAAATTTCTTCATTTCCCTAGGTTGAGTATAAGTTCAATCTGTTCCTCACTTTACTTTGCTCTCGATCGCGTGACAGTTGTGCGGAAGTTACCACTGCTCAGTATTTATATTTGTGCGTTTATATTGGTAAGTTTTTTTGCACACAAGACCTTGTTTTTTTTACGGAGCCAAAAATGTCCCACTTCTCCCCCTCTTTCCCCAAGAAAGGTATCACTATAAGTTTGGCCACTTTCACACAAGTGTTACCCTAACTACGTCTAGCTAATACTTCTACCGCAACATCTTTGTAAAATCCCTTGTTTACAGTGTTTCACTCTCGAATACATGAGCAAATGCTTTTCTAAGTCAGTTGTTTACAAACATATGTTCAATCAGATCACTCGAGTTCGCAGTTCTTGAGAGCTTTTCGCGTATGTTCGTTCCAAGTTCTCTCACTTCAAAATAGCTTTTGTGCGCTCTCTATCTACCCTTTTGCTCATTGAACTCTTCGGCCTTTTGTAGTCTTCACTTGAGAAGTAGTCGTTACGTTTGAACGTTTGCATTCGTCTGAAGCGACATTGAATTCCTTTCCTTATTTGTGGGCTATTAACCTCGGTACTCTTTAGCCATCTGAGTACCGCTTTTTCCACTTTTCTCTGGTCAACATCTAGTATTGTTGTCGTCTTGCGTTTAATGCTCGTCCAAGTGGTCCATCTGGTCAAGGCTTCACTCTTCAGTACTCGTCTTCGATTCTTCTGCGTACTGTCACGTCAGCTCCGGTCCTCACCATGCTCCGATCCTTTGTACAATCACCAAAACGTAAAGTATCTATCGGCTTCTATCAACTTAGATAGACATTTAAGGATTTCTCGTTAAGATTAAATATAATGTGAAATCGTAGTATAAAAATTGACATGCAATTGATAACGCATCATTCGATTGATTGGGCTTCAACATAAGTTTGTGAAAGTGTGTAATTATATTTATTTTACTTTAATGATAAATTTCAGCTTTGGTGAGGACAAGATGGATGCATCTATATTTAACTGTTCCAGCTATCGAGCGAGTGTGGCTTCGATCAACTGAGTAGAGGATGAGATGTGCTGAAATGTTATGTTTGATTATAGTTAGTGACAAACTTGCATCTTTCAGTGATTAATGAGAAGACACACTCCCATTTACAACATACCTTGTAACGTAACGATATTCAGTGATTTTCTGTTACATAAGTCGATTTGAAGGTGAATAGGGGCTTTTTAGTTTCATAAATTTTGGTTTTCGACTTGGATGAATTTCGCGGAGGTTATCGTGTTGGACGAGGATTGCTTAGGGTTTGTATTGCCTGGCAAGCTATGTTGTGGCTTTCCGGATTGTTGCTTATCTTATTTCACGATTGCTCGACTTTGTCATGGATTGGAGTCAAATCAACACGGGATTGAAGGGTAGGTTTTGAGGACGTTAAGGTTAGTGCATCGGTATAATCGCTTATTTTAATTCTTGTATATATTATTACTAATCTTTATTTGTTTGTTGGTATCTTTACTTATATAAAAGTGTGTATAAAAGTGTGAAGGTACCTGGAGACAACCAGTTTATTTAAGGTAGCAAGTTATTAAAAGTTCAATTTCTGTATTTGCAAAGGCCAACGTCTTACCTTATCAATAATATAAAATTTAAAAACCCATTATAAATATCAATTTCTTTTATTGGCCACACAAGCGGTGGTACTACACTTATCTTCTCCACATAAAATGTTACTTTCAGTCACAATTCATTCAACACAAACACCAACTCAACAAAAGCTCCTTCGTAATTTTCTTCCTCACCGACTCAACAAAAGCTCCTAGGTATTTCTAAAATATTTCACGCTTATTAGCATGTTGTTGCTTCTCTTGAGGTCACCGACTCTTTCTTTTTGCTTTCTCTGCGATTTTCCTGTTTCATTTTCTAATTTCATTTTCATAGTCGTGCAATTAGAGTGAGTTGTTGCTTTTCTTGAGGTCAGCCGGAACTCATTTGGCTTAACTAATTCTGGAAATTCAACGTTGAGAAATATATCATCGGTCATTGAACGAATATGTAGTTTTAAATTTGAGAAATAGATGAAAGCTTTAGTATTTTTCATTCAGTTTGCTTCTGAATTACATAACTGGTCTTGGGTCTTGATCATTTTTTTTTCGATTGATTCAAATCGAAGGCTATCGTCTCAGATTAGCATCTTGCTTTTTGCCGCCACTGGTGCAATTGGTTGTGGACATCAGCAAACATTCTTGGCTCTCTCTCCCATTTTTTTCGTTTGCAGCTGTGTTGGTCTTGTTGATTGGTATTTCACCAACAATATTTTAGGCCTTTTCAAGTATTTAACCATTTTGAGATCATTATCGGACATTGTTCTTTCCATGAAGCACATACAGAGTAAAAGTTCTCCCAATTTCATGGTTGACATATATTCTGTAATTTAAAGCACATACCTCTTTTTTTTGTCTGAATGCTTTGCTCTAACGTTGGCCTCGCCGAATGAAAGCAGTATGTTCCTATTGAAGTTATGGGCTCATCATAACGACGCTTCTCCATTGCGCCTCATGTATGAAGCATCAGGGTTTAGCTTACCCTTAGTAGTTTGATTTTTAATATGCTTATCTCTCTGAAGTTTTAGTCTTATGCAGTTTTATCTTTTTTTAGTTGTTCATATAAAGTTCAACCATTGTCTCATATTCCTCTATGTTTCGAATAAAAAGAAAATTTCCCAATTTTTTTTTCCATTCTTCCATTCCTTTTTCCATTATATGTTGCTTAATATGTTTAAGTTCTGTTGAGCTTCTCCACTTCATAAAATTCTTCCTAAGGAGGCAGAAACCTATTGCGAATCTGTTGCGAACCGTGCTTTATCTTCAAAATCACTGTAAGTAAATCGTTTATTTTTTGTTGTTTAAAATTACTTTTCATTATTTGCTCTTTAAATTGTTTTTATGCTTACAACAGTTAAATGGTAGGTCGACCAAAATATATGCTCCACAATTTCAACATGTGACTACTCTGTAGATTTCGTTGATATTATTAGACGATATAACGTTGGCAAGTGAAAGGAAAAAATATGGCTCATTGGAGATACGTAGACAAATAAAAAATGAGCGTGGTAGAAAACAAAAACGACCAAGCAGTATTTCGAATATTAGTGTTGAACCTCTACGACGCATATCAACTAGGCCCGAATTATTACCAACCGGCTGTGAATTTTGCAATGCAACACGAATATATTTAGAACCGCATACTTTTTGCTGTTCATCGGGAAAAATAGAACTCTCAACTACAAAAATGTCTTCTGAATTATCAGACTTATACACAGGTAGTCATGAAGATGACAAGCATTTTCGGCAATATGTTTGTAGTAACACTAATATGTTTGCATTCACATAATTAAGAGTACATTACGACAAAATCTTTAGCCAAAGGAACAACGACATCTATACATTTCGAGTGCAAGGACAGTTGTACCATTTCATGGATCAACTAATTCCATCTACTGGTAGAAGCCCAAAAAACCTCCAATTATAATTTTTTTTGATACAGAAATGAACTTTCAAACCGCATGTCCATCCACCCAAATTTCAGGGAAAGTGTTATTACAAAATAACTCAATATATAGAAGTTAATCCATATGCTAAATTTTCCAGAAATCTTAACAATTCATGATTTAAATGAATACAATTACCTTGCAAGTTGACCCTCTTACTGACCAACATACTTTTAATAAACCTACTACATCCCAAGTTGCAGGGATATGGTTACAATCTAATAAAATCAATGAAAATTCGACACCACATATTCAAGTATACCCGAAAGATAGCAAATCCCAAATTATTCAGCACTATTTCGGTTGCTCCGACCTCTGCAATATCCACTAATATTCCCCAATGGCGAGTCTGGATGGCACATAAAAGTTAAGCTAATGGATCGGGGTACTAAAAAACAATATTCGAGGAGATCAGGTGATATCGAATGTGATTATGATGTTGAAAAATTTGAGAACGTCGATGACTTCTTACATGCTGAAAACGAAGGTAGTTTCCTTTTTCGTTTATAATTTCCCCACCATAGTATCGACATGAACCACTGGAATAACTAACATGCTCATGCAGAGTCTATGGAGGAAAACCCTGCACGGACAAGCATGTCATGTCGTGAGTACTATTGATATATGTTATAAATAAGAGAAAATGATCAATCGTTTTTGTTGAATGTTGGTTGGATACTGCAACAATATGTTATAGACATGTATATTAAGATAAAAACATCAAGATTGGACTTTTTTAGAAGCGAAGAAATGTTTAAGTTGTTTACGAAAAGAATCTTATAAAGGTCTATTGGATAGTGTAGCATAAGGTTTACAAAGTGGTGCTGATGTTGGCACACGAATAATACTTCCTGCATCATTCATTGGAGGCCCTAGTGATATGCGTAACAGCTATATGAATGTAAAAGCTTTAGTTCTGGTTTATGGAAAACCAGATATTTTTTTAACGATAAAAGATATAGTAGCTAGAGTATTTCGTGCAAAACTCAAAATCTTAAAAGATGAATTATTTAAACGTCGGATTTTTGGTGATTGCATACACTTACGTTGTGGAATTTCAGAAGAGAGGCTTACCACATGCTCATTTTTTTGCTTATTTTGAATCGAACTTCAAAAATATATGAACCCGAGGCATTTGATAGAATTGTATGTGCCGAACTGCCCGACACATTTACTGACTCTTATCTCTTTCAGTTGGTAACAAAACACATGATGCATGGACCTTGTGGCAACCTTGATCCTACATGTCCTTGTATGAAAAGAGGTTCAAGTTGTAAGTTTAGATATCTAAAAGAATTTTCAGAAACTACCAAGTATGCAAACAACTCTTACCCTGTATATCTTCGTAGAAACAATGGCCGATCAGTGAATATTAGGAATTCACGGCTTGATAACTGCTGGGTTATACCATATAACCCTTACTTACTATCCAAATTTAATTGCCACATTAACGTCGAAATATGTTCCAACATTGAGGCAGTAAAATATATCTACAAATACATCTATAAAGGCCACGACAAAATCTTATACACATTAATTGCAAGTGAAAATGAACCAATACATGATGAGATAAAAAATTTTCAGCAAGCACATTGGATTTCGCCTCCCGAAGCGATCTGGTGAATTTTTTGGATTTGACCTAAATCATATGCAACCTCCTGTGATATCTTTGCCTATCCATTTAGAAAACAAGCAATCAATAACTTTTTCAACAAACAATTTGTTAAGTGATATCGTCGACAAATCAATGGTAAAAAAAACCATGTTAACCCAATTTTTCCACATGAATAAACACGACGAGTACGCTAAAGTAAAAATTGCTTATATATTCTATTCATTGAGTTTTTTTACTTGGCACAATAATTCGAAAGAGTGGAAGCGACGTAAAATAAGAAATGCGATTGGTCGTATATTGACTTTTCATCCAACTGAAGGTGAGAGATTTTATCTGAGATTATTGTTACTACATGTAAGGAAACCAACTTCATTCAAATATATAAGAACAATCAATGGACATACTTTCAACACAAATGATGGGCCTGATGGAAGATGGTAAACAAGTGAGTTATGACTGCAAGAAGCTATGGCTTATTTGATGTCCACAAGGTTGCGACAATTATTCGCTATGGTGCTTGTTTACTGTTGTTCAAAAAATCCTAATGACTTGTGGTTGAAATTTCAAAATTATCTCAGAAGATTTTAACCAAGACAAAACTCTAGATCGGAACTTAGTTAATTACAAGGTTTTAGAAGCGATTACTTTCCATATCTATTCAATGGGTAAAAAATTCGAAGACTTTTCTTTTATAAGCTAGAATTTACCGATGTCTTCAAATAATTTGACAAAAGAGTTATATAGTGAACAGAATATATCTAGAAGTGAACAAAAGAGTTATATAGTGAACAGAATACATGGTGATGATATTTTAGCGGTTAGTCGTAAGATATGCATATAATAAGATACTACACCATGTTAATAATAACTTAGCAGCGATATTCTTCGTCGATGGACCCAGAGGTACCGGAAAAACTTTTTATATAAAGATAATCTTGCTACAATAAGATCAACCAAGGAAATTGCTCTCGCTATGGCTACTTCAGGAATCGTTGCATGCTTGCTCCCTGGCGGACGTACATCTCATTCGAGATTCAAAATTCCTCTTGATGAAAATGATTCGAGGACTTGTAGTATAAGTAAGCAAAGTACACTAGCTTACCTGTTAAAAGTAACAAAGTTAATTATTTGGGATGGAGCTACAATGGCGAAACGCAGCACTATTGAAAAATTTGACAAAATGATAAGCGACATTATAAATTCTAAGCTTGCATTTGGAGGTAAAATTATTGTATTCGGTGGTGAATTCCGTCAATTTTTACCAGTCGTCGTAAAGGGTACAAAAGATGATATTATAGATGCTACTATAATTATGTCACCTTTGTGGAATTCATTCGAGCAATTAAAACTTCAGTAAAACATGCGTGCATTACTCGATCCCGATTTCTCATCTTACTTATTAAAAATCGGTAACGGAACTGAAGACACAAATATTGAAGGTGAGACCCAAATACCATCTAAAGTAAACATTGAATTCGAAAACGACGAGATATCATTAAATAAACTAATTGACGTTGTATTTCCCAATATCATCACTAAGTTTGATACTTCATCATTCGTCAAAAGAGCCATACTAACTACAAGAAATGAGTTTGTTCACGACATCAATGACATTAACTAATTGATTTCCTGGTAATGAAGTTGTATATTTGAGTTACGACGAAATATTAGTATACCCACAATTCCAGACCAACAAGAACTATTTCACTCTTTAACGCCTCAAGGGCTTCCTCCACTTATATTAGTCTTAAAAAAACACGCACCCATAATACTTCTGAGAAATCTTAATCCGACTGAGGGACTATGTAATGGCACACGCCTTATATGGAAAGATTTTAATAGCAATATTATTTATGCGAAAACAAATTTTTGTTGTCTCCGTTCCCACTCTTCCCGAATTGGTGTTTTTTCAATGACAAGTACTTTAGCATACAAAATTTTCGGAGCGACATTTCGGTATGCTAAAGTACTTGTCATTGAAAAAACACCAATTCGGGAAGAGTGGGAACGGAGACAACAAAAATTTGTTTTCGCTAGGTAAAAAAATTAACTTATATATTTATTCATTAACACGTCTTTTTTTTTTTTGCAACTTATATACTAACTAGCGTCTTCGCAGAACACAAAGATGAAATGTATTGTTGACGATAAAGATGTTGGACAACTAGACACATTACTTCAGCTTTACCATACGTACTACATTGGATGTGGTAGAGTCAGAGAAACTCGTACAAGCTTTGCCCCTGGTCAATGCTGAATACTAGATTATATTGTCGAGAAGCTGTTAAATCGAAGCCACGGACAAGAAGCATGAATTACCATTGCGAAACCTGTACGAGTTAACTCCGTTCGCTCGATTCCCTGAATTCATCGACAATGTCAGCAATTGCATCAGTAAGTCATTTAAACATCTTATCATATATCACAGTAATAGTAGCTTAAGAATTACTTTTTTACCAATTCGTTTTTTGCTAGAATACAAACACATAAATACAAAACAAGGCCATTCATGCTTGTTAGAGCATCATCTTTAAGAAAATAAATCATCATATATTGTTAAAGGACTTTAATTATAAAAGTTGGTGAGAATATTTCTGTTACTGTATATTTATATAATATAATATATTCTTAAACACATGATTCTTACTGCATTTGTAACGTGCATTTCAGACATATTATGCGCGGTAATACACATGCTTCCACCACGTTCGACTCCAAGAGCTGGAAAATTTCTAATATACTTAGAGTCCGTTTGGTTGGAGGGATGAGTTTAGATGGTATTAGTTTAAGTTGGGTTTATTTAATGGGGGGTATTAGTTTTTTTGGATGTTTGGTTGATGGATTAAGTAATGATGTCCAATATGTTTGGTAGATGGATTTAGATGGTATTAGGTTTAAATAAACAAAATTACAATTTTACCCCTTCATTTAAAAAATACGATATTAGGAGAGAGAAGAAAAAGAGAGAGAGGGAGAGAGAGAGGGAGAGAGAGAGGGAAGACAAGAGAGAGAGAGAGAGAGGGGGGGAGAGGGAGAGAGAGAGAGAGAGAGAGAGAGAGAGAAGGGGGAGAGACGGGGGAAGACAAGAGAGAGAGAGGGGGAGGGAGAAAATTTATAAAAAAAATAAAATAAACAAATAAAATTTAAAGTAAAAGGATAATTTTGTCCAAAATGCGTGAGATTAGCTAAAGGGAGGGGTGATGGTTGCTTTAAATAATACCTTATAGGGGGTATTAAGAGGGTATTAATTAAACCTCCCTTTAAATAAACCCTCTAACCAAACACCCCTTTAGCTAATACTAACCCTCCTAATCCCTCCTAATACCCCAACCAAACACACCCTTAGGGTGTTCATTGGACGGTTCGGTTCGGTTTTGTAAAACTTGGTTCGGTTATTCGTTTTTCGGTTTTACATATGCTTAATCCGATATCCGAATCGTTTTAATTTGGTCCGGTTCGATTTTTCACAATACGGTTCGGTCTTTTTGGTTTGGTGTTTCGGTTAAAGACTTTAAATCAATAAAGAAAAAAATATATAGGTTATGCATAATTGTATTACAAAGATGTAGATAGGCAGTGATGAAAATATACAAGTTATGCCTAATATCCTTCTACTAAATGTGACAATTTGGAGGGATGAGAAAGGTAAAAACCGGAATGACTCAGATAAATAATAAAGCATAAAAAAGTCATGGCATTACAGAAATAATGCCTTTGGCAAAACAGTTAGAAATATCCAAGATTTCATCATCCTTACCTCATAGCCTATCTTCTTCAGCTTTAGTTTACCCCTTCACACAAAAACCCTAATATACCTGCATATTTGTCTCCTGCTCACTGATGAAAAATCCTCCAAATCCTCAGCCCAGCGAAGAGCTCTTCAAATCAGATTACGAAGGCCCTCAAGCCTTCTTACACCTTAGGCACGGCCGCTCTTTCCTTACACTACGCGAAATTCATGATCGTATTGGATAACCAAGTGGTGCCGATGCAAGGGACAATCTTTACTCAATCCTGCCGAAACTAGGTTTACTATGGAGAAGAACGAATAAATGATTTGGCATGGAGATTAATTAGGTTTTACTCGTTTATCTATTCTAGTTTGGGGAAAGTTGTAAACGATTTTAACATTTTTACTATTTTTACGAAGAAATTTTTGGGGTTGATTTACCTACGTTTCATAAATTATTCCACTTTTTAAGCTTGGCCCATTACAGAATATAAATAATATATATAATTAGATAAATTTCAGTTTTTTGGTTATTTCGGATATTTTTTCCTGAAAACCGAAAAACCAAAATATTCAATATTAAAAACCAAAACCGACCGAAAAACCGTATTAACCGAACCGGAAAAACCGAAAAATAACGGTTCGGCCAGTGTTTTCGGTTTTATCCAACATTTGAAGACCCCTAAATATACTATACTTCCTTCCGTACATGCGGAGGCCAGCTCTTAACTTTATGGGATGATTTTGCTAAATCTGAGGCACCTAAGTTGATAAAAAGTATCCATAACAAGCCTACAGTAGTGTGTATGAGGATCTCTGTTAACACGTACTATGGTACAACATACTGTCACCAACATTTTATATACTGTCTTACCATATTTTTTATTCCAATTAACGACATGCTATACATAAAGATTCTTTTACTACATGCCTATCACTCGGCACAATCGCAGGCACTGTCATTCTGTTTGAACCCCAATTGATGACGCTGAACATCTGAAACTATGGTACCATAAATGTTTGCACAAGTATCGCAATTAAATTACTCGTACTATACTTATCTTTATGTAATAATGGCCATTAAGGGCATAAACATATGCATGTATTAATTTATATATAATATTTCAGGTTAGAAGCGGAGGATGAATACCTTGACGCATTATCTCCAAAGAACTTTATAAAAAGGAAAAGCAAATCGTTTCACCACCAAGTAACTCTTAGATTAGGAAAATCAGCCAAATCAGAAGCATGCATGAATCGGTAATATATATTATTTTATTCGATTTTTCCTTCCTGCAACTTCACCACACATATCATCCTATTTTTTTACATATTCAGGTTAAACTATTTTGGATTAAAGCCCAACTGAAAATTCTGAAACCTGAACAAAACTTCTACTTCATGGCATGTCCAAATTGTAAAAAATCTTGTGGGGCGATATATGGTACTCAATTTCCATGTCTCCATTGTAATCAGAATTTCCCAAGCCCAAAACCCATGTAAGTTATGCATCTCTTACTTTTATGTTGTATTGGACTGGTTTTTGTTGTATGACTGAGCAGAAACAGTGTGTTGTTTGTTGCTTTTCAGCACTCGGTCGATTATGGTCCACTATCCACTTGAATTTCTTCCTTGTATGTTTTGCTATAGTTCCTCATGTTCCACTTTTTCTTCAGTGTGTGATTTGCTACCATTCGTCAACTTTCATTTTCCGTCCTTACATTTTTTTTTGCATTCCTTATTTTGTGCTCTTTGTTTTGGCATTGAGGTTATTCTTTAACAGTTTCTACCGCCTGTAAATGTAGCACGCAGTCATATTAGTAGACGCTTACGAGTACTAAAACCTATGCATAGGTTACATTTCGAGGTCGACTTATATGATGGGAGCGGAAATATGACTGCTACTGTAGAAGACAAAGACGCCAAGACTATACTTGGAATGTCTGCAGAAGACATTATTCAACTTGAAGAAAATGGATGTTTGCACTACTGAAATCAAATAACATATTGACGCTTCATAAATGATTCGTGCTTGCTTTTTACAGGGAGGAGCCCTTGATGTTGCATGTCTCAACAAAAAATTGACGAATACCCAATCTCTGTACCCCCTTTGAACTTACAGCTACAATCAGAAAGGACAGACAATCACTCGCTACGTAATTGCATGCCTTCCCGATCCAGCGACACCATCATCAGCTTAGTCTACAAAACACAACCTCGAATATGCAGGAACCGAAGGAAAGGACATCATAGGTCCCTCAAGGAAAGAAATCCTTCTTTCTGTCAGCGGGAAAAGAAAGTTAGAATCATCGATAGCCAATGTAGATATAAGGACTACGCGCGCCAAGCAAGGGTAAACTACTGGAGTTGGTCTTTTTCTATAGTCATCATTTTAGCTGCAACTTCTCTTGTATGTAATCGCAGTTTATTTTGGAGGATTTTGAAACATTTAGCAATGTACATATGCTCTGCCTAATACTGCTAAAATGTATCTCACTGTATATTGGGTCATTTGCTGACTAAATAAAATGTTATGTTCTTATCGCACTGAAAAGTTATTTCTTTCCTGCCTTTATAATTTTCTGCCACACTTTGAATCTTGTAGGCTTGTAACTTGGCACATAAAAGATCCTACTTCCATGCGCTTATGCGGAAATAAAATAGGTTACCGAAATTTATTACTCAAAATTTATATGTTCTCGATTTGGTGTCTGAATGAGATATTGGACCCAACAAGCAAAAGTATAGAGGCGAAACTTCAACTTTCAGTGAATGTAGTCTCAGCATCTATGACCTCTCTATCAACTCCTTGATCAACATGGTGCTTTAAAATTGTACTGAAATCTCACACCTTTCACTTATACATTTGCATCCATTTGTATGATTCTTTTCTCGGGCTACAGCCTCCACGTAACCGCACAACGTGCGGCAATAGTCGCCTAGTATATTGCAAAATACGAGGAAGTTGCTGAATGGGGTAAATGCGAATAACGCAAGTTTTAACTGTATAAATTTGTATGTTATAAAAAGTTTACTTCACCATATAAGTAAACTATGTTCTCATAACTAATTCCATATTTCGCAGCCAATATATTCAGACCATGTTAGGTCCTAATTAATCAACTAATGATCGATCTAAGCATGAATTATAGATATTCGAATAAGAATTCTCGAAAGTTACATTCGGTCGAATATCACGTTTGAAGATCGGGGGACAGAACGCGTTTAGAGGGAGGAGTTTATCGATTGTATTATCTCTCTAGAATGTGAATTCGATGCTTTTTGAATTTTCTGAAATTCTTGTGTATTGATTTTTGTTGTGTACATTGTATATATACCTCTATATATGGTATATTTACTAACTAGTCCTACACTAACAAAAATACGAACTACGCCCCTAATTACAAGGATAACAAATAAACAAAGCACAATTTCTATGTTTCTTCAATCTCCTCATTTGTGCTTGTTTTCTCTTCAGCTCTTTTTATCCTTGTCGGGCGTAGAAAGACCTCCTCAGTCTCAATGTTGTCTCGTTGTCTCGGACAACATTCCGTAGCTCCAGTCTTTCATTGATAGCATCCAGAAGTTCATTTAGGAGCGGTGCCTCTTCTTCTCTAAGGTCCTCGAAGATCGTTTCTTCATCGATCTCCGCCAACCTCTTCTCGATATTCTTCCTTACGAGCTTCAACGTCCCGTCACAGAATTTGTGTACGTCAGATTCATCATCGTCTCGTCTTTTCAATAATTGGATTCCGATATGTGATGACGAGGTCTGACTTCTTGAAGATGTAATTCTCTGGGAAGTCATTGATCGGGAAGCCTTTCATGAGCGAGGACTCCATGTTGACCTTCTTCATGTTGTTTTCTACGGCGATTTGAAGGCCGTGTGTGGTGTGAAATTTGATCTGCCACACCATGAATCTCGTCAACCCCTTGAGTCCTTCCTTCTTGATGTAACCAGTGGGTGTCTGGTATTTTCTCTTATACATTTGGAACAGACGATATACTTCGTCTGGTGGAAGGAATGACAGATAGCTTTCGTCTATCTCCTCTGGAGTGTGGTTGTTGTCCGCTCGCATGATGTGGTAAATCGAGGTTGAAAAGCTTCCAATCGTGTGCGATACACCCACGAGTTGGAGGATCGGTGGCTTGTCCCTGAAAATTCTTCTAAGCTGATCCGCTGGGACGCCACTTCGATCCGGACCAAGGTAGGTCAACATGAAGATGTGTTCCATCTTCTTTCCTTCTTCTCAGTGAGATATGCCCCGTAAATTAAGCCCATCTAGCTTCTTGATCCGGTTTGGAGCCCTCCAAATCTGCTTCCTTATGTCTTCAATGAACGGAACTTCAATCCGTACGTTCTCCCAAGGCGTCTCAATTGTGACAGTTCCCTTTGATAAGCGAGGAGGGGTGTCGACTCAGTGCCGAATCATCTCTGGTAGTTCAGGGAGTTTAGAGTTGTAGTTCTCGCCTTCTTGAAGTTCTTCATCTTCAAGCAGCACCAAATCTACTGAAGCTTGTTGTAGGAAGTATCTAACGTTGGAAAGTCTGGCTTGAGCAGCTTCCTCTGGTTCCCAATGCGTCAGCCACTTCTCGTTTAAAATGTAATCATCTACGATTGCATGTGGATTGTAGACGACTACTTCAGGTTGATTTTGGATGTTGGAGATCATGATTGGGTTTCGACTTTTGGGAGTTGGGGGTAGTGTTTATGTGTGGGATGTGGTGGATATGGTGGTTGTTTGTTGGCAGGTGTTAGTGGGTTGTGTGGTTGGTGGGTTGGTTGATGAACCTCCAGCTTCACGAGTCGAGGAATGCTTCTCTCGACTCTGACCACAACCGCTTCTTGTGGTCTTTTTCCGTTTCTCCCCGGCATGACGATCCGAATCATCGATATCGTCATGTCTTCTCTCGTACGGAAGCTTTCTTCCCGGTAATGCGTTTGAGCAGGCGGCTCAGGTTCATCTACTAGTCGTCGGTAGAGACACTTCTCAGCTGGGGTCCTTGTCTCAGGGGCTAGTCGGCGACATATGAGGATGTCGTGAAGCTGGGTTATTGGTATGGTGTATGGGTTGATGAGGGAAGGGGATTGAGTTAGGGTGGTTAAGGTAGGTTGTATGGGAGTATGTATGGTAGTGGTTAGTGGTGGTGAGGATAAGGGTGGGGAGTAGGTTTCAGCAGGAGCTGCCTCTGAGGCTGGTGATTTCCCGGTATCCCGTCACGAGGCTGTGGAAAGGACTTCTTGTAATCTTTGCTCCGTCACGAGGATGGGTGCTGCCGGAGTAAGGCCAGGAAGACGCTCCACTGACACAACGTCAGAGAATATCACTGACGTGTCGCCTATGATAGAACTTGGGATTTCGGAATGTCCAAGGGCATCCGTTAACAACCTAGAAGTCACCACTTCGCTGGGTTAGCCCGTTGTTGGCTCCGAAGATGTCGGGGGTCCAATGGGGCTTCCATCCAATCCTGGAGATGATACCGAAGGTATCATTGCTATGGATGTTAGAACAGGTTCAATGAGAACTTGTGTGGTCGTCTGTTCCGAAGGCGGTAAAGGAGATATCATCGAAGCCATTGATGTAGAGGTAGATGCAGATGTGGCAGAGATTTGTTGTCTTCGTGAGCCCCTTCTTTGTAGTCTGCACTCCTCATCAGATTCAATGGCTTCAGGAGAGTCGGCTTGATGTGTGGGTTGATGGTAACACCTTCGGGCTCAATGGCCGGTGTTTCTATCTGCTAAGCAGCAGCGTCGGGCTCGTGAGTCTCCACTGGGGATTCGCGTCGGGAAGACATCGGAGCCGGATCAACGGACTGTACCATTGCCTCCGTGATCGAGTTGTTTTTGCAATAGTCTTGGTAGGCTACGTCGGTGGGATCAGCTAGGCGTAGCAGCTCCAATGGTATCAGCATCGGTTGGAGCGCCAGATCCGACGGCTTCGGGTTGTGGAAGAACCGTAACCTCGGCGGTATGTATCCTCCGACGGGTGGCAGACGAGGGATCTCCGGATGTACTTCCATCAGGTGGGAGATCAGCACCGGAAACCACCGTACGTATGGCAGAAATTTTGCCTTCGACTTCGTTTCCCTTTGACGCATTTGGTCCGCTAGATCGTTCCAGATTAGCTGGGCCACGTCGTAATTCTCCGAGAAGACGACTCTGTGAAAGATTCTGAGAATGTTCTCGTTCGCCTTGTCGAATCCTGCTTCGGGGAGAGACATTTGTTGATGATTCCGAATAATGTCCCCCATGGATGTGAGATCCCGTTGTTCTGAAAATTTGTCAATTTCGTCAGCGGTAGCTTATATCCCATCCGAAGCATGTCTTCTACGATCACCCCATCTGTTGGTAGTGGGTCGTAAACTTCGTGATATGGTAGATCGAGCACCATGGCCAGTAGATTCTTGTTAATGATGACGTGTTTCTGGTTTATTTTTGTTGTGTAAACCACGTCATCACCTTCAATGGCTCGTCATGTACGCCCAGAACTCCTGGAGGTAAACCATTTGTACCGAGGCAGTCATGGTAAGAGCTGGCCATAATGAATGTCATTTGAGGATGGATATTATAACTTCATCAGGACACCGAAAAGTGGCGAGGTCCAGTTGGTAGTTGTTGTTGTGGACGGTCAGCCAACTTTCGGAAGGGTAGATGTAGGAGTACTCTTGATGAGCCATTTCTGACAAAAAAAATGAATAAAATTCATTAGATTGAAATAATCATATGCAAATTGTATCAAGCAATTGTTAAATTTCAAATTTTCAATTCAAATTGTTGTTAAGGCGCAAACAGTGTTTATGTGTATAGAAAATGACTCAGAAAAATATTTGAAATTTTTTTCTAAGTGTATAAGTGTATTATCGAAAGACTTAGACAAAAAGTTTGAAACATTTTCGAAGTGTTTACCACGTAATTTTATTCGAGCGATTCGAACGCTAAGTTTTGCTATAAAATAAAAACTTAGCGAAAATTAAAGATTTTCGCCGATGAGTTTTGCGATCGAATAAGTTGATCGAAAACTAAAGTTTTTCGTTGAGTAATTGTGCGATCGAATAAAATGTTTTGGAAAAACTTAAGTTTTTCGCCACGCGTCGTGTAGTTTTGCGATCGAATAAAAATGTATCGAAAAACTTAAATTTTCGCCACTTTTTTTGCGATCGAATAAAATTTATCGAAAACTAAAGTTATCGCCGCGACGTTTTACGATCGAATAAAAACATATCGAAAACATAAGGTTTTCGCCGCTGAGTTTTGCGATCGAATAAAACTTAACGAAAACTATAGTTGTTCGATGACATTGTTTGCGATAAGACTGTTTTCGATCGAAAAATTTTGAAATAAAATAGCAAATACGTAAGAACGTAAATGACGATTTTGGGTAATCATGAGTTAAACTTGACTCGTAATGATCAGAAATCAGTTGCGAATCCAAATATCATGTTTTTAATCAAAATGATATAATCTAAACACATTAATTGTGAATTCTTTTAAGAGGTTTCAGTCGAAAAAGTCGCGAAGTTGAAAATTATCATCGAATGATTTTGAAAAACTATCGCGATTCGTGTGTTTTGGAACGGAAATTAGAACCGAAACATAATTCTACCTTCAAATTCGGCGAGTTTTAACAGAAGATCGATGAGGATTAAGAGAGTTTTGAAATCGCCGGTTGGAGAGTTTGAGAATTCGAAAAGGTTTGCGATCGTTTTCGTTTGCGTAAGAATGAGTTTTTCGATCGAAAAAGTTATATATTATTTTGATCAGGTAAAGTTAATGGGCTTTGGGCCGTAAGAAATTATTTTGGGCTTTCGTTAAAAATCAGGTCTGGTTTTCGAAAAAAAAAATTTAATGTTTTACTTTTGCACCAAAAAAAAATAATTTCAGCTCCTTGTATTTCTGAAATAGATACAATTATCTCCCAATTGTGATGTAATACAACACTTGACTCCTCGGATGAGCTCGAAATGCTCTGTGACCCTTAAAAAAATTAGAAGATAAAAATTATTTAGCACATATCTAACACAATTATGCATATGAAATTTTACGATATGAACACAAATAACGCATTTAATCAATTCAGCGTAGATTCATGATCCCCTAATCATGTATATGAAAATTTTGCGTTTTTCAAAGATTTTGCATTTTATCAAATATGAACCAATGCATGTATTAATGCATTTAAAATGTGCGAAATTTTGTTTTGTTTTGGGGTCAGATTGTCCATTTTGAACATTATCACTCAAAAATTTCATATGTTATATGAAATAATAATTTGCCGTCAAATCATGTAACTAAACTAATATTCGAAGATCATAGTATAAATCATTTTGACAACTCTTGCAAGGTTCGCTCATAGCACTCAACTTATTTTAATCATGGAAATTAGTAGATATATCACTCATGTCACTACGACAAAATTTTATCAATTAATTTGTTATCGTAGCGTATTTAATTAACTTACCAAGTGAAAGTCTATCATTTTGAATTAAAAGGTCTTTGAAATGTTTCTTTTTAGGCTCTGACTAAAAGGGTATGATATTTTTGGGATTAGTGAGCTTAAAAATTCTTTAATGCCAAGGGCCCTTTTTGAAATTCATTTATGTTCCTTTTTCTTTGCTTTTCTTCTGCCCTTGCTCCAGATGAGTTTCTTCTTCTTTAAGAGGCTTTGAGAAATGGTATCTTCTTTTGTTCTCGCGCCGAGACTGTGTTCATTTTGAAGGTTTCACAGTTATGGAATTCAAACTCAAGGCCGTGCTCCTCTTCTCGTTTCTCGATATAAGACTAGATTATCGTTGGAGAAGTTCACTTCGAGGTGCTTCTCTTCTATGAGTATACGAGATTATCTAGGAGAAGTTCACATCGAGATTCATGTTTCTCTTTTGTAATGATCGGAAGAAGTTCGTCATGTGCATCTCTTTTTCTCCTTTTTCTCCACCTCTTTTTCTTTATTGGGCAAGCCCGAAACATTGGAATAAGATCAAAGGCTTGATCGGGTTTCAAAAGAAAAAGAATGTCGGAGAAGGCTCAAAGTGGATTACTAAAGGAAATAGTAAATGATTAATAATTTGGGCCATGTGGGGATTTTCCTAATTTGTCCTTATCATTTTCATGACAAACTAACACAAAGCAAGAATGGGGCTACGGAGTACAAATCAAGAGACAATCATTTAACGTGTGACACTCTCAAGGATAGGTCCAAAAAAAAATATTGAGGCTCAAATTCTTACATATATGATGTGGCTTTGTGTCTAGTGAAACAAACTAAGCTCTTTGAATGAAAGAATGTCACATAAATTTTTTTAAGCAAAGAACTAGACATATATCAAAGAATATTTTTGTGAGTAAATCAAAATAAATAAAATTATCGTCATCCCCCATTTTTATGTTGTTATTATTATTATTATTATTATTATTATTATTATTATTCTATTTTATTTTTATTTATCTTTTTGTCTATATATAAAAAATTTGAAAGAGAAAATCACGCAAGAAGCACATAGAATATCATACATAAACATAATGGAGCATGTGAAGCACATTTCAAGTAAGATTGAGATTCAACATGCATAGCTTAACAATAAGGAATTGGAATCGTTTTTCATCCAATGCCTTAGTGTATAACTCAGCAAGTTGAAGCTCCGTTTTAATAAAATACATATCTATTGTGCCTTTCTATACATGATCTTTTATAAAATGATAGCGAATATCTATGTGTTTCGTGAGTGAGTGATGAACAGGATTACAAGTAATGGCAATAGCACTTTGACAATCACTGTAAATGGGAATGTTATTAAATTCAAACCCGTCGTCGCGTAGTTGCGTCCGCATCCATAGAAATTGTGAGCAACAGCTGGCAGCCGCAACGTATTCCGTCTCGGCCGTCGATGTTAACACGCAATTTTGCTTCTTTGAGGACCAGCAGACCAACTTATCGCCTAAAAATTGTGCTTCGCCAGACATGATTTTTCTGTCCATTCGACAACCTGCATAATCAACGTCAGTATAGCCAATTAATCTAAAATCAATGTCTTTAGGATACCATAACCCTAAGTTGGGAGTTCCTTTGAGATAGCGTATAATTCGCTTGACTGCGTGCATGTGTGACTCATTCGGGTTAGCTTAAAAACGAGCACAAAGACAAGTGGCGAACATGATGTCAGGTCGGCTTTACGTTAAGTATAGAAGCGATCCAATAATGCTCCGATAGGTTGTATTGTTTACTGCCTTGTCAGAAGGATAAACATCCAATTTACAGTTTGTTGACATGGGAATATTCATATGTGTGCTCTTCTCTTGATTAAATCTCTTCAGAATATGTCGAATATACTTGGTTTGATTGATGAAAATTCCATCTTTGAGTTGCTTGACTTGTAATCTAAGAAAGAGTTGGAGTTCGCCCATTAAGCCCATCTCGAATTTTGTCTTCACCATATCACTAAATTTCTGACAGAGTCATTCATTTGTCGAGCCGAAGATGATGTCATCAACATAAACATGAACAGTCATCAAGTCATTGCCTTGGTTTTTGATGAAAAGTATCGTATCGATTGTTCCTCTTATAAAGTTGGATTTGACTAGAAGTCTGCTCAGAACATCATACCAAGCACGAGGGGCTTGTTTTAGTTCGTAAACAGCCTTTTCCAATCGATAGACATAATCAGGATGGTTTTCGTGCATGAACCCATTGGGTTGAGCGACATAGACTTCTTCTTATAACACGACGTTGAGAAAGGCGGTTTTTACGTCCATTTGATAGACTTTGAAGTTTTAATGGGCCGCGTATGCCAAAAAAAATTGAATAGCTTCGATACGAGCAACGGGGCATACGTCTTGTCGTAGTCAATGCGTTCTTGTTGATTGTACTCATTGGCTACGAGTCGTGCATTCATGATAATTTCACTGTTCTCGTTCTTCTTCTTTTTGAAAGCCCATTTATTTCTTATAATTGTTTTGCCATGCGGTCGAGGAACTAGTGTCCAAACTCGAGATGCTCGGATTGGTTGAGTTCATCTTGCATTGCGATCACCCAATCCGTGTCTTTAAGGGCTTCGGCTCCCTTAACTGGTTCGTTTTGGCTTAAGAAGCACGTGAATAGTCCACTTTGTGTAGATGTCTTAGTGCGTACTCCACTTGAAGGATCACCAATTATTTGATCGACAGGATGAGATCGAGTCTACTTTCGTTAATGAGGAAGAACCGAAGTAGATCCATCATTGATATGTAGATCGAGAGATCCTGAATTGACAGGCTGATCATTCGTAATAGTGAAATTCATTTCTGAAGTTGAATTGGAAGGAATTTTCGCTTCGACATTAGTAGGAGTTGCAGCACTAGTTGAAGATTCAGAATTTGGAGAATTTGGAACATCTGTTGGAGTGTGAGGGTTGAGAATCTCAATTGTAATTTCCACCGTAGAAGGGGAAGGTACGCAGCTTGGTATAGAATGAGACGAAGCAGGCATTTGAGACTTGTTCTATAAAAATGTTAAAATAAGAAATTTAAATCTTCCAGATGGGCGGGAATTGCTTCTTTTGACGATAAGGTAGATGTTGTCGGAATTTGTTGTCTTTGTTCCAACACACCTATAAGCTCGGGTTCTGAACTATTTTGTTCAGAAGCCAATTTGGTCACTTCTTGAAAAGTGATGTTGTAGCTTTCTAAAATTGTACGAGAAGACTTTATATAAACACGATATGCTTTCGAAGTTGATGAATATCCAACAAAAACGGCTTCAAATGCTTTAGGGTCGAACTTGCTTCGATGCTCTCGATCGTTGGTTACAAAGCATTTGCACCCGAAGACTTTGAAGAATGAGATATTCAGAATCCTTTGATTTATTATCTCGTACGGCGTCTTTTCAAAGCGCTTGTGAATAATCGTCCGATTTTGCGTAAAGCACGTTGTACTTACTGCGTCAGCCCATAGAAAGTGAGGGAGACCAGAATGTATTAGCATTGTTCTTGCAGCTTCAACTAAAGTCCGGTTCTTCCGTTCTACGACGCCATTTTGTTGAGGCGTTTTAGCGGCTGAAAATTGTTGAATGATTCCAAGTGACTGCTAGAAATTGCTGAGACGCTGATTCTTGAATTCAGTCCCATTGTCAGTCCTGATTACTTGGATCTTCTGTTGCAGGATATTCTGAGTTGTATTCACAAAGCTTATTATCAAGTCTCCAGTCTCATCTTTAGTTTGGAGAAATCTTGTCCATGTGTAGCGAGAATAATCGTCGACAATTACTAGCACATACTTACGACCGTTGATACCTTGTGTACGCATTGGTCCAGAAAGGTCCATGTAGAGTAATTCTAAAGGTCGAGATGTGGAAGCTACCTGCTTGAGTTTGTGTGACGCTCGCTTCATTTTTCCCATTTGACAAGCCGAACATTGATGCTCTTGATGAAGGGAAATAGTTGGTAGGCCGTTGACCAACTTTTTGGCAAAGAGCTTTGAGATTTAGATGAGACAGACGTTAATGCCATAAGTTGTTGCTCTTGATTGTAGTATGTGAGATGAGGCAAACAGCTGTCAAAGGTCGTACTGTTGTCAGATTTATGGTGTATAGATTAGATCTTTGAGAACGTGTAAGAAGTTCTTGATTCTGACTAATTAAGATTCTGCACAAATCAGCTAGAAATACCACATGAAATCCTTTATCACAGAATTGTCTTATGCTGAACAAGTTGTGTTTAAGACCTTGGTCGTAAGAGACATCTTTGATTGTCAGATTCTTCATAAGAATATCTCAAAAGCCTAGTGTTGGAGCTGAATCGTTGTTGCCGAATCTGACTTTTCCGTTGTATTGGTCTTGATAGTTGCTTAACAGTTCTTGATTTTTCGTCATGTGTGTGGAGCAACCGGAATCTAAATACCACACATGATGGATCTGCATTGAAATGTTTTAGAGAGACTTAGGTACCCACTTATTAATGGGTCCTCTCGGACTAACAGATTTAGTAGGTAAGGTTTGTTCATTTTTGGTTCATATACCATTGGTGTTCTTAGGTACTCAAACCAACTTAGAAGTAGTTGGTTTAAGTAGTACCTCTTTAGGCAACTTGGACTTGTTGGCTTGCGTTGGCCAAGATGGTGTCTTGGGAACCCATTGACGGTGAACCTTACATGGGAGATTAATTTCAGCTCGGACAAATGTCTTATCAGTCTTAGTACATGAGAAAATCTTTTCTCTATCTACTCTCCTACGGTGTTTATCCGAGTGTACTTGAACTGGGTACCTTAGATGAGGGCAAGAGTGTATCGAGCTATAAGCTTGCTTAATAGCCGGGTCTTGTCTCATACGAGACTTAAGACTTGCATTTGTCTTGGAATGATGGTTTTTGTTCTTAGAAGTGGAGCTGATTTCAAAATTTGTGCTTTCAAATTAATAGACATTAAAACCATAAGTTGAAGCAACAACATGAAAATTATAAACGGCTGTCTTCTTAGGAGTGTCATTAGTTTTTGATACAGAAAAATGTTTTGAAAATAAGTCATTTCTATCAATTTCTTCTTCTTAAATTCTATGCTAGAAACTCTCTCCTTTGCATGCTTCATCTCCTTAACTACTCTAACATGTGGATGGAGTAGAAAAAGAATTAGTAAAAATCTTTTTCGCCTTTGAAGCATTTAAGGACTCTTTTTCCTCCCTTTACGCTTTTTAAAGAAAATTCTTCTTTTGAAATATTTTGTAAAATAATGGGAGGTTGGTCTTGTCCTTAATTAATGATTTTTCTTTTAAAATTAAATCAGGACAAGACTTTAAAACTGGGGAATTGTTTAGATTAGGAATCTCCAATAAAAGCGCATTTTTTTCTGCTTGAAAAGTCTTTCTTTCTGTTTCTAGGGAAGAGTTTAATCAGCTATTTTCTTAATAATAGCGGGAATATAACAGAAAGTAGAATTTTTAGAATGATCATCATTTTCTTCCTTAACTTTAGGAAGATCTTGTAAAGGATATAATGAATTATAATCACTAGACAGGTTTATTTCTCGTGTCTTATAACTATTATTCAAATCGGTGTAGTCAAAGGGGATGCGAGTCCTATTTGTGGCTTTTCTTTTGGATTCTTCCAAGGCATTTATTCCGGAAGAGTATAGTAAAATCAATTAAAGAAGTTAATCATAAACCCATGTACTTGATATCATATAATTGTTTGACATTTACATTTTTCAAGTTACAAGGATTGTTAAAACCTAAGACTTCTATAGGATTATAAAATTCTATACCATGAGGTTGATTTAGAAAAATAGTATGAGCGGTCCCCTTTTTGTTAGAAGATCGTCTAAAGTCTTAATTCTAGAGTAAAGCTTCTTACGTTCATCAGAGGTTTCCTTAAAATTATTTCTAGAAATTTCTAAATCTCTCTGACTATCCCTAAGACTCTTACTAAGGTCGTTGATTTTTGTCTAAGAAGTAAATAACCTAGATTCAAGACTAGTTATTGTTTCCTTAGCATTAGATAAGAGAATTTCTATGTGAACTTTCTTATCTAGTTGCTTTTGGAAATTATTTTCACTAAGGGCTAGTCTCTCCTCTAATTCTTTTGTACTTTTCCGCTCATTTTTCAGTTAGTATATTTAATTTGTAAAACTTCTAACATGATTAATAATGTAGATTCGGGTGTAGCTACCTCTTGAGATGATGTTGATGCTTTGTCGTCGTCGTCGGACCTCCTTGTTGAGTTTTCGTCTGAGGCATCGTCAAGAAATGCCATGAGAGCTAGATTGACGTTGTCAAAATCCGTTGTGTCTTCTAGCCAGTGCTCTTGTTCGGCCATTAGAGCTACTCCAGCTTCCTTTTGTTTGGTTAGTTGAAATTTCTTGGAGTAGTAATTGGCGTCTTTCTTCTTAGGAAGATTGCATTCTCTGGCGAAGTGCCCTATCTTTCCAAAATTGTAGCATTTTTGTGGTTCTATGGCATTTTTGGATTCTGACGACCCGGCCGGTCTTTCCTTGTGCTTAGAGCTTGAGGTCCGAAATCTATTTGCCGAGGAGGAGGAGGATTTCTTTTTGTAGAATTTTTACTCATCATTTTAGTAATGAGAGCTAATTTTTTCTTGAACTCTTTCATATCGGGCTCGGAATCCGATTTTGATTCGTCTTCATATTCGGAAGAACTCCGCAATTTGATGCTTTTATCCTTACGAGATCGACTAGTTTTTCTTTCCGACTAGAGCTATTGAGTCTTCGATCTGTTTGCCCTTTTGTTCTTTTTTTATCTTGAAAAGACTTTAGAGTTGTGGTTTGTTATTTTGTTATCCTTGTAATTAGGGGCGTAATTCGTAGTTTTGATAGTGTAGGACTAAATAGTAAATATACCATGTAAATAGGTATAAATACAATACACTATCGAAATAAAAACACGAGTTCATTTTTCGGCGCAAGCATTGAATTCATATTCTAAGAGAGAGAAAAGCAATCGAGAAACACTCTCTCTCAAGATCTTCAAAGAAGATATTCGACCGAAGGTACTTTGTAAGACTTATCATTCGAATATCTAGAAATTGTGCTTAGATCGATCGGTAGTTGATAGATGAGGACCTAACAATTGGTATCAGAGCCGACCGTGATCGTTTTTGGATTGAATTCGCGATTCTAAGATCAAGATAATTTTCCAGATTTTTCGATCGAAAAACTCACGTGAATTATATTTTGATCAATGTGCTTAATGTTTGCGAATTTTATTGATGAACTTGCTGATTAAGTGATAGATATGTTAGGATTGATTTACGTACTAATTTCAATCGCTTAGAACGTCATATTAATTCAGATTTTCGATTTAGATCGATATTTGCGTTCGCGATCAAGTTTTGATTCCGATTTCATTTTCTTAATATTCGATATATTTTGCTGTAAAACGTGGTTGATGTTGTGTTTGTTCATATTAAGAACTAAGAAACGAGTGATTATTCAGAATTCCAGCACCTAACTTGAACATCTCGGTCAAATCTGAAATTTTCACTGTTACATTGAACTTGGCTGTTCTTCGATCGGTTTTTCGATCAAAAAACTTGGCTCGAAAATATTTTTCGAATAAGTTTGCAGCCGAGAAATTTTTCAATGACAAATACTGTTCTCATTTGTTTTACTCAAATATAAGACTCGAAAAATATTACGATAATTAATTTTTCGATTTATATATAAATATCTTTTTCGAGCGTAATAAAGTGTATTGTTTTTCGACGGATACTATTTTCGCTAAATAAATATCTAATTTTGACACGAAAAACTTGTAATAGTAAAACAAGGTTTTCGATTACAAGATTTTCGATCATTTAAATTTTCGAGTCAAAATTTAGCGAAAAACATATTTTCCGATCGAATAATTCACTCTCGAAAAACTTTTAGTCAACAATTTGAGTCAAACTTCACGAAATTTTTCGATCACACTCAATTTTTCGATCAAGAATTATTCGACAAAGTATTTTGCGATAGGATATTTACTCTGCAAAACACTTACGTTCGAAAAATAATTTTCGATAAATACAACGAAAAACTTATACAATCGAAAATGTTTTTCGATTATAGGTTCGAAATTTTATTTAATCAAAAAGTTTATTGCTTTAAAATTTTTTTGATTACTGTTCAAACGCACACACATTTTAAACTATTTGAAAGAAATCAAAATTCAAAATTTTCAAAACTTACGAAAAATATTTGTCTCCGAATTATCTTCTACGATACGCAAAACAATTTCTCTTTAACAACAAAAAAAAAATAGGTACGAAAGGGAAATTGCTTAAAATACGTAACAAACATTACTAACGAAGTTTGTCACTTGTGAAGCACTTTTACCATTTCGATTCCAAACTTTCACGAAGATCCTACCAATCAATTACAAATGGATGCTTACTCACTCGGAAACGACGTCCGCCCTCCAATCCTACGAAGAGGCGAATACACCGTATGGATAAGCCGATTCATGAACTTCCTGGAAACAAAATAGCAAGCTACAAATTTGATAGCTTCTCTTCAAGAAGGTCCGCTCAATTTTGGCTCATCCAAGAAGGCGATGCCACCAATAATCTCCCATTCCTGCCTCTAGAAGACTCAAAATTCCTAGTGAATACACCGAGGGGGAGCAATTAAGAGCAAAAGCGGATTTAGGAGCCAAAACTTTTCTAATGCAAGGAATTCCTAACGACATCTATATGCAAATAGATAGTCTATCTAGTGCAAAAGCTATGTGGGATGAACTCAACAAAATGATGCAAAGAACCGATGTCGGAGTCAAAGCCCAGAAAGCCAATATTCTCACGGCCTATGACTCATTCAAAGCAAAGTAAGAGGAAAACGTTTATGACTCTATCAACGATATCCAACTCTTCTCAACGAGATGAGGAAGATAGAAATTTTCAACACCAACATGGAGGTCAACATCCGATTTCTCTCTTCTCTTCAACAGGAGTGGAAGAAAATATCCATGCAAATCCGTCAAAACAAGGATTTGGACGAAATGGATATCCACGCCATCTTTGATAATCTCGCTCAACACGAAGAAGATATAAGCGAAATACAAAAAGAACTTAAGGGCAAGCAGATGGAAGACTCTATAGCTCTAGTCTCTGAAAGAAAAACAAGTCGATCTCGCAAGAATAAAAGCATCAAGTTGCCAAGTTCTTCAGAAGATGAAGATGATACCGAATCGGACTCTGAGCCTGACATGAAGGAGTTCAAGAAACAATTGGCTCTCATTACTAAGATGATGAGCAAAAAGTAATATAAAAAGAAATCATCCTCTTCGGCAAATAGACTTCGGACATCGGAAAAATAAGTCGATCTCGCAAGAATAAAAGCATCAAGTTGCCAAGTTCTTCAGAAGATGAAGATGATACCGAATCAGACTCTGAGCCGGACATGAAGGAGTTCAAGAAACAATTGTCTCTCATTACTAAGATGATGAGCAAAAAGTAATATAAAAAGAAATCATCCTCTTCGGACCTCTCAATCTTCAGATATTTTCCATATAACTCGCCGATTTCGAAGGTAGAAACACGTTTCGAATCACTTTCTGGTCAAAAACAAACGATTTGCAATAGTTTCTCAAAAATATTTGCAGAAATGACATTTTGATACTTTTTTCGACTAAAAACGTTTTTAAACTCTCAAATCAATGTGTTTAAACTCGACTGTTTGGGTTAAAATCACGATATTTGGATTCGCAACTATTTTCTGAACGTTCCGAACCCAAATGAACTCATGATTTACCCAGAAATTGAAATTTACGTGTTACGGGTTTACTGTTTGCTTTGAAAATTTTTCGATCGAAAAAGTTCTTATCGCAAACAGTGTCATCGAAAAAACTTATGTTTTCGTTATGTTTTATTCGATCGCAAAACTCAGCATCGAAAACCTTTTGTGTTCGATATATTTTAATTCGATCGTAAAACTTCGCGGCGAAAACTTAGTTTTTCGATTAAATTTTATTTGATCGCTAAAATAATCGGCGAAAACTTTAAGTTTTTCGATATTCTTTTATTCGAATGCAAAACTACACGGTGAAAAACTTAAGTTTTTCGACAACTTTTTATTCAATCGAAAAATTACTCAGCGAAAAACTATTGTTTTTGACAACCTTTTATTCGATCGTAAAAATCATCGGCGAAAAACTTGAGTTATTCGACACATTTTTATTCGATCGCAAATTGAACGATCGAATAAATTGTCACTCGAATAAAAATACACTGAAAAAGACTTCAAAAATTTTTCAAGTTTTTCACCAAGATTTCGAAAATTTTCGATCGCAAAAATTAACGTTCGAATAAATTCCCGATCGAATAAAAATACGCTTACGAGACTTAGTCAACTTTCCAATTTTTTTTTCACTAAGTCTTTCGCAAATAAACCTTAACACTTCTGGAAATGGCAACTCCAAACTACCCAAACATCTACCCTTCTGGAAATTACATGCCAGTCCACGACAACAACTACCAACTGGACCTTGCTACATTTCGGTGTTCGGATGAAGTTACCATCTCCATCCTCAAAGAATACTCTCTATGGCCAGCTTTGACCATGACGTCCACCGTACCAATGGTCTATCTCCAGCAATTCTGGGTAAGTATGCAGAGTCTTGTCAACGGCGATAGTGTGGAATACATGATGGAGATCAATACAAGACATGTCGCCCTGACCAAAAATCTAATGGCCATGGTGCTCGATCTCCCGCACTACGACAACTATGATCAACTTCCAACGGACGCGGGGAACGTGGAAGATATGCACCGGATGGGATACAAACCCCCGCTGACCAAACTTGTGAATTTTCAAAACAGCGGGATCCCACATCCGTGGAGGACTTTGTTTGGCATAATCAATAAATGTCTCTCCCTAAAACACGCCGGCTTCGATAAGGCGAACGGGAATATCCTTCGAATCTTCCATGAAGTGGTTTTCTCAAAGAAATACGACGTGGTCCAGCTGATATGGAATGATCTAGCGGACCAGATACGTCAAAGGGAGACCAAGTCAAAAGCCAAGTACCTCCCATACATACGGTGGTTCTCGGTGATGATCTCACACTTTATGGACGTTCATCCAGAGATTCCGAGACTACCCCCGGTTGGCGGATACATTCCACCTTGCCTTCGCTTCTTTCACAACCTGAAGGCAGCCGACCTAGCGCTCCAACCAATGCTGATCCCATTGGAGCTGCTCAGACTAGCTGATCCAACGGACGAGGCCTATCAAGACTACTGTCAAAATAACTCCATCACGGAGGAGATGGTACGGGCCTTGGATCAAGCTCCGGCGCCTTCTCAAAGAGAATTGCTGGTGGCAATAACCGAGCCCGAAGTCACGGCTCAGGAGACAGAGACACCGGCCGTCGAGCCCGAAGGTGTTCCTCATAATGTATCTCCTGAGGCCACAGATTCGGATGAAGAATACAGACTTCAAAGAAGGTGCTCTCGCCGACAGCAAATCTCTGCCCCGTCTGTGTCCCATTTAGTACTACCGGCTTTGGTGACAACTCCTCCACCACCAACGGATCAGCCAACCATACAGATTCAACCTGAATCTGTCTCAACACCCATAGAGGTGATACCTACCGTATCATCAGGATTGGATGGAAGCCCTATTGGATCCCAGATATCTTCGGAGCAAACAATATGCCAACCTATTGAAGTGGTGACTTCAGGGTTGTTAATGGATGTCCCCGGATGTTCCGAAATCTCAAGACCTGTTCAAGGCGACACATCAGAAACCTTTTCCGATGTTGTGACAGTGGAACGACTCCCTGGCCCCACTCCACCGATGATTGTGACGGAACAACGCTTACAAGAAGCACTCTCCACAGCCATTTCTTCTCTCGAAGATTTGCATGATGGACAGACTGCTCCAGGCCATTGTGAACTCCCGAAGGGATACCGGGAAAGCATCGGTCTCCGCGGCCGCTCGGTCACAAGCTCAAACCACTCCCGTCTCCTCATCACCTCTTACCACCACCATACACACCCCTATTCAACCCACCCTCACCACTCCAACTCCATCACTTTCACTCATCAACCCCTATACCACCCCGATCACTCAGCTTCGTGACATTCTCATCTCCCGACTCCTCGCCTTAGAGACCAGGACCCCCGCTGAGGAGAATCTCTACAAAAGGCTGATAGATAAACCCGAGCCGCCCGCTCAAACAAGGTGCCGAGAAGAAAGCTCCCGCACCAAAAGAAGACATGACGATCCCGATGATCCGGATCGTCATGAGGGGGAAGAAAGGCAACGAACCACACGAAGCGGCCGTGGTGTGAGTCGAGAGCAAACAACAAAGAGTCAAGAAGCTGGAAGATCTTCATCAAACCCACCAACCACACAACCCACAACCCACCAAAAAACAACTACATCTCCTATCATATCCCACACACTACCCCCTTCTCTCACAAATCCAAATCCAATCCCGAGCTCTAACCTCCTTCAAGCCCAACCAGAAGCATTCGTCTAAGATCCACATCTGATCGTAGACGATTAAATTTTAAATGAGAAGTGGATGACGCAATGAGAACCAGAGGAAGCTGCTCAAGCTCGACTCTCCAACGTTAGATACTTCTTACAAGAGGCTTCGGTGGACTTGGTGCTGCTTGAAGATGAAGAACTTCAAGAAGGCGAGAACTACAATTCTGCTCTCACGGAACTACCAGAAATGATCAGGCACAGAGTCGACTCTCCTCCCCGCTTATAAAAAGGGACAGTCGGAGTCGAGACGCCGTGGGAGAATATTAGAATTGAAGTCCCGTTCGTTGAAGATGTTAGAAAGCAGATATGGAGGGCTCCTAACTGGATAAAGAAGCTCAACGAACTAAGCCTACGGGGTATATCACATTGGGAAGATAGGAAGAAAATGGAGTACATCTTCATGCTCAACTATCTTGGTCCAGATCGAAGTGGCATCCCAACGGATCAACTGAAGAAAAACTTAAGAGACAAGCCACCGATCCTCCATCTCGTGGGGTTTTGCATTCGATTGGAAGCTTTCCTACCCCAATCTACCACATTGAGCGAGCGGACAGCAACCGCACTCGAGAAGAGATAGATGAGACCTATTTCCCCTTCCTTCCATCGGATGAGGTCGACCGTCTATATCAGATGTACAAAAGAAAATATCAGACGCCCTCCGGATACATCAAGAATGAAGGACTCGAGGGATTGAAAAGATTCATGGTGTGACAGATCAAGTATCACACCGCACACGACATTCAAATTGTTATAGAGAACAATATGAAGAATGTCAACATGGATTCTCTGCTCATGAATGGCTTCCCACTCAACGATTTTCCCGAGAACTAAATATTCAAGAAACCTGGCCTCGCCATAACTTATCGGAATCCAGTCATTGGAAAGACGAGAGCTATGATGAAGTCAGAAACCCACAAGTTATGTGACGGGACGTTGAAGCTAGTGAGGAAGAACATCCAGAAAAAATTGGGAGAGATCATTGAAGAGACGATCTTCGAGGATCTTGGTGAAGAAGAGGCCCCACTATTAAATGAGCTTCTGGATGCTATTAATGAGAGGTTGGAGCTTAGGAATGTTGTTCGACGTTACGAAACAACATTGGGATTACGAAAATCATTATACGCCCGACAATGATAAATGGAGTTGAAACGAAGACAAGCACAAAATGGGAGATTGAAAAGACATTAGAATTGTGCTTTGTTATTTTGTTATCCTTGTAATTAGAGGCATAATTCGTAGTTTTGATAGTGTAGGACTAAATAGTAAATATACCATGTAAATAGGTATAAATACAATGTACACTATCGAAATAAAAACACGAGTTCATTTTTCGGCAAAACACAAGCATTGAATTCATATTTTAAGAGAGAGAAAAGCAATCGAGAAACACTCTCTCTCAAGATCTTCAAAGAAGATATTCGACCGAGTGTACTTTGTAAGATTTATCATTCGAATATCTAGAATTCGTGCTTAGATCGATCGGTAGTTGATAGATGAGGACCTAACATATCTTGCTAATGTCTTCCTCGTGCTGAGCGAGATTGTCAAATACGGCGTGGATATCCATTTCGTCCAAATCCTTGTTTTGACGGATTTGCATGGATATTTTCTTCCACTCCGATTGAAGAGAAGAAGAAATCGGATATTGACCTCCATATTGGTCTTGAAAATTTCTATTTTCCTCATCTCGTTAAGAAGAGTCAAATAGCATTGATAGAGTTCGCTTTGAATGAGTCGTAAGTTGTGAGTATGTTCGCTTTCTTAGCCTTGACTCCGACTACGGTCCGTTGCATCATTTTGTGGAGCTCGTGCCACATAGCCTTCGCACTTGATAGACTATCTATTTGCATAGAGATGTCATTAGCGATTGCTTGCATCAGGAATTTTTTAGCTCCGAGATCTGCTTTAGCTCTTAATCGCTCCCCCTCAGTTTATTCACTAGGAATTTTGAGTCTTCTAGTGGCAGGAATGGGAGGATTATTTGCGGCATCGCCTTCTTGGATAAGCCAAAATTGAGCGGTTCTTCTTGAAGAGAAGCTATCAAATATGTAGCTTGATCTTTTGTCTCCAAGAAATTCATGAATCGGCTTCTCCATACGGTGTATTTGCCTCTTCGTAGAATTGAAGGGCGGACATCATTTCCAAGTGAGTAAGCATCCATTGTAGTAGTTGATTTGAAGGATCTCGTTAAAGTTTGGACTTGGTAAAAGTGCTTCACAAGTGACAAACTTGTTAGTAATGTTTGGTTCGTTATTTAAGCAATTTTCTCTTCGGAGCTATTTTTCGGTTTAAAAAGGAATTGTTCTCATTGCAAAAAATATTTGATATGAGAATTGATACATCAAAATTTTGCTAAAGAATTTTGAATTTTTGATCGAAATTTTTGAGTATCGAAAAAGATTATTCGGAGTAAAATATTTTTCGTAAGTTTTGAATATTACGATTTTTTATTCCAAAAAAATTAAGATTAGTGTAAAATAAGTGTGTGCTTGAAAGTTCAGTAATCGAAAAAATTTTCGAGCATTAAAATTTTTCGATTTGAAAAATTCGATCCTTATAATCGAAAAAGATTTTCGATAGTATTAGTTTTTCGAGGTTTGTTTATCGAAAATTATTTTTCGAACGAAAAAGTTTTGCAAAGAAAATATCCTGTCGAAAGATAGTTTGTCGAATAATTTTGTCGATCGCAAAAACTTTTATCGAAATATTTGTAATCGAAAAATTAAAAGTGATCGAAAATTTCGTTAAGTTTGACTCAAATTGTTGACTAACAGATTTTCGAGTGTGAAGTATTCGATCGAAATATGTTTTCGCTAAATTTTGACTCGAAAATTTAGATGATCGAAAAACTTGAGATCGAAAAACTTGTAATAGTAAAACAAGTTTTTCGTGTCAAAATTAGATATTTATCTAACAAAAAAAGTATTCGTCGAAAACGTTTACGCTTATTTACGCTCGAAAATGATATTTATCTATGAATCGAAAAACCAATTATCGAAAATAAAGTTTTTCGAGTCTTATATATGAGTGAAACTCATGAAAACAGTATGAGTATCGAAAAACTTTTCGCCAGTTAACTTATTCGAAAAAGATTTTCGAGCCAAGTTTTTCGATGGAAAAATGATCGAAGAACACAACTCGAGTTCAATGGAATAGTAAAAATCCAGATTCAAGTGAAAAACTCAAGTTAGACGCTGAGATTCTGGATAATAACTCGAATATGAGTTCTGAATATGAACAAACACAAGATTAACCACGTTTTATAGCAAAAATATATCGATTGTGAAGAAAAACAAATCGTATTCAAAACCTAATTGCAAACACTAATACCGATCGAAATCGAAAATCTGAAATAATCCGATGTTTTAAACGATTGAAATCAGTAAGTAATTCATTTCTAACATATAATCTATCACTTTAGGAGCAAGATCATCAAAAAGATTCGCAAAATTGAGCTCGTAGATCAAAATATATTTCACGTAAGTTTTCGATCGAAAAATCTGGAAAATAATTTTGATCTAAGAATAGCGAATTCAATCCAAAAACGATCACGATCTGCTCTGATACCAATTGTTCGGTTCCAATTAATCAACTAACGATCGATCTAAGCATGAATTCTAGATATTCGAATAAGAATTCTCGAAAGTTACCTTCGGTCGAATATCACGTTTGAAGATCGGGAGAGATAATGCGTTTAGAGTGAGGAGTTTCTCGATTATATTCTCTCTCTAGACTGTGAATTCTATGTTTTTTGAATTTTCTGAAATTCTTGTGTATTGATTTTTGTGTACATTGTATATATGTTTCTATACATGTATACTTACTAACTAGTCGTACACTAACAAAAATACGAACTATGCCCCTAATTACAATGATAACAAATAAACAAAACACAATTTCTACGTTTCTTCAGACCACCTTATTATTATTTTCAAAGTCATTTAGCGCATGAGCATGACCATGTAGACAATTAAAATTAATTTTGGGATTTACTAAATAAATTCCAATTAATAAGATAAAACACAATTAATTAAAATTCTATATTTGAGATTTATAAAATTAATCTCAAATAAATAAATAGCTAATTTAATTAATAAATTCATATCATAAATGATAATGTTATAATTACTTTTATATAAAAGGTGTTTATACGGGAATCCTTGTAGCGATTTCATAAATAAGTAAAGGAAATCATCAATAACGGAGAAAATCAAATCCAGTCAAATCAAATATGGAAGATCAAATCAAATTAAATTAAATATGAAAAATCAAGAAGAGAATCAACCTAAGGATTATGCTAGCCGATTCTCTACACCTATAAATACGGGGCTTGAGAAGTTCAGAAAGACATAAGAAACAACGAAGCAAATACAAACTTCGAGAGACGATATAAGACTTTTAAAGCATTCGAATTCTCTCAGCAAAGTTCTTCGTATTTAAGTCGTAAATTTGAAGATTTGAAGGTCGAAAGATTCGAAGATCGGCAGCGAAGGTTCGAAGATCGACGGCGAAGATTCGAAGATCGACGACGAAGATTCAAAGGTTTGAAGATTCGAAGACGGGGCTCGAAGATTTGAAGATTCGACGACGAAGATCGAATCAAAGTTCGAAGACGAAGATTGAATAAAAGTTCAAAGATCAAGGTCGAAGAACGAAGATCAAGTTCGAAAATCGAAGATCGAAGATCAAAGTTCAATAATCAAAGATCGGAGATCGAGACTGGAGATTGGAGATTGAAGACTGCTCAAGCTTAAGACCCAAAGATCAAGATCGAGACTCGAGGATCAAGATCAAGACTTGAGGATTGGGATCAAGAAATCTGTACACCGAATCTCAAAGGCGTTCATCAAGCATTCAATCTGTGATCAAGCCCAAAGGCCAACGAAGAAACGTCCAAGAAGACATCTTCAACAAATCCAAGTTCGAAGGTTGAATTCGTGATAAAGCCCAAAGGCCCACGAAGAAACATTCGAGACTCCACCAAATCTCATCGAAATTCATGATTAAGCCCAAAGGCCCATGAAGAAACGTTCGAAAGGGCCCCAAATTCAAACTTTGAAGAATCAGAGGAATAAATAGAGATAAAATCCACTAAATTCTATTCAAGTTGCATTTGTACTATTTATCTTGAATAATCTTGAATTAAAGAAATACGCTACATAACAATCTACAAAACCCAATCATTCTTTAATCGTTAAAATACATTGCATAGCCATTAGGGTTTGTACATTATGATCTATATATTTAATTAGATAAAATATGTATATATCTATAGGATAACTAGTAGCTTTCTGGTGCAGGAGCTTTGCCACGACCTGGGTGGCCATGGTGGGGTGGGTGGTGGGGGTGGTGGGGGTGGCCGTGGTGAGGCGGGTGGTGGGGATGGCCGTGGTGGGGTGGGTGGTGACGACGGTGCTTATTAACTGACACGTCATCATCCATTGCAGACCAAGTCACCTCTTCAGCATAAAAAATGTCAGCACCATCACTGGAAAGGTCTTGAAACATGGTGTCTCGATCTAAATCACGAGCTAGCACTGCAGATATCATTGCAAGAACGACGATCACTACGAGTAGCAAAACCCGAGACATTTTTCGATATTAAGAAATATCAGTTATTAGCAAGTATTTGATTGTTGCGAGTGAAGACGATCGTACGAAGATGGGTCTCTTTTATAGTGATTTTGCGATAAGATGTTGTAATGAAACAAGTTATTTTGCTGAACTTTACATACAGATTTTTGTAATTTTAAATATATGTGCAATCTGGTGATAATTAGGCTTTACGAATTTTACTATTAAGTAAATATTTGTCGTTTTTCATACTCCCCGAACTTTTCATCATCGGCTTTTTTTATACGACTATGTGAACTCATACATGACGCACGATCAAGATATTGTCTTGATTTTAGACTACTGTCAGCAATTGCTTATAGTAATACAAGTACCGTCCCATCCCACTTTTGATTCTTTCTTTTTTTTTTTTTTATTTCTTTGGCCAAATCCTAACATTGGTAGAGCTCTTTAAACTATATAAATTAAGAACGAATATCAGCACATACAAACAAGAGAATTAAAAAATATAAAAAAATATATACTTTCCGTTTTTCACAAAAAAAAGTAAGCTATATTTTCATGCAACATCAATATAGCAAATAGTTCACATGTGAAAGGTCGTTTAGTAAGGTTCAAAAGGAAAAAATGAGGATTTAAACCCAAAATGGTCCCCAATGTTTACCTTGTGAACAAATTTAGACTTCGATGTTTCACTTGAGTCAATTTAGTACTGATGGGGTCTATTTTGGACCAATTCGTACCTGCTGTCACGATTAATGTCTTTGGTGGTCATTCGGCGTAAATATTTTGCTGCTCGACGGTGATTTTAGGCAGTTACTGTCTATTTTACCAAAGAGATTCATGCAATATACGGCTTAGTTCTGCCGTAAATCGGTCATACTTATGAGTCATAGAGTAACAAACTTCCACATAATATGAGGGTACATCGCTCGGAGATAGATCTTGCCATGTGACTTTTGCAAGTCATAGAGGTAACACTCGAAATGGCGAACATGGAGATACAACCTCTACAAGACACTATTCAGCAGATCGCCAACTACACGTTTCAAGGTTTTGAAGATCGCATGACTGATCATTAGTACATCAGGGAAAGGATAATAATGATGGTACGGAAAGAGACATCGGACGAAATGAACAATTGCATGCTCTCGATCACACCCGGACAACCGTCCAAATATTTAAGTGCAGACACTCTTCAGACAGATATCAAGCTGGAATACATCGCAAGAGGCATGTATTTGGTCGAGTTTTGTTGAATTTTGCGGAATGATATTATCTTGTATTTCTTTGATATAATTTCTGTAGAGTACATCGACTAATTTATAGAGAAAAAACTAGTCGTTAGAGTAAATCGAGGACATTTACGACTAAATTGTATCCGAAAATATCCTCTTAATTGCCTTTGATTGCTTTGATCGAGGCCTTTGACTATTATATCTGTAAATCGAGGCCTTTTACTATTTCCTTGACTGGATGATTATCCTTTAATCTTCAAAACTCACTCACAAGTTAAACATTGAAATATTTTAATAAGTTCAACTTGAAAAGATATTATGTCTGGCAGTTGCCGTGACTTCTGCTTCCATCCTTTCTTTTTTGCTAGAGTTTGAGACTCTCGTCGGGACTCTTCGCTTCAATGTGGTTCTTATACAGTGGCATGATCATGTATATCGTCGACAATATTTCGAGGGTTCAACCATCTGTTCTTTGGGTGCTTCTTGAATAAAGAGCACTTCGGTGGCTCTAACATGTAGAACGCTTATTTTTTGTGGCTCCTCCGTAGAGTGAGCTTTTAGGTGGCTCATCTGAGAGTACTTACTTTGGGTGGCGCTTCTGAGAGCACTTGTTTTTTGGTGGCTCTTCCGTAGAGTGCGCTTTTGTGTCTCCGACGTGCAGAGCTCTTGCCTTGGGTGACTCCGATGTGTCGAACACTTGCTTCTAGGTGGCTCCAACGAGAGCACTTGTTTTTGGGTGGCTCCGATGTGCAGAGTTCTTATCGTCTGTCTGAATCGGTGTCAGACAATATCAAATAGATTTAGGATTTACACCTTCTCTCAAGAAAAAAATAGTAACAAAAAATAAGATAATAGAGAAATGTAGATTGATCTACTTCCCTTTATAAGCATGGTCTTCTCTCGCTTATGATGGCTTTCACTCCCTTTGGCAGTGGCTGGCAATCAAACTGAGATTGGTTAGGTTAGTCCAATTCGCACCAGGGTTTTTAAAACGGGACGGACCGGCCGGTTCGGCCCGGAAAACCGCGAATCGGGTCAAAAACCGGTCCGGTCCTGGTTTGATTCACTATCTTAATAGAAAATTCCAGCATGTTGCTCGACTTGCTCGTTCCTTGTTGGGCCTTGGCATTAAGAAATGGATTCGATGTTTGCTTTGTGTCATGTAATAAAGGGTGGTGGTATACATCCAATGAAAGAACACATTGCTTGCAAAAAAGGATCGGTTGCGCCTTGTAAAACTGAATCTCTCTCTTGGTTTGGGGAAACGGAAGAGAAATGAAAGCCAACCTGATTTTGTAAACTGAGCCAAGATGATGAGGATGTCGATGTATTTGAGCTACTTGACGAGAGTTCAATACATGTAACAAGTAGAGCTGTCAAACGAGCCCGCGGCCCTCCAAACGGGCGGGTTGGGCCTGGAAATTTCAGGGCAGGCCGCGGGGCAGGGTGAGTAAGCCCGCGGGCTGCCCGCCCATTTTTTAAAAATAAATAAATAAATATTTTTTAAATATATATAAAATATATATGATAAATTATATAAATATGGCATTGGTCTATTGGTAAGAGAGTGGTATTCTACACGTAAGATGGTGGGTTCGAACCCCAAGTTCACTTTTTATTTCAATATTTTTTATTTTTCAAGGCCCTGCTCGTAACCGACCCGCCAATTTGCGGGCTTCGGTGGGCTACGGGCCAGCCCGCACGGCCGACCCGTTTTGACAGTTCTAGTAACAAGTGACAGTGGTAAAAGAGTAAAACTAATTATTGTGAGGCTTTTATAGTTTCGAAATTAATTATTGCATTAATTTCAATATGTTTTTATTATTCTTAAAGATAACGGTTTTAATCCAGTTTTATATCGGTTAAACCACTAAAATTTTCGATCCGATTTCAAAACGATGATTCGCACATGACACAGCAACTTCTTTGCCAGTGTTCTTATTGATTGGGCTCTATATTTTTTTTTTTTGGCCCAATTGGAATATTTCTGTTCACCCCACTTTGCCTTATTAGTTCTTACTCCTTTGTTTCCTTTTACCTCGTACGGGTAAGCCGTGTCTGTGGCGTAAGCCTGAGCGTTCAACATTTCTAATACACTTTGAGAACTCAGTCAAATTTGCGTCGGCCACTCCTCTACTTTGGCTCGACTGTTCCTTTGATCTTGTTGCCGACCCCAAACATGCAAACCCTAGTATTTGGCTGCTTCCAAATAGATTTCCTCGATTTGCCGCGGGTATTGCATCGTAGATGACGATGCCGAGATCCCAACGACCGTGAGCCTGTCGGCATATTTCATACCGGCGAATATATAAGTTGATCCCGTTTGATGGATCCGACCGCTCGTGGCACCATGAACCGTCTCGGGTCTGATGTCGAGCAATTTGTATCCCTGGGGCTGGTGGTTGTTGACATCGGTGGCGGACTGATGGATGCTGAAGTTTTGGTGATTAAGCAAAAACCGAAATCCAACGGTACCGGAACCACGACTGAGAACCGGATACTCGCTGGAGGCAAACCAGTAACGGAGTGATGACGAGGCACCTGCTGAGGAAGCACAAGGTGCAGAAAGGAAACTGGAGCATTGAAAGCAAGGCTGACTGAGTACTGAAGTAGAGCAGAAGGATTACCCAAAGTGGCAAAAGCGGTACCCAGACGCAGAGTCAACACTGAGAGCAGCAATACCTGAAAGAGAAAAAGAAGTTAATGCTGCAAGAGCGGGCTCGGGCATTCAAATTGCAACGGTTACTTCTGGAGCGCGAAGTATAAAAGGCCGAAGAACCTCAAGACGTAGAACAACGAATTATCTTGTAAAAACTTCAAGTCTGTACGAAAAAGTCTAGTTCTTACGTGCTTGAGAGTTCTAGTATTCAAGAAAAATTCTTTGTAAAACAACGGACTTTAAAAAGTTGTTGTAGTTTAGAAGGTGTATGTTGTACAGTAAGTAAACCATACTTCTAAAGGGTAACTTCCTCAGGGAAGAGGGGAGACGTAGGAGTTCATTTAACACTACCTAGTACTGATCCAATCCTAATAAGTTGTATCATAGGAGGTTTACTTCAATCACACAATGAGCACCTACAACAAGATGTCGATGTTCAGCAGAGAAAACTTCCTTGAATGGAAGATAAGGATGTAATGTCACTTGTCCGTGCAAAACGAGGACATGTGGGACGTTGTCACTGAAGGACCACTCACTCTTCTCAAGATCAATCCTTCACATGCTAGCGACCCTACACAACCGCAGCAGATTGCGAAGGTCAAAAGAGAATGGCCTGACGCTGAGAAGAAATTGATGAATATTGACAAAGTGGCCAAGGATACATTGTTCAAAATCTTGGACACGGGAATTTTCAAAAAAATCATGTTTTGTTAAACAACAGGGGAGGTCTGGCGAAAGCTCTGCCAGATCTGTGAAGGGAATGAGCATACCCAAGAAAACAAACTCGTGGTGGTCATTCAAAAAGACGATTCGATCAAGATCAAGGTCGGGGAGACCATGGCAGAGTTTGAAGACCGCTTCACCACCATCATCAATGACCTCTCAGCACTTGGGAGGACGATCGAAAACAGAGACATGGCCATAAAGGTCATGAAGGCACTCCCTAGAGAACGGGACGTAAAAACAAAGTCTATGAGGGAGGTAAGTATCTAAGCAAGTTGCAGCTGCAGGATCTTTTTGCTGACCTGAAGGCCTACGCGTTCGAGCTACAAACTCAAATGGAAGAAGCTACACCGGTACCACCAGTAAAGGCTCTGGCGGCAGCTGAAAGCACTTCAAAGTCCGCAGAGGATATGAGTGAACAGGCGATGACACTCTTCATCAAGAAATTCGGGCGTTTCATGAAGCGAAATCAGTCCACTTACTCGCTGCAGTCGGGTAAGAAAAATACTAAAGATGAATCAAATAATAACGTTTGCTTTAACTGTGACAGGAGAGGCCACTTCATTTCCGACAAGGGCAAGGAGGAAAGCAAGAAAAGATTCCGCAGGAAGCCTAAGGCTCTCGTAGCCTAGGACAACAAGAAATGGGCAGAGACGGACTCTGACGATTCAGAGTCAGAGGAATCGAGCGACGATGAGGTCGAATGCCTGATGGTAAACATCGACGAATGTGAGGTATTTGATTTTTCTCAACAATTTACCCGTGAGGATCTGGTACAAGCTCTACATGAGATGACTAAGGACTACCAGAAACTCGCTACTCTCAAGAAAGTTGTACCGGAATCGAAAATAATAATCACTGATACTAACAATGAAGAACTAACCAAAGCTAAGGCTGGGGTGATCTCTCTGAGAGCTGAAAATGAATCTATCAGAGAGAGCTCTACAAAGATAAAACTCGAGTTTCTAGACATCCACAAGATGTCTGATTCTTGGTCGGAGTCTTCAAGGAAACTCGAGACTCTGCAAAGCCTATCAAAGAATCCTAGCAACAGGATGAGTCTGGGATATATCCCAGAGCCCCAGAATTCCTTCCCCACGACTTCTATATTTGTTAAGTTCGTGAAGTCTTCAGAATCGGTGGAGAAGGTCGAATTTTGGTATCCATCCATTGAGACAAAAAGCAGATATGGACTAGGCTATAAACCTAGACCTCCGAACTCTGCACAAACAATACCCCATTTTAGACAATGAGAATCTATGAGTAAAACGCAAGTGCCTAGAACTCATGAAAGAATCAATAGAAAACCCCACCAGAAACATATTGGGTACCGGAGCCAGTTTCAGAGAAACTCCGGCACTCAGTATAAAATTCGAAAACCTAAACCAATAACTCTCGGCACCCACGTAGGGGAAAGACTTTACCTAGGTTTCTTGTAGGGATGTCAACGGGGCAGGGCGGTGGCGGGGATCTATTCCCTGTCCCCACGAGGCATTCGGGGACGAAATCGTCTCCATCCCCGTTCCCCCCGGGGATTTCCCACCTCGGTAATATTTTTACTAAAATATATATTGTTTATAATATAAACTATATTTTAATATTGTTTATATTATTTAAATATTATTTAAACTGTATTTTTATATTATTTATATTTTTTAATATTATTTAAACTATATTTTAATAATATTTATATTATAAATATATAAATTGCATATAATAAATATTATTTAAATATTATAATATATCGGGAACGGGGCGGGGATCCCCGCGGGGAAAAATCTCTCCCCGTCTCCGCTCCGCGGGGATTAAATGTCGGCGATTCCGTCCAATTCGGGGCGGATCCCCACGGGGACGGGGAATCCCCGTCCCACTGAAAAGCCTAGGTTCTTGTGGATCCAAGCACAGGAAGGTGCTTCAAAATTATCCAAATGTGGATACCCAAACACTTACTAATACTTGGACCCAAACAAAAGATGGGTACCATAAACCCACTCATTGTAGGTATATATTAATGGGGTCTGCAAGTCCACCTGATACCTGGACAGTGGGTGCTGCAAGCACATGACGGGAAACCATGAACAACTCTCCGACATTAAGCCTTGCACGAGCCAAACCACGAACAATATGTGACAAAGCCAACATGCCTTATAGCTGGTAGCTCTAAGAGTTGGTTGTGGCACAAAAGATTGAACCATCTGAATTTTAAAACAATATCCAAACTAAGCTCAAATGACTTGGTTCATGGATTGCCGAAAGTGCATTACTTTAAGGAGAAGACATGCACTGCCCGCCAACTTGGCAAGAAAGTCAGATCTACCTTAAAAAGTAAAGGGGAAACGGTCTCTAAGCGCTGTCTAGACCTACTGCACATGGATCTGTTTGGTCCAATACCGGTACCAAGCTTAGGAGGAGCCAAATATACCCTAGTAGTCATAAATGACTATTCACCGTACACTTGGGTATTGTTCCTAAGATCTAAAGATCTAACCCCTTCTATGTTGATCAAACTACTAAAAAGAGTTCATAATGAGCAAAGCTCTAAGATCAACAGTATAAGAAGTGATCGTGATACTGAATTCTTAAATTCTACGCTTAACGATTATCTCGAAGACCATGACATTCGCCATGAGTTATCTGCTTCCATGACACCACAGCAGAACGAAGTCGCTGAACGAAGGAACCACACACTAAAGCAAGCAGCAAGGACCATGCTAGCAGACGCTGATATCTCGCACAAGTTCTGGGCAGAAGCAGTCAACACCGCATGTTACACCCAGAACCGCTCGATGATCTGCAAAAGCTTAGGGAAGACTCTGTATGAAATCTGGACAGGAAATGTTCCTTCAGTTCGATACTTCAAGACGTTCGAGAGCCGATGCTATATACACCTGAACCGAAGTCACTTATCCGCATTTGAAAGTAGAGCGGATAAAGGAATATGTATGGGATACTCTGCTGTAAGTAAGGCTTACAGGGTATTCAACAACAAGACTCTATCTATTGAAGAATCCGCTCAAGTTGTATTTGAGGAATCTCAAGAAGAGGACAACTCTCCAACAAATGTCAATCGTCTGAGTGAGCTCTTGGAAAAAGCACACTTAGATGAATCCAGTGATGAGGAAGATCAGGGTGCACAACTGTGTGGTGAGCACCACGAAGACCCAGTACCGAAAATACTAAACGGAGCTGTGGAGAACTCGCATGAACAGGGTACCAAACCAATTCTGGTACTCAGCCATGAGGCATAACTGGAAAGTTCTCCAGTACCAACTACAAGTGAACAACTGATAGTAGTACCGGAAGACTCCGGTACTCATCTCACCAATATGGAAGATGAACCAAGTGAAGGGGAATGCATTAACTTCAACAGGACTAAGCTTAATCATCTCTCATATCTAATAATGGGTGATCTCAAGGCACCAATGAAGACTTGACGATCACTCCAAAATCTCTTCAGCTACACATTCATATCCCAACCACAACCTACGAAGATTGATGAGGCATTAAAGGACGATAGCTGGGTTGCTGCCATGCGAGGAACTAAATCAATTTGAAAGAAATGAAGTCTGGACCTTAGTCCCTCGACCCACACAAACGGTAATCGGTACCAAATTGGTTTTCAAAAACAAGGTAAACGAAGATGGCCTAGTTATGAGAAACAAGGCAAGATTAGTTGCTCAAGGCTTCAGACAGGAAGAATGCATCGACTATGATCATACCTTCGCTCTGGTGGCCAGACTAGAACCAATAAGGATATTTCTAGCATATGCAGACCTATAAGAACTTCAAGGTATATCAGATGGATGTCAAGAGCGCATTTCTCAACGGAGTACTGTCTGAAGAAGTCTATGTCGCTCAACCACCAGGCTTTGAAGACCATGAAAAACTGGATCACGTGTACAAGCTCAAGAAAGCTCTCTATGGTCTAAAACAAGCGCCCAGAGCTTGGTACGAGACCCTGACAGGGTTCCTTATTGATCACCGTTTCACGATATGAGCTGTCGACAGACGAAAAGACCCTTTTTCGATTCAAAAAAGGGGAAGACTTCTTACTTGTGCAAATTTATGGGGATGACATTATATTCGGTTCCACAGATCCTAAACTTTGCAAAAGAGTGTCAAAAGTCATACAAGAAAAGTTTGAAATGAGCATGTTGGGGGAACTGAATTTCTTTCTAGGGCTTCAAGTCAAGCAGATGAGTCAAGGAATCTTTATAAGTCAACAGAAGTACATCATGGATCTCCTAAAGAAATTTGGACTAGAGGACTGTTCGTCGTCAGCTAGAGGCAAGAAACCTGAACCGATTTCCAGAGTGAATCTACTCTGGCAGTTCCGAGAAGGGGCAGAGATGAAGTTGTCGCCCTCGAAGTGGTCCCAATATAACCAACGGCGGTTGAGGACCGACCTTAGACGGTTGCTCGCACAGTAATCTTGGGCATCGTCATCAGGGAACCCACTGTGATGCCATCCAATAAGAGAAAGAGTGCAAGTGGGAACGGTAAAATGCCTCGCTCCAGCCCTCACCATTCATCTTACACCACTACGATTCTGAGCGTCTTTGAAACCCACATCCAAGAAGCGCTTAACCTGGTACTTCAAGATTTGGAAGAGTGGTGGAATGTGCGGCTAGGAATGGCTCTGGCATACATCACAAAGCGCACTGCTGGCAGCGCCATTGCCATCGAGCACCGGTTGTTGGAGCGACATGGGTTAGAGTCACCCACGACTCTAATCCAAGGTCGGGAACTACTTGAGGTGCACACCCGACTGCACGAGCTGACTCAATTGCTTCATCGACGGGAAGCAGCTTTCGACCCCAACCACAAGGAAGCCCGACGCGAGACGAAGATACTCAAGAGGCTTCAGGCGGAAGCTGCCTCGATGCAGTCACATGTGGGGGTCATTCAGGCCGAGCTACGACTTTGGGGACCACTCAGCTCTATCGCCCTCAGCACCTATGGAACCGGCATAGTATGGACTTCTCAGACGCCAGTTGGGAGTCCTCAAGATCTGCCCTCAACCCAGAGGGCCCCAACTCCAGTTCAAGTGTCCGCAAGGGAAACCACATCGATTTTCGCCAGCACGGCCAGTGAAGCATAACAACCAGCTCTGGTTCTACAAGAGACCATTGTGAGCATTTCTCGGGCTCAGGAGGTTCATCAACAGCAAAGCACGCCACAGGCTGCTGAAGAAGCTTCGGCCCCTCAGTCATCATCGCCTTCGTCGACATCAGCACTTCAACTACTTCTCACATATCAAGAAGATGTCGACACTGCTTCAGAGATGCATACCATTCATGAAGAACCGCATGGACCAAAAGTGGTCGGTACTCCAGTTTCACCCCACGCTGTTGAGGTCACCCCGCCACCAGAAGCTCAGAACTCAGAGCGGGCCGTGACACAGACTCAGCAACCCCTTGCGCCTCCACATCATCAGCCACACGCTGCATCCGGGGATCCGTGAGCACAGCTCACGCGGCATTGTATACGTAATGCGCACCGATCGGGAGCTCAGAAAAATCAGGCGAAAGCTCCGCGACTCCAGTATGTCCACCAAAGATGTGCTGCAAAGGGTGGACACGATCGCTGCCAACCAAGCAGAACTGCGGGTTAGCCTCACCAAAGTCTGGGAGAGTGTGATGGACGAGATCAAAGTCCTCTCTGCACAGCTCGCTGTCATCGTCGAACATCTGACAGCTCAAGGCGAAACCGGAGAGGTGATTGCCAAAAAGGGGGAAGGAAGATGCACGAGAGGTGGTGGGAACTCCAAGGCAGGCACTAGAGAGCAGGCTTTAGAGCAAGCACCGGCTCTGGTTCCGGATTCTACGTCAACAGTACCCGACTTGTTTCCAGTACTGACGAGGTCTCGGACCAGTGCCACGATGGCTACTCCACTCTACCAAGGCACGAGGTTCACGGACGACAATGGTGAAAGGAACAAAGTCCTCGCCCTGGTAATACCGGATCAAGAACTCCCGCTTGTCCGTCTACAAGGAAGATTAGAAGCTCGAGTAGGATCGTTGGAGCGCATCTACCATCCACACGGACTAAGGAACATCGCAGTCTCTCTCACATAAGATCAACTGCGTGAAGTCGTCAGGCTTCACGATATCAAGAAAGTCTCATATGCTATGGCGGTCACGCAAAAGAACTTGCAAATATTTCCAAGGAGAAGGAGAAGAGAGGCTGAGAACCGAACGAGAGCTCTCTGGTGGGCCTTGGCGGAGGTTTTGCCAATCACCAAAAAGGGGGAAATTGATGGATGTTGAAGTTTTGGTGATTAAGCAAGAATCGTAATCCACCGGTACCGGAACCACGACTGAGAACTGGATACTAGCTGGAGGCAAGCCAATACCGGAGTGATGGCGAGGCACCTACTGAGGAAGGACAAGGTGGAGAAAGCAAACTGGAGCATTGAATGCAAGGCTGCATTGAGTACTGAAACTGAGCAGAAGGATTACTCAAAGTGGCAAAAGCGGTATACATACGCAGAGTCAACATTGAGAGCAGCAGTACCCAAAAGAGGAAAAGAAGTTAATCCTGCAAAAGCGGGCTCGGGCATTCACATTGCAACGGCTTCTTCTGGAGCGCGAAGTATAAAAGGTCGAAGAACCTCAAGACGTAGAACAACGAATTATCTTGTAAGAACTTCTATTCTATATAAAAAAGTCTAGTTCTTACCTTCTTGAGAGTTCTCGTATTCAAGCGAAATTCTTTGTAAAACAACGGACTTTAAAAAGTTGTTGTAATTTAGAAGGTGTAGGTTGTACTGTTAGTAAACCATACTTCTAACAGGTGCCTTCCTGAGGGAAGAAGGGAAGACGTAGAAGTTCATTAACACTCCGAACTTCCGTAAATAATTTCGGTGTCAAACACAAACAAACACACTCACACAAACACAATCCGGTACTCAGTAGTAATATCTTCCGCGTGACTAAGTGATTGATTAAGTACCAGAACCCAAAAACATACAAAATACCGAAACCATCCGGTACTAAGTTATAAACACTTAGAAAAATTGAGTAGTGTTCATTCACCCCCCTCTTCTAAACACTACCTAGTACCGAGTCAATCCTAACATGGACAATTGTCGTGGTGGTTGCGGTCATTGATTTCGACGCCGGCGTGGGCACTGAGATTGGATCGGAGGATGACTTCAGGCGTTGTTTTTATTTTAGGTTTGTAGATGAATATTGTCGAGATTATTATCCCATGTCGGGAAATTAACTTCATCAGACCCAATATATAAATCAAAGAGGCATCTCGGAACTCTTTGTTTAACATGATATCAGCGGATTTGATCTGCATGTTATCACGTTTGACTCACTGCCACCCAATTTGATATGTCAACGTGTTAGACTTTGAATCGTACCACACGTGAGAAGGCGTATTGAGATTATTTGTCCCACATCGAGAAGCATTTCCTCCTATTACCAATTGGTATTAGGATCATTCGTGTAATGCTGCTAATCATGTATGTAGTCGTTTTCTTCTTCGTCAGATCTTCACCTCTTCAATTAGAGGGTTTTGGCTTGGATACTCGTCACAACAGTGGTTTCTACGTGTGATTCGGTATGTGGTTGGAAATTTACGGAGTTTGTTTTTTAGAGTGGGGTTCGTATATGAGCGTAATTGTGAGTGGTTTTGTGGGGATAAACATTTTTCTCTTCTTTTTTGTTTTTTTTCTTTTCCGGCTTAATCGTCTGCTTTGATACAATAATATTGAATTTGGGGAATGATCGAATATTTTGTTTGATGATGATTATACGTTGCATGCCCATATTGGACCTTATTTATACAAGCTAGATTATCTAATAATATGGCAAGTAGCCGTTAGAGAGTAATCAATGCTATGACGAACGCCTATTGCGCAGTGCTTAAATTCTAGTTGTTGAATACTTTCTTTCACTTCAATTTATGAATGAAGTGTTTGATGCGTGCAGCGGAAGCTAATTTATACTACGGAAAAAAGATTCAAATGCAAGATTGTTGATAATGTTTGTAGACCGACTGTGTAACTTGCACGTATTATTATTGTATGTATTGTACGACTGTCGTTACCATCGGTTTTGTAAGTTAGCTAAAGCGAGCGTATTTAGTATTGTATAATTGTATGGATGTTAATATTATTCATGTTGTATTAACGTGTCGCTCACGATTGCTTATTGTAAAACTGTTATTTAGCAATAATATTGTCATACTGTTTTCACCAGTCGGAGTATGTAGTGGCAAGACAGTTATTTGTTATTAATTTTCGCGTTGTACGACCCTCGATTTTGAGAGGTTTCATTAATCCATTTCATGTCAGAATCGTTTGTCACGAGTTAGTCGATTTCCCTTTCTAACACCATGCCGCCTTATGTGTCTGCTTAGCTCCATTGGCCTATGAATTTCTTAGCAGAATCATTCTTATTGAGAATGTATGAGGTTTCATTTTAATATAATGAGCGCACGGGAAAACATAGTGTAAATAATCCAACAGTATAAGCTTAACCGATGACAGTGTTCGGTCCTTTCTGATTTTCCGTGATATTACAATAAACTGTATATTATTGATATATGTCAATAGATGTACAAGAGACGTGAGTTTATGATACAAATAACCATTATCACCTCAAGAAGTAAATAGAACGATCCTTTTATTTTCCAGGGAAATGAATCCACCCTGTAATAACGTAAAATGATAATGCAATTCACTTAAGATGGAAATGAGTTAACTTAGGTTGGGTGAATTATGGTATAACGACAGAAAAGGATATGCAATTAATTGATGATAATAGTCAAGTGCAGCATTGATATTCAATTTAAATCAAAACACACCCTGTGCTTGCCATGCAAAGAATGCTACAGCCAAGAAAACCCTTATTTCGATCCGAAGAAAACCTCCACCTACAGAGAGCTCTCGTGCTCGTCGGACCTTTGCAGATCCGACGGGAAACTCAACTACTGTAATAGGGGTTCTAACCACTGTTCTTACAAAGTAGGTTATGGAGACGATTCTTACAGCAATGGAGACTTGTCAACGGACACATTCACTTTCGATTCGTACAACTCAGGCAAGGCCCTAACAATACCTGCGGTGGCGTTTGGATGCGGACACGATAACGGTGGAACTTTCAATAATGGCTCGGGAATTGTTGGCTTGGGAGTGGGTAACTTGTCAATTATCCGACAGTTGGATAAGCTCATTAAAGGGAAATTCTCCTATTGCTTAACGTATCAAGATTCGAATGTATCGAGCAAGATAAGCTTTGGTGCCAATGCAGTTATCACGGGCCCAAACGTGGTCTCCACCCCTTTGTGTAAGAACTCAGATAGTAATACATTTTATTCCTTGTCTTTAGAAGGGATTAGCGTAGGTGGAAAGAAGTTCTTACATACATCCTTCGATACATCTTCTGAGGAAGGAAATATTATCATAGATTCTGGCACAACGTTGACTTTCTTGACTCAGGGTCTTTATGACCCGGTGGAAAAAGAGTTGGAGAAGTTGTTGAAAGGGAAAAGAGTCGACGACCCGCAAGAGATGTTGAGATTATGTTACGATGTGTAAAGAAACTCAAAGAAACATAATAGATTCTGAAATGGGATGAAATTCCTACCCTTTTGATTGAATGAAGATGAATTACAGAGAGAAAATTGTTTTTTCCGTTCTACTCTGAATTGAAGACCTAAACTTACTTAAACATCACAGAATTACATACTAATCCCTGGACAAATATATTCTTCTAGCCTGCCCCTTATATATTTAAAATATTACAAACAGGTCCCCAATACATATTTTAATATTCCCCCTCAAGTTTGTGGTCCGAACACATTAATGACCCCAAACTTGGACAGGAGATACTCGAACTGCTTTCTTCCCAATGCCTTTGTAAGAATATCAGCAGGTTGATGTGCTGATGGAATGAAGCAGGTCTCGATCACTTTATCTTGAATTTTGTCACGTATAAAATGACAATCGACTTCAATATGCTTCGTTCTCTCGTGTCGAACAGGATTTGCTGCGATTTGTAGGGCGGATCTGTTTGTGTACAGCTTAACTAGTTCCAAATTTGTAATCTGCAGATCCCTTAGCAGGCTCAACAACCACAATACTTCAGATGTTAACATTGCCATCGCCCTGTATTCGGCTTCAGCCGAGCTTCTTGAAACCGTACTCTGTTTTTTTTGTTCTCCACGATATTAAAGAATCTCCCAAAAATACTGCATAACCTGTTAAAGATCTCCGAGATATCGGGCAGGCAGCCCAATCTGCATCGCAGAAAGCATTTAAACACAATCTACTGCATGATTTCATCAGTATTCCTAATCCCGGCCTTCCCTTAAGATATCTTAATATTCTAATCAATGCATGTACATGAGATCTCTTAGGTTTATGCATGAACTGTGACAGGATCTGAACACGGTAACAATTATCTGGCCTTGTCAAGCACAGATAGATTAGTTTCCCAATAATTTTTTGAAAATCAGTGATGTTCTCATATAATGGATCACTCTCCTCTTCTACATCTGTTAACTTACTATTTTGTTCCATGGGTAAATCAAGTGGCTTGCATCCTAACATACCAACTTCACTCAATAGTTCTAACACATACTTTCTTTGATTCAAAAAAATTCCTTCTTTGGAACGAGCTACTTCAATACCAAGGAAGTACTTTAAGCTTCCTAAATCTTTCATATAAAAAGTACTATTCAAATAATGTTTGGTTTCTTCAATCAATTTTGTGTTATTACCAGTTATGAGGATATCATCCACATAAACTAATAATATCACTATATTATTCCCCATTGTTTTTACAAACAATGAGTAATCATTTTTTGATTGAATAAAGCCAAACTTACATATAGAACTAGTGAATTTATTGTTCCATTGTCTAGAGGCTTGTTTCAAGCCGTATAATGATTTCTCTAACTTACATACCCTCTGGCCCATACCTGATTCTGCAGAAATATTAATTTTCTTCATACCTGTACCATAAGACAAGTTTCTGCTTTTATCTTCATCTTCAAAGCCGGGTGGTATCAACATGTATACTTCCTCATCTAAATTTCCTTGCAAAAAAACATTAGTGACATCCATTTGCCAAATTGGCCAATCATTTATAGAAGCTAAGGAAATTACAAGTCGTAGTCACATGCTTCACAACAGGTGAAAATGTAACCGTATAGTCTATTCCTTCCCTTTGGTTGTATCCCTTTGCTACTAACCTAGCTTTATATCTATCAATTGTTCCATCTCACTTATATTTAATGGTATACACCCATTTACAACCAATTGGTTTCTTACCTTTAGGTAAATCAACTATTTTCCATGTGCCATTAAGTTTTAGTGCACAAATTTCATCTTTCATAGCTTCTGTCCAATTTTTGGAACAAGCTGCCTCATCATAATTTTTTGGTATAAGCTCACTGTTCAGTGCAGCTAAATATGTTTTATAATGAGGCTTTACCTTCTCATAAGTAATATAATTTGATATAGGATATTTGATAGAGCAGCTTACATCGGATCCTCCAGAAAAAGGTGAGACATAGTCCTTCATCCATTGTGGAGGTTTAATTGATCTTTCTGACCTTCTAATATTTACATGTTGTCCTGTGTTTTCATGTGGATGTATTTCTTGCTGGTGAGCATCATTCGATGGATGAGTTTGTTCATAATCCCCTGCATGTTCACTCCTTGTTAGCGGATCCATCCTATCATCTCCTTCACCATGTTCTGGAATTAGGTATTCAGATTCTTGTATTTGTTCTTGTTGTTTTTCCTGCTCATTCATATGCTTGTAGGGATATACAAAATCATCAAAATACATATTATCATCCAGGAATATTTCATTCTTTTCCTTATCAATTAAATGATCAGAAGAGAAAGGAAATAGGTTTTCATGAAATATCACATCTCTTGAAACAAAAAAAGTTTTATTTTCAATGTCTAACAAATTATAGCCCTTTTGAGTTATTGAATATCCCATAAAGACGCAGGGTCTAGATCTTTCTCGAAATTTATCAGACATATGTAGGATCTTAACATAACATAAACAACCAAATACCTTGAAGTGATGATATTTGGGATCCTTACCAAACAAAATAGAAAATGGTGTTTTCCCTCCCAACAAGGGTGTAGGAGTTCTATTTATCAAATACACGGCTGTTTTTACACACTCTCCCCAATACTTAATTGGCATTTGAGACTGAAATTTGAGAGCCCTAGCTACATCTAAAATATGTCTATGTTTCCTTTCAACCACACCATTTTGTTGTGGTGTATAAGGGCAAGAACTTTGATGAATAATTCCTAATGAATCAAACAGATTTTTGCATTCATGACTGAAAAATTCCATGGCATTATCCGTTCTTACAACCTTGATCTTAAGATCAAACTGATTTCCAGCATATTTCAGAAACTTGTCTAATATGGTTGGAACTTCAGATTTTATTTTCATCAAAAAAATCCAAGTGGTTCTTGAATAATCATCCACAATGGTTAAGAAATATTTCTCACCATTGTGTGTGGCCTCTCTATATGGACCCCAAACATCTACATGAATCAATTCAAACACAAAAGTAGAAACGGTATCTTTAATAGGAAATTTTGTTCTACTATGTTTTGCCAACGGACAAATAGAACAATATTTGTGATCATCTAAGATGTTCAATGACAAGTCAGGCAGAAACTTAAATCTATTAAAAGACATATGACCAAACCTTTTATGCCAAAGTGCTATCTTATCTATCTTAGCTGAGTTAACAGAAATACAATGATTAGTCTTATTATTAGCAGAACCACTACACATATCAATAATAGAATGTAGGTAATATAGTCCATTCTTCAATCTACCAATCCCCCGTATCTTGCCACTCAAGATTTCCTGGATTAGGCAAAAAATGGATAGAAAGTAACATTAACGTTAGCATCTCTAGCTAATCTAGATACTGAAAGTAGATTATGCTTAAAATCGGGCATGTATAATACTAAAGATAGTTTAAATTTTTTTCCTAGAGATACTGTCCCCGATCTTGAAGCCATGCTAAAAATTCCATTTGGTAATTTTACAGCAATATTCATTTCAGGTTGTTTTTTATATTGATCATAAAGACTTAAATCTGAAATCATATGTTGGTTAGCTCCCGAGTCAATGATCCATTCACCATGAGTGAAAAAAACAGCAGAATTTTCCATACCTGATCCCTTGCCTGTGTGGCTTGTAGCTGCCATCACTTGGTTCGGTTCAGATTGGTTTGTATTTCCTCCTAATAGAGTCATCAGCTGGTGGTATTGTTGAGGTGTAATTTGAGGCATGATCATATCTTGTGATTTTTCAAACTGCTGCGGAAGACTTTGCTGCTGATTCAAACCAGCCTCAGAATTGTTGTCCTTGAATATCCTACTAGCATCTTGATTATTTCCTCTTCCAAAACTTTGATTGCTAGCACAACCACTTCCTCTTCTACCACCTAAGCCTCTCCTTCCACCTCTTACATAATTGGGTGGATAGCCATTCAATTTCCAGCAAGTATTTCTAATATGACCATTGAAGTTACAATGATCACAAAAGAGAGTTGATTTATCTATCTGATTATTTTGTGCTTTGCCTTGCTGGAAACTGCTCAGAAACGCCATGGAGCCATCACTGTTTGTTGACTGCATTCCTATAGACCTTTGTGCTTCTTCATTTAATATCATTGCAAAGACTTGGCCATGTGAGGGCAATGGAACCATCATTAAAACTTGTGATCTAATTGTGCCAAAAACTTCATCCAGGCCCATAAGAAACTGCATCATCTTCAATTGAGAGCAATGTTCTATATATTCCTTTGAAGGATCTATAGCCGGAGATGGTGTAATACTATCATACTCGTCCCATAACTGCTTCAATCTTGAATAATAATTTGTTACATTGTTGGATCCTTGACGAACAGTGTTGATTTCTTTGTATAAAGCAAACAATCTTGCACCATTAACCTTATCAAATCTTTCTTTTAAATCCTTCCAAACTAGGCTAGCCGAATCACAGTATATCACACCATGTACCAATTCTCTAGAAATTGAACGGTGTATCCAAGATCTTACCAACGCATTGCATCTTTTCCATTGTTGATATAGCGGTTGACCAATTTCTGGAGGTGTACAGGTTCCATCGATAAATCCTAATTTATTCTTCGCCTCAAGTGCCACGATCATCTCATGGCTCCAAACTTTGTAATTCTCGGATCCTCTTAACACTTCTGACACCAAATCGAGATTCGGCGTGTCTGAAGGGTGTAGGTATAATGGATTCTGAAAATTGATTTCGGATTTTCTGTTTTCTTGATCATCCTTCTCGCTATTCTTCGATGCTTCACCTTCGTTAGATTTCGACATGTTCACGCGTGCAATAATCTGCTATGGACAGCTCTGATACCATGTAAAGAAACTCAAAGAAACATAATAGATTCTGAAATGGGATGAAATCCCTACCCTTTTGATTGAATGAAGATGAATTACAGAGACAAAATTGTTTTTTCCGTTCTACTCTGAATTGAAGACCTAAACTTACTTATACATCACAGAATTACATACTAATCCCTGGACAAATCTATTCTTCTAGCCTGCCCCTTATATATTTAAAATATTACAAACAGGTCCCCAATACATATTTTAATACGATGTCTCGGGTTTCGACGAAAAGAGTGTGCCTCCAGTTGTGGCGCATTTCGCGGGTGCTGACGTGGCTTTGCCTCGAGGAACGGTGTTCATGGAAGTGGAGAAGGGAGTAACGTGTCTCACTTTGGTGTATTGGGACCAGTTTAGCATTTTCGGGAATTTGCATCAGGCGAATTATCATATTGGGTATGATTTGGAGAATCACAAGGTTAATTTCTTGCCAACTGATTGTAGTAAGCTGCGGTGATGATATGATTCAACAATGGAGTTTGGGCTCGTAATGTTCTTTGGTTGTGCTATATTATGAATGATTATAAAGGTTAATTTAATGATTAAATTAAGCGGTGGATAAAAACGTAAAAATCGACAATACTGGGTGTTGAAATTGTAACTTGAGAAAATGGGGATCAGTGTCAATAGACCAAACATTTATAAATGTAAAATTTTTTATCTATTATTACGTGTTCTAGCTGTCGAGCTATTGTCTCTTCAGTCAACAAGGCTAAAACGTGCTGAAAAGTTATGTCTGTCATAAGTAGTGACAAACTTTCATCTTAAAATGATTGACCAGAAATCGTGCTCCAATTTAGAACACATACCTTATAACATTGTAAACATTTGTCTATGCTTTTAGGATTAGATATGGACATTTTAAAAACTGTACAAAAAGATAACAAAGTATAATATTTACAAACTAAGACTGAATTTTTCTGAATGTAGTCATACCAAAGAATGAGCTCGTGACTCCGATTATATTGAACATGGAACCAGATTAATCTTGTTTGCTCGGTTTTCCACAGCCTGTAGCTAGTTTCTTAAGTTTTTTTTAATAACGAGATTATTTTCATTATTGCGTCTATTAGTTATTTAATGCCTCTAGTTATTTTACGTCTTTAGACCATCTCCAATTATACTGCAAAATTTAAAAAATTGGGGTAAAATTGCTCCAACGGTACTCTAACTTCAACCCCAAAATGGGTTTTCTAATTTCTCTCTCCACCTCAAAACATATATGCGTATGAACTCATTTTATTCGTTTCTATTTTTAGAAATTACATCCACAACCTTTTTATTGAACTAATATTAAAATACCCTATAATAGGATAGAGAGGATAAAGATAAACGTGCTTTTTTGTCATGTAGAAAGCTACTTCCATTAATAATAAAATATAATTTTTAATTTAATAATGAGACAATTAATAAAAGTAATAATATATATTAATAGTAAAATATAGTTTTTAATTTAAAATGTGACTTAATAAATGTAATAGTTTGACTTAATTCTATGTTATAATTAATTTTAATATAGAATTATTACAAAAAATATAATTAATTTAACTTAAATGAAATATAATATTGATATTATTTTGAAAATATGTAAAATATGTTGGTAGTGTTGAAAAGTTGTAGAAATTGGTATGAATTTGAGTTTGAGAAAGGGCACAATGGTAACGTAATCATGATGAGTGAAAATCTCATAAACTTGTTCAACGAGACAACTAAGATGTGATTGGGTTAATAATATATACTTGGAATTTATTGAACTCACATTCTCGAAAGTTGCCCAAATATTTCCGGATGACGTGTGGTTATGGTAAGTACTTATGCTTTTAATGATGGCACACTAAAATTTGATTGAGTATTTCGGGCTACTACATGATTAACTCATAGTAACTGGTCACCTATATAAGTGAGATATTGGACCGCTTAAATGTTAATGCTTATGAAATTGAGATATGGTCTATGGGCGGAATGAACACAATGTGATAATTGAAAGAAATCATGCATCACTATGTGTAAAATCGTCAGTTCACTATCTAGTTCACTAAGCAGCGAATAAATCCGATAGAATTTTACTAAAGAAGGTTAAAAACCACCAGCTACCAATAGTGGATCGTCAAGAATCTTTCTAAGAGTCTAACATACATTTGTATTAGTCTCCATTTATATGAGGATTTTGTGTTTGGACTTCATGGGCCTCTGGGCTCAAGTTGGGTTGATAAAGCATATAAGGTCCAAACAAATTGGTTTATAGAAATCAAGATGTCAACGTTAAACAAAACTCGAAAATAATAAAAGATTCGAAAGCTATGTTTCAAGGAAAATCCATAGTTCATTAAAAAAAGGAAAATCCATAGTTAATTAATTGCTCAAAATCGCTATCGGATTAATGAGAAGTTAATTTTTAAAGTTAGCTTATTAAAGACACGTTAAATAAATTAAATGTAAAAAATGAAAATGGTATCCCCTTTCAATAAACATATGTGGGTTATTAATTTATTAATGGACCCAAGCGGTGAGGTGGGCTTGCGAGCGAGTAGGTGCGCAGCATCTACGAGCCTAGGACACGCGCTACGCGCGTGCCCAAGCCTAATTCCCAAACTCGTGATTTGCCACGTGTGCAAAAGGCATTTTGAAACACACTTTGGACATCGTGAGCTTAAATTTATGCTTTAATGACCTGACTCTGGTGGTGATGTGTCAGATAGGTGGTCGGCGTTGTGGCAGCTCGAATGCATGGCGGACATGATGATGTGTCAGTGACATGAAATCAATTGAAGATGACATGGCACTAAGTAGGCGTTGACTTGGAACCTTAGGTCGCATGACCCATTAGTGTCAATGCAGCACATGGGATCACAAATCGGTTGGACCAGGTAACTGCTCTGGCGGTTTCATCCGAACCAATGGGTCAAATGGGTACAAAAATAATTCATTACCACTAATCAAAACTTGTCCCCATTCAGATTACACCATATAACTTCCCCAGTTACATATTAAACTCTACTATACCAATTAAGAACGACATATTCGATCTAAGAATATTCTGAAAGAGGGGGAGGTCCCGATAAATTGATATGGAAATAGCTAAGTTAAAAGTAAATCAGAAATGTTGACCCTAATGTTGAACCAACACTAGTCATCAGAAAGTTTTAGCACAGCGGAATGTTTCAAACTTAGCAGCAATGACGACGGAGACACAGTTTAAAATATGCAGCAAGTTAAATAACTTGCTACACGCCTTCAGGGCAAAATTCCACTATAAAGAATGGATTACAAAAAGAATAACTATCAAAAGATAGTAAACCTAGCCTTGAAAAGAGTATTAAAACTCAATCAATCTTCACACAAAGAATACGTATAGAAACTAGGTTCTATACAAAAGTTTGAAGATAAATACTAGGCTAAAAACGAATTGACGAAAATATATGCTGAGGGCTCTCTCGTTTTCTTTCTACTCGTTCGCCACTCTAATGTGCGTTTTTCGTCGTCGTTCGTCGTGGTCGTTCGTCGTAGCCGTTCGTCGTCCATCGTCATACTTCGAGATCGAAGTTCCTCTTAATATAGCTGCAATTCCATTCGGGATCATATCTATTCCGAAAATAACTCCTTTTTAGCTCCATATCTATTCGGAAAATATCTCCTCCACTCTATTAGATCATATCCATCCCGGAAATAACTCCTTTTTAGCTCCATATCCATTCCGAAAAAAATCTACATGAAGCAGCCCGAAGGGTTTATCGCACCCGGGCAAGAGAACAAAGTTTGCCGAATCGTGAAGTCGCTATATGGGCTTAAACAAGCACCGAAGCAGTGGCACCAAAAATTCGATATGACTATGTTATCGAATGGGTTCAAAATCAACGAGTGTGACAAATGTGAACATTAAGGGCACACCCGATGAATTCGTGATTGTATGTCTCTATGTTGACGACATGTTAATCATGGGAAGCAATCAGAGAACGATCGTGAACACAAAGAACATGTTGAAGAGTCATTTCAACATGAAAGATATGAGTTTGGCTAATGTCATTCTAGGAATTAATGTCTCTAGAACACTCGAAGGAATTCTAATGACACAATCTCATTATGTTGAGACCGTGTTGAAGAAGTTCAATGCCTTTGATGATCCTCCGGCTAAGACCCCGGTAGATCCGAACGTGCATTTAGCCAAAAATAGAGGAGAACCCATATCACAACATGAATATGCTCGGGTGATTGGCAATCTGATGTACTTATTGAACTGCACTCGACCTGACATAGCATATTCAATTAGTAAACTTAGTAGGTTTACGAGCAATCCCGGGAGTAGTCATTGGACAGCCTTGAGAAGGGTGCTCAGATATCTGAAGCACACTATGAATAATGGCATACTCTACTCGAGATACCACCAGTTCTTGAAGGATACTGCAATGCTAACTGGATATCAGACAGCAAAGACTCCAAATCCACGAGTGGTTACGTGTTTACCATCGCTGGAGGAGCAATATCATGGAAATCTTCCAAACAAACTTGCATAGCTCGATCCACGATGGAATTGGAGTTTATTGCGCTGGATAAAGCAGGCGAAGAAGCTGAGTGGCTTAGAAATTTTTCGGAAGATATTCCCTGTTGGAATAAACATGTGCCGCCAATAATGCTACATTGCGACAGCATGGCCGCAATTGGCAGGGCACAGAGTAGCATGTACAACGGTAAGTATCGACACATCCGTCGGAGACATAACATTGTAAGACAACTGATCTCTAGTGGAATAATCTCTATCGACTATGTGAAGTCAAAAGAGAACATAGCAGACCATTTGACGAAAGGCATTGCTAGAGATCAGCTTTATGATGCAGTGAGGGGAATGGGGCTAAAACCCACACACCCAAGAAGGGGCTCGGTGGTAACTCAACCTTGATGAGTGGAGATCCCACAAACTTGGTTCAATGAGACAACTAAACCGAGACCGGTTCATAGCTTACTTGGAAACATGTCTAAAGAAGCTTATTCTCGTACGCTGCCCAAGTAATTACCCGATGACGTGTGGTAAAGGGTAAGCAATTTGCTTTTAATGATGGCTATACCTAAAAGGGTGGAGTATTTCGGGATACTTCTGGATTCAAGTCCTAATAGTCATTCACCTATGTAAGTGAGAAGTGGGGCCGCTTCAGTGATAACACTTATGAATCCGAGATATGGTCAATGGCCGAAAAAGGACACAACGTGAGAATCGAAAGAAATTAGATTCGTCATTGTGTGTATGCTGTTGTCTAGGTTTACACAAAACGCTGTCAGTTCAAGACATCACGTTCACTGAGCAGCGAGTGAACCTGGCAGCATTTCACTAGGGAAGGTTCAAAGCCACAAGCTACCTATCCCGATGCAATGATGGGTTGTCGAGCTTTTCTTGCTAGAGTCAGCATGCACTTGCATTAATTTTCATTCATGTGGGGGATTGTTGGATTTGGATTTTGGGCCCTAAAAGTTGGGCTTTGGGCCCTAAAATAAATCCGTTCGGTTTTTTAATTAAATCGGGATGTCATCGTCCATCGAAACTAGAAATTGATGAAAGATTCATAAACTACGTTTTGAGGGGAATTTAATGAATTTTGATTTGCTCAAAACCGATGTAGGCTGAATGAGAAATTAATTTTCGAAAGTTAGCCCAAATAAAAATATTTAAGTGTCTAATAAATAAATGAATGGAACTTTGTCCCACATTGGTTAGACACTAAAGGTTTCATCACCTTATAAAGGATTACCCTATGTAGTTAATTCAAATTGGCTTGCCTAAAGGATAGACTCAAGTGGGCTTAATGGGCTTATGTGGTTTTGGTCCAAGTGATAGCCCGGTGCTCGGCGGTGCCTCGCACCGCCGAGCCCCAAGCCGTGCCCGAGTCCGACACCGACCCGAGCAGTGCCAAGTGTGCAATGGGCGCTTCGTAGGCGCACTTTGCACTTCGCACGCCGCATCGTCGCTAGGAGCTATTGGAGCCAAAAAATTTGATCGACGATGACGTGGCGGCGAGACGGTGACATGGCAGCTCGGTGTCGACATGGCAGGCATGACACGCGTACAGGTGATGATGAAGTGGCGCTGCGTAAGTGCTGACTGGGCCGACTGTTGGCATGACCCGCTGGGTCAAGGACAGACTACCGAGTGGACCGACCCGACCCGTGAATACGAGGGGCGGGTCGAGAAGCTTCCAATTGCGGGGCAGTCCAGAAGTTGTGACGTTTCACATTCTGGCCCCGAAAAGTCAAAAGACACGCCACCAACAATAAGGTCGCATTTATTGCGATTCAGTCCCAGGAACCCCTTCGCGCCTATAAATTGGTCCCCTGCGAGATGGAAAAATTCATTCAATCGAGTCCTGCAATCTAGCATAAATCACTCCCTAACTCCAGTTCCCGAAGCAAGAAAAGCTTGAGTTTCGAGTACGATTCGCCCGAAAACTCGAATTGTTGTGCTGCGATAACGAGTTCCGAAGTCGTTATATCTTGGGGACGATCGCCGATAAACCGAGAGCACGTGAATATCGGGGCGATTTCGTCTTACGGAGAGTGTATTATATACACGCCTCGACTTACCTTCTGACGTCCAGTTTCCGCCTACCAGACGCGACACAAGACACGCCACCAACAGTTTCCATTTCTTGATAATAATCCGCAACACTCTTACCATCTTGCTGGATTGTTTGGAGCGTATTGTAGAGCTCACGATAGTAGTGGGGTGGTACGAACCTCTTTTGCATTATCCGCTTCATCTCCTCCCAGGTAGTAATTTGGCGTTCCCCGAACCGTCTTCGGTCCTTGAAAACCTTGTCCCACCAAATTTGGGGATACCCCTTGAATTCCAGCGCTGCGAGCTCAACCTTTCGACGTTCGGAATACTCATGGACAGCAAAAACACGTTCCACCTTTGTCTCCCAATCTTGATGGGCTTCGGGATCATTTTGGCAGCGAAACGAAGGTATTCGGACCTGGACGTTCTTAAGATCGTCACGGGCTGGTCTTCGTCTCCTCCTATTTCTCTCAGACATCTCTGGTTCGTCCTCGTCACCTCGCTCTAAATCTGACTCGTGTATGCTACTATGGCCATCATTCCCCCGTTGGTTGTTGATCCTCAATTCTCGCAATTGTGCCAAGATGGCGGCGTAGTTGTTACTCATGCGCTCCACTTCCTCTCTAAATGCTTGTAACGGATCTGGCGGCGGCGCTCCGGATATGATCTCAGCTTTCGATGTTCCTAAATATTCCTCACTTCCCCTACCCTTCCCTACCCGAAATATCACTCACCGATGTTCTCTCGGCTTATGTGTGGGGTTGGGTCACTCGGTTGTTTCCGTTCTATTTTTTTTTTCCTTTCACTTGGATTCAAGCGGCTTAGCACGACTTTACTAAGAACTCCAACGCGACGAAATAAGACACGAGATAAAAAAAAATTATGATATGAGAGGGGCTAGACCGAAAGAAATCAAGACTCGAGAAGGCTTAAAAAAAATTAAAAAAAATTAAACACCTCATAAACGAATTTAGATATTTTTCTCTGCCGCTTTTCATTTTTTTTTCGCAGACTTCTTTTTTTTTTTCTGCTGAATAAATATATATATATATATATATATAATTTGGGTCGGATTTGTATTTTTTTTTTTGTCGACCTTCTGCTATCTTTTTGTTTTTTTTTCTTTGGAGCTTCTGATATTTTTTATTTCGGCCTGGCTTCTTGTTTTTTTCAAAGACTCGATAACTATCAATCAAGGAAAACGGGCTCTGATATCAAACTGATACGAACTCGGGATGATATTCGTACGTGAGCGTTAGATCGTCCTTGAAAGATTTTTTTATAAAAAATAATAAATAAACAAAGACTTGACGACTTAAAAAAAAATATCGACTCGATACGAACCGGAAAATTGTTAGGACGCAATTTGCAGGATTCGAAAAGTGCGAGTTGGACATGGCAAAAATAGAATAAACCTATCTCCTTCGGATCACAATAAATAGTTTTCGGTAACCTATTCCCTCACCCGAAATCGGTCCTCAAACAACAATATTAGGACTAAGCCTAACACCGTTGAATTACGGACTATTTTCAGTTGAAAGTCCTGACGCCACGACTAGTTAAATTGCACGAAATACTAGTTGATAAGTCAGAGGAATTGCAAAGTAAAACCGGCTAATTTGCGAGAAACTAACGAAAGGAAATAAACTCACGGTTTATTCGGAAATCAAACTTAATCTCCGTTTATCATACGTGTAGATCGAAATATAAAGCATAAGGTGAACACTTGATTTAAACAAACACATTTAAAACTAAGTCCTAAAAATGAGAATGATTTAATCGACAACTATGTGGTCAAAGTACGCTCGAACTCATGTGAGACTAGCCGAACTCCCATGCAGTCAAAGGTGTCGTGGATGCTTCAGCTACCAAGTAACTTTGTCCCTTCATTTCTTTATTTGTATGGGCCGGCTTCATGATCGGTTTTGCTTGGGCCGTGAGATAAGGCTAGGCACCAGGCTCGCTTAGTTCTTGATCCCTTACTTCTAAGACGTTGTAGTACTTGGCTTTGCCCTCTTTATTTAAGTTTGACTCTTGATCAAAGATTTGGTAAATTAACCCGTTCAATGCCTCATCCATTTGTTTCTTTCTTGATTGCGTCATTGGTCCGGTTATATTGTCAAGAGGGTCGTGAGATGTCTTAATATTTTCTTGTCCAGTCGTAGTCGCGCCCTCGCCCTCGACTTGATCACTAGCTCGTTTTACATCAATGCTACTGTACCAAGTAATGATATGTTACGCTTCAAGTGTTGAACCACTACATCATTCGTTTTCTTTTTCATACCGATATTTATACCAAATGCATCCTTATTATAATGTAGGGCCAAGAACTAAAATGACTAGTAGGATCAGTCACCCAACAAATGATGTTGCTCAAGGACTTAAAAGCTTAGTCCTTACATGACATCAAAGTTCGTACTCAAACTATCATTAACTAATCAGTTTGTAGCCAACTGCCAATTGTTAAATCTCTTCTTATTGCTTCCATGTTGATTCTTGATAGAAGGTATATCTCATGTCTTTATTTTTTCATAGTGTAATGCATGGAAAAAAAAAGCTTGTATTGATCAAATTTTGTTGTGTATTTGACATGTAAAATGTCGTCCTATCTATACATGTGATATCTCGTAAGAACGACAAGTAGTCGTTTGAGCTATCATAACAGTAACTGATTGTACTTTCCTATATAACATAGCTTGAATTATTGATGATACAAATAGCTTGATCTTATTCTTAGCTCTTTTCAGCTTCGTCTGGATGAGGTAAATGATAAGTCATGGCCGAGAATGGTATGTGATCGATGATGAGAATATCCTCTAAAATCGTTGTTCTTGTTTGTTCCTTGTTCTTCAATACTTCACCTCAAATTGGGCTTGAATAAATAAATTAAGCCAACCCGGTTAGTATATCTTCGAAGGATCGAGCGTCCACAACCTTAGTAAAGATATCAACTAGTTGTTTGCTCATTGCATTTTATTGATTGAGGTGTTCCTTTTGCCGAAAGGTGTTATTAGAAAAATTGAAAAGGAGTTGTGGGATTTCTCATGGGATAATAAAAGAGCTAAAGTGGCTTGGGAAGTTTTTTGTCTACCTAAAAGAGAAGGAGGCGTGGGGAGTAGATCGGTCTAAACTGCTAATAAATCGCTTGTGATGAAGCACCTATGGGGGATACTGGCACGCGACTTTGACTTGGTTTGGGTTGAGTGGATATATGCTACCAAGCTTAAGAGCAAATCGACATGGCGGGTTTGAAACTCTCTCAAGGATTCCTGGAGTTGGAAATAACTCCTAAAACTTAAGGAGGATATCCGAACAATGATTCAACATAGAGTTAGTCGAGAACATATATGGTTGTGGTTGGATCCTTGGATTGATAATACTATCCGAGTGAGATTTTTGTTGGGGCCTTGAAATATGTAATTACCAGTTGATTCTAAACTTGCGTTGGTTATTTCGGATGATGGTTGGAATTGGCCATCAAGAGAACGGAGTAATATAGGTGGATGGAAACGAAATTTCCGAGGGTGTATCCTTTCGAGAATATAATTTGGTGGCTATCTACCTCGAATGGATGGTTTTCAGCATACTCGCCATATGAAAAGCTAAGGAATCGTGGAGAAACAATGGTTTGGACACAACTGTTGGAGGTATCTTTCGAGTGCCCAAACGAAGGAAAAATTGAAAAAAATAGATAATACATTATTTGAAGATCATTTTTGCCTGCTTTGCAACTCGGGAGAAACAGAGACGACTCAGCATATGTTTTTCGAATATGCTTTTCCGCATGCATGTCTGCATGCACAACAAAAGCTGAGTTTTGTATGGCCTCACAAATCGTGGCAGAGAGGATACATAGAGAAGCAATGTGATGGCAAGGAAAGCATTTAGTTGATATTGCTCAGAGGCAGGTTCTCGCAGCTTTGGTATGTAACATATGGAGGGTGCTGAATCAACGGTGGGTGGCACACCGATACATAAGGATGTTGTCGAAGACGCTATTCGTATTACTGTAGCTAAATTTCATACTCTGGCTATACTTTAAATGTTAGTTATTAGAAGGATATGGAGGACATTGTTTTAGTAGATCTTCTATTGAAGTTTCATGCCCAATCTGCATATGAGTGGTCAATCACATTTTGAGTTCCATTTATTTTTTCATCCATTCATTGGCCCGAGTTTCCTTGAAGTACTGTAGACTACGCTCAATAGCTTAGAGGCAACTAGCCCCACGTTGCCTGCATCCACTATACAATGATCTAATTAATTATTTATCTGACGGTTATATTACGTGCATTTCATTTGTTGTAAGTTGTGTTTGTCAGTTTAAGTATGCACCCAAGATTAGTCATCTTGAAGTTGTTGCCCATGTCCTAAAGTTCCTCAAAAGGAACTCAGTTCAAAGAAGTTGGACAATGTTGTAAAATTTGCTACGCCGGTCTCGGCGGGGCCTAGGCAGTTCTAGGCAAAAATTAGACGATATACCTATTTTTTATTTTTTTTTTTATTTTTCATATATCAGCTATGTTAATATTCTACCAAAGTAAAGGTACGTCACATTTATCAAAACATCCTAAAGAAATAATGTCAATCCAACAATATTTCTTTTGTATTTAAAAATTGATTCAAAAAAAAAACTAAAAAAAAAAAGAGTCGACTAATCGACTTCATAGCCAGTACCATTCGATATCGGATTTACCGATTCAACCGACTAATCGGCCACCTAGCCGATTTTCACCGTGGAAGGGCACCACTTAGGCCGATTGTTACAGGGAGTCTGGATGAGGAAAAATGGAATTCACAACGTGGTTGGCTACTCAGATGCAGACTGGTCTGAAAGTTTTGACCGAAGATCCACCACATGTTATGACACATTTGTTGGCCACCTAATCAGTTGGAAGAGCAAAATGAAGAATTTCGTAGCTAGATCAAGTGTCAAAGTCGAATACAAATCCATGACCTCGATGACAAATGAATTTATATGGATAAACATTTTCTACTTGAAGATAACAAATAATCAAATGACGATGTTCTATGGCAACCAGGCAGCTCATCACATCATTACAAACATGTCTTTCTTGAGCTGATAAAACACATTGAGGTAGACTTCCACTTCGTTCGAGGAAAAGTGCAATGCCAAGAAAAAGATACACACCTAGTGTCAATCGTGAAGAACAACTAGCATATATCTTCACGAAAGCCTAAACTCTATCATTCGAAGACATACTAGTTTACTTTGGCTTAATCGATTTATTTTAAGCCCGACTTGAGAGTGTGTTTAATAACAAAACAATGAAAAAATATTAATTTCAGAGAATGTTCTCATTATCGATAATATATCATATCAACTCATCAAGCACGATTATGTTATTACCTAATTCGAATAAGACTGCAAAAGGCAAAGATCGAGATAATTGTATAACTAGTTGAGTTTTAAAACTTCAATTACAAAACTAGTTAATTTTTTAACACTATTACAAAACTAATCAACTTTTTAAATTTGAATTATTATATTTTCTTTTGTCACCACAAAACTGTTTAAAATTTCAATTTTCACCATTATTATATTAATACAATTATGAATAATTTTTTTTTAACCCCAAGTCATTTTTAATCTTTTTTATCCAAATTTTAACATATCTAAGTTTTTTTTGTTGGTTTTTTATTCAACGGTCATATTTTATTATTATTTATATAAATTGGATATAATAACTATTATTTAAAATATTATAATGCTAACGGGGAACGGGGAGGGGATCCCCGCGGGACGAGATGTCACCCCCTCCCCGCCTCGTGCGACATAAAATATCGGGTACTCCATGCCTCGTTCGTGGCGGATCTGCGGGCCGCGAGGACCTGAAAATCCGCAACATTGACAAGCTTACATATGACTGTATTATGTTCGGGTAATTTATTTTGGTTTTTCCACACTTTGTTTTGCTCTCAAATCTCTCTCGAATCTATATCCAATCTCTCGAATCTTTGTCAAATTTCTAAGTTTAAAGAAAAGTTTTTTACATTATTAAAAAAATCAATTTTCTTTATTAATTTTCAATAAGAAATGGATAAATAAATAAAATTCAACAGAAAATAAAATAAACTGTTTGGAACCGGAACCGGCGGTTCTGCAAGGACCAAAATTTGCTCGGACAGATTCCAAACCGTAATCACAATCACGGTTACCACGGTTCGATTATGGTTCGAGGTTTTGGTTCAACGGAAATCGGCGTTTCAGACCGGAATCTAGAACCGATTGAACACGCCTACCTATGCTTGCATATTTTGAGGGCTTGAAATTTTTTAAAATGAATTTGGGGTTATAATATAATTATAATAAGTTGGATGCTAATGTAAGATAATAATGGTGAAAATTGGAATTTTAAACAGTTTTGTGGTGAAAAAAGAAAATAACAATAATTAAAATTTAAAAAGTTGATTTGTAGTAGTGTTAAAAAGTTAACTAATTTTGTAATTGAAGTTTTAAAACTTAACTATTTATATCATTCTCTCGGCAAAGATCGGGTGTTATCATGTAAAAAGGAGAACCATATAAAATAGGAAAATAATAACGTAACGATTATCTGAAATGGCTACATTCCGTTTAGAACATATCGCTCGTGTATAGATAGAGCTCGAATTGCGCCTACAAGATATGACCAAAAAACCGTGAATGAGATCAATACAAGAAAGTGTTTTACCACAAATTCCGACACTGGTCTTTTTTTTTTTCAACAAAATAAGTTCGAAAATCTTACTTGCCTCCCTATTCACGGAGATGTTAGTAGTAATCTAGACATATGATGTAAAGGGAGAAAACCACTTTGGTCCCCGATATTTACTCGATAGGTAAGTTTGGTCTCTGATATTTCCATTTGCCACATTTAGTCTCTGCAATTGTCCGATTTGAACCAATTTCGGTCTTTCACTTGGATTAAACTTCGATTTGGACAGCATTTGTCATGTGAATTGCACGTGATATAACAATCCTCCAAAATACTATTTATACGTCCAGTCGTCTTAAAATCCACGAAATTCGTGTCCTTCATCGCACAATCGAACCCTAAAATTCGAATAAAAACCTAGATTGTAGGATGAAGGAGATAAATTTAGGGGATTTTAAGATGAGCATGCGTATAAACTGTATTTTGGCATCTTATAAAATATTATATGCGACTCACATGAAAAACATTCCATCCAAATTGACGTTCAATCTAACCGATGGACCAAAATTGGTTCAAATTGGACAACTAACTATAGGGATTAAACGTGCCAAATGGAAACATCGGGGACCAAAATTACTCATAAGGTAAACATCGGGAAGACGGGGACCAAAAGTGGTTTTGTGTTTCTAAATCCTAACGCTGAAGTGTGGTCTCATAACCAACTCATACGACGCTATCACTTTGGACCCATAAACAATGTCATCGCTAAAAAGATTGGCTTGTGTTCCATTTACAGACACGAAAAGTTTGACCTTTAAGAATCATGGAGAACGTTAATGGTGGTAAAGCACAAAGCTTCCTTCCTCCTACACATTACAGTACGTTCGACCTCAGACAATATACCACATTAACTTCAGACAATAACTTGAAACTCCAACTGCTTATTAGAAGCATGATAAATATAGAGGGAAACGCTCAAGTCATTGAAACGCACACAAAAGGAACACAGGAATGAATAATATACTTCACGAATCATGGTTCTTGATTTCTGGTATATATTTTTACATGGTTATTGGATGTATTTATAGCCATTACTTTTCAAGAATCAATGGATATAGAAATTCTGAAACTAAGTCAAATTTTTAATGTCCACAGTAAAACCAAAAAAAAATAAATCTCAGGACGACGTATTTGCCACAAACAGATCCAAAGATCATGTAAGAGGAATATAGATGCACAACTACTTTACCAATTACTACTAATAGAAAAAATAAGACATTTATAGACAAAGCTACTTCAGTTCTCACCAGCAGATCAATAACAAATCTAAGATCTTTTCCCAAAATATCGTAATCATTCTAAATTAAAGAAGACCCCTGTGCCAATCTAATATTCGTAATCCAAAACGACAAGATCCATCATCAACAGAATCAGATCCGAGCTCACGACAACGGATCCGGAGATGAAGACAATCTCGCAGCGGACACAGATTCACTTGATACATGGCGGGAACTTTAATAATCATTCAGCTGATTTCGATTTCGACAGATTCAACTAAGGCAGATTGAAGTTCCCGACCTGCACCAAGCGAATCAGAGGCCACGGCGAATATTTTTTTTACCTCAATTCAACAATCCATGAGAGGGAGAGGGAGAGGGAGACTCCTGAACCGATAGAGGTTAGGTAGTTTTATATAGGAAATGTTTCGGATATGGTGCTGGATATGGATTTTATTACAGTTTTGCCACTAAGACTTTTGAAAAATTTTGTACATGATAATGTAATTATTATGAAATTATTATAAATAATATGTGGATGTTTTTAATGTTGTAAAAGTTAGTTGATTGTTGATGAGATGAGATGAAATGAGATGTTGTAAATGTCAGATGAAATAATAGAAATTTTTCTACTATAAATAGACCGATGTATTTGTATTGTATGATATCGAAAACATTATTATCTCTCTACAATCCCGTGTTTATATTTCTGTTCTTGTCCAATTATAATAGTTTTATAACACATTATCAGCACGAGCGCTCTCCGGCAACGATCAACCTCCGAACAAGATCTTATACAACTATAATCAAGCTATGGTAATTTTATTTTGTGTACGGTAAGTTTATTTATAACACTCGTACACTTATGTTACGGACAGTTTAAATTATATAAATATAACTTATATACCACTAAAACGTCTTAGCCCTAGTGGTTTCGCGGAATATCGTCACTACAAGTGATGTGAGGTCCTGATTTCGAATCCCAGTGGTGGCGAGTGGAATTTTATTTTTGACGAGATTTTGAAAAGAGCGATTTAAATAATATTCTTTATTTTATTGATATCTCAAGTATATATCATATATATTTTGAATTAATTTTGGACTATACGGATGGATAAATTTTATTACCACTGGGAGAAATTAAATTTCTTTTATTAAGAGAAATACATGTATTTTGTCCATCTCAGACTATTATGATTTTCTTATTATAGAATCATGTCATTTTATACAAAAATGAATCTTTCGCTTCTTACTTTATTTACCGTGATGCTTATCGGGTGGTGGATAATATTTTTACAGTTGTTTGCAAAATATAGTTATTAATTGTAATATTTTTTTATTATTATGATTACCGAAATATATTTTATATTTTGAAGGATGTTGCTATATACGATGATTGATCTCCTGATTCTTACTCTACTCACGGCGATAATATATGGATTATATTTTTACTAAGATTTTACGAGAGTGATTAATTACGATTTTTTTTTTATGTTATAATATATGTTTATTATGAAATATATTTTGTGATAGAAAGATGTCGCTCTACCTGATGATTGATCTTTTGACTACTATTATTTTTATGATGGCACTCCTCGGGACGTGGACTTTATTTTTCGTAAGGATTTTTACAAAAGAAGATTAATTATAATTTTTCTTTCAAGTATTTTTTTTGCAATAAACTTGTATTGATATTTATATTGAAAATATTAATGTTATTCACATCATATATTTGTTTTTATACTTTATTATTTGAATATTAAAACGTCTGTTGTATTTTATGATAGTATGACGAATTTGCAAAGCCTCGAGTTTGTTGCCCTTGACATCTCAGGGAAGAATTATTTATTTGCAACTAGACGCAGAAATTCATCTAAAAGCAAACGGTTTGGGTGACAATATTGTCGACCCAAAAACCACAACGGGTGCATGTGCGCCACTGATACGGTAAAAACCACAAGCGCTCAGGATAATGCAAGAGCTTTGATAGTTTTTCGCCACCACATTCATGCAGATCTGAGGGATGAATACTTGAATGAACTAGATCCCGCTGAATTGTGGAAAAATCTGAAAGGTCGATTTGACCACTTGACAACTGTTATCATCCTTAAGGCAAGGTATGAATGGATGCATTTAAGATTACAGGATTTTAAATCCGTAACTGAATATAACTCGGTTGTTCATAAGGTGACTGTCACACTGAAATTATGTGGAGAAACAGTCACCGAAGACAGTATGCTGGAGAAAACATTCAGCACTATTCATCCATCAAATATGATTTTGTAACAGCAATATAGGGAGAGGAGATTTCAAAAGCATTCAGAGTTAATCTCTTGTTTATTGTTGGCTGAACAAAATAATGAATTGTTGATGAAAAACCACGAATCCCGACCGACTGGTTCTACTGCAATCCCTGAAGCGAATGCAGTCAAAGGTAATAAATTATAATAGTCGAAGGATCGTGGACGTGGTCGTGGTGGACATCGCGGTCGTGGGGGCCGTGGTCAAGGCCGTGGACGTGGCCGAGGAAATTACGGTGGTGGTTATCAGCATTTCCGTGATGGTTATCATAACAATCGTGGTGGTCATCAGAATTTTCCCCATAAGAGGACAAATTACGAGAATAATGAGGAGAAGAGACACATTGAACAAAAGAATAACGATGAGCAATGCTATCGTTGCGGCGGTTCGGGCCATTGATCACGTAACTGTCGCACGCCCAAACATTTGGTTGAATTATATCAACAAAACAAGGGCAAAGAAAAGATAATTGAAATTAATTTTGTTCAACGTGATTTGGCCTCTGCTTCTGGGACAAAAGATGAAATTACACATTTCGAAACTGCGGATTTCTAGTTTTTTCCTAAAGAAAACTAATCTACTATGTATTATTATCGTGTGCTCTATTGTTATGTGTATTGTATGGTTTATTAATTGTGTGATTTATTATGTATCGTTTGGAGTGTTTTATTAAGTTATATTTTCTTGTGATATATCTGTTTATTTTAATAATGATTATTATGTGTTTATTTATAAAGGAATTTCTCTGATGGAAACGAACATGTGCAATGGAGAATTATGTCTTGCAGACTGTGCAACGACTCATACGATTCTGAAGAATAAGAAATATTTCGATCATCTTGAAATGAAAGAAACAAGTGTTATTACAATATCGGGTAGCACAAATATAATTGAAGGCTCTGGAAGAGTCAACATTTTACTACCCAGAGGAACAAGGCTGATAATTGAAAATGCCTTATATTCTCCTAAGTCTCAAAGAAATTTATTGAGCTTTAAAGCTATTCGACATAATGGATATCATGTTGAAACTGCAGAAAAAGCAGATGTTGAATATTTGTACATTACAAAGGGGGTTTCTAATGATAAAAGAATTATGGAAACATTACCTTCCTTTGACTCTGGATGTATTACACATATCTTAGAAGGATCGAATCGTATGCTATCGTAAACCAGATGTTTAGTAATGACAGTACATTTAATGTTTGGCATGACCGGTTGGGCCATCCCAGTGCAATTATGATGCGAAAAATAATTGAGCATTCATATGGGCATTTAATGAAGAAACAGATGATTCTTCAAAGTAATGAATTATCATGTATCGCCTGCTCTAAAGGGAAGTTAATTATTCGGCCATCACCAGCGAAAATAAAGAATGAATCCATAACATTTTTGGAGCGTATACATGGTGATATTTGCGGACCGATACATCCATCATGTGGACCATTTAGGTATTTCATGGTATGAATTGATGCATCGACTAGATGGTCTCATGTATGTTTGTTATCAACACGCAACATGGCGTTTGCGAGATTGCTTGCACAAATGATCCGACTAAGAGCACATTTTCCTGATTATCCGATAAAGAAAATACGCCTTGATAATGCTGCTAAATTCACTTCCAAGTTATTTAATGATTATTGTATGTCAATCGGAATCGATGTTGAGCATCCCGTGCCATATGTTCATACGCAAAACGGTCTCGCAGAATCGTTGATTAAGCGCTTGCAATTAATTGCAAGACCATTATTGATGAAGTCGAATCTTCCCTAGTCTTGCTGGGGACATGCTATATTGCATGCAGCAACACTAATCCGCATCAGGCCAACAAGTTATAATGATGTCTCCCCATTACAAATGGTTCATGGTCAGGAACCAGATATTTTCCATCTAAGAACTTTTGGATGTGCAGTATATGTTCCAGTTGCTCCACCACAACGAACAAAGATGGACCTCAAAGAGGTTGGGAATATATGTCGGATATGAATCTCCATCGATAATAAAGTATTTGGAACCTCTAACTGGAGATTTATTTACGGCCAGATTTGCCGACTGTCATTTTGATGAATTGAATTTTCCGACATTAGGGGGAGAAAAGAAACAGCTAGAGAGAAATGTTAGTTGGAATGAATTATCGCTAAATCATTATGATCCTCTAACTAAAGAATGTGAACTAGAAGTTCAAAAGATAATTCATTTACAGAGTTTAGCTAATCAACTGCCAGAAAGCATTACTGACCTTAAAAGAGTGACAAAGTCACATATACCAGTTGTTAATGCTCCTGCAAAAATAAATGTTCCTACAGAACATATTATCGAGCCTAAGCCACAGCGAAAGCGTGGTAGGCCCTCGGGTTCCAAAGATAAAATTCCTCGGAAAAGAAAAGGAGCAAATAATAATAAGAATGGTCCAACCGAGGATTTATCGACTAAGAGTCGATGGGCAATGAGAATGAAACTCGTGTACCTGAACGTTCAGAAAATAATGATAATGAAGAGATCTCGATAAACTATGCCCAAAATGGTATTAGATGGAACCGAGATGAAGTCAACATTGACGATAAATTCTCATTTAACGTAGCGCTACATGAAATGAATGAGATTAATGAGAATGAGGATCATGAACCAAAGTCTGTACAAGAATGCAAACAAAGAAATGATTGGCCAAAATGGAAAGAAGCAATCGAGGCCGAATTGAAATCACTTGAGAAACGAAAAGTTTTCGGACATGTAGTCCGTATACCAGAAAATGTAAAGTCGGTTGGATATAAATGGGTTTTCATTAGAAAGATGAATGAAAACGGCGAAATTGTAAGATACAAAGCACGGCTTGTTTGCGCAAGGTTTTTTGCAACGACCAGGTATTGATTATGAGGAGACGTATTCTCTTGTGGTGGATGCAACTACTTTTCGTTATATAGTGAGTCTGGCAGTAAGAGAAGGTCTCGATATGCGTCTTATGGATGTTGTCACTGTTATCTATATGGAACACTTGACATTGACATATATATGAAGCTTCCCGAGGGATTTTAGGTGCCTAAAAATTCAGGGCCCAGAAACGAGTACTCAGTTAAGTTGAATAAATCGCTTTATGGATTAAAGCAATCTGGGCGAATGTGGTATAATCGCCTAAGTGAATTTCTAGTAAAAGAAGGGTATCGGAATGATCAAACTTGTCCCTGCATATTTCTGAGAAGATGTAAAAATGAGATTGTCATTATAGCATTCTATGTTGATGATATCAATATAATTGGAACTCTTGAAGAGTTGACCAAAGCTGTTGATTGTTTGAAAAGGGAGTTTGAACTGAAAGATCTCGGAAAAACAAAATTTTGTCTTGTACTTCAAATTGAATATTTGAAAAGTGAAATATTTGTACATCAAGAGACTTATACGAAAAAGGTATTGAAAAGATTTTACATGGATGAATCTCATCCACTGGATACTCCAATGATTGTTTGATCTTTAGACGTAAATAAAGATCCCTTCAGACCACGTGAAAATGATGAAGAGCTACTTGGTCTTGAAGTACCATATCTTAGTGCTATTGGAGCTCTAATGTATCTTACGAGTCATACGCGACCTGATATAGTGTTCGCTGTAAACTTATTGGCAAGATATAGTTCGTCGCCGACTCGTAGACACTGGAATGGAGTTAAACGGATTTTTTGATACCTTAAAGGAACATCTGATATGGGATTGTTCTATTCTAATGAGTCGAAAGCAAATTTAGTTGGGTATGCAGATGCTGGCTATTTGTCTGACCCACATAATGCTCGATCGCAAACAGGTTATTTATTTACATATGGTGGAACCGCTATTTCATGGCGGTCAGTGAAACAAACTTTAACAGCTACTTCATCTAACCATGCGGAAATTCTCGCTATTCATGAAGCTAGCCGAGAATGTGTTTGGTTGCGATCGATAATTGAGCATATCCAGCAGACTTGTGGGTTGCTTTCTGAGAAATTCTTCCAACGATCTTATATGAAGATAATGCGGCATGTAATTGCCCAATTAAAGGAAGGATATATTAAAGGGGATAGAACAAAGCATATTTCACCGAAATTTTTCTTCACCCATGATTTGGAGAAAAATGGTGATATTGATGTACAACAAGTGCGATCATGTGAAAATCTTGCAGATTTATTTACGAAAGCACTTCCCCCAATTATTTTCAGGAAATTGGTATATTCAATTGGAGTTCAAAGACTTCGAGATTTATAATGATGTTATCATCAGGGGGAGAAAATACGCGTTGCACTCTTTTTTCCTTCACTGTGGTTTTTCCCATGTGGTTTTCCCAGTAAGGTTTTTAATGAGGCAACAAATGAAAGCGTATCAAAAGGAATTATGTACTCTTTTTCCTTCACTAGGTTTTTATCCCACTAAGTTTTTCCTAGTAAGGTTTTTACGAGGCAAATTCTTTGAAAAAGCATCCAAGGGGGAGTATTATGAAATTATTATAAATAATGTGGATGTTTTTAATGTTGTAAAAGTTAGTTGATTGTTGATGAGATGAGATAAGATAAGATGTATTTAATGTTGTAAATGTTAGATAAAATAGTAGAAATTTTTCTACTATAAATAGACCGATGTATTTGTATTGAATGATATCGAAAACATTATTATCTCTCTACAATCCCGTGTTTATATTTCTGTTCTTCTCCAATTATAATAGTTTTATAACAGTAATGACTTTTTCTGAAATTTTAGATTATTAAAGGGCAAATTTGTTTCAGTTTTATTTATAGTTTAAAATATATAGCTCATGCCTGGTAAGAAAAAAAAAAGTTTAGAATCGATTTTCATAAAACTTAGAAATAAGGACCTAAAATAAAATACAGTTACAAAAATATTATGTATAATAATAATAGTAAAAAAAAAAGAAAAAGAAAGGCATCATACATCCTTTTTTAAGTAGGAATTTTTATACCTTAATATTCGAGTACAAAATATCTTCTATTTCTTCTTGGGGCTGGTCGACCTTCACCATTAAATCCAAGCGACTTCCCTATATAATAAGCTATTCCTTTAAATTGCCTTGGAACAAAGCATAGCTAATTGATATGCGCCAAAATCTCCTAGACAGTCAGTTCGCTACTATGTTACCGCACAAGCTGGAATCAATCTTCTGGTTCCTTAGCAGATTTTTCATACCATAGCAGTCTCCTTCGACACAAATATCCGACCAGCTCTTGTTCGAGCGTATCCCATTTGAAAATCCGCTGTGAAGAACCTGAGTACCATGCGACGCATATCCCATTTGAATCACGAGTCGCGGCTCCTATCGATGCCCCACCACGAGATCGATGCTATGCCACATTAAAATTAATTTCACCAGCCCATGTTGCGGTGTTGCCCACATAACAGACACTGGATGTTCGTTCTATTTTAGATCCTGCTCGACAACCTTCTCGAGTCGATTCATCTCTAACGTTCTTTGGACCGCAAAATTGTGTAAACCTTCCTTCTATTACTCTCATTTCGAACATTCCATAGTGACCAATATATATTTTTTGCAACTATGATGGTAAATGAGTCTTTTTCGCATCGTTTGGGTTGGTTTAACTAAAATTATAAAAAAATCGTGTCCTTAAAGTTGAATGAAACTTAAATTAGGCATGAACCCAAATAAAAACATGATAAGAGGGCTTTGAACCAAATTAACCCTTATTTTATTAGGTAATGGTTTTAAATGGTTGTATCATATTTAATTTTGACCGACAGTGTATAAAATAATTTCAAAAAAATATTTGATCCATCATTCACAATCATAAAGACCAGAACTATTATTACTTTTATTATTAATAATAATATTTATTATTTCAAGATATTATTATTAATTTATTTCAAAATTTTACGAAAGTTAGCAAGAAAATTTATGAATAAAGAGTAAATTATAAATAATATTATGAAATATTATATTAAGATGTGGATGTTTTTAATGTTGATAAGATTAGGTTTATTAAATGTTGTAAAAATTAGTTGATTGTTGATGGGATGAGATAAGATGTATTTAATGTTGTAAATGTTAGATGAAATAGTAGAATTTTTTCTACTATAAATAGACCGATGTATTTGTATTGAATCATATCAAAAACATTATTATCTCTCTACAATCCCAATTTTATATTTCTATTATTGTCCAATTATAATAGTTTTATAACATGTTATCAGCACGAGCGCTCTCCGTCAACGATTTACCTCCGGGCAAGATCTTATACAACTATAATCGAGGTATGGTAATTTTATTTTGTGTACGGTAAGTTTATTTATAACACTTTATGTTACGGATAGTTTAAATTATATAAATATAACATATATACCACTAAAACGCCTTAGCCCTAGTGGTTTCGCGGAATATCGTCACTACAAGTGATGTGAGGTCCAGATTTCGAATCCCAGTGGTGGCGAGTGGAATTTTATTTTTGACGAGATTTTGAAAAAAGCGATTTAAATAATATTATTTATTTTATTGATATCTCAAGTATATATCATATATATTTTGAATTAATTTTTGACGATACGGATGCACAAATTTTATTACCACTGGGATAAATAAAATTTATACATCTCTGATTATTATGATTTTCTTATTATAGAATCATGTCGTTTTATACAAAGATGAATCTTGCGCTTCTTACTTTATTTACCGTGATGCTTATCGGGTGATGTATAATATTTTACAGTTGTTTCCAAAATATAGTTATTAATTGTAATATTTTTCATTATTATGATTACCGAAATATATTTTATAATTTGAAGGATGTTGCTATATACGATGATTGATCTCCTGATTCTTACTCTACTCACGGCGATAATTATCTATATATGGATTATGTTTTTACCAAGATTTTATGAGAGTGATTAAGTACGATATTTTTTTTATGTTATAATATATGTTTATTATGAAATATATTTTGTAATAGAAAGATGTCGCTCTACCTGCTGATTGATCTTTCGACTACTATTATTTTTACGATGACACTCCTCGTGATGTGGACTTTATTTTTCGTAAAGATTTTTACAAAAGAAGATTAATTGTAATTTTTCTTTAAAGTATTTTTTTTTACAATAAACTTGTATTGATATTTATATTGGAAATATTAATGTTATTCACATCATATATTTGTTTACTTTATTATTTGAATATTAAAACGTCTTTTGTATTTTATGATAGTATGACGAATTTGCAAAGCATCGAGTTTGTTGCCTTTGACATCTCAGGGAAGAATTATTTATCTTGGCAACTAGACGCAGAAATTCATCTAAAAGCAAAAGGTTTGGGTGACACTATTATCGACCCAAAAACCACAACGAGTGCAGGTGACGCCACTGATACGGTAAAAACCACAAGCGCTCAGGATATGGCAAGAGCTTTGATAGTTCTTCGCCACCACATTCATGCGGATCTGAGGGATGAATACTTGAATGAACAAGATCCCGCTGAATTGTGGAAAAATCTGAAAGATCGATTTAACCACTTGACAACTGTTATCCTCCCTAAGGCAAGGTATGAATGGATGCATTTAAGATTACAGGATTTTAAATCCGTAACTGAATATAATTCGGCTGCTCATAAGGTGACTGCCACACTGAAATTGTGTGGAGAAACAGTCACCGAAGACAGTATGCTGGAGAAAACATTCAGCACTTTTCATCCATCTATGATATTGCAACAACAATATAGGGAGATGAGATTTAAAAAGCATTCAGAGTTAATCTCTTGTTTGTTATTGGCTGAACAAAACAATGAATGAAAACCCAGGAATCCCGACCGACTAGTTCTACTGCAATCCCTGAAGCGAATGCAGCCAAAGGTAATAATGATAATAGTCGAAACAATGATCGTGGACGTGGTCGTGGTGGACATCGTGGTCGTGGCCGTGGCCGTGGTCAAGGTTGTGCTCAAGGCCGTGGACGTGGCTGAGGAAATTATGGTGGTGGTTATCAGCATTTCCGTGGTGGTTATCATAGCAATCGTGGCGGTCATCAGAATTCTCCCCAAAAGAGGAAAAATTACGAAAATAATGATGAGAAGAGGCACACTAAACAAAAGAACAACGATGAGCAATGCTATCGTTGCGGTGGTTCGGGCCATTGGTCACGTAACTGTCGCACGCCCAAACATTTGGTTGAATTATATCGACAAAGTAAGGGCAAAGAAAAGATGATTGAAACGAATTTTGTTCAAAGTGATTTGGCCTCTGCTTCTAAGACAAAAGATGAAAATACATTTCGAAACTGCGGATTTCTAGTTTTTCCTGAAGAAAACTAATCTACTATGTATTATTATTGTATGGTTTATTATTGTGTGATTTATTATGTATCGTTTGGAGTGTTTTATTAAGTTATATATTTTCTTGTGATATATCTGTTTATTTTAATAATGATTATTATGTGTTTGTTTATAAAGGAATTTCTCTGATGGAAACGAACATGTGCAATGGAGAATTATGTCTTGCAGACTGTGCCACGACTCATACGATTCTGAAGAATAAGAAATATTTCGATCGTCTTGAAATGAAGGAAACAAGTGTTATTACAATATCGGGTAGCACAAATATAATTGAAGGCTCCGGAAGAGCCAACATTTTACTACACAGAGGAACAAGGCTGATAATGAAAACACTTATATTATCCTAAGTCTCAAAGAAATTTATTGAGCTTTAAAGTTATTCGACATAACGGATATCATGTTGATACTGTAGAAAAGGGAGATGTTGAATATTTGCACATTACAAAGGGGGTTTCTAATGATAAAAGAATTATGGAAACATTACCTTCCTTTGATTCTGGGTTGTATTACACATATCTTAGAACGATCGAATCGTATGCTACCGTAAACCAGAAGTTTACTAATGACAGTACATTTAATGTTTGGCATGACCGCTTGGGCCATCCCGATGCAATTATGATGCGGAAAATAATTGAGCATTCACGTGGGCATTTAATGAAGAACCAGAGGATTCTTCAAAGTAATGAATTATCATGTGTCACTTGCTCTAAAGGGAAGTTAATTATTCGGCCATCACCAGCGAATATAAAGAATGAATCCATAACATTTTGGAGCGTAAACATGGTGATATTTGCGGACCGATACATCCATCATGTGGACCATTTAGGTATTTCATGGTATTAATTGATGCATCGACTAGATTGTCTCATGTATGTTTGTTATCAACACGCAAAATGGCGTTTGCGAGATTGCTTGCACAAATGATCCGACTAAGAGCACATTTTCCAAATATATTTCCAGCTGTTAATGCTCCTGCAAAAATAAATGTTCCTGCAGAACATATTATCGAGACTAAGCCACAGCTAAAGCGTGGTAGGCCCTCGGGTTCCAAAGATAAAAATCCTCGGAAATGAAAAGGAGCAAATAATAATAAGAATGGTCCAACCGAGGATTTATCGACTAGAGAAGAGTCGATGGGCAATGAGAATGAAACTCATGTACCTGAACGTTAAGAAAACAATGATAATGAAGAGATCTCGATAAACTATGCCCAAAATGGAATTAGATGGAACCGAGATGAAGTCAACGTTGACGATAAATTCTCATTTAACGTAGCGCTACATGAAATGAATGAGATTAATGAGAATGAGGATCATAAACCAAAGTCTGTACAAGAATGCAGACAAAGAAATGATTGGTCAAAATGGAAAGATGCAATCGATGCCGAATTGAAATCACTTGAGAAACGAAAAGTTTTCGGACCTGCAGTCCGTATACCAGAAAATGTAAAGCCGGTTGGATATAAATGGGTTTTCATTAGAAAGAGGAATGAAAACGGCGAAATTGTAAGATACAAAGCACGGCTTGTCGCGCAAGGTTTTTCGCAACGACCAGGTATTGATTATGAGGAGACGTATTCTCCTGTGGTTTATGTAACTACTTTTCGTTATATAGTGAGTCTGGCAGTAAGAGAAGGTCTCGATATGCGTCTTATGGATGTTGTCACTGCTTATCTATATGGAACACTTGACAGTGACATATATATGGAGCTTCCCGAGGGATTTCAGTTGCCTAAAAATTCAGGGGCAGAAACGAGTACTCAGTTAAGTTGAATAAATCGCTTTATGGATTAAAGCAATCTGGGCGAATGTAGTATAATCGCCTAAGTGAATTTTTAGTAAAAGAATGGTATCGAGATGATCAAACTTGTCCCTGCATATTTCTGAGAAGATGTGAAAATGAGTTTGTCATTATAGCAGTCTATGTTGATGATATCAATCTAATTGGAACTCCTGAAGAGTTGACCAAAGCTGTTGATTGTTTGAAAAGGGAGTTTGAAATGAAAGATCTCGAAAAATACGCGTTGCACTCTTTTTCCTTCACTGTGGTTTTTTCCATGTGGTTTTCCCAATAAGGTTTTTAATGAGGCAACAAATGAAAGCGTATCAAAAGGACTTATGTACTCTTTTTCCTTCACTAGGTTTTTATCCCACTGGGTTTTTCCTAGTAAGGTTTTAACGAGGCAAATTCTTTGAAAAACATCCAAGGGGGAGTATTATGAAATATTATATTAAGATGTGGATGTTTTTAATGTTGATAAGATTAGGTTTATTAAATGTTGTAAAATTAGTTGATTGTTGCTGGGATGAGATAAGATGTATTTAATGTTGTAAATGTTAGATGAAATAGTAGAATTTTTTCTAGTATAAATAGACCGATGTATTTGTATTGAATCATATCAAAAACATTATTATCTCTCTACAATCCTGTTTTTATATTTATGTTGTTTTCCAATTATAATAGTTTTATAACAAATAAGCATTTCTTCTTCGTTTTTTATTAAAAAGAATATATTTAAAGCACTCGTTCCGCTTAAGCATGAATGTGGAAGACACTACATAAATATTATTAAAAATGTAGTTTCAATAGCATTGGGGTCTTCTATTATTATTTGCAGCTTAAATGATTGTGATGTTGATAGTTCTTTCAAAATCACACTTGTAACAACATGGTTTGTTCAGCCTATTAAGGATATATTATTTTGTGGATGTCCATAGCACACGTCTATGTGGGAGTGACATGGATTATTAGTGTTTTGTATTGTTACGTAGACTTTGGAATTTAAGTTTTGGCATCATTATCTGGAATTGCCTATAAATAGAGGCATTCCCTTCATTGAATTCTATAATAAGAAAAACGCAGAAAGCTAATTCAGTTTAATATTATTGTTAAAAGATTTGTATGTATTATAAAATTAAATATTTTATAACACAGCCGTAATAGTTTCCTTGTTTGCAATGATCTCAACCAGACAAAATTAGACATGTAATATTTTAAATAGGTGGCTGTGAGAATTCGTACACAATACATCTTTGATCCTGAGCCATGATATCATATTAAGTGACCACCTAACCTAAAAGGTTAACCTTGAATAAGGTGTATTCATTCCAACGGTAACGGTCAAAAAATCGCGCTTATTGATCCTCAATGGTCAAAAGATTTTAACGATTGATCTTGACGGTTTCAAGCGAACGGTTGATCAACCGTCTTTCCAAACCCGAGGAACACGTCTACTTGTAATAATTGACATGATATTTTAACTACCCACCGCCATGTACCGATTTTTGGTGCATTTTGGTTTAGTTGAGATTAAATATGGACCGCGAACTGTAATAATGAATGCGAAAGATCAGTAAGGGACATAGCAAAGATAGTAAGCTTAGGGACAGAGCAAAGATTTGAAGTTTAGTTTAAACAATAAGTATGCTTTTGATTATGGACTTCTAGTCATATTATATATACAATATACATATATGTCTATTTTTTCAGTCCGGAGCCCACCGCGAAAAATATAGTATTTGCGATCTTTCGCCATATCGTGACAAGTATTTGCTTTTTCACAGTTTGTATAGAACTCAACTCAAAACCTGGAAAAAGAAGAGGAACAACAACAGCTGCCAATCAAGAAAAAGAAAAAAAAATCGGAAAAAGAAAGTGCTCCCTAACTAATAGCCGAGCTTTTTATTGAGATTTAGAACTACAACGAGGGTACACAGCAGTCTTATCAACTCTCAGATGAAGTATACAGTCCAAATGCAGCAAGAACTTGAGAGACCCCACGAGCCAAACCCTCCAACGAGTCCACACGCTGCCCTTAAGCTCGAAGCTCATCACTCCCTGCCTCAGGGCCAAGTTCACAAAGTCCGCCTGCTCTGGATTCAGCGGAATCGGAGTGGATTGAGAAACGTAGTTGAAGTCCACCGTGCTGTTGGGCTCCACCTCGTAAGGCAAGTTCACCAAGTGGGCTATTTTCTGGCCCTGGAAGATGAGGTCAAAATCAGACTCGTAGAAGGTGGCTCGAGCCTTTGCGTTTTCGTTCTTGGCTCTGATCACCACGGTGGCTTGCACCGTGAGGAGGCTCGTTTGGTCGAAGTACACGGTGTCGAGCTGAGCCCTCACCACCCCAATTTGGGGGACCTTGGGCTTGATAGTGAGGTAGCCCACGAAGGCTACGAATCCCGCGATTATCACCAGCACCGTTACGAAGGCACATATTATCGCAGCGCACCAGATTAGAGGGTTGGTGCGGTCTCGAGGGCCCAAGACTTGTCTTTTCATCGAGGGATGTGGCAGAAAAATGGTGCTGAAATCGGTTCTTGTCGGAGGGAAAGAAGCATCGGTAGGAAATGGGAGAAGAGGGGAAAAGTGTGAGTTTTTATGGGTTCTTAGGTCTTATGAGTGGGGAAGGTTTTGGTATCTTTACTTTTCCTGAACATAAAGTTATCTTCGCAAGTCATTCTGTGTTGTGCTTACAGCGTACACTTCCATCTCTTCTCTTGCATCCGAAGGATGAGAGTCTCTCTGTGTGTGTCTTTTATACAAGCACCATGTGCGCATGCGCATTAACATCCCTGTTTCACACGCAAGAACAGGTGAATCAGAACAAAATTCAAACCTGGCATTCGAAAGACAACATAATCAAATTCAACCAGGGATTTTGTTTTACTTGTATCAATAATGGAGCAAAAGCCCCTCTATTCCAATTCTTTCATAGGCAAACAAAATCTGGATAAAAAAATAACAAAACTTCGCCGCCGCGGGTGAGTAACGAGTTCGGAAATTCGTTGATGGATCTTTCTGGACCACGTTTGATTCGATTCGAATACATACTGGGACTCTACTTCGAGGATTGATTTTGTAATTTGTGGTGAGGATTGAGTACTGGATTAGGGTTTAGAGCTTCAAACAGTGGTGGCTGGGTCAACGGGCCATGGTCTTTGTTGGAGAAAAATGTACGAAATGAACCACCGTAGAGGAAGAGCGAGGTATGCCCAATTCTACCGTCCAGTAATGAGTATGGATGCCGCCTGCCGAACTCGGAACACCCCTCTTAATTTTTCTTGTATTCGAGACCTGCCCTGCCCTGCCCCGCCCCGGGTCGGATCCGAACGACCGAATCTGCCCGCCACATTGAGTTTTGTCTTTTTTCTTTAAGATAATTTTTTTTATTTATTTATTTTTCAAATTATAGGTGTACACATATTAATGCGTGAATTGGGGTCCGTCCAAACCCATGACATCTTAGGGCCACATGGCCTTTTAATAATAATTTTAACACTTACATATATTAAAGGCTTTTTTAAAAAAATAATTCGAAAAAAAATATTAATTTTCAAAATAAAGTGTTTTTTGCACCTATTACTAAAATAGAGTCATTTGCGGGTATTAGGCGCGACGCCGCACCCATTAGGCGCGATTGTCTATTTTCGCGAAAAGGTGGGCCATGGTACGGGGCTGTTGTACTGGGCCAATAATTTTTTGGCCCAGTACGGAACGTCGCGGGTAATAGGCGCGACGTCGCGCCTAATAGACGCGACGTCGGGGAAATATAGATCTCAGATCTATTTCCCCGACCCTCAATCTCTCTCTCTAAAACCTAACCCGCCGCCTCCGTCCGCCGCTCCGCCGCCTTGTTCATCCCGCGCAGCCCGATCGCCCGCCCGGCCGCTCTCTCTCTCTCTCTCTCTCTCTCTCGGTGTCTCTTCGCCAGCGGCACCGCCGCCTCCGTCCGCCGTGGTCACCACGCGCAGCTCGCCCGCCCTCTCTCTCTCTCTCTCTCTCTCTCTCTCGGTTTCTCTTCGCCACAGCCTCCATCCGCCGTGTTCATCCCGCGCAGCCCGCCCGGCTGCCTTCTCTCTCTCTCTCTCTCTCTCTCTCTCTCTCTCTCTCTGCCGCGTCCACCACCCCGCCGCCCCGCGTCCGCCACTGCCTCCGCCCCTCCGTACGTTTTATTAGGTATTTTGTTTGATTATAGTTAAATTGAGTTATTCGTTGTTTGGTTATAACATTAGACGAATTCGTATAGTCATTAGTCGGATCTGTATTGTTTGATTGGTTATAACATTTTTTTGTTCGATTTAGGATGGACACGAACGAATTCTACGGTCCGATCAATCGTTCGCTGTTGATTTTTCAGGATAGTCATCGTTGTAACGATGTGCTATCCAACACGGATGGTGCTATTGACACCCCGTTGACGGTGAGGGGGTTAGAAAACGTAGTATGGGGTAAAATAAAATTCACGACCGGTGCAATTACACGGTCGTGTTTGGAGAAGTTACATACTATGTCGCTATATGGCATCTATAGTTGTGGATCTCAGAAAATAGATCCACACTTGATTACCGCACTCGTAGAACGGTGGAGAAAGGAGACACACACGTTTCACCTACCGGTGGGGGAGGCGACTGTCACATTAGAAGACGTAGGGTTGCTGTGGGCACTCCCCGTGGACGGTATTTCCGTCAGCGGTGTGATCCCACGTAAGACGCAGGAGCAATGGCTCGAATATTGCGAGGAGTTGACTGGGTACAGACCTCCCGAAGGAGCGTACCACGAGACCAAGTTGTCTCTCCGCAAGTTTGCGGTCTGGTTAGAAGAAAATCCAGTCGACGACATGACCGACGATCTAATCGTCGATCAACACGCGCGCGCCTACGCATTGCTGCTGTTCGGGTCGGTGATGTTTCCCGACTCCAGTGGAAGTCACACGTCGATGACCTACCTTACGCTGCTCGAGGACATCGACGAAATCCATCATTACAGCTGGGGCAGCGCCGTGTTAGCATTCCTCTACAGAGAGCTCTGCACATCATGTTAGTCGAGGAAGATGAACATAGGTGGAGCTTTGCGGTTGCTGCAGGTACGAAAGATAGTTTAATGAAACAACTTGTAAAGCGTAAACATTACTCAACTTGTAAAGGGTAAACAGTCTAAGGAACACGAGAAAGCATTACTCAACAAGTTCCTTTTTGTTATAACACAGAAGATGATCATCAAACATTTGATGAATCTATGAAATCACGGGACGTCACATTCTGGAAAGAAGCGATAAATGATGAAATTGACTTGATTTTGGGAAACCAAACGTGGATTTTGGTTGATCCACCACCGGGATCAAAACCTATAGGATGCAAATGGATGTTCAAAAAGAAAACTAAACTCGATGGTACTATCGAGAAGTTCAAAGCTCGGTTAGTTGCTAAAGGTTTTAGTCATAAACCGAATATCGATTAATTTGATACTTATTCTCCAATGGCGAGAATGACGACTATATGGTTGCTAATTGCAATGACATCCATATATAAACTTACTATCCAACAAATGGATGTTAAGACAGTTTTTTTTAATGGAGAACTTGATGAAGAAGTTTACATGAAACAATCAGAAGGGTTTGTTATGATAGGCCAAGAGCACAAAGTATGTAAACTTATAAAATCATTATACGGTCTCAAACAAGCGCAAAAAAAATGGCATAAAAAATTTGACCAAACGGTACTTGCTAACGGTTTTAAAATAAACCAAGCAAACAAATGTGTCTACAGTAAGTTCGATGAAAATATAGGGGTTATTATATGTCTCTATGTTGATGATATGTTAATATTTGGTACTGATTTGGATCAAATCAGAGAAACCAAAGAATTGTTATCAAATAACTTCGCCATGAAAGACATGGGCGAAGCCGATGTTATTCTTGGGATTAAAATCTTACGAGGAGATGACGGAATAACACTTACGCAATTCATTACATTGAGAAAGTATTGGCCAAATTCAATCACTCTGATTGTTTGCCCGCATCTAGTCCGTTTGATCCAAACATAAAGTTGATCAAACATACTGGAAAATCCAATATCATAATTGATGTATTCCAAGGTAATAAGTTGTTTGATGTATGCGATGACATGCACAAGACCCGATATAGCTTTTGTTGTTGGAAAATTAAGCAGATACACAAGTAATCCGAGTGATGCGTGTTGGCATGCAATCACGAGCGTTCTTAATATCTAAAGAAAACTATGACATACGGTATATGCTATAGTGGATATCGTTCAGTTGTAGAAGGATATCCAGATGCTAGTTGGATAACTGACAATGATGATCATTCAAGTACTAGCGGTTGTATCTTTATGATTGGTGGGGGTGCGATTTCTTGGGGATCCAAGAAACAGACCTGCATAACAGATTCAACTATGGCATCTGAATTTGTTGCTTTGCTTCAGCAAGCAAAGAAGCAGAATGACTACGTGATTTACTATTTGATATGCCACTATGGAAAAAACTGATAACACCTATTTCGATTCATTGTGACAGTGAAGCAACTCTTGCGAGAGCATTCAATCATGTGTACAATGGGAAATCAAGACATGTCGGACTACGACATAGTTATGTGAGAGATTTAATCTCTAATGGTGTGATTACCATTGATTATGTACGATCAAGCGACAATCTCGCAGATCTATTGACAAAAGCTTTGTCACGAAACGCAATAAATACGACGTCAAAGGGGATGAGTTTCAAGCTCATTAAATCAAAGTCAGCCATGGTGGAACCTCAACTCGACACTTGATAAACCGTCAAAGTTTCGGGTTCAATGAGTTAAAGTACATCATCAGTTGAAGTGCTACAATATATTATGCATCACAAGGTTAAGTAACACTTGTTGCCCGTTAGTAAAAAGGTTAGTTTGAGATTGATCTCTTAATAGGTCTATAGGTTATACGCTAATTTTGCCGGATATCGAATGACGGGGATATCTTAATAGATCTACCTATGTGAGTGTAAAAGTTTGGCCGCTTAAAAGAATTTCAAGAGTTTGACTTCGACACACTCGTGAAGTATATTGGACACAAGGCCAACAATGTGTCACTATTAATGAGTATCTTGCGGTGTGTTAAATCGATTGTGTGATCGACTCTACGAGTTGTCAGTATGAATATATGGTTCAAGGCTATATCCACCATTTTATTCGGACCTCTTGTATTGAGCATTCGCTAAAGTATTGATTAAAATCCTTTGGAACACCACTATCTATTCATGAGATTTACAGGTTTGTTTATCATTAAAGAGAGTTTTCTTTATATTGAAAATGGCAGGGTATTGTTGGATATTTTCAATATAAAGAAAATAAATAACAAAGTATTATACCACTTCGATGAACAATCATAAACCTTAGTAGAAAATAAATATCGAAACGTTGTAACACTTCATAAAAAGTCATATCTATTCAAAAGAACCGCATAGTGAAGTGGTGTAACAATTCAATAAAAAGAGATAACTTTTCAAGTTCATATCTCAAAGAGACATGACTTTTAGAGATAGCTTTTAGGCATATAGATTTATCGAGACAACTCTATGCAACTATAAATTCTCCAATTCCGTCTTCTGCAGGGACGCAGTCACAAGTAATCAAGTCTGTCCACACACACCAAAAGTATTCAGTGCATACTCCGCTAAAGCAAAAGCGTTGTACGTGTTTCTTTGTATCCTAAATATATTCAATTATTCTATCGTTTGCTTTGTAGATAGCGAAAATCACCTTTAGGAAAGTGGCTTATAGATACACGCCTAGAAACAGATCATCTCAAGTTTCTGCAGCATTCGAGACTTGAAAGAAGACAACGTCTTTGATCAATACCCAAATTTATACAACACAGTTTTCATCCTAGCCTTTCGATCTATCTTGACGCCTAATCCAACATCCAATTCAAACTATACTTCTCAGCTTCATTACTTGTACCATCTGTATCGATACTTGTACAACACACATATTTGAATCCTGGCCATCATATGTGATTTATGGACGCCACATTGGACGATCCTCTTTTAATCTGGGAATTTCCTGGACTAAGATAATTTCCAACAAGCTTGTTCGGTTCTCTTTGACCTGTGGCCATTCAATCACTTTAATGATCTCAAGCTTCTCTCGCTGGAGTTTAGGCTCACAATTCTCAACAATCTCCACCTTAAGGTTAGAACTCACAGCCCCTTTACTAAGATATGATTTTACAGCCCAAAAACAATAAAAGCCCAAATGTCCCACCAGAACCGTCAATCATCATCTTCTCTTTGAGCTTTTGAATTTCAGAACTCGGTTCGATTTCACTGCAAATCCCAAACCAAGGCGTACCTTAACTAGTCATCCAGCTCTGTTGGTCTCCCTGTTCCATTTAACAGCCTCCAGTCACGAAAGAAACCTTGTTGATTCCAAGCGAGATTGAAAATTTACACGTGATACCGACTCGTTCTTTTGAGCTCTCATTCTTCATATCCGAAGAACCCACTTCATTCCTAGCCTCATGAGACCTCCTGCAAATCCTATTTCCAGTTATTTTGATCAAGCATGTGGCCTCCTTTTGAAGTCTGGCGACATAACAGAGTTGACTGGAGCCGGCGAACAAATGACACGATGATTAGCAGGTGGTGGCTACCATTGGTCGGTTACATTAGGCACGCAACTCGTGAGACGAGCGCGCAAATCAAGGCCATGTTCGAGACTTGTCAACATGGTGGGCTGGAGTTCGTGTCGGGACTTCAGCAGGATGCACAGACATGTGCGGCACGGAGCATGCCAGGCAGGCTAAGCATGCAGACTTGAATACACACATGTGAAACGACTCTGGCGGAGATGTTCGAGGCAACCATGAGCGGTGGTCCTGCGGGGGTCGAGCCAAGCATGCGGCTACATTGTGAGTTAGACGGCTGACCCACACTTGAGATCGATGACACATGCCAACGACATCAAGGTGCGAGGTCGAGCTTGGTGAGCGAAGTTGTCCAAGATAAAGTGCATGGGGCAGCAAAGTTAGCACGCTTGTCGGCTTCGATCGGGGCTGAATGACGAGGTTGGATGCAAGACGCGGACGAACGTGTACTAAAAAATATATTGTAATATTCTCACTCACACAGTTTTTAATACGACCCACATATTTACATTTTCAAATTAGACCACAATAATATTTTAAATTCGATTAAGAAAATATTTAAATTAATAATAAAATATTATTTGTACACATAACAAGCCATTTATTAAATCCAAAAGAATTACACTACATGAGAAATTTTTTGTATTTTATTAAAATATGTAGTTTTTTAAAACGATAATTTTTCAAGTCTAAGATTGATGTATTTCTTTAATAAATCATCAACTAGCACATTCGGAAGTGTAATGTGATCATACCTATTTCTAATTATTTTGAATTTTGTATTCGTAGTCGAAATAGTATTTAACTATTCATTACATATAAATAAATATAAAACATTGAATAATAAGTTACAAAAAGATTATTAATAATAATTATTTATTTTGCTAACTTTATAATCATAATTATTTTATCTCCTTTTATGTACTTTTGTTTATTTTTATTTTTTTTTACATGGGTGGTTAATAAGTCAATAAAAGTAAAAGGACTTATTTGCAATTTAGAAACATAAAACTATTTTTTGCGTTGTGAACCAAATTTGAGTTTAAAGGAAGAAAGAGAAACCAAAAAGCTTTTGGGGTACGATCGGAGTATTTTTATTCCATTTTTTGCATAGTCTTAAAATTTAATTTTCATATGCTCTAAATTCTAATCGCTTAAACAAGAAAATTACAGCCCTAATTGCATATTTTCACCTGCTCGTCAGAGATGGGAGGCTTAATCTCCTCCAAATCTGCCTTATCCGAGACGTCTCTCTTGCCCCTACAGTGTTTCCTTCGATATTCGAAATCTTCTTCAGGTAAGTGTGTGAGTTCGATCATCTCTTGTTTGCGTGTTTGTGTTTGTTTATTCTTTTTTCGTTTTTTATGCCAATTTTTTTTGAGTTGAATCTGTTTGTTGAGTGCGGCTGTGTTGAGTTCAACTGTAGGTCTTCGACAGCTCTGGATGTGACTTAATTGTTTTTGAATGGTTGAATCTGCTCTGTTAATTAGATGGTTGAAAACTGAAATGTTGTGCTGTGCTGCGTTTAGATGATAGTTGAAATTCTTTTTAACTATATTTTTAATAAAAATTCGGCCAAATTAACCGAAATAAAATTCAGTAATAACACAATACCGAACCGAGAAATGCGATTCGATATTCGGGGTTCGGTTCGGTACTGTATGTAACCAATAGTCCAATACACAGTCCTAGTTTGAACACCGGAGATATAAACAATAACTAGGCTTTGGCCCAATATTACTGCCCATTAACATTGGCCCAATACGCTCGTTTTATCGTCTTTCCCGCTTCTTATTTTTCTTTTTGTATTCACATTTATAAATTTGCCCCAATTTAGGATCTCTTTCTTTCTTCAGGTTAAAAACGGAGAGAATATGGACACTGGAGCGTCAATTCCTGGATCTCGACAGTTGAATTTGAAGAAGTCTTTCAGACGTAGCCTCCGCTCCTTGTTGACTCTCTCTTCTGAAGAGGTTAGGGCTCCGTATTCGTCGTATGCATGAATATTTACGTTTAATTGCACTACAATATCCACTGGTTTTCTTCTTCTTATGCCGTTATAGGAATTTCGTAAAGCTTTCCCGCGATTTTCTGACTCTGAGAAGGTGCGACTCCATAGACTCTTCATTCAGGTATTGCTTAGCGTTTTATCTTATTTTATTCTTTTTTTTTTCATGTTGTTCTCAAAATTTGTAGGCACGTCGTGATTGAGTTGGATTTGGTTACCGTTGAATTTTAAGTTGAAAAATGAATCTTCTCGTGGTGTCAATTTGACAAAGTTCCTCTGTTTAGCTGCCATTAGCTCTAGGAGAAGTTTAATGATGGTAGATGAACGTCCATGACCTATGGGCCTTTGTTAATCATGACTCCATTTTGTTAATTTATGGTAGATGAACGCTAAAAGATTACCGTAACATCATGACTCCATTTTGTTAATTTATGCTCTTAGCATGACAAAGATTTTCCTCACTATTCTAAATGTTTAATTTAAGTGGAAACTTAGTAGTTTCTCCAATTGCTAAAAATTCTTAGTGATGTGAATCGCTTGTACAGTTTAGGATGAAGGATTACAGGTACTAAGAAATAAAAAATCTCTCTCTCTGTTTAGTTTTGATTCCCTGTTGAAATGTTGTAAGATACAATGTAGTTACTTTTGTCTCTCAGGGTTGTAGCTGAATATAAAGATTGAGGTCTTCTTTGCAAGCTCTTTCCACTGATATAGTTTCTTTTTGCTACTTCACTGTCTCGTTTCAGTTGCATAGACCTTTTATATCATCACTTTGAGACATTACTCTTGAATGATATTTATATCATCACTTTGAGACATTACTCTTGAATGATATCAGGTTCTGACATCTGCACACGAATATATTGAGGTATGTAATCCTTTCCCTTTCGCTGGGCGTTTTATCAATTAAGACTAACAAAAATTTCTTTAACATTGCTGAGCCTTTTGTAAAAGAATATGAAACTTAGAAATAATTACTTTCCCGTCGATGATATCTATATGTTTTCTCATTCTTTTAACACCGGATTATTGGGTATCCTATGAGGTAATTCTCACCCATGCTCCCCACTTTGGTAATTTATATCGTGAACTAAAAAAGGATTTGAGTTGAGTGAATTTCCACTTCAAGTGACATTAAATTACTTGTTTTCATCATATTAGCTCTTGGATCATGTTGCAGAAAAACAATACTAATTGACATATTTATTTCAACTTTGCAGGAAGAGTTCGAGTCATTATGCATTGAGACAAAGGTATTGCAAGTGATGCCACCCCTTCTCCAAACCGATGCATATCGAGTCAATATATTCTTGAAATCATTGTGGTTCTAGATCATTGGGATGCTGTCTGACATTATTAATCAGATATAATATTCACTGAAAAATGTGGTTCTTTGGTCTTTACCAGGTAGGAACAGTTCTTGACCATGTTGAGGAGCTAGCTGAAGAGCACACACTAGATCCACTTCCTTCATTGAAGTATTGCCTTCTCATTTAACTGTGATTCTCTTGCATTATTATCTTAGTTGATATAGTTTGGTGAAACGAGTATTATTTCATATTGTGTTAGTTACGATTTTGTAGAGTTTATTGGCATTATCAGCCAATTGAACGTTTCATTTTCTATAAAGTTGAGCCCTCTTAAATAATCTTGAAATTTTTTTTGGGGGGTAACAAAGAGAGATTGGTTATGTTATGATCTGCAGGAGCAATATTGGAGAGGCAGTTCAAACTTTGTCAGAAGCAAAGAAATCTGAGCTCATCTATTTGAAGGGTCTGTTGGAGAAGGTGAGTCGAGTCGAGTCCACTTGGTAACATTTTCTTAACTTGTTTCTATTTCTTCCCAAGTGAGCAATGAAAGATATGTTTGAAAGAATCCGATATTTTGATGAATTCACTCACTGTTCTATTTTTTTCTCCCAAGGCAAGGGAAGAGAAGCTTGAACTTGCTGCACGCGTCGAACTGCTCAAGAAACAAAAGCAGGATATGATTTTATCGTAACTACTTTCGGTACAGTGTGTTATATTCCATTTCCTTAAATCAACATGAGGTAGTGTAATGTAAGACTTGCAAATGATAGAAAATTGCCAACTTTTCTTTCCTAATTTTTATCTTACCTTGTGCGCCTCAATTCATTGTGTGTATTACACGTGCAAATGTTACTGCTTGGATTCTAGAACAAAACAAAATTATTGAAGTTCTAAAAAATATTACTAAATATTCTTGAAAAAAATTATTTCTGAGGACGCGAATGATGATATATTTTCTGAGATTCATAAATGATGTTTTGGGCTCATAACCGGATTTGCCCAACAATTCCAATGATATTTTGAGTTGGCCCAAATGAAAGTTAATTTTCTTTTCTAGTCAAAGCTTCAAATCAGAATTAGAAATAAGGTATAATCCCTATCTCGCGCCTTTTCTCGGCCGTCCCCCGCCGCCTCGTCCTCCCCTTCCGGTGACCTATTGACGTTGCAGCTCCTCCGTCGCCGTTGGACTCTGCTTATGGTAAGTATTAGATGAGTTGGTATAAGATGCTTTTTCTTTCTAGAGATCCCTCGCGTGTGTTGTGTCTAAGGAGAATAAGGGATTCTATAGATTATGTATCTGATGCTGAAAGCATTGTTTTGCCTTGTCAGAAATGGAGCAAGATGAAGAAGAAATCTTGCCAATTTTACCAACAGAAATCATCATCAACATCCCTCGAGAATCCCCATCAAAGCCGTTTTCACTTGCAAATGTGTGTGCAAGTCATGGCTCTTCCCTAGAAATACCACCGAAAGTCAAGTTGCTCAAAATCTTAGATATCGATGACTCCCCCGATCTCGAACGCCACCATCTTCCTTGCAGAAAAGCACTGGAACTGAAATAGGAGTATTCAAATGGTGGGCCTTCCCTGCCCTCTAGAGCCATCAGCTCAGCCGATGGTTTGATTTTCTTTCAAGATGAGTTTACCCTTTATGATGATTTCTACGTATGCAATCCAATCACCCGCAAGTATATCGAGCTTCCAAAGCCACAATGGATCCCCAATGATAAGAACCCAACGGTCAACTATGGTTTTGGGTGAGCAGATTGAGCAATCAGTACAAGGTTGTAAGGATTTTCTACGACCGCGCATAGTACGATCCCGCTAGAGATTCATTAGTGTGGCTTATTTTTTTCCAAGTCTACACTCTTGGGACGGGACCGTGGAGAGGCGTTACTCCACCATGTGAGATGAGGTTCCGTTCGTCCAATGGCGTGCTTTTGAACGGAAACCTTCACTGGCGTGCTTTTTACGAAATTCCCGGGCCCTCTTCTTGAAACCGAAAGATGCATAACGGAGCTAGGAGTTTTAAGGAATCGCCTGTGCTTGTCTGACTATGCTTCTGATAGTGAGGTTGCTATATATCTGATGATGACTGATGATGGTACATCTTGGAACAAGGAGTATTCTATAAGCAAAACCCCCGTTTCTTCGGGTTGGAAGTTCATGACTGTTTATGCTACAAAAGCTTTAGGAGGAGATGGTGATCTATTACTTGTGTTGGAGTATGAATGATTGTTATACCACTCTAACATGACTAAGACCATTACGCGACTCGAACGGGATGCTACTTTATTTCGAGATGCAATTTTATATACTCCAAGTTTTATTTCTCTAAAAAATTTCGAAACCAAGAATGCAAAAGTGGCCCAGTTTGTATGTTCCATGAGTTAGGTTTGAGGGGAAGTAAGTGTCTTTTGGAGTTTGTTTCCTTTTCTGTTAATCTTATGTTAAGAAGATCCTTGCTTTGTGGATATATTGACGGAATGTATGTCCATTTCTTACTCAACATGTGAAAAATGAGTTGTTGGAAGCTTATGGACCTTTCTGGTTGTTTTTTTTTACCAGCTTTGACTGCCTGAGAATTGATCTCGTCAACCAGATCTGAAAATAAACCTGATTAGCTTTATTGCTCATTTTCTGGCGTTCGTTTTTCCAAAATGAGCTGAGTTACATACTTGAATAATTTGTAAGTAACAAGTGTATCAAAACCAAAATTGCAGCTTTTTTTGTTGCCATCTCCAAATACATCATACAACAAACAATATTAGAATTCTAATTTTAACCACTATTATAGAAACTCTATAAATTCATAGACACGTGACCACCAAAATTTATTAATTAAAAGACTTATTAATTAATATATAATTAATAATAATTATTAATTTATAGGGAAATTCTCAATTTGCAAACACATTTCAAATTACAACTTAATTATTGCATCATATAGGTATGTAATTGAATGAAGGGCCCGAATTTAAAGAATCCTTCAATCTCCCAATCTTCAATACCATAACTTCCCATTGAGTAATTTTTATTGAGTTTTGAAAGGAAAAAACAAACAAACTAGATTTCAGGGAAATTAGAGACAGGATTTAATATTAAATTTATTTCTACAAACAAAAAGAAAATCGAGTCATGTTTCAAGAAACCTTCGTACACTATACATGTAACATGAAATATAAGGTATTATTAATTTATATTATATATGAGCCATATAAAAATCATTTAAAAATGTATTATCTTATTATTTTAACGAGTTTATTAATTTAGTATTTTCTCCCCAATTTCGGACCCGCTAAAATATTATGTTAAACTGTTTACATTAAATAATTGAGTATTAATTTGTCGAGTTTCTATTGTAAATATAGTATAAACTCTATAAATTAATATGCTTGGAACCGACAAAATTTATTAATTAAAAGAGTTATTAATTAATCGATAAATTAATATTTTATTAATTTATAAGGAATGTTCAATTTCCAAACACCTTTCAAACTTATACTTAATTATCATACCATTTTCATATATCAAATGAATGGCTCGATTTGACAAAAGCATTCAATTCATTACCTTATTAGAGATGAGATTCGAAGTTAAATTCATTTACACAAAAATAAAGATAATTGGGTATTTTTCAGGAAATCTAAAAAAATATGGAAAATTCGGTCGGTGACCGTGTATTTAAGACTTTTCCAACTGGTGTTCAAAATATTTTTCGGTTTCAGTAGGTATCCCATGCGTTTATAGCTTTTCCATGTGGCGTCAAGCTATTTTTCAGTTCGATAGTAACCCCGTTGTTTAAATCTTTTTCATTTAGTGTGAAAATAAATTTAGTAGTTACTATGTGATGGTTACGCTTTATATATAGTATAATTGTAGTACAAAACTCATCATCCACCATTGTTCATCGCTATATAAATCATGAGCACTACATAGTGAGTGCTCAAATTATTTGGACATCAACTGGAAAAGCCTTAAACACAGAGGTAAGTACTAGAATTGAAATAATTTGGGCACCGATTGGAAAAACCTTAAACACATGAGTTTAGAAAATAGTTTGGGCACCAACTGTAAAAGCCTTAAACATAGAGTTATGAACCGTAATTTTCCTAAAAACATTATGTAATATATAAGGAATTATTAATTTATATTTGGGAAATATGCACTTAAATACCTATCAGTGTAAATAAGTTATAAATCAGTACCCTGTCAGATTTGTTTTTTAACAAGGTACTTGTTTCAGAAAAAGTTTTAATCTTAAGTACCCGATTCACTAAAAAGACAATTCTACCCTTATTTTTTACTATTATATTTTCTTACCCGTCATCAGCATCGTTTTTTACTCAACAAACACTCTCTCTATCTTTAAACCATGAGAATTCCATATCTCTTTATGAAGCTCTCTCTCACCAAGCTTTACATCTCCTCGGCATGGATTATCGTCAGAAAAACGCCGAAAGGTTTCTCTCGCCTGATATTCTCTTCCCTGTCGAGTAATTTAAGATTTTTTGAGATTTTAAAAATTTTCGCATTTCTTTTCAGATTTTTCCTGATTTAAATCTGCATATATTATCTCCATTTCGCACCTAAATAACTCATCAATCTGCATCGTAGTTCTTATGGGTCTGAGTTACTTCACGTTTTATCGAGAAATCATCCTCTCGGAAATAGATCTTCCTCATGAAGATTCCAGCGACTAAAATGCAGAAAATATCATTGGAGAACGTCTTAAGTTTAATTTGACAGACCCTTAATTTATACACGACTCTTATGCAATACCCGTTTTAATCTTATTGTGTACCATTAGATGTGTTGTTGTAGTATCTGATTTTTTTTAATATATAGTATCTTTATAATAAAATGGTTGAATGTTATTTTTTCAGCATTACACACCGATAAAACTAATTAGACACCGCATTTTAGCACATGTAAGTTGGAGGATCTGTTTTTGGTAGTAAGTAACATTAATTTGACGAAATCCAAATTTTTTGTGTATAAATGTTATGTAGTACCCATTTTAATATTTACTATGTACCATTGAGTGTGTTGTTGTAGTACTTATTTTATAATACATAGTACATTTATAAGAAGATAGTTGAAAGTTTTTCGTTAAGATTCCACACCGGTATAGCTAATTAGGCAACGCACCTTAGTATATGTAAGTGGGGGACATATGCTTCCATTAGTAACTGTGATTAATTGGTGAAAACCCTTATTTTAATCATTCCTCTATTTCATTGGACGTGTTATTTTAGTACTTTATTTTTCAATATGTAGTACCTTTATAAGAGGCTGTCGTAATATCTTTTTTAAGTAGATTGTCGATTTTATGACAAAGTTATTTTACTTTGTGCAGTTTCACTGAAGCAGCTCCATTTATTTGGACTATTTCTAGATTGAGGTGAAGACGATAAAATAGAACGATGAAGAATTTGGACAACCGATGCTTTTGCTATCGATGGATTGTTTATATTCCATGTATTGATTTTATTTTGATTTATGTCAGTTTTTTGAATAGTTATGACATTTTCTTCATTGATATGGCTGTTATTTTTTGTCTTGAAGTGATGTACTGTATAATATAGACTTAGGTACCATAACATATCTATAAAATATACTTCAAACACATTAAAACGGGTACTACATGTGCACTAAAAATGGTACCGCAAATACATTAAAATTGGTAAGACAAATTAAAGAAGGTACAAGATAAAAACAATTTAGACATATCTGAAAAACCTCCGACATGTCAGAGAATGTCTCACATGTCAGATAATGTATGTCATGTCAGGTGATGTCTGTTAGGAAACTGAATAAGTCTGGTACTACCAAATGCTAATGTTCGGTACTATAAACGCACATAATAAGGTACTCTAATTAGGTTAAACATGGTACATGCCATTCACAAACATGTACTTCGTATTAGGATAAGCATTTATCGTCGCGCTTCAGATTAGTTCGATGCAAAAACACATTAGTATACGTAAACATTTTGTATGTTTCATTTTGTTTCATATTTGGCATGTTAACCCTCAAAATCATGAATTAGTAGATTGAAACTCAAGCTCTAGCTTAATAGAGTGTTCATTGTATGACATTTTCTTATGTTGTTATGAATATCGAAACCTCTTATATTTTTCCAATAAGATGTCTGAAGCTTATATACTATTTATTTGGTGATAGTTAGTTCAATAGTTATTAGTATAAGGTACTAAACAAATATTTATAAATAATTAATTGACCGACAATATAAGGTAATACATTGTTTATAGTTTTGGTACTATATACAAAAATTATATGGTACTGTAACAATATAAAATGGGGTACGATAAATTTCTCATATCTGGTACAACATATTAGTGTAAGCGTTTTTCGTCTCGTTTCTTATTAGTTTCGACGCAAAACCACTTTAGTATACGTAAATCTTTTATACATCCTACTTTGTGTCAATTTTAACTGTTAATGCTCATATTGACGAGTTTTTAGTTTAAAAATCCAAGTTTCAAAAAAGAGATGGTATTTGTAAGACATTTCCACTATGTAGTTTTAGAATTTGAATAAGATGTTAATACTTAATATTTTATTTATTTAGTGATATTTAGTCTAATATATATTAGTTTAACGTAATTTTGTAGATCGTAAAAGGGCCGACAATATATGGTAGTACATTCTTTGTAGTCTTGATACTATATTTTTCCAGTTAAGGTGCTACATCATACTTTATTATGGTACTGCATCAAAGCATACTGAGGTAGTGCTTCATATCTTTTTATTGATTATGAAGTACCATTTTTATTTTGTTGCAGTAGCATTTTCGTTTTGTTGATTTACCTAAAGTCAGTATATTGGGATACCACATATAATAATGTTGTCGTATCATTCACAATCGTAACAAAATTCCATCCATATAAGAAAATAAACAATAGCCTCTAAGATCAGTCTATAATCTATATACATTAACTAACACCATTTGCATCCATCATCTGTACGTAATAAAAATCAACTTGTAATTGACACCAAATTGCTCAACCTATTACATTCAATTATAATTTCAATCGACTCATTTGACTGCACTCTAACAACGTTGACGTGTGGTTCCTCAAAGCACCAGAAAGAAAGTTTACTATGTTTTACATGGTTTCATTTCTCACTGGGGAAAGGAGGAAGAATTCCGTGCTCCTTGTAATGAAATCACATTTTTCCACCTACGACATGATCCGTCCTCGAGTATACTCCACGATCATCTTGATATCGTCCATGTAACATAACAAATTGGGTTACACATCAAAATAAGTAGAGTAAGAAAATAATATAATAACATGTCAAATAACCCATATGAGAGTCGAAATAAGTTACTTCAAACGAATAAACCCATAACAATTCAAATAAACAAGAGATGGTCAAAACGCACGTGTATGTGTAGTGTAGTTACATTCAGACATGAGGTACCAAAAAAAGAATTTATTGTACCATAAATTTTATCTATATAGTACCAATTTGCATTACTATGATGTACAAAAAATACCTACGACACACAAATCGAATTAATTAACGGAAACTGTAGCTAATATTTTAAGGGGTCGAGTAAACCCTGGTTGAGCTGTGAAATGCCCAATCGACAAAAAAAAGATAAGAATTAGCACATCAAATCCCCTAAATCAAAACAAAGCAAAATGATTTTGGGAAAGCCGTAACCAACTACACCATAACCTTAATTCGCAAAATAAGCAGCGAAAGGAAAAGTGATACTGATTATGATAAAACTGGTGGAAAATACATAAAAACCATACATACCAGATAAAGACAGCAATATTAACGAGTTTGAGTGATGTGGGATGTGAATTTCAAGCGAGAGAGTGTAATTGCAGCATTGGAATTGAAGATGGGAAATTTTATTTGAATCGATCGATTGTTTGAAGCTCTTTTTTCTTTCATTTCTTGTTTTTCTTTTAAATGTCAAGTTTGGGTAAGATGATGTAAATAGGAGTTGTTTCAAGGCTATTTTTGTCCATTAGGTACTTAACAGTATGCAAAAATTTAAAAGGGTACCTACAAGAAAAAAAGGTCTGACTGGGTACTGACCTATAAGTTTTTTATGTTGATTGGGATGTAGCTGTGGTTCTCCCTTTATATTTTACACGGGACCTATAGAAATTAGAAAAACGTATCATCTTATAATTTTAGCGAGTTTATTAATTTAGCGCGTTATCCCCGAGTCGGGACCGAACAAAAATATTATCTTAAAGAGTTTATTAAATGATCTAGTATCAATTTATCGAGTTTCTACTGTAGTATCAAAACAAAATTAATTTCTAAGGGCGTGATTTTTTTTGTTTTTCTGAGATCATAAACGGATTGTTTGGCGAGATTTAGACTAGACTTGCCCAACCGCCGGTTAACTTAACCGGCGGTTGGGATCCGGCGGCTGCCGGTTGGTCAAAATGACCAACCGGCCGGAGACGGATGCCGGTTGGCCGTCTCCGGTTGACCAACCGCCGGTCGCCGGTCAAAGGGTATCCGACGGTTACCATCCGCCGGTTTGTTTAATTTTTTTTAGTTTTTTGTAGTTTTTTGTAATTTTTTAGTGTATATTTCAATAGTTTTCGGCACACAATTATGTTTTTTTGTATATAACAAGGGTTTTCGGTTTAAAATTGTTAATAATCGTAAATTTCATTACAAAAATGAAGTTACAGTTACAATTAAGATTTACAAATTAGAAAATGCAAAGTAAGAAAAAAAAATTATTCGTTGTTCGTTGAATCGCAATCGCCATTTGCTAACGCCAGTCGATACTCGGTTTCTGAGAAAAATGTACCATAGAAGTTAGATATTTTTATTTGGAACATAAAAATTTAATCAATAAAAAAAAATGAAATTTATATTAAGGACTTTATCTTTTTCGGGCTTTGTCGTCGGCTTGGATGTCGCCACGCGAGCGGTTTCCCGGAGACGTTGGCTGAAAAATAAGATTGTATGATTAAGTAATTATTTAAAAATATAAAATAAAAAATTAATACAATGAGATTGAGTGGTGTACTACTTATCTTTTTTCGGGCTTGAATCTTTCGCCGTTTTCGGAGATTCTCTATTCTCTCTACTCGTAGTCGCCGCCATTGCTGCCACCACTAGTCTCTGTGTCGGTGGTGTCATCGAACACGTCGTCGTCCGAATCGGTATACGGGAAATCTTGTGTTCGATGTTCGGCTCTCGTCCAATCATCGAGAAGGCATTGGTATTCGACGTTTTCTACCTTCAACCTCGAACGCCTTTCACTTAAAGTTAAGCCGCTCATGCTAAATGCTTGTTCAACCGCGACAGTTGAAATTGGGACGACAAAGATTTTCCTAGCGATCTTCGCCAACGTTGGATACGTTGGCGACATCTTCGACCACCATCTGAGGACGTTGAACTGATCCTCGTCCTCGGCGAATTCAAAAGTGGTCGACAAGTAGTTATCTATCTCTATGAACGGGTTCGTCGACCTTTGGCGTTTGCTCGTGTTGAGGAAGTTCTAGTATGAGGCTAAGCGATCACTACCGCTAGCACTACTACTACTAGTGGATTGACCCGAACTCGATCGAGTTGGGTCTTGACCAATATCGATCTTATATGCTGTAAAGACTGCATTTAGAGCGTCATACCCTATATTCCTAACTTGAATATAGTAGTTCACGGGGATAGCACTAGAATCAGCCGAATTTGACTGGTAGTATAGTGCCAGAAAATTATCTTTCCCCTCTACGCGCATTATGGGTCTAATATCTTTGCAATGATGAAGATATCGGATAGTTCCCAAAAGTATTTAAGCCATTTAGCCTTCATGGCTAAAATGGCCGGGCCCGCAATATCGTCATCTACAAAAGCGTTTAGAATGCATGCGACTTTAACGCAATGATCTAAGGCTAAGATTGATGTCGGGTAATATGTTCCCAACATCTCCTTCGTGGCATCGTGAAATACCTGAAGTATTTCACATATACCGTTGCATCCGTCCCACATCGTACGATGTACCGTTACGCCGAATTCGGAGTTTTCGTCGTAGAAATCGTTCAAGGCGTGGTGATATTCGTACGACGTATCCAACATCTTGTAGGTGGAATTCCACCTGTTGGGTGCATCTAAGGCAAACTTCTTGGGCGTGATTGCCACACTTCTACAATGACGCTTCCACTTCTCAAGGCGTGGTGATATTCGTATCGGCGTAACGTGTGCCTTTAGATGCGTGAGTGCGTCCTAAACACATAGGTTAAGTATGTGGCAGAAGCACCGGACATGGAAGAATCGACTGCCAAATGACGGTCGACAATACTTAATCAAATCTTCAATGCTCGCGTTATTAGCGCTAACGATAAGATACTCCTAAGCTTCAGTGCGATGTTTTGAGCTGTGTGTGCTGTGTCAAATTTTCTATACGCAATTAAGCGTTTCTGTACTTGCAAGAGTCATCAATCCAATGGCATGTAACTCCAATGTAATGATGATCTTACCAGTGATCGCTCATATATCGGAGGCAATGGACATTTTACACACTAAATTTCCTAATTGATCTATTAACTCGCGTTTATACGCGAGTACCGTCTTCCTAATGTCTCGCGTAAGGGTGCTACGTGAAAATTTCTTCACTTGGGGGTTATACGACTTTCTGATCCACTCTTCGCAGATCGGATCATCGGCAAACCGAAAAGGAAGATATTTTGTGCAAACAAATTTTGCAAGTTGTTGGCGCTTGACGTCTTCATTGTACATGAACAAAGACGTCGGACTCGCACTGGGTACTTGTCTGGTAGCGGACGAACCCGTACCCGTAGCCCCGTGCATTTGACTTTGACTAATTCCTATCTTAGTAGGATGTTTTGAGCGGATATGGCCAATGAAATTGTCATATCCGCCACCCTTCTTAAAATGGTACTCCTTACCACAATAATTACATATAACCTTAAAAAAATCTTTATTTTCGGTCGGTACCTTCTTGAAGTGTAACGCAAAAATATCCGAGTGTAGGGCGGCGGCCCGTGCTTGGGTGTCGGTCGGCGGCGGCGGCGGCCTCGGAGTTTCTTCCGGTTGGTCCCGTTGCGTGTTGCTCCCCGTTCCATCCATGTCCGAGCCGAGGACGTCACTCAGGTCGAGCATAATTTTGGGGGAGTCATCATATTGCTAGTTGTCATCTTGCGATGAACTACCAACAATCTATTTCCCCCTCGATCTCGAACTCAATCTTCGACGACTGCTATCCATATCTAAAATAAAATATTAGAATAAACGTTAGATAAAATATGTGTAAACTTACGATAAACGAGACGAGTAAAATTCGGAGCGCCGTGTAGTAGAGCCGGGCGAGGATTGATGAGTGTAGTGTAGTAAAGCCGGGCGGGGATTGATGGACTAGTATTTTAATTAGTTTATTTTAATTCGCGGACTACAACGAGGCTGAGAATTAAGCGTTTTGAGAGTGAATAATTGAGAGAAAGAGATAGAATTGAGTTGTGATTTTTTGAAGAGGGTGGGGGGTATTTATATTTTTTGGGGTACCCAGCCGTTGCAAGCGCCGGTTTCCGGTTGCAACCGCTAATTTTTTTTTACCTAGTCCTAACGGCTATTATATTATATTATTATATATTTAATTTTTTTTAGACTACTGACACGTTATCGTCAGAATTATTTTTTTAATTTTTTTTCCAGCTAACGGCTATATATATTATTATATTTTTTCGGATTAAAATTATATATTTATATATTATATATTTAAATATATAAATATATATATATATTATATATATATATCCGCCGGTTTACAACCGGCGGTTCGCGGTTTGGGAACCGCGTGGAACCGGCCATCCGCGGCCAACGGTTGCGGTTGGTGGCTGGTTCCGATTGGTAACCGGAACCGGCGGTTGACCGGTCGGAACCGCCGGTTCCGATTAAATCTGGGCAAGTCTAATTTTGACCTCCATATCTCTCAATTCTCCCTCCTCTCCTTTCCTGGGAAAACCTAAATATTAATAATAACAATAAAATCTTTCTACTGCATCATCCGTTGTAGAGATATTGGATCGAACAGCAAGGAAAAAGATTAGAGAAGAGCAGCCCGAAGAGTTTGTTGATCAAGATGTTGCTGAACATGTTTAATTATTTTTTATGTTTGTTGGAATAGTCAACTAAGGGTAGTTTAGTCTTTTCTGTCTTGTGCATATAAATACCCGAATACTGTACATTTGAGAAATAACAATTACTTTTCCGCTCAATCCTTCGTCAGAGATCCAATGTCGACTATTACGATTCTTAAGCTCAAATTGAGCTGAATCGATAATCTCACATGGTATCAGAGCAGGACGTTCATCAAAGTTGAGTTGGAGAAGAATCTCAGAAGTGCGATTGTATTCGATTTTAGAAAAATCGACGTTAAAGTTGCGAAATACCTCCAAATCGAAATTCTGAGCAAAAATCGATGGCAGATTCAGATAATCAGCACGAATTTGAAGAAGAATCTAGAAGAAATCCGAAAGAACCAGAAGCAGTCACTTATGGAGGTTATGTGCATCCGCTAACCTTACTATCTTCTGATAATCAAGGTATGACGATCGTTTCCAATCAATTAAGCGAATCGAACTATCTTGCGTGGAGTTATGCTATGAAAAGAGCTTTAAGTTCTAAAAATAAGTTGAGCTTCATTGATGGAAGCTATCCGAAGCCTAATGATGAAAACATGACTCAATCACAGTGGATCCGAGTTAATGATACAGTAGTGTCCTGGATCTTAAATTCGTTGTCGCGTGAATTAGTTGATAGTTTCAGTTTAGCTGAAACTGCCTATGATCTATGGGAGGAGTTGCGAGCACAATATGGATCGAGTAATGGTCCGCAGATTTATCAGCTCAATCGGGAAATCTGCTCCATTTCACAGGGCAACATGAGTTTAACTGTCTACTTTGGAAAACTTAAGCGGCTTTGGGATGAGATGAGCCACTTAGCACCGGAAGAAGGTTGCACCTGTGGTGGATGTGTTTGCAGAGGAAGTAGAGCACAAAGGAAAGAAAGCAGAGAAAGGCTCATTCAATTCCTAATGGGATTAAATGAGTCTTATCAGGCTGTTAGAAGTCAAATTCTGGCATCGGACCCGTGGCCAGATGTTAGAAAGGCATATGCTATGTTGATGAATGTAGAAAAACAGCATATGATTCAAATACAATATGAAACAACAGATCATAGTGCTATGCTTGCTTCAAAAAGAGGAAATTTTGGAAATCAAAGAAGCTACATGTATGGGAGCAAAGATAATGAGTTGAGGATGGATAAGGCAACTAAAAGAGAGATGCATTTTTTGCGGGATGAATGGTCATTTGAAGGAAGGGTGCTTCAAGATAATTGGGTACCCTGTGTGGTGGAAAGGCAACAAGAACAATTCAAGGCAGCCAAGTGAAGGAAGACATCAAGCTTATCTTGTAGATACACCACTGGATGAAGAGCTTGTGAATTATGCAAATGGTAATCTTAAGTCCATTGTGAGCAAGATGAAAATGCTGCAGCTAAAAGTGGATAAGCTGGTGAAAGGGAAGGGATCTCAGGCTGAAGGAGAGGAGGTGAATTTCGCGCACTACATGGACTTTGCAGGTATGGCCTCTTGTCACGCTTTAGCTTCAATACATAACATGAATGTAAGTGTGTTTACATTGGATACTGGAGCTACAGGACACATGATCTGTGATTCTAGCTTGCTTTCCAACCTTAAACCCATGGCCTACCCCACTCCTATATACCTCCCTGATGGTAGTACCACAACCGTTCGAACCATAGGGGATCTGAAACTCTCCAAACAGTTGATATTAAAAGGATGTCTTTATGTTCCATAATTCAAGTTTAACCTCATCTCAGTATATAAGCTATCCCTTGAATCCAAAATAGACTGTTTTTTTTCATCAGATTTCTGCCTTCTGCAGGACCGAGTGAATAAGAGCCTGTTGGCTGTGGGAAAAGTGAGTGGTCGACTGTACACGATAGACAAAAGATCGTTCTTCGAAGACACTTTGCAAAAATTTCTAGCTTTGCATAAAACCTTATCTTGTATGTCTTTGCTTCAACATTGTCATGCATCAAATTCTGTTTCTGAAGTGGATATTAGTCTGTGGCATAGGCGGCTTGGTCACCCATCAGACCTTGTTCTTCAAAACTCAAAAATACCCAATCTTCATGATATACCTAAAACTCACTGTAATACCTGTCCTTCCTAGCCCAGCTTGATAATGACAGCACACCTGCTTCATATTTTGAAGCTAAGAGTGACCCAAATTGGGTCAAGGCCATGGAGTCTGAGCTTAAGGCTCTTGAGGACAATGATACTTGGGTTCTCACAGATTTGCCTGAAGGTAAGCGTGCCATAGGGAGCAAATGGGTATATAAGATCAAATATCACCCAGATGGATCTGTGGATAGATTTAAGGCACGACTTGTTGCAAAAGGGTATAATCAAGTAGAGGGAGAGGATTATTTTGATAGTTTTTCTCCCGTTGCACGGGTGGTAACAGTCCGTGTACTACTTGCTCTCGCAACAGCTTACAATTGGGGTCTTCACCAGGTAGACATAAATAATGCCTTTTTACATGGATTTCTTGATGAAGAAGTGTACATGCGCCCACCGGAAGGTTATACGGTTATATCTTCTCATCAAGTATGCAAACTTAAAAGGACATTATATGGGCTCAAACAAGCCTTTAGGCAATGGAATGCTGAATTGACACATCAGTTGCAGCTCTTTGGCTTTGTTCAATCATCCCATGATCCGTGCTTATTGATCAAAAGGACACATGATGTTTTTCTGGCACTTGTGGTTTATGTGGATGATATACTTATCACGGGGGCTAGGGACTCAGACATTGCAGCAGTAAAGCAGTTTCTTGATGAAAAATTCACTATCAATGACTTGGGACATGCCAAGTATTTTCTAGGTATTGAGTTGACACGATCACCAGATGGCCGCTATTTCAACCAGCGTAAGTATATCTTGGACATCCTCAAAGAGACTGGACTTCTTGGCAGCAAAGCTACTATTATTCCACTGCCCAAAAATCATCAATTCAATGCAGATTCTGGTCCAGTTCTTTCCAATCCAGGACGCTACAGAAAACTCGTGGGACAGCTTCTTTACTTAAATTTTACTAGGCCTGATATTACTTTTTCTGTGCAGCAACTTAGTCGCCATGTCCAGCAACCGTGTGAAGCACACTGGAATAGTCTTATTCACGTGCTAAAATATTTGAAGGGTACTGCTGGTTTCAGCATGTACTATTCTGCTTGCTCGGATTTAAAGCTTGAAGCTTTTTGTGATGCCGATTGGGCTGCTAGTCCTATGGATCGTAAATCAGTTACAGGTTTTGGAATTTTTCTAGGATCTTCCCTAATTTCCTGGAAAACGAAGCAGCAAACCACTATTGCTTGTTCTTCTGTCGAGGCAGAGTATCGGAGCATGAGCTATACTGTTCGTGAGCTTTTATGGGTGAGTTATTTGCTTCATGATCTTGGTGTCTCGGTTCCTTTACCGATTTCTTTATGGTGTGACAATCGAGCTGCAATTCATATCACCGAGAACCCGGTGTTTCATGAACGGACCAAGCATTTGGAAGTTGACTGTCACTTGGCCTGCTTGCACTATGAACGTGGTTTTCTTGTGCCACTTCACACACCATCTCACTTACAGCTGGCCGATGTCTTCACCAAGGCTTTGACCAGGCCCCTGTTTTCCTCTATTATCTCCAAGCTTGGCATGAAGAATTTCCTTCATTGCTTAGCTTGTGGGGGGGATGTAGAGATATTGGATCGAACAGCAAGGAAAAAGATTAGAGAAGAGCAGCCAGAGTTTGTTGATCAAGATGTTGCTGAACATGTTTAATTATTTTTTATGTTTGTTAGAATAGTCAACTAAGGGTAGTTTAGTCTTTTCTGTCTTGTGCATATAAATACCCGAATACTGTACATTTGAGAAATAACAATTACTTTTCCTCTCAATCCTTCGTCAGAGATCCAATGTCAACTATTACGATTCTTAAGCTCAAATTGAGCTGAATCGATAATCTCACATCCGTCAATAAAGTTTAGGTGACCTATTTTTTCTGTTATTGATCCCGTTGTATTTCTTTTGATTTTTGCTCCCTTCGCTTCTATTATCTCCGGGGTTGAGAGTATCCATTTGTAGGAGTTGTTTTCTCCCGACGTAGGAGGGGTGAAGATCTTAACTTAATAGGCATTTGTCTGGATTGTTAAGATGATTTATAGCTTGGTTTTTCTTTTCCCAGATTTATAGCTTGGTTTTTTTTTTTTTTTCCAGATTTATAGCTTGTGTTTTTTTCCCTCACGCCCTCAGAAATAATATTGTTCTGATACTGTTCACATTTGAAACTTCCATAAGTTAATACTCAATTATTTAATTTAAACTCTTTAATCCGAATTTATAGCTTGGTTTGTAGTTCTTTTTTCGTCCGTCTTTTTAATCGTATCGGGCTTGAGTTTCTTATTTCTAGTTATCGATCTGTGTTCGTGTCTCTATTTTTGAGTAATCAAAAAGCAAATTAACATTGAAAAATAAAAGGCTAAAAATGATAAAAACATCCTAGCGGTTTTGAAACTCATCGTAAAAAACTTATGGTTTTGAAATAACATAAAATCTCGTCGTGATTTAGTTAACTTTTCACATTTTCCCCATTTTCGGGGTGTACGATGATATGTTTTCTAATCAATAAGCGGTATGATGATATGTTTTCTAAATCATAAGAGAATGTCGGGACGTTTATAAACTACAAGGTAGTAATGTATTTTTCAGTTTAACCACAACGGATATAGAAGAATTTATTCATAATAAAAAAGTTAAGGGTTGGGGCACATAATCAAATTAGCCCAAGCAATTCCACTGATATTTCAGTCGGCCCAAAACAAATTAATTTTTTTTTAACTCAAAGACTTCAAATCAGAATTAGGAAAAAGGTAATAATAATAATAATATAAACGCAAATTGCTAATTAGGTCACTAATTATGTCTTTCATATTTTCTGGGTCACTAAGTTTCATAATTGCAAACTTAGGTCACTAAGTAACGTATCTGATTTTTTTTTTGTCGTTGGTGAATTTTTCCGGAGAAAATCGCCGGAAATTTCACGTGGCCAATGACATGTCAGCAGCCACGTCACCGGCCACGTCGGGATTTCGGCGATTTTCGCCGAAAAATTCACTAGTGACTCAAAAGAAATCAGATATGTTACTTAGTGACCTAAATTTATAATTATAAAATTTAGTGACCTGAAAAACACATAAATGAAAATAAATGAATTGTTAGTAATCTAATTTAATAATTTTGCGTTATATAAACGTTATGTGTTCGCAATATCTTTCTTCCTTACCCTACCCTAGCTCGCGACTTTTCGACTTCGACCACACCGCCTCGTCCTCCCCTCCGCTGACTTCTAGCCGATGTAGCTCCTCCTGCGTCGCCGTTGTACTCGGCTTACGGTAAGTACTATATAACTTGGTATGAGATGTTGAGATCCTCCCGTGTGTTTAAGTGCTATATGTTGTGTATGTGATTGTCAGAAACTGATGGCGAACGCCATTGTTTTGTTTCATACCCAGTAAGTCCACGAAGACATTTTCTTACCTCGGACGCTCTACACAGCCTCAGAAACTCCATTGAAATCCCTAAACTCTCCTCAGAAATGGAGCAAGATGAAGAAGAAATCTTGCCAATTTTACCAACAGAAGTTATCCTCAACATCCTCTCGAGAATCCCCATCAAAGCCGTTTTCACCTGCAAATGTGTGTGCAAGTCGTGGCTCGACCTACTCAAAACTCGGGAATTCGCCCGATCCCATCTCTCCAATTCAGTCCCCGGATTGCTTATCCACAGCTGCATCTTGCCAGAAAGTACCACCGAAATAAAATTGCTCAAAATCTTCGATTTTGACGACTCCCGTCCCCCGGAGGCCGAACTCCACGGGATTACCTTCGAAACAGCACTGGAACTGAAATGCGAGAACATCTTCGGTGGACGGCCTTCCTCGATCGACGGCTCGGCCGATGGTTTCCTTTTCTTTCGAAACGAATTTTCCGGTCTCGGCGATCGCTACGTATGCAATCCAATCACCCACGAGTATATCAAGCTTCCAATACCCGAAGGGGTCCTCGACGATCTTATGATAGACAAGTATGGTTTTGGGGTGAGCAGATCGAGTAATCAGTCCAAGGTTGTAAGGATTTTCCAGGGCCTCGGATACGAACCCATGACGGAGTCAAGTTTATTGCCCCCTCCGAGCTATGGTTGCCAAGTTTACACCCTTGGGACGGGGTGGTGGAGAAGCATCACTCCACCGCATAAGATGAGGATGTACAGTCGCTCATCGAATGGCAAGCTTTTGAATGGGAATCTTCGTTGGTTGGCCAGAGAAGGCTCTGCGTGGATTTCTCGTTTCGATCTTGAAAGTGAGGTTTTTACGAAATTCCCCCGGCTCCTATGCTAGAATACGGAGGATCCCTTGCAGAGCTAGGAGTTTTGAGGGATCGCCTGTGCTTGTCTGACTATTCTTCTATTAGTGAGATCGTTATATATCTGATGAGTGATGATGATGGAGATGAGTATACATCGTGGAACAAGGAGTATGTTATAAGTAAAACCCATGTTTTCTCCGACGAGGCGTTATTTTTGGTGTTCGCATTGGTTTATCCTATTAAAGCTTTTGGTTGATGATGGTGCAGCATGTATGCTTGTTATACTATTCTAACAGGACAAAGACCGTGGCGCAACTCGACATGTTCGACGTGGATGCTGCTGATTTTCGAGATGCAATATTATACTCCCCAAGTTTTATTTCCCTAAGAGATTTTGAGGCCGAGAATCCGAAAGTGGTCGAGTTTGTATGCTCCATTAGTGAGGTTTGAGGGGAAGTAACAGTCTTTTGGGGTATATTTTCTGTTAAAGATCCTTGTTTTATGAATATGTGAGCTTGGTGTGAACCTAAAACAGAACTGATCAGAGTCTGCTTTTGTAAGTGTGGTATTTTATTTCTGTATGATTTACTAGAACATTTATGCAGGATTCTGTTCCATGTGTTGGATGAATTTTACATGGCCCGAGTATTAAGTCTTGTCGGTAGTATGTGGCGTAAGCTTATAATGGGGATACCCGTGGTCGCAAAAACATTTTAGCTATGAATTCTATTTACCTGATAACGACATTGAATATATATCTCATAAGTGTATTTAGTTCTTTATCACAAGGGACATCTCAGACTCATTCTTAAAAGTAAGAGAGATTTCAAAATCTTTTTCATAGTTTTAGTTTTTTTCTTTAGACATCAGAAAAATATATTGTGATTCATCGAGATCGAGCACCAGGAGCGTCATTAAGAAACAATAGTAGAACATGGACCCATATAGACGGGCTCGTTATTGAGCATTGGAAAAGTGCTTCGAGTGGGGAGCTTACGCTCTTTGGACGGGATTATGGAGGGGAAAGTATTATATGCCCCGAGTTTTATTTCGTAGGGACGGAAAATGCAGAACTGAATCATGAGTAGCGCGGGAATCATAATATATTTGAGCTTTTGGACCCAACTGATTGTATGCATGTGCGAAGGTCCATTCTATCTATGTTATCCATTTGAGTAGTAACTCAACTTCCTTATGATTTGACACATCTTAAACTTTTGAATTTGTTATAATGTGTCAAAATCTTAATGAAGTTGGGTTGATACGTACGAGAACTACCTTTGTCCTTTGCGCATTATGGTCGAGGAATAAATTCTCGCGAGAAATTGAACTTATTGAACATATATTAAAGGTGAATTTTCGTTCAGTACCCTTTGAAGTTTCTAACTTCCTGATCAGTATCCCTTCAAGTATTTTTTTCTGTTCAGCACTCATTTGCGAAAAATTGTGTGTTTAATACCACCAAACATTGAAAAGACGAAAATAACATTTCTTTACAGATTCAGTTATACCAACTTTTCTCACTATTATACCAATATATTCAATTATTATACCAACTGTTATCACTGCTATATCAAGTCAAATTTAAGAGTATTATATCACTATTATACCAATTTATTCAAATATTATACCAATTGTTATCACTGTTATATCAGGTCAAATTTAAGAGTATTATATCATTATTATACCAAGTGTTCCCATTATTATACCAATATATTCAATTATTATATCAAATGTTATCACTGTAATACCAAAAATAATGTTATTATAATATCCGAATTGTTTGGTATACATTCGAATTTATCGTAAATAATCAATTTTATTGGTAGAATAATCAATTTTATTGATATAATAAGCGGTTTTACTGGTATAATAATCGTGTTTTGTGGTATAATACGCAAAAATCACTTTCGTATAATAATATTATAATAACATTATTTTTGGTACAATAGTGATATCTATTAGTATAATAATTGAATATATTGGTATAATAATGAGAACAGTTGGTATAATAGTGATAACAGTTGGTATAATATTCTTAAATTTGACTTAGTATAAAACTGGAGAGAATTGAAATAATATCTATGTGAAGCAAGGTTATTTTTATCTTTTTAACGCTTTTTGGGTACTAAACACACAATTTTTTTCAGATGGGTACCTAACAAGTAGAAATAATTCGAGGGGTATTTAAGAGGGGGTTGAAACTTCAAATGGTACAGGAAATTTACCCTATATTAAATAAATAATATATATTATATATATATATACATATATATATATATGTTTCATTGTTGTAAGCTCGGGCTAGGCGGCCGCCTAAATAATTCCGAACTGCGAAGGCTAAAGTATTTGAGTTTGCATGTTTGATGAGTTAAGTTTGCATCGAATTCTTGGCCTTTTGGAGTTTATGTTGTGATAATAGTCTTATTGTTTACTTTACATTGGGAAAACTTTGGGAAAATTATCAAATTAGGTCATTAAGTATACATATTTTCGTTTTTGGGCCACTATGTTTGATAATTACAAAAGTAGGTCACTAACTTTGTATGTGAAAACAATTTTGCACTATGTTTTCAATTTTAGGCCACTAAGTATATATTTTTCGATTTTGGATCACTAAGTATACATTTTTTCAATTTTGAGTCACTATGTTTATAAAGTCAGTTACCAAATGAGTGACTTGAAAAAATGTATACTTTGTGACCCAAAATAAAAAAAATATTTATATTAACTGTAATTGACAATATTATTTAGAATGATTTGATAAACTTAATATACTCTTGAAAATGGTAGAATATTGGCTGATATATGTTAAATAAAATAATAAAAAAATAAGCATACCGTTTAATATCTACTATAAACCGCTACCCAAGCCCTTAGCCATCTAGGCGCACTTGAGGTGCCTTACTTAGCGTCTAGCAAATTTTACAACATTGACCTTGTGTATAGAGATTGTTCATAAGGTATCTGGTGTGTAACGATCTTACTGTAAGAACATAGAGAGAAGCACATGCAATCCCTCGTAACTCCTACTTTTCTTAGAGCTCCTTTGTATGTTGAGCCTAAATACTATTGCGTTACTAGTTTTGTCGCTTGAGTTTACAAGACAAGAACATTATTCAATTCAATATGAACCAATATATCTATTCTACACTATCATAAACATGAGATGTTTGGTTCCAAAGTATTTATTTTACACGAATAGACTTGTAATGACAGTTTAAATAGAAATGATGGAGCTGACCCTTCAAAAGGGAAATACGACGTCACAAGTTCACACTTAAAACACAATTTCAACTGTTTATCGGACTGCTATCATGCGTCATTAACAAACTATGAAAATAAAAATCGATATAATGGATTACTGCATTATATGCTTTGTAAGTAAAGAGGTAAAAAAAAAAAAGAACACCATATATCACTTCAAGTCCAGGAACAAATAATAACAAGAAGCTCATATATCCGCTGATAAGAAATTTCCAGCTAAAGTTACCTGCGTTAGAAAAATTAATTACACATGAATGATTAACAGAAAACCATAAAGATCAAGATTAACAAACCACAGAAACTATCAGCAATAGAAGGGTATAACCAATTCTTAGTAGCTATTCATATACCTAAACAGGTGGAAGAAACGAGTTGCAGAGAACCAAAGTTGAGGGATAATAGTAGTTACCTTTTCGCCAAGCTGAAAAGGAGGTAGACCCTTGTATGGACACGTACCACAACGAAAAGCATCACCTAAGCCACACTGCACCAATATTAGTTAGGGGACGTAAACTCTTATTTCGTAACTTGAAACTCATAAGCATACCGAGAAATGCTGATTAGGGATATTACTACAGTTTCAAAACGGGGCCCCCATCCAAAAGTGACTATGAGTAAGGGGTGGGATTTTGTCCACATCCATCACACCAAGAATTTGTTATGTCTCACAGCTAATTATGCATAATAAACAGTATTATTATAACATATTGAAGTTGAACTTACACTTCCACAAGCAGACTGGGGATTGTCGAGTTGTTCAACAGTAAGTCCAAGCTTCTCCACCTTTTCTTCCTCTTCGGCCCTTCCACAGGTGCAATTTTTGCAGGCTTTCCTTGTACTCCCAACTTCGCAGTCACCAACTATCAAAGAATAATGCCATCTAAAATGTCGAAGAAACTTTGAAAATTTGTAAATAGAGAAAAGAAATGAAAGAGCAGAGACCAACCAGGTGGTAGTACGGGCTTCTTTAGATCCTCTTCGGTGAGGAGGCTATCCTCGTCAATAAGATCCATATCATCGTCAATCTGAATTTTGGGAAGAACTTGGGCTGCCTTTTTTATTGAAAAAGAAGAACCAATCTTCCATGAAGGCTTCTTTCCCGTGATCTAATACAATCAAATCAAGGTGTTCGAGGAGTTTGTTTTAACAGTTCTGTTAACGGTGAAAATTTAAACTAGAATCTCGTTCACCAAAAACACAAGTTGGAGAGAGTAAAACGCGATATCTAATCCATTTTGTAGAAATCAATATGAAGATGTCAAACAGTTATTTACAGACACATCAGATAGAAGCGGCACAAAAAGCAGCAAGTTAAAATCAGTAATCACAGGTATCATATCCCAAGGAAATTTCATGTTACTCATATCAAGATAAGGCCAAAATAAGACATGTTCGAAATGTTACGCAGTGACCACTCACCACGATTGATTGGTTGGCTTCAAAAGATTGTACGTCCAAGAACCCAGCTAGCAGTAACTTGCGCTGAAGAGAAGAGTTTCCCTGTAAGAGCACGAACATGTAAGATCGTTGTATTGACAAACAGACATGACGATGGATATGGAAGCACTGTAGTTGTGGAAGCAAATTTAGAATTTATTAAGTGATAAAACCTTAGAAGTCAGGTGAAGGAAGACAGTTCCACCAGGCTTCAATACTCGTGAGATGTTCGCAAGCAATTGCTCACTCGGAAAATCGAGCGATTTCGACAAACAGACAACAAAATCAACAGTTGACGCGTCCAATGAGATTAGACCTTCCAATGAAAAGAAGTAAACATCACTTATACCATGATGATAATTCATTTACCAGAATATCTGTCATTCTTTCATATTAATCTATCAAAAAGAGAAATTCGCCGCAAACTTTTCATATAGAACAGAAAAAAGAGAAATTCGCCGTAAACTTTTCATGTAGAACAGAATCGTCTAGTGTAACAACAAAGTCACATATTTCTATATCAAGTGTAGCATAGCTGGTTCAGCAGAAAAACAACCAAACTAAATTTAGATCTCATGTATAGGTAAGAATTAAAACAAATCCAGATTTAACGTCATCACCCGCACAAGCTCAAAAGAATGATAAACCAATCATCAAAAGAAACGAAACATCGGCTTACTTTCAGCCGAAGCTTGTGTAATGATCATAGGATCGAAATTCTCCTTTTTCACATCCTTCAATGCTTCAACAACGGCACCGAGAGACACGGTTATGCGATCAGTGAGGACAATCACTTTCTCCGATGACATTTTTCACAGCGATAAAGCGAACAGAAGCTATCAGAAACCCTACCAAATTGATTGATTTTGAGCAAGGAAAATAAAAAAGGTTAGCATGTAATTATGCGTACTTAATTGACCGGTTTAACCTACGAATAGAAGTTGCTGAATGAAACAGTTGGAGACCGAGTTGGGCTTGTTGTTATCGTTATGGGCCTACTGTCTAGATTTACAATTACAAATGTTAGATTACTTATGGTGTTTGGATTCCTGGATTTCGATTCGGAATTCGGGTTTCCTCTAAATCATCCATTTCAAGACCGCTCGGATTTGAATGTCGATTTCATCCAAATTCGAGGAAAATTTAAACGCTTGTTATAAAATGATTTTGAAATTTCGATCAAAAGTAGTCCGTTTTCAAAATTCAAATAACTGCCGTAATGATTTTCATAAATAATAGTAATAATAATACTAATGATGAATGATAACGAACGACGAATTGAGTCGGCTCGAGCTCGACGAACGATAAGTCGAGTCGGCTCGAGCTCGACGAACGATAAGTTAAGTCGGCTTGCGAGCTCGACGAACGACGAGTCGAGCCGACTCGACAAAAGCTCGGCTCGCAAGCTTATTTTATTTTGTTATTTATTATTTTTATTTCACTTTTGTATTTTAATTTTTTTAATAAAGAAATCCGAGGTCGACCTCGACGAACGTCACGAGTTGGAGCTCGACCATCGAGCTCCATTTTGAAATTCGGAATTCAAAATCATAACGTTTGCCAAACAATAGATTTGAATTCGAAATTATGATTTTGAAATTCATAATTTAGAATAACGGAATTCAATTCAAATTAACAAATCAAACCCATCCTTTAAAAAAAAAATTGTTATACGGTTGGCCAAGAGGAGAGAGCGTTTTATATCATTCATAAACAAGCTTTTAAAACGCCTATTGTGCAATGGATGGCGTTTTATGTTCTAATATTGCATAACGCAAAATAGCGAAGCATGTGTGAGTATTTCGAACAAGTCATTTATAATGTCATATAAATAGTAAGTACAATAAAACCTCTATAAATTAATTAACTCCCTAAAATAATAAAATCTTACGGTTCCGACTTTGGCCTTTGTAAAAAATAAATTCGATAAGATAATGAGATAATAATTTTTTGAAAAATCACGTTTAAAATACTAGGTCCCTTTAAAACTCTAAATTAATGATTCATAAATATTACAATTACAAATATGAATAAGTTGTTACTTGATTTTTCTTAAATTTAAATATAATTGAATTTCATCCCACCAAGAGTTCCGGTGTCGAGTTTTCTAGCTGCAACTAAAAATTATGAAGGTTTGTTGTCGCGCTCAAAGCTTCATTTCGCGTGACTGGTTCCAATGGTATTGAATCATCTTCAGCTTCATTATTAGTATGATCTTCAATATCATCAACAACAATTTCCTCTAACCTTTGAACCATTGAACATTCATCAGTTTCACCCAAATAGTCAACCAATTTTTTTACGTCCATTTCAGTACATACTAAATTCGTTGAATTTAAAAAGTCTCTCTTTTAATTAATAAAAATAGTATATATCGATATGTTAATATCTCTCTAAATTAATAAAATTTCATGGTACCAAGTTTATTAATTTACAGAGGTTTTAGAGATTTGCTAATGTATTTATTTTTCTCTATTTCTCGATGTATTATTCATATACTAACTTCAATTATTTTTTATTATCATTTATATTCTAAAAATAGTAGAATTTTTGGAAATTAGAAAATATAATAATGATGATACTGATTTACTATAATAATAATAATAAAACTAATAATATCATAATAAATAGTAGTTCATGAACGAATTTTAAATGTCGTATAAATATTAGTTCATCAACGAATATTAAATGTTCTTTACAAAAAAATCAATATGGACAATATTTTATCAAATAAAAAAGAAACATGGATGATATCAAATATTCTTTAATAACAAAATTCAACATGAATTTGTAATACTAACTAACTATTAATGTAAATTATATAATAGACAAAGCCATTTTATCTACATATATTGAGCTTTCTGATATGTTCCTTAAACATAAAGGTATATTTTTGGGATATTTGAATTGATTTAGTCTGCGGACAAATGGAAAATCAATATCTCTAGAAGGCAGCAGAAGAAACTTACGGATATACATTGGTTAGTATATTCAATTGTCCTTTAACTATAATTACACATTTCATTAACTTGTTACATTCCAATAACTAATCTTAATATGGACTACATTATGATGAATAAATTATTCATTACATACTTGACTTTCATCGAATTATCATCGGCTTAAACAACGCAAGTATTTCACAAAAAGCGTAAAATGGCATGAACTAACGTAGTTGTTTTTTTTGGAAAATTGCAAAATGTCATTCGCTATAGTGCGTTTTTGCAAAATTCGCGATAGCGAGGTACGCAACACTTTTAGAAACACTGTTCATAAATTACACTAGTATCCAAGCTCACTCAAACTGCGTGTGCAATAAATATATTATGTTTTGATTATTATTTATGTTACAACTTTGCGAGTGCCACGTCAGCAAGTTTAAACATTGTCAGGCGGGAATGCAATGTTGTGCAAAGTCACCAAGGCACATGGCTCGGAAAGCACTTGGAGACACGCACGAGCAGCACGACGCAGGCCAGGCCAGGCGGGCCGAGGCCATGCGGCCGACGGTGGGCGAGCTCGTGCGGGACGACTTGGACGTTGAGGTCCAAGGCAACGACGAGCGGTGGCTCGACGAAAAACAAGCCAAGCATGGTGGTGCGCGGCGGTCCGACGGTGACTCCGGCGGACGGCGGAAAACGGCAGCGACGGCGGCGGCGGTGCCGGGAGGAGCAAGGCCGAGCGGCGGCTCGGCCAAGCGAAGGTGTGTGCGCGCGAGAGGGAATTGCGCGCAGGCTGACCGGGTCCTGCGAGGATCTCGGGAACGGTTGGGCAGGATCAAGACCAAGTCAAACGAGGATGACCAAGTCTTCGATCCGCGTGAAGAATGACCAAGTCTCGGGGCTGTTGAGAAGATTTGGGGAGCCAAGTCAAATGGGAGAAAATCTCGGGGAGAGATTCTCGCAATAGCCTAATTCGAATTCGAATAAGGTTGTTGAGGAAATCTCTCCGAGCCAAATCCTATTTAAAGGAGGCCGCCGAGATCGAGTCATTAACCAACCAGAGAGCCACCTTATACGAGAATTCCACACACACATCCGAGAGAGAGTTCGAAGGCGCGGCACTTCGAACGCACCCGAGCTTGGGGCGCCGAGCTTGGGAGGAATCCCGCGGAGGGTTTCGCGAGCGAGAGAGAGCGAACGATTAAGATCCCGAAAAAGGGGATGTTAGGAGATAACCGTGTCGTGTCTTAGAGTAGGCGCGTGAGGCCGAGACGTGTTCGGTGCCACGGGTTTGAGTGTTCTCTTTCGTTGTAAACTTTGCGTGAATAAAGATTACGACAAGCCGGGTAGGCGAACCCGGTTGTCCCCGAATTGACCGTGTCTTTGTTTTTACGTTTACGCATATACAAAGCAGGGTCGAGTGAGAGGCTTATCGCGGGTGACTCGGGAATCGGGCGAGCGAGGAACGAGTCAAACGCGTGCCGATTGTGAAGCGCGCGGGGCTTTTTAATTTGAAAAAAATTTCTAAGTCCCGGATTTGCAACAATTTAGATGGATGAAAGTAAATTGGAATGACCAGCGTTTTTTTCCATAAAAGAGGATTCTGGAATCACTGGCGGAATCGGACATCATTGTGAATTTGTGATTAGGTTCCAGCGCAATTGAACTCCATATCCTTTCTATTTTCAAAAATTCAGTGAGGCCTCTTAGTTTATTTTAGCTCAATTTTAGTCCGAATAATTTTTTTGTATAGATTATTAATTTAAAAAGTTCATTGGGTCCAATAACCCAACTGGCTCTATGTTGGCTCCGCTAGTGTCTAGAATGTTACCATCACACTGATATCTATAATATGTGTGTCATTTTTTGTTTTATAAGTTAGGAACGTGGTGGGTTAATAAATTTATTCATTTTTCTATAATTATTAATTGAAGAAAAAAATAATGATTGGTTATAGTGATACATAAAATGACAATTTTTAACTTGGCTTTACGCTTAATTAAAGACTATAGATAATAAATGTACAAAAAAACTTGAGAAAAAATATAGATAATAAATGTATAGAAAACTTGAAAAGGTCAAGGAGCAGACATAAATATTTTCATACATACATCAAATATATATTTTCTGGGATAATTAGGTTTCAAGCCCCATTAACATATTTTCGTTAAAATTTAGGCCACAAATAGTTTTAAAATAGGGATAAGGATCCATTTAAAGTTTGGCTAAGAGTAAAGGAACTATTTGCACTGAAAAGACCCATTTACCCATCCTTGTTGCGAAAATTACACATGGTTGCCATCATCTCTCTCAAACGATTGAACCAAAAATCATGTTCGATCAAAGCCAAAAATTAGAAACCCGGCTCAATCTCGACGTTAACGACCGAATAATGTTAAATCGATGACAATTTCTCATTGGTGTTAATAATCAACGAAAAATTCCAAAGTTTATAATGGAATAATGTGTTAAAATGCAATTAATCTCGTTGAAAAGGGGAGAAAATATGGACTTTAATGTCAGAATAAGGTGAAATTGATCACGAGTCTTAATAATCAACGAGAATTATTGATGTTAATAGTGGAAGAATGAAGACTTTTGATGTGATCTATGATTAAAGCATTTGAACGCTCGTTAGGTAACACTTCGTGCATTCTGAGTATCATTTCCTGACTTCTGGATAACACTTCCCGGGTAACAAGCAAGAGACTAAGGTATTGATCGAAAACTACTGAAGACACCCAAAAATCAATGAAGCCGCTCGGATCCCCGAAGTTAGTGACCGAATAAGATTATGTCGACCTCAAATTCTCATAAATTTTCATAATCAACGAAAAATTTTGAAATTTATAATGAAATAATACTTCAAACTCAATCCGTGGGTGAAATCTCTACTTTAATGGCCGAATAATGTGAAATCGACTCAATTTGTCCATGGGTCTTAGTAATCAACGAGAATTTTTTATGTTAATAACTGAATAACGAAGAAGTCGGATGTGACCAAAGATTGAAACGTATTCTAAGTAACATGCTACATGCGTAATACTTCCTGTAACAGTTATAACACATGTCTTGTCGTACATAATAAATATTGCTACAATAATAATACATCCTTCAGAAAAAAAATGCTTCATTTATTGTCAATAACACATTTTATACACGAGCACTGGATTGCGAGGAATGTTACGAAAACCGCCAATGACACTAAAAACAGCTAAAACCGATGAAATCTCGATGTTATTGGACGAATAAGGTTAAATCGACATCAATTTTTCATGGGTCTTAATAATAATGGAAAATTGTTGATGTTTGTATCGAAATAGTACTTCAAACCAGTTGGAAAATCTTGGGGTGAAACTTCAACTTTGGTCGAAAAGTGTGAAATCAACTCAATTTGATCACGAGTCTTAATAATGTAAGAAAATTATTGATGTTAACTATGTAATAATGCGAAAATTAGTTTTCCTCAAAATTGAAGTGTTTTCGAGCGTAATAACACTTTAACTGATTATAACACATACATCAAAAGAAAAAACTTCATTAAGAACATACTAGAATGTTCTAGATTGTCAGAGAATATTAATAGGATAATCACTGAATATTACCATATTGCCTGCAAATGTCTGATAAACAATAACAATATGAAATCAATTTATAACACATTTGTAGATATTGGTACTACATACTAGCTTCTCATTACCACATTACTAATTCGATTAATTTTGTTCATAAATGCAATTTTATTCGGATGTATAAGATTGACATTCATGGAAATAGATGATATGATGAAGCTATACCACCAAATTCCTTTACAGGTCGCATTATGCGAATGTTGATGTAGAAAGTACAATGTTTGAGTCATTAGTCATGTAAACATATACTCTTCATTCCAAAACATAGACTATATCTATCTCAATGAACATAACTTTACGAATTTCATCACAAACTTGTTCAAAGTTCAACAATAAATCATGAGTAACATTTTATAGACCATATTCCCTAAATCTTAAGCTCCGAACCTAAACCATAGGCCCCAAACCCTAAATCCTAAACTTGAAACCCGGAACCCTAGAAATTTTTATTGTTGCATCCTATAAATCACAACTTGTACATTATATTATCAAATTTTGTGTCGTAAATCCTTAATCTTAACTCCGAAACCCTAAACTAAAAAATAAACCTAGAAACCCTTGCACGTAAACTACAATTTGTAACATATCACTCATTTCGGATAACACTTAATCACTTACTGGTAACACTTAATCCCTTACTAGTATCATTTTGCGTATGTTTAGGTAAGTAGTCTGGATATTTAAATCAATGGTCATGTAAACATGTAGTCCTTCATTGCCAAACATAGATATTCTATCTTCATTTACATAAAACATTATGAATTCCACACAAACATATTCAATGTTCAGTATTAAATCACAAATACCGATTATTATGATGCGAATGAGATAGTAGTCTATGTTTTCTCATAAAGGACTATGTGTTACATGGCTAACAACATCAAAATTCGACTGCTAACATTAACATTCGAAGAACGTTTCTTATAAAATAATATAGTGATTTAACATTATCAAATCTTATATTTTCATGAGAGACAATCTTATACATCCGGGAAAAAATACATTTATGAACAAAATTAATCGAATTAATATTGTGGTACTGGGAACCTATTATGCGATACCAGTATTGACATATGTGTTAAAAACGGAGACCGTCTTGTTATATCCGAATCAGACATGTTGTATTATTTGTAGGTAATGTGGTAATTTTCCCTGCCAATTCAGAACCTTTTAGAATGTTCTTAATGAAGTGTTTTTCTTTCATGTACGTGTTATACTTATTGTCAAAAGTGTTACTCAGTTCAAAAATGTTTAAGGCTCTCTATATTTGTCAATAATTCTCGTTGATCTTTAAGGCTCATGATAAATTTTTGTTGATTTAATATTATTCGGCCAATAATTTCGAGTTTCACCCGTTTTTCCAACGGGATTTTAGAATTGGGATTAATGCAATATTCCATTATAAACTTCATTTATCTTCCATGATTATTAAGATCCAAATTAAAGTCGATTTAACCTTGTTCGGTTACTAAGTCGGAGATGCCAGCAGTTTCAACATTTTGTTGGTGTTATCGGCAGTTTTCGATCTATTCCTATTGCCCGCATACTTGTTATCCAATAAGTGTTGCCCAGAATGTAGGAATTGTTATCCATAATACAAGAAATGTTATCCAACAAGTGCATCACTCGAATTTTTCCCACGATTTCATTTTCAATTCCGTTAACCCTGAACGAGAAGCGATTGAGCCAACACGGTGCCGCAACATAATATGCATGCCATGGGTCACTCGAATTTATGCATAGAAGGTGCAATTTCGGTAAAAAATATGATTCAATTTACAATTATCTTCCTTGTTTGCGTCAAGAATTTCGAAAAATTAACATCCAAAATCTTACATTTGATAACGTAAAGATCAGAAAAAACCACGATGGCACATCGAATTTGATTTGACACAGGGGGATGCTCGTGCGAATGAATATGAAATGTACATTATATTTCGATCGTCGAAAGTCAATTTTAGTCTATTGATATCACTTATTACATGAACATAATATTGGCATCTAGTGACACTTCCTATATTTATGTGATAACAAAATACCGTAAGATAATAAGAGAAAAGTGGCTTTCGATACCTCTTCTTGTAAAATATTTTGTAAGGGCATTTTGGTCAGTTCGAAGTTTGGGTCCGTTATCGTAAGTTTCAGCGAAATAGGTCTTTAAAATTCTTTTTCTTCCTGACAAGTTCTGAATCCTATTTCAGAAACTTTTTAGGGTCTGATACATAATTGCCCCATATTTTTTTCCTTTTGTTGTAATTATTTTCTTTGTTTTATTGGTTGTGAAAGAAATGTGTACTTGAGATATTGGATAAAGCATCCCATTTTCACGCGTAATATCATTGCACGTACGTCTATTTTGCTGCAAGAAAGTACTTCAGTATTCATTAAATATTTGGACTAATTAGATTTTAAGCCCCATTATCATATTTTCATTACAATTCATGCCCCAAAAAAGTTTTAAGATAGAGAGAATGACTCATTTTATGCTTGTCTTAGAGTTAAGGACCTATTTGCAGTGAAAATACCCATTTTCCCCTCCTTGTTGTAAAAGTTACACATGTATGCCATTATCTCTCCCAAACGATTGAACCAAAATCACGTTCGATCAAAAGCAAAAATTACGTTTAAAAGTCGGCTCAATCCCGACGTTAATGACCGAATAATGTTAAATCGACGACAATTTCTCATGGGTGTTCTAATCAATGAAAAATTCCGAAGCTTATGATGAAATAATGTGTTAAAAATGCAATTCGAAAATCTCGTTGAAAAATGAGAAAATCTGGATTTTATGTCCGAATAAGGTGAAATTGATCATGGGTCTTAATAATCAACAAGAATTATTGTTATTAATCGTGGAAGAACGAAAATTTTTTATACGAGCTATGATTAAAGCGTTTGAACGCCGCTGGGTAACACGTCGTGCATTCTTAATAACAATTCATGCATACTGGATACCACTTCATGGGAACAAGTAAGAGGCTAAGAGGAATCGATCGAAAACCACTAACGACATCAAAAAATCAATGAAGCGCTAGGATCTCCGACGTTAGTGACTGAATAATGTTAAAGCAACCTTAATTTCTCATGGATTTTCATAATCAACAAAGATTTTGAAGTTTATAATGGAATACTACTTCAAACTCAATTAATGGGTAAAATCTCTACTTTAAATGGTCGAATAATGTGAAATCGACTCAATGTGTTCATGTGTCTTAGTAATCGTCGAAAATTATTGATGTTAGCCAAGAAGTCAGATGCGACCGAATATTGGAACGTTTGCTAATTAAACATGACATGCGTAACATTTCAAACGACAATTATAACGCCAATGTTGTAATACATAACTAATATTGCCACAAAAATAACACATCATTCAGAAAAAATAATGTTTCATTTGTTGTCAATAACACATTTTATACACAAGCAATGGATCGCGAGGAATGTTACGAAAACCGCTAATGACACTCAAAAACAGCTGAACGTCGTTGAAATCTCGACGTTATTGACCGAATACGGTTAGATCGTCATCAATTTTGCATGAGTCTAAATAATAAAGGAAAATTATTGATGTTTGTACCGAAATAATACTTCAAACCAATTCAAAAATCTCGGGGTGAAACCTCAAAGTTAATGGTCAAAATTCGTGAAATCAACTCAATTTGATCACAAGTCTTAATAATGTAAGGAAATTATTGATGTTAATCATGGAATAATGTGAAAATTAGCTTCCCCCAAAATTAAAATGTTTTCGAGCGTAATAACACTTTATGCACTGATTACACTATACATCAAAAGAAAACGCTTCAGTAAGAACGTTGTAAAAGTATTTAGATTGTCAGAGAATATTAACAGGATAATGACTAATATTACCACATTGTCTTCAAATAATACCACATATCTGATAATAAATAACAATATGAACCCAATTTATAACACAATTGTATATATTGATACTACATAATATCTTCTCAGTACCACATTACTAATTCGATTAATTTTGTTCATAAATGCACTTTTTTCGGATGTATAAGACTGACATTCATGGAAATATATGATATGATGAAGCTAAACCACCAAATTCCTTTACAAGTCATGTTATGCGAATGTTGATGTAGAAAGTACAATGTTGAAGTCATTAGTCATGTAAACATATACTCTTTCATTCCAAAACATAGACTATATCGATCTCAATGAACATAACTTTACGAATTTCATCACAAACTTGTTCAAAGTTCAACATTAAATCATGAGTAACATTTTATAGACCATATTCCCTAAATTCTAAGCTCTAAACCCTAAACCCTGGCCATGAACCCTAAACCCTAAACTCGAAATCATAAAAAAAATTATTGTTGCATCCTATAAATCACAAGTTGTACGTCATATTACCAAATTTTTGTGTCGTAAATACTTAATCTTAACCCCTAAACCCTAACCCTAAACGCAAAAACAAACCTATATAAACCCTGGCAACACTTAATCCCTTACTAGTACCATTTTGCGATTTGTAACATATCATTCGTTTCGGATAACACGTAAACACTTACTGGTAACACTTAATCCCTTACTAGTACCGTTTTATGTATTTTAAAATAATTTCTAAGATTCCGCCAATATCAACTCGAAATCAATATTTTTCCCACACCACATACAACTCTCAAACCCCAAATACTCAAATTTTGAAATCACGAGTAACATATATTATGATGCAAAAGATATAGTGGACCATATGTTTACATGACTAATAACTTCAAAATTCGACTAATAACATTAACATTCGAAGATTGTGTCTTTTAAGGAAATATAATGGTTTAACATAATCAAATCTTATATTTCCATGAATGACAATCGTATACATCCGAAAAAAGCACATTTGTGAACGGAATTAATAGAATTATTGTTGTGGTACTGAGAACCTATTATGCCGTAGAATTTACATAATCATTAAAAACTGAGTTGGTATTGTTATTTACAGTCAGACATGTGGTATTATTTGTATGTAATGAGGTAATATTCCATTATGTTCTTAATGAAGTGTTTTTCTTGCGTGTACATGTGTTATATTATTGCCGAAAGTGCTACTCAGTTCGAAAATGTTCAACTCATCATATTTGTCAATAATTCTCGTTGATTTTTAAGGCTTGTGATAAATTTGAGTTGATTTAACATTATCCAGTCAATAATTTCGAGTATTCCCCCTTTTTTTCAACGGAATTTTAGAATTGAGAGTAATGCAATATTCCATTATAAATTTCATTAATCTTCCTTGATTATCAAGACCCAAATTGAGGTCGATTTAACCTTATTCGATCACTAAAGTCAGAGATGCCAGCAGTTTCAACGTTTTTTTTGGTGTTATCGGCGATTGTCGATCTATTCCTCTTGCTCGCATGCGTTTTACCCATGAAGTGTTACACAGATTATAGGAATTGTTACCCATAATGCAAGAAATGTTACTCAACACGTGTTGATTCACTTTTTTTTAAATAATTTTGAAATCTCGCCCAAACTCCAGTCAAACCGAGGAATTCCGCCAAAATCCTCAAATTGAAAACTATATCAAATAAATGACAATGAATATCACTTAAACCATTTCCGATACCTTTTAAAAGATATAGGTTTCAATGTTTCACATGGAATACCTCTTATTTATTTTGCGATGACAAAAACTTTTAAATTCATACCACTTTAACGAATAATTATTAATGCAAAATTTTTCCGTCGATTTCACTTTCAGTTCTGTTAACCCTGAACGACGAGCGACGAAGCCACACGGTGGCGCAACGTAATATTCAGGCTACGGGTCACTCGATTTTATACATTATACCTGCAATTTTGGTCGAAAATATGATTCAATTCAAAATTATTTTTCCTTATTCGCGTTAAGAATTTCAAAAAATTCGCATCCCAAATATTACATTTGATGACGTTAAGATCAGAAAAAATCGTTGATGGCACAAGTAATTTGATTTGTTGCAGGGACGATGCTCGTGCGAATGAATATGATATATACAGAAATTTTCAATCGTCGAAAGTCAATTCTAGTATATTGATACCACTTATTAATCATACAGGAACACAATATTGACATATAGTAACACTTCATATATATATATATATATATGTGTGTGTGTGTGTATGTGTGTGTGCGTGTGTGATGACAAAATACCGTAAAATAATAACAGAAAAGTGGTTTTCGATACATCTTCTTATTAAGTATTTTGTAAGGGTATTTTGATCAGTTCGAAGTTTGAGTTCTTTATCCTATATTTTCAGCGAAATGGATCTTTAAAAATTATTTTTTCACTGGTAGGGTCTGAAACCTATTTTGAAACTATAAGAGGGCTTGAAACGATCTTGCCCGTAAATAATACTACGTAGCTGTGAGATTTCCTTATGACGTATTTTATTTGTGGGTCTGGGTGGTCCGGGCGTGAATATTCTTATTTGTTCCTAAATAATTTGACGTGATGGGTGTACGATAAAAGAAATTAACTATATAATTTTAATCTATTTTTAATGCAAAGTGGTCCCATGGATATTGCATGCTGAGAGAGACCGATGCTTTCTCAACGAACAGTGAAGTGAATGATTGTGTTCATCGAGCTTGCATTTGTCAAGGTGCTTAGTTGTCTTACATATATAATTGCATACACACAGTGAGAGCACTTAAAATAGGTCCCATACAATATCATCTTTTCCTCGCTCTGAGGTATCCCATTGAGACACAAATTCATCTACTCCCAACAAATTAATTAGACACAAAGTCAATATATACTTAGGGATTGAAGTGAAAACTAATCGAATCGAGTCGAATATCATGATATTTTATTCATATTCTATTATCAAATTTCGAATTTGAATTCAAATTCAAATACTAAAAATCAATTTGATTATGACATTCGAATATCGAATCGAATATTCTAACTCAAATTTATGTTTTTTATATTTTTTATTTAATAAAAATAATAGTAATATATTTAAAATATATATTGAATTATAGTATCTAATATTTAAATATATGTTCAATTATAATATGTTTTATTGGATATATATTAATTAAATTATAATGTATTAAATTTAAATATATATTGAATAACAATTTTATATTTGAATTTTTACGAGATTCGAATAGAATATTGCGACATTTGTATTCGTATTGTAAAATTATTCGAATCGAATAAAATATTCTTGTTCGGATTTGATATTCTAAACTTTCGGATTCCAATCTCAATTTTCGAATCGAATCTCGAATCGAACAAAAAAAATTTGATTTATTTGCAACCCTACTTAAAGGGTGTTTGTTTGAGGTAATCCAACAGCACGGTAATAATCACATTAGGTGGTGTAGGTAACACCATGACGTTGATCAAGGTGAAATATCATCGTGTTTGTGTTTGTTGTAGGGTGATATTTTATATTGCATATTAAGATGATATTTGAATATTGTATTTAATCAGGTGATGTGTTAGGGATGTTGTGCAAATGTCATGTATAACCCCGTATATTATTGTGTTTGTTTTGAAGTAATAACTTAACCTACGATATATAGATTAACGATTTTATTGAACTATTGAGCTTTATTTCTATCAGAATATTCGGTTTATTTTTAAATACACCACATCTTCAAGCCACCGTACAACACATCACCGCCAGGTTACTTAGGGCTAGTTTGGTTCCACTTTTGATTCAGAAGCACGTCTGGTAAATGGACTTTTTCGAAATGTAGCTTTTATAAATGTAAATTTATTTTTTTAAATTGTTTGGTGGGAATGGACTTTTGCAAAAGTTGCAGGAAGTAATTCTGAAAAGTCATTAAAAGTTGCTTCTCTCAAATGGACTTCTTGAAAAATAACTTATTTTAAAAGTCCATCTCAAAGTTTTCACCAAAGGTATTTTACTTTTCAAAATGGACTTTTAGGTTAGAAGTCCATTTCATAAGTGCTTCCAAACACACACTTAAACAATTACGATCGCTTTCTCCATGAATTGCTCTCAAGGAGAAGTATTCCTCTGGAGAAATTGCAAATTCCTCAATCCCGCAAAGCCTAAGTCTGACAGAAGGCTTAGCCAAAACTCCAATTGCAACGATGACAAATGTGCGTCGAACGGACTTATGAGAGGAGAATAGAAGAAGACGAGCTATGATTTGGGTAAGGGAAAATTACAAGATTATGACTAATTATACATATTTTCGTTTTTGGATCACCATGTTTGATAATTGTAAAAGTAAGTTACTAACTGACAAAACAACTTTGGGTCATGTTTTCATTTTAGGTCACTAAGTATACATTTTTCAATTTTGGGTCACTCATTTGATAATTAACTTTGTAAGAATAGTGACCCAAAATCAAAAAATATATATTAGTGACCTAAAATTGAAAACATGACCCAAAATTATTTTGGCATACAAAATTAGTGACTTACTTTTGCAATTACTAAACATATAGACCAAAAAACGAAAACAAATATATTTAGTGACCTAACCTTATATTTTTGCCTTTGAGTAATTCATGGTCTGAGTATGATATAATTTTGGTTATTCAATATGATTTCTTGCTTAGGGCTCAAAGATCACGTTCGTGATTTGAATTCTAATTTATTATATAATTAAAAATAGATGAGGATGTTTACGGAAATAAGGTTAGGATATAAGGATATTTTTGCCAATAAAAAAATAAAAATATCACCTTACTCAGACTGATGAAGAATCACCCTACTTTTAGGAAGGTAAAATATTACCTCCTTTTGACCACTTGTATGATCTTCCATCACAGTGATGAACCATCACCTCAGTGAAATAAACGTTGTGATGGACATGTGTTCTGAGGATCACCGTGATATTTTGGGATCACCCCAAAGCAAACACCATCTTAGTTTTTAATCTATTTCACTAATGTATAACTTATCACATCCATCCTACCATTTTTTTGGGGGCTATATATCTCAAATGTATGAGTATGCCCAAGATTGCTAATACCCATTTTTTTCAACTATGGACATAGGATACATACCACACCACATAAAGAATTATATTAACGAACGACACATGGGCTTATTAACATAATGAAAAGAAAAAGCTTCGTAAATCATTATGCTCGCCTTTAACGCCAGCATTGATTGATTTTGATTTTCTCAATGTAACCTTCTAAGTTTCAAAATGAAAATATAAAGACAGAAATTCAATTTCATCACATGCTGCAATAGACAGCACCACCACATAAAATCTCCCACTATCCTTCCACGCACATACATGATCTCTATATAAACCAAGTAAAGATTTATAACACCACATTCAAGAATAGACTGAACAGCAGACAACCATGGATCCTAGTCAAGACCATGTAATACTCTTCATGGACGATAAACCAAACCAATTCCTCGAATCAAATCACAAGAAAAATCCATCAGCGGAGATAAAATCACCCCGTCTCCCTCCGAAGCCCCAAACCCTCCGACGTCTGAGCTTTTCGAAGCCCAAAGCTCGATTCGTTGAGTTCTCTCAGCCACTCAACCAAAAAATAATCTTCGAATCCGAAGAAGTCTTCGAACCCTTAAACAAAAAAGATGGAGCTCTCACCGATAGCGACGACGAAGAAAGCAGCGACGATGAGGGTTACGAAGAGTACGGCGAAGAAGGCCAAGAAATCGAAAAATCGAGAAAGAAGAAGAAATTCAAGCTCAACTTGAGATTCATAGTCGAGTGGGTGCTATTCATTGTGATCTCCACTAGCCTGATATGCTCCTTAACGATCCCTTCCCTTAAGAAGCAGCTCAAATGTGGGCTCCACTTATGGAGATGGTTCTTGATGATTCTTGTCACCTTTAGCGGCCGGCTGGTCTCCAGCTGGATAATACAGATCATCGTCTTCTTCATCGAGAGAAACTTCATGCTGAGGGAAAAGGTACCCTTGAATTCACATAAAGGCTTAAAGAGAGTGCATCATATTTTAATTTTATATACTATATTTCCAACACGTTCCTTCATGCTGAGGGAAAAGGTACCATTGATTTCACATAAAAGCTTAAGCTTAAAGAGAGTGCATCATATTTTAATTTTATATACTATATTTCCAACACGTTCCTTCATGCTGAAGCTTAAGCTTAAAGAGAGTGCATCATATTTTAATTTTATATACTATATTTCCAACACGCCTCTTCATGCTGATTTTTTTTTATCTAGCCTTAGACTCCAAGACTCATTTCGCTTAGTTTTACTATCCCGAAATAATAAATTGAGTTCATATTGGCATTTTTTATGCTGCTATTAAAATAACCCTTCTATATTTTCGGTTACTCCACTCATTTCGTTCAGTATTCGTCCCGGTTTACTTAACAACAGTAACCATGCCCTCTCTTTGCTTATGCTCTGATACCATGTTGAATAAACACTTTACCTAAAAGCTTAAGTTTGAAGAGAGTGTTATCATATTTCAGTTAAATAAACTTTATTTTCAACAGGTATTGTACTTTGTGTACGGACTCAGAAAGAGCATACGAAACTGCGTGTGGCTGGGCCTCGCCCTCCTCTCTTGGACGTTCATCTTCAACGCGAATCTGCACAAGAAAAACAAGCTCCTCCAAAAGGCATTCCAAGCCCTCGTGGCCGTTTTAGTAGGGGCAACGATATGGCTCATCAAGATAGTTCTCGTCAAGATCTTGGCCTCTTCGTTCCACGTGGCCACCTACTTCGGCCGGATGAAGGAGAGCGTCTTCCACCACTACGTTTTGGATACTCTCTCGGGCCCGCCCATGGATGACGTGGCGTTCGAAGAGGCCCACGTGAGGAGTAACAATGTGTTGGGGGTTTCGAAGTCTCTTCCCTCGAAGGTGAAGGAATCTAGGGTTTTGAGGGTGGGCACTAAGAGGATAGACATCGAGAAGCTGAAGAGGCTGAGCATGCAGAGCACGGCCTCGGCTTGGACGGTGAAGAGGCTTGTGAACTACGTTAGGTCGTTTGGTCTCTCGACGATTTCGAAGACGGTGGATGAGTTTGGGGCGGAGATCACCAGCGAATGGGAGGCGAGGACCTGCGCCAAGAGGATATTCAAGAATGTGGCCAAGCCAGGTGCCAAGTAAGTGATGATGAATGTTTTTATGCTCTTTAATTTCAATTATAATTAATTTATTTATCTAACAATATGTTTCATGCCTTACTTACGAGGAGTGGTTCTGATTTCTTAGTACATTTCGATAACCACTGCGGATATATTGGTATGGACCATAGTTAGGAAAGTATAAATATATGTTGTTTAGAATGGAATTTGAATAGTATAATAGAACTTTTTAGCATACAATACAAGATGGAAAAATATTCAATCCCATAGGACCACAGCATCACAGCCTCAGATATTATTGGAAAAGTTTCTCCATTATTCAACTTTTTTTCCATTAAAGTAATCATCATCATCATAACTTGTGCGTGGAAATCATTTTCTTACGCTTTTACGGGAGAATACCAAAAATGGTCCCCAATGTTTATCCTATGGACCAATTTAGTCCCCGATGTTTCGCGTGAACCAATTTAGTCCCTGATTTTGAACCAAATTGGTCCCTCCGTTAGTAATTCCGTCAATTTGGATGGAAAATGCCACGTGTCGACGCCTGATTGGCCTGACTTTCTCCCCTCTTAAAATCGAAAAAATAATAATAAAATTAAGATTTAAAAAAGAAATAAAAGGTTTATCTCTCTAAAAAGGAGAAAAACAAATAAATTAAAATTAAAAAATAAAAAATGAAAATAATATATAATAAATTTTATTTTCGTTTTTATTTTTTTTATTAAAAATGGGAAAAAATATTTTAAAAATAGGAAAATAAAAATAATAAAAACAATAAAAAAATTTATGTTTTACTTATATATAAAAAACTAAAAAATATTAACAAAAATAAAATAAAATGAAAAATAAATTAAAAAAAATTATTTACGGGAATCTCATTCTGATATATAAATTGGATATTTTTTGTTTATATATTATTATATAAAAAATATGTAAAAATATTTCTAGGTCCCCACAAAGTCGGAGACGGGGACAATTTCTTCACCACTAACGAGACAAGATTCCCGTAAATATAATATTTTATTTTATTATTTATTTAATATATCCAATTTGTTTTTTGTCGAGATTCTCGTAAAAAATATCCAATTTATATATTATAATATAAAAATATTGTGAAGAATTTCCACGCAAGGACACCTTTTTTCTCTTAACTAGACGAGAACAGAATGAGATTCCCGTAAATATATTTTTTTTAATATTTTATTTTTTCATTTTATTTTTATTTTTTAAATATTTTTTAGTTTTTTAATATATAAGTAAAACATAAAATATTTTTTTATTTTTATTTTTTATTATTTTCCTATTTTTTAAATATTTTTTTGCATTTTTAATAAAAAATAGAAACGAAAAAAAAATTTTATATTTTATTTTCATTTTTTATTTATTTTAATTTTAATTTATTTGTTTTTCTCTTTTTTAGAGAGATAAAACTTTTTTTTTTTAAATCTTAATTTTATTATTTTTTTTTAGATTTTAAGAGGGGTGAAAGTCAGGCCAATCAGGAGTCGACACGTGGCATTTTCCATCCAAATTGACGGAATTACTAACGGAGGGACCAATTTGGTTCAAATCGACAACATGAGGGACTAAATTGGTTCACGCGAAACATCGGGGACTAAATTGGCCCATAGGGTAAACATCGGGGACCATTTTGGGTATTCTACCACATCTTATTAAAGAACTCTAGTGGATATCCATGTCACGTCTTTTATGCTTTTGGTTTGCTTATAGCTGGTCCTGTGTACGAGGTGAATCTTTCCACATACCTTACTCAACCCAAGTTTTCATGATGTCTCTCTTTGGGACGTTATTCGAGTGAAACCAGTCGTTATAGTGGGATGTGTAAACCTGAAAATATATATATATATTTATATATATAATATATATAATATATATATATAATATATATATATATAGTGTGTGTGTGGTGTAGCACTCGTTATATCTTTTGCACATTACATATGCGATGGGAACATTTACCTTTCGAAAGTGTTGAGATTTCAATTTCAATCATCTTTTGCACATTAACCATGCGTCTCTTTTGTTTGAAGGTACATTGAAGAAGAAGATCTGATGAGATTCTTGAAAAGGGTCGAAATCCACACCATTTTCCCACTCTTCGAAGGTGCTCTCGAGACCGGGAAAATTACCAAATCCGCCTTCAGAAATTGGGTGGTGAGGTTTAATCTTTCTCATATTTTCCTATAAATTGTTGCGAATAAAATAAAATATCTACGCTAAAAAAATTAAATTAAAAAATCGTCTTTTTTCGATCAATCAGGTCCGTGCTTATTACGAACGCAAATCTCTCGCACATTCCCTAAACGACACGAAAACCGCAGTCCAACAGCTTCACAAGCTTGCGAGCGCGATCGTCAGTGTGATCATCGTGATGGTGTCCCTCCTCGTGATGGGAGTCGCCACGACCAAAGTGATGGCCTTCGTCATTACCCAAACCCTACTTGTCGGATTCACCTTCCAAAATATGTGCAAGACGGTCTTCGAATCGATAGTCTTCGTCTTCGTTATGCACCCTTTCGACATAGGCGATCGTTGTGTCATCGACGGGGTCCAAGTAAGATTTCTTTTTCTCACAATTAAAGCCTTCACACTTACTATAATAATGTTGTGTTAATAAGTCATACATACCTAATATGTACTGTAGTTGATTGTGGAGGAGATGAACATATTAACCACGGTGTTCCTCCGATACGACAACGAGAAGATTTATTATCCTAACGCGGTCTTGATCACGAAGCCTATAAGCAATTTCTACCGAAGCCCGGAAATGTGTGATTGTATCAATTTCACGATCGATATCTCCACGCCTATGGAGACAATAATCGTTCTCAAGAAATCAATTCAAATGTAAGTTCTCATGATTAAAAAAAAAATACATCTTTTATATTTTTGAAGACGAACGTAACTTATCTTTGATAGGCATAATAACAGGTACGTTGAGAGCAAGCCAAAGTATTGGAACCCAAAGCATTCGGTGATAGTGAAGGAAATCGAGAATGCAGGACACTTAAAGATGGCTTTAAGCGTTCAACACACGATCAACCATCAAATCTATGGAGATAGGAATATGAGGATCACCGAACTTATACTCGAGTTGAAGAAGATTTTCGAAAATCTTGGCATCAAGTATAGTCTTCTCCCTCAAGAGGTTCATGTGACACGGTTCAATACGAATAGCTCGAGTGTTTGATTAATTTCTTGAGTAAACTACATATGTGTTCTATTATCATAAGTCTGTTTTTGTTTAATGCATGGTGTTATTATATGTTTATAATAGGATTAACCATTATAAGTTTTATAGCAAGATAAAGTACGAACGATATTTGACATATAGAGTTGGGCAAACATATAAATTTGGTTTGTTAAGTATATTGATTTTCGATTTTGAGTCATTTATATTTGATATTGCGAAAGGACAAATTTTATATTTCCATTGGTTTTTCAAAAAAATAAAGTTGGAAGAGTGGATCGTAAGATGATTTCCCGCCTAGTTGTTGGAGAGAAATTTGGACGCAACATTGGTTGATTTTTAACACACAGCAGTAATTTTGAAGGGATAATTGTATAAAAACTAAATAAGTGATCGTGGTTCGATCTATACCGCCTACCTTTATACTGAACATATGATAATTATACAAATTCGTGTTTAACACAAAAGTGAGACCGTTATCTACCCGGATAACTCTCAATACCTAATAAAACTAATCCGCTCCAACCCTTCCGTAGGACATTTTTCCCCTCCCACTATTATTTAACTCACATTGAGACTATATTTTGCTTCGAGGTGTGTTTTACAAACAGTGAATGAAGCCTATTTATAGACAAAGCTCAAACAAACATTCAAAATAATATATGTCACTACATATGTCATCATTGTTTTAACGATGCAAGGCTACCGCATGTTCAACTAATGTTGTCCCATATCTTTTGTACGAGGTTGGAGTGACACAAGTTGTTGGTCTTATGAATTCTCCCCCTCCAATCGCATTTAATGTTACATAGCATTCATGAGAGTTACACATTTGAAAATACCACAATCGATTTATTGGATTTTCTTGCACCAACTACACATAATCCATATAAAGAATTATGTTCCTACATCACTTGATTCACTTAGCGGCCAATCCTATATGCAACTGCCGAATTGACTCTACACGTGGAGCGTAAGAGGAACTTAGATACAACTCCTTCTCCGGCATGATTTACCTTCTCATCATCATCTACCTTTATCGTACGCGCATGTGATTTAGTTAAATATCTAACTTGGATGAGTATCATCATGATCTACCCGTTGAACACGCTAACATGATTCACAAGTCTGTTTAACACGCTAATATGATCTATGAGCACCTTCCAGCTTCTTTAACCGGCATACTTACCGCTTCATATTTAACTTCGTGCTCGATGTGTAATTCCTCCAACATCTTCCACAAAATTAGTGAAGAATCTTCATTACATTATTAATAATGTTATCCGCAATGTAAATACGAATTGTGTTGACATCTCAACCTCAAATCTTCTCAATCTCCATTTTCTCCGTCCACACATTGTCTTAATGTCAAAGCTTTAGCCAATCATTGGTGAATAAGCATGTATGATAAACTTGTATATATACGTTATAACTAGGTGGAATTCGAGTATTTTATCATCGTTTTGTGCTTTTACTCGTAGTATTTATATTTATTTTTATATTGGAGGTACACAAGACGATATTTCGCGATCGGGTGAAAACGTACGAAAATCGAGCAAGAACGAGCGAGAACGGTCAAGCTAAAGAACCCCACGGCCATTTGAGGAAGACCCACGGCCGTGAAATTTCATGGATCGATTCTTGAATACCCATTATAGTAGAATATTCATGGGGAACGTTCTCAGATTTTAGAGATGGCTGGAATTTGAGCATAATGATCCCACAACCACTTCAATCAAAGCCCATGGCCGTGGAGATCTGCAAAAAAAAAAAAAAAAACGGACAAAATAAACCCTCACCGACGTGAGGAATTTCTCATGAGTGAAAATTTGGACATAATGCATCTTGATAAACCCACGGCCGTGGGAGGCCCATACCGAGGCCGTGTGACTGTCGAACTTATATGTAAAGGCCTGAAATTCACCCTAAAACGCATCTTATCTTCCATAAATTAAATCTATTAAATTTACAGGACCTAGAGTCCTAAAGGTAGGCTAAAGAACCTTATGAAACACATCGGAGATGGTTCAAAGGAGGAATTCAACGACGATCACTTGACGGATCTAACGTGGAACGCAATGAATCATCAATCTCAACCCAAAACACAAGTTTAGGGATGAAATCATGAATTCTCAGTTCTCCTATATATTTTTCGTTGTTTATTCTCGTAATATGGTACAAATCCTCTTTGTGTTTGGGATGAGATGAACGCTAGGTAGAATCGTTATTTTGGTGTAAATTACTCGTGAATGCATGTATATGATTATTTATCGTTTACGAATATGTTCGACCCAATATGTGTATGTATTGAGTTAATGAATGTGTTGATGTGATATGCGATACATCATTTTAGGGCGACAGCTAAACAAACGATTAGATCTCTCATAAACATTCGAAAATTGATTATAGGGGGTTTGCGAATAATCGAACCTCGTATAAGGTAATAGCTAAATTAGATTCTTAAGAACGTCTAGAACGTCTAGAACCTCGTATAAGGTAATAAACTAGGTTATTAACTATGACTTTCGTGTTTTTTGGATCACTAATTCATAATTGTAAACTTAGGATACTAAGTAACGTATATGATTAATTTTGGGTGGACGGTGAATTTTCCGACGGAAATCCGACGTGATCGCTGATGTGGCTGCTGACATGTCATCGCCACATCGGATTTTCGGCGATTGTCCCGGAAAATTTACGGGGGACCTAAAAGAAATAAGATATATTACTTAGCGATCTAAGGTTACAAATATCAAACATAATGATCCAAAAATACGGATATAGTTAGTGACCTAATTTAGTAATTTGCACCATTTGGTAAATTGTCGTTTCCATTTTTCTATTCTCTCTGTATCTCTACTGTGACTACATGCTTAGTGGTGTATTTTACAAGCAACGAATGAAGCACGTAGATAAGATAGTTAAGACATGGGGAGCCTTGCATTAAATAATGTTCGCAATTTAGTATTTTCGAGCATTTTACGGCTTTGATGACATAGTTAATAACGATGACATCACGATGATGAACGTATAAAACCCACATTCACGTGATTGTGTTGCTAAACCTCAAGAATATCACGAGAGAGAGAGAGAGAGAGAGAGAGAGAGCCGAGAGAGACAGACGGTGGCAGACATCTCTGGGGTTTCTCCGGTGTTTATGCCCTTCTCTTTACCTGTAATTCTGGTCTTCTATTTTTAATCTTCCTTTCTTTTTATCATTTGATGTGGATGCATGTTTTCTTTTCTATTTCGATTGATCTGTTGTCCTTTGAACTGAGTTCAAGTTTTGTCTAATTGATGTGATTAGATATCCGAGCTATAATTTTTGCTCTTTGCTGGATATGTTTTGAACATGCCTTTGATTGCTATTGTTTTCACGATCGCGTCAATGTTATTTTGGAGTCCTTTAGTTCTCAAATACTGCTTATTGCTGATTTTGTGATTGGCTAGGTTGCTTCTACCTTTCCCTAACATTCGAATGTATGGAATTGGGTCCTTTAAGGTCATTGAAGTTCCGTGTGATCCATTATGTTATTTTTGCATTTTCTTTGGTTCTCATTCTACAGCCACACTGCACATTTGAATTTGATACATCTTTAATGACAATTACAAATTCTCTATGGTTTTTTGTAACGCTCGTTTATTCTATTAGGTCTCATCAGATTTCGATCTAACAGTGTTCAATTTATCTAGGACATGTGGACCAAGTTCGAATCAGGCCAATATTCTATCAGGACCGTGCTTTTTCATTTCAGAAAGTTCTCGATTGGAGGTTCCTCAACCTTGGTGGTTTTCCTCTTGTTTCTTTTGTCAACTGCACATAGGAGAAAGCTTTCTCAAGATGATAAGTACTGAAGCAAACAAGCATAATAATATAGCTGCTGAGTCTTTTGTGTTGTTGTGATCACCAAGTTACTGTTGCATCTACCTCTGGTTGACTGTTGATTCATCTAGGCGATCCCTCTTTGCTTGTCCACTGCCAAGACACTATCGATTTGGGATCAATTTTTATTTTTTCGGATACTTTTGTTGTCCATCTAGAGATATGGTAAAAAGACCTATGTGAAATTCGAGAATTTGAGGAAGATCTTAGTGTGACTTGATTCAGAGTACCGGTCGAATTGTATCTTTGCACCTTATTTGGATGATTTCAGACTTGCCCGAGATAATGTCATCTTTCGGCATTTGCTCCACTACTATGAGTTGAAGTACATGGATTCGGTGACTATGTTGACCATATATTTCTAGTTATCATGAAGGCACTGTGGGACAACTAACTGTGGCTTTGCGGAATTAGTCAGGGATTTTGTTTGTTGTAGTTCCGAGTTACTTACAGTGTATAAAACATTTCCATAGTTGTCCATTTTCAATAAATAGCGTTCGGGGGCAGTTCAAATTTCAAAAAATGGAAAGGTATGGTGGTTGCTGTTATCATCTTTTGACAAATAATCAAGTTTGTTGTTATGGGGATTGAGTAGCCATTAATTGCTTATGCAGGTATAATATGATGAAGGAAGTCGGTAATGGTACTTTTGGCAGCGTTTGGAGAGCAATATATAAACAGTCTAATGAAGTGGTAGGTTAGCAAATACGATTTCTTTTCCATCGCCTTTGTGTGTGTAATCCCTTTCATCCTTAACAGGTTGCGATCAAAGTAATGAAGAAATGTTATTCAGTTGAAGAATGCAGAAATCTCATAGAAATAAAGGTTAGTGACTCTTCTTACTTTTTCTGGCTGTAATTTTTGTTGTATATTCACGAAAACGGTCGAATTTCTCTCCTTTTCTGCAGTTACTCAGGAGAATCAAGCATCCAAACATAGTAAAGGTCATAGAGATTTTCAGACAACATGGCGTCTTGTACTTCGTGTTTGAGTACATGGTATACGTTTTAGCAAGTGATTCACTTTTTCATCTGATTCATGATTCCTATTTAAAATACGTGACATTTGAACTTTTCAGGAATCCAATCTCAATCAGCTTATGAAGAACACAAAGAAATCCTTCCCCGAAGCTGAAGTGAGAAACTTATGCTTCCAAGTTTTGCAAGGTCTTGCGCATATGCATCATCGAGGATACTTCCATCGTGACCTAAAACCAGGTGAATTTGTCAGGAATTCGTTGAATTTTGATTTGGGACTTGAATTTGGTGCCACTTAATAATCCAATTTTAAACTGTATGTTATATATTATTGTTTCAAATGAGATCTTCCAATCTCTTTGTTGCCATTGGTCTCGCGCTTTTGCTACATACATATCAGTTCCAATATAAATGATGTTTTGCTGCCTGAATTTGGAAAGATTAAATTTGTTTATTGTAACACCACAAATTCAATTCGTCATGCTTCTGTATTTCATTGAAAGTTTATCTTGCTTGGTGCCTTTTGCATTATTTGTTATCATCTCGTTATAAGCTCTATAATTCATTTGTCAGTTTCCATTATCAGGCCTACTATCTACTGTCTATTTATTGTCAGTACTATGTGCCTTACAATACAGTTCTTATGCAGCAAATCTGCTGGTGACAAGGAATGTTATAAAAATTGCTGACTTTGGTCTTGCTCGTAAGATCAATTCTCAACCTCCTTTCACTGAATACGTGACAACTCGTTGGTGGGTGATTTATCTCCATATCCTTCTGCTTTTGTTGATTAAAATTGGCAGGAAGCGTAAAATGTTTTTTATCTTTTCAGGTATCGAGCACCCGAAGTTCTGCTCAAGTCGCCAACTTACGGTCCTCCAGTTGGTGAGTATATGACTATTTTCAGTATTGTTTTCCTTCAATCTTTTAAACTTTTTTTTTCCCTTTCAGACATGTGGGCCGTTGGTGCTATCATGTATGAAAGGCAAGGAATTTTCTCTTGGAAATCATCTGCTTTGTTGTTTTGATGGATTGGGTTTTGGTAGATGATCATAACTAGCTTGTTTTGCGTCTTGATGTTCATATAACCTGCGACAGCTGAAGGCTGTATGCGTCAATAACCACTATACAATGTGTTTCAATTACTTTGTGTTTTGATGATTTTTTTTTGTGGTTGACATGCACTTTTTATCGTCTCCAGTGAGGCTAATCAAATCTACAAGATCTGCTGCGCAATAGGGAGCCCGACTAAGGATATTTGGCCGGAGGGCCTTGATCGCGCTGCTGCCATCAATTACCAGTTTCCACAAGTATATATTTTATTTTCCATGGCTTCTTAGAGTTTGCGGTGGCGTTCGGGAACTCCAAAAAGTGTTGAAAATCAAAGTCCCATAATATAATGATAAATCGTCAATAATATGATATTAGTCAAGTTTGACTGTTGCTTGTTGCTTTGTTTAACCGAATCGCACGCTTTATTAATAATGATTGCCTCCCTAATAATGAGCTGCAACCTGGTTCAGTAAAAGCTGATTTTTTTTTTCCGGTGCCACGTGACATGGCAGGTCACTGGGGAACGTGATCTTTCCATGTTGCTACCAGGTGTTAGTCAGAATGCAAAGTCTCTAATTAAGGTATCTGATGCTGAAAATCCCATTGTTTTCGTCTCCGATTTCCTATTTTTTCTCAAACTTGCGCAAGAAAACGATTTCTCGTTTGATGTTCTTTGAAGCGTAACTATTACGTTTTCCTCAAATGGTAGGAGAGACTTATAATTTCCTATATGTCGTGTCAATGTACAGTCCCTCTGTTCATGGGACCAATGCAAGAGGCCAACCGCTTCGGAGGCTCTTCAGCACCCTTTCTTTGAAGTAAGTTTGTTGGTTAACTTGATATTTTTTTCTTTTTAGTTAAAGGAATTCGTAATGCACTTCATGTGCATGTATATTTTGTTGATGTCCGATTGATTTCTTACAACATGACAGAGTTGCTTCAACGTTCAACCCTCTCTGCGTCCTAAAGCAGCTTCTGCAAGAACACCACCTCCTTGTAAGTCATTGCAAGCTGTTGTATCTCCTTTCCTTCATGGAAGTATCTGTACGATCGTGATAATTATCAACGTCTTAATGTTGGCTGCAATTGTGGTCCCTGAAAATAAAATCACGAAGAATATTAGGTCCATGCAAAATACAAAGTTTACAGAACTGATTTGTAACAATTATAATTTTCAATTACACTTTCTCAAGAATGATATGATGAGGAATACTTGATGAATATTAACTGCACCCGCATGGAATATGCACGAGTGTCTGTTACTCTTAGTAGATATTATTTTTTTTTACGTCAACATTTAATTACTCGCCGCAGCTGGATCCGACAAAGTTTTGGAGCCAAAAAGTGACGGGAACGATTCAAGTATCTTGTCAAACCCAAATCCTGCAATTGCAAACAACTTATCCGTCGCCAATTTGCACTCTTTCCTAAATGCAGGTATTCTGTTAGATTTTCAGCCTAATGAGGATATGTTCTCCAATTTTCTTCATTTATCAGTTGGTTTATCATTCTTACTTTGGTTTCTTATCCTCGACATATAGAATTAATAGCAACCGAATGCGATTTTTATAGAGATGGCGTAGAGCTACTTTAGGATGAGATTGGATCTTTCCTTTGTGTACCTTTCTTGAAGCTACTTGCGGCGGTTTTTTGAGTCGCATCACTCGGTTTCTTAAAGCTACTTACTAAAATTTTATAGTCATTTGCTTCATCCTTCTATCAATAAGACCTTCGATAAACCTTTCACTTGATTGACGATTTTCGTCTGCGTGCCATATAATTTTGCAACGAATGGCACCGCCTCGTGTTTTCGTGTGACAGATGCTGCTGCTGCTGCTGATGATGATGACATAGCAGAGACGCATGGAGTATCCAGTGTGACTGAGAAGCTAGCAAACGCGTCACTGGGCTCTAATAACCACAGCAGCAACGAGCCACTTACGAAACAAGAATTACATGAGTAGGAACCCGCGGAGGTAGGCTTACACAATCCGGTAATTCCGCAATTATTCCCATTCGAACTGGTTGCTAAGTGCCTGACATAGAACTGATATCTGTCTTCTTGCTTTGTGTTTGTCTAACATCACATATTGATATGTTTGGTTCTTAGGTTTATATAAAACATGGGTTTATTTATAACAACTATAAACTCATGTGTACAAGTTTAGATAAACACACCTTTCATGTGGGTTATTGTAAATCCACTAACCAAATATGAATTTATTTTTATGCATTGAGTCGAGTTATTTATTATGTTTCACTGGCACCAGCCACCGCCTGTGGTGGGTCGGCCCTTTTCCCTGTACAGTTTACGTATATATAATAGTGGTCTTTTCCAAAAAAAAATATGAATTTAGTTTGATTCCCTTTAATTAGTTTTAAGTAAAACTTAATAATTTAAACCCTCCTCCTAAATATAAACATGTACTTATCAAACAAGCCCTAACTAATATAATGTTCTGCTTGGATGTCCTACCTACTTTATATAGTGCTTTTCCTTTTTTTTTTCTTTTTTGTCTGAATTATAAGTCGAATTTCACCCACAAGAAATATAACTTTAAAACTAGTTGAAAAATTAAATAACTTCCAATGCTCTAATTTCTCTATACCCAAAAAACCCAAATGGAAACTTTCTTTTTCTCCACGGAAAATGTCTCTTCTTCTAACATAGGTACTGAGCCTGTATTCTGTCTCTGTTAGTCTCCCACCATTCCTTTGCATTGCACTCTCCAAACCTCTCACGGCTGCAATAATAGAAAAACAAATTAGATCCATCTCCTTCCTTACATGATAAATAGTCGATGGATAATTAATTACAGCTACCTGAATCTAACACGTCTAAGCTCCCGTGTACCGTCCATTAGCTGCCTGATGGTTATGTAAACTCCGGGTTCGTCTTCTTCTATCCACTCGGAGTCCACCTCACTGGCATTGCTGATCGAGACCGAATCGTCCCTAGAAGACGTAGTCGTTCTAGAAGCTTCCATTTGTGCACTGCTCGACCCGACGCCCGTGCCCGTTTGTTCTTGAGGGAAATAGTTGGAACCCGAAGGCCCGCGGGTATAATACCTTGGAGTCATCCTAGGGCTTTCCATGGCTACTGATCCGAGCCTCGAATAAGTCGAATCCCTCTGCATTTTTTTTTTAAAATAAAAATGCATGAAGAGTTAGAGATATCCGGAAAAAAGAATATTAGAACAATATAGATATTTACGAGGTGATATTTCCTTACTCCATGTTCGGATCTCCCAGGCGTGTTGAGTGCTTGCTGGTTGAATTTCTGGACGTTGTATAGCTCCATGATTCGCTCGTAATTCTCGCCCCACCACCTCTGCGCTTGCCACTTGTTGAACGTCTCGCGGCTTAAATTTTTTAAGTCAAAGGAAAACGTTATAGCAAGATCTTGTATTAATAATACTACATCCAAAATATCAGAGTATTCGATTTACCTAAAACGAATGCGTTTAAGGTCGTTTCCTCCGCGCGGGAGCGAGACAAAGGTGATCTGCACGCCGGGCTCGACCTGGGCGATCCATTCTTTGGGCTCCTCTTCGTCTTCCAACGTGACCTCACGGCCTAACGGGCCCGAAAACCTCGAATTGGGCCTGGGCGTGCTTTGGCCCGCCGTCGCGTAATGCCATGCGGGGGTGGAGCTCGAGCTCCCGGCCTGTTGCTTTTGTTGTCCGAACGGGTATGTGGTACCGTCAAAATCGGGATAACGAGGAGGCTTCCTGTGGTAGTTTGTCTCGTCGGCCTTTTGTTTGCTCGATCCCGAGACTTTTAGTGCCATGTCCTTGATCTGATTACCAACGAGATGCATAGAAAATAATGATCACCAGCAAGCATGAGTCAGTAATTTTTTTCAATAAAAGATCAAGTTATGTGGAAACATTTCATAAATCATGATTCTAGTAATCTCATATGCGTAAAAAATAAAAAAAAAATTAATTATAACCCTAGCCTTTGGACACGGGGACTGTTAGGAATAAAATTTTCTTTTAGCTCCAGCCCAAACTCATAAGCCAATAAGGTTCCACTCTAAAATTAATTAATAATAGAGAGAGTAACCCACAAGATTATAAGTTGGTTATATTTCTTTAGCATAATCGATGTGGGCATTTGTTTTATACCCAACAGGAACTATGACAACCAAGTTAGCCCAACTAGGACATATTCATGTGTCCACTGAATGTATTTGATAGCCAGGGAAATTCGAATCCGAAACCTTCCATCCAAAGACATTGAACACCTCAGCCTGACTACGAGGCCAAGCCTCAATGGCAAAAAGAAAAAAAAAAAAAAATTTTATTACGTAAGGACGTGTGATATGGCCCTTTTGTCCAAGAAACTTAATGCAAGTCAGCTCACTAGTCAATCGCAGTGTGTTTAAAGCAGCAGCAGCACAAGCTCAATTTTCTCAGTTGAATATAGATAGACTGAGGACCAATAATAAGAGCATTTAATTCAAAAGGAAAAGCTGTCATTGGGCCTATTCATGAAGCTTTTCAGAACAAATACTAACAACAGCTAAGCTAACCACAGCTGCTTTGAGCTCAGTCCCTAAGCAGCTGATACAGCCGATTAACTATAATTCATATATTTCTTTTTGTTTTTCTGGGCATAAATTTTTTTTTTTTGTAATGCTTAATTTACTCTGCAGGTGGAGTTTCAATATATGTAAAATATATGAGCCACGGAAATATGGGGCCATTCTAATGAGTCCTTTCCTACACCAATGTTAGTGTTGTCTTTTCTTAGATCCCACGCAGCAAAACTTGCCCAGTGCAAGAAGACAGACATCACACGTTGATCAATTAATATGAGATAATCCTACTCACTCGACTCATGAAGAAGAAGAATAATGAATGTAACACATCAAGATATGGATGTTATACTACTTATAATTGTTGCAATAAAAAATATTTACTTTTCGGGTGGAGTATTTTTAGGTTTCTATGTAATGGACCCTTCTTCAATCCCAATGTAATAAAGCTTTCCCCCAACTAGCGTTTGTATGAAAAGAAGAGAAATGAGATATTGCATGATGATTTTATGACAAAGCAAAAAATGTTCACATATTGCCAATTAGATATGGTGGGGACCAAATTTAAATTTTAGTATATGATACACGTCTAAAATATGTGATACATTACTGATTTCCACTCCTAAAAAGTAATACGATAAGTTCATTATATGAATTGGTTATTTAAATATATAATTGAAGACGGGATCATATGACAAACTGAAAAAGAAAGGGACGAGACATTCATATTGGGACCAAATAAGTGTACACATGATCCGAGGCGAGGCGTGACAATGTCACCTTCAGTTTAATTCCTTGTCTTTCTTACTTGTAATATTATATAATATAGGATAAATTCCCTTTCAGTACCATTTCGAGTTTCAACTTCTTGATCAGTACCCCTCCAAGTATTTCTTCATGTTCAGTACTCATTTGCAAAAAACTGTGTGTTTAATACCACCAAACATTGAAAAGACGAAAATAACCCTTCTTTACAGATTCAGTTATACCAACTGGTCTCATTATTATACCAATATATTCAATTATTATACCAACTGTTATCACTGCTATATCAAGTCAAATTTAAGAGTATTTTATCACTATTATACCAAGTGTTCCCATTATCATACCAATATATTAAATTATTATACCAACTGTTATCACTGCTATACCAAGTCGAATTTAAGAGCATTATATTATACCAAATGTTTCAATTATTATACCAGTATATTCAATTATTATGCCAACTGTTATCACTGCTATACCAAGTCAAATTTAAGAGTATTATATCACCATTATACAAGTGTTCTCATTATTATACCAATATATTCAATTATTATACCAAATGTTATCACTGTAATACCAAAGATAATGTTATTATAATATCCGAATTATTTGGTATACATTCGAATTTATTGGTAGAATAATCAATTTTATTGGTATAATAAGCGGTTTTGTTGGTATAATAATCGTGTTTTGTAGTATAATACGCAAAAATCACTTTCGTATAATGCGCAAAAAATAATTTTTTTGGTATAACAGTTAGTATAATAATTGAAAATATAGTATAATAACGAGAACAATTGGTATAATAGTGATAACAGTTGGTATAAATGCGATAACAGTTGGTATAAATGTGATAACTTGGTATAATATTCTTAAATTTGACTTGGTATAAAATTGAAAATAATTGAAATAATATTTATATATGAGAAATGTTATTTTTGTCTTTTTAACGCTTTTTCGGTACCTAACACACAATTTTTTTCAGATGGGTACCTAACAGGAAGAAATAATTCGATGAGTATTTAAGAGGAAGTTGAAACTTTAAAGGGTAGTGAATAGGAATTTACCCTATAATATATGATAAAGAAAAGAAAAGAAAAAAGAAAAAGAAAAAAGAATATGTGCCCTACCTAAAAGACAAGTATAGTAGTATCCCATCTCACGAGCATACTTCTCTGTTAGGTTTTTCATATTACACAACGTGTGAAAAATTGAATGATTGGACACAAACTACTGCAGGGTGAAGATTCGTTGCAATAATATACTACTTTTATTACCTCTTGTAAAGAAAATTTTACCCTCAACACTTATACCTCTTCCAAAACGATGACAAGCTAAGAAAACAAAGACCTCCTTAAGTAGAATGCTATGCAAACGAAAATATCGATATATATATATATATAATGCTAAAATTTCCCTAATATCTTAAGAATAAATTAATAAAGTAAAATAAAGTGTCAGAAGTAGAACCTGCGTGGTCAGACTTTTGACGGCGTCTTTGTGGGTCCCACGCGGTGATTCATCAGCATCTTCTTCCTTTTGCTTTGAGCACGTAATACACGTCAACATCTTTATATATGAAGATATTAACTATTAAATATTACATATATATATTTATATATTGTAGTCTTTTTCTTGTTGAGCCCTTCTTATACTCCTCCGCCTTGTTCTGCCTGAAATGGGTAAAAACTAGCTAGCATCATAGGACGATGATAAAGAGCATTTATGTGCAATTAATGTATTTTTAATTGAATTCTGGTTATGATGAGTTTCGAAGATGACGTCGATTTAAAAAACAGTATAAAAATCCTAAATGGGAATTATGACAAGAATATTTAGAAAGGAACCCTTGTTTAAAAAAAAAATACATAGCGAACGAACCCTCGTTCTCAAAAAAAAATAAAAAATTGAATTATAACATTTTATAGGAAACAAGAACTACTTAGGTCAGTACCACGATGTCTATAAAAGAAGTAAGAATGACAAAAATGAGCAAAAATTCATGCAAAAATGAAAAGGAAAGCTCAAATAAAACAAAGATAAGAAGACAGCAGGTGAATGTTAAAGCGCAAAAAGCCAATAAATTGAATTCAATACGACCATCTATTTTCCCTGCTTCTTTAATGTCTAGGAAAGAAAGTGATGATTTAGTGCCGAGTTTTCTGACAAGAGAGGGAAATCAACTTATAATAAAAATAAATGAAAACACATACAGCTCAGCAATGAATAATCCCTAGCTTTCCATCGAAATAAACGCAGAGGAAGATGCATAGATATCGGTTGAAATAAAAGCTTTGGCTTTTAAAACGAATGCAGAAAATGTCGAGCTCTGTTGTCAAGTTGTATTGACAAAGGCTCAGCTCGTATCAGACAAGAAAAAAGAAATAGAAATTTAAACTCAAGGGAATAAACAATTCATTACACAAGAAAAATCTTGGAAACTCAGAAGCTTCGCTTCAACACACACAAAGGGGTACATTTAATTAAACCCATCAGAGAAATTGGAAAAACAAAAGTAAACCGCTATTATTTACCTCAGAAAAATCTCACCAAGTGGAGGAGACCCTTCTCAAGTAGAAGCTTAATCTGATAAATTCATAGTAAAAATCATCAGATAGGCCCTTCAGAGGCAATAAAATCGAATCTTTTTGTTCTGTGCATGCAAGAAGCAACCTCAGTGAGAAATAAAAGTACCTTCCTTTGAAGTTGTTTTGACTTGGGCGCGTGGGATATGTTATTTTCTCACTGGTTTTATTATTTCACTTGTTGGAAGGGCAACGGCGGAGTTATAAATGGAGACAAAGGAAAGAGAAGTGAGCCAGAGGTTGTGCTGTTTGTATTTATAGGAGGGAGAGTATGTAACGCCGTCAGTCTCTCGTCGTTATCTAACGGAGACGTCGAGAAATGTAGGTGTTGTACGCTGTGGTCCAGCTGTTGTACGCTGCACTAAAAATGGCATCATTATATTCTTAAAAACTAATTGGACATTAACAGTTGGAAGTCAATTTTGTTGAAAGATTTTAGGATGGGGTGGACAAGCGGGACCCATATTGTCGGTATAATGATTTAATGATGGCTTTTTTAACAAAATAAATCGAAAAAAAATAATAATTTTCAAAATAGAACGTTTTTTTGCACCTATTACTAAAATAGAGTCATTTGCGGGTACCCGCGACGATCCATTTTTCGACTCGTGGTGGGCCAGTGGTACAGGGCCGGTGTAGTGGGCCAATATTTTTGGCCCAGTACGTCGTCGTCGCGGGTAATAGGCGCGACGTCGCGCCTATTGGACGCGCCGTCGGGGAAATATAGATCTCAGATATATTTCTCTCTCCCTCATTCTCTCCCTCACTCTGTCTCTCTCTAAAACGTAACCCTAACCCTAAGCTCCGCCGCCCGCCGCTCACCCTGCGCAGCTCGCCCGCCCGCCCGCCCTCTCTCTCTCTCTCTATCTCTCTCGGTCTCTCTCTCTATCTCTCTTTCTCTCTCCGCCGCGTCCACCACCCCCGCCGCGACACCCGCCGCCGTGTCCACCGCCGCCGCCTCCACCACCGCCGCCGCCGCCTACGCCGCCGCCACACCTCCACCGCCTCCGCCCCTCCGTATGCTTTATTAGGTATTTTGTTTGATTATAGTTAAATTGAGTTGTTCGTTGTTTGGTTATAACATTAGACGGATTCGTATAGTCATTAGTCGGATCTATATTGTTTGATTGGTTATAACATTGTTTTGTTCGATTTAGGATGGACACGAACGATTTCTACGGTCCGATCAATCGTTCGTTGTTGATTTTTCAAGATAGTCATCGTTGTAACGATGTGCTATCCAACACGGATGGTGCTATTGACACCCCGTTGACGGTGAGGGGGTTAGAAAACGTAGTATGGGGTAAGATTTCACGACCGGTGCATTTATACGGTCGTGTTTTGGAGAAGTTAGATACTATGTTGCTGTATGGCGTCTATAGTTGTGGATCTTAGAAAATAGATCCACACTTGATTACCGCACTCGTAGAACGGTGAAGAAAGGAGACACACACGTTTTACCTACCGGTGGGGGAGGCGACTGTCACTTTAGAGGACATAGGGTTGATGTGGGCACTCCCCGTGGACGGTATTTCCGTAAGCGGTGTGATCCCTCGTAAGACGCAGGAGCAGTGGCTCGATTACTGCGAGGAGCTGACTGGGTACAGACCTCCCGAAGGAGCGTACCACGGGACCAAGTTGTCTCTTCGGAAGTTTGCGGCCTGGTTAGAAGAAAACCCAGTCAACGACATGACCGACGAGCTAATCGTCGATCAACACGCGCGTGCATACACATTGCTGCTGTTCAGGTCACCTTACCGTTCATCTTCCCATCAGACTCCAGTTCCACGTCAGCAACATAGTCGTCCATCCGAGCGTGAGGCTCCAGTTGACCGTCGTTATCTGCGTAGAGAGCAGCTAGATGCGGTACCGGAGGGCATTATATGCCATAGCTCTTATTGTATTTATTCAGACGATGTTTTTTTGTTATATGTTATTATGACTTACGTTTTTATTTTAGCGATGTTATTATCTTATTATGCGTATCTTTATGGTGGATATTTATAAAATTGGATGTTATATAATTATTAGAGCCGTCAAAAAGGCCCGAAGCCCGCAAGCCGCCCCGCCCAGGCCCGCCAAATGGATTTTTTTAGCCCGTCGGGGAGTGGGCCTAAGCGGGCCGCGGGAAATGGCGGGGCGGGCTAGCCCGCGGGCTACCCGCCTATTTTTTAAAAAATAAATATAATATATTTTTATTAATAAATTTAATATATATGTATTAAATTATGTAAATGTACTAAAAGTATTAAATTTAATATAATATATGTACTAAAAGTACTTAAAAATTAAAATAAATCAACGTTAATATATTTTTAAAAAATAAATATAATATATTTTTATTAATAAATTTAATATATACGTAAATAATTTAAATTTAAATCAACGCTACCTCGAGTTGTCACATCATCGCTCCCAATGGACGCGTCGTCGCGTTTAATAAACGCGACGATGGGCACAAATACGTTATTGGCCCGTTTAAACGCTTAAACGGGCCAAATTGGATCGTCGCGTTTAATGGGTGCGACGTCGCGGCCATTAGGCGCGACGTCGCGGGTTATACCCGCAAACGACTCTATTTTAGTAATAGGTGCCGAAAACGCCCTATTTTATTAATTAATATTTTTTTTTTCGATTTATTTTATTAAAAAAGCCTTTAATGATAGATGATTGTACATATATTATTATCTTTTGAGTGTTGATATTAAATTTATATAATTAATACAAAGTTTAATCTTTCATGCTTACACTTTAAAAAGCTTACAAAAAGCCCCTCGATTCTTACGGGTGTCTTGTCTTACCTCACCACTACACACGCTGCAATGCCAATTCAATTACCCCTTCACAAACCAAGAATCGCAATAATATATGATGTATATATGTACTTGTGCAGAATTTGATAAAAGGAATGTTTTATTTTCAAGGTAATGATAATTTAACTGACCACCGGTTGCGACAGTCACTTATAAAATCCTTTGACAGTCGTGCTTCTAATTCTCACCGCAGGTGTTACCTGCCTTTGTCGGTTATCCGTAGTAGATGGACTTGATTTCATTTGTGTCTTTTGGTTGTCAAGAATATATAATGTTAGGTAGGCTTGTTAACATACTATATATTGGTGAAGATCGTAAGCGATCCGCTGGATATTCTCATCAAGATCTTATCAAACTCCGCACCGGCTTATCAAGGCAATAATTCAGGCTTACCTAATCCAGATGTGGCTGCAAAAGGCGAAGGCCAAGCATCATTATATCAGAATCAAATAAGTTATTCAAATTATCAATATACCGATCTGATTCAAACGAGTACTTGTCATTTGAACATACATCACCAGTGTAAAGATAGGGCTTGAATTGTACCTACACTATGAAAACCAACAACTATTATCAACAATAATAAATGCCAATTCATAATGTTACATGTTATAAAATCATGTAACTCTCTAGAAGTTTAAGGTTTCAGCTCGGGGTGAGCTTGGTGTAGTTAGGGCGGTTTTTATTCAAATTTTAACCCGATCCGATGTATTGCGGTTTTTAATAATGTACCACAAACTTGATCATAACACTTTTAACCCGATACAATGCAGTTTGCTTGGGTTCGATTGGGTTGGGAAGATTTTGCGGGTTTTACATATTTTTTATCATAATGAAAAATCATCAACTTTGTAAGTGTAATATTCTTAAGTAATAGATAGTGTAAAATATATATCTTAAAATTGTTTACAATAGTAAATTTTAAACAGAAAAAATCATATCGTAATATTAAACAACATTAACAAGTAATAAAAAGTTAACACAGATATGAAACTTGCATTCCTTATATCAAGTTATGACCTTTCCAAATAGTACGAGTTACGACTAATATCTCTTAATCTATGAACTATTAGTAAGACATAGTAAAATTGTAATATTAGTAAATACTGTGGGGTGCGGTTTTTTGCGATTTAAAAATATAAAATCAAACCTGATTGCAAATATTTGGTTTTATTTTTTAAAATACAAACCAACCCATCAAGTCGTCAAACCCGACACTTGCGGTTTGAGTTGGATTGAATCGATTAGGTGGGCAGTCTGACGGGTTAAATGCGTAACCCTAGTTTCATCATCATGTGCAATTAAAGGAATTGCATTCAAATTTATACCAGCATTCATCGAAGGAAAATCGACGTGCGTAAAGTCAAACATGTTATGGGGCGGATCTACAATATATATTATATACTTTATATACGGCGAGAGATGTATATTTATTTTAATCGGATAATTTCACTTAAATCCCTATTAGACAAACATTCTTTCACATAACTCCCTTTTCAGAGACATATTTCACTTAAGGATCAACCATAATCTTTTCTGTCACTTGGGACCAATTGGAAGAAAATACCCCTCAAAATTTATATTATTACAATTTTACCAGGATTTTTTATTTAAATAAACAATGAAAGGGGAAAATTAAATTTCAATCGAACGGGAATAATGACTCAAACATTCATAACCAAATCGAATGACGATTCTCCAAAATTGAACGTCCAAATCGAATGCCCACGAAAAATTTATTCTTTTTGGGTGACCCGGGAAATCCCGTTTGGGATGCCAGGTAAACCAGAGGTCAGCGGAATACCCGCAAACTACGATAACCAGTTCAACCACACATGGCAGGTCAGGTGTGACAGGCTCAAGGGAAATGTTGTCGGAAGGAATCGAACATTGGACCTCTCTCCACATAGTTCTTGAAGCCTCAACCTTGAACAGTAGGTCTAGACCTCATTGGCACCCACGAACCATTTATGATCTTTTATCTCGTTTGATCCTGGTATGTGTCGTTCTCGTTTTCAATTCGATCATCCGAAGCAAATCGTTTCACCTAAATCAGTAATTTTTTTGGGTTAGCTTTCAGTTAATTAGTGTTATTAGATCTCAATTTGAGATATTAAGTCCCAGTTATGGCTTTGTTATGTTTAAATTGGATCATCAATGTTCGTTTCTCGTGGTTCATTAGGTTTTCAATTAGGGATGGCGGCCTTTTTCTTTATACATTGCGTGTTTATTTTTGGTACATATTGCTTGCAAATTTAAAACAGTATATGCATTATAATTTTACAGTCCGACTCTGTAGATTAATTCTGCATGTTTGAATATACGGATACTGTAATGTGAGTGCAATTGTCATTTTCCGTTATATGACACCAAATGTAAATTCAATCTAGTGTCATATTTCTTTATTTTGATCAAAGATAACAGATACAAAGAATATGATGGCTAAGAGCAATGTAAACCTATGAAGAAGAATCTTTTTTACTTTGATGGCGATTGTAAGTGTGTCACTCTTCTATCCACGGGGGAACGAGTTGAACCTCGTGCAGCCAATCAATATGTTGCTAGAGGTATAAATTTTCTTTGAATTATTAATTCAATAATATTTGTTTGAAGACTATGCTTGTTTGTTGGATGTTGTGTTCGAACTAACTTGTGATTTGCAGTATTGTGTTCATGGAAGTTCTGGGTTTGACAAATGATGCACGTCATAAGACTAATAACCTCAGTAGCTATACTCTGTTAACTAAACTCCTAGCACTCAACCACGGTTACCTGTAAGGTCAACCGATCTCAAGTTGTAGGCCGCAACCGATCAACCAACACACATCTTTTACGTCTTTTTGCGAAGACTATAAGCACTTGTTTTACGTCTTTGTGCGAAGATTGTAAACACACAGTTTTACGTCTTTGTGCTAAGACTCTCACTCAACTAATCTATTTATCTCATCTATCTATTGAATGAGTGAGGTGTGTGGGTTTGAACATGGTAGCTCTGTATATTTTATAACACATAATAAAGAGGAGGAACTCTCTTGATTTTCTTCTTTGCTCTTCTTCTCTCTTAGATCTCTCTCTCTCTCTCTCTCTCTCTCCCTCCCTCCCTCCCTCCCTCTCCCTCTCCCCCCTCTCTCTCTCCATGTGTTCATGTTGTCTCAGGGATGCATCGTTGTTCGGTTTTTACTCTACATTTTGTATTTATAGGCTCTCAACTTTGATGTCTTTTAGACTCATTAAAAGAGTTGTTGGAAGCTTGTATCTTGATTTGATCAATGCTCTCCTGGCTTGTACATGCTGCAATAAAGGCATGTACATCAGTCCGATGCTGGTTGACCAGTCATGTATCGAGTTTACTAGTTTTAACCGTCGTTGACCAGTGCTGACTGACCAGTCCAGACTGATTTGACCAGTCAAGAGACCAGTCCAGACCGAGTTGATCACTCGAGATCGAGTTGATGATTCCTAAATCAAGTTGATCACTCCAGAACGAGTTGAGTGGCATTGACCAGTTTTGATCAACAAGTTGACTGATACGATTTTTCGCGCTGAGCTCACTTTTGATATAGTTTTTCGAACTGAGTTTATCTACAGTTAATAACACAATAATAAGTTTTGTCTCGCTGAGCTCACTAAATCGGATTGTTTAGATATTTTTCGTCCAACACGCGCCCGTGAAGGATGCTTATGAATCCATGGAGCCATCGACTTAAGTTTAAATTGCCCAATTTTCGGCCACTAAGCGAGAGATAAAGTCAAATATAATTATCTAACCCTTGGAGACAAAAAGTCACATCTTGGAGGACTCAAGAACCCTAGAACACCATCTTGGTGATTTCTAGACGCGAGAAAAGAAATTTACACGACTAATCAAAAGAAGAACATGGGGATTAACGCGAGGCCGAATCTTATGTGAGATATCATGTTCTCCTCTTTGTCATCTTTGTTTTTCTTATTTTATTTCTTCATATGAGTAGATAGTTTCCCTTTATTTGAGATTCGATGTGTTGGGGATCGGCCGGAGGATTCCCGAAATTCGAGTTTCCACGTATGGATCTAATCTTTAAATTCAGGAACAGTCTATATATTATCGTATCTACGAATAAACCTTTCACTGGATGTCCCAGTCGGTTTCATGCCTCGTCAAACTCACTAAACACGACGCTATGATAATTCGCGACTAGTGAAATTACCAAACTATCCTCCATGTCCCAACATGAGTAGTTTAATGCTTCGGCCAAAGACTTTGTAATTTTCCGTCCTCGAAATTCTCATAGGACGAATACTTCAATTTTACTCGAAGCCGTGAATGCAAATCGACGGTTCAAGGCGACAATCACACTCCTTTGTCAAGCCGCATTTCGTCGCCGACCCATGCACTCGCAAATCAGGTCTAACAAATTAGTGGCAAGTCAAGTCCCCAAAGCCAACTCCATGTTGACCCTTCCCGGTCTGAGGTTTACGCAACCTAATATAGTCAATCAATCGATCAATTGACTTCCCCAGCATGTGATCGATCAAGACAACGAGTAGGAGTCCAGATACATGCAATCCCCTGATTTATCATGTATCAATGTCACGAGCTCCCAGTTTTCCAAGTGATGACTGATATTATCACTTTAGACACGTCGACATATCAAATCATACTAATCATTCTGGTCACCCTACCGAAGATTGTGACTTGTGAACTAATTCACATTGGATGCTAATAAACAATCGATGTTCCCTCCATGCCTAACAGAATCGATGACTAAACTTCCACAGTGTTAAGAGTTTTATTTAGTTATCTTTCTCATTGAATGCTTAAATAAGAAGTGTGATAAATAAATAACTTGCCTTACTTTGAATGAAAAACACATAAATTCAAAATATATTTATTCAAAATAATAAATTGATTAAACTAATACGAATTCGAATAGTACATTGGTCGTAACCCAAATTTATCTAATCCTCAAAATGACATTCTACTAACAAGATCAACCTTATAATAGCTTTTAAATTTATTATGATTCGTTTATGAATTCATTCAATTTCAATTATGTCTATGTGATTGCAGTCTTGTTATTGTCTTGATTAAGTATATGTGGTTAGCATAATTTCTGAAAAATCCTTAGTTACGCCCCAAAGGAGGACAACGATAGTAAACGAACGGAATAAAATAAACGCTAGAGATATGTTGAACTACCTCGCCGGATTAGAGTTAAATCTAATAGCGGAATTCATCGTGTTCTAATGACATTCTAAGGTTAGTTGTTAGGGAAGATATGCATGGCTATTTAGTTCGTATGATATGTTGTCGACGTGTAAGTATGAAATATCTCCGGTCTCGAATGCATATTTTTTTTAAAATAACACTACTTTTGCCATTCTCTCTACTAGTTAGTGAAAGCTTTGTGATACATTTATAACAAAAACCCGATTAGGTTAGGGGGATTCAACAGTATGTTTTTTTTTTCTTTCATAAAGTCGTCTAAATATTTTTTTACCGTATTTTAGTTAGTTATTCAAGTTTCCAACAATCAATCAACTTTGTCACTAGAATATTCAAACAATGATTTTCATTAATTGCATAATTTCCTTGGGATAATCTAATACTGACCGCTTCTATACTATTTGATATGTGCACTTTCCTCTTGAGCCTTGGGTAGCTAGTAATTATTCGTTTTGTATATTTCATAGCTTGTGACTCACTCATCATCAACAACACAAAGACTTAACGTGAAAAATTATTTGTTAACAAAAATCACCCGCGAAACAAGATCGTAGAAAATCCATTATGTAAAAAGTACAATCACACATATCTTCTACTCTCAACCGACAATCACAACTAGAACGTAATTCTATCCGCTAATTTAAACTCTCATCGGAATGAATTTTGCTAGAGTTAATTATTAACAAGAATTAACTTTCTATTGTTGTTGACGTTATGACTAACTTACATAGTATAACTGAAGAGAATTTAAGTTGTGCTTTGTAATTTAATTATCCTTGTAATTATGGGCGTAATTAGTAGTTTTGATAGTGTATGACCAAATAGTAAATATACCATGTACATAGGTATAAATACAATGTATACTATCAAAATCAAATACAAGTTCATTTTCAGAAAATCACGAGCATTGAATTCACATTCTAAGAGAGAGAAAAGTAATCGAGAAACTCTCTCTCACTCTCAAGATCTTCAAAGAAGATATTCGATCGAAGGTATATTGTGCGATTTATCATTCGAATATCTAGAATTCATGCTTAGATCTATCGGTAGTTGATAAAATAGGACCTAACAATTGGTATCAGAGCCGATCGTGATTGATTTTGGATTGAATTCGCGATTTTAAGATCAAAATAATTTTCCAGATTTTTCGATCGAAAAACTTACATGACTTGTATTTTGATCAATATGCTTAATGTTTGCGAATTTTGGTGATGATCTTGCTGATTAAGTGATCGATTATATGTTAGGAATGATTTACGTACTGATTTCAATCGCTTAGAACGTCATATTAATTCAAATTTTCGATTTAGATCGATATTTGCGTTTGCGATTAAGTTTTGATTTCGATTTGATTTTCATAATATTTGATATATTTTGCTGTAAAACGTGGTTAATCTTGTGTTTGCTCATATTAAGAACGAAGAAACGAGTGATTATCCAGAATTTCATCACCTAACTTGAACATCTCGGTTGAATTTGGAAATTTCACCGTTACATTGAACTTTCCTGTTCTTCAATTGGATTTTCGATCGAAAAACTTGGCTCGAAAATTAATTTTCGAATAAGTTTGCAGCCGAGAAATTTTTCGATGACAAACACTGTTCTCGTGTGTTTTACTCAAATATAAGACTCGAAAATTATTATTTCGATAATTAGTTTTTCGATTCATATATAAATATCTTTTTCGAGCGTAAAAAAGCGTATTTTTTCGACGGATACTGTTTTTGCTAAATAAATATCTAATTTTGACTCGAAAAACTTGTAATAGTAAAACAAATTTTCGATCTCAAGATTTTCGATCATCTAAATTTTTGAGTAGAAATTTAGCGAAAACATATTTCGATCAAATAATTCACAGTCGAAAAACTTTGAGTCAAACTTAACAAAATTTTTCAATCACTATTAATTTTTCGATTGCAAATTTTTCGATAATCGTTTTTGAGATCAACAATTATTCGACAAACTATTTTTCGACATGATATTTACTCTGCAAAACTCTTACGTTCAAAAAATAATTTTTGATAAATACAACGAAAAAACTTAAAAAATCGAAAATCTTTTTCGATCATAGGTTCGAATTTTTTTTTAAATCGAAAACTTTATTGTTCGAAAAACTTTTCGGTCACTGCTCAAACACACACACATTTTACACTATTTTGAAAGAAATCAAATTTCATAATTTTCAAAACTTACAAAAAAAATAAAATATATTTGTCTCCGAATTATCTTCTACGATACTCAAAATTTTCGATCTTAAAATCAAAATTATTTAGCAAAATTTTGAAGTATCAATTCTCATATCAAATATTTTTAGAAATCAAAATAATTTCTCTCTAACAACCGAAAAATAGGTACGAAAAGGAAATTGTTTAAAGTACGAATCAAACATTACTAACGAAGTTTGTCACTTGTGAAGCACTTTTCATTACAATTCCAAAATTTCACGAAGATCCAACCAATCAACTACAAATGGATGCTTACTCGCTCGGAAACGACGTCCGCACTCCAATTCTACGAAGAGGCGAATACACCGTATGGAGAAGCCGATTCATGAACTTCTTGGAAACAAAAGAGCAAGCTACAAATTTGATTGCTTCTCTTTAAGAAGGTCCCGCTCAATTTTGGCTTATCCAAGAAGGCGATGCCATCAATAATCCTCCCATACACGCCCTCACGAACACTCAAAATTCCTAGTGAATACACGGAGGGGGAGCGATTAAGAGCAAAAGAAGATTTAGGAGCCAAAACTTTTCTAATGCAAATAGATAGTCTATTTAGTGCAAAAGCTATGTGGAATGAGCTCCACAAGATGATGCAACGGACCGAAGTTGGAGTCAAAGCCAAGAAAGCAAATATTCTAACCGTTTACGACTCATTCAAAGCCAAGGCAGAGGAAACCGTTTATGAACTCTATCAACGCTATCTAACTCTTCTTAATGAGATGAGGAAGATAGATATCTTCAAGACCAACATGGAGGTCAACATCCGATTTCTTTCTTCTCTTCAACAGGAGTGGAAGAAAATACCATGCAAATCCGTCAAAATAAGGATTTGGACGAAATGGATATTCACGCCGTCTTTGATAATCTCGCCCAACACGAAGAAGATATCAGTGAGATACAAAAAGAACTTAAGGCAAGCAGATCGACGATTCTATAGCTCTTGTTTCTAAAAGAAAAACAAGTCGATCTCGCAAAGATAAAAGCATCAAGTTGCCAAGTTCTTCAGAAGATGAAGACGCATCTGAATCGGACTCCGAACCCGATATGAAGGAGTTCAAGAAACAGTTGGCTCTCATTTCTAAAATGATGAGCAAAAAATTCTACAAAAAGAAATCATCTTCCTCGGCAAATAGACTTCGGACATCAAGCTCCAAGCACAAGGAAAGACCGGCCGAGTCCTCCGAATCTAAAAACGTCAAAGAACCACAAAAGTGCTATAATTGTGGTAAGATAGGGCACTTCGCCAGAGAATGCAAAATTCCCAAGAAAAAGGACGTCAACTACTACTCCAAAAAATTCCAACTCACTAAACAAAAAGAGGCTGGAGTAGCACTGATGGCCGAACAAGAGCATTGGCTGGAAGACACCACAGATTCTGACGATGAAAATCTTGCTCTCATGGCATACCTCGAAGACGCCTCAAATGATAACTCTTCAAGAAGGCCTGACGACGACGACAATAAAGCATCCTCTTCATCACAAGAGGTAACAATGTCTCAATCCACATTATTAAACATGTTAGAATCATTACAGATTAAATACTCTAACATGAAAAATGAGCGGAAAAGAACTACGGAATTAGAAGAGAGACTAGCTCTTAGTGAAAACAATTTCCAAAAGCAATTAGATAAGAATATTCATTTAGAAATTCTCTTATCTAACGCTAAGGAAAAAATATCTAGTCTTGAATTAACCATAGCTACCTCTGAGACTAAAGTCAATGACCTTAATACGATTCTTATCGATTGTCAGAGACATTTAGAAATTTCTAAAAATAATTTCAAAGAAATATCTGACGAACGTAAGAAACTTTACTCAAGGATTAAAAGCTTAGATGATCTTCTAACGAAAAGGGGTCAAACGGATCAAACTATTTTTCTAAATCAAGCTCTTGATATAGAATTTTATAATCCTAAAGAAGGCTTTTAACAATCCCCGTAACTTGAAAAAGGTCAATGTTAAACAATTATATGATATCAAGTACATGGGATTATGATTAACTTCTCTAATAGCTTTTACTAATTCTTCAGAAATAAACGCCTTAGAAGAATCTAAACGAAAAGCCAAAAATAGGACTGACATTCCCTTTGACTACTCCGTCTTGAATAATAGTTACAAGACAAGGGATCTCAATCTGTCTAGTGACTATAATTCATTATATCCCCTAGAAGACTTTTCTAGAAATAAGGAAGAAAATAATGATCATTTTAAAAATTCAACTTTCTGTTATATTCCAGCTATTATAGGAAAATAGCTAATTTAAACGCTTCCTTAGAAACAGAAAGAAAGAATTTCAAAGCTGAAAAGAATGAGCTTTTACTGGAGATTTCTAATCTCAAAACTTCCTCTACCTAAAAAACTATCCTGATTTTACTTTGAAAGAAAAATCATTAATTAAGGACAAGATTACATCTAAGATAACACCTTCCATTGTTTTTCTAAATATTTTAAAAGAAGATAAATCTTCTTTAAAAATAGTAAAGGGAGGAATAGAATCCTTAAATGCTTCAAAAAGGAAAAAGTCTCTTTCTAACTCTTTTTCTACTCCATCCACAGGTAGAGTAGAAAAAGAGGTGAAACATGCAAAGGAAAGAGTGCATAGGATAAAATTTCAGAAGAAAAATGATAGAAATGTCTTATTTTCAAAATTTTCTTCGGTATCAAAAACTATGGACACTCGCAAGAAGACAGCTGTTTCAAGCTTTAATGTTGTTGCTTCCACTTATGTGTTAAAACCTATTAATTTTGAAAGCACAAATTTTTAAATTGGCTTTACTTCAAAAATTACAATCAATAATTCTAAGACAAATGCAACTCTTAAGTCTCATAGGAAAAAAGATACAGCTATTAAGAAAGCTTATAGCTCAATACATTCTTGTCCTCACCTAAGGTACCCAGTCCACGTACATTCAGCTAAGCACCTTAGGAGACTAGCTAGAGAAAAGATTTTCTCAAGCAATAAGACAAATCAGACATTTGCTCGTGATGAAATTAACCTCCCATGTAAGGTTCAACCTCACTGGGTTCATAAAACACCACCTAGGCCAACACAAACCAATAAGGCCAAGTTGCCTAAAGAAGTACCACTTAAATCAACTACTTTTAAGTTGGTTTGGGTACCTAAGCATTCCAATAATTTAGGAACCAAAGATGACCAAACCTTACTTATCAAATTTGCTAATCCGAGAGGACCCATTCAAAAGTGGGTACCTAAATCTCTCTAACCTCTTTCTATGCAGATCCATCATGTGTGGTATTTAGATTCTGGTTGCTCCACACACATGACGGGAAAGCAAGTACTGTTGAGCAACTACCAAGACCATTACAACGGAAAAGTCCGATTTGGCAACAATAATTCAGCTCCAATACTCAGCTTTGGAGACATTCTACTGCCGAATCTGACGATTAAAGATGTCTCTTACGTACAAAGTCTTAAACACAACCTGTTCATCATTGGACAATTCTGAGACAAAGGATTTCAAGTGGTGTTTCTAGCTGATCAGTGCAGAATTTTAAATAGTCAGAATCAAGAACTTCTAACAGGATCACGAAGATCAAATCTCTACACTATCAATCTAACATCAGTTCGACCTTCGACAACTGTTTGCCTCATCTCACAGACTACAATCAAGAGGAACAACTTATGGCATCAACGCTTGTCTCATCTAAATCACAAAGCTCTTCACAAACTCTTTCTTAAAAAGTTGGTCAACGGTCTACCAACAATCTCTCCTCATCAAGAGCATCAATCTCCGGCTTGTCAAATGGGAAAAATGAAGCGAGCATCACACAAACTCAAGCAAGTTGCTTCTACATCTCGACCCTTGGAATTACATCACATGGACCTTTGCGGACCAATGCGTACATAAAGTATCAACGGTCGTAAATATGTGTTAGTAATTATCGACGATTATTCTCGCTACACATGACAAGATATCTCCGAACTAAAGATGAGACTGGAGACTTGATAATAAGCTTTGTGAATACAACTCAGAATCTCCTGCAAAAGAAAAACCAATTAATCAGAACGGACAACGGGACTGAATTCAAGAATCAGCGTCTCAGCAACTTTTATCAATCACTTGGAAATATTCAACAATTCTCAGCCGCAAAAATGCCTCAACAAAATGGTGTCGTAGAAAGGAAGAACCGGACTATAGTTGAAGCTGCATGAACAATGCTCATATACTCCGGCCTCCCTCACTTTCTATGGGCTGAAGCAGTGAGTACGGCATGTTTTACTCAAAATAGGACAATTATTCAGAAACGCTTCGAAAAGACGCCATATGAGATAATTAATTAAAGAATCCCGAATATCTCATTTTTCAATGGTTGCAAATGTTTTGTGGCCAACGATCGGGAGCATTGAAGCAAGTTCGATCCCAAAGCCCTTGAAGCCATCTTTGTCGGATATTCCTCTACTTACAAATCATATCGCGTATACCTCAAGTCTTCTTGTACAATTCTTGAAAGCTAAAACGTCACCTTTCAAGAAATGACGGATTTGACTTATGAACAAAACAGTTCAAAACCCGAGCTTATAGGCGTGTTGGCACAAAGTCAACAACTTTCGACAACTTCTACCTCAAAGTCAAGAGAAGCAATTCCCGCCGACTTGGAAGATTTAGATTCACTGTTTAAACATTTTTATCGGAACAAGTTTCAAATGCCTGCTTTCTCTCACTCAATACCAAGCAATGCTCCTTCTCCTTCTACGGAAGAAATTCCAATTGATACTCTCACTCCTCATATTCCAACAAATGTTCAAGAATCTCCTAATTCTGAATCTTCAACTAGTGTTGCAGCTCCTTCAAATGCAGATGAGGAAATTCATTCTAATTCAACCTTAGAATTGAATTTCCCAACTACGAATGATCCACCCATTAATTCAGGATGTCTCGATCTACAAACCAACGAAGAATCTACTTCGGTTATTCCTCATGAACGCAAATGGACTCGAGCTCAACCTATCAACAAAATCATCGGTGATCCTTCAAGTGGAGTACGCATTAGGACGTCCACTCAAATCGGCTTATTCACATGCTTCTTAAGCCAAAACGAACCAATTAAAGTAGCCGAAGCTCTTAAAAACCCAGATTGGATAATCGCAATGCAAGATGAACTCAACCAATTCGAGCGTCTACAAGTTTGGACGTTAGTTCCTCGACTGCAAGGCAAAACAATAATTGGTACTAAATGGGTTTTCAAGAATAAGAAGAACGAAAACGGTGAAGTTGTCAGGAATAAAGCACGACTCGTAGCCAAGGGATACAATCAACAAGAAGGAATTAATTACGACGAGACATATGCTTTGGTGGCACGTATCGAAGCAATTCGACTATTTTTAGCATACGCGTCTCATAAAGACTTCAAAGTCTATCAAATGGATGTTAAAACCGTCTTTCTCAACGGCGTATTAAAAGAAGAAGTCTACGTCGCTCAACCCCATGGCTTCGTACACGACAACCATCCTGATCATGTTTATCGATTGGACAAGGCTCTTTATGGACTAAAACAAGCCCCTCGTGCTTGGTATGATGTCCTAAGCGAATTTTTAGTCAAGTACAACTTCATAAGAGGCACCATCGATACGACACTCTTCATCAAAAGACAAGGCAAAGACCTGATGATCGTTCAAGTTTACGTTGATGACATCATCTTCGGCTCGACAAATGAACGTCTTTGTCAAAAATTCGGTGAACTCATTAAGACCAAATTCGAGATGAGCTTAATGGGAGAACTCCAATTCTTTCTTGGACTACAAGTAAAGCAACTCGAAGAACGAATCTTCATCAGTCAAACCAAATATATCCGAGATATTCTGAAGAGATTTAATCAAGACAAGAGCACACCGATGAATACTCCCATCTCAACAAACTGCAAATTGGATGCTGATCCGTCTGGCAAGGCAGTCAACATCACACTCTATCGGAGCATTATCGGATCTCTTCTCTACGTAACGTCTAGTCGACCCGACATCATGTTGCCACTTGTCTCTGTGCTCGTTTTCAAGCTGACCCAAAGGAGTCCCACATGCAAGCAGTCAAGCGAATTCTACGCTATCTAAAAGGAACTCCCAACTTAGGGCTATGGTATTCAAAAAATACTGATTTTAGATTAATTGGCTATACTGACGCTGATTATGCAGGTTGTCGAATGGACAGAAAAAGCACGTCTGGCGGAGCACAATTTTTAGGCAAAAAGTTGGTCTACTGGTCCTCAAAGAAACAAAATTGTGTGTCAACATCGACGGGTGAGGCGGAATACGTCGCGGATGCCAGCTGTTGCTCGCAAAGTCTATGGATGCGGACACAACTATGCGATTACGGGTTTGATTTTAATAACATTCCCATTTACAGTGATTCTCAAAGTGCTATAGCCATTACTTGCAATCATGTTCATCATTCATGCACGAAACACATAGATATTCGTTATCATTTTATAAAAGATCATGTAGAAAATGGCACTATAGATATGTATTTTGCAAAAACGGAGCTTCAACTTGCCGATTTATTCACTAAGGCATTGGATGAAAAACGATTCCAATTCCTTATTGCTAAGTTAGGCATGTTGAATCTCAATCTTACTTGAAAAGTGTTTACATGCTCTATTATGCTTCTATGTGATATTCTATGTGCTTTTTGATATTCTTTGATTATCTTGCGTGACTCTATCATATATTTAATAGTATATAAATATAATAATAATAATAAAAAAATGGGGGATGACGATAGTTTTGCCTATTTTGAATTACTCACAAAAATATTTCTTTGATATATATGCTTAGTTCTTTGTCTAAAAATTCACGTCACATACTTTTATTCAAAGAGTTTCGTTTGCTTCACTAGACACAAAGCCATCGTATATGTGAGAATTTAAACCTCAATATTGTTTTTGAGTATGTCACACTTCAAACGACTATTCTTTGGTTTGTACTTCGTAGCTTCTTTCTTACTTGTGTGACTATTTCGTCATGAAAATGATAAGGGCATATTAGGAAATTCCTCATTAAGCCCAAATTATAAATCCTTTTTTTCCTCTAGACATCCCCTTTGGGCCTTCTCTGACATTGTTTTTCTTTATCAAACCCAATTAAGCCTTCAACCTTATTCACAAGATTCGGGGTTACTCAACCAAGAAAAAGAGGGGGAGAGAAAAAGAGATGCACATGATGAATTTCTTACTCATTATAGAAGAGAAACATGGATCTCACTGTGAACTTCTCCTAGATAATCTCGTATACTCCTAGAAGAGAAGCACCTCGAAGTGAACTTCTCCAACGATAATCTAGATCTTATAAATAGAGAAAACGAGAAGAGAAGCACGGCCTTGGGTTCGAATTCCATAACTGTGGAACCTTCGAAAGGAACACGATCTCGACCCAAAAAGAAGTTCTAATCTCTCAAAATTTTTTAAAGAAGACGAGACTCATCTTGAGCAAGACAATCTAAAGGATCAGAAATGAATTACATAAAGGGCCCCTGGAATTGAAGAATTTTTTTAAGCTCACTAATCCCAAAAATTACCATACTCTTTTAGTCAGAGCCTAAATATAATCCCTTCAAAGCCCCTTTGATTCAAAATGATGAACTTTCACTTAGTAAGTTGATTTAATACGCTACGATAACAAATTAATTTATATTACTTTGTCGTGTTAATATGAGTGATATATCTGCTAAATATTTCCATGATAAAAATAAATTGAGTGATATGAGCGAAACTTGCGAGAGTTGTCGAAGTGATTCATACTATGATCTTAGAATATTAAGTCTAGTTACATGATTTTACGGCAAATTATTATTTTATATGTCATAAGAATTTTTTTTGTGATAGTGTTCAAAATGTCCCATCCGACCCCAAAACAAAAATATTTTTTTTAATTAAAAATATCTATCGCACATTTTAAATGCATTAATACGTGCATTGACTCAGAATTGATAAAATGCGAAATATTTTTTTAAGAATGCAAAATTTTAATGAATCTATGCTGAATTGTTTAAAATGCGTTACTTATTCTTAAAAAATAAATTTTCATATGCCAAATTGTACTAAATATGTGCTTAAAATGCCGAAAAGTTAAATCGTTCAATTGTTAATGGGGATTTTTATATGTTAATTTGTTATTATCTCTATGATTTACTTATAAAACATGACTTCTAATTTTTTTCTAAGATCACAGAAAATTTAGAGCTCATCCGAGGAGTAAAATGTTGAATTTCATCAACATTAGGAGAAAATTTCATCTCTTTCAGAAATACAGGGAGTATTATGCAATTAATTTTTTGGGTTAATCCATAAAAGATTAAATTCTTATTTAATCAGACCTGAATTTTAACTAAAAGCCCAAATTTTTTTACGGCCCAATGTATTTTTTCCTTACCCGATCGTAAAGTATTAATACCACTTTATCGATCGAAAAACTCACTCACACGCAACTCATTACCATCGAAAAACTTTTCGACTTCTGAAAAATACGCTTCGAACTCCGGCGATATTCACCCAAAAATCATCTTATCTCTGAGATTTTCTTCCTTAACTCGCCCATTTCGAAGGCCGAAACACGTTTCAAATCATTTTCCGTTAAAAAACATACGATTCGCAAGCAGTTTCACGAAAACATTTGAAGAAATTTCATATTCATACTTTTTCGATTAAAACCGATTTCAAACTTTCAAATCAACATGTTTAAACTCGATCTTTTGGGTTAAAATAATGATATTTGGATTTGCAACTGTTTTCTGAACGTTCCGAACCCAGATTAACTCATGTTTAACCAGAAATCGAAGATTACGTTTCACGCGTTTACTGTTTGATTTGAAAAAAATTTCGATCGAAAAAGTTTGTATCGCAAATAGTGTCGTCGAAGAACTTTAGTTTTCTTTAAGTTTTATTCGATCGCAAAACTCAACGTCGAAAACCTTTTGTTTTCGATATATTTTAATTATATCGAAAAACTACGCGGCGAAAACTTAATTTTTCGATTATATTTTATTCGATCGCAAAAGTCAGCGGCGAAAACTTTAAGTTTTTCGGTATTCTTTTATTCGATCGAAAAACTACGCGGCAAAAAACTTAAGTTTTTCGACAATTTTTATTCGATCGAAAACTTACTCAGCGAAAAACTATTGTTTTCGATAACATTTTATTCGATCGTAAAAGTCATCGGCGAAAACTTGAGTTATTCGACACATTTTTATTCGGTCGCAAAATTTAACTATCGAATAAATTGTTACTCGAATAAAAACACGCTGAAAAAGACTTAGAAATTTTTCGATCGCAAAAATTAACTTTCGAATAAATTTCCGATCGAATAAAAACACGCTTCAAAGACATTCGAACATAAACCTTCGTACATACAAATTTCTCTAAATCCATTCTAATGTCATTTAGTTGCATATGAAATTTCTCAACTAATTAATTATCTTTCATTCTTTACAGATATGGCAACTCCAAACTACCCACACATCTATCCCATTGGAAGTTATATGCCAGTTCAAGATAACAACTTCCAACTGGATCTTACAACGTTTCGGTGTCCGGATGAAGTCATCATATCAATCCTCAAAGGACACCCACTATGGTCAGCCTTGACCAGGACGTCCATCGTACCAATGGCCTATCTCCAGCAATTCTGGGGAAGCATGAACAGTTTCGTCAACGGCGATAACGTGGAATATATGACGAAGATCAGCACAAGACATATCGCCCTGACGAAAAATCTGATGGCCATGGTGCTCGATCTCCCGCACTATGACGAATATGATCAACTTCCAACGGACGCGGAGATCGTAGAAGATATGCTCCGGATGGGATACAAACCACCGCTGACAAAACTGGCAAACTTTCAAAATAGATCAACTTCCAACGGACGAATATGATCAACTTCCAACGGACGCGGAGATCGTAGAAGATATGCTCCGGATCCCCCATCCGTGGAAAACGTTGTTCAGCATCATCAACAAATGCCTCTCCCCAAAACACTCCGGCTTCGACAAGGCGAACGGGAACATCCTTCGCAACTTTCATGGAGTAGTCTTTTCCAAGAAATACGACGTGGCCCAGCTACTTTTGGAATGATCTAGCGGACCAGATGCATCAAAGGGAGAACAAATCGAAGGCCTAATCTCTCCGCTATGTACGGTGGTTCCCGGTGCTGATCTCACACATCATGGAAATCCATCCAGAGATCCCGAGACTACCACCAGTTGGGGAATACATTCCGCCACGCCTTCGATTCTTTCACAACCCGAAGGCAGCCGACCTAGCGCTCCAACCAATGCTGATCCCATTGGAGCTGCTCCTACTAGCTGATCCAACGGAAGAGGCCTACCAAGACTACTGTCAAAACAACTCCATCACGGAGGAGATGGTACGAGCCTTGGATCCAGCTCCGGCACCTTCTCAAAGGAAATCGTTGGTGGAAACAACGGAGACCGAAGCCACGGCTCAGGGGATAGAAACACCGGCTGTCAAGCCCGAAGATGTTCCTCGAGATGTCTCTCCTGAGGCCACTGACTCAGATGAAGAATACAGACTCCAAAGAAGGGGCTCTCGCCGACAGCAACTATCAACCCCATCTGTATCTCCTTCAACAATACCGGCTTCAAACATCTCCACCACCAACGGCTCTGTAAACTACACAGATTCCAATTGAATCTGTTACCACACCCATAGAGGTGACACCTATTGTATCATCTCAAGGATTGGGTGGAAGTCCTATTGGACCCCCGAAGATATCGAGACTTCCCGAAGATATACCGGTAAAGCACCAGTCTCCGAGGCTGCTCTGACCGACACACAAACCACCCCTGTTTCTTCACCACCTCTTACTACCACCATACACACCCACATACAACCTACCCTCACCACCCCTACTCCGTCACCTTCTCTCATCAACCCCTATACCATACCGATCACCCAGCTCCATGATATACTCATCTCTCGCCTCCTCGCCTTAGAGACCAGGACTCCCGCTGAGGAGAGTCTCTACAAAAGGCTGGTAGATGAACCAGAGCCGCCAGCACAAACAAGGTGACGAGAAGAAAGCTCCCGCACCAAACGAAGACATGACGATCCCGACAATCCGGATCGTCATGAGGGGGAGAAATGACAACAAATCACACGGAGCGGCCGTGGATTGAGTCGAGAACAAAGACTCAAGAAGCTGAGGGATCGTCCTCAAACCCACCAACCACACAACCCACAACCCGCCAACAAACAACCACACCTCCCACTACATCCCACACACCACCACTCTCTCCTACAAATCCAAATCCAATCCCGACCCCTAACCTCCTCCCAGACCAAACAGAAGCAGCCGTCTACGATCCACATCTGTTCGTAGACGATTATATCTTAAATGAGAAATGGACGACGGAATGAGAACCTGAGGAAGCTGCTCAAGCTTGACTCTCCAACGTCAGATATTTCTTACAACAAGCTTCAGTGAACCTGGTAGTGCTTGAAGATGAAGAACTTCAAGAAGGCGAGAACTACAGTTCTGCTCTCCCAGAGCTACCAGAGATGATTAGGCACAAAGTCGACTCTCCTCCCCGCTTATCAAAAGGGACAGTTAGAGTCGAGACACCATGGGAGAATGTCAGAATTGAAGTTCCATTTATTGAAGACGTTAGAAAGCATATCTGGAGGGCTCCAAACAAAATAAAGAAGCTCAACGAACTCAATCTAGGGGACATCTCACACTGGGAAGACAAGAAGAAAATGGAGCATATCTTCATGCTCAACTATCTTGGCCTCGATCGGAGTGGCATCCCAACTGATCAACTGAAGAAAAATTTCAGGGACAAGCCACCGATTCTCCAACTCATCGGAGTATTGCATACGATCGGAAGATACCCAACCCCTATCTACATCATTGAGCTAGCGGACAACAACCACACTCGAGAAGAGATAGATGAAAGCTATCTTCTTTTCCTTCCACCGGATGAGGTCTACCATCTGTATCAGATGTACAAGAGAAAATACCAGACGCACTTCGGATATATCAAGACTGAAGGACTCGAGGGACTGAAGAGATTCATGGTGCGGCAGATCAAGTATCACACCGCATACGACCTTCAATCGCTTTAGAGAACAATATGAAGAAGGTCAACATGGAGTCTCCGCTCATGAAGGGCTTCCCACTCAACAATTTTCCCGAGAACTATATCTTTAAGAAACCTGGTCTCGCCATAACCTATCGGAATCCAGTCATTGGAAAGACGAGGGCTATGATGAAGTCAGAGATCCACAAGTTCTGTGAGGGGACACTAAAATTAGTGAGGAAGAACATCCAGAAAAGATTGGGAGAGATCACCGAAGAGATAATCTTCGAAGATCTTTGTGAAGAAGAGGCCCACTCTTAAATGAGCTTCTGGATGCGATAAATGAAAGATTGGAGCTGAGGAATGCAGTTCGACGATATGAGACAACATTGGGATTGCGAAAATCATTTTACGCCCGACAAGGATAAAATGAGCTGAAACGAAGACAAGCACAAAGGGGGAGATTGAAGAGAATTTAAGTTGTGCTTTGTAATTTAATTATCCTTGTAATTCGGGGCGTAATTAGTAGTTTTGATAGTTAGGACCAAATAGTAAATATACCATGTAAATAGGTATAAATACAATGTATACTATCAAAATCAAATACAAGTTCATTTTCAGAAAATCACGAGCATTGAATTCACATTCTAAGAGAGAGAAAAGTAATCGAGAAACTCTCTCTCTCTCAAGATCTTCAAAGAAGATATTCGATCGAAGGTATATTGTGAGATTTATCATTCGAATATCTATAATTCATGCTTAGATCTATCGGTAGTTGATAAAATAGGACCTAACAATAACCCTTCATATATTCGAATATCTATAATTCATGCCTCCTTTTTCTATCCGGTGTGATGAAAAACAAATGCATAAACATGGACCTAAGCCCAACAATCTCTACCATATGACTTTGTCCATCATGACACCTTTACTCGATGAAGAGATAGCTTTCGTTATCATGCTCCATCACAAAGCATATAAAGTCGGAATCACATCCAAACATTTGTTCGTCTCAAGACGAGACAACCTTACTGAAATTTACAATGCACCATCCCATTTGGCTAAGCTCATTAGCCATCGACACGAAGTTTCTACCACACCTTGCATCACTGACAAATCAATGCCCGTGTGTAAATTGTGGACCCGCTAATAATCACATGTCGCTCTTATGACAAGTTAATGCAATGTCGTATGGACGACTTTGAAAAAAAACAGAGATAAAATCAGGAAGATTTTGGCAGTACCAACCAACTAATGCCAGTTCCCATATCGCTTATGCTATAGCAACGTAACGACAAATTCGAGCCCATTATTTTCTTATGGTCTAATTGATGGCCCAACCACATACCATTTGGTGTCCAACACAAGCCATAAAGATTTATATTATGTTTGGTTATCGAATTTCCAGCCCGATATTAATTTAAAGCCCGATCTGATACTACAGGTCTGCCTATTATTATCTCATGTAAAAGGGCTTGATAGATTTTAACAGGCATGCTCCATAATAATTTATTTTAGGCATTTACAACGGACCTACAACCAAACGCTCCCAAATGTATTAGTGTCCCACATAAATATATCATCGATCTTGGCCCAACGGTCGAAGATGTCAAGCCATTAACATAAGCATGATCAACCTTTCTTGCATGCGAAGTTGCTTCTCCACCGCATTATTTCTTGCAACAAAAGCAGGCTGCTTAGGTTCCCTAAAGAGACGAGGTCCTTAATTCACTTCTCAGCATGAGGATAGAGACAACACTCCACATAACCTTGTTGATCACTTGGATTTCCTTGCACGCACAACACTCCTACGTTTGATGCAACGAAGAAGAATTTCAGGAACTGCAGGAGATTCTACCGTAGTATCCAAAAGCTCAATTCCTCTATTTGTACTCCACACTTCCCAATCCTCATTGGACACATCACCTTTCTTGATTCCCTAACTCACTTGTATTATTTCTAGAAGATCCATTAAAGACAAAAAAATTGAGACAGTTGCTTGTTGTAAAATCCCGTGTTCCTCTTGCCACTAAGAACCAAAACCTCGAAGCTAAAAACATCGGACTGAGTTGGCCTCCCATAACGTACTCCAGCTATGTTACCACTGTTGCGATGCATGATGGTTAAAAGTGGCGCTTAAGTGATTCAATTGACCTTGCTTGATTTAGAACCTACTGTGTCCCCATTACGTGCTTCTTGTTGATCATATCTTTGTGGGTTACGCGTAGCCTCGAGTGTTCATGAAGGTAAAGGAGCCCCCATGCGATCCCGCTGATCATTCGATTGGACAAGGACATGTCAATACACTTGTTGTCGAATCTTGTTTTTGTTGGCCTTGGTATGAATTTTCTAGGTTAGAATTCTATATGTTTGAATTTGGAGGTTGCCGAATAGATAAAAAAGAGGGGCAACAGCTCACGTTTTTTTGTTGCAAAAATTCTCCACTGTAATGTTCCAATTGTGCAGCTCTAATACATGGCAAAAAGTACTTGGGCCATTTCATAAGACAAACCAATGGACCCAAAACAAAAGCTCAGTTTCAAACAATAAAATAAAACATTAATTTCAACACTCCCGCTTAATGTTTTTATCTTCCAATCCCAATAATCCTCGGAGATAGATAACTTTATCACCCGAAAGGGCTTTGTTGAAAACGTCCACTAATTGGTCATCGATCTTCACATACTTGATTCCGATCTCTTCATCTTCTACCGCCTCTCGGATGTAGTGATCTTGAGATTAATATGCTTCGTTCGGCTATGGAACACCGAATTCTTCGACATCGCAGTCGCCGACTTGTTGTCACAAAAAAAAACCGTCGACATATCTTGTTTCTCCCCCATATCTTCTAAATTTTTCTCAACGAAACCACTAGCTTGGTTGCTTCACTTGCCGATACGTATTCGTCTTCGGCGGAAGAATGAACTACTTTCTCTTGCTCCTTCGACGCCCAACTAAACACTCCGGAACCGAGTGTAAATGTGTATCCGGAAGTACTCTTCATGTCATCTATGCTTCCGGCCCAATCACTATCACAAAACTCAAATAACTCCGGGCTTTCTTTTTCATTTCTCTCATACATTAGGTCAGAAGCTTTGGTACCTTGAATGTACCTCAATACTCTTTTGGCAACTCCAAAATGTGTCTTGCTCGGTCGATACATAAACCGAGACAATAATCCCGAAGCATACATGATGTCGGGCCTCGTAGTAGTAAGATATAATAAACTCCCAATAAGACTCATATATTGTGCCGCATCGACATCACCAATACCATCTTCCTTTACCAACTTCTCATTCACCAACAATGGAGTCATAACCGGATTACACTCCTCCATCTTGAACTTCGCAAGAATATTTTGAGTATAGTTCATTTGAGAAATAAATCCCCATCTTCTATATGATCAACTTCAATCCCCAAAAAATAATGTAACAAGCCCAAACCATTCATCTCATATTTCCTCAACATATCATTCTTGAACTCAAACATCATCTTCTCATCATTTCCCACAAAAATCAAATCATCAATGTAAAGAGAAACAAGAAGCATAGAGTCGGTACATTGCTTTACATAAAGCGTCGGCTCACTTGGACTCCTCTTGAATCCTTTTTCGGAGAAATATGCATCGATATTTCCGTACCATGAATGCGGGGCTTACTTCAATCCATACAAGGCTTTCTTCAATAACTTTCTCTTCTTCACATTCCGCCTCGAATCCTTGTGGTTGCTCTACATACACCTCTTCTTTCAACACTCCGTTCAAGAACGCCGACTTTACATCAAGTTGGTAAACTTTCCAACCTTTGTGTGCCGCCAAAGCAGTCAACAACCGAATAGTCTCATGCATTGCAACCGGTGCAAATGTCTCATGATAGTCAACACCGGGTTGTTGAGAGTACCCTTTCGCCACCAATCTCGTCATGTACTTTTGCACCAAACCATCTAGGTTAGTCTTTGTTTTGTATATCCACTTCAATCCAACAATATTCTTCTCCTTCACTTTCTCAACTAACTCCCATGTCTCATTTTTCTCAATCATCTTTATCTCATGTTCAATGTCATTTATCAATACTTCTTCACCAATAGCTTGCTCAACAATAACAAAATTGCATCTTGCATAAACTTCGCTTAGCGGTCTCATTCGTACCGGCGTCGAGCTTGGAGATGATGAACTCGACCCGATATTATTTGTTGGAGATGATGACCCTTCATCTTCAACACCAGGCCCACTACCTCTTGGCTCTTCATGTGCATCACTTTGTATGAGAATTGATACACTTTCAACTTCTTTCTCTTTCCAATCCCAAGTTTCCTTCTTATTAAAAATCACATCCCGGCTCTTTATCACTTTGTTTCTCTTCAAGCTAAAGAGTCGATACCCCTTTGATTTTATATGATAGAGAACAAAGACGCATTTCTCGCCTTTGTCTTCAAGCTTATGCCTCATTTCTTTCGGAACATGAGCATAGCAAATGGACCCGAACACCTTCAAGTGATTCACCGATGGCGTTTTGCCTCTGGTCCAAGCCTCAAAAGGGGTCTTTTTCTCAACTGCCGTGGTCGAACACAGATTTAATAAGTAAACTGCCGTGTATGTTGCTTCGGCCCAAAATGTCAACGGTAGCCTCTTCTCTTTCATCATCGTTCTTTCCATTTCAACAATGGTTCTATTCTTCCTCTCGGCCACCCCATTTTGCCCCGGTGTAAAGCCAATCATCAATTATATCTCTAGGCCAACATTTCAACAAAACTTCTCGAACTGTTTAGAGTTGTACTCACCACCTCTATCGCTCCTCAATTTCTTTAGCAACCGGCCACTTTGTCTCTCCACCATTCTTTGGAACTTCTTGAAGACATAAATTGCTTCCAACGTTTGCCTCAAAAAATAAACTCAACACATTCATGAATAGTCATCGATAAATGTGATGAAGGAACGATTTCCGCCATGTGAGTTCGTGCTCATGGGACCACCAATATCGGTGTGAACAAGCTCTAATGGTGCTCTTGCTCTACACGCCTTTTTCCTTAGAAAATGACTCTCGATGTATCTTGCCGAGAGCACATGACTCACACACGTCCCCTTTATCCTCTATAATTGGTAGCCCGGACACCATTTCCTTCTTGCTTAGCAACTTCAAGCTCTCAAAGTGTAAATGCCCAAACCTCTTGTGCCATAACCATGAACCGTATTTTACGCCGACCTGCAAGGCAACACTTCTTTCGGGCTTGAGAGTGAGTGGAAAATTTCTATTCCTCTCCATTTTCACTACGACCATAAATTCTCTCTTCTTCTCAACTTTGTCAAATATTCGCCGCACCATCGAAATATGACCATGTTAAATCAATTGCCCAACACTTAGCAAATTTTGAGCTAAATCCGACACAAGCAAGACATCGTGGATTAACATCCTATCCTTCTTTGATGCAACTGCAATCGTGTCTCTTCCCTTCGACTTCACCACCACATCGTTGCCCATTGTAATTTGAGTCGTGACGTTGCTATCAAGCTTGCAAAAGATTGACTCATCACCCGTCATGTGGTTACTACATCCACTATCAACAAACCACACATCTTCCTTCTTTTCAATCGCCGATTGACACGCATAAAAAGTGCTCTCATCACCTCTCTTCTCGGAATGCTTTTCTTCGGTGTAGTTTGCTTGCTCCTCATTCTTTAATCTACAAAACTTCTCTTTATGGTCAAACTTCTTGCAATTGTAGCATTGAATCTTCCCCTTGTTCCAACAATCTTTTTCGATGTGGCCCGGTTTCTTGCAAAAGTTGCAAGTTCTAGCTTCTACACTTTGGTTGACACCTCTACCACCTCCTTGGCCAAATCAACCTCCAAATCGACCTCGGCCTCTACCACCACTATAACCACCACGAGAGGTATTCTTGATAGTTGTCTTTTGGTAATGCTCTTTCACATTCACCTTCGATTCAAAGGCGCTTTCAAGAACTTGATCACCGTGCCTATTCAATCTTTCCTCATGTCTCTCAAGAGAGCCCATAAGATCATGTACACTAATCGTTGAGAGGTCTTTAGTTTCTTCAATAACGTCCACATTGTTGTCGTACTTTGAAAGGAGACTAATCGAGATCTTCTCGCACACTGACTTGTCGGTCAAAGCTTCATCCACATTCTTTATTTGGTTCACAATTTCAATCACCTCTAAGAAATACTCTTAGAAGAGTCTCTTTCTCCTTTATTTGTAAATTTTGAAACTCCCTTTTTAACTCCAAGAGTTTTACCGTTCTAACTTTTTCGGTTCCTTGAAATTCCTTTTGTAAAATCTCTCACGCCTCCTTCGAAGTTTGAGCCAAGATTATCCTCGGAAATATCTTGTTGGAAATGCCTCATTGAATCAAGACAAGAGCCCGTGCATCCTTCTTTTGATTCTCCTTCTCGTGGGGATCCACTACCGTAACATTCACGATATTCCCCTTTTCATCCTTCTTTTCTTCAACTTTCTCTTTTTTCACATAACCCTCTTCCACAATATCCCATAAATCTTGTGAAATCAAGAGTGTCTTCATTTTAATATTCCAGTAATCGTAACTCTCACCATCAAATACGGGTGCCCATCTTGCGGAGTCCAAGCACTTCCTTGCATAGTCATGGTGTTCTTCTCAAACCCTAAATTGATTTTATTCCTTCAATGGAAGACACCCACTTGAAATCCACTCAAGCTCTGATACCATTTATGTTGGCCTTGATATGAATTTTCTAAGTTAAAATTCTATATGTTTGAATTTGGAGGTTGCCGAATAGATGAAAAAGAGGGGCAACAACTCACGTGCAACAACTCACGTTTGTTTGCTGCAAAAATCCTCCATGCTACTGTTCCAATTGTTCATCTCTAATACAAGGCAAAAAGTACTTGGGCCATTTCATAAGACAAACCAATGGACCCAAAACAAAAGCCCAATTTCAAACAATAAAAATAAAACATTAATTTCAACAGTTTTGAGGTGAGAAATCATCAGTTAATACACTTGGGCAAGTAAACAAAGGGATTATCGACGTCAAGTTCTGTGCCACAAGATCTTGCATCTTGTGTGGGAAAAGTTTTGGATTGACCGGAAATTTCATGCCGCTAAGCTCCCTCACCCGTCATCTTTGATCCCTATAGCGGTGCTATTCTCGCATTTGAGTAGGGTCCTCCACGTTATTATCCAAGTGACACATATCATGTGATATAGTTTGACATTTTTCCCTACCATTCGCCCATAAAATCCATCGGGTTTAAGTGATCAAATGCACTAACACCTCAAGAGAAACACAAATTTTCATGGAGATGAACAGATCTAAAAAGAGAAAGTAAAAAAACAAAAGAATTGATCCAAGCGGACAAGAGTGAGAGGGTTTGGTTTTAGTAGGGTACTGAAATTAGGTTACACAATATATGGATAGAGAATGGGTTCCGGTTGAGTCAATCACGACGAGCTTTAATTTGTACTTTAATCATATGAAATTTTTGACGTCTATAAAGGTAGACGACATTGGCCACATTTTGTGTTTTTTTTGGTGTCATTTTGAATTTATAAGTGTGAACGTAAAATATAATATATTGCGTTAATTTTTACATTGTGATCATCTAATTTATACAAGTATCATACGCTATATAAGAAAAACTAATCAAAGCAAAATTAAGTACAATCCCTTAATTGTAGGCTAAAATATTATAGTCAAAGATATCCTAAGAGAAAATCATGTCATAATTATATGTTATTATCCCGCCTCAAGCAAGACGTGGGATGAGGACCAACTCGTAGCTTGTCCCGAAAAAATTCAAAAAGTGGACGATGGAGAGCTTTTGTGAAGATTCGGCAACCTGTAAGTCGGAAGATGTATCGCGTCTGTAAGTGCTTACTAGAAACGAGTTCACGAACAAAGTGAAAGTCAACGATGTATTTTGCTCGCTTGTGAGCACTTGGATTCTGACTGAGGAAAAGAGCACTGTTGTTGTCGGAATATATAGTTGGGCAAGACGTAGGTTTGACTTGAAGCTCACGGAGAAGATGAAGCACACACACAATTTCTGATGCTGCATTTGCAAGAGCACGATATTCTGATTCACAACTTGAACGAGATACTGTGGGTTGTTTCTTGGCGCTCCAAGAGACGAGATTCCCACCAAGAAAAATCGAATAACCGTAAGTTGATCGTCTTGTTTCTACACAACGAGCCCAGTCAGCATCGGAGTATGCAATGAGAGTGGGTGAAGATCCACGAGTAAAAGATAAACCAAACGTCGGTGTCCCTTTCACGTAGCGAAGAATTCGTTTTTCACTGTTTGGAAACGTTCAATAGTTGGACTATGCAAATGTTGACTAACCAGATTCACTGCAAAGGATAAATCTGGGCGTGTAACCGTGAGATATTGGAGAGCTCCAACCAATGGCCGATATAAGGTAGGATCATCGAACGGTTGTCCATCAGTAGAAAGCTGACAACCTGCATGTAATGGTGTTGAGACAGGTTTTGCATCCTCTAGGGAGGCTCGTTGAAGAATGTCTCGAGCATATTTTGCCTGGTTAAGGAAAATACCCGATGAAGTATAAGACACCTCAAGACCCAAGAAAAAATTTAATTTTCCTAGGTCCTTAATGGCGAATTCTGTATGAAGACGTGTGATGAATGATTGTAGAATATCTGTAGAGTTTCCTGTCAGAATAAAATCATCCACATATACTAAAAGATACAGAATCGATGATCCACGAATATAGATGAATAAGGAGGAATCCGTGCGACTGCATATAAAACCAATACGCAAAAGAAAATCACTGAGCCGTTGAAACCAGGCACGAGAAGCTTGCTTTAAACCATATAATGCCTTTTTAAGGCGGCATACATGATTTGGGAACTTGGCATCTATAAAGCCAGGTGGCTGCTCCATGAATACAGGTTTAGATAAGACGCCATTTAGAAAGGCATTTTTGACGTCCAACTGATGAAGATACCAGTTGTTTAGTACAGCAATAGAAAGCACAATTCGAACCGTCGAAGCCCGAATCACAGGACTAAAGGTATGAGAGTAATCAAAACCTGGTATCTGTGTAAAGCCTTGAGCAACAAGACGGGCTTTATGGCGATCTATTGAGCCATCAGCTAAAAATTTTGTTCGAAAAACCCATTTTGATCCCACAATATTTGTATCTGTAGGACGTGGTACAAGATCCCAAGTCTGATTATAATGCAATGCAGAAAGTTTTTCGTTCATTGCTGCAATCCATTTTGGTCGTTTTAAAGCAGATTTGATTCATCGGGGTTCATGAACTGTAACAAGTGCATTGAATAAGCTAGTACGAGCATAATAAGTCAAATGCTTTGGCTTAAAGATACCTGATCTTGCCCGAGTTTGCATAGGGTGAGTAGAAGCAATTGGCGGTGGCTGAACATGCACTTGCGTTAGGGAATCTGCTCCATTGTCGGTTGTGCAGGTAAATCGGGAACAAAGACGCGATTGTCTTGCTCTGTTGTTTGATTGTGATTATGGGGCACGACCAGAGGAGGAGTAGGCTGCGATTGATCATCACATATAGTGCAAGGCCTATGTTGAGGATTTTCAACTAGAGCATCAGGTGAAATCGAACGGTTGGGCAGTGAACCAACCTCTCTTGTCGGTTCATAAAATTCCATAACAGGCCCCGAGAGTAGGCTTGACCTATCTTGAGATTTTGCGAACGGAAAAAATGATTCATCAAATTTAGCATGACGAGAAATATAAATGCGGAAGGATATAGGATCGTAGCAACGAAACCCTTTATGCAAGCAACTGTAACCCATAAAGATGCAAGCCGTGCTTCGCGGCTCGAATTTATTTTTAGTGTAATCCCGAAGACACGGATACACTCGACAACCAAGAGGGTGAAAGTTCGCAAAATTCGGAGCCGTAGAGAATAATAACTCAAACGGTGATTTTCCATCTAACACTTTGGAGGGCAGACGATTTATGACATACACGGCAGTGCTAAAAGCCTCAACCCAAAACCTCATAGGTGTATGAGAGTGAAAGAGCATTGCCAGACCTGTTTCAGTAATATGTCGATGTTTTCGTTCGGCCGGTCCATTTTGAGCTGGAGTGTAGGGGCAAGATATAATGTGCCGAACACCTGTTTCACTAAAAAAATTTTGGACTTTGTTATTAGTAAACTCTGTGCCTCCATCACTGTGAAAAGTCTTAATCCGACCAGAAAACTGATTTTCAACAAATGCACTAAATTGGAGCAATATATCATAAAAATCAGATTTCTGTCGCAACGGATAAAACCACGTGAATCTAGAGAAGTCATCCACAAAAATAACATAATATCGAAAACCAGAATCAGAACTCACAGGTGCTGGCTCCCACAAATCACAATGAATGATATCCAAAACAGAAGCGATCGTTTGTCATCCAAAACAAAGGACAATCTTTTATTCTTAGCTTTTTCACAAGAGTCACAAATAGCAGGTTTGGGTAACAACGAAGTAACAGATATGCTTCCAACTTTATTTAGAAAATAAATTACGTCATAAGAAACATGACCAAGACGTGAGTGCCACAATTCGAAAGATGCGTTAGGAGTACGAGTTATAGAGCCCATGACTACGCCTGTCTCGCGCCATTATGTCCTGACTGATCCGATGCTGAATCGTAAAATGATTATCAGTAAAATCACATCCACGGGTAAATCACTAGTTAATTTGCTTACATAGAGCAAATTCTTGGTGAGTCCGGGAACAACCAACACATCAGATAACTTAATAGAGGAATTCAAATTGTAATGTCCAATATGAGAAATAGACAATAGCGCGTCATTACCGACAACAACTGAATCTGAACCAGTGTACGGTAAAGAAGAATCCAAGTGAGTTTTATTTGGAGTCATATGCGCTAATGCGCCCGTGTCCAAATACCAATCAGAGGCCGGAGGGTCTATTATGTTGCAACTAGCAGAGAAGGCTTCAGCTATGTTAGCCGATGGAGCAGCAACGTTACGATTAAACCGATCAGGACATGCATTTGCATAATGACCATTAGTCCTGCAAATTTGGCAATGAGGTTGACGCTTTTGACCATTGTTACGCCCTCCATGTCTTCCACGATGAGAAGATTGGCCAGCAGACGATGGACGGAATGGTGGAAGACTCATCGTGAAACGGCCTGCGTTGGAGGAGTCGGTAGAAGATAGAGATGGGCAAAAGAAGATTTATGGAAGAGGGTTTGTTGGTGGCTCTGGTACCATGTGAACGTAAAATATAATATATTGCGTTAACTTTTACATTGTGATCATCTAATTTATACAAGTATCATACGCTATATAAGGAAAACTAATCAGAGCAATATTAAGTACAATCCGTTAACTGTAGGCTAAAATATTATAGTCAAAGATATCTTAATAGAAAATCATCGCATAATTATATGTTATTAATAAGATTATCCCAACAACCATGAATTATCTTAACATTCAAATCGCCTTTTGTTCTGCTTGATTTTAATAGACATGTCGATTATATCAATGGATGTAGTACAAAATCAATGCATGCATTGAGCGCAATGTGTTAGTTTCTGGCACTAATTGCTAATTAGGAAAGACTTACCGAGAGATTTGAGTACATACTACGTTCTTAAAATTATAAATCCAAAATTTATTAGAAACCTAATGTTTGAAATAGTAAGATCTTGAGATAATGAAGATATACAACAATTCTCCAACTGCGCAAATACATCAATTCATTATCAAACGGGACACGTGAAAGAAGAATACACATGAGGGATTCCCTTTATTACGACTCCCGCACGTGTAATAATTATTGTAATTTGACAAACCTAAACGTGTGGTGCATATATAATCTCCGACAATTACACTACACGTATCGTTTTAAGAACTCTTCCACCGTAGTGTAATTGACCTCCGGATAGAGCTGTGAGACTTCTTCTCCTTCGTCCCCTATTTCAAAATTAGTCAAACACCCTTCATACAGCACATCGTGATAGTGGCTCAATCCCACTTGTTCTGCGTAGTTTAGCTCTGCAAGAGAATGAAAAAAAAAAGGAAAATCGATGCCGTTTTACTCATAAACTCCAATATGCAATGATGGTGGAGTACCTTTCTTCAGAGCTTTAAACTCATCCTTCGTCACAGTGATTTTATGTAGTTCTTTTCCAATAAGCTTTTCCCATATCTGAACAACTTCTCTCTGTGAAAGAATGTTCTTGGGAGGCCTTAAATATCGGGTCTTATTGAGTGTCCTTGGATCATCCATTGTTTTAATGGTGTAGGTAGCTATGTCATCTTCATCAACATATATAGCTGCAAATATGTTCTCGATTTTGAGTTGGAATTATTATATATATATTAAGGACAAGGAGTATTATTACATACCTTTTCTTTCACCGTCACCATGTATGATTACAGTCTCTCTCGAAGGAAGTATTTTACCAAATTGACAAAGCCCTCCGACAAAATAACCAGCGAAACAATTAGCAGAAACATACGTGAATGGAATGTTAGCTTCTTCAATGGATTTTCTTATTGCCATTTTATCATCGAACAATACTTTTCCAGGTTCCATTGCATTTGCCATTCTTGAAGGATCTGTTCCGAACTCAGACGGCAAAAACCTCTATTACCCAGAAAAAAGAAAAAAGAAAGAAACATTATATGCTAAAGTATCGTGGACTAATACACACACACATATATATATATATATTTTTATATATACATGCCTTAACATTTCCTGCTTCTTTAATTGCTTCTACGAGCTTTAGTTGAAGCATGATCATATGACTCCTTATGTGAACACCAGATATTGCAGAAATAACGACATCAACAAGCTTCATGGCTTCTACGAGGCTACTATGGTCGTCAAAAGAACCAGGTACGAGGTGGGTGCCTTGTGATTTAAACGATATCAGCATCTCAATCTTCTCTATGTCCACACCAACTTCACGCCTATGAAGAATGTATGTCTCGTGTCCTTGTGCTAAACTTGCTCTTACCAGTCTTTTTCCTAGGTAGCCCGTGCCGCCCATGATCAACACCTTGCTCTTCACCATTTCTCAGATTGTTTCCTTTTATTTTTCTTTTTGTTTCCCTCTTTTTTCGATTGCAGAGGGGGTGAGTGATTTCAAAGGAATAAAAGATAATTGGTGTGTTTAAAGATAAGAAATCGTGACATGCTAAATAGGCTTACTTCGTTGCTTGTTAGATTGTGGTTTTTTGGAGTCGAAGGAAAATCATTCACCAACCGCCTGCAGTAGCCACATTTGGAGATTAAGCTTTGCGAATTTTATATTTCAGATAATAATATTCGATAACAATTTTGAGATTGAATAATCACAATTTCTAGAGAATGCATTCCCATGATTTCTAGTGAATCACGTGGGCCTAAGTAAATCCCGGATACACTTGCTCTTGGTACTTGTAGAGCCCGCAAAAAGGCCCGCCCCCCAGTAGTATTACTCTATATTTAAGGTGTGGGTTCAAAATCCAAGCTCTACATTTAAGGTGACGGTTCAAACTCCAAGCTCACTTCTTTTTATATTTTTAAATTGTTTAAAAAAAAATGGGCGGGCCAGGCCTGCCGGGCCACTGTCTGCCCGCTTTTTCTAGGCCCGTCAAGTGGTGGGGCCTGCCCGTGCCCGCCCCGTCAAATGGCGGCTCTAGTATTAAGTAAATCACGAGGGCTAACGCAATAGTCTGCAAACTAATTCTACCACGTAATCCACATTATGGTAGGTTCATGTGAGACGGGTCGTATCCACTCAATGGCTCGTTTGCTTTCCTCTATTAGGCCTAGTGTTGCCCAACCGCCGGTTACGGTTAACCGGCGGTTGGGATCCGGCGGTTGCCGGTTGGTCGAAATGACCAACCGGCGTCAACCGGCCGGAGACGGTTCCCGGTTGGCCGTCTCCGGTTGCCGGTTGACCAACCGGCGGTTGGTCAAACCGCCGGTCAAAGGATGTCCGGCGGTTACCAACCGCCGGATTTTTTATTTTTTTTTAATTTTTTTTTATTTTTTTTTAATTTTTTTTTTAATATTTTTTTTTAATTTTTTATTTCAATTTATAGTGTGTATTTCGATAGTTTTCGACTTTTCGGGACACAATTATTTTTTTTCGGTATATAACAAGGGTTTCGATTTAAAAGTTTTAATCGTAATAAATTAATTTTATTACAAAAACAAAGTTACATTTACAATTAAAATTTACAAAGTCGAAAATACAAAGTAAGAAAAAAAAATTTATTCGCCATTTGCCAACGCCAGTCGCCAGTCGATAATCGGTTTCTGAAAAAAATATACAATAGAAGTTAGTTAGATAATAATTATAATATTCTTTTGTACAATCGCCATTAAAAAATGAAATTAGTTTTAAGGACTTATCTTTTTTCGGACTTGTCGTTGGCTTAGATGTCGTCACGCGAGCGATTTCTTGGAGACGTTGGCTGAAAAATAAGATTGTATGAGTAAGTAATTATTAAAAATATAAAATAAAAAATTAATACAATAAGATTAGTATTAAGGACTTATCTTTTTTCGGGCTTGAATCTTTCGCCATTTTCGGATATTCTCTCCTCTCTACTCTTAGTCGTCCCCGTCCCCGCCATTGCCGCCGCCACCACTAGAACCGGTACCGGTGGTGTCGTCGAATACGTCGTCGTCCGAATCGGTATTCGTGGCGTCTTGTGTCCGATGTTCGGCTCTCGTCCAATCATCGAGAAGGCATTGGTATTCGACGTTTTCTACCGTCAACCTCGAACGCCTTTCACTTAACGTTAAGCCGCCCATGCTAAAAGCTTGTTCAACCGCGACGGTTGAAATTGGGACGGCAAAGATTTCCCTAGCGATCTTCGCCAACGTTGGATACGTTGGCGACATCTTCGACCACCATCGGAGGACGTTGAACTGATCTTCATCCTCGCCGAACTCAAAAGTGGTCGACAAGTAGTTTTCTAACTCTATGAACGGGTTCGTCGACCTTTGGCGTTTGCTCGTGTTGAGGAGGTTGTAGTAGGAGGCTAAGCGATCACTACCGCTAGCACTACTACTACTAGTGGATTGACCCGAACTCGATCGAGTTGGGTCTTGGCCACTATCGGTCTTATACGCTCTAAAGACTGCCTTTAGAGCGTCATACCCTACATTCCTAACTTGAATGTGATAGCCATCGGGGAGGACACTAGAATTAGCCGCTATGGACTGGTAGTATAATCCTAGAAAATTATCGGTCCCCTCTACGCGTAATCTGGGGTCTAATATCTTCGCAATGATGAAGATATCGGGTAGATCCCAAAAGTACTTCAGCTATTTAGCTTTCATGGCTAAAACGGCCGGACCCGCAATCTCGTCATTTACAAACCCGTTTAGAATGCATGCGACTTTAACGCAATGATCTAATGCCAAGATAGATGTCGGGTAATATATTCCCGACATCTCCCTCGTGGCATCGTGAAATACTTGAAGTATTTCACATATGCCGTTGCATCCGTCCCACATCGTAGGATGTAATGCTACCCCGAATTCGGGGTTTTCGTCGTAGAAATCGCTCAAGGTATGGCGATATTCGTACGACGTCTCCAACATCTTATAGGTGGAATTCCACCTGTTGGGTACATCTAAGGCAAACTTCTTGGGCATGACACCCAAACTTCTACAATGACGCTTCCACTTCTTCAGTACAGAAGAGTGGCGCATCATGTAACTAATCGCCGTTCGTATCGGCGTAACGTGTGCCTTTAGATGCGTCAGTGCGTCCTGAACACATAGGTTAAGTATGTGGCAGAAGCACCGGACATGAAAGAATCGGCCGCCAAATGACGGTCGACAATACTTAATCAAATCTTCAATGCTCGCGTTATTAGCGCTAGCATTATCAAAGGATACCGAGAAAATCTTCTCGAGTATCCTATATTCCGATAAGATATTCCTAAGCTTAAGTGCGATGTTTTGAGCTGTGTGTGCTGTGTCGAATTCCCTATACGCAATTAAGCGTTTCTGTACTTGCCAAGAGTCATCAATCCAATGGCATGTAACGCCCATGTAATGATGATCTTGCCAGTGATCACTCCATATATCGGAGGCAATGGATACTCTACACTCTAAGTTTCCTAATTGATCTATTAACTCGCGTTTATACGCGAGTACGGTCTTCCTAATGTCTCGCGTAAGGGTGCTACGTGAAACTTTCTTCGCTTGGGGGTTATACGACTTTCTGATCCAATCTTCGTAGATCGGATCGTCGGCAAACCGAAAAGGAAGATGTTTTGCGCAAACAAATTTTGCAAGTTGTTTGCGCGCAACGTCTTCGTTGTACATGAACAAAGACGTCGGACTCGCACTGGGTCCTTGTCCGGTAGCGGACGACCCCGTACCCGTAGCCCCGTGCATTTGACTTTGACTTTGACTAATTCCTATCTTAGTAGGATGTTTTGAGCGGACATGGCCGGTAAAATTGCCATATCCGCCCCCCTTCCTAAAAGGGTACTCCTTACCACAATAATTACATATAACTCTAAAAATATCTTTATTTTCGGTCGGTACCTTCTTGAAGTGTACCGCGAAAATATCCGAGCGTAGGGCGGCGGCGGCGGCCCGTGCTTGGGTGTCGGTCGTCGGCATCGGGATTTCTTCCGTTTGGTCCCGTTGCGTGTTGCTTTGCGTTCCATCCATGTCCGAGCCGAGTACGTCACTTAGGTCGAGCATAATTTCGGGGGAGTCGTCATATTGGTAGTAGTCATCTTGCGATGAACTACCGACAATCTGTTTCCCCCTAGATCTCGAACTCGATCCTCGGCGACGGCTATCCATATCTAAAATAAAAGGTTAGAATAAACGTTCGATAAAAAAAATGTGTAAACTTACGAAAAACGAGGCGAGTGAAATTCGGAGCGCCGTGTAGTAGAGCCGGGCGGGGATTGATGAGCGTAGTAAAGCCGAGCGGGGAATGGTGGACTGGACTAGTATTTTAATTAGTTTATTTTTAGTTCGTGGACTACAACTAGACTGAGAATTACGCGTTTTGAGAGTGAATAATTGAGAGAAAGAGATAGAATTGAGTTGTGATTTTTGAAGAGGGGTGGGGGGGTATTTATAATTTTTTTTTTGGACTAGCCGTTGCAACCGCCGGTTCCCGGTCAACCGCCGGTTGCAACGGCTATTTTTTAATTTTTTTTTTTTTTTCTTTTAAAGGACTAACGGTAACTTTTTTTAAATTTTTTTATATTATATATCTATTATATATAATTAAATATATTAAAAAAAATAAAAAAAAAAAGCGGGAACCGCCGGTTGAACCGGCCAACCGCCGGTTGTCAACCGGCGGTTTGCGGTTTGGGAAAATCCCAAACCGCCCGGAACCGGCCACCCGCGGTTGCCGGATACGGTTGGTGGCCGGTTCCGGTTACAAATCGGAACCGGCGGTTCGGAACCGGCGGTTGGCCGGTCGGAACCGCCGGTTCCGGTTGTTTTTGGGCAAGTCTAATTAGGCCATATAATATTAATAATAGTATCTAATATAATGTTTGGTTTGTTTATTCCAGCCCGTTACTATGAGCAAGCCCGATATTAGATCTCTAGGCCCGATAGAAATAAATTAGAATGAATGACTAAGATAAATAATATTGGGCCTGTTCTGCTTGATTAATCATGGGCCTTTATCCCACCCCTTATAACCAAACGGGCCGGTAATTGATAGATGAAAATATTCGATCATGGGCTCCACTACAAAAATAAATGTCACGGGCATTCGCCGATAACAACTTCGATGGATTTTTTAGGGAATAGTTGAGCCAGTCTTCCACAACCTTGACAAAATAACGTAGAACAATTTTCGGCCAAGAGAGTTTAACTTTTTTTTCCACGGCGAATCCGTCATCGAAGAAAATAAAGTCTTCTAACGCTTCGGCATTAATACTAGGAGTGGCCCACGGTATGCCATGACAACCGTCGACAATAAAGTTACTTTTCTCGCCATGACTCTGCCATGATTGTATGATATTAAGTAATCTATGGCATTTCCGCCGTCGAGAAATTTTTTATATATATTAACTCGCGCACATCAATTTGCATCGTTATGCAATCCATACACCACATCGAGAATTATTTCAGCAGTGTACAACAATAATACATCCACGAGTTCTTTATATTAGTATTTCTTGTACGCGCGATGTTGTGTGGTTAAAATATAAATACATAGTATTACTTTGGGATCGTACTCTCTCTCGCCCTCCTCTTGTTCCTTTTTAATACTGTAAAATATTTGTGTGACTAATAGAAAGAAGCGTTCGTTGAAAAATTCTCCACGTAAGTTTTTATATTTTGTTGATTTTATTTCTCTATTTTCATCATAGCCTTAATGGAAGGTTAAATTGATTGTTAACTTACACTATGATCACTTAGTACCTAAAACCAAGTATTTGTTATATATATATATATATATATATATTATATAATATACTAAAAATTATAAACATGATCAAAATAACCAAAATTTGAATAGATGTTATGATAAAATTTAATAACGATTGATTCAGTATATCAGTGCTTGGCGTTTCCAGTGTTTGCCAAATGAGGCATTTTTGTACGTTTGGCTGTTACCGGAATAATCTTTTGACAATTTTAGGTAAAAATATCCTTGTATTCGCTTCGATTAGTTTAATTGATCTAAAAATATATGTGTGTGTTTCGTTCCTTATGTGATTTTAATTCTATGGTTTTTCTATATGTATTATTTTATGTGATCTTGATCGGCCCGTAATTGAGTTGTGTAATTTATAATATTTAATAGATGAAATATTATTTTTAAGAAATAAAAAATTGAGGAGTATAATAGTAATTATTCATATTAAATAAAATGATAAAAAGGTCAAATAACAATAAAGTTTAGACACCAAATTGACACATTATATACACCGTTTAAGGTAAATATATATATTTTAAGTAATAGAGTAAAATGTCGCAGTTTACCTAATTAAATGTGCCTTTATTATAGATGGATAAAATTTTATTATATAATAATACATATTACAAGACAACATGCATGATAAGTATTATCAGATACTAGCTAGACATGATCAAACGACATTACCATGGTCCATGATACGCCACAATCATTTAAGCCCACATAGTTGTAGCGTATGTTTATATCCAATGTGCCTAGACGTGTTAACACAAATGGCGAGGGAAGTAAATTTACCTTACAATCATTAGTTTATTCAATGTGATTAATTAATGTAATATTTAGTATAATTAGAATAATTTAGAGTTAATTTATACTATAAACAGTTACTAGATTATATTTTCATTTTTTTGTAAGCAAGTAAACCCTGACCCATCGATCAAGTAAATCCCAGGGACTGAAAATTTGCAAACACACCTACCAGGTAGAACACATTACGACAGGTCCATGTGTGACGAGCTCGACTCACTCAACTTATTTGGTAGTCAGGAGATTCAAACTTGAGTTCTCTCTCCAAAGACCTTGGTACTTCAACTTGACCATTATGCCAAACCAATATTTTCATTTTCTTAATAGATCTTTAATAATATGATATTATTATGAAATAATAATATGTGGATGTTTTTAATGTTGTAAAAGTTAGTTGATTGTTGATGAGATGAGATAAGATAAGATGTATTTAATGTTGTAAATGTTAGATGACATAGTAGAATTTTTTCTATTATAAATAGACCGATGTATTTGTTTTGAATCATATCGAAAACATTATTATCTCTCTATAATCCCGTGTTTATATTTCTGTTCTTGTCCAGTTATAATAGTTTTATGACACGTTATCAGCACGAGCGCTCTCCGACAACGATCAACCTCCGGACAAGATCTTATACAACTATAATCGAGTATGACGAATTTGCAAAGCCTCGAGTTTGGTGCCCTTGACATATCTTGGGCACTAGACGCAGAGATTCATCTAAAAACAAAAGGTTTGGGTGACACTATTGTCGACCCAAAAACCACAACGGGTGCAGGTGACACCACTAATACTGTAAAAATCACAAGCGATCAAGATAAGACAAGAGCTTTGATAGTTCTTCGCCACCACATTCATGCGGATCTGAGGGACGAATACTTGAATGAACAAGATCCCGCTGAATTGTGGAAAAATTTGAAAGATCGATTTGACCACCTGACAACTGTTATCCTCCCAAAGGCATGGTATGAATGGATGCATTTAAGATTACAGGATTTTAAATCCGTAACTGAATATAACTGCTATTCATAGGTGACTGCCACACTGAAATTGTGTGGAGAAACAGTCACCGAAGATAGTATGCTGGAGAAAACATTCAGCACTTTTCATCCATCAAATATGATATTGCAACAGCAATATAGGGAGAGGAGATTTAAAAAACATTCAGAGTTAATCTCTTGTTTGTTGTTGGCTTAACAAAACAATGAATTATTGATGAAAAATCACGAATCCCGACCGACTGGTTCTACTGCAATCCCTGAAGCGAATGCAGTCAAAGATAATAATGATAATAGTCGAAGCAATGATCGTGGACGTGGTCGTGGTGGACATCGCGGTCGTGGACGTGGCCGTGGTCAAGGTCGTGGACGTGGCCGAGGAAATTACGCTGGTGGTTATCATAACAATCGTGGTGGTCATCAGAATTTTCCCCAGAAGAGGACAAATTACGAGAAAAATTATGAGGAGACACATTGAACAATAGAACAACGATGAGCAATGCTATCGTTGCGGTGGTTCGGGCCATTGGTCACGTAACTGTCGCACGCCCAAACATTTGGTTGAATTATATCAACAAAATAAGGGCAAAGAAAAGATAATTGAAACGAATTTTGTTCAAAGTGATTTGGCATCTGCTTCTGGGACAAAAGATGAAAATACACATTCCGAAACTGCGAATTTCTAGTTTTTTTCCTGAAGAAAACTAATCTACTATGTATTATAATCGTGTGCTTTATTGTTATGTGTATTGCATGCTTTATTATTGTGTGATTTATTATGTATCGTTTGGAGTGTTTTATTAAGTTATATGTTTTCTTGTGATATATCTGTTTATTTTAATAATGATTATGATGCGTTTGTTTATAAAGGAATTTCTCTGATGGAAACGAACATGTGCAATGGATAATTATGTCTTGCAGACTGTGCAACGACTCATACGATTCTGAAGAATAAGAAATATTTCGAGCATCTTGAAATGAAAGAAACAAGTGTTATTACAATATCGGGTAGCACAAATATAATTGAAGGCTCTGGAAGAACCAATATTTTACTACCCAGAGGAACAATGCTGATAATTGAAAACGCTTTATCTTCTCCTAAGTCTCAAAGAAATTTATTGAGCTTTAAAGATATTCGACATAATGGATATCATGTTGAGACTGCAGAAAAAGCAGATGTTGAATATTTGTACATAATGGAAACATTACCTTCATTTGACTCTGGGCTGTATTACACATATCTTAGAACGATCGAATCGTATGCTACCATAAACCAGAAGTTTACTAATGACAGTACATTTAATGTTTGGCATGGCCGGTTGGGCCATTTCGGTGCAATTATGATGCGGAAAATAATTTAGAATTCAGGTGGGCATTTAATGAAGAACCAGAGGATTCTTCAAAGTAATGAATTATCATGTGTCGCTTGCTCTAAAGGGAAGTTAATTATTCGGCCATCACCAGCGAAAATAAAGAATGAATCCATAACATTTTTGGAGCGTATACATGGTGATATTTGCGGACCGATACATCCATCATGTGGACCATTTAGGTATTTCATGGTATTAATTGATGCATCGACTAGATGGTCTCATGTATGTTTGTTATCAACACGCAACATGGCGTTTGCGAGAATGCTTGCACAAATGATCCGACTAAGAGCACATTTTCCAGATTATCCGATAAAGAAAATACGCTTTGATAATGCTGTTGAATTTACTTCCAAGGCATTTAATGATTATTGTATGTCTATCGGAATTGATGTTGAGCATCCCGTGCCACTCGTTCATACGCAAAACGGTCTTGCAGAATCGTTAATTAAACGCTTGCAATTAATTGCAAGACCATTATTGATGAAGTCGAATCTTCCATCGCCTTGCTGGGGACATGCTATATTGCATGCAGCAACACTAATTCGCATCAGGCCAACAAGTTATAATGATGTCTCCCTATTACAAATGGTTCATGGTCAGGAACCAGCTATTTCCCATCTAAGAATTTTTGGATGTGCAATATATGTTCCAGTTGCTCCACCACAACGAACAAAGATGGAACCTCAAAGGAGGTTGGGAATATATGTCGGATATGAATCTCCATTGATAATAAAGTATTTGGAACCTCTAACTGGAGATTTATATACGGCCAGATTTGCCGACTGTCATTTTGATGAATTGAATTTTCCGACATTAGGGGGAGAAAAAAAACAGCTGGAGAAAAATGTTAATTGGAATGAATTATCGCTAAATCATTATGATCCTCGAACTAAAGAATGTGAACTAGAAGTTCAAAAGATAATTCATTTACAGAGTTTAGCTAATCAACTGCCAGAAAGTTTTACTGACCTTAAAAGAGTGACAAAGTCACATATTTCAACTGTTAATGCTCTTGCAAAAATAGATGTTCCTGCAGAACATAGTATCGAACCTAAGTCATAGCTAAAGCGTGGTAGGCCCTCGGGTTCCAAAGATAAAAATCCTCGGAAAAGAAAATGAGCAAATAATAATAAGAATGGTCCAACCGAAGATTTATCGACTAGAGAAGAGTCGATGGGCATAAAAAATAACTAAAATGAAACTCAGGTACCTGAACGTTCAGAAAATAATGATAATGAAGAGATCTCGATAAACTATGCCCAAAATGGAATTAGATGGAACCGAGATGAAGTCAACGTTGACGATAAATTCTCATTTAACATAGCGCTACATGAAGTGAATGAGATTAATGAGAATGAGGATCATGAACCAAAATCTGTACAGGAATGCAGACAAAGAAATGATTGGCCAAAATGGAAAGATGCAATCGAGGCCGAGTTGAAATCACTTGAGAAACGAAAAGTTTTCGGACATGTAGTCCGTATACCAGAAAATATAAAGCCGGTTGGATATAAATGGGTTTTCATTAGAAAGAGGAATGAAAACGGTGAAATTTTAAGATACAAAACACGACTTGTTGCGCAAGGTTTTTCGCAACGACCAGGTATTGATTATGAGGAGACGTATTCTCCTGTGGTGGATGCAACTACTTTTCGTTATTAGTAAGTCTGGCAGTATGAGAAGGTCTCGATATGTGCGTTATGGATGTTGTCACTGCTTATATGGAACACTTGACAGTGACATATATATGAAGCTTCCCGAGGAATTTCAGTTGCCTAAAACTTCAGGGCCCAGAAACGAGTACTCAGTTAAGTTGAATAAATCGCTTTATGGATTAAAGCAATATGGGCGAATTGGTATAATTGCCTAAGTGAATTTTTAGTGAACGAAGGGTATCAGAATGATCAAACTTGTCCATGCATATTTCTGAAAAGATGTAAAAATGAGTTTGCCATTATAGCTGTCTATGTTGATGATATCAATACAATTGAAACTCCTGAAGAGTTAGACCAAAGTTGTTGATTGTTTAAAAAGGGAGTTTGAAATGAAAGATCTCGGAAAAACAAAATTTTATCTTGGACTGCAAATTGAATATTTGAAAAGTGGAATATTTGTACATCAAGAGACTTATACGAAAAAGGTATTGAAAAGATTTTACATGGATGAATCTCATCCACTGGATACTCCAATGATTGTTAGATCTTTAGACGTGAATAAAGATCCCTTCAGACCACGCGAAAATGATGAAGATCCACTTGGTCCTGAAGTACCATATCTTAGTGCTATTGGAGCACTAATGTATCTAACGAGTCATACGCGACCTGATATAGCGTTTGTTGTAAACTTATTGGCAAGATATAGTTCTTCGCCGACTCGTAGACACTGGAATGGAGTTAAACGGATTTTTCGATTCCTTAAAGGAACATCTGATATGGGATTGTTTTATTCTAATGAGTCGAAAGCATATTTAGTTGGCTATGCAGATGCTGGTTATTTGTCTGACCCACATAATGCTCGATCGCAAACAGGTTATTTATTTACATATGATGAAACCGCTATCTCATGGCAGTCAGTGAAACAATTAATAACAGCTACTTCATCCAACCATGCGGAAATTCTCGCTATTCATGAAGCTAGCCGAGAATGTGTTTGGTTGCGATCGATAATTGAGCATATCCAACAGACTTGTGGGTTGCTTTCTGAGAAATTACTTCCAACGATTTTATATGAAGATAATGCGATATGTATTGCCCAATTAAAGGAAGGATATGTTAAAGGGGATAGAAGAAAGCATATTTCACCGAAATTTTTCTTCACCCATGATTTGGAGAAAAATGGTGATATTGATGTACAACAAGTGCGATGAAGTGAAATTCTTGCAGATTTATTTACGAAAGCACTTCCCCCAATTATTTTTCAAGAAATTGGTATATTCAATTGGAGTTCGAAGACTCCGAGATTTATAATGATGTTATCATCAGGGGGAGAAATACGCGTTGCACTCTTTTTCCCTTCACTGTGGTTTTTCCCATGTGGTTTTCCCAGTAAGGTTTTTAATGAGGCAACAAATGAAAGCGTATCAAAAGGAATTGTGTACTCTTTTTCCTTCACTAGGTTTTTACCCCTCTGAGTTTTTCCTAGTAAGGTTTTTACGAGGCAAATTCTTTGAAAAAGCATCCAAGAGGGAGTATTATGAAATAATAATAATAATAATAATAATAATATGTGGATGTTTTCAATGTTGTAAAAGTTAGTTGATTGTTAATGAGATGAGATAAGATAAGATGAATTTAATGTTGTAAATGTTAGATGAAATAGTAGAATTGTTTTTACTATAAATAGACCGATGTATTTGTATTGACTCATATCAAAAACGTTATTATCTCTCTACAATCCCGTGTTTATATTTCTGTTTTTGTCCAGTTATAATAGTTTTATAACAGATATTATATTATAATTTTTACACTAATTATTTATCATACTTGACTTACTCACGGAATCCCCGTTAGATAACACGACATGACGTTTTTGACCGATATGCCGTGGAAAATTCTCGTCGCCTAGTTCATGGAATATTCTCGACAGACATTTCACCAATTTTTCTTGATAAATGGCGATGGATAATCGTCTCAATGACCATTGAAGGTTGTGGTAGCCAATTTTTTTTAATTTTGACAAGGTTAATTCCGATGGTTTTTTTTTTCTTCACAATTATCCGTTTGAAACGGTAGTTTCCAACGGCTAGTCGACCGATTTTCCCGATGAGGATTTTGAAATTTTTGTAGTGATCGCCGACCCCTTAAGACATTGAGGTCTCTTATTGGGTACTAAACAAACACCTCATCGGCTTATGAAAGAAGAATTTACATTTTTGGTTCCCAATATTTGGCTCTGGGCGTTTTTGGTCACCCATTTTTCCGTGTTACAGTTTTAGTCCCCAATTTTTTTGATTTTGAGCGTTTTTGGTCCCTCAGTTAACTTAACCGTTAAGTTGGACGGAAATACGGGCCGGGCCAGCCCGGATTTACGGACCGGCCATGTTTCCCTTTCTTTGGCCCTCAAAATTCGAGTTGGCCCAGCCAGGCCCGTATTTCCGTTCAACGTAACGGTTAAGTTAGCTTGGGTACCAAAAATGCTCAAAATCGACAATATTGAGGACTGAAACTGTAACTCGAAAAAATGGGGGACCAAAAATGCTTATAGGCCAAACATTGAGGACCAAAAATGTAAAAATCCCTAATTAGTCGTCTACAATTTACAACAATGAATAACCGAGTAATAATGTTGAACGTCTTGCAAAAGACATTTGGCATATATAGGGCTTTTTACATTTTTGGTCTCCCATTTTCCCGAGTTACAGTTTCAGTCCCCAATGTTACACATTTTGGTCACTTTTGGTGCCCCGATTAACGTAATCGTATGTTTGGAAGGAATTTAACACGTTACACGCACCTGATTTCACTCTTTCGAACTTAAAATATTCCATTCATATTACAACCCAAAAAATGTGCTCGCGTCGACTTAAACGCTCAGAACATCCCATTGTTATAATTGGATAGTTAGTTTGAATTTATACCCTAACTCTCCCCCCTCCTAAGTCTTTCATTCCATGTTGAAAAATATGATTTCTGAGCATTTAAGTCGATAAAAATGAAATCAGGTGCGTGTAACGTGTTACATTCCCTCGAAACATACTATTAAATTAACCGGGGGAACAAAACGCCCAAAATCGGTAACATAAGAGACTGAAATTGTAAGTAAAAAATATGGGGGGACCAAAAACGCCCATAGACCAAACATCGTGGACCAAAAATGTAAAAATCCCACATATATAAGTACAATTATATAATATTAATGTATATCGTGGTGAGCAGGGGCGGAGCTAGGAAATGATTTGAGGGTGGGCAAATAAAAAAAGATAAAGCTAAGATGAAATAATAATATATAACATAAAATTACCTTACAAAGTACAATTATTTTTAAGAATTTTTATATTTTGAGGTTGTTTGTTTTGGGGTGATCCTCCAAAACATCACGGTAATCCCGCCATCACCTCCTCATCACCGCGTTTGTTTAGTGGGGGTGATGTGTCATCAGCGTGATGGAGGATCACCTAGGTGATCAAAATGGGGTGATATTCCAGCTTTTGGATCACCATCAAAAAGGAGGGTGATCCTCCATCACCGTGACGAAATGATATTTTCAATATATTTTTGTACAATATTACCCTTTATATTTTAACATTCATTCCTCATATACCCTTATTCATTTTTGTAATTACACAACTAACATATTAAAATATAAAAAATATATATATGCTTAAATAAATAAAATAATTACATATAGATAATAAACTTATAATAAGTTTACGATTAATATTTAATTTAAAATATATTTTAAACCTTAAAAAATAAAAGAATTATATCGAAAAATTATATAAAATACTCATAAATAATGCTTAAAAAATCAATACATAATATTGAAATATTAATCATTATCACGTAATATATCACCTCAAAATGAACATCTTAACCCACATTACCTACATAATATACATATGGTTAAATATGACATTTATACAACGTCACCCCACCTATCACATTGATGAGCAAAATGAAATATCACCCCAAAATAAACACGGTGATGATATATCACCTTGATCTACATCACCGTAATGTGAGTATCACCGTGATGTTGGAACAGCTCAAACAAACACCCCTTTATGTAATGACGATTACGAAATATTTCATATTCTATATGAATCAAATGTTTCAAAACTGACATCTGTAGCTTTTCTTTTGTGATATCTCTGCATTGTGGATATATTATAGATGAAAAATGCTGAATATTTGATAGGATAAATCAGATAATACTGTAATTACTTTTGGACTTAGTTGGTACCATTTTTCTGATGTCTAATGAAGATGGATATAGATGTATATCTATAGATGAGGTTAGGTCCCTTTCCATTCCCCAAATTTGGAAAGATAATTCCTTCCATGACTTTGTTGTAATTAATAAATAAATCATAACAGTTATCATGACTATCCTAAACAATCGACTTAATTAATAGATTACGGTCCATTAAAAGGAAATAAATTCGTTTTCTAAGATTAATTGTTAAATTGAGGATTCTTCATAAAATCAAATGTAGACAGGAGGACATGTTATCTTTGATTTATATATTGATTCGGGTGAAGTTAATTTCTCGATGTCGGACTAATAATCTCAACACACCCCTTCCACGTGTGGCGCGATTCAAAGCCTAACACGTGCACAGTGGCGGTGAGTCAAAGCGTGATAATATGCGGATCAAACTCGTTCTAATATCATGTTAAATTTGTTCCTTTCTAAAACCAATTAGTGATATGAGGATATGCCTCTTTAATTTATGTATTGATTGAGTGAGGTTAATTTTCCAATATGGGACAAGTAATCTCAACATAAATATTATATAAATATATTCCTTTGCACAATTTTTAGGCAGGCACTCACGCGCACCTAAATTTTTGGGAACACCTATATACATACAGACATGCAGTCAATTTTTTCTCAATATTGATATACTTATATAGGGGTGAAAATGAACTGAGCTGCCCGCGAGCTGCTCGGTCAATGCTCGGTTTGAGTTCGGGTTTGACCGAGCTCGAGCGGGGTGAAAATGAACCGAGCTGCCCGCGAGCACCTCGGTCAACGCTCGGTTTGAGTTCGAGTTTGCCGAGCTCGAGCCGATTCGATTAGTTATCGAGCCGAGCTCAAGCTGAATTTATATGGGTTCGATAGCCGAGCCCAAATTTATTTATTTTTTAGTTTTTAAATTTTTTTATATATATTAATAATATTATATCGAAAAAATATTATTATAATATTGATTCGAGCTTTTCGAGCCGAGCTCGAGCAGCTCGAGAATTTTTCGAGCCGAGCTCGAACCTCGATTTTCAGTGTTTGATCGAGCTAGAGCTCACTTATACTTAATAGAAACGAGCTCGAACTGGGCCATTTTGAGTTCGGCTCGGCTCGTTTTCAGCCCTATACTTATATACTGTACTTTTCTTTTTCTTTTAGGCACTTGCCTACCCTGGGCATGAAGGGGCTGGGCTGTCCTTGTGATTACCCTCTTGAAAGTAGGCTTATTTTTCACATTTAAGCCTGGCACGGTTTTTCTCTTTTGAATGCATGGCCTAATTTACAAGGATCTCAATCCTAATAAATTTGACACATTTGCACGGTTATTCATAACAGAAGATGAGATTCCACACATAAATCCAACAAGAAGCAAAGAGGTAACAATAGTCTTCGTATGCATCTTCCCTCCGTCGCTCCTGAGAACCATAGCTTCGTAAAAGGGTAAGCTGTTCAATACTCCAAAACCCGCCAGAAAAATCTGCACCAACAGAACATTCAAGGTCTCCCCGCCCTTGAAAATATACATCAATCCTCTGACGAAGGCGATAAGGTTCAAAAGTGCAGCCGATGCCGGTGGTACGAACATGGGAGATGGAACCCTAAACTCGAAGATGCCTTTTTTGTATCGTTTGGTCTCGTCTTCGTCCAACACTTTGCTTGCACGTTAAAGCCTTGCGTGGGAATACCTAAAAGCTTCGAAAAATATTGGATCGATCCGAATATATGACACGAGAGTCCTCTAATCAGCCACATTCGTTGGTCACTCCACCACCTTTTTAGCGTCCCATGCTCTAATAAGAAGTCCACACAGTCTTGTCCGTAGGCTCCGAGGAAAAGGAATGCGTGTAGTAAGAACCATTTATCATTTGCCTAAGCAATGGATAAAGGGTTAAAAATGTCAAATTTTGCATGGAAATCGTCTATTTGCTAGTAGTTCATGGTCTTGTCTTACCTGCCTATTTAGGTATAACCCAATTCCACTCAAAATGTGACAAGTGGCATAATCGGGTCTTTTAAAAAAATGGCCCTTGAATGAGTCAATTTAAAAAAAATGGCCTCGTTGACGACTTTTTTTGGTTAATAGCCCTCACTTTGTTTAAACGTTAACCATATTAACTAATTCTCATACTTAACTCATTAAAATTAAAAAAAGAAAAGAAAAACGAAAATATGGCCGCCGTACAGATGTAATAACTGACTGAACATGGGTCCATCTCCCTCTTTAACCATAACCATACAATCGATATGAATGCATTATCTTCTCCATTTAAAAGAACAAAGGGTAACCACACACACCTCTCTCACAAACATAAAGCGACGCGAGCTGTTCTCTTCGTTTAGTGCCGGAAAACACCTTCTCAAACCAAGAAAACAGCAAGCATTTCAGCATATTTTACCAGTAAGCATTCGTTACATAAAAACTGCAATTTTAACATCGAAAAAGGTGAATTTCCAGTCCATTACCCGCGAAAATGTATGGGTTATTTAGTAGATCATGTGTACTAGGCAGAGTAGCATGGTACCCGCGCACAAGAGCATGGTACCCGCGCACAAGAGCATGGTACCCGCACACAAGAGCATGGTACCCGTGCATGCGCGCATGGTACCCGCACACTGAAGCACGGTACCCGCGCGCACTTTCGTCGTACCCGCCAACACACACGCGTATGGTACCCACGCGCAATCGCATCATACCCGCACGCAATCGCATGGTACCCGCACACAATCGCAAGGGGTTGCGCGCGTATGGGTACCGTGCGACTGTGCTCGGGTCCCAAGCATGCAATCACGGGTCCCCTGATTTACGCGACTGTTTGGGTCCCAATCGGTTCGCCGCACGGTTCCCTTGCGAACAAGTGTCCAAATTGCACAATTGGGAAACCATGCGCCGGACCCAACCAATGCGACGCACGAGACCTGCTCCTGAGGAAGACGAAAGCACAGTAACATTACCGGCACTCTTTCGGGAAAAGCATTCATTGCCATTGTAGTCGGTTTGGAGAACTTTTTGCTTCGGGTAAAGTTAGTTTCGTGGATCTGGAAATTTTCTGCTTCGTTATGTGTCTTTCTTCAATTTTAACTGTCAAATATTGTACTCGGTTAGGAAGAAGAAGAAGACCCGTGACGCGATAGTGAGTGGAATTGATTAAACCTAATTAATTTTACTTTGGGTAGTTAAATGGGTTAAATAAGAGTAAAGACGTCTTTTTCCCTGAGTTAGTAAGGGTAGAATAGACTTCAAACATTATGGATGCCATTTTTTTAAAATTGACCTAGTAAAAGGCCATTTACTTAAATAATCCGAATTATAACTGAGTTGAGTCCATGCAACTTGTCTAGAAAATAACGGTCTTTGCGTTTATGTTGTTTTGTGTGAAAAAAATATATTTTTCACTATTATGCAATCTGAACTCGTGCAATATCGTTTGAAAAAAAAAAACTCGTGCAATATAGTGTCCTCGTGGTGCGCGTGGATTAAAAAATAAAATAATAAAGAAATAATTAAATAATTAAAAGAGCACCTCGGGAAGCACCACCAGGTCATTATTTCTTCAAGAACTTTACAAATAAATAGGCACTTAGGGAGTAAATGAAAAGTAACCCACGGATAAGAAAGTAAGAGAGAGAAAAGAAATGGAGAGCTTGCGGTTATTTTTTGGGACATTAAAGAGAGATATTGAGTGTACTCTCCTTTATAGATTGAGAGGTTTTGAACTCTATATTTTCTTTATAGTTAAAATTTTCTTCATGGCCTATGGCTTTTACCCCGATTTGTTTGGGGTCATGTGAAAATTTGTGTCGATTTTTATCTATAATTGTTCAATAGCAGATGTGTTGTTCGGTCGGATTTGTTGCCCTAATAATTGATACCAGAACCAAGATTAGGTTTTACATATTTTTTATTGTATGTTCCATGGTTTCCACTAACATGGACGCTCCACATAAGAATATAATAAGGCTCTTGTACGGTGACAAAAAGTAGGTATGAGTTTCAATAATTATTTGCTACAACTCTGTCGGAGCGATCGTTCACGACTGAACATAAGATATTGATAGCAAAATTTGACATCGAAAAGTTGAACGAGAGAATTTTTCACTATGAAAAATAGAGGCTTTGTTGCGAGAGAATTTTTCACTATGAAAAATAGAGGCTTTGTTGCGGAAAGAAAATTACGTTGATGCAATCAGAAAATGGCATTAAAGATGATAAGAAATGGAACAAGATGAACTGGAATACTATTGCAAACCTTCATTTACCACTAGCAGATGAGATCTTGTCCATCAAAGGACAAAATAAAACGACAAAGGATATATGAGAACACATCACCAAAATGAATGGGACCAAGTCATTATATAATAAAATTTTCTTGATAAGAAAATTGCATCTAAACATAATCTAGTTGAGAATGACATAATCTACTTCAATGATGAAGCATCTGAACATCTTGCATACTCATTTTTTCAGCTAAACGTCGTTGGCTATATTAGAATCCCATGAAAGTGCAGAAATTCAACGTCATAATTCTCCTTGATTTGCGTGATCAACTCGTCATTAACTCGATGAATAAGTCCACCGATAAATTGATCTTCGATAACATCACAACTGTCATTCTTGGAGAAAAATCGAAATAAGAGCAAAGAGGATCATCAATCAGGTTCTCAACAAGTTGAAGGTTTGATGGTGATGAGGGAGAGATGAACAAAATGTGGTCGAAATGGGAGCCACAATCAAGGCATGGCAAAATTAAGAAGTGAGAAGAAGGATTTGAAATATTATCACCGTGGAGAGAAGTGTTACACGAGAAGGATTATTGCATTATGAAGATTACAATCCTCAGGGTAATCTATTTAAGGCATTGGATGATAAGAACATGTCGTATAGTGATGCAACCATCTCAATGGAAAATAAAAATATGTGCGACAAGATATGGCTTCTTGACTCGACAACAACTTATCACATGACCTCTCGAATAAACGAGTTCAACCATTATAAACATATCTTATGAGGATCTATGTACAGTTGTTGCCTTAAAATTATAGGCATTAGAATTGTGAAGTTCAAGTTACACAACCGTACAGTTCGTACTATCAAGGAGTGCGGCACATGGAAGATCTGAATAACAATTTATTTTTAGTTGCGAAATCAAAGTTCAAAATAATGAATCATTAAAATATTTCGAGAAACGTTTGTAATTGTGAAGTGTGAAATAGTCGCTTGAACGTTCAATTGAAAGATTAGTTATGTTCTTGAATTAGATGCCTGGACATATGTTAGAACAAGGCAGGAAAATTCTATGGGATTGCATAGCAACAAAGCAACATCAACTACAGTTCAACACATCGAATGCGAGAAGTAACGACGTTGTGGGTGAATACCCTAAAAAACACTTTTCGATGGGTGAATACCATAAAAAAACACTTTTTATCAGTTTCAACATCAACATCAACTACAGTTCAACATCAACTACAGTTCATCAGTTTCATTATCAGGAGGAGCAAAACACTTTTTCTCATTCATCGACGATTATTCCCAGGAAATGATGGGTGAATACCATAAAAAAAATAAGGGAGATGCGTTTGCAATCTATACCAAGCTCGGGTCACATAACATTTTTTCATCGACATGCTAAGAGTAGGTGGAAGGCTAATAACATATATTGGCCCCATGCTAATAATGGTGTCTGGCAAACCGATCAACGAGCTGTGGAAGAAAATCGTTGTGGATTACTTTGATGTCATTTTCACTTCACAATGACCATCGAGTCATGAAGTGATGAATTGGTTCATGTCATTTCACCTCGAGTTATTCAGGCGATGAACGATGCTTTATTACTCAATACACAATTGATGCAGTTAACAAGTTTAAATCTTCTGGTCCCATGGATTTCCGCCTTTTCTCCAGAAATAATAGAATGTCGTTGGTAATGAAACTACTCATACCGTTCTTGATTTTCGGAACAATTATGTGTCGGCCTATGATTTTAATGATACGAAAGTTATTCTCATCCTTAAATGTCGTAGTCCCGACACTGTCGAAGTTTTGTCCCATTAGCCTATGTAATGCTACAAAAAATTTCGTCTAATACGAAGTCGAACCGAGATTCGTAAACGAGCATTAAAACTGTCCTTGAATGATTCGAACATGACGAAATAAATCAAAATGGACTCGATAAAAATAAAATCAAATAAAAATAAAAATAAAATGAACCCGGAAAATAAATAAAGACTCGACACGAACCGAAAATGGTAGGATGCAATTTAGAGGATACAAATTGCGCAAGAACATATCTCTTTTGGATCACAACGAACGGTTTCCGAAATCCTATCCCCTCAAGCATAACCGACCCTCAAATAACAATATTAGGACAAAACCTAACACCTTTAAATTAAGGGCTTACTTTGCTTGAATGCTTTGATGCTATTAGTTAAATTGGACGAAATAGTAGTTGATAACTCGGAGGAATTGCGAAGCAAAATCAGACTCATTTGCGAGAAACTAGTGAAAGGAAATAAACTCACTTGTTTATTCGAAAACTCAACTTCCTTCTTATTCTCCTGCACACATGCGACAAATGTATATAGCCTAAACTAATCAAAACACTCAGTAATATAATTAAACTAACTCCTAAAAACTAAAATGGCTTAAACGAAAAATTAGGTAGTCAAAGTATCCATTTAATAGATGATTGGACACCCATGTATCTCGCATGTTCCCATGGTTGATGCTTTGAATCCCATGCAGTCATGACCTTCGAAATTCCTTTGCTTGACTTGTATTCGTGGCCTCATAATTGGGCTCATTTGGGCTTCAAAACTATTGCAATTTTTAAGTACTGAGACTGAGCCTCGATCCCAAGAGATTCACATTAGCGTCTAAGTGCATTGCAAATAAACTGAAACCTTGATAGGCTAACTCATATCCCCGATGCAGTCTACTTTTATACCTCGTCGATTTCTTACTGATAATGTATTTCTAACGTTTAAGTTCGATCCGCAACTTGTTGGGAGTAGAGGCATCAAAGCTTGCCCAACCTAGTAAAGGGGATTAAAGCATTCGCTTAAACGGAGGCGAACAGGTAGGAGTGACTTTGATCCTATTAAATTATATATGACTAAAGAATATAATCACATGGTTATCCTGAGGAACGTACTTTGTTGGTTGGGCTTTCATACTTATTTTTTCCACTTAATATGTTGTATATAGCTATATTCTTACTCTTTTATCCTTAACAAACATGTTTTGGCGGAGTAACACCTCCATGAGACCCTTGTCAGGGCTACCCTCTTTCACCGTTTCTTTTTTGTGCAAAAGTGTTTACATACTTCTTCGGAAGCGGAGGAATCAAGGTCCAAGGAATCTCGGTAACACTATGAGTACCATCAATATCACACTTATTATTTGTTGATAGTTCTCTTGTTTCTTTAAGGTGACCCCGGAAGAGACATGTTGGAGTCATACTTGATATTTATGAACGTGCCTCTGGCAAGAAAATTAACTTCTAGATATCATATGTGGCTTTTAATGTAGATCACCATTTGAGTGCACAACTTCGTTCGCTACATGGGTTGGGGAATCAACACCAAGATGTATACCTCACTTCACCCTCTACGGTTGGCAAAAATATGCAGGACGTTCTCACCAACATTAAAGATCGTATTTGAAAATGAATTCAAGTCTGGTTGGAGAAATGTATAGCCCAGACTGGGCGAGTAGTAGTGTTGATAAAAGCCGTGATACAAGCTACTCTGCCCGCACAATGAGCTGCTTGCTTCTACTAAACTTAGTGCTCATGGATATTCATAGTCTGCCAGCTAGATAGTGGCAGAATTCCAATGCGATTCGTATTCATTGGTTGTCTTCAAACCATTGATGCATGGTTGAGCTTTCGAGACCTTCATTCGTCCACTTAGCCATGCTAAGCATAAGGCTTTATTCAACACCTAGAGATGTTGGTAAGTCTCATCTTTGAAGCATAATACTTTAGTAACAATTTTTTCTTTCAGCAACACTTGGGACCAATTATTCATTGACGTGGAGATGCATATGCGCATCTAAATCAGTCACGACAGATGGCTTCCATGGCATGTGAGCAGCGGGAAGAACATCAACATATGGAATGGCCAAGCATTACTAGACTAGGCTCTTTCAGACCCCGTTCTGCACCTCGTGCTACTATTCAGATCATCACAATTGCTGACCTTCTGGATAGTAACTCATGCCAACAGGATTTCACGTTGATTCAATATCTTATTCCAACTGATGTCAATGACATACACGTGTTATCCCGCAAAATTCTCTCAAGTGTCATACCGGGTCACCTAGAACCACACAAATGTATGGGAAATAATCGGTTAAAAGTTGGTATAATGTGGCTGTGATAATTAGTAATCGTGACATACGTGGTCTTCTTCGTCGCCCGTAGAATGTAATATCGTAGCAGAATATATTTATGTGGTGAAAATGTACCGTGCTACATTGCCAACAACCATGAGTCTGTTTAAACGCAAGTGTATGCCATTTTAGTTGCCTGATGGTAGGTGATGGGAGGAGGAATCGAGAAAATTGTGCATGTCATTATTACTTTCCCCATGGTACAAAATTCTGGAAGCATGCATCCATCTTTTATGATCTTATTCGAGTATAGCCGGGTGACGCTGAGAGTTGGAGTCGCGCTTTTCATCGACACCTATTCTTATCGAGTTTCATATGTTGTCACTATTATGTTGGAGTATGGAAGACAACAAAATAAATGGATAATGAAATGCTCTCATCTACACTACATGTTGATAGAGTGATTATGAGTTAGGCATTGACACGAATGGTTGGCCAATTTTTGTAGCTTTGACCATTTCTTCCCTTCTGGAATAAGCCAGCTCCGACAAGCTTATTTACAACACCTTTCACTTTGCTCTTTGGGAAAATTCCATCGTTATTGGCTAGAATTTCTTTCATCTACCTGGCTTTGGTAATTATGACACGAGGATTTGGACCGTCCCACATATATTAGATGCGACGATTGTTAGAGTAGAATGCCCAGCGTTCCAACTTGGTTGGATATTTTCTACTTGTAAAGACAATTTATTGGAAATATATCTAATAAGAGGCATTATCTTTATCTTTTGTGCATGCATTAATTTAGTTATTTGCACTTATGATAAAGTCCTTAGATCATTGTAAGCTGAGAGACATGGTTGCACATATGATGCCGATTATGGAATATGTCTTAGGCTGTGATCTTAAATAAAGTTCCAAGTCGATTGGTATTTCAAGACATGACATTGAATAACCCGGAAAGACTTGTGTATATGATGCATGCTTGTGAGACAAGAATGTTATGTTCCGTTAACGTTAGCGTGTTGACGCAAATGCATATATGCAGATGCTTGTTAGGGAACAAGTTCATTGAACTTGACCCGCTGAAAATTCTTAACTGGAAACTTTTATGTCGAATAAGAATTTTCATGTTGCGATAGTACATGACTAATCCTATGACTTGAGGCACGATAGTAGTCTTGTGCGCATTATGTTTTACTTTGATATATCTTTTGATTACTGCATAATCACAAAACAGATATGTTGGGTATTGTATTAGTGTGTATGGAGATTTATCTGTGGCCAACATAGAATCCGGCACTTATATTAGAATAAGTGAATTTCCTATGCTTTTCATAGTTTATGATTCAAAGTCCTTGGCCAAGGCAGGATGAATAGAAATTCATAAAGGAATCATTTAAACTTGAAATGAAATCATAGTTATTAGACCAATTGGGTTTCGACTTATAATTCCATACTCAAGGTCTGATCGGGAAATTAGACGTCGAAAGGATTTTACATGTATGCACTTGCAATTGAAAAGGTTTACTCGCTATTTCACTTAACACTAGGTGATCACGCTACTTGCTAGGTGTTCCCGTGATTTGTGGATACTTGATATTAAATAGTTAATTCAGTTTATTACAAGGAGTTGTAAATCCACTACTAGTGTTAATCGTGAACCTAAAGGGTCACACAAAGTTTTGGAGAATGACAATACGAAATTGATATTTCCAATAGTTGGATTAAACTTTAATTCAATTGTTGAATTTAAATATATGATTATATAATTTGATTATTTATTTGAAGGAATATTATAATCAATTAGATTGATTATTTAGGCTTTTGATATTATTTAAAATAATAATAATAAGCCTAACACACGTTGATGACCAAAAAGGTGTTTTGGTTGACCAAGTAAACAAGAATTAATTTTCTTAAAGTCTTGGTATTATTATTATTTATTTTGAATTAAATGATAATAAAGAGGTGTCTTGAAATGGTATGTCATCATTTATTTTCAAGATATGCGATTGCCACAAATCACTCAAAATTGTAACGTTCCACTTAAATGCTAATTAAGAGGAATTATGAGGATTACCATATTATTGCTAAACGTTTGAAGAACAAATAATATATATGTGAATATATATCTTGTAAGTTGCAGAGAGAATAGAATGATACAAGAAAAGATGTCTAGATACACTTAACTCTCGAGCACCTCTTCGAAAGTGTGATTACAGAAGAAAAGTTCTTCACTATTCCTTAATATTATAAAGTATCGATTTAAGATCCGGGTTAGTTTCTACTAGCGAAGAAATAATTCCGGTGTCACAATCCAAACGGTGGACTCGATTAGAGGGGAGACATTTGGATCCCTACGGCGAGTGTACGAGACCGGTGATACCTACGGCGAACGTACGAAGACGGTGGATGCTACCGTGCTTGATTACTGACCATGAGTCGTGGAGTGATCTTGTGCGGAAAGCTGTGATCTCTACCAAACATATAGATGCTCGTGAGGTGGACGCGTCTTTGCGTTGGCCATGAGTCGTGGGACGTATTTGATGCTCCATTTACACGAAGGTTTGATGGGTTTAATTTGACACTTAGTACTATATGGGCTCATAAAATTGAGGTATATAGGAAATGTGAGGCAAAATAATCTTGAAGGTTGTATGTCGATACAATTGTCAAAGAGTTGACTACCAATTCAAATTTTTCATGGACTCATAAAATTGAGGTGTGGATTATTTTTATTGGACTTCAAGTCTACTATGAAAATAAGATTTTCAAAATATATTTGGGGTTTAAATAAAATAGTGGGAGCAATTTAATATAAAAGACCTTATATTAAATCGATATATTTTCTATAGTTTGTTCATTTTCTGCTTCGTTTATTTTTGTAGATTTGTCTACTAGAATGGCTAAAAATCCAATTGCAAATATCCTTGAGCAAAACAAGTTGACTGGCCCAAATTTTGTTGATTAGCTGAGAAACCTCAAGATTGTCCTTCAATCTGAAAAGAGGGAATATGTGCTTACCTTAGCCCCTCCTACTGCTCCTGATGATGTGACGTCAGAAGGGTATGGGGAATATCTTCGTCATAGTGATGACAATCTCCAGGCTCGGTGCTACATGCTAGCATCTATGTCGAATGAGCTGCAGAGTCAGCATGAGGCATTTGATAGTGCTAAAGAGATTCTTTCCCACGTACAAGAGTTGTATGGTGAGAGAAATAGGCAAATGAGATATCAGATATCTAGAGAGCTTTTCAGGTGCCGTATGACTAAGGGCTCTTCAGTCCAAGACCATGGGCTGAAGATGATAGGCCTCATCGAAAAGCTTACGTCCCTTGGAGTCGTTATGGATAATGAGCTCCCTGTGGACCTTGTCTTGCAATCTCTGCCTCCCTCATTTGACAGCTTCGTTGTTAACTTTAACATGCACTCCATGGAGACTATCCTCCCCGAGTTGGTGAACATGTTAAAGACGGCTGAATCCACGATTAAGAAGGATAAGCCGGTCCTTCTTGTTGGGTCTACTTCTACGAAAAGAAAGTGGAAGGGAAAGGTTCCCGCCAAGCCCAACAAGAAGGCAACGGGCAACGAGGCTAAGGGCAAAGGGAAGCAAAAGGTTAATTCTCAGGCCGAGCACAAGTGTTTTCATTGTGGCAAAACGGGGCATTGGAAGAGGAACTGCAAGGAATATCTTGCGAGCCTGAAACGTTCAGGTATGTATTTTGTTGAAGTTAACTTATCAGTTAACGATGCTTCTTGGGTATTAGATACTGGTTGTGGCTCACATATCTGTAATGATGTACAGATGATGGCAATAACCAGGAAGCTAGACAGCAAGGAAACGGTCCTTAGGATGGGCAATGGAGCAAGAGTTGCTGCAGTAGCTATAGGGACTGTTTATCTATCTTTAAATAGTGGTGTTGGTTTATGTTTGAACAATTGTCTTTATGTTCCGGATATTATTCGTAATATTATCTCTATTCCCGTTTTGGATAGAGAAGGTTTTAAGTTTATAATTGAGAGTGGAAGCTGTTCCATTTTCAAGGATAATACTTTTATCTATTCCGATTGTTTGACGAATTGTTTATACACCATTACACCTGAAAGTCATATTCTAGCAATTCAACAAAATAAAAGAAAATTAGATAATAATAGTTCTTTCACTCTTTGGCATGCTAGATTGGGTCATATCTCTGAGAAAAGAATTCACAAGCTTGGGCAAAAACTCGACCTTAGGGGAGAGGATAAGTTGCCTACATGTGAGTCATGTCTTAAAGGGAAAATGACCAAGTCACCATTTTCTGGTAAAGTGGAGCGAGCCAAAGGTCTGTTGGATTTGATTCATACAGACGTTTGTGGACCGCTAAGTGTTAGTGCGAAAGGGAACTATCACTACTTCATAACATTTACCGACGATTCCTCTAGGTATGGTTATGTATACCTTATGAGGTATAAATCTGAAGCCTTTGATAAGTTCAAATAGAAGCGAAGTAGAGAAACAAAGTGGTCGTAGCATAAAGACCCTTCGATCTGATCGAGGAGGTGAGTACTTGACCACTGAATTTCTAGATTATCTGAAAGAGAACGGGATTCTCTCACAGTGGAGTCCTCCTGGTACTCCGCAACTTAATGGAGTTTCCGAGCGACGGAATCGGACCCTGCTTGACATTGTTCGATCAATGATGAGTTTCACTAGCTTACCTCTTTCATTCTGGGGCTATGCCTTAGAAACGGCGGCACATATACTAAATAGAGTGCCAAGTAAAGCCGTCCCAAGTACACCCTATGAGATGTGGTGTGGTAAGACACCCTCTTACAAATATCTCAAAGAGTGGGGTTGTGCTGCTTACGTGAAGCAGCAAGTGGGAGATAAATTGGAAATGAGGTCCAATTTATGTAAATTTGTGGGGTATCCAAGAGAGTCTGTGGGATACTATTTCTACGATGCCTCCGAACAAAAGGTGTTTGTTTCGAGGAACGCTACTTTCGTAGAAGAAGAGTTCATTTCTGAAAATAGTGGCGAGGCTGTAGAACTTAATGAAGAACTTGAGCCACAAAGCATCCCACACGTTGTCACAAATAATACACCAGTTGAGCCCGGACCGTCTGAGACACAACCTCTTCGAATATCCATTAGGGTTTCAAGGGCGCCTGAGAGGCTGAACCTATTGTTAGAGAACAAAGAAGAGGGACTCCTTTTGGATAGTGATCCAACGAGCTTGAAGAGGCAATGTCTGACATTGACTCGAATAAATGGCGAGAAGCAATGCAGTCCGAGATGGACTCCATGTACTCGAACAAGGTATGGACCTTGGTGGACCCACCAAATGGTAGTGTACCGATTGGCTGTAAATGGGTCTACAAGCGTAAGCTTGGAGTTGATGGAGAAGTGAGTACTTTTAAAGCGCGTCTGGTTGCAAAAGGTTACACTCAAAAGCAAGGTGTTGATTATGAGGAAACTTTTTCACCAGTTGCAATGCTTAAATCCATTCGGATTCTGATTGCCATGGCTGCGTATTATGACTACGAGATATGGCAAATGGATGTGAAGACTGCCTTTCTTAATGGAAACATTAAGGAGGAGATTTACATGAAACAGCCAGAAGGTTTCATATCCAGTGGGAGCGAACAAATGGTTTGTAAACTCCAGCGGTCTATTTATGGACTGAAACAAGCTTCAAGGAGTTGGAACATCCGATTTGATGAAACGATCAAAGTGTTTGATTTTCATAAAAACCCGGATGAACCGTGTGTTTATAAGAAGTTCAGTGGAAATGCAGTGGCATTTATCGTGCTCTATGTTGATGATATTCTACTCATCGGGAATGATGTAGGAATGTTGCAGTCAACACGGACTTGGTTATCTAAACAGTTCTCCATGAAAGACTTTGGAGAAGCATCTTTTATCTTAGGGATAAAGATCTATAGAGATAGATCACGAAAGATGATCGGACTTTCCCAGTCAATGTACATAGACAAGGTGCTAAAGAGGTTTAGCATGGAGGAATCCAAGCGTGGATACCTTCCCATGGGTCATGGTGTTTCACTTTCTAAGGCTATGTCTCCTAAGACGCCTGAAGAAAGGGAAAGAATGGCTCGGATACCTTATGCATCGGCTATTGGTAGCATTATGTATGCAATGCTATGTACTAGGCCTGACGTGGCCCATGCTCTGAGCGTCACGAGCAGATATCAATCTAATCCAGGGGATGATCACTGGAAAGTCGTTAAGACGATCCTGAAGTACTTGAGAATGACTAAGGATGTCTTTTTGATATACGGTGGTGGAGAACTGAAACTAGAAGGATTTACTGACTCTAGTTTTCAGTCCGATAAAGATGACTCAAAATCTATGTCCGGATACATATTTACCTTGAATGGAGGTGCAGTTAGTTGGAAGAGTTCCAAACAAGAGACGACTGCAGACTCTACTACCGAGGCTGAAATCAGATGCGGCAAAAGAGGCTGTTTGGATGCGGAACTTCATCCAAGGGTTGGGTGTAGTCCCGTCAGTTGTTGATCCAATAATGATATATTGTGACAACAACGGAAAGAGCCGAGATCTCATCAAAGATCCAAACACATCATGAGGCGATACCACCTGATTAGAGAGATCATTGGTAGAGGCGACGTCGTTGTGGATCGAGTCACTTCAGCAGAAAATGTAGCGGCCCCCCCCTTGACTAAGCCCTTATCACAAAAGGTCTTTGATGGATATCTCGAGAAGATGGGCCTGTGATATATAGGCAATTGGAACTAGGGCAAGTGGGAGATTGTTAGAGTAGAATGTCCAGCTTTCTAACTTGGTTGGATATTTTCTACTTGTAAAGACAATTTATTGGAAATATATCTAATAAGATGCATTATCTTTATCTTTTGTGCATGCATTAATTTAGTTATTTGCACTTATGATAAAGTCCTTAGATCATTGTAAGCTGAGAGACATGGTTGCGCATATGATGGCGATTATGGAATATGTCTTAGGCTGTGATCTTAAATAAAGTTCCAAGTCGATTGGTATTTCAAGACATGACATTGAATAACCCGGAAAGACTTGTGTATATGATGCATGCTTGTGAGACAAGAATGTTATGTTCCGTTAACGTTAGCGTGTTGACGCAAATGCATATATGCAGATGCTTGTTAGGGAACAAGTTCATTGAACTTGACCCGCTGAAAATTCTTAACTGGAAACTTTTATGTCGAATAAGAATTTTCATGTTGCGATAGTACATGACTAAGCTTATGACTTGAGGCACGATAGTAGTCTTGTGCGCATTATGCTTTACTTTGATATATCTTTTGATTACTGGAGAATCACAAAAGAGATATGTTGGATATTGTATTAGTGTGTATGGAGATTTATCTGTGGCCAACATAGAATTCGGCACTTATATTAGAATAAGTGAATTTCCTATGCTTTTCATAGTTTATGATTCAAAGTCCTTGGCCAAGGCAGGATGAATAGAAATTCATAAAGGAATCATTTAAACTTGAAATGAAATCATAGTTATTAGACCCAATTGGGTTTCGACTTATAATTTCATACTCAAGGTCTGATCGGGAAATTAGACGTCGAAAGGATTTTACATGTATGCACTTGCAATTGAAAAGGTTTACTCGCTATTTCACTTAACACTAGGTGATCACGCTACTTGCTAGGTGTTCCCGTGATTTGTGGATACTTGATATTAAATAGTTAATTCAGTTTATTACAAGGAGTTGTAAATCCACTACTAGGTTAATCGTGAACCTAAAAGGGTCACACAAAGTTTTGGAGAATGACAATACGAAATTTATATTTCCAATAGTTGGATTAAACTTTAATTCAATTGTTGAATTTAAATATATATGATTAAATAATTTGATTATTTATTTGGAGGAATATTATAATCAATTAGATTGATTAAAATAATAATAAGCCTAACACACGTTGATGACCAAAAAGGTGTTTTGGTTGACCAAGTAAACAAGAATTAATTTTCTTAAAGTCTTGGTATTATTATTATTTATTTTGAATTAAATGATAATAAAGAGGTGTCTTGAAATGGTATGTCATCATTTATTTTCAAGATATGCGATTGCCACAAATCACTCAAAATTGTAACGTTCCACTTAAATGCTAATTAAGAGGAATTATGAGGATTATCATATTATTGCTAAACGTTTGAAGAACGAATAATATATATGTGAATATATATCTTGTAAGTTGCAGAGAGAATAGAATGATACAAGAAAAGATGTCTAGATACACTTAACTCTCGAGCACCTCTTCGAAAGTGTGATTACAGAAGAAAAGTTCTTCACTATTCCTTAATATTATAAAGTATCGATATAAGATCCGGGTTAGTTTCTACTAGCGAAGAAATAATTCCGGTGTCACAATCCAAACGGTGGACTCGATTAGAGGGGAGACATTTGGATCCCTACGGCGAGTGTACGAGACCGGTGATACCTACGGCGAACGTACGAAGACGGTGGTAGCTACATACCGGGAATTGATTCCCTCTCATTCGGCGCTAAAGAATAGGTATATATTTCAAACCCTAATTATGCAAAATTCATACCACGTACGTGTTTTTAAAATGGCGCCGATCCGTATACTCGCTAGATGAACCGACGGGGTTGCATTTATACGATAAAAATGTTTTATCGAATTAAATTTTCCGCTGCGCATTGCCCCGAGCGGCCTAGCGAACCCAACAACGATAACTTGACACGGTGTGAATCACTGAAAACCGCATAAAAAACCACGTGAATGAGGCTTCAAATCATGTTCCACAAGCGTCGCATCTATTAGCCGCGGCGACGCGTCCAATAAACGCAGCGGCGCTCCTATTATACGCGTTTTGTCGTATTTCGTCTATTCTCACGAAATCAGCCCTATTTTGTTAATTTCAGAATAAAATAGTAATATTTAATTAAAAAACCCTAATAACATGGCAGAATAAATCGTAATTACACCGCTCGCTCGTCGTACTTTCGTGCTTTACACATATGGCTTTAATATTTTTCTACAATGCTCCAAGAGCATAATTAAGATGCATAAGTTGCGTTGTTACTTTAGCCAGATGCGAAACTGTGTTCCACCAAGAAAGATGAGTTACTTCTTTTTTGGGATTTTAATTTTTTTTTCTCTAGTTTTTTTTTAGAAAAAGAAGGGAGCTAAAACTAAATCTAAAATTCTAGTAGCTATTCAAAAACCTAAATTTGAAGGGACTGATCCCTATAAGTAAACTTTAATTAGGTATTTTTTCAAAGTTTACCTTCTTTAATTCTATATTCAAGACCATTTTCTTGCCGCCTTTTCTATTTTTCATTTTTCATTTTTTATTGCTAAGCGAGCCTTGCGAGCCTTTATTGGATGTGTTACTGGAGACACCTCGTTGGACAATTTAGCCTTTGTTTCCTGGGTAAATTCCTATTCAATACTCTTTAAACTTTCAACTTCCTCTTAAATACCACTCGAATTATTTCTTCATGTTAGGTACCCATCTGAAAAATAGTGTGTTAGGTACCTAAAAAACGTTAAAAAGACAAAAATAGCCCTTCTTCATACATAAATATTATTTCAATTATCTCCAGTTTTATATTAAGTCAAATTTAAAAATATTATACCAACTGTTATCACTATTATACCAATTGTTCTCGTTATTATACCAATATATTCAATTATTATACTAACCGTTATCATTGTTATACCAAAAAAAAATGTTTTTTGCGTATTATATGAAAGTGATTTTTGCGTATTATACCACAAAACACGATTATTATACCAACAAAACCGCTTATTATACCAATAAAATTGATTATTCTACCAATAAATTCGAATGTATACCAAACAATTCGGATATTATAATAACATTACTTTTTGGTATTACAGTGATAACATTTGGTATAATAATTGAATATATCGGTCTAATAATGAGAACACTTGGTATAATGGTGATATAATACTCTTAAATTTGACTTGGTATAGCAGTGATAACAGTTGGTATAGTAATGGAAACACTTGGTATACTATAATACTCTTAAATTTGACTTGGTATAGCATTGATAACAGTTGGTATAATAATTGAATATATTGGTATAATAATGGGAACACTTAGTATAACAGTGATAAAATAATCTTAAATTTGACTTGGTATAGCAGTGATAACAGTTGGTATAATAATTGAATATATATGTATGATAATGAGACCAGTTGGTATAACTGAATCTGTAAAGAATGGTTATTTTCGTCTTTTTAATGTTTGGTGGTATTAAACACACAATTTTTTGCAAATGGGTACTGAACAGGAAGAAATACTTGGAAGGATACTAGCGTTGAAACTTTAAAGGGTAGTGAAATAGAATTTTCTCTTAGTTTACTCGCGCAATAAAAAGTTCCATTTCCCAATTGCGCGAACGTGGACCGCCTACGTGGAATTTGAACCCCACTCTCTAACACGTTATCCTATCAACTAATATCTGCATAGCAAGTGTATGCATAATCTTATGGATGATTGGCTCGTCAATCTCGTGGATGACATTCTACCTTACCCAAGAAAATTCGCATAACCAAATAACGATAAAATTGTAATAATAATTTCGAGCCTCGTCTTATTCTTATCAAATTCGCTCGCTCCAGTTTTATATTAAGTCAAATTTAAAAATATTATACCAACTGTATCACTATTATACCAATTGTTCTCGTTATATACCAAATATTCAATTATTATACTAACCGTTATCATTGTTATACCAAAAAAAAATGTTTTGCGTATTATATGAAAGTGATTTTTGCGTATTATACCACAAACACGATTATTATACCAAACAAAACCGCTTATTATACCAAAAAATTATTTCTACCAATAAATTCGAATGTATACCAAACAATTCGGATTATATAACATTACTTTTTGGTATTACAGTGATAACATTTGGTATAATAATTGAATATATCGGTCTAATAATGAGAACACTTGGTATAATGGTGATATAATACTCTTAAATTTGACTTGGTATAGCAGTGATAACAGTTGGTATAGTAATGGAAACACTTGGTATACTATAATACTCTTAAATTGACTTGGTATAGCATTGATAACAGTGGTATAATAATTGAATATATTGGTATAATAAATGGGAACACTTAGTATAACAGTGATAAAATAATCTTAAATTTGACTTGGTATAGCAGTGATAACAGTTGGTATAATAATTGAATATATATGTATGATAATGAGACCAGTTGGTATAACTGAATCTGTAAAAGAATGGTTATTTTCGTCTTTTTAATGTTTGGTGGTGGTATTAAACACACAATTTTTTGCAAAGGGTACTGAACAGGAAGAATACTTGGAAGGATACTAGCGTTGAAACTTTAAAGGGTAGTGAAATAGAATTTTCTCTTAGTTTACTCGCGCAATAAAAAGTTCCATTTCCCAATTGCGCGAACGTGGACCGCCTACGTGGAATTTGAACCCCACTCTCTAACACGTTATCCTATCAACTAATATCTGCATAGCAAGTGTATGCATAATCTTATGGATGCTATTGGCTCGTCAAATCTCGTGGATGACATTCTACCTTACCCCTTAATAAAAAAATTCTAACGGTTTTCAAGAAAATTCGCATAACCAAATAACGATAAAATTGTAATAATAATTTCGAGCCTCGTCTTATTCTTATCAAATTCGCTCGCTCGACCCGATTCCTCCTTGTTCACGTAACTCCTCTGGATCTTATACTAATTAAAGTATTTCGAAGACTTCCACGATGATTCATCATACATAATAATGATCGGTGCACCCGTCCTTCACAAATCCTCGTTCACAGGACAGTATCATCACCCAACAACCCCAGAGTTCGATTTCGACGCTAAGGTCCAAGAATCCATCGCCCTCACCAAGAAATGCAAGAGCATCAACGAGCTCAAGCAAGCTCACGCCCAAATCCTCAAGCTAGGGCTCTTCGACGCTCCACTGTGCGCGAGCAATCTCCTCACAACCTGCGCTCTCTCCGAATGGGGCAGCATGGATTACGCGTGCTCCATCTTCCGCCAAATTGAGGACTCATCTTCGTTCGAGTTCAACGCAGTGATTCGCGGCTTCAACAAAGACGCCGACTTTGAAAATTCTCTGCTCGTATACCTCGAGATGCTTGACGTGGGCGTCGAGCCTGATAAATTCACGTTCCCAGCTTTGCTGAAGGCGTGCGCGATTTCGCGGGCGTACGGCGAAGGCTTGCAGATTCACGCTCAGATCCTGAAGATGGGATTCGCGGGAGATGCGTTTGTGCAGAACAGTTTGGTCAATTTGTACGGGAAATGCGGCGAATTAAGAGCTCTCGTGCGGTTTTCGAGGAGATATCTCCGAAGACAATTGCTTCTTGGAGTGCAATTATCGCAGCCCATGCGAATCTCGGCATGTGGCTCGAATGCCTTGGATTTTTTCCGACATGAACCTGAAAAACTGCTCTTCGGATCGGGCGGAGGAAGTACTTTGGGAGCGTGATTTCTGCCTGCACCGTTTGGGCGCCGTAGATTTAGGAAGATCCATCCATGGTACGTGCTTAGAAATCTCAGTGGCTTAAATGTTGCGGTGGCCACTTGTTTGATAGATATGTACGTAAGCTGTGGGAAACTCGACAAAGGGATGTTAATATTCCGAGAAACTGTCGAGAGAAACAGCAAGTGCTATAGTGTTGTGATCTCCGGACTTGCAATTCATGGGCACTGCGAAGAAGCTCTCAAACTGTTCGAAGAAATGCTCGAACGAGGTTTGAAACCAGATGACATTGTCTACGTGGGAGTTTTAAACGCGTGCAGCCGCGCCGGTCTGGTCGAGTCGGGATTCGGCTACTTCAAGAGAATGACGAACGAGCACGGGATAAAGCCCACGGTCCAGCACTACGGTTGCCTGGTGGATCTAACGGGCCGGGCTGGGCTGATCAATAGAGCCTTGGGCATCATCAAGAACATGCCCCACCACCTCGGGCCCAACAATGTGATATGGAGGAGTCTTTTGAGTGCTTGTAAAGCTCACCAACGCGTAGACATAGCAGAGATTGCATTCGAAAACCTCTGCAAGCTCGAGAAAAAGAACCCCGCCGATTATCTGATGATGGCTAATATATATGCTCGGGCCCGGATGTGGGAAAATGCTGCCTTGGTCCGGGCCCAGATGGCCCGTTTAGGGTTGAGGCAAGAACCGGGATTTTGCTCCGTCGAGGTAAACAAGAAGGCCTACAAGTTCGTGTCTTACGATGCTTCGCATCCTCGGTGCGATGAGATATACGAAATGCTTCACCAGATTGAATGGCAGCTGAAATTCGAGGGGTATTCCCCCGATACGTCGGAGGTGCTGCTGCTCGACGTGGACGAGGAGGAGAAGAGGCGGAGGCTGAGTGCTCACAGTCAGAAGCTGGCTATCGCTTTCTCTCTGATAAGCACGGAGAAGGGTAGAGATGTTAGGATCGTGAGAAACCTTCGAATGTGCGGTGACTGTCACGAATTTACCAAGCTGGTGTCGGTGATCTTCGAACGAGAGATTATTGTTAGGGATCGGAATATTTTCCACCGTTTCAGAGACGGGACTTGTTCTTGTAGAGACTACTGGTGAAATAAAAGAAGGGATGCCTCTTTTTTCTCTAAAACAACCCAACAAATTCCGTGGAATTTTCGAGGTTAGTCATCGTAACGTCGATTGATTTCAGTCAGCTGTCTTCGATTCAAATCGTCGGGTCATTAGGGGATATTGCAGGTTCGTGTTGTGGTCACGAAGAAGATCATTGAGCCATTAGAAGGAGACTCGTGTTTGGACACGTTCGTCACCGTTACGATGGTCCCATGTTCCCGAGGCTTCGTTGTCCCTTGTTGACACATTTTGGCAGAGAAGAACAAGCTCTGGGTAACCTACGACACTTGCAATGGAAACATGGAAGAATGCAAACTATCTCCCTCAAAGATGTGAAGTGGGGTTAAATAGAAAGAAGAGAAATGAAGAGTGGGCTGTGTGATCTGTTATTACCGCAACGCCATGATATCCTAATTTGGTGATAATTGAGTATCTTTTTCCTATTTTGCATAACTGAATACTTAATGGTATTGATGGCTTGATCTCTGCCTTTCTTAGGGTTGGTCCGAGTATGGTAAGTAGGATTGTTGCCTTGATTTTCCGGGGACGGGTATGGCATGAGATCGATGATGAGTAAATTCTCTGAGATCATAATCTTTTATCCTTTGATCTTCAGCACTCCCCCTCAAGTCGGGCTTAAATAAATCAATTAAGCCCAACTTGGTAAGCATATCTTCGAACAATCTAGCATCCACCGCTTTAGTAAAGATATCGGCTAGTTGTTCCTTGCTTGTGACGAAAGCAATCTCTATCTCTTGATTTTGCACTTTTTCACGGACAAACTGGCAGTCTACTTCAATGTGTTTTGCCCGTTCATGAAAGACGAGATTCGTCGTATGTCGTGCAGCTTGATTATCACAAAACATGATCATCGGCCGAATATTCTTGATCTTCAAGTCTCCTAACAGATGTCTTATCCACACGAGTTCGCTCGTTGAGGCCATAGCTCTGTATTCTGCTTCGGCACTCGATCTCGCTACGACGCTCTGTTTCTTGCTCCTCCACGTGACTAGGTTGCCTCCCACGAATGTGCAATATCCGGTAGTTTATCTTCTGTCGAAGCTTCCAGCCCAATCCGCATCTGAGTAGCCAACCACGTCGTGTGTACCGTTCCTCCTCATCCAAATCTCGGCCCGGGTAGCCCTTGAGGTACTTCAGGACACGCTCAATGGCTTCAAGGTGGCTAGTTCTGGGAGCCTGCATAAACTGACTGATACAACTAACATCAAAAGAAATGTCAGGCCGTGTAACCGTCAGATAAATAAGTTTTCCTATCAGTCTTTGAAATTGATGAATATTTTTTAATGGTTCTCCATCCTCAGAGTTTAGTTTTTTATTATCTTCCATCGGAGTTTTTGATAGTTGAACCCCCAATTTCCGGTTTCTTTTAGGAGGTCTAGGACATATTTTCTTTGGGATAGAAAGAGTCCTTTCGAAGAATGAGCAATTTCTATTCCTAAAAATATTTAAGCTGTCCAAGATCTTTGATGTCGAATTTGCTTTTAAGATACATTTTGACTTTATCAATCTCTTTTTTATCGTTTCCGGTAACTATGATAACATCCACATATACAAGTACAACTAAAATGATTTGATTGGTTGTCTTGATAAACATGGATGAATCTGCTGAAGCCTTTGAAAAATCATAGATGTGAAGTGCATGGCTTAGCTTTGAGTACCATGCTCGTGGGGATTGCTTTAACCCATATATCGATTTTTGTAATTTGCATACAAGTTGTTGGTGATGGTTCTCAAGTTGATGACCTGGTGGAAGTGTCATGTATACTTCCTCTTCCAGGTCACCTTGTAAGAATGCATTTTTTACATCCATTTGTGAGAGACTCCATCCAGAATTGGCTGCAATAGATAGGAGGATTCTTACGGTGTTCATTTTTGCGACAGGTGCAAAGGTTTCCTGATAATCTATTCCTTGAGTTTGTGTAAAACCCTTTGCCACTAGTCGTGCTTTGAATCTCTCGATTGTTCCATCACTATTGTACTTAATTTTATATATCCATTTACATCCAACGGGTTTTTTATTTTTTGGTAGAGGTGTGATATACCAAGTTTGGTTCTTTTCTAGAGCGTCTAGTTCTTCTCTCATGGCTTTACACCATTCAGGTCTTCTTTTAGCTTCTTCAAAATTATTAGGTTCAGTTTCTTGGGCAATGTTGCTCAGAAAGGCGTAATATGAGGGAGAGATGTTATTATAAGAGATATAGTCTTGTATAGGATATGTGACGTGGTTTGTTACAAAATCTCTTAGTCTTTCAGGTGGTCGAGAACTTCTTGTTGATCTTCTTAGATTCTGGGGTTCTATGGGCTCTCCCCTGAAGTAGAGTCTTCATTAGTTTCAAGAATTTGTTCTCCTCCTGAATTAGTTTCTTCTCTTGAGTTAGTTTCATGAATTTGACCTTCGATAGATGGTCTCGAAGGTACTGGTAATGGTATAACATCTTGTTCTTCATTATTAGTATTGTGCAGGCTTTGATGTGAGTAATAAGGTGTATTTTCAACAAAAATTACATCCCTAGAAATATACATTTTTTGTCTCTTAGGGTCATAACATTTGTATCCTTTTTTTTTTTTAGGAATATCCTAAAAAGATTGTTTTCACAGAATGAACAAAGCAGGTACATCCAAATACCCTAAGATGGTCGATATTTGGTTTTCGTTTTAATAGAATTTCTACGGGACTTTTGTACTCTAGCTGAGCACTTGGAAGTCTATTAATCAAGTATGTTGCAGTAAGAACTGCATCTGACCAGTATCGTTTTGGTAGATTTGATTGAAATAATAAACATCTTGTCATTTCAAGTAGATGTCGATTTTTCCGTTCTGTTACTCCATTCTGTTCTGGAGTATTAACACATGTCGTTTGATGTAGTATACCTTTAATTTTTAATAATTCGAAGAAATCTTTGTTAATATATTCCGTTTCATTATCTGTTCTAAGAATTTTAATTTTAGAACTGTATTGGTTTTCTATAAAATTTGAAAATTCTTGAAATATCGAAAAAACTTCAGATTTACTCTTTAAAAGATAGACCCAAGTTGATCGAGAATAGTCATCAATGAAGGTCACAAAATATTTGAAATAATTATATGAATCAACCGGGGCAGGACCCCAGATGTCAGAATGAACTAATTCAAATAAATGATCGATTTTATTTGAAGACGAAGAAAAGGGTAATCTAGTAGATTTCGAGAATTTGCATACATTGCAATTATTGGAATCAATAAAAGTAGATGGAAAGATCTTTTTGAGAATTTTGTCAGAAGGATGTCTCATTCTTTGGTGCATGACGTTGTTAGCTTGGGAAGAATCGGGGTTATTTCTGACAATGTAAAGTCATTCTTTAATTGTCCCTCACCAATCAGATTTCCCGTCTTTTGGTCCTGAAAGATTACATTAGTTGGTGAGAAAATTACATTACAGTCTAAGTCTTTGGTAATTTGTCCTACTGACAGGAGATTTGATGTTAGATTTGGCAGAAAGAGAGTGTTTGGAAGATTTCTTCCAATAATTTTGAGGATCCAATTTTTTCAATTTTGACGTTAGTGCCGTTGGCAACTGTTACGTATTGGGTATTCTTCGGGTTAATAGGATTTCTGAGATTTTTTATATCACATGTCATGTGATCAGAAGCACCGGAATCCACAATCCAGAAATCATACGAAGAATTTAAAGTTGTACTTATCATACCGGTAAAATATTTAACGGAGTTATTAATGTCCATACATGTGCAGTGTTTACCTGAGTTATGCGAGACGATAGAAAAATTATTATTGGGCTGATAGGATGATCGAGGCCCATTCCTGGCAAGTTCTCTCCATTGGGCTCCAGATTGAATTATTGGGCCTAGTAGGAGAATAGGCCAAGAAATTCTTAAGCCATCCATTTACCCATTTTTCCCTCTCACATCGCACGGCCCAGTCCACCAAATTTCTCCAGCTCCCTCCTCCATCGCTTGCGACGAACTTGGGGAGATTTACGTGGGTCTCGAATCTCCGCTGCCCGTGGACGTTGTCGGACCCCTCGATCGAGGCCGCGGGTCTCTTCCTGCTCGTCGGATGGTTGGGTGGACGGGCTCGGTTGGTAGTGAGCGAGTTTGGGCGGTCGCCTCGTCGCCCTCGATTCTTTGAGTCGCTGCGCTTTCCGTCGCGTTTTGGCCGGAGATGAGGGTAGAGGAACCAACATCCGTCGATATAGTGCCCTTCCTTCTTGCAATTGTTGCAGCGAGACTTGCTCGGGGCTCCCCTCGTCTCTGGCCGCGACTAAGGGTTCTGCCCTTTGTATTTAAGGCCACTCTTTTGATTAAAAGGAGCGGGTCCGAGTTCCTCACCTTTCTCCTGGACTCCTCCGATTCGATTGTGTCCACGACAGGTTCTATCGTTTTGGTCCCGATCTGGGCAGTGTGTTTTTTCCCGTATATAGCAGTGATAGCGTTCCACATGTCGTGAGCGCTTGTTGACTCGAAAAATTGCTCTGCTATATGTAACTCCATCGAATTTACGAGACCTGTCATGACATGGTCATCGGCCATCATCCAGTTACCATTATTGGTTGCTGGTTTCTCGTTTTCTCCAGTAGCGTACTCCCATAGTCCCTTGCGTTTGAGTGAGATGGTGATAGCTTGAGCCCAATCCTCATAATTTCGCTCATTTAGGAGAAAGAGCGTGAGCTGTGAGTAATTGGTGTATGTGATCTTTATTTTTTAATCGACCATGGGCCCCTTTTCCATGGCTTTGTTTGTAGGATTTGTGTTTGGAGCGTCACTGCTCTGATACCATGTAGAAAAATATAGTGTAAACTGTAAAAATATTTGCTTTCATTGATCTGATTTCTTCTTCTGCATGTTACAAACGATCCTATCTATAGTGTGATAATACATCAAAAACAGCAAGTAGCCGTTGGAGCTAATTTGGTGATAATTGAGTATCTTTTCCTATTTTGCATAACTGAATACTTAAGGGTATTGATGGCTTGATCTCTGCCTTTCTTAGGGTTGGTTCGAGTATGGTAAGTAGGATTGTTGCCTTGATTTTCCGGGGACGGGTATGGTATGAGATCGATGATGAATAAATTCTCTAAGATCATAATCTTTTATCCTTTGATCTTCAACACAAACAAACTCCAAGTCCAAACTGTTAGAAAATGGGATAAAACTCATTTTGATCCCCAATGTTTACTTTATTAATCAATTTGGTTCCCGATATTGCAATTGGACCAATTTAGTCCCCCATGTTTCGGAAATGAATCAATTTGGTCCCAACTTGACGGACTCGTCAATTTTAACAGAAAATCGACATGTGACATCATCATAGCGTGCCACATGTCTCACAGTTAATGATTTTCCGTCTAAGTTGACGGTTTTTATCAAGTTGAGATTAAACTGATTCATTTCGGAAACATGGGGGACTAAACTGGTCCAATTGAAACATCGGGAACTAAATTGGTTCATAAGGCAAACATTGGGGACCAAAATGGGTGTTATCCCGTTATAAAATCATCCGAAGACGCATAAAAGAATTGCTTTGGCCATCACCGACAAGAGCCAAGACGACATAAGATATGAAGATTCAGACCGCACACAGCTAAAGCCCCAAGGCATGAAACAACTTCGACGTAAGATTCAGACTGCACAGAGTACTAACTAGTAGCTACGTTTCTTAGTCATTGAGCATCAATTGTGAACACGGTTTTTTTGCCCATGAAACTCCTCCACCACGTTGGTTGTTAGGAACATTTGTTCTCGGCCTACCACCACCACCACTACTAAGTTGAGACTTAGAAAAAAAACACCTTCATTCTTTGTTGCTTCATTTGTTCTCGCTTATTTACTTTTTGATTCTTTTATTCTAAATTTTCGCTAATAACACCCAACGCTTTTGATTCTTTTACGTTTATATTTTAATAATTCGCTAATATCACTTCTAACACGTTTGATTCTTTTATGATAATTTAATAATTTTAACGGTTTTTAAGGTCTATAGTTTTCTTTACTAGTACACCATTTCTTTTAACAAAAATGGTGTTTGGTTAGAATTAGTTGATTATATTTGATATTTAATTTTCTTTTCATATTTCCTAATCCATAGTCCATGTGAATTAACTTTTAGCATTAGACTTCAGTCAAATTTATTTTGTTTAATTTTTACTTTTTCATTTTCTTTAATTAGTAAAACGTATGATTTAATAACACTATAGACCAAATAAATCAATATATATATATATTATCGATATCAAAATATATGAATAATAATGTTGCAAATATAGTAGAAAAGCCTAAATTATTGAAATAATTTTAAACCTTAACCACTTTGATGTCATTTTTTTTTGATACATTTCAAGTTGAAAATAGTATATTCAAATTGAAAAACCTTTCATAATATAATGACAAATGAAAATTAAATTTATCTTCTTCGTTAACCTAACCAACACCACACATTTTATACGGCTCCGATCAAACATAGTAAGTTATATTCTGGTTGAAATGTTATCGAAATGCCTATAATGTTGAAATAATTTTTAACTTTAACCCCTTTTGGTTTAATTTTTTTATTAGTTTCAGTTTAAGAAATATATTCCAATTGATAAACTTTTTTCATAGTAAGATTATAGATGGAAACTTGTCTTATGCGTTAGCTAAATCGACAACCAATACATATTATATTACGGCCCCCCGATTGAAGAATCCTGGAACCGCCCCTGCATGTCAGCAAAGAGTGAGTCCAATGTTTTCTGCTTTGCTAGTTATGAATGATAAGCATCAACTTTCTGCACACACTACTATAATTGTCAATAAAATTAAGTATTGCGCTGCATGATATCGAATTAAAATAAAAACTGACCCTCAAGGTAGGGAACTGTTCAGTTGAGGGTTCATTCCTAAAATAAATTGGTGTTATGAGGAGTGGCCTTTTATATATTGAGTCGAGTGAAGTTAATTCCCAATGTGGGATTAATAATCTCAACACGCCCTCTCACGTGTGACACAATTCAAAGCCTAACACGTGGATATATCAAATCGGATGGCGATGAGTCAAACAAGCATGATAACATGCAGATCAAACCCGCTCTGATACCATGTTAAATTGAGGGTTCCTTCCTAAAATCAATTGGTGTTAGGAGGATGGACATCTTTGATTTATATATTGAGTCGGGTGAAGTTAATTTCCCGATGTGGGACAATAATCTCAACGCGCCCCTTTGCTATCGTTAAATTGAGGGTTCCTTTCTAAAACCAATTGGTGTTAGGAGGAGGGGCCACTTTTATTTATATATTTAGTAGGGCGAAGTTAATTTCCCGATGTGAGACTAATAATCTCAACACGTCCCTTCACGTGTGGCACAATTCAAAGCCTAACACGTGGATATATCAAATCGGGTGGCGGTGGGTCAAACAAGCGTGATAACACGCAGATCAAACCCACTCTGATACCATGATAAAATATAAAAAATACTCTTATTTAAACCATCAAATGATCTTATAGCAAGGTTATGCAGATCGAATATTGAATACGAGTACAAAACACTCAAAGCAATATATAGATAACTAAGTGATAGATTTTTACACAAGATGTGTAAGATTCAAAGCTTCAACAGGTAAAGCTAGCTGAAACATTAAAGAAAAAAGAAAGAAGAAATGAATGTTGAGCCTACGTTTTTTAAGAGAGAACTATGATGATTTGCGGCTGACGATGAAGATTATTTGTTAACTGAGCCTTCAAGGGTTTCTCCCTTTTTGTTTACGCAGTAACTTCAAGATCTGGGCTATAATATTAGTTGGCCCCAACAAACGTGTATTTGGCCCAAGAAAGCGTTTTGGCCCATATAAATCATTTCAACGTTTTTGTGAAACATTAGTATCACAATATAGTATTTTAGATACGCAAGAAATCTTACAGATCTTGTGGATCTCCCAAGTGGATTTTCTTCATTGTTGGCCACAACCTCAGTATTCTGCTCTTCCTGGTTTTGTTCATTTGTAGTCTGAAATTCGTTATGCAGTACGTGCAGCAGCTGGACTAGGAGTTAGAAGATTATATGGGTTGAGGCAAGCCCCACGAAAATGGAATGAAAAGTTAACTGCTTTTCTAAAACAAAACTCATTTGTGCAAAGTTTGCGAGATTATTCTATGTTTTTTTAAATATATTGATGATAAATGTATTTTTCTATTGTTAGTGAAAATGCTGAACATGAAATTGCTAAGTTGAAGTTAATGTTAAATTTCGCATTTGGTAGTAAAGATTTGTGCAGTTGAAAAATTTTTTGGGCACAAAAGTAGTTAGAACTTTAGATTACTTTATTTTACATCAAAGAAAATATGTTCTTGATTAGTTGAAGAGTTTGGGATGTTAGGTTGTAAACCAAAAAGGACTCCTATGCAATAACATATGAAACTAAGGGTTGATGAAAATGATAAAGTTTTCAAAGATGTTACTAGGTTTCAAAGATTACTTGGTAGATTGATATATCCTTGTAACACTAGAATTGTTGCAAATCCGGGACATAGAATTTTTTTTTAATTTAAAAGCCCCGCGCGCTTCACAACCGGCTCACGTTTGACTCGTTCCTCGCTCGCCCGATTCCCGAGTCACCGCGATAAGCCTCTCACTCGACCCTTCTTTGTATATGCGGAAATAAAAACAAAGACACGGTCAATTCGTGGACAACCGGGTTCGCCTACCCGGCTTGTCGTAATCTTTATTCATGCAAAGTTTACAACGAAGGAGAACACTCAAACCCGTGGCACCAAACATGTCTCGGCCTCACGCGTCTACTCTACGACATGACACGGTTATCTCCTAACGTCCCCTTTTTCGGGATCTTAATCGCTCACTCTCTCTCGCTCGCAAAACCCTCAGCGGGATCCCTCTCCAGCTCGGCGCCTGAGCTCGAATTTGCTCGAAGTGCCGCGCCTTCGAACTCTCTCTCGAATGTGTGTGTGGAATTCTCATATAAGGTGGCTCGCTGATTGGTTGAATGAATCGATCTCGGCGGCCTCCTTTAAATAGGATTTCGCTCGGAGAGATTTCCTCAACAACCTTACTCGAATTCGAATTAGGCTGTTGTGAGAATCTCTCCCCGAGATTTTCTCCCGTTTGACTTGGCTCCCCAAATCTTCCCAACAGCCCCGACACTTGGTCATCCTTCACGCGGATCGAAGACTAGGTCATCCTTATTTGACTTGGTCTTGATCCTGCCCAACCGTTCCCGAGATCCTCGCAGGACCAGGTCAGCCCGCGCGCGCGCACCCACGCCGTGCGCGCGTTGCCTCGGCCGCCGCGCGCGCCGCCTCCACGCGTTGCCTGGACGAGCCGCTGCTTGGCCTGGCTCCCTTTTCTGGCACCGCCGCCGACCACCGCCGTCGTCGCTGCCGTCGGACCGCCGCTATGCGCCACCTGCGCCGCCACGCCCCACCGTGCTTGGCTTGTTGTCTGCCGAGCCACCGCCCGTCGTTGACTTGGACCTCAACGTCTAAGTCGTCCCGCACGAGCTCGCCCACCGTCGCCCGCGTGGCCTTGGCCCGCCTGGCCTAGCCTGCATCGTGCCGCTCATGCGTGTCTCCAAGTGCTTCCCAAGCCATATGCATTGGTGACTTTGCACAACATTGCATTCCCGCCTGGCAATGTTTAAACTTGCTGACGTGGGACTCGCAATGGTGTAACAAGAATTGATATTTCATTCATTGTACAATGTCTTAGTCATTTGATGCATTTACCTAGGGAATCTCACTGCTTGGCAGCTTGTAGAATCTTAAGATACTTGAAACTCAGGCCAGGATATGGGATTTCCATCTCCAAAACTGAGAACTTTAAACCAATGCCTTTTACGATTCAGACCGGGCTACTTGTACACCTACTCAGAAATTTGTTAATGGTTATTGCGTGCTTTTTGGGATTTCTTTATTGTCATGGAAAAGCAAAAAACAAAAAACTATTTCCAGATCCTCAATTGAAGCTGAGTGGCTCAAACATGTTTGGTATTTTTAAGGGTTTCGGATTACTAATATTACCCAGTAGATTTATTTTGTGATAACAAGGCTGCATTGCAGATAGCTAATAATCGCGTCTTTCACGAAAGGATGAAGCATATAAAAATTGACTCTCATCTGGTTCGACAATATATTACATATAAGATTATTTCTACTCATTATGTGTGCTCTAAAGATCAGTTAGTTGATGTCTGAACTAAAGCCCTTGGAAGAGAGAGACATGCTCTTTTTTGCAGGGAACTACGTATGTTAGATGTATTCGGGTCAAGAAGCGAGGGAGGAGGGGTGTTGAAATGATTTATATGGGCCAAAACGCTTTCTTGGGCCGAATACAAGTTTGTTGGGCCAACTATTATTATAGCCAACTCTGGAAGTTTCTACGTAAATAAAATGGGAGAAACCCTTGAAGGCTCAGGTAACAAATAATCTTCATCATCATCCGCAAATCATCATATTTCTCTCTGCAAAATCCTAGGCTCAACATTCATTTTCTTCATTCTTTTTTCTTTAATATTTCAGCTAGCTTTACCTGTTGGTTGAAGCTTTGAATCTTTACACATCTTGTGTAAAGATCTATCACTTAGTTATCTATATTCTGCTCTAAGTTTTTTGTACTCGTTTTCAATTTTCGATCTGTATAACCTTGCTGGAAGATCATTTCAAGGTTTAAATAAGAGTATTTCTTATATTTATCAGAAACTTCATTCTTCTGCGTAGAACGGGCCCATTCCTGCGTAAAAAAAATGAAACAGGGTATTGAATATAAGATAGAAATACTGATGTAGAGGGCCCTAATGTGTCAAATATGACACTGATAAATATAATAATTGACCAAGAAAAGATTTATAACTTGGTTATTCGCAACGAACAGCCTCTTTCGTCCAAAAGCTCTATCGAAAAGCTCTGTTACGAAGAGGAGCCATGGCCGCTTTTTTAGCAGTCTCAGATGCCAAAGTGAACTGATTTTCCTGGAACTTTAACCATTTTTTTTGTGAAATAGCTGTTGGATTCGCTAGGCCGCTCGGGGTGATGCGCAGCAGAAAATTCAAATCAATAGCGCACATTTATCGTATAAATGCAACCTCGTCGGTTCATCTAGCGAGTATACGGATCGGCACCATTTTTAAAATCACGTACGAGGAACGAATTTTGCGTAATTAGGATTTGAAATATATATCTATTCCTTAGCTTCTTTAGCGCCGAATGAGAGGGAATCAATTTCCGGTGCTACCACCATCTTCGTACGTTCAGCGTGGGACCAACGATTTCGGACACGCGCCGTAGGGATCGAAATGTCTCCCCTCTAATCGAGTCCACCGTTTGAATCGTGACACGGAATTATTCTTCGCTAGTAGAGACTAACACGGATATTAAATCGATACTTTAGAACATAAAGGAATAGTGAAGAACTTTTCTTCTGCAATCACACTTTCGAAGAGGTGCTCGAGAGTTAAGTGTATCTAGACATCTTTTCTTGTATAATTCTTTTCTCTCTACATTCTTACAAGATATTTTCATATATATATATATATATATATATATTATATGTTAATCAAACGTTTAGCAGTTATATGGTAATCCCCATAATTCCTCTTAATGAGCATTTAAGTGGAAAAAACGTTACAATCTTGCGTGATTTGTGGACGTTTCAATCGCATATCTTGAAAACAAATGATGACATACCATTTCAAGATACCTCTTTATTATCATTTTAATTCAAAATAAATAATAATAATACCAAGACTTTAAGAAAATTAATTCTTGTTTACTTGGTCAACCACAAAACACCTTTTGATCCTCAATGTGTGTTAGGCTTATTATTATTATTATTATCATTATTATTATTATTAATTATTATTATTATTATAATATCAAAAGCCTAAATAATCAATCTAATTGATTATAATATTCCTTCAAATAAATAATCAAATTATTTAATCATATATATTTAAATTCAACAATTGAATTAAAGTTTAATCCAACTATTGGAAATATCAATTCCGTATTGTCACTGTCCAAAACTTTGTGTGACCCTTTTAGGTTCACGATTAACACTAATAGTGGATTTACAAATCCTTGTAATAAACTGAATTAACTCTTTAATATCAGGAATCTACAAATCACGGGAACACCTAGCAAGTAGCGTGATCACCTAGTGTTAAGTGAAAAAGCGAGTAAACCCTTTTCAATTGCAAGTGCATACATGTAAAATCCTTTCGACATCTAATTTCCCAATCAGACCTTGAGCATGAAATTATAAGTCGAAACCCAATTGGTCTAATAACTATGATTTCATTTCAAGTTTAAATGATTCCTTTATGAATTTCTATTCATCTTGCCTTGGCCAATGACTTTGAATCATAAACTATGAAAAGCATAGGAAATTCACTTATTTTAATATAAGTATCGAATTCTATGTTGGCCACAGATTAATCTCCATACACACTAATACAATACCCAACATATCTCTTTTGTGATTATCTAGTAATCAAAAGATATATCAAAGTAAAGTATAATGCGCACAAGACTACTATCGTGCCTCAAGTCAGAGGATTAGTCATGTACTATCGCAACATGAAAATTCTTATTCGACATAAAAGTTTCCATTTAAGAATTTTCAGCGGGTCAAGCTCAATGAACTTGTTCCATGACAAGCATCTGCATGTATGCATTTGCGTCAACACGCTAACGTTAATGGAACATAACATTCGTGTCTCACAAGCATGCATCATATACACAAGTCTTTCCGGGTTATTCAATGTCGTGTCTTGAAATACCAATCGACTTGGAACTTTATTTAATATCACAGCCTAAGACATATTCCATAATCGCCATCATATGCGCAACCATGTCTCTTAGCTTACAATGATCTAAGGACTTTATCATAAGTGCAAATAACTAAATTAATGAATGCACAAAAGATAGATAATGCCTCTTATTAGATATATTTTCAATAAATTGTCTTTACAAGTAGAATATATCCAAACAAGTTGGAACGTTGGGCATTATACTCTAACAATAGCACCCTTGTTCACAAGTATTAAAGGAAAAATCGCAAAAGATTAAAAAAGAAAATGAATACTTTTTGGTACCACCCCCAAAACAATTAGAAATTACTATAATGTTACAATAATAGATAGCGTCATGCATACCTGTCAGGGAGATGACCTCGTGTCCATAAACTTTCTGACTTTCATACTTCTATCTTGTGCGGATTTGATTATGAATTTTATGACTGCGGTTCTGCAAGGATATTTTAAACTACGGCCATGAGTGAGTTATGGTTGTATAAAATCGGCTTTTTTAATTAAATAAGTATTTTTTTAATTAGTATTTCAAAAGTAAGTGGAAAAAACAAAGTAATAAATACGAGTCACCAACTCTTATTCATTAGATACGAGTTACATGGCTCCTACTGCGTCCGTAATCTTTGACCAAGTAACTAGTATCCATTAGATACGAGTTACGCATATCTAAATATTTTTGCCTGAGCGACGAAATAGTCTGGCAATTTACGACGATATGCGACGTGTGAGCCGATTTGCGGAGCCTGAACCGACGAGGGAGGCCGATTTGAATTCAGATCTGCGTAACTTGTTAGATACGAGTTATGTGATCAACAAGTCAAAATTCGGTCAGGTCAGATAAGTAACTCGTATCTAATGGATACGAGTTACTAATTCGTGCCCATCACATACGAAAAATCCGGTCTTTCAACTTATTTTATAAAAAGTAATTAAAAAATAACTTATTTAATTTAAAAAGCCTATAAAATCAAGTAACCAACGTCGAAAAAAATCAAAGAAGTTTCTTACGGAAAATCTTTGATTCTTGGACTTTGTTGGATTAGCTTTTGACATATTAATGTACATAATTAGCAGGAGATGAAAATACATACGAATTACGAACAATGTAACCCGATATGACAACATAAGTGAATGAAAACACAAATACGAGGAGCCCACCTAACGAAATGTCCATTTTCTTCTTCTCCGTGAGAGCAATTGATTCGCTTATATAATAGTGCCCTTGCAAAAAAAAAAGGAAATTGCTTCGCTTGTCAAAGGAGTGACTGCCATCTGAAAGATCAAGTAAACAAAATCAATTGCACCAGGAAAAAAAAACGAACCAATTGAAAAAAAAAATTGAGACGCAAAAGAGAGGAACCCATGGCAAGAGATTCCTGGGTTTAATACTGTTAGAGTGAAGATTATGTGCAGGGGAACAAGGAATATCTTAGCCACTCAAAAAAGATTACATCAACAAAAAACCAAAGCAAGCAGCTCAAGAATTTCATAACGAGCTAATAACTCTTCACCACCGTCCGGGAAAGTTTTCTCACTCTTGTGAAATCTCTCTTTTTATTTTAATAAAAAAGAGTAACTGAAACTTAAAATATAATTAGCAAATTAATATTTTTGATTATTCTCCCTAATTTTAGCCACCTTGATATTAGCTGTCGCTCCTTGACTGAGGATTAGGCTTATAAAAAACTAGCTTCTTCTTTTTCAATCCTTTGGATACCTTGACTGAGGATTAGGCTTATAAAAAACTAGCTTCTTTTTCAATCCTTTGGATATGATATCCTAGAAACGTTACTTTGCTAAGTGAATACTTTTCAAAGAATGTTTCGTCGGTTATCTCCTAGTTGCGTCGGATGTGTATCATATATATCTCACGAAAAATATAAAGAACTGAAAGTAACGTGAGATAGAATTTTTATAGAGGTTATATCCTCAATCGAGGTTTAGTCCTCTCCTTGAGGTTTGTTCCTCAAGAGTTAATCAATCACTATAATGTTACCTTAGTCGGTTACAGAACTGATTAATTATGCCCAATACACAAACCGAAACAAGTCGGACACTAGACACACTAGGTTACTGCACGCTGAGTTTCGCTCCAAGGAATCTCCAATTCCCGACCGAAACAGCTCGCTACCGAAAGGTCCCTCGGAACACACTCCTTCCCTTCCCGTAGCGTAAACGTCGACCTTGCCTCCTTCGTGTACCTCACGTCCGAAGACAGAATATATGGTGGAGGAATATGTAAAGGAGGAATATGTAAAGGATCACTCGACCAGTGATGGAATTTGCAGGTTTAATCTCTGTCTACAGAAAGATATCACAAGTGTAGGCGCAGTCGGCAGAAGGTTATCACTGATGGCCGCTCAACAGCAGAAGGTTTTTGCACGTATAAGCACAAACTCTAAAACTCGTTCCTTCTGCTTTTTCTCACTATAAAAAACTAGTTTCTTCTTTTTCAATCCTTTGGATATGATATCCTAGAAACGTTACTTAACTAAGTGAATACTTTTCAAAGAATGTTTCGTCGGTTATCTCCTAGTTGCGTTGGATGTGTATCATATATATCTCACGAAAAATATAAAGAACTGAAAGTAACGTGAGACAGAATTTTTATAGAGATTATATCCCCAATCGGGGTTTAGTCCTCTCCTTGAGGTTTGTTCCTCAAGAGTTAATGAATCACTATAATGTTACCTTAGTCGGTTATAGAACTGATTGATTATGCCCAATACACAAACCGAAACAAGTCGAACACTAGACACACTAGGTTACTGCACGCCGAGTTTCGCTCCAAGGAATCCGATTCCCGACCGAAATAGCTCTCTACCGAAGGGCCCCCGGAACACACTCCTTCCCTTCGCGTAGCGTAAACGTCGACCTTGTCTCCTTCGTGTACCTCACGTCCGAAGATAGAATATATGGTGGAGGAATATGTAAAGGAGGAATATGTAAAGGATCACTCGACCAGTGATGGAATTTGCATGTTTAATCTCTGTCTGCAGAAAGATATCACAAGTGTAGGCGCAGTCAGCAGAAGGTTATCACTGATGGCCGCTCAACAGCAGAAGGTTTTTGCACGTATAAGCACAAACTCTAAAACTCGTTCCGTCTGCTTTTTCTCACTATAAAAAACTAGTTTCTTCTTTTTCAATCCTTTGGATATGATATCCTAGAAACGTTACTTAACTAAGTGAATACTTTTCAAAGAATGTTTCGTCGGTTATCTCCTAGTTGCGTTGGATGTGTATCATATATATCTCACGAAAAATATAAAGAACTGAAAGTAACGTGAGACAGAACTTTTATAGAGGTTATATCCCCAATCGGGGTATAGTCCTCTCCCTGAGGTTTGTTCCTCAAGAGTTAATCAATCACTATAATGTTACCTTAGTCGGTTACAGAACTGATTGATTATGCCCAATACACAAACCGAAACAAGTCGAACACTAGACACACTAGGTTACTGCACGCCGAGTTTCGCTCCAAGGAATCTCCAATTCCCGACCGAAATAGCTCGCTACCGAAGGGCCCCCGGAACACACTCCTTCCCTGCACGTAGCGTAAACGTCGACCTTGTCTCCTTCGTGTACCTCACGTCCAAAGACAGAATATATGGTGGAGGAATATGTAAATGAGGAATATGTAAAGGATCACTCGACCAGTGATGGAATTTGCAGGTTTAATCTCTGTCTGCAGAAAGATATCACAAGTGTAGGCGCAGTCGGCAGAAGGTTATCACTGATGGCTGCTCAACAGCAAAAGGTTTTTTCACGTAAAAGCTCAAACTCTAAAACTCGTTCCTTCTGCTTTTTCTCACTATAAAAAACTAGCTTCTTCTTTTTCATCCTTTGGATATGATATCCTAGAAACGTTACTTTGGTAAGTGAATACTTTTCAAAGAATGTTTCGTCGGTTATCTCCTAGTTGCGTTGGATGTGTATCATATATATCTCACGAAAAATATAAAGAACTGAAAGTAACGTGAGGCAGAATTTTTATAGAGGTTATATCCCCAATCGGGGTTTAGTCCTCTCCTTGAGGTTTGTTCCTCAAGAGTTAATGAATCACTATAATGTTATCTTAGTCGGTTATAGTACTGATTGATTATGCCCAATACACAAACCGAAACAAGTCGAATACTAGACACACTAGGTTACTGCACGCCGAGTTTCGCTCCAAGGAATGTCCAATTCCCGACCGAAATAGCTCGCTACCGAAGGGCCCCCGGAACACACTCCTTCCCTTCGCGTAGCGTAAACGTCGACCTTGTCTCCTTCGTGTACACGTCCGAAGATAGAATATATGGTGGAGGAATATGTAAAGGAGGAATATGTAAAGGATCACTCGACCAGTGATGGAATTTGCAGGTTTAATCTCTGTCCGCAGAAAGATATCACAAGTGTAGGCGCAGTCGGCAGAAGGTTATCACTGATGGCCGCTCAACAGCAGAAGGTTTTTGCACGTATAAGCTCAAACTCTAAAACTCGTTCCTTCTGCTTTTTCTCACTATAAAAAACTAACTTCTTCTTTTTCAATCCTTTGGATATGATATCCTAGAAACGTTACTTTGCTAAGTGAATACTTTTCAAAGAATGTTTCGTCGGTTATCTCCTAGTTGCGTTGGATGTGTATCATATATATCTCACGAAAAATATAAAGAACTGAAAGTAACGTGAGACAGAATTTTTATAGAGGTTATATCCCAAATCGGGGTTTAGTCCTCTCCTTGAGGTTTGTTCCTCAAGAGTTAATCAATCACTATAATGTTACCTTAGTCGGTTATAAAACTGATTGATTATGCCCAATACACAAACCGAAACAAGTCGAACACTAGACACACTAGGTTACTGCACGCCGAGTTTCGCTCCAAGGAATCTCCAATTCCCGACCGAAATAGCTCGCTACCGAAGGGCCCCCGGAACACACTCCTTCCCTGCACGTAGCGTAAACGTCGACCTTGTCTCCTTCGTGTACCTCACGTCCAAAGACAGAATATATGGTGGAGGAATATGTAAATGAGGAATATGTAAAGGATCACTCGACCAGTGATGGAATTTGCAGGTTTAATCTCTGTCTGCAGAAAGATATCACAAGTGTAGGCGCAGTCGGCAGAAGGTTATCACTGATGGCTGCTCAACAGCAAAAGGTTTTTGCACGTATAAGTTCAAACTCTAAAACTCGTTCCTTCTGCTTTTTCTCACTATAAAAAACTAGCTTCTTCTTTTTCAATCCTTTGGATATGATATCCTAGAAACGTTACTTTGGTAAGTGAATACTTTTCAAAGAATGTTTCGTCGGTTATCTCCTAGTTGCGTTGGATGTGTATCATATATATCTCACGAAAAATATAAAGAACTGAAAGTAACGTGAGACAGAATTTTTATAGAGGTTATATCCCCAATCGGGGTTTAGTCCTCTCCTTGAGGTTTGTTCCTCAAGAGTTAATGAATCACTATAATGTTACCTTAGTCGGTTATAGAACTGATTGATTATGCCCAATACACAAACCGAAACAAGTCGAACACTAGACACACTAGGTTACTGCACGCCGAGTTTCGCTCCAAGGAATCTCCAATTCCCGACCGAAATAGCTCTCTACCGAAGGGCCCCCGGAACACACTCCTTCCCTTGTCGTAGCGTAAACGTCGACCTTGTCTCCTTCGTGTACCTCACGTCCGAAGACAGAATATATGATGGTGGAATATGTAAAGGAGGAATATGTAAAGGATCACTCGACCAGTGATGGAATTTGCACGTTTAATCTCTGTCTGCAGAAAGATATCACAAGTGTAGGCGCAGTCGGCAGAAGGTTATCACTGATGGCCGCTCAACAGCAGAATGTTTTTGCACGTATATGCTCAAACTCTAAAACTCGTTCCTTCTACTTTTTCTCACTATAAAAAACTAGCTTCTTCTTTTTCAATCCTTTGGATATGATATCCTAGAAACGTTAATTTGCTAAGTGAATACTTTTCAAAGAATGTTTCGTCGGTTATCTCCTAGTTGCGTTGGATGTGTATCATATATATCTCACGAAAAATATAAAGAACTGAAAGTAACGTGAGGCAGAATTTTTATAGAGGTTATATCCCCAATCGGGGTTTAGTCCTCTCCTTGAGGTTTGTTCCTCAAGAGTTAATGAATCACTATAATGTTATCTTAGTCGGTTATAGTACTGATTGATTATGCCCAATACACAAACCGAAACAAGTCGAATACTAGACACACTAGGTTACTGCACGCCGAGTTTCGCTCCAAGGAATGTCCAATTCCCGACCGAAATAGCTCGCTACCGAAGGGCCCCCGGAACACACTCCTTCCCTTCGCGTAGCGTAAACGTCGACCTTGTCTCCTTCGTGTACACGTCCGAAGATAGAATATATGGTGGAGGAATATGTAAAGGAGGAATATGTAAAGGATCACTCGACCAGTGATGGAATTTGCAGGTTTAATCTCTGTCCGCAGAAAGATATCACAAGTGTAGGCGCAGTCGGCAGAAGGTTATCACTGATGGCCGCTCAACAGCAGAAGGTTTTTGCACGTATAAGCTCAAACTCTAAAACTCGTTCCTTCTGCTTTTTCTCACTATAAAAAACTAACTTCTTCTTTTTCAATCCTTTGGATATGATATCCTAGAAACGTTACTTTGGTAAGTGAATACTTTTCAAAGAATGTTTCGTCGGTTATCTCCTAGTTGCGTTGGATGTGTATCATATATATCTCACGAAAAATATAAAGAACTGAAAGTAACGTGAGGCAGAATTTTTATAGAGGTTATATCCCCAATCGGGGTTTAGTCCTCTCCTTGAGGTTTGTTCCTCAAGAGTTAATGAATCACTATAATGTTATCTTAGTCGGTTATAGTACTGATTGATTATGCCCAATACACAAACCGAAACAAGTCGAATACTAGACACACTAGGTTACTGCACGCCGAGTTTCGCTCCAAGGAATGTCCAATTCCCGACCGAAATAGCTCGCTACCGAAGGGCCCCCGGAACACACTCCTTCCCTTCGCGTAGCGTAAACGTCGACCTTGTCTCCTTCGTGTACACGTCCGAAGATAGAATATATGGTGGAGGAATATGTAAAGGAGGAATATGTAAAGGATCACTCGACCAGTGATGGAATTTGCAGGTTTAATCTCTGTCCGCAGAAAGATATCACAAGTGTAGGCGCAGTCGGCAGAAGGTTATCACTGATGGCCGCTCAACAGTAGAAGGTTTTTGCACGTATAAGCTCAAACTCTAAAACTCGTTCCTTCTGCTTTTTCTCACTATAAAAAACTAACTTCTTCTTTTTCAATCCTTTGGATATGATATCCTAGAAACGTTACTTTGCTAAGTGAATACTTTTCAAAGAATGTTTCGTCGGTTATCTCCTAGTTGCGTTGGATGTGTATCATATATATCTCACGAAAAATATAAAGAACTGAAAGTAACGTGAGACAGAATTTTTATAGAGGTTATATCCCCAATCGGGGTTTAGTCCTCTCCTTGAGGTTTGTTCCTCAAGAGTTAATCAATCACTATAATGTTACCTTAGTCGGTTATAAAACTGATTGATTATGCCCAATACACAAACCGAAACAAGTCGAACACTAGACACACTAGGTTACTGCACGCCGAGTTTCGCTCCAAGGAATCTCCAATTCCCGACCGAAATAGCTCGCTACCGAAGGGCCCCCGGAACACACTCCTTCCCTGCACGTAGCGTAAACGTCGACCTTGTCTCCTTCGTGTACCTCACGTCCAAAGACAGAATATATGGTGGAGGAATATGTAAATGAGGAATATGTAAAGGATCACTCGACCAGTGATGGAATTTGCAGGTTTAATCTCTGTCTGCAGAAAGATATCACAAGTGTAGGCGCAGTCGGCAGAAGGTTATCACTGATGGCTGCTCAACAGCAAAAGGTTTTTGCACGTATAAGTCAAACTCTAAAACTCGTTCCTTCTGCTTTTTCTCACTATAAAAAACTAGCTTCTTCTTTTTCAATCCTTTGGATATGATATCCTAGAAACGTTACTTTGTAAGTGAATACTTTTCAAAGAATGTTTCGTCGGTTATCTCCTAGTTGCGTTGGATGTGTATCATATATATCTCACGAAAAATATAAAGAACTGAAAGTAACGTGAGACAGAATTTTTATAGAGGTTATATCCCCAATCGGGGTTTAGTCCTCTCCTTGAGGTTTGTTCCTCAAGAGTTAATGAATCACTATAATGTTACCTTAGTCGGTTATAGAACTGATTGATTATGCCCAATACACAAACCGAAACAAGTCGAACACTAGACACACTAGGTTACTGCACGCCGAGTTTCGCTCCAAGGAATCTCCAATTCCCGACCGAAATAGCTCTCTACCGAAGGGCCCCCGGAACACACTCCTTCCCTTGCGTAGCGTAAACGTCGACCTTGTCTCCTTCGTGTACCTCACGTCCGAAGACAGAATATATGATGGTGGAATATGTAAAGGAGGAATATGTAAAGGATCACTCGACCAGTGATGGAATTTGCACGTTTAATCTCTGTCTGCAGAAAGATATCACAAGTGTAGGCGCAGTCGGCAGAAGGTTATCACTGATGGCCGCTCAACAGCAGAATGTTTTTGCACGTATATGCTCAAACTCTAAAACTCGTTCCTTCTACTTTTTCTCACTATAAAAAACTAGCTTCTTCTTTTTCAATCCTTTGGATATGATATCCTAGAAACGTTACTTTGCTAAGTGAATACTTTTCAAAGAATGTTTCGTCGGTTATCTCCTAGTTGCGTTGGATGTGTATCATATATATCTCACGAAAAATATAAAGAACTGAAAGTAACGTGAGGCAGAATTTTTATAGAGGTTATATCCCCAATCGGGGTTTAGTCCTCTCCTTGAGGTTTGTTCCTCAAGAGTTAATGAATCACTATAATGTTATCTTAGTCGGTTATAGTACTGATTGATTATGCCCAATACACAAACCGAAACAAGTCGAATACTAGACACACTAGGTTACTGCACGCCGAGTTTCGCTCCAAGGAATGTCCAATTCCCGACCGAAATAGCTCGCTACCGAAGGGCCCCCGGAACACACTCCTTCCCTTCGCGTAGCGTAAACGTCGACCTTGTCTCCTTCGTGTACACGTCCGAAGATAGAATATATGGTGGAGGAATATGTAAAGGAGGAATATGTAAAGGATCACTCGACCAGTGATGGAATTTGCAGGTTTAATCTCTGTCCGCAGAAAGATATCACAAGTGTAGGCGCAGTCGGCAGAAGGTTATCACTGATGGCCGCTCAACAGCAGAAGGTTTTTGCACGTATAAGCTCAAACTCTAAAACTCGTTCCTTCTGCTTTTTCTCACTATAAAAAACTAACTTCTTCTTTTTCAATCCTTTGGATATGATATCCTAGAAACGTTACTTTGCTAAGTGAATACTTTTCAAAGAATGTTTCGTCGGTTATCTCCTAGTTGCGTTGGATGTGTATCATATATATCTCACGAAAAATATAAAGAACTGAAAGTAACGTGAGACAGAATTTTTATAGAGGTTATATCCCCAATCGGGGTTTAGTCCTCTCCTTGAGGTTTGTTCCTCAAGAGTTAATCAATCACTATAATGTTACCTTAGTCGGTTATAGAACTGATTGATTATGCCCAATACACAAACCGAAACAAGTCGAACACTAGACACACTAGGTTACTGCACGTCGAGTTTCGCTCCAAGGAATCTCCAATTCCCGACCGAAATAGCTCTCTACCGAAGGGCCCCCGGAACACACTCCTTCCCTGCACATAGCGTAAACGTCGACCTTGTCTCCTTCGTGTACCTCACGTCCAAAGACAGAATATATGGTGGAGGAATATGTAAATGAGGAATATGTAAAGGATCACTCGACCAGTGATGGAATTTGCAGGTTTAGTCTCTGTCTGCAGAAAGATATCACAAGTGTAGGCGCAGTCGGCAGAAGGTTATCACTGATGGCTGCTCAACAGCAAAAGGTTTTTGCACGTATAAGCTCAAACTCTAAAACTCGTTCCTTCTGCTTTTTCTCACTATAAAAAACTAGCTTCTTCTTTTTCAATCCTTTGGATATGATATCCTAGAAACGTTACTTTGTAAGTGAATACTTTTCAAAGAATGTTTCGTCGGTTATCTCCTAGTTGCGTTGGATGTGTATCATATATATCTCACGAAAATATAAAGAACTGAAAGTAACGTGAGGCAGAATTTTTATAGAGGTTATATCCCCAATCGGGGTTTAGTCCTCTCCTTGAGGTTTGTTCCTCAAGAGTTAATGAATCACTATAATGTTATCTTAGTCGGTTATAGTACTGATTGATTATGCCCAATACACAAACCGAAACAAGTCGAATACTAGACACACTAGGTTACTGCACGCCGAGTTTCGCTCCAAGGAATGTCCAATTCCCGACCGAAATAGCTCGCTACCGAAGGGCCCCCGGAACACACTCCTTCCCTTCGCGTAGCGTAAACGTCGACCTTGTCTCCTTCGTGTACACGTCCGAAGATAGAATATATGGTGGAGGAATATGTAAAGGAGGAATATGTAAAGGATCACTCGACCAGTGATGGAATTTGCAGGTTTAATCTCTGTCTGCAGAAAGATATCACAAGTGTAGGCGCAGTCGGCAGAAGGTTATCACTGATGGCCGCTCAACAGCAGAATGTTTTTGCACGTATATGCTCAAACTCTAAAACTCGTTCCTTCTACTTTTTCTCACTATAAAAAACTAGCTTCTTCTTTTTCAATCCTTTGGATATGATATCCTAGAAACGTTACTTTGCTAAGTGAATACTTTTCAAAGAATGTTTCGTCGGTTATCTCCTAGTTGCGTTGGATGTGTATCATATATATCTCACGAAAAATATAAAGAACTGAAAGTAACGTGAGACAGAATTTTTATAGAGGTTATATCCCCAATCGGGGTTTAGTCCTCTCCTTGAGGTTTGTTCCTCAAGAGTTAATGAATCACTATAATGTTATCTTAGTCGGTTATAGTACTGATTGATTATGCCCAATACACAAACCGAAACAAGTCGAATACTAGACACACTAGGTTACTGCACGCCGAGTTTCGCTCCAAGGAATGTCCAATTCCCGACCGAAATAGCTCGCTACCGAAGGGCCCCCGGAACACACTCCTTCCCTTCGCGTAGCGTAAACGTCGACCTTGTCTCCTTCGTGTACACGTCCGAAGATAGAATATATGGTGGAGGAATATGTAAAGGAGAATATGTAAAGGATCACTCGACCAGTGATGGAATTTGCAGGTTTAATCTCTGTCCAGAAAGATATCACAAGTGTAGGCGCAGTCGGCAGAAGGTTATCACTGATGGCCGCTCAACAGCAGAAGGTTTTTGCACGTATAAGCTCAAACTCTAAAACTCGTTCCTTCTGCTTTTTCTCACTATAAAAACTAACTTCTTCTTTTTCAATCCTTTGGATATGATATCCTAGAAACGTTACTTTGCTAAGTGAATACTTTTCAAAGAATGTTTCGTCGGTTATCTCCTAGTTGCGTTGGATGTGTATCATATATATCTCACGAAAAATATAAAGAACTGAAAGTAACGTGAGACAGAATTTTTATAGAGGTTATATCCCCAATCGGGGTTTAGTCCTCTCCTTGAGGTTTGTTCCTCAAGAGTTAATCAATCACTATAATGTTACCTTAGTCGGTTATAAACTGATTGATTATGCCCAATACACAAACCGAAACAAGTCGAACACTAGACACACTAGGTTACTGCACGCCGAGTTTCGCTCCAAGGAATCTCCAATTCCCGACCGAAATAGCTCGCTACCGAAGGGCCCCCGGAACACACTCCTTCCCTTCACGTAGCGTAAACGTCGACCTTGTCTCCTTCGTGTACCTCACGTCCGAAGACAGAATATATGGTGGAGGAATATGTAAAGGAGGAATATGTAAAGGATCACTCGACCAGTGATGGAATTTGCAGGTTTAATCTCTGTCTGCAGAAAGATATCACAAGTGTAGGCGCAGTCGGCAGAAGGTTATCACTGATGGCCACTCAACAGCAAAAGGTTTTTGCACGTATAAGCTCAAACTCTAAAACTCGTTCCTTCTGCTTTTTCTCACTATAAAAAACTAGCTTCTTCTTTTTCAATCCTTTGGATATGATATCCTAGAAACGTTACTTTGCTAAGTGAATACTTTTCAAAGAATGTTTCGTCGGTTATCTCCTAGTTGCGTTGGATGTGTATCATATATATCTCACGAAAAATATAAAGAACTGAAAGTAACGTGAGACAAATTTTTATAGAGGTTATATCCCCAATCGGGGTTTAGTCCTCTCCTTGAGGTTTGTTCCTCAAGAGTTAAATAATCACTATAATGTTACCTTAGTCGGTTATAGAACTGATTGATTATGCCCAATACACAAACCGAAACAAGTCGAACACTAGACACACTAGGTTACTGCACGCCGAGTTTCGCTCCAAGGAATCTCCAATTCCCGACCGAAATAGCTCTCTACCGAAGGGCCCCCGGAACACACTCCTTCCCTTCACGTAGCGTAAACGTCGACCTTGTCTCCTTCGTGTACCTCACGTCCGAAGACAAAATATATGGTGGTGGAATATGTAAAGGATCACTCGACCAGTGATGGAATTTGCAGGTTTAATCTCTGTCTGCAGAAAGATATCACAAGTGTAGGCGCAGTCGGCAGAAGGTTATCACTGATGGCCGGTCAACAGCAGAATGTTTTTGCACGTATATGCTCAAACTCTAAAACTCGTTCCTTCTACTTTTTCTCACTATAAAAAACTAGCTTCTTCTTTTTCAATCCTTTGGATATGATATCCTAGAAACGTTACTTTGCTAAGTGAATACTTTTCAAAGAATGTTTCGTCGGTTATCTCCTAGTTGCGTTGGATGTGTATCATATATATCTCACGAAAAATATAAAGAACTGAAAGTAACGTGAGACAGAATTTTTATAGAGGTTATATCCCCAATCGGGGTTTAGTCCTCTCCTTGAGGTTTGTTCCTCAAGAGTTAATCAATCACTATAATGTTACCTTAGTCGGTTATAGAACTGATTGATTATGCCCAATACACAAACCGAAACAAGTCGAACACTAGACACACTAGGTTACTGCACGCCGAGTTTCGCTCCAAGGAATCTCCAATTCCCGACCGAAATAGCTCGCTACCGAAGGGCCCCCGGAACACACTCCTTCCCTTCACGTAGCGTAAACGTCGACCTTGTCTCCTTCGTGTACCTCACGTCCGAAGACAAAATATATGGTGGTGGAATATGTAAAGGATCACTCGACCAGTGATGGAATTTGCAGGTTTAATCTCTGTCTGCAGAAAGATATCACAAGTGTAGGCGCAGTCGGCAGAAGGTTATCACTGATGGCCGCTCAACAGTAGAAGGTTTTTGCACGTATAAGCTCAAACTCTAAAACTCGTTCCTTCTGCTTTTTCTCACTATAAAAAACTAGCTTCTTCTTTTTCAATCCTTTGGATATGATATCCTAGAAACGTTACTTTGCTAAGTGAATACTTTTCAAAGAATGTTTCTCGGTTATCTCCTAGTTGCGTTGGATGTGTATCATTATATCTCACGAAAAATATAAAAACTGAAAGTAACGTGAGAAGAATTTTATAGAGTTTATATCCCCAATCGGGGTTTAGTCATCTCCTTGAGGTTTGTTCCTCAAGAGTTAATCAATCACTATAATGTTACCTTAGTCGATTACAGAACTGATTGATTATGCCCAATACACAAACCGAAACAAGTCGAACACTAGACACACTAGGTTACTGCACGCCGAGTTTCGCTCCAAGGAATCTCCAATTCCCGACCGAAACAGCTCGCTACCGAAGGGCCCCCGGAACACACTCCTTCCCTTCATGTAGCGTAAACGTCGACCTTGTCTCCTTCGTGTACCTCACGTCCGAAGACAGAATATATGGTGGAGGAATATGTAAAGGAGGAATATGTAAAGGATCACTCGTCCAGTGATGGAAATTGTAGGTTTAATCTCTGTCTGCAGAAAGATATCACAACTATAGGCGCAGTCGGCAGAAGGTTATCACTGATGGCCGCTCAACAGCAGAATGTTTTTGCACGTATATGCTCAAACTCTAAAACTCGTTCCTTCTACTTTTTCTCACTATAAAAAACTAGCTTCTTCTTTTTCAATCCTTTGGATATGATATCCTAGAAACGTTACTTTGCTAAGTGAATACTTTTCAAAGAATGTTTCGTCGGTTATCTCCTAGTTGCGTTGGATGTGTATCATATATATCTCACGAAAAATATAAAGAACTGAAAGTAACGTGAGGCAGAATTTTATAGAGGTTATATCCCCAATCGGGGTTTAGTCCTCTCCTTGAGGTTTGTTCCTCAAGAGTTAATGAATCACTATAATGTTATCTTAGTCGGTTATAGTACTGATTGATTATGCCCAATACACAAACCGAAACAAGTCGAATACTAGACACACTAGGTTACTGCACGCCGAGTTTCGCTCCAAGGAATGTCCAATTCCCGACCGAAATAGCTCGCTACCGAAGGGCCCCCGGAACACACTCCTTCCCTTCGCGTAGCGTAAACGTCGACCTTGTCTCCTTCGTGTACACGTCCGAAGATAGAATATATGGTGGAGGAATATGTAAAGAGAGAATATGTAAAGGATCACTCGACCAGTGATGGAATTTGCAGGTTTAATCTCTGTCCGCAGAAAGATATCACAAGTGTAGGCGCAGTCGGCAGAAGGTTATCACTGATGGCCGCTCAACAGCAGAAGGTTTTTGCACGTATAAGCTCAAACTCTAAAACTCGTTCCTTCTGCTTTTTCTCACTATAAAAAACTAACTTCTTCTTTTTCAATCCTTTGGATATGATATCCTAGAAACGTTACTTTGCTAAGTGAATACTTTTCAAAGAATGTTTCGTCGGTTATCTCCTAGTTGCGTTGGATGTGTATCATATATATCTCACGAAAAATATAAAGAACTGAAAGTAACGTGAGACAGAATTTTTATAGAGGTTATATCCCCAATCGGGGTTTAGTCCTCTCCTTGAGGTTTGTTCCTCAAGAGTTAATCAATCACTATAATGTTACCTTAGTCGGTTATAAAACTGATTGATTATGCCCAATACACAAACCGAAACAAGTCGAACACTAGACACACTAGGTTACTGCACGCCGAGTTTTGCTCCAAGGAATCTCCAATTCCCGACCGAAATAGCTCTCTACCGAAGGGCCCCCGGAACACACTCCTTCCCTTCGCGTAGCGTAAACGTCGACCTTGTCTCCTTCGTGTACCTCACGTCCGAAGACAGAATATATGATGGTGGAATATGTAAAGGAGGAATATGTAAAGGATCACTCGACCAGTGATGGAATTTGCACGTTTAATCTCTGTCTGCAGAAAGATATCACAAGTGTAGGCGCAGTCGGCAGAAGGTTATCACTGATGGCCGCTCAACAGCAGAATGTTTTTGCACGTATATGCTCAAACTCTAAAACTCGTTCCTTCTACTTTTTCTCACTATAAAAAACTAGCTTCTTCTTTTTCAATCCTTTGGATATGATATCCTAGAAACGTTACTTTGCTAAGTGAATACTTTTCAAAGAATGTTTCGTCGGTTATCTCCTAGTTGCGTTGGATGTGTATATATATCTCACGAAAAATATAAAGAACTGAAAGTAACGTGAGGCAGAATTTTTATAGAGGTTATATCCCCAATCGGGGTTTAGTCCTCTCCTTGAGGTTTGTTCCTCAAGAGTTAATGAATCACTATAATGTTATCTTAGTCGGTTATAGAACTGATTGATTATGCCCAATACACAAACCGAAACAAGTCGAACACTTGACACACTAGGTTACTGCACGCCGCGTTTCGCTCCAAGGAATCTCCAATTCCCGACCGAAATAGCTCGCTACCGAAGGGCCCCCGGAACACACTCCTTCCCTTCACGTAGCGTAAACGTCGACCTTGTCTCTTTTGTGTACCTCACGTCCGAAGACAGAATATATGGTGGTGGAATATGTAAAGGATCACTCGACCAGTGATGGAATTTGCAGGTTTAATCTCTGTCCGCAGAAAGATATCACAAGTGTAGGCGCAGTCGGCAGTAGGTTATCACTGATGGCCGCTCAACAGCAGAAGGTTTTTGCACGTATAAGCTCAAACTCTAAAACTCGTTCCTTCTGCTTTTTCTCACTATAAAAAACTAACTTCTTCTTTTTCAATCCTTTGGATATGATATCCTAGAAACGTTACTTTGCTAAGTGAATACTTTTCAAAGAATGTTTCGTCGGTTATCTCCTAGTTGCGTTGGATGTGTATCATATATATCTCACGAAAAATATAAAGAACTGAAAGTAACGTGAGACAGAATTTTTATAGAGGTTATATCCCCAATCGGGGTTTAGTCCTCTCCTTGAGGTTTGTTCCTCAAGAGTTAATCAATCACTATAATGTTACCTTAGTCGGTTATAAAACTGATTGATTATGCCCAATACACAAACCGAAACAAGTCGAACACTAGACACACTAGGTTACTGCACGCCGAGTTTCGCTCCAAGGAATCTCCAATTCCCGACCGAAATAGCTCGCTACCGAAGGGCCCCCGGAACACACTCCTTCCCTTCACGTAGCGTAAACGTCGACCTTGTCTCCTTCGTGTACCTCACGTCCGAAGACAGAATATATGGTGGAGGAACATGTAAAGGAGGAATATGTAAAGGATCACTCGACCAGTGATGGAATTTGCAGGTTTAATCTCTGTCTGCAGAAAGATATCACAAGTGTAGGCGCAGTCGGCAGAAGGTTATCATTGATGGCCACTCAACTGCAAAAGGTTTTTGCACGTATAAGCTCAAACTCTGAAACTCGTTCCTTCTGCTTTTTCTCACTATAAAAAACTAGCTTCTTCTTTTTCAATCCTTTGGATATGATATCCTAGAAACGTTACTTTGCTAAGTGAATACTTTTCAAAGAATGTTTCGTCGGTTATCTCCTAGTTGCGTTGGATGTGTATCATATATATCTCATGAAAAATATAAAGAACTGAAAGTAACGTGAGACAAAATTTTTATAGAGGTTATATCCTCAATCGAGGTTTAGTCCTCTCCTTGAGGTTTGTTCCTCAAGAGTTAAATAATCACTATAATGTTACCTTAGTCGGTTATAGAACTGATTGATTATGCCCAATACACAAACCGAAACAAGTCGAACACTAGACACACTAGGTTACTGCACGCCGCGTTTCGCTCCAAGGAATCTCCAATTCCCGACCGAAATAGCTCGCTACCGAAGGGCCCCCGGAACACACTCCTTCCCTTCACGTAGCGTAAACGTCGACCTTGTCTCCTTCGTGTACCTCACGTCCGAAGACAGAATATATGGTGGTGGAATATGTAAAGGAGGAATATGTAAAGGATCACTCGACCAGTGATGGAATTTTCAGGTTTAATCTCTGTCTGCAGAAATATATCACAAGTGTAGGCGCAGTCGGCAGAAGGTTAGCACTGATGGCTGCTCAACAGCATAAGGTTTTTGCACGTATAAGATCAAACTCTAAAACTCGTTCCTTCTGCTTTTTCTCACTATAAAAAACTAGCTTCTTCTTTTTCAATCCTTTGGATATGATATCCTAGAAACGTTACTTTGCTAAGTGAATACTTTTCAAAGAATGTTTCTTCGGTTATCTCCTAGTTGCGTCGGATGTGTATCATTTATATCTCACGAAAAATATAAACAACTGAAAGTAACGTGAGAAAGAATTTTAATAGAGGTTATATCCCCAATCGGGGTTTAGTAATCTCCTTGAGGTTTGTTCCTCAAGAGTTAATCAATCACTATAATGTTACCTTAGTCGGTTACAGAACTGATTGATTATGCCCAATACACAAACCGAAACAAGTCGAACACTAGACACACTAGGTTACTGCACGCCGAGTTTCGCTCCAAGGAATCTCCAATTCCCGACCGAAACAGCTCGCTACCGAAGGGCCCCCGGAACACACTCCTTCCCTTCATGTAGCGTAAACGTCGACCTTGTCTCCTTCGTGTACCTCACGTCCGAAGACAGAATATATGGTGGAGGAATATGTAAAGGAGGAATATGTAAAGGATCACTCGTCCAGTGATGGAAATTGTAGGTTTAATCTCTGTCTGCAGAAAGATATCACAACTATAGGCGCAGTCGGCAGAAGGTTATCACTGATGGCCGCTCAACAGCATAAGGTTTTTGCACGTATAAGCTCAAACTCTAAAACTCGTTCCTTCTGCTTTTTCTCACTTCTTAGCTCGACATTCTATGTGTTGTGCTGTATATATAGACCCTTTGAACCAACACTTACATGGAATGTCAATCACGAGATAATATCCCAAATAAGCACATAATCCATGTAATTATCGAGCAATTAATATGCCAATCAAATCATGTCATCATATATATCACAACGGTCACGAGCTCATAATAGCATGATATTATTCCATTTAAAAGCAGATATTCAAAATCAATGCATGTACATCTATTCAGGATGATATTTTCCATAACATCACTTTCCATATGTGATATCTAGCTAGCATCATATAAAATCAATCAATCAGGATCTTTTCCATTTATGGTTCCTTAATTTCAGCATTAAGAAGTCCTAATCGATTTTTCCATATTAGATCAAGTAGAATGCATGCATGGATTATCGATATGATTTCTTCCCATAATAGATAAAATTCAAACGGATATTCCACATTCCATGTTTAGACAACATACTTTCCATATATAGCCCAACATGATATCGCACACGATTTACCGTAAATAGCACAATGTATCTGTAATCAGATATTCTCTAGCATGTGAGATATCTATAACATGTGATCACATAGTTTTGCTAGTTAAGCACATAATCACATGCATATCAAACATTCAACATTTTTCAATGATTAAGCCTGTAAAGCATGCATAGTCGAATATTATCATATACTTAGACATTTTAATACATCTGAATCGAATTGCTCAAGTTATAGCCCTAGTTACATAGATCATCAAAACTCTTCAAAGCATATAGACCAAAAAGGTCAACAATATGGCCCATAGAAAAGCGGTGACAGTTTCTGTTGGACGTGGGAAGCGATGGAACGCTGGCGATGTTGTTTAATCTTAAGAAAGACGGAGTCACCAACCTCAAAATGTACCTCACGACGGTATGTGTTGGTTGATTGATCATGCTTTGTCGGGCCTGGACTAAGTTATATTTCACCTGTGAAGAATCTCATCTCGATCAGCAAGGTGCTACGTTATCGCAGGTACTCGACTCTCACCTGTCATACCCTGCCACAGATTTGGCGGAGGGCGGCCGTACACTGCAAAGAAAGGGGTCATTCCCGCTGCAGATCAAAAAGTGGTGTTATACCAGTAGTCGGCCCACGATAACCATTCCTGCCATGTATGATTGAGGACTTCAGTTTGGTCGTTCATCTCACGATGATAGGTTGGACTCATTTTCAGGTTTGCGTCATGGATACGAAAAAGCTCACGCCAAAAATTGCGAAAATCAGATCACGATCACCTACGATGCTACTTGGAATACCGTGCAGTCAGACCACATTATCGACAAATTTTTCTGTAACCACACGTGAGTTGCATGGGTGCTTCAGTGCAATAATGTGTGCGTTCTTTGACAACTTGACAATTACCATGATGTTGTCGTAGCCGTTTGATTTTGGAAGACTCGAAATAAAATCCATCTAAATATCCTCCCCAATGCGGTTTGGTATCAGTAGTGGTTGTTGGAGACCAACCGGTGATAAAGCTTCGTACTTAATCTTTTGACAAGTTAAACATGCGCTGCAAATTGTTTTACATCCGACATCATATACTGCTAGAACAAGGTATTCCATAATTGAAGTGGGAATCCTTGGCGACATTGATGGGATTACTAATAGAAAGTTTTTCGTTGTCTATGTTTTGTTGAGATGATGAATCTGCAGCATTGTTCGTGACTCCCAATTGCACTCGACGTTAAATTATTGCCGAAGAGCTTCGAGACCCAAACTTGTTGTGCAGATGTCGCTATTTGTTTCATGTAAATAAGGACTGTAGGCTTTGCTAATCGGAGCGCACGATGAAATGACGGGCTAGTGGATCTGGACATTAATGTTGAATGGCTAACACGAGCGCCATAAGCTCTTTCTCATAAGTTGATTTAATTTGTGCTTGAGATGAGAGTGCATTACTGAAATATGCAATTGGTTTACCGTCTTGCATGAGAACCGCTCCAATTTCTGTGCCTGAAGCATCGCATCCCACAACAAATTCTTTAGTGAAATCCGACATTGTTAAAATCGGTGCAAAAACTAGAGCTTCTTGTAAGGCTTTGAATGCAACATCTGCAACTAACGGCCAATGAAACTCCGTCATCACCTCTTTTTTAAGGAGATCTGGTACGGCTCCAGCCAGTTGACCATAATTACGAGTAAATTGCCGGTAATATCCCATTAGGCCCAATAATCCTCTAACCCCTTTGATAGAGCGTGGTATGGGCCATCGTAAAACCGTTGCAATTTTTTGTGGATCCATCGCGACACCCCCCTAGAAAGATAATTTGGCGGAGATAGTCGACGCGGAAACGCCAAAATTGACACTTTTTTGAGGTTGGCGCATAATTCATTATCCGCCAAAACCAATAAAACCGTGAAAATCTGCTCGCGATGTATACCCATGTTGGGCTATAAATCAAATTGTCATCATAGAAGACCAAAACAAACTTGCAAAGACCAAAAGATATCATTCATCATTGACTGAAATGTTGCAAGACATTTGTTAACCCGAGTGACATGACAAAAATTCATAGTGGTCATCGTGAGTCCAAAATACGGTTTCTCGACATTTGATGTGCGTACCCTTATTTGGTGGTATCCCGACCAAAGATTGAGTTTTATAAAATTGTGGCTCTTTAATTTGTCGAGTAACACTTTAATTACCGGAATTCGAGAATTGTTGCGCTATTTAATTCTCGATAGACAACGCAAAAACGCCAACTTCCATCTTTCTTTTGCGCTAATAAGACTTGACTTGAAAAATGGCTTGTACTTGGTTGAATGATACGTGAAGCTAGCATTTCTGTAACCAACCACTCAATTTCATCTTTCTGTATGTGGCCATAACGGTACGGGCAAACTACACAACTTGTGTCCCTGGTACTAGATTAATACGATGGTTTGATGGGCGCGATGGTGGTAGACTGTCTGGTTCTCGAAAACCCTGCAAAACTAGTTTATGATATGTGTTACCTCATGTTATTGATTTTCTGAAACATCATTTTGCCTTGTGACCGGTGCCGATAGCGAGAGAGGTGATATATTCATATCCATGAAGTCGATAGATTACATTTTTTAAGTGATCGAAGACTTACTTGTGATCAAATCAACCCTACTTCACCCCTCAAGCAGCATTGTGTTTCATGTGCTTCGTAATTCATGGTGAGCTTAGCCCACTTAACCTTAACTTCGCCCAATTTACGCAACCGATCCACGCCCAAAATAATATCTACGCCGCCCAATGCGAACACAACATCAGCAGTAACAGTACATGAGTCCAGTCGTAACGAGACATCGGGGCATTTCCGAAAGGTGCCTTTAAATCCGTCGTCTCCCGATCGTATGCAAAACGAGGTTTCGTCTACTCGTAGTTTGCCGACTACCCATAGAGATATAAAATTGTGACTTACACCACTACCAATCATAATGATTGCCTCTTCCTTGCCAATACGGCCTTGCAATTTCATGGGTAGGTCTAACATATTTATCTGACCATCATGATCGTCGAAGTCATGGATGTGTCGTGCTCTATGATATCATCGTCGTTGTCAGCATTAAGCATTCTCAGTTCCCGATTCGGACATATATGCTTCCCATGTTGGCAAGGTTGACGACACCTGAAGCAGAGTCTGCATAGTCAAAGGTCCTGATATTCTTGATTCGATAATCGTTGGAAAGGGTGCGATTGAGATATCAGTGTTGCAGCAACGGAATTTGGCTGGCCGGTTGGTCGAGCAGGTGGAGGAACATAACGGTCCGCGTTACGACTACCAGTTTGGGTTGGTGGTGCTATCAATAATTTCGTCTTCTATTATGTCCAGAACTCGATTCCCATGCGTGATAATCAAGTTTGAACAGTTGAGAGCTTTTCCGAAATGGTCTTGAAACGCCGTCTATCATATCAAGTTTTGCGCATGCCGCTCTTTCCAAATGGATTGCTTGATCAAGGGTCGAAAGGTTTGAAATGAGTAGTTGAGCACGAATTTGTGATAGTAAGCCGTTCAAAAAAAAAACAGAGACAACCAAGATGAATAATTTGTCTGAGTCGTGAGGACAACAAATTCATCTATATATTCATCGATAGAACTTGCTTGTTAGGTCTTACATAGGCTTTCAATGGTGTGGACCGATACACAACCACCATAGCGTACAATAATAGCGTGACGCAGTGCCACCCACGTGAGGTAAGGATCTCGCTTTGTAGGTATTGTATCCATTGTAGAGTCGAGCCACCAATCAAAGTAATGTCGACTTCTTCGGCTTCGAAAATACGTCATCGCGAAATATTACTAAGCACGAGCAAGCCAATCGAGCGGCTCAGTCCCATTGAACTTTGGTAAGTCTAAGCGACTCAATAGAGATTGATAGAAGTGCTGATTTGGTACTCCCTACGACCATGGCGTTGATGATGCTTGGTGTAAGTACGCTTGATTTCTTAGAGTAGTTGAATCAAGATAATGTTGCGCGAAGGGTGGCGACCTGTTGCGAACCGCGTACGTAACTCGTCCTGATTTGTCTCCACGGATGTAGTTATTGTCTTCTCTAACACCTCGATGCGTTGTTCCATCTGGGATCGAGTAGTTGCCATATGTCAATCAAATCGTACCAATTGTTAGAGTGAAGGACATATGAAAGGGAACAAGTAATTTCTTAGCAACTGAAATAGAGATTACAACAACAGAAAACCGAAGCAAGCAGCTCAAAAATTTCATAACGAGCTAATAACCCTTCACCACTGTTCGAGGAAGTCTTCTCCTCTTCTGAAATCTCTCTTTTTATTCTAATAAAAATAAGTAACTGAAAATCAAACCATAATTAACAAATTAATATTCATGATTATTCTCCCTATTCTCAGCCACTTTGATATTAGCTCTCACCCCTTGATATCCTCCTTACACTTCAGCCTTAATATTCTCCTCAACGTCCCTTAACTCTTCGCCAAAGAAAGATGCTTCCATAGCCCCATTAACAATTCCAGCCCCTTTGGAAATAGTTATAGCCCAAGAATTGCAAGCTTAGTCCGACGTTCGTAGACTCGGATCGGTGCATCATCAGTTTGTTTCGCTCGAAGGTTATTGGCAACAAAACACATTTTTATATCAGGAATTTTCCCAACTAATTTTACAGATTTTTCACCAAAGAAAACTACATGAAAAGTGAAGTTCTTCAATTAAACCAAGAAATGTCACAACATAAAGGTCTATACCGTTTACATACGATGGAAGTATAACTGTGTCGAACTACAAGGGCACGAAAAAAATCAACAAATGTTCATCATCGCCTAAGGAGGTAAGACCGCCAATCGAAACATTTAAAAAACGGTTAGCATAATATAAACGAGAACAACATATTGAAAACGAACAAATAAAACATAAGTTAAAATGGCTGCTAAATGCACAAACTGTTGCACACAATAATCAACGATTGTCTTACCCAAGGTAGGAAAAGCAAAAGGAATAGAAAGCTACCTGATAATCAAAGTCTGTAACTGAAATCGAAAGGGCAATTATTAGAGAAGACTAGTTTACGATTAAAGAGGAAATTCATCACTAAGAACTCGATGGTTTTTAATCAGCTATTTTACTTACAGTGGCTTTATATTACCGTTAATTTAAGGAATTGGACGGAAAAAGGAAAATCTTTGTGAATTCTACTATTCTTAATGTGGTAATTAATATCCTGCGAAAAAACAACATGAATCCTCCGAATTTTTTCTGCAACTCCTGATCCCACTAAACCTTCAATGACAATCAAGAGCTGAATCCATTCAATGATCTTCTATGTCACATACATATCCATCATTCCATTCGGCTCTACAGTTTTTTATCTAGAGTTTTATTTAGAAATAGATGTTTGCAGTGGGCTATTTTATCATAAAACTTAAACACAATTTTATGAATGATTATTCAGTTTCCATCATATACCAACAAAACCGCTTATTCTACCATCGAATGTATACCAAACAATTCGGATATTATAATATCATTACTTTTGGTATTACAGTGATAACATTTGGTATAATAATTGAATATATTGGTATAATAATGAGAACACTTGGTATAATGGTGATATAATACTCTTAAATTTGACTTGGTATAGCAGTGATAACAGTTGGTATAATAATTGGATATACTGGTATAATAATGGAAACACTTGGTTTAATAATTGGATAACAGTTATGCAAGCTAATATTGTTCGGTTTATTAGGTTTTGAAGAAGGAATTAGAAAATCGTAATATTCATTAATTATAGGGCTAATTAGGTTTCAGGCCCCATTAGCATATTTTCAGGCCCCATTAGAAAAAAATGTTTTTTGCGTATTATATTAAAGTGATTTTTACGTATTATACCACAAAACACGATTATTATACCAACAAAACCGCTTATTCTACCATCGAATGTATACCAAACAATTCGGATATTATAATATCATTACTTTTGGTATTACAGTGATAACATTTGGTATAATAATTGAATATATTGGTATAATAATGAGAACACTTGGTATAATGGTGATATAATACTCTTAAATTTGACTTGGTATAGCAGTGATAACAGTTGGTATAATAATTGGATATACTGGTATAATAATGGAAACACTTGGTATAATAATTGGATAACAGTTATCCAAGCTAATATTGTTCGGTTTATTAGGTTTTGAAGAAGGAATTAGAAAATCGTGATATTCATTAATTATAGGGCTAATTAAGTTTCAGGCCCCATTAGCATATTTTCAGGATATTTCAGACCCCAAAATGTTTTAAAATAGAGAGAATGATCCATTTTATATTTCTCTTAGAGTTAAGGACCTATTTGCAAGGAAAACATCCATTTGCCCCCCCCCCCTTGTTGCAAAAATTACTCATATTTGCCATCATCTCCCTCATCGATCAAACCAAACATCATGTTCAATCAAAACCAAAATTTACATTAAAAACGGCTCAATCTCGACGTTTATGACCGAATAAGGTTAAATCGACGACAATTTCTCATGGGTGTTAATAATCAACAAAAAATTTCGAAGTTTATAATGAAATAATGTTTTAGATGGAAATCGAAAATCTCGTCGAAAAAGGGGAAAATCCTAACTTTAATATCCCAATGAGGTGAAATTGATCATGAGTCTTAATAATCAATGAGAATTATTGATGTTAGTCGCGGAAAAACGAAGAATTTTGACGCGATCTATGATTGAAGCGTTTGCTAATAAAGCGTGTGCTGGGTAACACGTCCTTCTTTCTGCATAACACTTCATGCATTCTGGATAACACTTCCTGAGTAACAAGTAAAGGGCTAATAAATAGTCGAAAACCACCAATGACACCCAAAAATCAATGAAGTTGCTAGAGTCTCCGGCATTAGTGACCGAATAAGGTTAAATCAATCTCAATTTCTCATGAATTTCATAATCAACGAAATTTTTTGAAGTTTATAATGAAATAATTCCTCAAATTTAATTCGTGGTTGAAATCTCTACTTTAGTGACCGAATAATGTGAAATAGACTCAATTTGTCCACGGGTCTTAGTAATCGATGAGATTTAACGATGTTAATCATGAAATAATGAAGAAGTCAGATGCAACCGAAGATTTAAACGTTTGCTAATTAACACACCATCTGCGTAACACTTCATACAACATTTATAACAAATGTCTTGTCGTACATAACAAATATTGCCTCAAAATAACACATCATTCAGAAGAAACAACGCTTCATTTATTGTCATTAACGCTTTTGTACACAAGCAATGGATCGCGATGAATGTTACGAAAATCGCCAACGACACTAAAAAACAGCTTAAAACCGCTGAAATCTCTACGTAATTGGACGAATAAGGATAATTCTACATCGATTTCATATGGTCTCAATAATAAAGAAAAATTGTTGGTGTTTGTACCAAAATAATATTTCAAACCAATTCAAAAATCTCGGGGTGAAATCTGAACTTTAACAGTCGAAAATTGTGAAATCAACTCAATTTGATCATAGGTCTTAATAATGAACGAAAATTATTGATGTTAATCATGGAGTAATGCAAAGATTAGCTTCCCCCAAAATTGAAATATTTTTTTAGCCTAATAACACTTTGTGTACTGATTATAACACATATACGTGCAAAAGAAAACACTTCATTAAGAACGTTCTAGAAGGTTCTGGATTGTCAGAGAATATTAACAGGACAATCACTGAATGTTACCAAATTGCCGGTAAATAATGCCACATGTTTGATAAAAAATAACAATTTAAACTCATTTTATAACACATTTGTAGATACCAGTACTACATAATAGTGTCGCTGTACCACATTACTAATTCGATTAATTTTTGTTCATAAATGCACTTTTTTCGGATGCATAAGATTTTCATTCATGGAAATAGATGATGTGATGAAGTTAAACCACAAAATTCCTTTAAAAGACATGTTATGCGAATGTTGATGTTAAAAGTGGAATGTTGAAGTCATCAGTCATGTGAACATATAGTCTTCCATTCCAAAACATAGACTATATCTATCTCATTGAACATAACATTATGAATTTTATCACGAACTTGTTCAAAGTTCAACATTAACTCACGAGTAACATTTTATAGAACGCATACCCTAAATCCTAAGCTCCGAACCCTAAACCCGAAACCCGAAACCCTAAAAAATTTTATTGTTGTATCCTATAAATCATAAGTTGTATATCATATTACCAAATTTTTGTGTCGTAAATCCTTAATCTTAACCCTGAAACCCTAAACTCAAAAACTAAACCTAGAAACCCTAACATATAAACTGCAATATGTAACAGATCATCCATTTCGGATAACACTTAAACACTTACTGGTAACACTTAATCCCTACCATTTTATATATTTCAAGAGATTTTTTAATCCTTTATGCTGCCTCTTTATTTTAAAAAAATACATGTTTGGCACGAAATAGATGGTTTAACATCATAAAATCTTATATTTTCGTGATTGATAATCTTATATATCCGAAGAAAAACACATTTATGAAAACAATTAATTGAATTGTTGTTGCGGTACTGAGAACATATTATGCGGTACCAGTATTTACAGATGTATTAAAAACTGAGATCGTATTGTCATTCAGTATCAAACATGTGGTATTATTTGTAGGTGATGTGATAATATTCTATGGCTATCTAGAATCTTCTAGAATGTTCTTGAAGTGTTTTTCTTACATATACATGTGTTATATTTATTGTCAAAAGTGTTACTCATTTCAAAAATGTATAAAGTCATTATAGTTGTAAATAATTTCCGTTGATATTTATGGCTCATGATAAAATTGAGTTGATAACATTATTCAACCATTAATTTTGAGTAGTCCGTTTTTTCAACGGGATTTTAGAATTGGATTTAATGCCTATTCATTATAAACTTCATTAATCTTTTTAAAATTCCTTTTAATTCTCGGCTCCTATCAAATTCTTCGGTACTCCATGAAAACACATTAACACATGTTCTTCTTAAATACCTTTTAATTCTTTATTGATGACAAATGCATCGAAATAATACCGGTTCAAGTAAGAGTGCTTTAGTCAAATTTATTCCGGCGATTTTTGTTTTAGTTCTGTTTACCTCGAACGACGAACGATTGATCTAACACGGCGGGGGCGACGTAATGTCCAGCCTATGGGTGTCCACAATTTGTACATATTGTCCGCAATGCCGACCGAAAACATTATTCGATGCCAAAATTTTTTTTTTATTTGTGTCATGATTTCGAAATAGTTCGCACTACGATCATCGACGTAAGATCAGAATCAAACTTCGAGGACACATCGTACTTTGTTTGGTAAGTGGGGTTGGAGGAAGGGGGTGCCCGTGCGAATGACGAGAAATTCCGATCGTGGGAACTATATTTGCTTCTGTTGATACCACTTATAATCATCTGGGTAACATATTAATGACAATCCGTAACATATTAATGACAACCCGTAACATATTAGTTATCAAAGATACCATTATGCTGTTAATTAGTAACGGAAAACATGTATCAAATAGCGCTATTTAAAACATTTTTTGTAAAGGTATTTTGGTCAGATCGACTTTTAGGTCTTTAAAACTATATTTCTAACGAATGGGGTCCTTAACAATGTTTTTTTCACTGTTAGTGCATGAGCTCTTTTTTGAAACTTAATGGGGGCCTGAAACGAAATTGCCCCTTAATTATAATAGCGTTCACAAGAAAGCATTTTATACTTGCTGATCTTATGACTTGATTTCATCTTGGTCCTAAATAATCTGAAATACAAAAGCTACCTAATATACACCAAAATTACATATTAATCCTCACTACATAAATCACTCAACACTCAATATATTTAACACTCCCCTCAATTTTGGTATTAAATAAATTTAACATACCAAATATGGAGAGTAAGTATTCATTGCCTTCTTCCTAGTGCCTTGGTTAACAAATCAGCATCTTGTTGATTGGATGGCAAGTACTCAACTTTGATCATCATTTGTTGAATTTTATCTCTTACGAAGTGGCAATCCACCTCGATGCGTTTCGTCCTCCTGTAAAACTGAGTTTGTAGCTACCTGCATAGCAAATTTACTGTCCGTGTAAATCTTTAGTGGTTCTTTATCCGTGAATTCAATGTCTCTCAAAATACTGATTAACCACGATATTTCAGCAGTCATCATTGAGATGGCCCTGTATTCTGCCTCAGTGGTGCTTCTTGACATAATATTTTGCTTCTTTGTCCTCCATGATACCACTGAATCTCCCATGTAGATCAAATATCATGTTAAAGATTTTCTTGACTTGGTAATGATGCCCATCATGCATCACCGTAGGAATGTTAATGTTAAATCACTCTTAGCATCAAGAAATACGCCTATGTGTGGTTTGCCTTTAAGATATCTAAGAATTCTATGTAGTGCATCAAAGTGAATTTTTTGTGGTTCATGCATGTTCTGTGAAGTATTTGCATGGCATAAGAAATATCAAGCCTAGTTAAACACAAATATATTAACTTCCCAACAATTTTTCGGAAAGAAAACACATTCTCCTTACCAATTACATGAAGACTTTCTGAACCAGCCAGATCTGTTCCAACAGATGCCATGTTCTGCTCCACTGGTATGTTGAGTGGCTTGGAAGCTAGCCTGTTTCTCCAAGCAACTCAAGGATATACTTCCGTTGGTTCAGTATATTCTTTTAGACCTAGCTACCTCAATTCCTAGGAAGTATTTTAACTCACCTAGATCTTTCATGTGAAAGGTCTTGTTCAAATAGGTTTTGCCCATCATGTGACTATCATTTCCACTTATAACAATATCATCAACATATACTAATAAATTAATAAACTTCTCCCCCTTGATTTGACAAACAAAGAATAATCATTCTTTGATTGTACAAATCCGAAGGTATTCAAAGCTATTGTGAATTTATGATTCCATTGACGTGAAGCTTGCTTTAAGCCATATAAGGACTTTTCAAGCTTACACGGTTTGGAACTCTTTCCTAGATTTTTTGTACCTAATCCTTGAGGTATACTCATGTATACCTCTTTATATGTCTCCTTGCAAGAAGGCATTTGTGACATCCATTTTCCATAAAGGCTAATTATTTATGGATGCGAGTGAAATAATAAGTCTAACAGTAACATGCTTGGCGACAGGTGGAAAGGTGTCGGTGTAATCTATTCCCTCTACTTGATTAAACCCCTTAGCTACTAAACATGCTTTATATCTATCGATAGAACTATCATCTTGTATTTAATGGAATAAACCCACTTACATCCTATAGAAATTTTACCTTTAGGTAGATCAACAACCCTCCATGTGTTGTTTAGCTCAAGAGCTTCAATCTCAGATTGCATAGCTTTTCTCCAATATTCAGATCTTATTGCCTCTTGATAAGTCTGTGGAATTTCATCATGTGCAAGGGCAACAAAGTAATTCTTGTATCTTGGTTTAATCTTGTGATACTGCAAAAAGAAGAGATATGATAATTTACCGAATTAACTTGGTTAACATAATTATGAAATCGAGAAACAAACTCCGTTCGCTAGTTTGGAGGCTTGCTTGTCCTGCTAGATCTTCTAAGGTGTTGATTTACTTCTCTGTTTCCCTCCTCCAGAACTTGATTCCCTGTCTCACTTATCACTTGAGGATTATTAGAAACAGTGTCACTTCTATCAACAAGATCATGATTTAAACGTATATCAACATCCAATTCACTACCCTTACTATTCACATATATAATATCATCAAATTTAAAAATATCATTTCTGTTTTCTTTTTTTGACTGGTGTGTTTCAGTTTTGTCATGTAGGTTAAATGAGAACATATCCTCATGAAAAATCAAATCCCTCGAAAAAATGAAGGTATGTTTTTCAAGATCAAGTAGTTTATAGGCCTTTTGGCTAGTTGTATCCCACATGACACAAGGTTTAGACCTTTGTTGAAAGTTATCGTGTTGAGGTAAAATCTTACCAAAACATAGACATCCAAAAACTTTTAGATGCTGAAAATTTGGCTCTCTCCCATAAAGTACAGAAAATGGTGTTTTTCCTAGGGTAGTAATGGAGTTGGTGTCCTATTTATCATATAGATGGCAGTTTTGACACATTCTCCCCAATATTTAATTGGGACATGTGATTGGAACTTTAAGGCTCGAGCCACATCCAATATATGTCTATGTTTTCTTTCGGCCACACCATTTTGTTATGGTGTATACGAGCAAGAACTTTGATGTGAAATTCCTAGTGACTCAACTAAGGTTTTACAATCAATGCTGAAAAAAATTCTAAAGCATTGTCACTTCTCAATGTCTTAACCGGGTGTGAGAAATGATTTTGTATATATAACATAAATCTTTTCAAATGATTATACACCTCAAATTTGTTTTGCATAAGAAATCCCCATGTCGCTCTAGAATAATCATCAACAATAGTTAAGAAATATTTTTCCCATTTGTATGGTGGTTCCCTACAAGGTCCCCAAACATCAATATGTACCAATTCCATTATTGAATGGGTCATACTTGTCCTTTTTGGAACATAGTTCTACTATGTTTTGTTAAAAGACATATAGTGCAATACACTTGGTTATCCACTACCATTAATTTCAGATTTGGTAAGAATTCAAGCCTCTTAAAAAACATATGACCAAATATCTTATGCCATAAAGAAATTTTATTAAAATCTGCTTTATTAATTACATCATGGCATTACATTTCTTCACTCTTACATGAACTTGCACTAAGTCGGCGCCTAGTCTAGCAGATTTATCACCAACTTTAAGTAAGTAATATAATCCATTCCAAACCTTACCAATCCCCTTTAACTTGCCAGTCCAATTCTCCTGGATCAAGCAAAACAAAGGATAGAAAGTAACATGTATATCATTCTCATTAGATAATCTAGACGGAGATAATAGGGTGCGCTTAAAATTAGGTACTCATAACATTTCTGAGTTTTAAATCATCAGAAATGGTAACTAACCGAAACTTGGATGCTTGGTTAAAATCACCATTTGGTAATCTTACCAATGTGTTATAGTTTCATTAATTGATCCTAATTCATATAGGGACTCATCTGATATCATGTGATTATTTGCACATGTATCAATTATCCAACAACTAGTATTTAAAGATTTAGGTTTGATAATACATGTGCCACCTGCTTGGCTGTTAGATGTCATAGCAGTTGTATGACTATGACCTGTTGCTCCTAGTATTGAAAGGATATGTTGGTATTGGTGATGAGTCAGATGTGGCATCATTGGTCCTCCAGTAGTATTTGCTGCTCATGTATTTTCATCACTTCCTTGTGGATTTGTAATAGTTGAGTTTGCTCTTTTTTGGTTCTCACTCCATTGGTATCCAAGAGGCATATTCAGATTATGACTATTAAATTTGCCCCTTTGCCCACGACCTCTTGATCCTCTTCAACCCCCTCTATTCTATCCCGGGGGATATCCATGTATTTTATAGCAAATATCCTTCGTATGTCCCCCAATGTTACACTGATCACACCACCAACATGCCTTATCTCCTTGTATATTCCATATTTTTTCTTAACCAGCACCTACTTGCAAGGCTAGAGTTGAGGAATCATTGTTACTTCCTTAAATGCTTATATTCCTTTGTGTCTCCTCGTTACACACCATCGAATACACTTGTCTATGGGACGGTAACGGTGACATCATCAAAAATTGAGTCCTCGTATGAGAATATCCATCATTAAGCCCCATAAAAAATTGAATCATCTTCAATTGATCTCCGAACTCACCATATTCTTTCGAGACAGTATTGGATGGAGATGGAACTACACTATCATATTCGTCTCAAAGTTGCCTCAATTTAGAGTAGTACTCAGTAACAGAACTCGTACCTTGAGTCATCGTGTTGATTTGATGATACAACGCAAATAGTCTAGCGCCATTAACCTTGTCGAAGCGCTCTTTAAGATCTTTCCAGATCAATTGTGCAGTCTCGCAGTATATCACACCTTGAATCAAATCGCGAGATAAGGATCAGTGAATCCACGATCGAACAAGAGCATTGCATATTTTCATTGTCCAATCAACGCTTGATCAGTTTTCGGTTTTGACATGTCCCGTCGATGAACCCTAATTTGTTCTTCCCTTCGAGTGTTACGATCATCTCACGACTCCAAATCTTGTAAATTTCGGCTCCTTTTACCACTTCACTCACTAGGTCCAGATTGGGAGTGTGAGACGGATGTAGATAAGGCTGATTATTAATATCGATCGTCGCCTGCTTCTTTGAATCTTGATTTTTGTCTTGATCTTCCTTTTGATTCGTGTCTTGGTCTGCATCAGCCATTGTAATTGCAAGCTTTAGCGCTGAATTTTCTGATTTTGATTTCGTGAGAGCGACGACTCTGATACCATATTAGGTTTAGGTTTTGAAGAAGGAATTAGAAAATCGTAATATTCATTACTTATAATAGTCTTTACAAGAAAAGCGTTTTATACTTGCTGATCTTATAACTTGATTTCATCTTGGTCCTTCTAATAATCTCAAATACAAAAAGCTACCTAATATACACCAAAATTATATATTAATCATCGCTACATAAATCACTCAACACTCAATATAGTTAGGCAGCGTTTACTTTGCTGGACAAGCCTAGATAAAGGCCCAATTATATAACTATCTTGTTCACTTTTCAACTTGACAATTATACAAAAGCCTGAGATAATGATAGGCCCGATGTTATTATCCAATGAATGGGAGATGATTTATCCGATGGGTGTAGCCAAGTTTATTAGTCCAAACCCATCTACTAATCATTAAATGACTTATTTACCCCTTTTAGAATTGGGCCAACATTATAAACCCTTTCATCACATCGCATTTTGTTACGGCAAATCTATGCAGCCACCTTCGAGGAGGAAAAATTAGTTACAGGTAATGGTGGTAATCTTACAAGTGCACGATGGTTGAGAGCAATTAATAGCTCCATTTCTTGACCGGCAAATTATCGACATACCTTCGTCGACCATCGAAGGGGTGACGCCGAAAAATCCTGATAATGGGTATCGGACTTCGATTTGTAGATGTTGGGTTTGTTCTAAGCTAGGAACTGTAATGCGAGCTTGCCATTCCCGCGTATGAAATTTAGTCAGCTTAGTTTCTTTCATCATACCCAAATGAAACCAGTGATTGAAATGTTCAAAACATTCAGGAAGTTAAGCAAACGTAAATGTGGCTTTTATGGGGGCTAGGTCATTGTTATTGGGGTGAGAAATCAGAGGAAGGCCAAGTCTGGGATTAAGTCCATCTCCAACAACGAACTCTATATATAGAGTTGCTACAGTAAAAATTCTCTATATATACAGTTTGAATAGTTCTCGTAACTCCAACAATCTCCTCTATATTTTCCTCTAAAATTATTTATATTATCTTTTATGTTATTTATAAATTATAAATTAAATTCCAACACTTTCTTTATCCAATCAAAGAAAAACCATATAAAATTGAAAAAGGCAAAAAAAATGAAAAAAATAAACATAAAGGAAAAACAAGAAAATAAATGAAAAAGGAAAACACAAAAAACATAGGGTATCAACACTTAAATACCCTTTAGCATAAAAAAGTTATGAATCAGTACTTTGTCAGACCTTTTTTATATTGTGGTACTCATTTGAAAATAATTTTATAGTTAAGTACCTATTTCGCTGAAAAGACGATTTTGCCCTTACTTTTATGTATTTTATTTTATATTTTCATTCTTCAGCTTCATTATTTAACTCATCAAAATCCTCTCTCTCCCTCTCTCTCGTCGAAGCTCTCTTTCTCACATGAAAGCTTCACACTCTCAACATTTTTGTCTCCGGAAAAGTGTCGTGAGCTTTCTCTCCGTGTGGCGTTTTCGCAATCTCGTAAGTGTAAAATTTTTTCTGAATTTTACTGTTTAATTTTTTTCTTTAGATTTTCGAGATTTAAATCTAAAATTTTGTCTTCAATTCGCATCTATATAGCTCGTTATTCTCTATCATAGTTTATATCAGCCAAAATTTGTCCATGTTTTGCCCAGAAATTAACATATTGGAAAAATATCTTCCTAATTCACGGCCTGCTATATCATGGTCTTCAATTTTTTTTATATATTTCTATGTAGTACCAATTTTAACAACACCGCGTACCACTATACATGTTTCTATGGTACTTTACTGATTTAATATGTGGTAGCTTTATAATTGGTGCATTTATACCATTTGTAACTAGGTTTTCGTTCCATTGGCCATATGAATGATTTGTTTTTGGTTGCAAGTGAGACTAATTTGTCGGAAATCCTCAATATATACCTATTTTTAGACGTTTTGTTGTTGTACATTATTATTTTAATACATAGTACCTTAATAAGGATTGTAGAAGTATCATTTTTAGTTAGGTTGGCGTACCATTTTATTATGTACTATTAAACATGTTGTTTGTTGTACTTAATTTTTTTATATGTAGTAATTTAATAAGAAAGTGACTGATATTTGTTTTTTATTTTATTTTGTAGTGCTTCACTTGAGCAGCATTATTCGGTTGGACTATTTCTCAATTGAGGTGAAGATGATTAAGAAAGGAACAATTATAGTGTGTTGGTTCGATTCATGATGATTGGAGATTTCGGATAGATTGACAATTAGATTAATTGTTATAATTCTTTGTGATGATTATATTCGGTTATTGTAAAATCACATTAATATCATGATGCATTTATAACAATCATTAGATTGTTGAATGATTATGCTTTTTGTTGTATGATATGAGTGATAATTATTGTGGTTTTAAAATGGTACTACAACATACCTACAGTAGGTACTAACAATCATATTAAAAAGGAACCAAAACATATGGACATTAGGTACAACAACAAATTGGTACCGAAAATGTAATAAAAATACGTTAAATTGTAGCCACTAAAAGATTTATATAATGACATATTCTGACACTTCAAAAAATTGTGACATGTTAGATGATGAAAATTATATTCTAAATATGACAGAATGTTTGACAGATATGTCGGAGAATGTTTGATATAATTGGTACTATGAACTACTTACGAGTGCTACCATATGACATCGTCATAAGCTACTCCAACTTGGTTATATAGAGTATATTAAATATGTTATGTATGGTGATCATTATATTTGAATGATCATCCTTATTTGTTTACTGATTTGGCTGGTAATTACGTCATTTATAAAATGGTACTATAAGATATTAACAATAGATACTGACAGCACATTAAAATGATACCACAATCTATGTACATTAGGTACTGCAAACACATTCAAAATTGAAACTTTTTCATATACAATGTTAAAAAAAGATACGATAATCGTGTATATAAGGTACAATAAAAGCCAACTAAATGGTACGCTAAACGCATTAAGTTGATGTGTATTAATAGGAGAGTGCTAAAAATTTCAAAAAAAATAGATATTGATAGGTTACGAACATTTTTAACGGTATCTGACATGTCAAGAATAAATTCTGGCATGATGTGACATCGCACATAGAAAGTTCTCGTGTTCAGACATTGTATTATTTCAACTAATTTCATTCTTAACGTTGCTACGGTAAACTACTTGATTGTGGTACAGGATATCTTCTATGCTAGGTACAGTCACAAACTACGGGGTGGTACTTTATACACGATACATTTGGTACATCTTATTAGGGTAAGCTTTTTCCGTGGTAATTCGGATTCTTTTAGTTGGGAAAACACATATTTCCATATGTACATATGTTGTATGTTTCACTTTGTATCAAATTTGCCGGAATAACCCCCTTTAAATCGATACTTATCTTCGTACTACACATTAAGCAAATTTGGTAGCATATAAATACAAGGTAAAGTACTGTCACCAACTGCTTAATGGTACAACATACATGATTTAGTTGGTACAACTTATTAGGGTAAGTGTTTTAATCGCATTTTACATTACTTTTGATGCAAATTAAATGTAAATATGTTATAAGTTTATTTAGCATCATATCCAATGGGTTAACCCTCAAAATCATGGATTAGTAGTTTAAACTCAAGCTTCAATTATAAGAACTTCTTACAATGACAATTCACTTATTATGCAACTTGGGGTTTGTTATACAAAACCTTTCGTGTAAAAGTTAAACCATCAAATTTGATAACAAGTGACACATATGATAGATACAAATATAATGGAATAGTTTCGCGTGAAAACCAATCCGAACGACGGTGAAAACCCCTTACCCATAAGTTGTACCAAATATTTAATGTATATTGTATCATTGTGGTGTATGTAACATTACCTCGTAGTGGATATATGTCGTACCACATATATATAGTTTGTCGTACCATTGTAATTATTGAAACTTTACCAAGTTTATTACAACTTATTTGTGGATGTCAGAACTTTTTGCACGTGTCAGAAAGTTCCATAATACTGTTAAAGATGTCAGAATGTTCAAATAATGTCTTTTTATGTCATTTTTGTTTGTGGGGTACCATATTAACTTGCGCATGTCAAAGTTTATTGTAGTACCATTTTTTTTCAAAGATAAGTTAACATATAGTAGCATTTTTAACAGGTGGACTTTTATGATGTGTCAGATATTCATCACTTTTAAAAGGTGTTAATATGTCGTACTATTTTGATTCGTTTGATGTACCTTTTTTTATAGTTATGGTACATAACGTTTGTATTATGTCGTACCTCGTCTGCTCAAACCCATAAGTTGCACGAACGCCACTGAGGAAATCACAAGTTATTTCATACACAACATCCAACAAAATATGTATCTAAACAAATAAATGACACAAACATATATAATCACTTAAAATGTAGCAATTTCCTCCTCTTCGTCTCCCTGAAACTTACCAGATAAACTCTCTCGCGCGGCACAAACATTATCACGCGCCTCTGCAACAACCTCATCACATCCCTCCTGCACTCAATCCTTATCGTCGACCTCATCTCTCAAACAACACGTGTCTGCTCTCTTAACTATGCCTCCACTCGTTCGATACAAGCTATCAAGTCTGATCGAGAGACACCAGTACCTTCATCTGCATGTACCTTAAACACGCCAATATCCTTGAATTAATAATAATCTTCAAAGTTAGGAAATTTACATAAGATTAAGCAAAATTCATACCTCGAGCAACATATTGATAGGGTGTACGAGCTTCAACTCAATCTTTCAGAGATATGAGGGCGAAACACCTACAATCGACATCAAATGCATCTTTGCAAGTTCAACGTCGATCGAAATCCGTCTATCAACCCAATTAAACATTCGAGGAAGTGTGTCACTTCTCCCTCGAAAAGAATAGCCTCTACACAGTATCGACATACAAGTGCAGCTAATCTAGCAGATGAATAAGAGACTTCGAGCATATCCAAAAACATATAAATACGAGTTTTCTTTATAGCTTCACGTTGCTCACGAGTCATCTTATTCTTAATATCGGTCATCTTTAATCGAAATAAAGAAATATGGCATTAAGTTGCATTGGTATTTAGTTCCATTACTGCATAAACCGAAACGGAAAATTACGACATTAGAAACATACAATAGCATTCGCTTCAAACATGGAGACCAAACTACTGAAACGTACCAATGTAAAGCATATACAGTACTAGGTATCCAGCATATACGTACCAAAATATATAACGACAATTACAGGCTCAACATGGAATCCCTAAAGCTGTAATATGGAACCACGATGAGGCCAAGAGGCAGAAAAATGCCTAATCGGAGCATAATCGAAATCCATTTTCAAGCTCCGAAAAAAACTCGCAATCGAAATACAAATATTCCAAATTGATAACTGAAAACCCATAATCCATCAACTAATTTAAACCCTAATCGAATTAAAAAACCAAATCGAGCAATTAATAAAAAAATGTGACTGAAACTTCAAAAATTTCAGAATTGCATTTGATTTCACACGACGAAATCGACTGGAGAAACGAAGGGCATTAAGATCGCTTGATTGGGCGGGAAATAACCAACAGATGAAAATAATCGATGCAAATTTTTTGAGTGTGCAAGAAAGCGGTGCAAACTTTGTTTGATTATGTGTGATTTTTCTTTTTCTTTTTATTTGTTCAAATATAGGTAAAATTGTAATAAATTAAAGTTACAAGGGAATAATGGTCAGTTTGGTACCTGAGAGCAACAAATGTTTCAAATGGATACTTTGGTGTAAAAATTGACTGACATTGTACTGACTTACAAAATTTTTATTTTAATTGGGATGTAAATGCAGATCTCCGAAAAATATAACGTCAAAACAGAAAATAAATAAAAAAGAAAATGAAAAACACAAGGAAAAAACAGAAAAAGAAAAGAAAAAAAATGGAAAACATTTCTCTCTCCTCCGTCATCGTCTTCCCCATTTTGCCGTAAGAACCCCTTAATTAAATCCGAAAAAAAAAATAGTAGCGGGAGAACATTGCCCTGCCATCGGTAGCGGCGGACTGTAGCCCCTGCTCAATTTAGCGTAGCGTTTGGCAGAGCGTTGGAGCTCCGCCAAACGTCAAACATACAGTCCAACGTTGCGTTTACCGCAGTGTTGGAGATTCTTTCAGGAAGTGAAGAAATTAATATCGACAAAAGAGGAATGAGGTTGATCTATTCGCTTCAGGGATATAATAGTAATTGGTAAATTTGACGGTCTATAATATTAGACTTATCTCGATATGTATCCAATAGTGTTATATGCCAGTGATGAAAGGTATAGTATTTCTTTTCAACCTTAAATTACTAATCTTAGACTAGATATCTAGGATTTTCTTTTCCAACATAGTAAACACAACATTACTGAAAAATCCACTCTGTAGGGCCCTAACAAGACTTGGCCCGTTACTATAAACCAATCAATCCAAGATTGTTTATCCAATGGGGTTGGGTAAGATTATAAAAACCAACATATAGCTATTAATTGTTGAATGACTAAAAACACCATCAAGCATTGTTCCGTGATCAACACTTGTTCGCACATTCTCTCTCTTTCTCTCAGCAATTCCTTGAATTTGTGATAAGAAGAAAAATGGCTGAACAAGGAACTGAAAATCATGCTCCATTAGACGCCATGGCTTGGCGGGGAGAAAACATACGGAAGGTGAAAATCCCGATCTATCACGACGAGAATCTCCCGACATCATGGTGAAACCGCTTAAGTAACTCCTCAATTCTCAGGCAAAGGGAGGAGAATCCACCGCCGAAGGCCGGCGGTTCGTCAGCTATCGGGTGAGAATATCCAAAAAATTCCAAGGGACAACAATCGTTCTCCTACCAGTTTGGGGAAAAGCTTCGTTTAAGCCGCACTGGCTCAAATCTGCCTCCGACGACGGGAAAGTCGATGACTCCGAGCCCATATGGCTTACCGGCTGGGCCCTGCTCGGGAAATTCACCTCCGGCAACCGGAGCATAACCTCCTATTGTTGTATATCCGACGTCACCGGTGGACAATGGCAGAGGTTATATTTGTAACAATAAATATGTAAACAAAAGTTATCTATTTTGTTGTGTTGGTAAGTGAACAAGGTATTTTGACATTACAAGATTTAAAAAAACAAACTAAACACCATTATAAGGGTTGGATAGAATTGTTAATCCGCTTTTTTAACTTTAGGGTTTTTTGTCTCTCATTTTCTTATCTATCAAATTGAAGGTAGCCATATTTTCAATTATGATAAGTCCCAAAACTGAAAATTCAAAACCAGTAGCCTATATTCAATCACGTGGACGAATCTGGGCCGTAGCATCAGGCCACAACAATCAATTAACAAAACAAACAACAAATATGTGATAATAGATTTTTCTAGTGTTTGTAAAGAAAAAAAAAGAGCAAAAGATAAGATCCCACCAAATATCATAAAAAGCATGTGAGACGTGACTGCATTAATTACAAACCTCACATTCGCATATTTAAGACAAGGCATATAATGTGTGAAGCCTTTACTACAAGAATACTATATATTCTTATATTATATAATCTGCAAAATAAGATAGAGACAGCTTAGCAAAAACTAAGGCCCGAATGAGCTGCTCCAATGTCACTGTCCTGTCTGTAGTTGAGAGTGACACTTTAATAATCCGATCACTAAACCCTAAGCTGCCACGTGTATCATTTGTGGAAGGCTAACTGATCTTAATTTGGGTTGAGAATTGTCTCACTTTAGTGTGTCATTTTTTGTGCCATTTTACAAAAATATTATTATATTTCGTCCCGATCAGTGTTAAAACACCCGTAAATAATATTACTCCTTAAATACTATTATACCGAGTGCTTAAACACACAAAAAATATATTAAAACATGGATAATCACTCGGTATATATATTTTTGTGTTATATTTGCTTTTTTGTGTTCCGTCCAATGTTATATAATTTTTTTTGTGTTTAAGCACCCAGTTTAATAATATTTATTGTATAATATTCTTTACGGGTGTTTTAACACTGGTGGGGCGGGATATAATGATATATCTCTAAAGTGACACAAAAAGTAGCACACAGAAGTGAGACAAAGGATCTTGGCTTAATTTTGTTAATTAAGGAAAATTAATATAGATATAGTTAGTTGACCTAAACCTTATTTTATTCACCCATACAGTTAGAAAACGAACGAAGGAACCATAAACGATTAAAACTAATTATGCATTGTTTTTTGTCTTAAATATTATCAAATATTTTTCAGAAATTGAAATAAAAAATAAAGGTTGGGAATGGCAATTGGAAACTTTTACCTTTATAAAATAAGAAAAAGGTCAACTATGGTCTATTAATGCTCTTTTTTTCCAATGGATAGCATAATGGTTAAAGGTGCGGTTATCTTTGTCGATTACGATTTGACACATTAACTAAGGAGAATATACAGTAGTCCCGCTTCATTTTACGTTAAATTTCTTATCAGACCTCTTACGTTTTTCAACTTTCTGATCAGTCTCCCTCTAAGTATTTGCAAAAAATTATGTGTGTTTAATACCACCAAACATTGAAAATGCGAAAATAGCTTTTTTTACAGATTCAATTATACCAACCGTTCTTATGTTATATATATAATTAATATTACTATAATGTCATTGGATTCTTACCAAATAATATGTAGAGACACATGACTCTTGGATTCTATTTCTCTTAAATGAGAATAAACATGGCTCTTAAACTAGCATAAATATGAGTCATAATAGAGCATGAATATGACTCATGAATGAGCATGAATATGGCTCTTGAATGACCATGAACATGGCTCTTCAATGAGGATTCTTTTCAGTTGATTGATCACTCTATAAATATTTCATTTCTCTTGCTCCTAAACTACATGACGAAATTTAAAGGAGGTTGTTGAATCTTTGAGCTACAAGAGAGAGTTCTTGAAATAGCTTTTTAGGGCAGTGAAGATTCTTCACGCCTGAACCTACACTTCGATAATATAAGACATATATTCAACAATCTAAAAAGCTATGATGAACAATGATGAGTTCGAGAATGTGGACGACTTTCTCAACGACGATGAGGATGTTTTTGGTTCTCCTGATACCACGGTGAACCAAAATATCGATTTCAACCCGATGGCCACCATGGTGAAGTACCCGGATATCTCAAGAATCGAAGAGTTCCATGGTGCAAATTACAAGAGATGGAAGGAGAGGGTGTTCTCCTTGCTCGAAATGCATTGTGTGGCCTGGGTGCTCACGACTCCGCTCACCAAAGCCACCAACTTGATAAAATGGGAGCAAGCGAATAAGATTTGTAGGCATACTATAATCTCTACGCTTTCTAACTCTCTTTTTGACGTGTATGTGAGTTACAAAGATGCGAAAGCAATATGAAAGTCCATGTTGGAAAATACACGGCCGAGGATGCTGTAAAACAAAAGTTTGCTTGCTCCGGCTTCTATCGGTGGGAGATGGTGGAAACTCGTGATGTTCATGAGCAAATCAATGAGTATATTCAACTTATTAAAGGTCTCAAAATGGAGAATATCATTCTTCCCGAGACGTTTGTGGCCGAGTTGCTTCTTGAGAAATTACCTCCTTCTTGGAATGATTATAAGCAACAATTAAAGCACAAAAATAAGATGGATTTGAATGAGATGATGAAACATATCATCATTGAGAATAAACACCGGATTCAAATCCGTGGGGTTTCGAAAGACTTTCAAATGAAAGAAAATCTTGTGGAGGAAAAGGATAAGAGATCCAAATTTCCTAAGAAAAACTTCTCGAAAGTTTCGAAGGGTGAGAGTTCATTCAAACTGGGGCCTTCTTCTATCAAAAAGAAGAAGGGACATGTTTTGTTTGTGGGAAACATGGGCACTTTGCCGAGCATGCCGAAAGAGGGCAACTATTGAGAATGAGAAAAATCATCCTACTACGAACAATGTTAATCTTGTTCAAGGAGATGATCATGTGATAGTAGTCATGGTTTCGGACGTAAACATGATTTCTTCTCTATCACAAAGCACGTGGATTGTGGACTCGGGTGCAACAAAGCACATTTGCGCAAACAAGGAAGCCTTCGTATAAAGAAACTCAAGGAGAAGTTTACTTGGGCGACTCTAGCACCACACCAATTAGAGGTGGAACTCAAAATGACTTCCGGGAAGACAATCTCTTTAAGAGAGGTACTTCATGTCCCGAGCATTAGAGCAAACTTGGTGTCCAGTTCCTTGCTTGATGAGGCCGGAGTCAAAGTCTCCTTTGAGAGTGGAAAGCTTTGATAGTTCCAGTTATATCCAACACGATTAAGTTCGGTGAAGAATTCGATAGAAAATGTAAAACTTACGAAGAACACGTTTGAATTTGGCGCGGAAGCTTGAGAGCGTTCTTCACGTTGTAAAGCTTGGTTTTTATTAAAATGAATTCTTCTTCCTAATAAATCACATTAGGGTTCCTTATATACCAAACAAGTTTGGTATATTTGCTAAGTAGTCCTAATCTATGGCTTAATTACAATTAAGCCCAAACTACTATTTATACTACAAGACTAAGATAACATATACATTTGAACACAATTAAAATGTCCTAACAATCTCCCCATTTGTGTTCAATCTTCGCTTGAGCGTAGGTTATCTTTTCTTGTTTTGAAAAGATTCCTCGAGTCCTAACAATCTCCTCTTTACAAGATTATTTGTATAATCTCTTCCTTTATCTTGTCTTGTGATCTCTTTCTTCTTTGGAGATCTCTTGTAATACTATTCTCGGCACCGGATCTTTCTTCTAATTTTCTTTTGAAGTTCGTCTCCAAATGCCGGGAGGTGTGTGAAGTCGCTTGCCGGATTTTTGGAGAATTTCCTCTTTTGTGATCCATCTCTCCCTTTGATAGCGACGAACTCCCCCTATTTTAGTTCAACCTTGTGTTGGGATCGGGGAATTCGATTTGAAATTTGGAGAGACGTACACAAGCGGCAACTTCGGTCATTGAAGCTCGTGGCGTTCGCTTGATTCACGACGCTTTAGTATTTCCGATCAATCTTGCACTTTCGTTGTTGTATTGCTCCCATTTCTTTAGTACTACTCCCCCTCATGATGATCGAGTGGTGAGATCGTCATGGCAATGTATCAAAATGGGGCATCGTCGTTTGGCAAGAAGATTGTATCGTCGTGACAAGGAGATGGAGTTTGTAGACTTCGTAGGAAATCAAATTCGGTAATAATCCGACTGAGCCACAAAGGCATTCCGTCGATATAAAACCGGGGCCACATAGGCTTCCCGTTGACATCGTTCTAGGAGCGTTGCTCGTAGAAGATGGCCTAATACCGTTGTTGGTTTGATGTTGCAACGGAAGGACTTCCTTTCGATCATCGAAGCATCTCTGAGAATGACATGGCTACGAGAGTTCTAACTTGATCACAAAGACCAAGTATATAAAAAGTGTATGTGTCCTAGAAATTATAAAAATTTAGGAAGTGAGGACACACTAGACACGATGTGATCAATGAAAGTGTGGTACGGGGCGGATTACCACTTAATTCAATATCTCCCACTTCCGAGTGAAGTGGTGATAGTAGAATGGGTTCCCCGTGAGAAAATGAAACATCGGTCTTTTAGGAGACGATGAGTGGGTAAGGCTCGGATGTGCATGCGCCGTTGGACCTAATGCCGCGTCTTCTACCCAAGAGCTAATAAAATTAGCACCTGTACCTATGGGGGTTTGTCCGAGATATTAGTGAGATAATGGATTTATGTACCTTCAAATCCAAGTCATCATCGAAGTCATCTTGCTTGTTGTTCGGATGACGTAGGATGGGTGGTAGGTTGTATCGTCACAAATGCTCGAACGCGTTCCGGGGTTAGGATCAAGTCGGTTTAGACTGAACCATAGGAAATAAAATCCATGCTTCCGGGATACGTGATAAGTGCTGCATTATTTGAATCAGCAAGCCGGAGCCGGTCGTTGAAAATGAGCATTTGGATCGTCATGAAGATTGTCACCTTTGCCTTTTTGGAAATATTTGTCCGTTGTAAGCTCGAGATTCTTCCTTGAATTTCGTCGAAAGTTGTCGGAGGAAATATCCATGAAGCTTAATGAGATGAGAGGAGATTTTTCTTTTTCCTTTTTTTTTTTTATATTTGCTCTCTGTTTTTTTTATATGAAGTATATATGTATATTTATAAGAAATATATAATAGTATATTATATTATATATATGTGGTGTGCGGGTGAGAGTTGGTCGGGTCGGAGTCGAGAAGTAGAGATATCGAGAAAAAAAATTTCGGATGAGGTGTATCGAAAAATATTTTCGAATAAAGTGTATCGAAAAATATTTCGAGTGTGGTGTAAAAAAAATATTTTCGAATGAGGTGTATCGAAAAATATTTTCGAATAAAATGTATCGAAAAAATATTTCGAGTGAAGTGGATCGAAAAATATTTTCGAATGAGGTGTATCGAAAAATATTTCGAGTGAGGTTTGCGATAAAATTTCTCGATAAAAAATTTGACGATGACGTTCCATGAGAAAAATTTCACGAGAAAGTTGTACGAGAAAAAAATTGTCGATAAAGTTTTCGTTTTACGTCTCGAGAAAGTTTGTCGACAAAAAATGTGTCGAGAAAGTCTTGCGAGAAAATTTCTCGAGAAAGTGTAGAAAATTTATCGGTAATCTTTGTCGGTAGAATTTTCAAAAATTCAATATTTGAAACTATATCGATATTTTTATTTCTCCCTCTCAAATAATGCTTTCGAAATAAAGTTTTCTCCCCCTAGAAAGTTGCGTAGTAAGATTAAAAAAAATAATACGAATCTCTTTCCCTTAATACATTCGTTTAAAGTTTTAACTCCCCCTCAAAAATTAAAATTGTCGCTCCCTCTTGAAAGAAATAAGAGTCTCTCCTCTTTAAGATAAAAGAGTAGCCCCTCAAATTAAGCTCATTCAAAAATGTTATATTGAAAAAAAACGGTATTTTCCATTTCCGTGTATAATATGCATTTAGAATTTGAAAATCTCTTAAAGTTTTGAAAATGCATATTTAAAATGTACCATTTTGAAAAATAATAGGTATTTTTCAATGTAGCTCGTATGCGTATGCAAATATGAAAATATTGAAAGTTCGTTCAATATACGCATAATTAGAATGTACCTCGTTGAAGTGTAGTTGTAGTAGCTCACGCCTCTTCCCTTTATCATGTATGTGGAGCAACTACGTAAAATACCATACATGAGGGAATCTGCAAAATATTATCGGAACTTTGGTACCCATTGTAAAGTGGGTCCTCCCTTAGTAGCAGAAAACGGGTTAAGCATATATTGGAGTCAAATTTAATTTCGGTCCTAAGTCATCCATTAATGTGCGTTTAGGTACCCAAATTTGTGTGGAATTTCCTAACTTAATAATAGACATAGGAACCCATGTAGGAGTGATTTGACATGGAAAAGAAATTTCGGCTTTGGTGAAAGTGTGTCTAAGAGAAGATTTAAATATTTTCTCCGAAGCCAGTCTCATAAGATGTTTCTTAGAATGAACTTGGACTGGATACTTCATGTAAGAATATGAGCATATTGAATTATAAGCATCACTAGCATATAAGTCGTGTATCCTATGTTGAGATTTCACACAATTCACATTAGAATGATGAGAAGAATTAGGAAAATTATTTCCAAGTCTAGGCTTCTTAAATAGAGAATTATTAAAATCATTTGAAGCACACGATGAAGTTTGTTTGCTAGAACTTGGAACCTTTTCGTTAAAAATTTTCTTTATAGGAATAGGAGAGGAAAATTTTTGTTCTTTAAATTTCCGTTCCGTAACTTTTGAAAATAATGTAGATTTTCCTTTCTCCTTCCTAAGTTGTATTCGTTCCTTAGCAATTTGAAGTTCTTGGCTTTTACTTTGAATTTCAACTTCGGTCAAAATTGACGTAGAACTATTGGTAAAAGTCTTTTCGATTTTAGGAACAAAAACGTCCGTTTGTGTTGCTTTATCCTGTTTAAGAGAAGATTTTTCTTTAGAAATATCGTTTAAAACAGGTAAAGGAGATGAATTTTTTAGATTTGATATCTCCAATAAAAGCGCATTCTTTTCTGCTTCAAAATTCTTTCTTTCTGTTTATATGGAGGAGTTCAAATCAGCTATTTTCTTAATAATAGCAGGAATATAATAGAAAGTTGAATTTTTAGAATGATCATGATTTTCTTCCTCGACTTTAGGAAGATCTTCTAAAGGATATAATGAATTATAGTTACTAGACAGGTTTATTTCTCGTGTCTTGCAACTATTGTTGAATTCAGTGTATTCAAAAGGAATTTCAATCCTAGTTGTGGCTTTTCGTTTGGATTCTTCTAAGGCATTTATTTCGGAAGAGTTAGTAAAAGCCATTAAATAAGTGAATCCTTAACCCATGTACTTGATATTATATAATTGTTTGACATTAATCTTTTTCAAGTTACAAGGATTAGTAAAGCCTAAGCCTTCAACAGGATTATAAAATTTTATATCATGTAAATGAGGGGAATTTTTGAGATTTGATATTTAATCTAAAAGCTTTTTCTTTTCCGCTCGGAAACCTACTCTTTCTAATTCCAGAGTTGCGTTTAATTTGGTTATTTTATGAATAACCTCCGGAATTTCCGAACAAGAAGTAGGTTTATCAAAATGTAAAATATTTCCCCAATTAGATGCTAAGGCTTTAGAGGAACTTTGGTCTTTTTGACCATTTTCAGCAAGATTGTATTCTAAATTTTTAATTTTAGAGTACAACTTTCCGCGTTCCTCAACTAATTCATCACACAGGAGTGACTTATTACGATACGCTGCTTCACTATTTTTAAGACGCGTGGTAAGTGCCTTATTTTTTGTTTCGAACTCCATAACTATTTTCTCTAATTTTTCAAATAAACTAGAGTCAAAATGACTAACCTTGAGATGGTCAGTGGATGAGTTCATTCGTAGATACCGTGCTCTTTGAAGAGCATTAATTACGTCTTGGTTGTGTTCCATAGAGTAGGTATCCGTGTTTTTATTAGGTTGGATATTTGATCGTTGACGCGTTATGTGGATTCGAGATATTTTAATAAAAGTTTCGAAGAATAGAGTAGGTATCGAAAAGTTTTTAGGATAAAATGTAGATATCAAAAACTTTTGGACCAAAAAGTATAGTTTTGAAAAGTTTGGAGTCGAAAAGTTTAAGTATCGAAATTTTTGTGTTTACCGAAAACTTTTGATAATGAGATCGTAAGTATCGAAAACTTTTTTTTTTATAATAACGAGAAAAAATTTGGCTTTAAAATTTCAGTTCCGAAAAGTTTTGGTGATGAAAAATAAAATATCTAAAAGTATTGAAAATTTTAGATGTGTACTGAAAAGTTTTAAATTGGTGTTCAATACTTCGAAAATTTAACAAAACTTTTTCTATATTGTGCCAAAAAAATATGAATAACGTTGAAATATATTTTTTTTAAAAAAATATTTTGACATTGAAACCTTTTGGATCAAAATATTGAATAAAAAAACTTCGGGTCAAAAGGTTAAGTATCGAAAAATATGTGTATCGAGAAAATTTATCGTACCGAGAAAGTTTTGCGATAAGAGATTCTCGATAACACGTTTGCGAGAACTAAACTTTCTCGGGTTGACCAATTTGTTTTTCAGATTGACTAATTTTTCCCGTAAAAATTTCTTCGATAAGGAAATTTTCTCGATAAGAGATTCAAAATTGGCGTTGTAAAATTCAGTATCGAAATTTTTTGGTGTTTTCGTGAAATATAGTGAAGTTTTGAAAATTATATAAGTCTAAAAAACTTTTGGTAGATACCAAAATGTTTTTATATTGATGTCGAAAACTTTGAAGAAAATATATCCAAAATTTTCTAATAATTGGCCAAATAAGTTTTTCGATAAACACTGTTAAAAAAAAATTTTCCGTAGACTTATCCGCAAAAAAAATATTGATAGCGAAAACTTTTTCGTTGCGAAAAAAATTTTTGCGATAAGCTTTTTCGTTTAAAAAAAAATTTGCGAATAACTTTTTTTTCGTTAAAAAAAAATTTCGATTAACTTTTTCGTTCAAAAAAATTTTGCGATCTTTTTCGTTCGAATTTTTTTTTTTTTTTTGCGATTAACTTGGTCGTTCGAAAAAAAATTTGCGATTAACTTTTTCGTTCGAAAAAAAATTTTCAACGTACTCAATTTTTACGAAGAACACACATAGTTTTCTATCCGAAACACAAAATTAAGCAAATTTAGCTTGGATTATGGATCGAAACATGTGGAATACCAGTTTTTAACACTCAATCAAAGTAGAAAACAGTAAAATATGTCGAATTTTTGAGAAATCGGATGAATTTCACGAAGAACACGATTTATCGAATCTTATAAATTCCACGAAAATTGACGTTCGATCAATCAAATTTCAGCACAAAGATGTTTATAACACTCAATCGAAGTCTAAACACATCAAATCATATCGAAATCTGAAGAATCAAACCGAAAACGAGAAAATGCTGTATGTGATATTCATGAGGTTTCAAACAAAAATTCGATCAAAATTTCAGCAAATTGATTCAAATCCTAACGCGTTTGCTCTGATACCAATTGATAGTTCCAGTTATATCCAACACGATTAAGTTCGGTGAAGAATTCGATAGAAAATGTAAACTTACGAAGAACACGTTTGAATTTGGCGCGGAAGCTTGGGAGCGTTCTTCACGTTGTAAAGCTTGGTTTTCTATTAAAATGAATTCTTCTTCCTAATACATCACATTAGGGTTCCTTATATACGAAACAAGTTTGGTATATTTGCTAAGTAGTCCTAATCTATGGCTTAATTACAATTAAGCTCAAACTACTACTTATACTACAAGACTAAGATAACATATACATTTGAACATAATTAAAATGTCCTAACAAGCTTATTCTTACTAAGAATAATGTATTTATTGGAAAGGGCTATAAGTCCAATGAGCTTTATGTACTCAATGTTGCTTCATATAATGAGAATCCTTCTTCGTTTATTTGTTTGACTCTTTTAATCTTTGGCATTCAAGATTGGGCCATGTAAATAATGGTTACATGAAGAAGATGATAACTTTGGGAATCCTTAATAATATTCGGATTGAAGACACAAACAAATGTGAAGTTTGTGTAGAATCCAAACTAATTAAGAAGACATATCACAATATTGAGAGAAAAACTCAACCACTTGAGTTAATTCATAGTGACATAGGAGATATGCATTCTTGCGAATCTAGATGTGGAAATAAATATTATATCACATTTATTGATGATTACTCTAGATATGCAAAAGTATATCTCCTTAAAAATAAAAATGAAGCTCGTGACAAGTTTATTATCTACAAAAATGAGGTAGAAAATCAACTTCGGATGAAAATTAAAAGGTTAAAAACCGATAGAGGTGGTGAACACATTGCCTTAGATGATTTTTTTGAAAAACATGACATTATTCAGGAGAGAACACCACCTTATTCACCTCAATCAAATGACATAGATGAGAGGAAAATAGAACTCACAAAGAAATGTTGAATGCCATGATGATCGAGTCAAGTGCTCACGAGAACTTGTGGGGTGAAGCGATTCTGACTGCTTGTTTTTTGCAAAATAGAATTCCGCACAAGAAAATATTTAAAAATGTGGAGGGTGCTTGGCAAAGGTGTTACAATCGAGCCAAAGAAGAGAAAAATTGGACCAATAACTTGTGATTGCATGTTCATTGGTTATTCACAAAATTCGGCAATTTATCGATTCTTAGTAATCAAAAGTGAAGAAGTTGCTAAATATACAATTATGGAGTCCAAAAATGCTGAGTTATTTGAACATATATTTCCATCGAAAGAGAAAAAGGGAAAGACTGACGATGAGAAGGAATTTTTCCAAAATCACAATCCTATTGAGAGGATAGGTAAGAGAAGGAAAATTGCGAATACTTTTGGTGGAGACTACTACATATACATGATAGATAGTGAACCAAAAACATATAATGAAGCGACATTATCGTCAAATGAAATTGAAAGATAGCATAAAGTCGGAGTTGGATTCTATCTTGAGTAACAACACTTGGGAATTGGTTGAATTACCGCCTGGTACGAAACCAATTAGTAGCAAGTGAATATTTAAAAAGAAAGATCCACCTGATGGGAGTGTTGAAAAATATAAAGCAAGATTAGTTGCTAGATGATTTATACAAAAGGAAAATGTTGATTATTTTGATATATTTTCTCCTGTCACGAGAATAGCATCAATCCGTGTATTGATTGTAATGGCTGCCACTTACAATCTATTTGTGCATCAAATATATGTAAAAACAACTTTTCTAAATGGAGATTTAGAAGAAGAAATTTATATGTGGCAACCTGATGTTGCATTGTGAAAGGACAGGAACGTAAAGTGTGTAAATTGAGAAAATCATTATATGGTTTAAAACTAGCGCCAAAGCAATGGCAATAGAAATTATATAACACACAAGAGAATAAAGGTTTCTCAGCTTCTATAGTTGATTGATGTGTGTATCTAAAAAGAGAGATGACCATTGTATAATCATTGTTTTTTATGTTGATGACATGCTGATTTTTGGCACATGTTTGAGTGTAGTCGAGGCTACAAAAGAATTCTTATCAAAGAAATTCGATATGAAAGAATTGGGAGAAGCCAAAGTCATTCTTGGTGTTAAAATTATAAGAAAAGAAAAGGGTATTTTATTGGTACAAGATCACTATGCAGAAAAAGTATTGAAAAGATTTGGATACTTTGATCTTAAACCATTATCGACTCCTTTTGATGCAAGTGTGCATCTTGAGAAAAACCGAGGTGCTCCTGAGGCACAAACTACTTATGCTCAATTAATCGGAAGTCTGTTGCATGTAGCAAATTTCACAAGGCCTGATTTGGCGTATCCAGTTTCACAGCTAGGAATATATACTAAAAATCCTGGTGAAATGCATTGGAAAGCCATGTTAAGATTATTGAGCTATATTAGAGGCACTGTAAATTATGATATTTTTTATAGTCGTTTTCCTGAAGTAATTGAAGGCATCAATGACGAAAATTGGATTTCAGATTCTGAATATACGAAATCCACAAGTGGATATGTTTTCACTTTGGGAGGAGGAGTCGTGGCCTGGAGATCCTCTAGACAAACTTTAATTGCTCTTCTACAGTGAATTCAGAGTTCATTGCGTTAGAACTTGCTTGTGTGGAAGCCGAGTGGCTTAAAAATTTTATTAGTGACATTGCATTTGATAAGAGACTGATCACCTCTATATCTATACATTGTGATTGTCAAGCAACAATTGCGATAGCGAAAAATAAGACGTACAATTGAAAAATAGACATATTCGCTTAAGACACAATGTGATTAAGCAATTGTTGAAAAATATGGTAATTTCCGTTGATTTGGCCGATCCTCTGACTAAGCCCTTAGGGAGGCTCTTAATTGGGAAAACAACGAGGGGTATGTGACTTGTGCGACTTGATCATTAGTGTGTGCGGATACCTAACCTTGATGAATGGAGATCCCATGAAAAAGGTTCATATAGGTAAGAACGAAGCACATGTTAATGCTGGAGCTTATTCCATAAAATTCCATACCTATGTTGTAGAGACGCTCAAAATTTTATGTGTAAGGTTGAGTTCGGCTCTTAATGAACAAAGTCATATGTTGATGAGTTAAGGAAATGAGTTCCTTAAATGTTTGTTCACCTATAAGAAAAGCGAGGTGTGGCCGCCTCTATGGAAACAAGGATAAGTTTCCTAAAGCTTCTCTCGAAATTTAAAGGGATGCGCATGGCTAGAGAGGCGCCCAACCGCGTATGAAATGGAGACAGGAAAAACATCATGACTTTGTGACCTCTGTTTTACAATAGGGTTGGTGGTTCATAGAAAATTATTTTCACCATCTTCCTAGTGATCGAGGAATTTGACAAGAGTCCAATGAGTGAGGGATTGTTATATATATAAATATATAATTAATATTAATATAATGTCATTGGATTCTTATCAAATAATGTGTAGAGACACATGACTGTTGGGTTCTATTTCTCTTAAATGAGAATAAACATTACTCTTAAACTAGCATAAATATGAGTCATAATAGAGCATGAATATGACTCTTGAATGACCATGAACATGGCTCTTCAATGAGGATTCTCTTGAGTTGATTGATCACTCTATAAATACTTCATTTCTCTTGCTCCCAAACTACATGAGGAAATTTGGAAGAGGTTGTTGAACCATTTGAGCTACAATAGAGAGTTCTTGAAATAGCTTTTAAGGGCAGTGAAGATTCTTCATGCCTCAACCTACACTTCGATAATCTTAGAGATATATTCCAACATCTTATTATTATATCATGTTCTCACTATTATATCGTCAATTATTAGACCAAATGTTATAATTGTTATACCAACTCAAATTTAAGAGTATTATAGCACTATTATACCAATTGTTCTCATTATTATAATAATATATTCAATTATTATACCAATTGTTATCATTGTTATACCAAAAATAATGTTATTATAATTCTATTATACGAAAAAATGGTTTTTTTTGCATATTATACATTGAAACACGATTAATATATCAACAAAATCGATTTTTATACCAATTAAACCGATTATTATACCAACGATATTCAATTTTGAATAATATTCAACCAGTTAAACCGAATTGTTATAATATTCAAATTATTAATACAATAATAAATTTTATGGGTATAATAAGCGGCTTTGTTGGTACAATAATAGTTTTTTGTGCTATAATATGAAAATTACTTCCTATGACAAAACTATAATACAATATTTGTTGGTATAACAATGAGAACAACTGGTATAATAATTGAATATATTGATATAATAATGAAAACTGTTGGTATAACAGTGACAACAATTGATATATTATTCTTAAATTTGACTTGGTATAAAAGTGGAGAGGGGTTGAATAATATCTACGTATGAAGTAATGTTACTTTTGTCTTTTCAACGCTTTTTGGATATTAAATGCACAACTTTTTACAGGTAAATACTAAACAAGGAGAAATACTTGAATGGAGACTAATCATGAAATAAAAAAATATAAAGGAACTGAAAGGCAATTTAGCCATTAGTCGACATTAAATTTTAAATTAGATTCATAGAGTATGAAAACTCCAAAAAGAAGAAGAAAAAAATCATTAGCCTTTTTTCACTTTTATTGAGTTCCGTGCGTACAAGTGAAGCAACCGGTGTCAGTACAAGTTGCCGTGGCAAGTTTGTAAGCGGGGTCCAGATGGCCCGACAACGTGAGGGTTATGATTGGGCAGGGGGTATGCGGGAGTTGTTGAGTTGTATATTACGTTGCTTGGGTTAATAGTTAGATAGCTGAATGTAAGTTAGTCAAGTGGACAGTGTGTATATAAGTCAATGTAACAGTCACACTCTGTAACACAACAATATTGAATAAACAAATATTTTCTCATTCGCTCTCTTTGTAGAATAGCTCTTCACATGGTATCAGAGCGACCAATCGAAGTTGTTGTGATTAAAATTGATGAATCAATTCATTGATCATTGATCTAGGAATACGTGCGATTGAAGATTACGATTCCAATTTTCATTTCAGAGTTAACCTAATATTGATTCAGAAACACAGAATGAAGAGGAGACTAACGATTCCAGTACGCATAATGCTCATGAACTACCATACTCTCTTCCAACCGATCCTCTATATTTGCATCCATCAGATGTTCCTAATCAGATTCTCGTGCCTGATGAACTGAGAGGATGCGAAAATTACAGTGCTTGGAGCAAGGCGATGGTGCTGTCGTTGAAATGTAAAGGCAAGCTCGGATTCATCAATGGTAAGTATCCAAAACCTAAATCTGACTCAGAGCATTACGATCGGTGGGATAAATGTGACTCGATGGTGCTCTCTTGGATTCTCAAATCTGTGAGTAAGGAAATTCATAAAGGTCTGGTTTACTGTGATACTGCATTCCGAGCATGGAAGGAACTTGAGGAGCAATATAGTAAAATAAATAGGAGCAGAATCTTCTCTCTGTTCAGGGAAATCAATGCACATGTCCAAGGTAGCCATGATGTTACCGGCTACTACATGAAACTGAAGCATATGTGGGAAGAATATGAATCACTTTTAAACATTCAGCCCTCTGAGACTGAATCTAGTCGATCTTCTTATCGATCATATATGGCAGAGCACAAACTAATGCAATTTCTCTCTGGTCTAAATAAGTCTTATGCTCCTTTAAAGTCGCATATTCTGTTAATGCTTCCACCACCTACACATCAGCAGGCATACGCCATGATCTGCAACGAGGAAATGCAAAGGAACATGTCGATTGTGACTAAGTTGGACAATCCTATTGGCCTATCAACAACTGTACCTACTCACAGAAAACCTGATCTTACTTGTAGTCAGTGGCTTCAAGGTCATACAAAGGAAAAGTGTTACAAACTAGTGGGCTATCCAACAAGTTTTAGAGGAAGAGGCAGAGGCCGAACATCCTTTGGTGGAAGGAACAGAGGTGGCTTTGCTGGTAGATATTTTAAAGCCAATCAATCTAGCTTTGATGGTCAGTTTGGCAATCAATGGAATGATGGGGGTCCAGAGATAAAAAATGAAAGTAATTCTTTTAATCACCAAGAATCATATTCGAGCAATCCTCTAAATCATATTGGAGTAACTATGCCATCGTTATCTCAGAAGCAGTATCAACAACTAATGAAACTGCTAAATGATTCTGCCAGCCAGGACCACCAAACCGCTGCCTCTAATATGGTAAATGATGCCTCTGTTGTGCATCACTCAGGTATGATCTCAAATGATCCTATTTGCCTGAACACTGTCTCGGTACATGAGTGGATAATAGACAGTGGCGCTAATCAGCACATGACCTGTAACTCTGATATATTTGATGCTTCTGCTGACAATGCACCGCCATCTACATCCGTTAATTTGCCAAATGGGAGTAGAGTTTCAGTGCAGAAAATAGGAACAGTCCAGTTAACTCATAATCTCACACTACACAATGTGCTATATGTTCCAAACTTTCGATATAACTTGTTGTCTATTTCAAAATTTACCCAAGACAACCACTGCTCACTTGTTTTATATCCAAAATTTTGTGTGTTTCAGGATCTTTGGACTGGCAAGATAAAGGGGACTGGTAGACTACAAAACGGCCTCTACATATTTGATACTAAAGAACCAGCCACCTCTCACCATTACTCTTTAAACACATATCATAATTCTCATTGTCAGGTTCAACCCATTTCTTTCACTCCTCAAGATACTATTTCTAGGGACAAATCTGTTAGTTGTAATGTTTCATCTCATATTCATCTATGGCATTTGAGGTTTGGTCATGCTTCTTTATCAAGACTTAAATGTTTACCTCAATTAAGAAATACTAAACATATAGATTCTTTTAATTGTCCTGTTTGTCCACAAGCCAAACAGCCTAGGAACTCATTTCCAATTAGTGAGCATGTTAGCAAGCATATATTTGATTTGATACATGTAGACATTTGGGGTCCTTATCGAACACCAACTCATTCCAACCATAGGTATTTCTTGACCATAGTAGATGATTTCTCAAAAGCAACATGGATTTTCTTAATGCAATATAAAACAGAGGTGTTGACCATTCTTCAAGACTTTCTTGCTTATGTTCAAAATCAGTTTCATACTACAATCAAGTGCATCCGAACTGATAATGCCCTCGACTTCTTTAAAGCTTCTTGTTTGCTATTCTTTAAAACAAATGGCATCATTCATCAAAGTTCAATTGCATACACACCACAACAAAATGGTGTAGTAGAAAGGAAGCATAAACATATACTCAATGTGGCACGGGCACTCATGTTTCAATCTCATATTCCCTTGAAGTTTTGGGGAGAATGTGTTCTTACAGCCGTGTATTTGATCAACCGAACACCAACACTGGTCTTAAAGGGCAAAACACCATTTGAAATGCTTTTCCAATCAGTTCCAAACCTCACCCATTTAAGAGTCTTTGGTTGTTTATGCTATGCTAAAATTCTGCCAGTTACTCATAAGTTTGCTGCCCGGTCAAGAATGTGTGTTTTTGTTGGCTATTCTTTGACACAAAAAGGTTACAGACTATTAGAACTATCAACTAACAGATTTGTCATTGCTAGAGATGTAATCTTTCACGAAACCATTTTTCCATTTGCCTTAACAGAACTGAAAAGTTCAGATTTTGCCTTGATCCCAGAACCAATGTTATTCTATGATGACCTCATTAAACCTTATCAGTCCATAATACCATCACATGTTAGACCTTCATCACCATTACAGGCCACGTCCCCTGCATCTGCCTTTCCGAGATCAGATGATGACACAAATTCCATTCCGTCTCCTCATTCACAGGTCAGTCCTTGTTTACTCAATCCAGATTTAATTGCTTCATCACCTCGTAAATCCTCAAGAATTCCCAAGAAACCTGTGTGGAGTCATGATTACATATGTCCTACATTACGCTCTAACAGTGTTGAATATCCTCTTTCTTCATGCCTATCCTATACCCATTTATCTCATTCCTATCAAACCAGTATCTGTTCTCTAGCTTCTGTCACTGAACCGACTACTTATCATGAGGCGGTTAAGGACGCTCGATGGCAGGCTGCTATGGATGCTGAGCTTCAAGCTTTAGAGGCTAACAGGACTTGGCTGCTTACTGACCTACCACGAGGCAAAATGCCATTGGATGTCGTTGGGTGTACAAGGTAAAACTTAATCCTGATGGTAGTATTGATAGATTTAAAGCTCGTCTGGTTGCTAAGGGGTTCACTCAACAAGAGGGTCTCGATAATCATGAGACATTCAGCCCGGTGGTTAAGATTGTTACTGTCCGTCTTGTGCTGTCATTAGCTGCTATGCATGGCTGGTCTTTACATCAGCTTGATGTCACCAATGCATTTCTTCAAGGTGACTTATCTGAAGAGGTTTACATGCTGCCTCCTCCTGGTTTTCACACCCAGGGAAGGGGGAATCAGGTCTGTAAGTTACTCAAGTCTTTATATGGCTTGAAACAAGCTTCTCGTCAATGGAACCACAAGTTTTCTGAAGCAGTTCGCACTTTTGGCTACAACCAATCTAAACATGATTACTCATTGTTTGTCAAGAAGGATGGAGATAAAATTGTGATACTTTTGGTTTATGTGGACGATATAGTCATCACAGGAAATGATGAAGGCATGATCTTGTTCCTAAAACAACACCTGCAACACACGTTTCACATGAGGGACCTTGGCAGCTTGAGGTATTTTCTTGGCATAGAAGTGGCAAGGAATAAAGATGGGATTAGTTTGAATCAGAGGAAGTATGTACTCGATCTGTTGAAAGAAACTGGGATGACTGGTTGTAAGCCAGCTGATTCTCCTGTGGAATCAAATGTGAAATTGACCAGCTATGAATATGACACTCACTTACAGACCAACCTTGATGATAAGCTTCTAGATGATCCTTTGGAGTTTCAAAGACTAATTGGTAGATTGATTTACTTGGGCATGACTAGACCAGACTTGAGTTATGCTGTGCAGAATTTGGCTCAATTCATGCACAAGCCGAAGCTATCACATATGAGAGCAGCTTATAGAGTGTTACGGTATCTCAAAAGAACACCTGGAATGGGCATTCTTTTGTCCAGCAAAGGACATATGAAGCTTGAAGCATACTGCGACGCAGATTGGGGGTCTTGTTTAGTTACCAGACGTTCAACAACAGGATTTTTGGTGAAGCTTGGTGAATCACTGATATCTTGGAAGACAAAGAAGCAAAAAACAGTCGCCAGATCGTCTTGTGAGGCGGAGTATAGAGCTATGGCGACTGTAAGCTGCGAGCTAATTGGATTAAGGGATTGTTGAATGATCTTTTCATTAGCTTAGAAGGTCCTGTGAAGGTCTTCAGTGACAGCAAATCGGCTACGAGTATTGCAGTCAATCTCGTGTTTCACGAGAGAACGAAACACATTGACATGGATTGTCATATGATTCGAGATCTGGTACAAAATGGAACAATAGAAATATCTTACATCAAAGGAGAGGATCAGCCCGCTGATTTGCTTACAAAGGGAATTGGCATTGATCATTTTCGTGCTCTAATTTGCAAGTTTGGCCTCGTGGATATCTTTCGATAGGAGACCAAACTTGAGGGGGGCTGTTGAGTTGTATATTACGTTGCTTGGGTTAATAGTTAGATAGCTGAATGTAAGTTAGTCGAGTGGACAGTGTGTGTATAAGTCAATGTAACAGTCACACTCTGTAACACAACAATATTGAATAAACAAATATTTTCTCATTCGCTCTCTTTGTAGAACAGCTCTTCACAGGAGTTAAGAGCGTAAGAGGTCTCTTATATTGCGTCGCGTAACTTTTTTTTCCCGAAACAGTACCTTCCCATAAAATAAATGATAAATAAAAATAGGTAACACATAGCCTTTTGATCTCATTGCAAATGCCAGTAAGGAAACACATCTCGTATCGAAGAGAAGACACTCTTAGGAAAAGAGACAAAGTTCCTACATGGGAAGGACACTTAGGCAGGTGTTACAAGCTTATTTATTGCTCTGGAATGTCTCACGGTAAAATATTCGGAAGAAACGATCCAACTAACATCAAACGGCATAGGATCCTAACCGGCCAGGACTGCCTGAGCCAGCCGAGCTCAGGACCAAGCCGCCGAGCATGCCGACCAGACACTGGCCGAGCAGCCCACCACGATGGACCGAGGCCAAATAGGTCAAAGCCTCCCAGCCCGCGGCCGAGCAGTCTTCCGGCCAAAACATGCCGCTAAGCAAAACCCGAGTACGTTGCGACCAATCGAGCCCGAGCTCAAGGCCGATCAAGCTTGTTATGTTGGGTTGTAAGAATTGAGCAGCCGCTGGATGTTTCTTGTTAATTTTTCCCATCGTTGTTTATTTTCTCTTGGGTTTTAAGAATTGAGCTGAAATATTTCTTGCTATTTTTTATTGCATCGTGGTTATTGCCTGCGACGTAGCTGTTATTAGTTGCAATATACCATATTTTGTTACTAAGCACAAAAAATAGACCTATTTTATTAATACTATAAAGAAAAAACACTTAAATTATTAAAAAAGCCCAAATTATATATAGCATATGTTCCCACGTTGCGACGCGTGTTTTTTATTAGAGCGCATATGTTAAATTATAGTTTCTAGTATAATCTAGTTGTCACCCCCAAACAAATTATTATTTGACTTTTTTGTCACTTTGTGTATATAAATATAAATAAAATTTTCTACGTGGCCTCTTTTCCACTTTTCTTTTTTTATTGTCATATATTTTGATCAATAATTATATCAATTTTAATTTTAAAAATTGAAAATTAACGTTATTTTTTAAATTTAATTTGGATATTCATATTCTTATTCCAACAAAACTTGTTGGAAATCTATTACATATAAAGTTGATCTCCCTCTTTCCATTCCGTAACAGGTCCTAAGATATAAATAAAAATATTTGCAAATATATAATTAAACTACTGATGGACTAATCGGTGGTACTTATCACCTCACACACATCATGAAATTATGTGTCATAAATAATTCAATAAACTGATGTAGAACCTTCTTCCATTACCCGCATTTTCATCTGACCGAACCTAGGTAATTTTCCTCTTTTCCTGCTTTGCGATCTTGACGATTTCTTTTCTGCGGGGTATGCCTGCTTCTGTGGACTGTTTTGGGTTCAAGCTCAAGTTTAAATCGTAAAAGCCGAACACAACTTCTATTTCATGACATGTCTAGACTGTAAAAAACCTTCTGGAGCAACATACGGAACTAGATTTCCATGTCTTCACTGCAGCCGGACTTTCTCAAGCCCAAAACCGTTATATATGTTTAAAAACACTCTCGGCTTTCGTTTAATTGCCTATTGTCTTGCAATACTTGATTATAAAATGAATATATGAACAGGAAACTGCTCCTAATCTGTTTTCTTAGTGTAACTTTTTTACGCATTTTGTGTCTTCAAAGTTTCTTTCACTACCAAAACAGATAAAAAGGCCAATAAAAGTTTTCACGTGGGTAGAAATATGTTATCGCTTGCCCTCCCTTCCTATCGCCACTAACTCGCTTTAATATATCGCTTTTCTTTGTCTTTATTTGATGCATATCTATTGTTACTTATGCGTTTGAATAAAATTCCAAGCGAGCTTCACCCGGAGCATCTTGTTCGTCCCCAAGCAGGTCTTGGGCTTTTCTTCGCCTTCGGCTACCTATCTCTTTTTTCTTTTCTGAAAATGACACTCTTAATTAGAGGGGAAGCTGACAGGGTGCCAGCGAACCCCCTTCGACGCTCAAATCAGTAAAGTTACGTAGAAAAGGAGACCCAAGTATGTAAGGTTAATAAATCGGACTTGAGAAACAGGTATGTAATGTACTCTCTTTGTGCTCTCACTTACCCCTGAACGAAGTTGGGTTTACCTGTTTATATAGGGAGTTGGGTCGTGTCCCTTTGGTGGTCTTGAATGTCCTTATGATAATCATCATACCCCTTTTAATTGGATTGTTATTATCTTCTTATGACGGAATAATGGGGTAACACCATTAAGTCATATAATGGCCTTGGCCTAGTCGGTCTCGTAACGGTCGACAAACTGTCTTTTCGTTTCCTCGGGCAGCCCCTTGAGCTACCTCCAGGAGGAAACCCAACGGTTATACTCTCAACGCTTGGGATGCTACTTCTTAGACTTCGTTGGCTTATCTCCGAGGAAAGGGGCCTCTCCTCGGTTCACAAGGTTATTCGGGTATCTGACTGGGCGAGCTTACTTTCTAGGGGTAACACTAGCATTCCCTTTTAATAGTCCAAAAAGGAGTAATATTTTGGCGAGTTTTTGGACGCTTGCGTCTTCACTCGGGTTTGACACGTGTGTTGGGGAAGCGCGAGGATTTTCCCTCTTCTTTTGTATGATATCGAGGCACCTTTCTATTCATCGACCAAAGGAATATCATACGGTTCGGATTTCTTCTTGAAAGGGCTATAAATACCTCCTCTCTCTTTCTCTTCTTTCTTCTTTCTCTCTCATTTACTCTTATGCGTCCGTTCCTTTCCGCCAGTGCGGCCTTTTAATACCCTCCGATCGTCTTCTTTCGTGTAAGTAGTCGTTCTTTCTTTCTCTTTATTTCATGGAGCCGTAGGATTAGGGCCTTCTAGTTCGGACGATCGCCTTAGGGCCTCACGTGGCTCCGGAGGCTCTTCTGTCCATTGTGATTTTGACGCGGCGTCGGGTGGTGTGGTGGAAGCGTTCCTCGATTATACCGATGGAGGCGATCCGACGATTCTTAAGAACGATCTAGGTGCTACGGGTTCTTCTGAACGATCGACCTCGCTTAACTCTTTGCCGCCTTCTCCGCCGCACCCCCAAGCTAATAGACTAGTGCTTAGCGTGTGACAAAGGGCTACTGAGAAGTTTCGACTATCTCAGCGTCTGCCGTGGTTTCAGGTCCACGTTCTCACTCTTCCATTAGCCCGACTATCTCATCTTCGGGATACTTTCGGTATGCCTTCCTCTTATGAGATTAGAGTTCCCTCCTTCATCGTTGTCGTTGGATCTCCCCCCGAGGGCTTTTACACCTATTTTGCCGAGCAAGTCGAGATGGGTCTTCGATTTCCCCTCCCTTCTTTCATTCTAGAGCTCTGTCAATATTACCATATTTTTCCTGGTCAACTCTCACCCAATTCCTTCATACTTCTCCTTTATCTGAGAATTTGTTGAAATACTACGATTTCCCTCTTTTCTTCTCCATGATTCTGGCCCTCCTTAAAATAAATAAAAAAGGCACCCGGTAGGGGTTCTTCTTCCCCTCTCTTTATGCCGAGGAGCTTATTTAGGAGAATCCCACCTCTCATAAGGCTGGATCAACAAATTTTTCTTTGTCTGGCCCCCTCCTTCAAGCGTGGAGCATCAAGTCCTTTCTTATCCATGGAGTCACGATATCCAAATCGACCATCATGTGACTCCCTCCCCGATAGCGGAGGTTTACCGTTTTTTCGCCGCCGTCAGGGCATATCACTTTTCGGCACCCGACCTTGTGAGGGACGACCTTCTAGTTCACTTTGACTTTTTGCTCCACGAATATCCCGAGCATAGGAGATTTAGGTATACCCTTCGGGATATAGCCGACCATTCTTTATGTAATTTTATTTGTGCTTATTCGCCCTCTTACGCTTCTTCCGTCTCTCTTCTCAGAGCCTTCCAACAGGAGCCAAATGAGTCAAGCGTTGTTGGCCACTCGGGAGGATTTGAAGGCCAAGGGTAGTGCTCCTGTTTCCGTTCCTCCTCCCGTCCCTAAAACTAAGACGACCTTTAAGAGGAGCGCATCCACAGGCGTATGTGGGTCTTCTTCGAAAAAGGCCAAGGTTTCTACCAAGGCTCGCCTATCGTCTCCTTCATCCTCCGAAACCGTCATTCCATTATCTCCCGGAGGAGCATCTATTCAGCCGAATTTCTTTCTGAAGCCAAAGGGGTCCTCGGCTCACAATTTTCTTCGCCATTTTCCCTCTCCTTAGGATCAACGTTTCCTCGAGCATGTTCCCGAGATGGATATGCTGACCAATCTGGCAATAGCTCATGGGTAGGTACTTAAGTTTTACTTGTTCCCCCATGCTTCGGGTTTTTTAACTGTTTTCTTTTCAGGTGTCTTCTTGGATGAGCCTCCTTTCGGGAGGAACAGAATGAGCTTGTCAAGGCGCTCTAAGTCCTCCCAAGAGTTAGAGAGTGCCAAGAAGCGGGAGCAGGCCCAGGTCTCCAAGGCGGCGGGTTTGAACAAGCAGGTGAAAGAGCTCCGAGATCAACTGAGGTCGGCTAAAGAGGCCCTTAAAGAAGAAAAAGGAAAGCGCGTCCAAACCGAAGCAGAGACAGCTCGTCTTGCAGAAAAAGTTGTCACATACTTCGAGCAAGGCTTCAACGGCTGCTTAAATCAGATCCGTGCTAAGGGCTATAGCGAGGCTCATTATCCTTTTGGCTTCTTGGACTCGGATGCTCTCTTCTTCTCCCTGACTTCCTCCAATTCTCCTGCCCGTGAGCAGGATATTCCCGAAGAAACCCCGGAGAGCTCGATCCAATTCAACCCGGAGGAGGAAGCTCCAGAGGAGACCGAAAAGGTGCACGGTCCCGCTTGAGTAGAGGGGGAGGGCCAGGGTACCGGGAATGAGCTCGAGGGTGGTGCCAGCATGGGGTCCCCGAGATAGCGGGTGAGGAGGTGGGGCCAGATCAACGGGGTGAGGGGGCAGACCAGACGGTCGACGTCGCAGCGATGGCTGTGGAGATGGTGACAACAGAGGTGGCAGCGGCTGTGCTTGAGACGGGTGATGGTCCTAACTAGAGTAGGTTAGTTAGGATCATTTTATATTTCGCGCCTTCGAGCGCTTTTGACAATGTGCCCTCGGGCGTTTTTTGTATATCAATATTTAATGAAATCAATCTTTTTCTTAATGGTTGTCTTTAAACGGATTTTCGAGAATCACGTAGTGAGATTATATCTTAGCGTAATCCAAGTTCCCGTTACGCTTCTTCCCCCGAACTCGGATTTCCCTCTTTTAACCATCGCGGAATCTTCACCACCCCTATTTATACATGTGTTCGTTGGTCTGCTCTCTCATCATTTTTCTTCAAATTCTTCTTTCAATCCGACTTTATGATGTCGCTAAGTTCCTCAGATAAAGACGTCAGGCTTACTCCCTTCCATCCCAGGCGCCCTCCTTGCATCCATGATTTCCGTCATGAAAGTTCCTTTGAGAAGGCTTTCCGAGATTGGGTGAGTGGTCTAGAAAGTTCCCGAGCAAGTTATGGTCTTCCCTGGTTTCGTGTCAAGGCCTCAACTGTGTCTTTGACTCAGATTGATGAGATGAGAGGAAGATTGGGCTTAACGGTCGAGTTTGGGGTTAGGGTACCCTCTCCTCTCGAAGTGGCTGGTCTTTCTCCTTTCGGGTTGCATACCTTTTTCTTGGGTCAAGGTGGAGCTAGGTTTGCGTTTCCCCGTTCCTGTCATTATTCGTGAGCATTGTGACCATCTTCGAATATGCCCCAGCCAGTTAACGCCTAATTCTTACAGTCTGTTACTTCCCCTCTCGGTTTTGATTCGTTATGCTCGACTTCCCTTAGTTGTGTCCTTACTCCTTTCCCTGCTCTGGGTGGAGGAAGAGAATGAAGGCGAGTTTTCACTCGTATCTCGTTCTGGTTATGAAGTGGTTGAAGGTAACCCTCCCTCACAGGTGGGCTGGAAAAACATATTTTTCTTCACGAGACATCCCCGTGAATATCCTGACATGCGATTTACCTCGTCTTATTGTAGTCGTCACCACCGTCTCCCTACTTCTCCCACTGCTCATCCTTCGTTACAGGCCTTTTTAAATAAGCTGCATGGAAGGAGGTTTCTCGTTCCTGAATTGATCCAGGATGATCTCCTCTGCCATTTCTGGTTTGGCCCTGAAAAGGTTCATATTACCGGGGCCTTAGGTAATTGATTTCCTCAACTAGAATCTTTGATTCTTCGTTTATTTTTCATCCATTTTCTTTGTTTCTCTTTCTTTCTACAGATGCTCGGATAAACAAGGCCATTTTGCCAGGAAACGATTTGATATTGTCTGCTCGAGGTGAAAGTGGAAAAGCTCCTATTGTGTTGTTTTCGTGTGAAACGTGGCTTACTCTCCCCTTCCAGAGGGTCTTCCCCAAAGTGGAGCAAGGTACCTTTGCGCGATCGATCTTCCCCCTTGGTGGAGGCCCCCTTCTTCTCTGGAGCTTTTTCCGCGCATCCGTCTTTCTTAGGAAGGGGTGGGGGCGGGGCAAACAACCCGTTACTTCATGGAGCATTTTATGACAACATAAGACAAGGAGTTTCTTAAAGGTGTTCATGACCCGGATCTTTGGGATAACTGGTGTACTTCCTTAACCCAAGCTTATTCCTTATCGTGTGAATGGGTCGGTCGTCTTAAGGGCCAGCAAGAGGTTCTTCATTCACTGGCAAATGAGCAAGTAAGTGCTCAATCATGACTTGACTTGAAGGGTCAAGAGATCGCCGTCTTTCCGCGCTAGTCTCAGAGCTTCAAGGCCAATTGGAGGTGTCTCAAGAGAGGTGGCTGGCTTTAGAGAAGTTTCTTCCCGGAGGAGAGGGGGTTGTTCCAAAGGATCTTTCTGCCTCGGAAATATTCGGACACTTTGACCTGGAATTCCAGGGCTGCCTTCAACAAATTCCTCTTCACGGGTATTTGGTCACGACCTATCCATTTGCTATCTTAAACGTTCGACGCGCTTTCGAGGATCTTCGAGGGGGGAGGTGGTGAACGTGGAATAGGCGCGTCTGCCATGGTATTTTCCCCTCCATGAGTGGTTCAAGAGTGTTGAGGTCTGATGGTGGCGATGTGATAGGGTTTGGTGGTGCATTAAGTTCGAAGCATTAGAGTCGGCGCTTTAGTTTATACCTCCCCCTTTCTATCATTTCACTTTAAACGAGTTTGCTCTTGTGCTTTCCTCGTTTTAATAAGATGTTATCGATGTTCTGCTTTAAATAAATTTGGGACAAATAAACACGTTTACCTTCTGAACGGGTTGTGACTCGTATGAGGCGAGGCCTATAGCCGAGCAAGTCAGGACTTATGCGAGTAAGGTGTTCGAGGTGCCCGGGCGTGCCGGGGCTTTTAAACTCGAGCGGCCCGAGCAAGTCAGGACTTATGCGAGTAAGGTCTTCGAGGTGCCCGGGCGTACCGGGGCTTTGTCTTCTTTTGCCTGGGACTCGCTTTTTTATCAAAGATGTATTTTATTAACGTCATAACAAGTGCGACACTTATTAAAGAAAAAACAAAGGAGCAGAAACATCCTTTTAGGGGGTAGTGCTTCTTCAAATGTATCGCATTCCATGGTCGATCAAGCCTCTTTCCTTCCGCATCCTCGAGGTGATACGTGGTCGGCTCAACTTTCCTTATTACCTTGAGTGGGTCTTCATATTTCGGGCCTAACTTTCCTCACTTACTTAGAATCTCCTTCATGACCCATTCCCCTTCTCTAAATTCCCTAAGGCGAACCTTTTGATTGTAAGCTCGTGCGGCCGATAAGCGGCCATTTTAAATGCATCCTTGTCTCAACCTTCATCTATCATGTCTAGTTCCATTAAGCAAAGTTCATTGTTTCGTCCGAATAGCTCATTATCCGAGCACTTTCCTGTCCTACCTCAACCGGTAAGAGAGCCTCCGCCCCATACACAAGGTTAAAGGTGTTTCACGTGTTCCTTCCCGTGGGGTAGTTCGGTAGAACAAGAACACTTTGAAGGTCGTTAAACCGATCTTTTTCTAGCCCTTCGAGATGGGTCTTTAATCCCTGTAGTATGGTTCGATTGGTGACTTCTACATGTTCATTACTCTAGGGATACATGACGGATGCAAAAGCTTGCTCAAATTTTAACTCCTCACACTATTCTCTTAGTGCATTTCCTCTAAATTGGGTTCCATTGTCGGATACTATCTTCCTTGGGATACCAAATCGACAGACTATATTTTTCCATAAAAATGACTGTACTCGGAATATCGGCAGAAGAGATGATCAAAGCTGAAGAAAATATACACTTTCTTCTATTCAAATATATCCAAATAGTGCTTCAGAAATAATTTTCAATCTCTTTTTACAGGGAACCAAGTTTGATGTGATATCAGCGAACGAGAGGTTAAAAATACTCAATCTTTTTATCACCTCTGGGGCTATAGTTATTCAAAGAGAGGACAAACAATCGTTCGGTATGTCATAATGTCATAGCTTCCTGATTCCACCAAGGACACCAACTATATCAGCTAAAGAACAACTTCTCTTAACCGGTGGTAAGAGAAAACCCGAATCATCGTCAACTACAGCAGATGCACCAAACAAACAGGCGAAACAGAGTTAACTTGCCCGATCAATCTTCACCAGCCTTTCATGAGGCGAAGCAGGGGTAACCTACCCGATCAGTCTTTTGTCGTCACCAGCCTCTCATGCGCTACACTTTGTATAATAAACATTCGCATGTTATTTTGGAGAATGCATGAACTGTGATATTGTAAATATGTGTTGTCAGTACCATCGCTATGATCATGCGTGTAAAGATATTTTGGTTAATCACTCCATTCCCGGGCTAACATCGTCTCCCAGCAGTGTGCGGCAATCCAACCTAGTATTACTTAATTAATGACTTGAATTACTATTATTTTTTGACTTATTTTACCCTAAAGTAAATGATAGATTAAAATTTCTTCGGTCAATTATCAAATATACCTAATATAAAGTCAAAATTCATAATTCAAACTTTTAATACCATATAATATGTGTCGTCCAATGAGTTCAATGACTTTATTGGTAGTAGTATATTTTAGCACTCCCGGTTTGTGTGCAATACAGTATAATTATACAATATTATTTTATATTTAGAATTATTATTACTTCAAATATTTATTAAATGAAATTTAGTAAAATTGCAATACAAATTGAAGGGTAAAATTGTAAACCACGTACTGAATTGACAGACTAATTTTGCAGTCAAAATAAAATCTAATATTGAAAATTATTTTATGTTTTAGAGTTACATATTTAATAAACAAAATTTGGGGGAAATATAATAAGCAAATATTATTGTAAAATCAGATACAAAATTAACATACAAATTTGCAGCTCAGAATTGAAATCCCCTATTCCAACTTCGATATTCCACTACGTATTTCAGCATATGAAAAATCGTAATACCTTCTTCGTCCCTGTACCAACACTAGTAAATATCATTACAGCCATGAATATTATAATATCAAGTGTTTAAACACAAAAAATCAATGCTATATATTTCAATATATAATATTGTTTATTCTACACTGAAGTAAAAAAATATATAATATTACTTTTTGTGTTTAAACAATTAGTGTAATGATATTCATTCATGTGTGTAATGATATTTATGAGTGTTTAAACACTGGACGGGAAGGTATAATGATTTTTTGTAGGTTGGAATGCATAGTGGAATACCAGAGTTGGAATAGATGATCCCAACCCACAAATTTGACAGTTTTTAGAGACTCATCTCCCTCTACATATAGTGTGTGTTTATTTGATGTAATCGAACATTACGGTGATACTGACATCACAGTGATGCGAGTATCACCGTAAAGTGGATTAAGGTGATATGTCATCACTGTGTCTGTTTTAGGTGATATTTTATTTTGTGAATCAAGGTGATATTGGAATATTATGTTTGTTTAATCAACATGATGTATATGGTGATGTTGCGTAAATGGCATAATTAACCCCGAGTGATATAGATCAATATTATATATACTAATATAAATAATATTTAAAGTATAATTTATTTTAAATTATCCAGTATTCATATATAAAAAATAAATTTATGTTTAAAATATCATAATATTTAAGTATAATATTATAAATATCATAATTTTTAAATATAGTTTATTTTAAATTTTATAAGATTAAAAGAAATAATTTTTAAAATATGATTTAAGTTAAGCATAATATTATACTTTTAAGTGTATCGTACTTTTAAGTGTATTAAAATTTAGTTCTAAATATATTATTTTATTATAATATGAAAATATAATTTATTTTAAGTATAATATTATAGCATGTTTTAAAAAAATATTAAATATTATAATATTTAAAATAAATTATATTTTAAAATTATAATAGTACAAATATTATAATATTTAAATCGACTTTATTTGAAAGATTATAATATTATAATAAAATTTATTTTAAATATTATAAATTCTTAAATATTATTATTTAAAAAACGATATTATATAATTTATACAAGGTACTTTTGTCCCAAAAATAAACATATCACACCATCATCGTGATGGAGGATCACAATGCTTTTTCGGCGTGATTGAAAACTCGAAATATCACGCCGTTTTCATCATGTACGTGATCCTTCATTACGGTGATGACTCATTACGTTGGCTAAACAAACGTCGTGATGAGAATCGTAATGACGGATCACGGTGATGTTTCGGTGCATCACAGTGAAAGAAACACACCCGCAATAGAGAAACGGGTTGTTTGTTTTGATGTGATCCTCCATACCATCACATGTATCCCCTCATCAGATCATCATCACCGCATTTGTTTAGTGGAGGTGATAAGCGATCGTCGTGATGGAGGACCGCCAAGGTGATGAAAAGGGATGATTCAACTCCTCAATACCCCCAAAAAAGCAAGATGGTCCTTCATCACCTTGAGAAGATGATATTTTCAATTTTTATGGACAAAATTATTCTTTATATTTTAACATTCATCCGTTATATACCCTTATTCATATATCTAATAACATAACTAATATATTTAATTCTAAAAAAGAACTATTTTGCCAATTTATATTTAATATACTTATAATTAATACTTGATTTCAAAATATATGTCTAAAGCTTACAAAAATAATTCTTCACATAAAAAGGCTTAAAAAGAATAAGAGAACTATATTGGAGAATTATATATAATACTTATACATAATGCTTAAAAAATTAATACTTAGCATTGAAATATTAATCATTGTCACGTAAAATAACACCTCAAAATGAACATATTAACCCATTTTACCTACATTATATACATATGGTTAAATATGACATTTACACAACATCACCATACACATCAGTTGTGATTAAACAACACAATATTTGAATATCACATTCATATGCAAAATGAAATATCACCCAAAAACAAACACGATGATGTCATATCACCTTGATTCACATCACAGTGATACTCACATCACTCTGAAGTGAGTATTACTGTAATGTTGGATTATCTCAAACAAACACCCCTTGAATTGGATAAGCTTATAGTTTAGAGTTGCTTGGCCTACTCCATGCGAACTAAATCTTCAACATTACTAGGATATAGCCGACTCCGAAATCGCGACTTAAATAAAAGTCAAAGCTGCGCGTTTTTGTTTTTTGTTTTTTTTTTTTTGTGGAAATTTTTACTTGTATTAATAATAATAAAGAGTACAAAAACAACGTGTATATGGAATAAGCCATGACACACCAACAGATAACACATGCTACCGAAAACAATGCTACCTGAAGCAATACATATCGATCTACCATGCCATTCTCCACACTCCACGTAAGGCGAAAATATGAAGACAAAAATCATGCAAAGTAGTAATAGCCAAGGCTTGCAAAGTGGTAATCCAAGTCTTGTCTCGTGTTAGCCTGTGCCTTGTAACATGCCAAAGTATAAACTTCGAACGAGAAACTCGTATTGCACTACCAAATAGTTGTGCCCATAAGACCGGTTCCCTCCCGTAGCGAATTGTCTCCGTATCGAATGTGTTGAAAATCGCTCATTAGTTGACCCAATTCAGCTAATAGAGTCGCATTCAGACACAAATGCGTATTTATCGAATGTTGAAAATCGCTCATCCGTTGACCCAATCCACCGAATAGAGTCACATTCAGACACAACTGCGTGTTTATCGAATGTGTTGAAAATCGCTCATCCGTTGACCCAATCCACCTAATAGAGTCACATTCAGATACAACTGCGTGTTTATGAGACAAATAGAGATGGACATATAGTCAGACTAGATATAATGCATTAAATTTCAATTCTATGCAATCAATGTGAGTTGTTGTGTTTTTTTTACTTTTTAAACTACAACCTTCATGATTGATTGGTTAAATAACCAACACAACATCCATCTAAAAAAACAGAAATAATACAAGTTTTCAAGAAGAAGATAGAAAAACTAATGTACCTTACCAAAAAGTAAAAATCGAGCCGAAAAACTCTATATCAATGGCTAATATTAAACTTATATCAACTATTTATTTTTTTTCATCTCCAGCTTCAAAAAACTCATACACAACTCATTAAAGTGTAGACAACAACTCTTAGAATGTGAAAAATGGGAAAATGACCGTAAAGAAACAAACAATAAACTAAACAAGTAAAAGAGGTTTCAATGAGTTGAAATTCTTAGTAATTTCTAGAGACCTGTCAAAATTTAATTCTGATTAATCGCAACCACAATCGGATCTAATGAACCAAGTTATATATATATATATATATATATATATATATATATATAATATTGGCAACCTGAGATATCCGCACTCAATCGTCAATGGGCTTTTGCCTGCCATTGAGTCAGGCGAGCATGTCTCATTCCCAAGTCTGGCCAAAATCGCTAGCAATATTCGAACATCTAACCTTTGTCCACTCGTTCACCCTTAGGGAGTTTAGTCTATACTTATTTGCGTCCCCCGTTAGTTTATTTTATTTCTGTTTACTATAGGATGCTATATTGCTTTGACACACCAGATAAAGCTAAATAGCATGAAAATGGTTTATAGCGTGAAGTCCTTTTGCAGCAAGACGAAAGGTATGGTTGGGTTTATTATTGCTTTGGTCCAATTGAAAGTTTCTAGACTCAGCACCATAGACATGCATATATATATATACATATATATATATATACATATATATATATACACATATATATATAAGTGTGCTGCAAATAATCTCAAAACCTTATTTTCTTTACATATGGTACCTTTTTACATTGAGTTTGAGTCATGATATATGTGTATATGTATAATTTTTTTATGGTATGGTATAATTAAGAACTTTGATATATTCAACGTAAGCATAGGGTTACTTCGTCCAAACTTATTCACATATGAAGTTTAACATGTGAGAGGGAATTCGCTTCCACGACCTAAACCACAAATCCTTAAGGCCTCTACCATGACCATTAGGCCCAGGCCTCATGGGCAAATGTTTGAGTTGATAATTTCCTTTTTTTTTTTGTGTCCCAAAAGGAAACATGTCGCACAATCACATAATCATATCTTCCTTCAGTAGTTATCCATGTTGAGATTTCGACCACCCTAGACTCCTAACTCAATGTACTTTCATGTATTTGTGGTTTGAAGATCGAAAGGTTCGACTTGAAGACGATCAAAATGAAAACAACGGAAATGTAATGTGAGCACATGATTTAACATGGTTCGGTTACAACTTTGAACCTACATCCACAATCAACCAAGATTTCTTTGTTGATACTGCGAATTGGAATTACAAGCCTATAACTTTCTCTCCAACTTTCGTATATTCACTCAACACTAACTCTCAAACTTTCACAAGTTACAAGCTCTCCCTTACTGCTACTTGGCCACAACAACATATAGAATGTGTGTGGAACTTCTAACTTGATGATGTTGAACTGCTTAGGAGCCTAAATGTTTAGCTATTCTCCACTAAATGGATCGTGTGTTGATCCTCCAAGCTTGACCCATGAAGTCTCAATTCTCCTTATCGAACGGATAAAACTCGAACATGGACAAAGAAACTACCACAACAGTTTCAGCAGAAAAACCCACGATCTCAGAATACTCCTCCACGGCCGTAGAGGAGTCGAGCTCCATTCTGCAAGTTTTCAGGCCATTCCCACGGCTGTGGGGACTTCCATAAATGGCCGTAGGGATCAGAAAACTGCTTCTCCTTCCTTCTTCTCAATTCCGAACTTGTTCCGATCGATCCCAACTTCGAATATCCGAGTTTTGGATCACACGAACTCAACAATCCACTTTTTAATTCCCAAAAAGATGTGGTTAAAAAAAATGTATGAAAAAGTATACAAATTATCCAAAGCATTCCTCAAGCTTATAAACATGTTGTACAGAATCTCTATGATGCTGCAAGTAAATACTCACGAATATATACGTCCGTACGCATGATTCTTTGGTTCATAAGGCGATGCGTAAAGCCTAGTCTAGCTACCTAGCTTATTACACCTTTTAATTGCCAAAGTAAATAAATGTGCTAAAAATAATACCATTCAGATAAGAACATTTTTTTCGAAAAAAAAAAAAGAAGATAAGAACAATTTATATATATATATATATTGTGTATATTACGATATTTATTTGTTTATTTCACATATTTTTTTTCACCAATTTATGTTTTGACAAGTGGTTCTAATAAGCTCACTCGATTTTATTCCTGAACGTAATTCAATTCTCCACACAAGTCACGTGACTTTTTAACACAGGACAGGATTTTAAGAGGAACGCGAGGAGGACAACGTACAAAATAAAAACGAAAATTTTCACAATATAATTAATTTAACAACCATCAATAATAACCCATTACATATAATTACTAATCACATTTAACTATTTTCGACAGTGATAACTCAACTCGGGTGGAGCACTAAATTGCAAACTAGACATAGCATGCAAAGCAGAGCCAGAGACACATGATGTATAATAAAGAAAAAGAAAGATGTTAGGATATTCTCGATTCCCGATAATTTAGTTGCCCGAGAAATGACGATAACGAATAAAATGAAGAAAATAAATGTGACAGTGAACACGAGAATTTACGTGGTTCGATCAGAATGACCTACGTCCACGGGCCGGAGGGTAGAACTTCTTTATTATGTGGAGTGATTACAGACATGTACACCGGACGTGATACACAAAAGAAGCTACAACAATATTAGGAGTAAGCTACAAAGAATTAATCGGAGAAGAAGATCGGTGTTGTAGTGGTGTTTCTTTGCCTTCACTGAGTGCCTATTTATAAGCGAGCTCTGCATCCACTTTGCATGTGAACATAAGAAAATGTAATCCATCACGTTTCTTTTGACCTCTCATTTCGGCAGCCGAAAGCAAGGAGAAATGAAACTCCTTTCATTTATTGCTGACCCACGCTAAGAAGAGAAATCTTCTTGAAGATGATTGTGTTAATGTTGAGCTTTCAACATTGGCAATGTTGGGGTAACATTCTAGTCAACATTTGTTGGCCGAGAATGTTCCCTATCTCAGTTTTATCTTTCATGCCCAAAACTTATTTTAGTGAAGACGTGGCATTTTTCTAGTGTTGTACAGGATATGGATAAGTGCTGGAATGGATCAAACCGTGTGGAAAGAGTATGGATAAGCTGGAGCAAAAATAGGAGTGAAGCATGCTAAAAATAGGAAGATTGGAGCTCAAGTCAAGACCAAGTCATTTGGAGCTGATTCAAATCAACTCTCAACGGTCACCACAATCTTAGTGGACGTAGTGGATGTGACCAAGTCCGTGGTGAAGAAGTCACGAAGTCGAAGACTATAAAAAGGGGACTTCACTTCACCATTGAATATACAACGAGCGAGAAAGAGATTTTAAGAGAGAGTTCGAGCGAGTATCATCTCTTAAGAGAGTTTTTCTTTTTAGCCTAGTTTTTCAAAGGTCAAAAGATTTTGTAGTTTGCAGAATCGTTTGGTTCGTAGGTTTTGCTAGGCTTAGTTTTGACTATCCTTTTTGATAGTTTGTAATCCATCTTTATAGTGGAGTTTTGCGCCTTGAGGCACGCAGCAAGTTATTTGACTTGCTGCACAGAATCACTTCTTGTGGTCGTTTCATTTCGTCACTAGATAATTATCATTTCCGCTGTGTGTATCTAAGTGAGTGTGAGTGTTAGCCCAACATCACGTCCAACATCAGTCTACAACTTAGTGTGTTGACATCCATTTGTGACGGGACCCCCCTACAAATTGGTATCAGAGCCTACGCTTGACGTTACTAAGCGCTGAAAATCCTCTACAATGGATGTTACGAGTTCAAATTACATCGGTAAAGTTCTTGTGTTAGACGGCACCAACTATGCATATTGGAAGGTTCGTGCTCGGCAGTGTATCAAGTCCATCGATGTGCGAGCGTGGGAAACAGTACTCCACGGCTATACCCCACCTCGAACAGCCCCTGACGCTGATGGAGAAGTCTTTGACAAGCCGGTTGAAGAGTGGACAGTCCCTGAACGAAGCGCTGCTGAGTTCAACGACAAGGCACTCAACGCCATCTTCTCATCCGTGGACATCTTCATGTTCAAGATCATCCAGAATTGTACGACGGCTCAGAATGCGTGGGATCTACTTCAGAGGTACTGCGAAGGTGATACGAGTGTGAAGGAAACCAAATTACGGCTACTTCTCAATCAGTTCGAGAATATAAGGATGAAGGAAGATGAAGACATCACCACGTATTTCGGGAAGCTCTTGACAATCTCTAGCGAGTGCGCCAGCTTAGGAGATCCGATCGCCAATAAGGTATTAAATTCTAAAGCTATTCGTACACTAACTGAAAAATTCAATGTGAAGGTAGCGGCGGTCGAAGAAGCACACAACTTGGCTAGTATGGAGTTCAACACATTGATGAACATTATGAAGAACTACGAGACTAATCTCGAAGTACAAAAGAGGGCTTCGCGCGGTAAAAGCCTTGCTCTAGTCAGCCAGCCAACCGAGGAGCCAACTGAGATTGACCCCAGCAACGAGGATGACATGGCCATGCTCGTGAAGAGATTTGCAAAGTTCATTAGGAAAAAGAATGTTGTGCAAAATGTTGGCCCAACATTCAGAAAAGGACAGAATGCCCAAAATGTTGACTCCACCGTTCTTTAAACGCAAGCCAGATGGGAAGCCAGACGGGAAAAAGAAGAACTTCAATTATGAGTCTGTGAGATGTTATGAGTGTCAAGGTTGGGGCCATTTTGCCAACGAGTGTGCAAACACTCTTCGCAAGCACGGAAAGGCTATGTGGATCGATCTGTTGACGATGAAGATGAAAATCGTGCCAAATGGAGACCAAGCAATCATCAGTGACTATTCAGTCCTTCTCATACGGCGAAGACGATGAAGATCATCAAATTGGCTTCACGGCGGTAACTGATGTTGAGCCAACATCTGACTCAACATCTGAAAAGCATATCATTTTTATTATGATGATTCAAACTGTTTAGATGTTTTTTTGAGTTCTGATGATGCAGAAACAATTGCAGCGAAAAAGTTCAGATGAATGAGCCTTCAAGCTACTGTCCTCACAATATGAAATTGAGAAGGCGAAAAATTTGCAACTAAAAGCCGCAGTGAAAGTGCTGTCCGAGGAGAATGAGAAGAATGAAAAGTTGATTGAAAGCTTGGTGAAAGGAATGAACAAGATGGAAGCCGTACTGACACGAAAGGACAAGGAGATCGACAAGCTCCAAAAACGAGTCGACGAAGCCGATGAGACCTTCACGAAGTTGAACAAGGGTAAATCTACTCTTGATGAGGTATTGTCTCTAGGTATTTTTGATAAGCAAGGTCTAGGATTTAATTCTCAGCCTGCTTGTGATGTCCCAAAACCCGTGACCCATGTTCAACCTAAGATAGTTTTTGTTAAAGCTCAAGCCACGAGTGATGAGAGTGAAACTGTGAAACTTAAGAATAGTTCCGAGCATGCTGCCACTAAAAGTAAGGATAGCTCATATATTTGCCATCATTGTAAGCAAACTGGTCACTTAAAACCATTTTGCTGGAAATTGAAGAGGGAGATTTCTGGAAAGAAATCGATGACGGCTGAAATGTCATCCAACATCCCGCTCAACATTGAGAAATCAGTGTTGAAAGGTATGACTAGAGAAAGCTCAGCTGGCTCATCTTCAAGTTCTAGTAAACAGGATACTGTTTTGTCGTCTAAGAAAGTTTGGGTCGAGAAATCTGTTCATAAATACAGGTACCAAGGAGTATCTCAGTGATTAGATGCCTTTATGGAGTGGATCTGTGACGTTCGGAGGAGGTGCTAAAGGGCGGATTCTCGGCCGAGGCAGATTGAACGTGCCCGACTTTCCCAAGCTAAGCAACGTGCTTCATGTTGACGGGCTCGTAGCAAATCTGATCAGCATAAGCCAACTCTGTGACGACGACCTTGAGGTAAGATTTAATAAGGAGTGTTGTGAAGTTTTTAACAGCAATTCTGTGCGAGTGATGGCAGGAAAAAGATCGAGAGACAACTGCTACCTAGTCGGCGAAAAATCCAGGGTTAAGGACGTGTGCCAACTTTCTAAGGCCGAAGATGATGTAATCCTATGACACTACAAGCTGGGCCATGTCAACTACCGGACCTTGGAGCAACTTATCAAACATGATGCAATTAGGCATCCCTAAGCTTAAGGAGTTTGGTAAGGTTGTTTGTGAGTCATGCTTGAAGGGTAAGCAAATGCATGTTAGCCATAATGTTGATCAACAAGCTTCCCAACATTTTAAAACTGCTCACTGTTTTCAGTTAATTCATATGGATTTGATGGGTCCGATGGAAGTAGATAGCATAGGTGGTAGGAAATATGCTTATGTGCTCGTAGATGATTATTCTAGATATGCATGGATGTTCTTTCTTAGGGAAAAATCTGAATCGTTTGATTTCTTTAAGAATTTTTGTGCCATGATTAAGAACAATTTCAGTGCATCTATCTTTCGCATTAGGTCTGATCATGGTAGAGAATTTGAGAATCAATACTTTGATGAATTTTGTGATAAGAAAGGTATTGTGCATGAGTATTCATCTCCTAAGACGCCCCAACAAAATGGGGTGGCCGAAAGGAAGAATAGGACGCTTCAAGAAATGGCTCGTGTGATGTTGCAATCTAGGAATATTTCTAAGCGTTTTTGGGCTGAAGCTTTGCATACAGCTTGTCACATATCGAATCGTGTGTTCTTTAGGCATGGTACTAAGAAAACGTCTTATGAGTTGTTGAATGGGAAAAAGCCTACTGTGAAGTACTTTCATGTTTTTGGGTGCTATTGTTACATGTTAATTGATCGTGAGTACTTGACCAAGTTTGATTCGAAAAGTGACAAATGTATTTTTCTTGGATACTCGTCTAATAGCCGCGCATATCGTGTGTATAACTTGCGTTTGAAGTCTGTTCAGGAGTCTATCAATATCGTGTTTGATGATGCTACTGACCCAAGCAGAAATACTCTCAAGTTGATGTTTCAGATATTGTCCCACCAGTTGTGGAAACAGAGGCTGAAGCTGAGGAAAATGTTGAGCCAACATCTGACTCAACATCAGCACCTGAACAGAACAATGACGAAGGACCAAGTGAAGAACGAAGGGATCCCCCAGCGAAGATTCAGAAAGATCATCCCACTGATCTCATCATTGGAGACGTGAACGAAGGGAGGAAGACCAGAGACAAACCGCGCAAAGATTATAAGTCTATGGTAAGAAACGTATGCATGAACACGATATACGCTGAGGTACGTTTCAATTGCTTTGTCTCTGAGATAGAACCTAAGAATGTCCTTGAAGCTCTCAAGGACAGTTTCTGGATAAACGCGATGCAAGAGGAACTCTTGCAATTCGAGAAAAACCAAGTGTGGACCTTGGTTCCTCGGCCGAAAGACATAAATGTCATAGGCACCAAGTGGATCTTTAAGAACAAATCTGATGAACTTGGTAGAGTTGTTAGAAACAAAGCACGTTTAGTAGCTCAGGGTTATACGCAAGTAGAAGGCATAGACTTTGATGAGACGTTTGCTCCTGTTGCTAGGTTAGAATCGATTCGGCTTTTGTTAGCTATAGCATGTTGGCTTAACATCACTTTACATCAAATGGATGTTAAGGGTGCTTTTTTAAATGGGTACATTGATAAGGAAATCTATGTCGAACAGCCTAAGGGGTTTGAAGACCCTCATTATCCTAACCATGTCTTTAAGTTGCATAAAGCGCTGTATGGGTTGAAGCAAGCTCCTCGAGCTTGGTACGCACGGTTAGCTACGTTTTTACTTGAATTTGGATTCACTCGAGGTGAGGCAGACCGTACGCTTTTTGTGAAAAGAGTCGGTTCTGATCTTTTAATTGCTCAAGTTTACGTAGATGATATTGTTTTTGGCTCAAGCTCACAGTCTATGTTAGATCTGTTCGTGCAGGCGATGAACACCACTTTCGAAATGAGCATGATTGGAGAGCTAACTTATTTTTAGGTTTGCAGATTAAGCAGATCAGCGACGGGATCTTTATGTCCCAGGAGAAGTAGCAAAGAACACTGTCAAAAAGTTCGGGCTGGACACGGCTAAGGTAATGAAAACTCCCATGGGGTCTACGCAAAAGGTAAGTAAAGACGATGTTGGGCAGAATGTTGACCCAACATTGTATCGATCTATGATTGGCAGTTTATTGTATCTATCTGCTAGTAGACCAGACATAATGTATAGTGTATGCGTATGTGCTAGATATCAGTCTGAACCTAAAGTCACTCATCTTAATGTTGTTAAGCGTATTCTTCGTTACGTGAGTGGATCGTGTAGCCTAGGATTATGGTTCTCCAAAGATATTAATTTGAGTCTTGTAGGCTACAGCGATGCTGATTGGGCAGGTGACAAGGATGATCGCAAGAGCACAAGTGGCGGCTGTTTCTTCCTTGTTAATAATTTGGTTGCGTGGTATAGTAAGAAACAGAACTGTGTGTCTTTATCTACTACTGAGTCTGAGTATGTTGCGGCGGGTAGTTGCTGTACGCAATTATTGTGGTTGAATAGCATGTTGTGTGACTATGGGTGAGAGTGCGAATCTGTTCTTATGTATTGTGATAACCTTAGTGCCATCAACATCTCTAGGAATCCCATCCAACATTCACGTACGAAGCATATAGATATTAGACATCATTTTCTGAGAGATATGGTAGAAAAAGAGTTAGTGCGCATTGAGCATATAGACACTAAACATCAGTTAGCGGACATATTCACGAAAGCATTGGATTCTGAAAGGTTCTCGGACCTAAAGAAATCCATAGGTTTACACATGTCAGTCTGAATGTTGGTCCAACATTTGGATCAACATAGCATTTGTCAAATTTGATGGTTACTGCTTTAATGTTTGGTTAAATATTCTGTTCTGTTTTCCTGTGAAATGACTTGATTCTTCTTGACTGGTCCCTGAATGAACCCGATCCCTTTGTTATAGGCTCTTGGTAATAAGTCCCTAGGTACACGGCATTCGCTGTGACGATGTACTCTTTGCGACAAAAAGCCAATCCTTTGATGCATATCTGCCTGCTCATAAACTCTTTGCTAGATATAGGTAATTGGTAATAAGTTTCCTTAGGTACACGGCATTCGCGGTGACGATGTATTCTATGCGACAAAAAGCCGAACCTTGAGGCTGAGGGTATAAGGGCAGTGCAGAAATTCGGTTAGTTAAATAAGGTGAAAAGGTAGAAATAAAGGGAACTGGTTTTAAGAAGGATTGAGCAGAAAAGTCTAGGATTACGGAATTAGAATGTTGAGTCAAATGTTGGGGCAACATGTGTAACTTTCAGTTTGATAATGCTACATTTTTGTGCTTTCGTTTATTTGCATTTGCTTTTTAGTCTGCATTTGTTAGTATATTGTGTCTAGAATAGATATCTCTCAGAATTGCATTAGAACTCTCGAAGGACAGCTTGTTACATTTGTCTCAAGTGGTCATCAACGTCGCTCAAACGGTTAGTATCACTCGATTCTACTTGATTTTTGACTTGGTAGTTTTTGGTCGAATCATGATCTGACGTGCTCCTAAATTCGCTCTTGACCACTTCTTCAATTTACTATATTTAGCTCCATGTTTATTTAGGCAATTTTTGAATTTACTTCGACTTTATCTTCCAATGTGCCTAAATTACTTTAAGCTCCCAACGGTTATTTTTATGAACCACTTACTCCACTATATGCGAGAATTACTGAGTGGACAGGTTTGCTTGTAATCGTTGAAATTCAAGTGTTTTAAAGAGTGTTTGATCAAGTTTCACTTCACATAAACCCTAGCTCCTAAGTCGATTTCATCTCTCTAGAAATTCTCTCTGCTTCTCAGTGCATAATCGTTATTTCTACACTCTGATCTTCATCCAAATTTCTTTGATTTTATCTCTCGAAATGTCGAACTCACCTAATCATGTAGAAACCCAGAATGTTGACCCAACATTCGGTGATATGTGTACGACATCCAACCTCTACGGGCGATTCCGGCTCAGATCGAAGACTTGGATGATGTTCCTCTCTCTCTGTATCAGACCCTGAAAGACGACGACCGGTCCAGACCAGAGTGGTGGGCGGATCGATAAACACGACGAACCCAGTGGAAAACCCTACGAGAATGGGAGAAACCCCTGTTTCTGACAGGATCGAGCCGGAAGTTCCACCTACAAACCCAACTCCAACCCTTAAATCCACAGAGAAAACCCCAAGAAGCCAAAGAAAAAGAAGAGCACCTCCAAGAAGTCTCGATCCCAACCGGCTATTGAAGTTAGCGCCCCTGTTCCAAAGCAACGTCGAAGCAACAGAATGCGGCAGTCCCAGGCTACGAAGGGGCCAAAATCGACTGCAGATAAGCCCATTAACCTCTCGAGTTCCTCATCAGAGACTGCAACGAAAACCTCGGAGGACGAGCCCACTCAGATTGCCGCTGAAGCCCCAGTTAAGGGGGAGACAAGTGTTGCTGCCACCTCACATGTTCCAGAGTCAAACCCAGCCCCATCATCATCTCCGTCAAAGGCTTCAACAGACGAGGTTATTGACACCACCACCTATGACCGGTTGGATGATGAGGCAGTGGGTCCAGGGGGAGACACACCATCTACTGAGTCCAACTCCCCTGCCTATGAGAGCGAAGGCAGTGATGACTTTGGTGCAGCTGAAACCCTGGCCGCGTGGAGGAACAAATTGCTGAAGAAAGCAGGAAAGAGGCCAATGAGTTCAGAGGACAGACCTTCCAAGAGACCTCGACCAGCTGAGTCCTCACAGCCAGCAGCCAGCAGTCATGCTCTGTCGCCTATTCCCAGTCACAGTGACGATGTTGAGGAGGATGTTGACCTAACATCCGAGTCAGACTGGGAGACTCCATTGCGAAGGGGGAGGTTCTACGCCTCATTTAATGAGGAGCTGTGGCCGCACTTCAGCCAAAGGGTGTTGCGGGTTGAGAGGACTGCAGATGTGGTGAGCTTTCGCCGATATGGAGTTATGCAGTTCCTGGAGTCCAGACAATTTGACAAGACCGTGACTGTGTTTGGGACCTACTGTGATACAGTGGTCTGTGAGGTATTTTCTAACCTTTCCCCTAGCTTAAATGATCCTAGTTCTAGGAAGTATGAGAAACTTTTCTTGAGGGGGAGGTTATATGAGTTTTCGGCGGGGGCTATTAATGAGTTTTTGGGCACTCCAAATGTTGACATGATGAGACTTTTGATAATAATGAGGTGGTGCGTTTTCTGACCGGGGGTAGAGTGAGGGAGTGGGATGGAAATTTTTCAGTGAGCTTTTTAACCTCGCTCTATTCTGTGCTCTTTAAAATTGGCATCTTTAATTGGTGGCCAACGGCAAATGAGACCCGTGTGGCTGAGAATATGGCGCATATTCTGTACGCCCTTGGGAAGAATCTGTTTTAAATCTGGGTGAATTAGTGCTGGACCAGCTTGCCAAAGAGGCCGAAAAAAAGTCACCTGGAATCCTGCCTTTCCCTTCCTTGATCTATGGGATGTTAGTTCGTGGAGGATTCAAGCCATCACGCAGAGACCAGGTGGTGACTATCAAAGTGCCGTACGCTGTCTCCCATATGCACTTGGCAGGGCCAAACAAAGTTGTGGATCTGCCGTGGCGAGCTCATACTGAAAATGTTGAGCAACATGTTGCCTCAACATCTGCTCCTCAGTCCAGCTTAGATCAACAAATTAAGTGTCTCGAGGACACCATCACCTTTCTGACGTCTCACTATCAATTCTGAAGGATTTGCGTTCTTCCCAAAAAGGGGGAGAAGAGGCAGAAGTTGAAGAGCAAGAAGAGGCTGGGACGAGTGGACACAGTGGGGTTCAGACCGAGCAGCAAGGTGGGGATGGTCAAGGAGCTGAAGCAGTACAGACAGGGGGAGATTGTGGGGAAGAGGCAGAGGACTCGATCGAGAGTCTGAATATTTAGGCAGGGGTCTGAATGTTCTTTGCATGCGGTTGTGTGCCTTTATTGCATTTTGTTTTTGCATGCTTGCCTGCTGTCTAGCGTATGTTTCTGTTATGTCTATGGACCATTTCTTTTTGTTTTGCAGATGTTTCACTTTCAGACCCTTAATGGCGTGTACTATCTAAGTAGTACTTTGAATAGTTTTCGTTCTATTCTGGCTGTGTGTTTACTCTAACCATTTTGTTAATGTTTTGTGGTTGAGTAGATGTGGCCTTCAGAGGGAGTTTCATTACGACTAACTTCTGGTTTGGTTTTGGGAAGAAAGATAAAAAGGGGGAGATTGTTAATGTTGAGCTTTCAACATTGGCAATGTTGGGGTAACATTCTAGTCAACATTTGTTGGCCGAGAATGTTCCCTATCTCAGTTTTATCTTTCATGCCCAAAACTTATTTTAGTGAAGACGTGGCATTTTTCTAGTGTTGTACAGGATATGGATAAGTGCTGGAATGGATCAAACCGTGTGGAAAGGGTATGGATAAGCTGGAGCAAAAATAGGAGTGAAGCATGCTAAAAATAGGAAGATTGGAGCTCAAGTCAAGACCAAGTCATTTGGAGCTGATTCAAATCAACTCTCAACGGTCACAACTATCTTAGTGGACGTAGTGGATGTGACCAAGTCTGTGGTGAAGAAGTTACGAAGTCGAAGACTATAAAAAGGGGACTTCACTTCACCATTGAATATACAACGAGCGAGAAAGAGATTTTAAGAGAGAGTTCGAGCGAGTATCATCTCTTAAGAGAGTTTTTCTTTTTAGCCTAGTTTTTCAAAGGTCAAAAGATTTTGTAGTTTGCAGAATCGTTTGGTTCGTAGGTTTTGCTAGGCTTAGTTTTGACTATCCTTTTTGATAGTTTGTAATCCATCTTTATAGTGGAGTTTTGCGCCTTGAGGCACGCAGCAAGTTATTTGACTTGCTGCACAGAATCACTTCTTGTGGTCGTTTCATTTCGTCACTAGATAATTATCATTTCCGCTGTGTGTATCTAAGTGAGTGTGAGTGTTAGCCCAACATCACGTCCAACATCAGTCTACAACTTAGTGTGTTTACATCCATTTGTGACGGGACCCCCCTACAGATTTTTCTGACAAAAAAACCTTATATTTGAATATTCAAAGCAAATGTCATTTTAACAATCTCCACCTTGACCTTTGATTCCGAAAATTACTCCACCTTAATTTAGAAATACATTTGTCTCTATTTCCCTCCGGCCATAGCCTCGACGGGCTAGTTCACCATTTCTGAAACACTGATCAAGTCCAAACAATGCTTGAACTTGAAAATTAGAAGAGCCTTCGTAAACATATCCGCAGGATTATCGTTCGTGTTGATCTTCTTGATAAACACCTTCTTGTCTGCAATGATATCACGAATGAAATGATACTTAACATCAATATGCTTAGTCCTCTCATGATACATCTGATCCTTAGTCAAATGAATTGCACTTTGACTATCACAATAAATAGTAATGACTCCCTGTTGTTGAGTTAATTCGTTGAATAACCCCTTCAACCATAGAGCTTCTTTGATCGCATCGGTAATGGCCATAGATTCTGCATCAGTAGTAGATAGAGCCACTACGTGCTGTAGAGTAGCTTTTCAGCTAACTGCACAACCTCCAATAGAGAATACATAACCTGTAAGAGATCGTCGTTTATCGATATCACCTGCGTAATCTGAATCAACGAAGCGAACGACAGTATCACTGTTTCTGCCAAATTCCAAACAAGTGCTTAGAGTACCCTTTAAGTATCTGAGGATCCACTTCACTGCCTGCCAGTGTTCTTTCCCTGGATTAGCCATATACCTGCTAACAACACTAACAGCTTGTGAAATATCAGGACGTGTACAAACCATTGCATACATAATACTGCCGACTGCACTCGAGTAAGGAACTCGTGCCATATTCTCTTCTTCCTCTTCTGATGATGGTAACTGAGCAGCAGATAGCCTAAAATGGCTAGCGAGAGGAGTACTTACTGGTTTGGCATCGTGCATGCCAAATCTCTCCAAAACCTTCTTGAGGTAACTCTCCTGGGTCAGGTGTAACTTACCAGCTCCTCTATCACGTCTAATCTCCATACCAAGAATCTTCTTAGCTGCTCCCAAATCCTTCATCTCAAATTCACCGTTCAATAAGGCCTTCAACTGGTGAATTTCTGCAAGATTCTTAGCCACAATGAACATGTCATCAACATATAATAGCAGATAAATGAACGAACTGTCATTCAACTTCCGGAAGTAAACACAACTATCATACTTGCTCCTGGAGAAACCATGACCCAACATAACAGAATCAAATCGTTTGTACCACTGCCTTGGAGACTGCTTTAATCCATACAAGGATTTCTTCAACAAACAAACTTGGTTTTCTTTTCCTTCAACTATGAAGCCTTCAGGCTGCTTCATATAAATATGTTCATCTAAATCGCCATGTAAGAACGCCGTCTTGACGTCAAGCTGTTCTGATTCCAAATCAAACATGGCAACGAATGCAAGCAATACACGAATAGAGCTATGTCTAACAACAGGTGAGAAAACATCATTAAAATCAACACCTTGTACCTGACTATAGCCTTTCGCGACCAATCGTGCTTTATACCTTGCATCGTCTGAACCAGATAAACCTTCTTTCTTCTTGAAGACCCACTTACAACCAACTATTTTCTTTTTCTTCGGCGGCGACATAAGAATCCAAGTACCATTCTTGTGCAGAGACTCTATTTCTTCATTCATCGCTACCAACCACTTATCAGAATTGACATCTTGAATTGCCTCCGTATAGGTAGAAGGTTCACCGCCTCCACCTGTTTCTTGTGCCATTGATAAAGCGTACGAAACTAAATTCACGTACCGCTGTGGTAGTCGAATCTCACGTCTCTGTCTGTCTCTGGCTATAGAATATTTCTGCTCGACGCTTTCATCTTCAACGAGATCTGAATCAGGTTCTGGTTCATCATCTGGATTTGTTGAACTCGTAGCAGGGTTATCTGAAGAACCTTTGTTGATGTCGAGCTCCACCTCGTTCTGTACACTATCCTCCTTTTCTTCCAACTCGTAGCAGGGTTAGAAGACTCTTTTCTAGGATTCAACATAGATGACTCATCAAATATAACATCTCTGCTAATTACGAATTTGGGTACTTGGGATCAGGATTATATAATCTATATCCTTTCACCCCTGAGGCGTAACCGAGAAAAATACACTTTTCAGCTCTAGGCTCTAACTTTCCCTCGTTTACGTGCATATAAGCTGGGCACCCAAATATTCTTAAATTAGAGTAATCAGCAGGAGGACCTGACCATACCTCCTCGGGAGTCTTGAAATCGATAGAAGAACATGGTGAGCGGTTGACAATATAACATGCAGCCGCAATACCAGCATTAGAGATCATACACCGAGCTCTCTCCAATAGAGTCCGGTTCATGCGCTCGGCAACACCATTCTGTTGAGGCGTCATTCGAACAGTGTGATGTCGAGCTATACCTTCATTCTTGCAGAATTCATTAAAATCACTTCCACAAAATTCTAAGTCATTGTCTGTCCGCAACCGCTTAATTTGTTTTCCTGTCTGCTTCTCAATCAAAGCTTTCTATTGTTTAAATGTTAAGAAAACATCACTCTTCTGTTTAAGAAAATAGACCCAAACTTTCCTTGAAAAATCATCAATGAAAGTCAACATGTATCTTGCACCACCTTTGGACGGAACACAAGAAGGACCCCATAAATCAGAATGAATATAGTCCAAAGTACCTTCCGTCTTATGGATTGCTGGCGATTTGAAGCTGACTCGTTTCTGCTTCCCAAAAATACAATGTTCGCAAAAATCCATCTTACCAGTACTTTGACCGCAAAGTAGGCCCCGCTTGCTCAAAATCGTCAAGCCTTTTTCTCCCATGTGTCCAAGCCTCATATGCCATAATCTCGTGGTATCAATCTCCGGGGATGTCGAAACTGCAGCGGAACCTGTAATAGTAGTTCCCTGCAAAATCTATAAATTTCCAGACCTGCAAGCTTTCATCACGACGAGGGCACCTCTACCAATCTTCATAACTCCACCTTCACCTGAGAACCTGCACCCTTGAGATTCAAGTGTGCCTAAAGAGATAAGATTTCTCTTCATAGCTGGAACATGTCTGACTTCTGTGAGCGTTCGGATGATTCCGTCGAACATCTTGATTCTAACTGTACCTTTACCAATAACTTTACATGGGGCATCATTCCCCATCAAGACATATCCACCATCGAAAGCTTCATATGTGGAAAAACAGTCCCGACTACGACTTATTTGGTAAGAACATCCTGAATCTAAGATCCACTCAATATCAGACCTGACAATATTTGCAATTGCTACAAAAAATAGTTCCATCGCTCTCATCTGCAGCTACGCTAGCTTATGCGGGTTTGTAATTTTGCTGATTATTTTTCTCCTTATTTTTCAATTTATAACACTCAGCTTTGATGTGGCCCTTCTTCTTGCAATAATTACAAAGTTTATTTTTGTATCTGGATTTCGACCTGCCCTTAGACCTGCTATTATCAGCATCTCTATTTTCTGGCCTACCCCGAGCAAACAGACCCTCTGCCTGATTACCACTAGATTCCCCAGTTATATCCCTATCAATTTGCTCTTTCGATTGTAAAGCAGATTTGACACTATTATAGGAGATAGTATCTTTCTCATATATTATAGTGTCTCGAAAATGTTTTAAAGATGAGGGAAGGGAGCACAACAATATTATCGCCTGATCTTCTTCATCCACTTTGACTTCTACGTTCACCAAATCAATAATTATTGAGTCGAATTTATCGAGATGCGAGAGTAGAGAAGTACCTTCCGTCATTTTCAAACTGTGTAGCTTCTGCTTTAAATAAAACCGATTCTCCTTAGTCTTCTTCATGTAGATAGCTTTCAACGAATCCCACATAACCTTGGCCGTCGTCTCCGTAGCAACTTCTTGTAATACCTCGTATGAGAGATTCAAGATAATTGCTGATCTGACTTTCTTGTCCAGTTCATTAAATTGCTCGTCTGTCATTTCCTTGGATATCTTCGCGTTGTCTTCAAGCGCCTGCTCACAACCGTCTTGAATGAGTATGGCCTCCATTTTGAGACTCCACATCGCAAAGTTGACATTTCTATCGAACTTTTCAATCGACATTTTTGTAATCGTCATGGTGGCTAAAATAAATCGGGAAATTGGCTCGTCGTGGACCGTAAAACCTTTTTGATATCTGTTCTGATGTGGAAGATCAGACAAAGCTGCAACCACAGAGCATACTAAGAATACCGACAAGGCGAGGCTCTAATACCAATTTGTTAGGATATTCTCGATTCCCGATAATTTAGTTGCCCGTGAAATGACGATAACGAATAAAATGAAGAAAATAAATGTGACAGTGAACACGAGAATTTACGTGGTTCGGTCAGAATGACCTACGTCCACGGGCCGGAGGGTAGAACTTCTTTATTATGTAGAGTGATTACTGACACCTACACCGGACGTGATACACAAAAGAAGCTACACCAATATTAGGAGTAATCTACAAAGAATTAATCGGAGAAGAAGATCGGTGTTGTGGTGGTATTTCTTTGCCTTCAATGAGTGTCTATTTATAAGCGAGGTCCTGCATCCACTTTGCATGTGAACATAAGAAAATGTAATCCATCACGTTTCTTTTGACCTCTCATTTCGGCAGCCGAAAGCAAGGAGAAATGAAACTCACTCCTTTCATTTATTGGTGACCCACGCTAAGAAGAGAAATCTTCTTGAAATTGATTGTGCTGACAAAAAAACCTTATATTTGAATATTCAAAGCAAAGGTCATTTTAACAAAAGAAAAAGAAAGAAAAAGAAAAACTCACGTCGACTTTTTCTCAAAACTGACATTTACACATTATAATGCTAATCAACGAATGTAATTGCTAAACGTGAATTCTCGAATCACGTTTCTTTTGACCTCTCATTTCGGCAGCCGAAAGCAAGGAGAAATGAAACTCACTCCTTTCATTTATTGGTGACCCACGCTAAGAAGAGAAATCTTCTTGAAATTGATTGTGCTGACAAAAAACCTTATATTTGAATATTCAATTTGAATATTCAAAGCAAAGGTCATTTTAACAAAAGAAAAAGAAAGAAAAAGAAAAACTCACGTCTACTTTTTCTCAAAACTGACATTTACACATTATAATGTTAATCAACGAATGTAATTGCTAAACGTGAATTCTCGAATCAAATCGCTAGCAGAGGATCCGACCCGAAGAAATCTCCCAAGTCTTCAAACGAATCATCCGCTCGCAACGCGGGCGCTCCGAACCCGAAATCCGCTTCATCAAAACCCATTATCATATCGATTATCGGCGCGGCCATTTCGTAAACCGGGAAGCCCGGCGGATCGGAAAAATCGGGTAAATCGGAAACCGAACTCCGAACTCGAACCCGGCTAACAAGTCTTCGTCAACAGAGGGAAATATCGAGGGAAAAGCCGAGAAGCAACAATCCCCGGCGTCACCCGAAACGTCGTCGTTCGACTGGCCGTCAGAGTTAGAAACGGGGAACGGCTCGGGCTCGGCTTCGGGAGCAAACAGAAGCACGGACTTGGGCGAATCCAGGGCTTCGCCGGAGTCGTTGTCCGACTTGTCCCGGTTGAGCTCCGAAGCGGCTACGGGCGGAGGGGTGCCGCCGCCGGTGCTGCCAAAATTAGTGGGCGCGTGGGCTCCACGGAGCTTGATAGCCGCGTTGTCGTACACAAGAGCGGCCTCCTCCGCGGTGTCGTAGGTTCCCAGCATCCGCACACGCCGCATCGGGTCTCTGATCTCAGCCGCACATTTCCCCCACGGCCTCCGTCGCACGCCGCGGAACTTCCTACTCTCGCCTCTCGTGGTTTTCAGCTTATTACTAACGTTTCTCCTCGTCGGTTTCTTCCGTCCGTTGCCGTTGACTCTGCCGTTAGTTTGAAACCTGACCTCGTTGACGTATTTCCTGACACGTCGTCGTTTCGCAGAGAAGGGACTGCCGTCTTCGTCGCTTGAGGAGTCTGTGGCGTCGGCGTCCGTGACGGAAAACCGTACGGTCTTGGTTGAGATGCCGCCGACGTGTCCGGTCCTAACGGTGGTTCTGTTAATGTGCTCGGTGTACTTGAATCTTGAACAGGGCAACATGAATGATCCTTTTTTTTTTCCTCTGCTTCTCAAATATGTGTGAGTGTGTGTGGCTTTGTGATATCTTCTTTTTTCTTCAGATTCTCATGGAAAGCCAAAGGGATTTACAAGGGCTGTGTAGCCTGTAGGGAATAAAGAAACTCTCCGACAATAAAGCGATAGCTACCTAGCAAAAGAGAAATCGCAGACAAAGTAACACAAAAATCTGGGATTTGTCGAGAAAGCAAACACTAAAAAGAAGATAAAATACGTCCTTGAGACGCGGTGGTGTGCGGAGAGGAGATTTTCAAGACAAAAAGCCCAAGGAAATCAAATATGGGAAGAAGAGAAGTAAAGCGTTGTGTAAGTAGAAACTCAAACTTTAATTTGCTTGCTTTTTTTCTCGAGAATATTATGAGTAGTCTCCTCTCCTTCTAGTCGGGGGAAGGGTTAACTGTGATGTGATGAGTGAGAGGGATAGAGTGAGCTTCCCTGCTGCGAGAAACTGTGCTTGCTTGACGTGTGTGCACCCTTTCTTTATCCTAAATAAAAAAAAATACGAGTGTTTTTGCAGGAATAAACAGCCACTCTTTTACATGATAGGTTTACGCTTAAAATAGAAAACTACTTTTGTATTTTAATACTAATAGAAGAGGAAAAATCACTCAGACTTTTGCAGGCTTATGACGTTTGACTCTTAATTGATAATTAAACAAACGTTTTAGTAGAAGATTAACTAACAAATAAATATATTGTGAAAGCAGCCCGTCGTATAACGTGGGTTCTGAGAATCCGACACGTAGATGGAATCTGGTACCATGTTCCCCAAGGGCAACAATTTAGTCATTTTGATTTTTACCGGCTTTTTTTCCCACTATTTATGCGTTTTCTCCAATCCAATGGACTATTTTCACGAGTATTACCAAAACAGAACATACTTCGCCTAGTAAACGCCACGTTGCTACCAATCGTGATTATTAATCATAATCCAATTTGGCCCAAAATATAAGATGGGCTAACGATGAGCTATAGGCTCCCTTACACACGCATTAACAATGGGCACGACGTGGCTACCTGGTAGCGACGAAACCAGCTTATTAGGAATTGACCACTCGTTCATGCCCTCGGGACCGTAACTTATGCGAGACCAGTGAGACGAGCGCCTCGGGTCCGACCTTGGAGGGAAGCCCGATATATTAATTAAAATTATTTTATTTTTTATTTTGCGTTACAAAATAAAGAACATACAAAATTGCTAGAATAGTGGTTGTACATGGCCATTAATGTTAACAAATATAAGCCCAAAATTTACTTTTTTTCTACATATTCAGCCCAAATAAATATTTTTTTATCTTTTTATTTAAAACAAAAAGAACGTGATTACTTCTTTCTGAAGCATTCGAAACAATACTTTTTCCGAGCCCAAATATTCATCTAGGGACTTCCGTTGGATAAGTCTATGTTGCTCTTTTTTAATTGATTGATTCGTTAATCGTTTGATGGGTAATGCAATTTTTATTTTTTTCGAAAAACCGTTTTCCCGTCTTCATTGGTGTTGTTCTGCAAGAAAAAAATCTGCTATGGTTTTGCAATCGTGGTTTATTAATTGAAAATTCCAACATTTAATTCTCGATTGTGTTCGGATTTTAATTCGATTAAACCACTAAACATTAAATAGATCCCCTTCGTTTGACTTGATATATTAACCGTGTTGTGTGACGACTTCTTAAAAGGAATGTCTACTACATCGGGATCTTATAAGAGAAAAAAGAAAAGAAAGGCGGAAGCAGTAACTCAAATTCAAGCGAGAGATATAGTGAAGTATTTTAGTACAAATAGCACATTGAAAACAAAATGAAACGGTTGAGGAATCGTCGAAGAACCACAAAATCAACATATCAATGAACAAGTGCACGGGGGTATTACAAAAGAAGATGATGAGATCAATTTGGGAGAATCAAATGCGAACCCACTGTTGAATTAGTCTTAGTGACAAGTTCTAAATCATTAGTTTATTTGTTGAATTGGTATTTATTCTATTAGCACTTTCTCCATTGTTAGTGGTATGGTGTTTAGCTATTAGTTAGTGGTTCCTAATTATTAGTTTAGCACGTTGGTGACTCAGAATGTACATTTAATTCAAATAGTCAAGCACTAACTTTGCAGAACAAGCAGAAGAAATGTCTCTTTTGATGGTGTGCCACGTGAAAGAAGAAACTCAACCGAACATGTGGTATTGAGACACGGGCTGCAGCAACGACATGTGTGGAGACAAAAATGCTTTCTCGGATCTTGATGAGTCATTTCGTAACACAGTCAAGTTTGGTGACAACTCTACGATATCGGTTATGGGAAAAGGAAGGATCAATCTCAAGGCAAAAGAAAATGGCGTACACTCAATCTCGAACGTTCTTTATGTTCCAAATTTAAAGGCCAACTTGCTTAGCGTGGGCCAGTTGCAAGAAAAGGGGTACGGGATTTCTATAAAAGATGGAGTTTGCTGAATTCAAGATTCAAAGTTAGGGCTTAATCGCTCAAGTAAACATGACTTCGAATCGTATGTTTCCACTTTAGCTCGAAAATGCATCTCAATCGTGTTTCTCGACAAAACTGGAGGATGCAACGTGGCTATGGCATTTCCATTATGGACACTTAAAGTTTGGTGGACTGAAGACGCTCCGGTAGAAAGACATAGTGATAGGCTTTCCTAAAATTACAGCCCCATCGCAAATTTGTGGTGAGTATGATGGTAGCAAGCAACATCGTAATCAATTTCCGCAAGGAAAATCTTGGAGAGCAAAAATGCTTTAGAGCTGGTTCATTCTGATATATGTGACCCCATTAATTCTTCGTCGAATGGAGCCAAACGGTATATTATTACCTTTGTTGATGATTTTAGTCGGAAGACAAGTATATTTTGCGAGAAAAATCTGAAGCTTTTGCAGCATTTGTGAACTATAAACTGGTGGTTGAGAAAGAAGTCGACAGACAAATTAAGGTTCTTCGTACAGCTCGTGGCGGGGAATATCTTTCCCAAGAATTCACAAACTTTTGTGAAAATCATGGAAGTACACAACAGCTTACTACATCTTATACTCCATAGCAGAACGGAGTTTGTGAGCGAAAGAATCATATGGTGCGAAGTATTTTATCAAAGAGTAGTATTTCCAAAACTTTCTGACCGGAAGCGGTGAATTGGAGTATTCATATTTTAAATAGAAGCCCTACACTTGTTGTTCGAAATATGACATCGGAGGAAGCGTGGAGTGGACGAAAACCCACGGTGGATCACTTTAGAATTTTTGGGTGCGTTGCTTTTGCCTATATTCCAGATCAGCGGAGAAAGAAGTTAGGCAACAAGGGAGAAAATTGCACTTTTCTTGGAATTAGTGATCTCTCAAAAGCTTATAAGCTTTATAATCTTGTCACTAACAAATGATGAAACTACCTTCTGGCCGTGATGTAGTCTTTTATGAAACCACCTTTTGGTCGTTGATAAATGAAGCTGCCAAACAACACTTACCTGCTAGCTTTGACGACGAAGAAGAAATACAGCAGCAGCTGCTGAATCATCAAAATCAGTCCAGTCCACCAGAATCTCCAGAAAATTCACCAATCTCGCCAACACAACCTGAAAGTCAAGACCGACCTCGACGTGTCAGAAAAAGGCACACGTGGCTGAGCGTAGACTTGCCCAACCGGCCGGAGACGGATGTCGGTTGGCCGTCTCCGGTTTCCGCTTGACCAACTGGTCAAAGGGTATCCGGCGGTTACCATCCGCCGGTTTGTTAATTTTTTATTTTTTTTATTTAAATTTATAGTTTATATTTCGATAGTTTTCGGGACACAATTATGTTTTTTTCGGTATATAACAAGGATTTCGGTTTAAAAATGTTAATCATCATAAATAAATTTCATTACAAAAATGAAGTTACATTTACAATTAAATTTACAAAGTAAGAAAAAAAAATTTATTCGTTGTTCGTTGAATACTTGAATCGCAATCGCCATTTGCCAACGCCAGTCGATACTTGGTTTCTGAAAAAAAATGTACAATTGAAGTTAGATAAATTTTTTTTTTGAACATACAAAATTTAATCAATAAATTAAAAAATGAAATTACTATTAAGGACTTATCTTTTTCGGGCTTTGTCGTCGGCTTGGATGTCGTCACGCGAGCGATTTCTTGGAGACGTTGGCTGAAAAATAAGATTGTATGAGTAAGTAATTATTTAAAAATATAAAATAAAAAATTAATACAATGAGATTAGTATTAAGGACTTATCTTTTTTCGGGCTTGAATCTTTCGCCGTTTTCGGAGATTCTCTATTCTCTCTACTCGTAGTCGCCACCATTGTCGCCACCATTAGTCTCTGTGCCGGTGGTGTCCTCGAACACGTCGTCGTCCGAATCGGTATTCGGGAAATCTTGTGTCCGATGTTCGGCTCTCGTCCATTCATCGAGAAGGCATTGGTATTCGATGTTTTCTACCGTCAACCTCGAACGCCTTTCACTTAAAGTTAAGCCGTCCATGCTAAAAGTTTGTTCAACCGCGACGGTTGAAATTGGGACGGAAAAGATTTCCCTAGCGATCTTCGCCAACGTTGGATACGTTGGCGACATCTTCGACCACCATCTGAGGACGTTGAACTGATCCTCGTCCTCAGCGAACTCAAAAGTTGTCGACAAGTAGTTATCTAACTATATGAACGGGTTCGTCGACCTTTGGCGTTTGTTCGTGTTGAGGAGGTTGTAGTAGGAGGCTAAGCAATCACTACCGCTAGCACTACTACTACTAGTGGATTGACCCGAAGTTGATCGAGTTGGGTCTTGGCCAATATTGGTCTTATACGCTGTAAAGACTGTCTTTAGAGCGTCATACCCTATATTTCTAACTTGAATATTGTAGTTCTCCGGGATAACACTAGAATCAGCCGCAATGGACTGATAATTTAGTGCCAAAAAATTATTTGTCCCCTCTACGCGCATTCTGGGGTCTAATATTTTCGCAATGATGAAGATATCGGGTAGTTCCCAAAAGTATTTCAGTCATTTAGCCTTCATGGCTAAAACAGCCGGGCCCGCAATCTCGTCATCTACAAAAGCGTTTAGAATGTATGCGACTTTAACGCAATGATCTAAGGCTAAGATTGATATCGGGTAATATGTTCCCGACATCTCCTTCGTGGCATCGTGAAATACTTGAAGTATTTCACATATGCCGTTGCATCCGTTCCACATCGTAGGATGTACTGCTACGCCGAATTCGGACTTTTCGTCGTAGAAATCGCTCAAGGCGTGGCGATATTCGTACGACGTATCCAACATCTTGTAGGTGGAATTCCACCTGTTAGGTACATCTAAGGCAAACTTCTTGGGCGTGATTGCCAAACTTCTACAATGACGCTTCCACTTCTTCAGTACGGAAGAGTGGCGCATCATGTAACTATTTCCGTTCGTATCGGCGTAACGTGTGCCTTTAGATGCGTGAGTGCGTCCTGAACACATAGGTTAAGTATGTGGCAGAAGCACCTGACATGAAAGAATAAACCGTCAAATGACGGTCGACAATACTTATCAAATCTTCAATGCTCGCGTTATTAGTGCTAGCATTATCAAATGATACCGAGAAAATCTTCTCAAGTATCCTATATTCCGATAAGATACTCCTAAGCTTCAGTGCGATGTTTTGAGCTGTGTGTGATGTGTCAAATTCCCTATACGCAATTAAGCGTTTCTGTACTTGCCAAGAGTCATCAATCCAATGGCATGTAACGCCCATGTAATGATGATCTTGCCAGTGATCGCTCCATATATCGGAGGCAATGGACATTTTACACTCTAAATTTCCTAATTGATCTATTAACTCGCGTTTATACGCGAGTACCGTCTCCTAATGTCTCGCGTAAGGGTGCTACGGGAAACTTTCTTCGCTTGGGGGTTATACGACTTTCTGATCCACTCTTCGTACATCGGATCGTCGGCAAACCTAAAAGGAAGATGTTTCGCGCAAACAAATTTTGTAAGTTGTTGGCGCGCGACATCTTCGTTGTACATGAACAAAGACGTCGGACTCGCACTGGGTCCTTGTCCGGTAGCGGACGAACCCGTAGCCCCGTGCATTTGATTTTGACTATGACTAATTCCTATCTTAGTAGGATGTTTTGAGCGGATATGGCCGGTAAAATTGCCATATACGCCCCCCTTCTTAAAAGGGTACTCCTTACCACAATAATTTCCATCCATGTTCGAGCCGAGGACGTTACTTAGGTCGAGCATAATTTTGGGGGAGTCATCATATTGGTAGTACTCATCTTGTGATGAACTATCAACAATCTGTTTCCCCCTCGAACTCGATCATCGACGACGGCTATCCATATCTAAAATAAAATATTAGAATAAACGTTCGATAAAAATATGTGTAAACTTACGAAAAAAGAGGCGAGTAAAATTTTGAGCGCCGTGTAGTAGAGCCGGGCAGGGATTGATGAGTGTAGTGTAGTAAAGCCGGGCGGGGATTGAGGGACTAGTATTTTTATTAGTTTATTTTTAATTCGTGGACTACAACGAGGCTGAGAATTAAGTGTTTTGAGAGTGAATAATTGAGAGAAAGAGATAGAATTGAGTTGTGATTTTTTGAAGAGGGGTGGGGGGATTTATAATTTTTTTGGGGTAAGTAGTTGTTGCAACCGCCGGTTCCCGGTCAACCGCCGTTTGCAACGGCTACTTCTTCTCTTTTTTTTCCTAACGTCTTATTTTAGATATTATATTTTTTATTTTTATATATTTAAATACTGACATGTGTCAGAAATTTTTTTTTTTTTTATTATTTTCCATCTCTAACGGCTATATTATATATTGTATATTATTATATTTTTTTCGTATTATAATTATATATTTATATATTAAATATATAAATATATATATATTATATATATATATATCCGCCGGTTTACAACCGGCGGTTCGCGGTTTAGGATTTTCCCAAACCGCGTGGAACCGGCCACCGCGGCCGCCGGTTGCGGTTCGGTTGGCCGGTCGAAACAGCCGGTTCCGGTTAATTTTGGGCAACTCTAGCTGAGCGAGTATGAAGTAACCGGGATCGATCAATCTGATGATCCTCTTACACATTTCGCTTTGTTTTCATATTGTGATCCCACAATTTTTTAGGAAGTTGTCAAAGATTCGAAGTGGAAAAAGGAGATGGATGAAGAAATCTCAGCTATTGAGCGAAACAATACATTGCATCATTTGTCAACTATAAGACGAAGTTAAAAAAAAAAAAGAATGGGAAAATTAATCTTCCCAAAGGCCACAAAACCATTGGTGTCAAGTGGGTGTTCAAGACGAAGTTAGAAAAGAGAACGGGAAAATTGACAAGCACAAAGCGCGGCTAGTAGCTAAAGGATACAAGCAAGAATTCCGAGTGGACTACAAAGAAGTATTTGCTCCCGTCAAAAGACATGACACAATCAGGTTGGTCATCGCAGTAGCAGCACAACATTGGTGGCCTATTTTTCAACTAGATGTAAAATCAGCATTCTTGCACGATGACCTTCAAGAGCAGGTATTTATCGAACAACCCCAGGTTATGTTAATTTTGGGAGTGAAAATAAGGTCTATAAACTCAAAAAGGAATTGTATGGCTTAAAACAAGCTCACCGAGCTTGGTATAGCCGTATAGATGCTTATTTTTCTGAATGAGATTTAAAAAGTGCCCTTACGAGCATTCGATGTTTTTACGAAAGCTGCAGATGGAGGAAAATTCCTCATGGTATTCTTATATGTGGATAACCATATTTATACCGGAAATCATCATGTTATGTTCAATAATTTTAAAAGGTTCATGATGCGTGAATTTGAGATGTATGATCTCGGAAAATTGCATTATTTTTTGGGCATCCAAGTGAAGCAATATGCTGCTGGAATTTTTATATCTCAGCGAAGTATTTGCAAGATATTTTGAGCAGGTTTCAAACTGACAGCTGCAGTTCTGTCGGTACGCCTACTGAACTGGCTCTAAAATTTGTTCGAGATCCCGGATGACAGAAAATTGACAGCAAATTCTATAAGCAAATAGTGGGAAGCATGATGTACTTAACTGCTACGAGGCCCGACATAATACATGTTGTTAGTTTAATTAGCAGGTTCATGGAGTGTCCTAAAGATAGCCATCTTTTGGCTGCTAAACGGATCTTGCGCTTATTGAAAGGAACAATCTCTTACGGCTTGTTTACAAAGCCGGTGAAAAAACATATTTATACGGATTTACGGACAGCGATTACGCCGGAGATCCTGATGATAGAAAAATCACATCGGAATATGTTTTCATGTTTGGCTCGGCAGCTGTTTCATGGTCTTCGAAGAAATAAGCAATTGTTACTTTATCTACAGCTGAAGCGGTGTTTGTAGTTGCCGCAGGTTGTGCTTGCCAAGCAATATGGCCGAAACGAATTCTTGAAGAACTGCAGTCTAAGAAAGATAGAGCTACTGTAATCTATTGCTATAACAGTTCTGCGATAAAACTATCCAAAAATCCAGTTATGCATGGGAGGAGCATGCACATAGATTGCAGACACATACATTGGAGCAAGTTTCATTTTCTTAGAGACCTCACAAAGGATGGAATAATTGATCTTTACTACTGCAGAAGTGGTGATCAGATTGCAGACATTATGACAAAGTCATTGAAGCTTATAACATTTCAGAAGCTAAGGAAGTTGCTTGGAGTCCGTGAATTTGAGGCTTAGAAAACAGAATTGTTTATTTTCCGTTTAAGGGAGGTAATGTTGAATAACGTCTGTTCTAAATCATTAGTTTGTTTGTTGCATTGGTATTTATTCTGTTAGCACTTCCTCCGTTGTTAGTGGTCTGATTTTTAGCTATTAGTTAGTGGTTCCTAATTATTAGCTTAGTACGTTGGTGATTAGCTTTATAAGTAGAGTCTTGGTATTCCAACTGAAATGAATTACTTACGTTCTTTATTCTCCATTTCTTTTGCATCTTCAATATATAACACCCAAGCTGAATTTCATAATGAAGAAGAAGACTCATGTCAAATTTAGATTTGGAGGATTCGGAAAATTGGAATAACATTTGCCAGAAAATGAGAGATTGTTTAGTACGGGTTCGAAAAAAGTGGAAGGTAATTCGCTTCCCAAAGACGATAACAATAGACATTTTGATTCGATCCATTTTACACGAGTAATGGAAAATGGCGAGAAAATCGATAGAAAATGGTTGCTATATTTTCTTTCATTGGATCAAATATCTTATTTTCGTTGTTTTGTTGCAAATTGTTCAAGACTGGAGAAATGACGAGTAGTATGGAAATCTTGGAGTTGATGGATACAAAGACCGGCACAATATGCATCAGAGCCTTAAAAGTCATGATAATTAGACAAAAGACTGATCAAATGCAACGCAATTGATGAGAGTATGCAAATTCGTCTAAACAATAGAAAACCATTGAAGCATGTGCCGACAAGAATAATCTCGATTGTGAAAAAGACTACATGTAAACAAGTTGGCCTTTCGAGTTTCGGGGATATAATGAAAAAGTATAAGTTGCGAATAATGTGCTCTTTCTGCAAATGATAAAAATGGTTGCCGAGTTCGATTCGGTGATGGAAGAGCATGTTCGAAGATATGGACCAAAAGAATCTAAATATGCAAACCTTAGCCTCAGATTCAAAATGAATGGATATGGACATTGGCTAATGAAGTGAAAAGGGCGTTAGTTGTTAAAGTGAAAATTGCGAAATATTTTTCAGTTTTGATTGTACTCCAGATGCAAGCCATCAAGAGCAAATATTTTTAGTGATACGGTGTGGAGGATGTTCACGGGGAGTCTGAATCGTGAAGTTCATGTACATGACAATTGCTCGAATTTACCCCAGATGCCATTTCGCTCTCATAAAAGACAATTTCGTGAGCAATTTCTAAAGATGGAGATAAAAATTGAAAGTAGAAGATAGAAATTTGATCACCGCTGCTCACAAGCAATCGAAATCCAGAGAAGTAGAGCTCATTATAGAATTTAAAAGATGAAATGTATTGAATAAATTGAATTATGGGCTAACTGGACTACAAAACTAATTAACTTAGATGCCAGCTGTACAACCACGTCATATTGGATCCTCTTGCATTTCTTCAGATGATTCTACAGACATACCTAGAGAAAAAAAATATTGGATCAAGTTTTTGAAGGTAGATGACACGTCCGGGCAAGGACTGACCAATGAACATGCACCAATAAGAGTTGGGCTTGACATTGATAATGTGAGGGGAGCAAGAAAAGGCGATCTTGTGCTATACTCCGGTGATCTCTTTCTTACCGAGGCACGCAAACTCCCATCGTGTCCCAGATCACATTCCGTGAATCGAAAGGGGGAAGCCTACTCATCTATCAGCTCCTCTCATAGATCGGTACAAGGATATGATAACGGAGATAACATGAGAGGAAGACACAAATGTGCCAAAAATGATTTGCTTGAAGTAAATCCTAGAGCTTTCTATACATCGTGCGGTTGTTACAGTCTTAACTTGACATTATTGATATGGTGGAATGTTGTGCTAAAGTTAAGTCTTTCTTTGGAGTGATGTGTAAGTCTACATGTTGTTCTCGTCCTCAACAAAGTGATGGAAACTTTATAAAGATAAAGTGTCTTACCTAACAGTTAAAACATTGTCATGTACCCATTGGGAAAGTCACATCTACAGTGTAAAAGCCAACAAAGAGCGAGCTATTCATATAAGAGGTGCTTTTTGAGTTGGCGGACGTTACTGAAGATTCTAAAACGAAAAGTGATGTTGAGGCCTTGGCATTATATGATCTTGAGAGCTTTGAGTTCTCATCGCAACGCAGTGTACTTAATAAATAAGCATAGAGATTGTACAAGTACGACAAGTAATAAATAAAATGAATACGTAAAACTAACACCACATGCGATAGGCAGTGAACTTATCGTTTGTAGAACAGCTTTAGCGAGTATCTGAGTATCGAACACGAGAAATAGACTAAGTACATGTATTAACCTATAGACTCGATATCTAGCATAAATATGTCTTAAGACAGATATATATATATTTGAAACTAAATTCCAAAGCCTAAACTAACACAAGCCAGATAATAAAAGTACGACTGAAATGGATGAGTAACTTCATCTAATAGTTATATGCTCGGGATTTCGAATCCCGCTATGTGTCATCGATTAAGTCGTAAACTACCATAATTACGTGAATATTGGTTAGATCGCAGTGATTTCTACTCACTCCCGAATTTTCTGCCCGAGACGTTCTTGAGAATCTAATTTAGCAATTACCTAATACGAGGGTCGATTATTTGCTGACGCCCTATAATCGAGCCCTAACGTTTGTGAGAGGTCTAATAGTTTGTTTAGTTGTAGCCCAAAAACGATGTACCGCGTATCACATCAACACATAGACATATCGAAGCGATAATTCAACACATAGACATATTGAATTGGAGAAACGAATTCATAAACGATAAATTATCATATACACGCATTCACGAGTAATCTATGCCAAAACACGGTTCGACCTAGCGTTCATCTATTCCAAACAAAAATAAGAATTAGCTACTCATGCTCCAGAGATAAACAAAGAATAAAACATATACGGGGATTGAGAAACCATAATTTCTTCCCTATACGGATGTGTTCTGAGAAGTCATCGTGATTTTCTTCGTCCCGCGTTCAACTTTTCCATAGTTCTTCGTTGGATTCCTCATTTGAACCCTATGAATCAACGAGGTGTTTCCTAGGGTTCTTAAGCCTCCCTCTAAGCCCCTTATACGTGTATATTTAATTTGTGAAACATATTATGCGTTTTAGGGGAAATTCCGGTCCTTTATATAGAAGTTCGGCAATCCCAAGGCCTCGGTATGGGCCTCCCATGGTTGTGGGTTCATCAATATGCATTCTGCCGAAATTCCCACAACATTGGTAAATACCGCAAGTGGGTGGGTTTATTCTGTCCAAATTCCAACTATTTCCACGGCCGTGGAAATAGCTCATGTGGTTGTGGGCACCTTCTGCTCATATTTATGCAATTCCCACAGCTGCGGGATTGCCACAGGTGGCCGTGGGTTCTTCAATTCACTTGTTTTCGCTCTGTTTTCGTTCATGTTCGCTTGGTTTCGTTCATGTTCGCTCAGTTTGCTTGGAGTATCGTCTTGTGTACCTTTAAGATAAGAATAAATGTAAATACTACGAATAAATACACAATTTTAAGCGATGAATTACTCAAATATGATATAATTATGACTAAGATAAACGTATGAAAATACGTTTATCAAGTTCTAGTTAGAATGGTATGGTAGGATTTATTGCATGCAATAAATACTGTCAGTAAGTTTCTTCAATCAGAAGATATGGATATCGATATTGTAATTAATCTCTTGCAAGGTCTAGTTTAGTTCCTTAATGTGAATGGAGTCCGTGGATTTGCTAGTGCAATAGCAAAAACTACACAAATCGCATGTGAGATGGAGATGGAGCCTAAATTTCAAGAAAGGCGCGCCATTTATCGAAAGAAACAATTTGGTGAAAGTAGCAGCGGTAATGCTGATATTTTTCACAATCAAGTGAAGGATCTTTCATAGTTGAATACTTTTTTATTTATTATTGATCAACCTCGAACGTCTCTCCAACTTCGATTCGAACAACTTAAACAATATCAAGAGATTTTCGAATTTTTGTTAAACGTGAAGAAGTTGAAGAGTGAATCGTCTACTAGCTTAATGGTGTCTTGTAAGAAGCTTAAAAAATTCTTGAGTCATGATGTACGCTCAAACATGAGTGGTGATGAACAATGCTAAGAGTTGGTGGTCGTGAACTGCTATTTGAATAATGAAAAGAGAGCAAATGATATTCTACGGTGTTTGGTGAAGATGGATGGTTTAGTTACAAATACCTATATTGAATATAAGATCTAGTTAACGATAACTGTAACAGTTGCATCGGCGAAAAGAGCAGTTAAAATTGATCAAGGAATTATCTTCGATCTACATTGTCACAAGATCGACTGAATGGGATAGCAATGTTGTCAATTGGAAAAGAAATGGTCGGGCAACTAGATAACGCAGATTTGATCAATACTTTTGTCTCTAAAACATCTATGCGAGTAGCATTTATATGACTAGTTTAAGTACATGGTGAACATTCTACTATGAAATATATTTATATTTGCATCTCTTTATTTAACTTATATTTACGGTTTAAATTTATGTTATGTTACACATCTTATTTGAAAAAAATTACGTAAAAAGGGTCGGGGCCGAAATTTTGAATTTCGATTTAGTTCCCGACTTCTTCAGCAACGGGCCTGCATACTCTTTCTGATTTCTGAAAATATTCTGACTTCTATCGAGACTACACTATCTCTGGACTTTTTGAAATTAAATGTCCTCGTGTGGCTGCCCAAATCGCCACGTGAATCATTCCCGTTGGAATCCATGTTTATTGGGATGGAAAATGGTCAAAACAGGAATGTAAAGATGACGATGATTTATGTCATGTGAAAATTCAGGGACGGGACGGGACGAGACGGGGGTGCGAATCATGTTCCCCATCCATCTTCGACCCCAACTCCGTTTGAGTTTAACGGTTCCGTTCTTCAAATATATTTAGTAATAAATATTGTAAAAGAACTCATTTGAACCAAAGATTTTAAATGATCAATAGTTTTCTTTTGAATTTTCATATCGTATTTTTAAAAAAATTCAAACCAAACCAAAAACTAAAACTAGATTAAAACTAATCTTAAATTAAACACAACACATGTACAACCATTAAGTTCAATGATAAATTATTATGATTTTTTTTTCATATATTTAAAATATTAAAACTAAAACAAAACTCAACCCTTAAAACCACCGTAGTCATGACATTGATCTTACTCATTATCATCTAAACTCTCAATCTCACTTTCAAAACTCATCATAGTGCCACTACCACAATCCTCTCAAACTCTTTGACACCGAGTCTCGTCATATTGTCAAAATCAAGTACGGATCGGGAGAATGAATCACAATAAATCCATATGGATGATTTCTGAGCAAAGTCTAATTCAGGAGTGTAAAGAGCAAAATGAATCCCACCTTATTGTTTCCGTATTTCTATGGTCGGCTTTATCATGTTACTTAGTTTATTATTTTGGTGCAATAAATTTTTAGGTTGTTGGATATATATAAATGTGGAGAACCCGAATCTCCCACGGGGACGCCGATCCACGGAAGTTGTTTCGCCGTTTCCGGACCAGTTCATCATAAGTGGTGAACATGCTGAGGGTTTGATATAGAGATGGTATGTCCAATACCAGCCCCAAACCCGTCCATTGCCACCATCGTAACTGTCATGGCATGCCGTCGTAATTATTAAGCACGCTGAAATCCAATGTATAACAAATTCATATTTCATAGTGAGTTAGAATATCGGATTATCTCTCAAAAAATTCAATGAAAAAAATGATAAATCGTGTGTTGTGAAACAGTGTCATTTGATCCTCTCGTCCGTACCTATCACAGCCAACACTACATCGAGTCGCCACAATGGGAAGTCTCGACCTCCTATATCTCAACCTACATGACTCATAACCAGTCACCACCTAGATTCGGTTAGCAACATACATTTGCTCAAGAATATCCACCACACCGTCAACAACATCCAATCTCGGGTAAGTGTCAGGGTTGTCAAGCTCAAGGTCACACTATTACGCAATGTTCCCTTTTTTATGGTGATTCCATCCAACAGTGGTTCCCCAACAGCAGCTCGAGTGATGAGATTCTCCAACATTTGCCCATGAGGCTAGGCCTAATGGTCATAGTAGAGGCCTTAAGGATTTGTGGTTTACATCGTGGAAGCAGCGAATTCACCCTGACAATCAACTTTATAGCCCATGACTATCATTGTCATGTGGGTTTAAGACGTATTCATCTGGTCCCAGGGATTAGTCCCATCACTGGAGTATGTGCCGCAATTAAACCTCCATCATGTCTGTGTGGCACTTTCTTCCCTGTTAACTAGGAGGAAATGTGATGAGATTCCCGTAAATATATTATTTTAGTTTATTTTTTACTTTTTATTTTAAATTTTTTTTAATATTTTTTAAGTTTTAATACATAAGTAAAACGAAAAAACATTTTTTTATTTTTGTTTTTATTATTTCTTATTTTTTAAATATGATTTTGCATTTTTCATAAATAAATAAAAACGAAAATTAAATTTAATTATTTTTAGTTTTTTTCAAAATTTAAAATTTTTGTTTTTCTCTTTTTTGGAGAGATAATTATTTTCTGCTCTTTTAATCTTATTTTTTTTAATAATTTAAGAGTTTAAGAGGAGAGAAAGTCAGGCCAACCGGGCATCGACACGTGGCAATTTCCATCCAAATTAACGGAATTACTGACAACATTGTTCAAAATCGACAACATCATAGATTAAATTGGTTCACGCAAAACATAAGGGACTAAATTGACCATAGAATAAACATCGGGGATCATTTTGGGTATTCTCCCTTGATTTTATGAACGTTGGGATTGAATTACAAAAAATAAAACATAACATTTAACGATTAATTTTATGATTTTTTTTGTTGTCCCGATGTATCCCCACTCGACCTGACTATAAGCTAGCCCCTAAATACCGGCGTGGGCTTGCGCCACAGACCTGACGGGGGCTTAATTGCGCCAAACACTACTAGGTGGGACTAGTCCCCGGGGCCAGGTCTCAAACTCATCTGACAACGATGTCATGTGTTATAAAGCCCATGAGGACTATTTAAGAAAATTGTGGGAAATGAGATTCGATCTCACTACCTAACCCACAAAGTCCTTAAGACATTCTCCTTGACCACTAGACCAATGTCTCATTGGTAATTTTATGATTTTTGAAAAAAAAAATTAAAAAGAAACGATCAACGTCAGTTACTTAATAAAAAATCAATAAAATTGTAAAGCCCAACGTTCATCACAGCTTCAATTAAAAAATATAAAATCTTAAATCTCAACTAGTCATATTATTTTATGAGCCACGGTTCATAAAATGCTAGTTAGAACATCTCCCACAGAACTGTAAAATCTCATATAATGGGATAAAAGTACTCCAATGGTACCTCAAACTCATACCAAAAATGAGTTTTGGTATATCTCTCTCTTAAAAGGACGCATATTTGCGTTTGTTCAGCATAAAAGCGTCTGATGTTTATTATTTGCATATGAAACCCCTTCTTTATTTTAATATTTAATGTAGCCAATAAAAAATAAAAAAATAGGGAACTCGAACAAGGAGGACGCAGAAACCCTAGATATAACCTGCAAGCCGCCTTGTCTCTGGCGTCTACGTTGCTGCGATGAAGGAGGCGGGTAAGACACCGCCAGTGCAGCTAACTCCGGCGTGCCACCGGCGAGGAGCTATGAGACGAACGACCATCATCGGGAGGATCGAGATATCTCGCCATTTAACCGGGACTAGGGAAGAGGTCGTGTCCGTTGTTTGAAGAGGTGCGGTGGGATTGAGACTGGCGGCTGTGCAGGCCTCGACGATTGCAGTGATGGTGTGTTCTCAGCCATTAGATGTGATGACTCATAATGGTTTGACTTTTTGCGAGAGGCTTGTGAGGTTTTATATTTTCATTTATTTATGTCTCTATAAATGTGTTAAATCTATTCTATTTTATTAAGCATGTTAAAAACCGCTCAATTTGGTCTGTATTATTAGCCAATCACAATTTATTGTGCAATTAATAATTGATAAAAAATTAAAGTGGATAAAAATATTGATTTTAGAAATCGTAAATGTGGATAAAGATATCGTTAGTGGGGTTCAAAACTGCCAACATGGTAGTAGTGGTGGCATTAACTGTCAACTGGACAAATGTTATTATATTAGTACGGTTTTTTCATTTTCAGTCCAACTACAAACCGTCACTCCCTCTTCTTCTTCGAAATTGTGAAGAGTCGAGGAATGCTCGGGACACCAACTTCTAGCATCTTCACGTACAATGATTCTAGGTAAGAATAAATTCAAAAGAAAGCTTAACCTTTGGCTATTTCATTCGATGTCCCAATTTGAAGAATGTGTTTGTAACCAACCCGTGCGAATGTGTTTGTTCTAATATCGGCCAATGTCATGTAACTATTTGGATTTTGTGCTAAAGTACTATTGGATTATGAATGATCCGATGATTAATTACCTATTGGTTGGAATGTTTAGAGATCTCGAGTATATTCATATTGTTGATCACAATATTTCGTCGCGATTCAAAGTAAACATATGCAGAGGGCATCATCATATGGTTTCAAGTCAGTTTCTTCTCATGTGCAGTAGCAAAGGCATTATCCGTTAACACTTGCAGGCTGTACAAGGTGGTGGGAAAATTATTATCGATTTAGATTTATCAGCTCTCACTCTTGCATGAATCTTTCTGCCGTGGTTCTTTATTATGTACATTCCATAAAGAAGGGTCCGAAGTTTTTTGCTTTCAAGTGATTTGGGTGTTTGCTTTTTTGCAGGAATGAGGACACTTAACGAGAAGAGGTGATCAAAATATCTTTGGACCCATATCGCGGATACCTTGAGTTGTATTTTCCTACCTCGATCACTCTTTGATGTATTTTTAGGTTGATAAGTATTGTTTTGCACACACATCGAGTGTGTACGGATACTAGTGTTAATAATGAGGGCTTTACGACTTTCTCATTTCGACCTTTTATTATCAAGTCTTCGTTTTCCTTTGTTAATCGTGTAAATAAATTGATCTTAAATATTAATTATTTTATCTTAAAATATTGTTTTGAAAATTTGTAAAATATGTGGGTAGTATTGAATTATTTAAAAGTTATTGTGGAGAGAATATTCTTTTGAGTTTGAGTATGAGTTTAACGATTGGAGAAGAATTACTGCATTTTGAGTTGGATAATGAATTTGAGTTTGAGTTTGAGAATGAGTTTTTCGGTTGGAGATGATCTTATAACCTAAGGTTTAAGGTTAACAAAATGAAAAATAGTAACCGAACCGTCGTAAATAATGGTTTGATTTTGTTTTGAACCGTAACCATTGATCGCGGTTAGCCGAACCGATTACTGTCCGTTTGGTTACGATTAGATTACGTAGGAAAAATAGAAATAAATAAAAAAATTATTCACTACAGAAGAGAAGATGTGATGCGATCTTGGCCGGCTTAAAGTCAATGAACTCTTCTGAAATTACGAATTGATCCTCAACTTTACACAATCCCTTCCTTCCCTTCCCTCTTTGTCCAAGGGAAGAAAGGCCTGGGCATAGGGCCGGCCCTTGGGTCCTCGATCAGTTACCGATGGATTTTGCAAACGACAACGACGCCATACACCAGGTAATAAATACTCTGAAAAACCCTACTTTGAATTCAAATAGTCAAATTAAGTTGTTTCATGAACTTTCTTCGTAGCAAGTACGAGTTTTTCTTTGTGGGTTTCGATCCTCATGTCCACTCCTTTGTTATTGTAAACAATAATTACGTGTTGACCGACTACGAGTTTTTGCTTTGCTCCTTTTCGCACAATGATGCTTGTCGAGTGGATGATAAATCAGGCCTTTACTAGGCAATTAGAGGAGATCAAACAAACTCTGGAAATTCTCTTAACTATTCAGGTCTTATCAAATGGAGAGAAATGAACAATATTCTTGTTTTGTTGTACTGAATTTTATGATTTGATTCACACTCTATCTAAACTGCAGGAGACATCTCTATCGGCACCTGTCGATGGAGCAGATGATTTCGAAACAACTTGTTGGGGTTGTGGGCTCCGTGTTGTTGTTGCTTCTTACGCCTCCGTTTTTAAATGCGGATGGTGTGGAGCTATAACAAGGCAAAACGTGGTAAAGAACGATACTCGAAAGTACTTGAAGTGGAGGCGGATACGAGACCAGTGTTTTGTCTGCATTGTTATTCTATTCATGCTATTCTTTATATGTGAGTAATCAAGTTCTCTTAATAAATGTTTCTTCAATAATATCTAATCAAATATTTGTATGTTTCTTCTGATGGGCACGTCACAGGTGGTGGTATTTGGGCGGTTTATCCAATTGTATTCTCCGTTGGTTACTTATGTGGCGTGTTGCACCTCGCATTGGCATCGATATTGTCTGTATCTACACTGTCTTCATTTTGCCTCTCTGCGTTTAGACCCGCGGGATCTCCACCGTTGATTCTTTGGGGCAGCTATCCGACGGTTCACAAAGGCGGCCTGGAGAACCATACCTTTTGTCATCATTGCTCCAAGCCTAAGTCTCCCCGTACTCACCACTGCAGTTCTTGCGGGACTTGCGTACTCGACATGGATCATCATTGCCCATTCGTAAGCTGGGAGCATTTTCTTGTTTCAATTTATGTTGTTTTTGTTTCTATTATGCCCCGATTCCTAATGCATTATATGCCTAACTACGGGCGACTAATATAGTCTTATGAATAAACCTCGGGCGAATGCCATTTTTGGTCCCCCATGTTCTGAGATGCCACTTTAGTTACGAATGTTACGATTTTGGGCCGTTTCTGTCCACCGGTTACATTAACTGTTAGTTTGGACGGAATTACGAACCTGGCCAGCCTGAATTCATGGGCCGGGCGAGGTCCCCCTTTCTTCGGCCTGGCCTAGCCTAGCCCGTCAATAATATTTGCTGGTCCGGCTTGTTATTCCGTCCCAACTAACTGTTAAATTACTCAGTAGACCAAAATGGCTCAAAATCGGTAACAACAGGAACTAAAAGTGACATCTCGGAACATGGAGGATCAAAAGCTCCCATACCCAAAACATTGGGGGACAAAAAACGGTCTTCTCTTCATAAACCTCCAAGAAATCAAGTTTAATGAACAGATTTTCAGCATTGACTAACATCTCCTTCTCAAACCCTGCAGATCGGTAACTGTGTAGGCTCTGCAAATCACCGTTCGTTCATTTTCTTTCTCATATCAACGGTCATCAGCACAATTTACATAGCCATCACAACTTTGTACTCCGTTTTACGAATCTGGCCACCGTTAGACCAAAGAAGCAGCCATATAACCCTATCTTACGGGCTCGAATCCTCCATCTTCACACTCTCCAAGCAGTACTTCCTCTCTTTCTTGAGAGCGGCTGTGTTCTTACCGGCGAGAGGGCTTGTGCTTATTTACCTCTTCATAGCCAGCGTCTCTGTGGGTATCGGGTTGGTTGTGCTGTTGTGGCAGCAGCTTTGGTACATATATTCAGGCAAGACTTATCTTAGTCATCTGAGCTCGGGTAATAATAAAGGCGATGACGTGGAAAGGGATTGCCACAATCTTGTTAGATTCTTTGGCTTGAGGCTTAGTGCAGCTTCTTTCTTGCCGAGCTATCGCAAATCTTCGAGGAAAAGGCACGACAAGTGATGGAGGCTGTGTCGTCGGACATGGTTTGAGTTTCTTCTTCACACGACTGTCTTTTTTTTTAAATTTTATGTTACTTTTCTTTTTCTTATTTGTGATTTTTTTCCTTCCTTTTTTTTCCCTCTCATTTCTGATTGAGATTATGAAAATGTGATTCAGTGCTTCGTTTCCGATTAGAAGCATTGGTAGGCGTCTTACAAAAGGTTTGTGCCTTTTTGTTGTATCATTATTGTTACCATTTACTAATGATTCGTATGGCGCATACATTGGGCTTTATAACTTGTTATTATATCTTGAAAGTATGTTTCTACTAGTGATAAGTGCATTTCAGAGGAAATAAGAATCCCCTTTGTATCATTAGTATTATGTTTGATCTCCGAGGGATTGGTAGATTTCCATTTATATATCAAGTGGACAGGCACTTTATATCTTCGTATAGAGGTCAGGGTTCGATTTTATTTCAACCCGTTGACTTTCACGGTCTGTTGCGTATTAAAACCTACCAGAAGGATTGGTTTTGTTGGAAGTCGGAGTCCTTCCATAGACGAAGTTGGCATTTTCGTCATCTTCAATTTCATCGTAGCAAAGGGACTATGATCGTGTTGGCGATACCATTTGATGGAAAAAAAAGATTTAATTTTGTCTAAGAATTAATTATTTAATTTATTTTAATCCTGTTATCCTCGGGTTTTCACGGTACCGAGATCAATTACTGGTGTATGGATGAAACGGGAAAAGAAAATCAACCTAGTCCACCATAGAGCCTCAACCATAAGCTAGGCCTAATCGGGATCCTTAGGTAGAAGGCACATCCTTAACGTTCCAATTTTGAAAATCAGACACCCATATATACAGAGGAGAGGATCCGGAAACCGATCTCCCGAGGGATTCTGAGCACCATTGTTGCCGGTATTTTTTCAGTGTCATCAATTTGGCATTGTTTGTGGGAATCGAGTTTGATGTAACGGTGCATTGGAAGAAATTGGGGGATCGAGTACAACCTTCAACAGCATGACCGTGGCCGCTTGCTGGCGCTGCCATCACAAGCAAACGGTCCGTGCCGTCACCGGCCATAGAGCCACCCGAGAGCCACTGCCAGTCACTAGGTCGAAAGCATCGCCAACCAAAAAGTGGAAATCAATCATAAAAGTCGTGCGCTTCCATTACAATCTTGGATCTCACCCTAGATTTCTTGGTTGATCGATCCGATACCACCGAAAAGACTAACAGCAACCTCCGTTGTCACCCGAAGTATCTGCCGCAGCCACAGACCAGTAGTAGCCACCGCAATCGAGAGTCGAATTTGGGGTGGGTGGCCTCAAACTGCGTGATTTTGGCTTAATCAAAAAAATCGACACCGATTACTGGAAAACGAAGATGTTCACTAAAACAGTTAGATGACCAGAAAAAAAACAACCGTTTTTCATGAATGATACATCCCAAATCATAACAGCCCACAGCCCGCATAAGTATTAATTAACTTTCCATTTGGGACAAAATCACTTTGTCCCCCATGTTTACCAGATGAGTAATTTTGGTCCCCGATGTTTTTCGCTAGACACATTTAGTCCCCGATGTTATATGAGCTAGGACAATTTTGGTCCTCCGTTAGTTTCAGTGTCAATTCCATCGGAACTATTATGGAAGCGCCCGTCGTGCCACCTGGAAGTACCACGTGGCGTTTCTTTATTAATTTTTTTGCTTTTTTATTACGTAGTTTTCTCTCTTTGTTTTTTTTAGTTTTCTTGTTTTATTTGTTTCTTCTATTAAAAATATTACTATTATAATTAATATTAATATTTAAATATTTTTATAATGATTATAATATCATAATATTTTACTTAAAATATAATAATATTTAAATATAATATAATATTTTTAAATATTAAAATATTAAGTAATTATGTATAATATTAAAACATTTAAATATTTAGATATTTTAACTAAATTTTTTCTAGTGTTTTAAATATAATTTATTCTTTTTTATTTAAATATTTTTTAAATGTTTACTATTTTAAATATCTATATATTACATTTAAAATTTTTAAATATAATATTTCCTTTTTATATTAATATTTTCTAAAATTTAAAACAAAAGATAAAAAAAAGATAGAAAAGAAAAATAAGAAGTGGAATGCGCTGGCAAGGGCCTTTCGAAGCTCTTGTTATGTAGAATTCCGGGTCAGGTTTTTTCGTAAGGTAATCACCGGTTTCATCTAAGTTTTTGTTTGTTTTAAGTTAACCTTCTTCAACAAATAATACCTTGTGCAACCCATGCAATATATGAATTTGACCTAGATTTTTACAAACTTGGTTTCTGTGGAAAGATAACATTTTGGGCTGTTCATTGTTTCGAATTATGATTTGGATCATAAGGAATCGTTAGATAGATTGTATTACAAATGAGAGTAATACAACCAATATCAATCCACAACGTATTTGGAGCAACTTCTTCTAGGATTGATAGAATGGTAACTAGAGGTATAATATTGTTTTTTTTTTCAAATCACGCCTAACACTTCATGCAGACCTTTTATCCCATTTCGTTGCAAAAATAACATCAGTTCCATGCTTAATGAAGAATTATAGAAATTGATGTGAAAACCAACCCATGTTTCTTGTTCTTATTCAAACCCAATTCTCGCTTTTTTCACATTGTATCGATACAACCAATTTACAGGGATGATTACCCATTTATATCTCATATATTGGGCCAATACAAACACCAAATCTACGGCAGACTCCATTCCTATAACTCAATACCCAGCTTGTGAAAAATGTCACATGTGGCCAAATGTCCCACATCGAATACGACAAGAAAAAAATTAATCGGTATATAAGCTGATGGGTAACTCCTCCTATCACCAATTGGTTTTAGGAAGGAACCCCATCAAGCTTATACAGTCACCTCTCCTCCGTGTGGCGCGTATGTGCGGGCCCCGATAATCCAAATTTAACACCCCTCAAGCATGGTATTTATACAAATCAAATACACCATACTTGTTGAGAAGATATTCGAACTGATCCTTCACTAGAGGCTTGGTTAGTATATATGTAGGTTGCTCTAGTGTTGAAATATGACTCGTTTGATGATTTCATCTTCAATCTTCTCTCGGATAAAGTGGCAATCAACTTCAACGTGTTTACTTCTTTGATGAAAAACTGGATTTGTGGCAAGTTGAATTGCTGATCTACTGTCTGACCAGACCTGCACTAGACATAGATTATTAATTCCAAGATCATTCAGTAAACCGATCAACCACATTATTTCTGAGGTAGCTGCTGCCATTGATATGTACTCAGATTCAGCCGAGCTTCTTGCAATAATTATTTGATACTTTGATCTCCAGGATAATATATAATCTCCAAGCTTTACCAAATAACCTGTCAAAGATCTTCTAATATATGTAAATTTCTTCCTTGGATCATCCAATTTCAATCCCACGGAGAAGAACTTCAGCTCTCCCAAATCTTTCATAAGAAACGTACTATTAAGATAACTTTTGAATTCACTTATCATTCTCTTATCATTTCCAGAAATTAAAAGTCGTCAACGTAAACAAGTAAACTCATAAATCTATTTCCATTTTGTTTAGTAAACAAAGAATAATCATGTTTAGATTGAACAAAGCCTAACTTACTTATGACTTGAATGAATTTATGATTCCATTGTCTCGAAGCTTGCTTCAATCCATACAATGCCTTCTCTAGCTTACACACTTGATGTCCATTATTTTTTGGAATATTAAAACCAGGAGGGAATTGCCATATATACTTCTTCGTTTAAATCACCTTGAAGGAAAATCTTAGTAACATCCATTTGAAATAAAGGCCAATTGAAAATGCAATAAGGGAAAGAACCGTTCTAATTGTAGTATGTTTAACCACCAGTGAGAACGCCCCATTATAATATTCCCTCCTTTTGTGCATATCCTTTTGCAACTAGTCTAGCCTTATACCTCTCTATATCCCCATTAGATTTATACTTTATTGTATAAACCATTTACAACCAATGGCAGTCTTTCCTCGGGGAAGATTCACGAATTTCCAGGTTTTATTTAATTTTAAGGCTCGTATTTTAGAATTCATAGCATCTACCCATTTCTCATCTAAATTTGCTTCCTCGTATGACACTGGTAATCCTTTGAAACAACAGCTAAATACGCCATGTATTTAGGACAAATTTTGTCATATTGGATCACCTTTGATAATGGGTACTTGACAGAATTAGTCTGACATGTATATATGTAGAAACAAAATCTTTATGCCAATAGGGTGATTTAGGGACTTTATCTGACCTCCTTACCTCCACTGTTTGATGTTGAGCCAATCCTGAATTATTTTCCTCAGCGCTGAAGTTTCTTCATATTCAATAGGCTGAGAATCTGTAAGATCATGTTCACATGGCTGCTGATCTGCATTTTCACTTTCATTTGATTGCTGATATGGCAAAACAAGATCATCATAATAACTTTTTTCATCATGAACATGAAACCTCTCCCTTTAAACGTTAGTAGTATTCACAGAATATTGGAAAATATCTTAAAAAAAACTGCACTTCTCTAGAGTTAGTAAATTTTTCATAATTTAAATCCAACAATATATACCCCTTTTGTGTGATGGAATATCCCATAAAAGTACATGGTCCAGATCTATGTTGTAATTTATCATTTTTGCATAAGTACTTTAGCAAAACAAAGACATCCAAATATTTTAAAATGCAAGTAAGAAGGAATCTTACCGAAGAGTACCTCAAATGGTGTCTTACCACCTAGGATGAGAGTATGAGTTTTATTTATTATATAAATGGCAGTTTTCACACACTCACTCCAGAACTTAAGAGGAACATTAAATTGAAACTTCAATTCCCTTGCAACATCAAGAATATGCCTATGTTTTCTTTCCACAACACCATTTTGTTGTGGTGTATAGGCACATGAACTTTGCTGAATAATGCCTTTTAAGGCTAGAAGAGCATTGCATTGTTGTGAGAAAAACTCACATGCATTATTACTTCTAATGATCTTTATCCTAGTACGAAACTGATTTTCAACATATTCCAGAAATTGCTTTAAAATATCAACAACTTATGTTTTGGTTTCATAAAAAAAAATCCAACAAGTTCTAGAGCAATCATCAACAATAGTTAGAAAATATCTTTCATTATTATAAGTCATCTCCCTATATGGCCCCCAAATGTCAATATGTACGAGATCAAAAATAGAATTAGCAGCAGTTTCTCTGGTAGGAAATTCGGACTTAGCATGCTTTGCTAAAGGGCATAAAGTCAATATTTAACATAATCATTTATATTTAAATGCAAATCATTCATATGCTTAAATCTTTCAAATGAAATATGCCCAAGTCTAAAATGCCACAAAGATACATCATCATCCTTATTTATTCTGAAAACAGTTTCTTTATTAGCATTATTGCAAGAGCTACAAGCAGTTAGGTAATCTCTCACTGGCAGCATATTGGGGCTTGGTTTGAATATGTATAAGTCATTCTCTTGCTTACCAATCATCTTTATCTTGCCAGTCAAGATTTCGGGTATAATACAATGATCGTGAAAGTTTCAGTTGCATATTTTCATTCGTGGCTAGCTTAGAAACAGACAGTAGACTATGCTCACAATCTGGTACACATGGTACATTTTTAAGCATAAAATCTCTATCGATAGTAATTGTACCAGAAAAGTATACCCTAATGCATGGTCCATTAGGCAACTCTACATTACTGATGTTAATAATATAATTATCAACAGTATCAAATAATTCACCGTTGCAAGTAATATGATGGTTTGCACCCATATCTATTATCCAAACATATCATGATCAGATTGTAAATTACTGTTAATGAAACAAATACCTAAAGTATTTGCTGCAGATAAGGTCCCATCATTTTTTTCATCATCATATGTAACATTTTTCCCCAGGAGTTTCATATCTGAGCATACTATTCTTGAGTGAAACCTTGTTGATCACTCTCCCGCTTCATCCTATCATTGCTCACTTTTGGAACTATGATATTGTTGACCCGACCTCTTCGTCCTCTATTCCTACCTTGTCCTTTTGTACCTCCATATCCTCTCTTTCCTCCTCGTATATAATTGGGTGGATAACCATGTGCCTTGAGCAATTGTCTCTTGAATGACCACTGGCATTACAATTATCAGAGATAAGGCAACTTTTCCAAACAGATTATTAGTATTGTTGTAGTTATTGGAGGGGAAGCTTGAGATTAGGGAAAGGGATCAACAATGTTCGAAGCCTGGATATTGATTCCACACCGAGCCTCTTCATTGATCACCATTGAAAACACTTGACTATGAGATGAAAGATGTGTCATTAGGAGAACCTGAGATCTTATATTTTGATAGCAGTCAATCAAACCGATGGGAACTGCATCATTTTCTGCCAGCTGCAGAAATCCTTGTACTCTTTTGATACGTCGGTTTTTTGTGATGGTATATTTGAATCATATTCATCCCACAGTTCTATTATAGTATTCTGAAACTGTAGATGCACCTTGAGTACTAGAATAGATCTCACGAAACAATCCATAAATTCTTGCACCATTGATTTTATCATATCTGTGTTTAAAATCCTTCCAAATCTCAAATGCATTATGATGACAGACAATACTTGAGATTAATTCTTCAGATATTGATCGATGAATCCAGGTCTTGACAAGTGCATCACATCGCTTCCACTGGGACAACAACGGCGAATTTTCATATGGACATTTACAAGAACCATTGATAAAACCAATCTTGTTTTTCGCCTCCAATACGATTGTCATTCTCATTCTCCATATCTTGTAGATGTCAAATCCATTGACAATTCCAAACGTATCGAGGTTTGGAGTGTCGAAAGGATGCATATACAACAGGTTGATAAAATCCAGAGTAACATCATTGTTTGCGATTGCGATCCTGAATCTGACGGATTCTCTTCGCTCGCCATTATCACTATTTGAGGTACTCGATTGTAATCGTCTCCGATACCATGAAAAATTATAGAAATTGATATGAAAATCTCTATTTCTTGTTCTTATTCAAACTCAATTCTCGCTTTCTTTACATTGTATCGATACAGCCAATTTACAGGGATGATTACCTATATATATCTCCTATATTCGGCCAATACAAACACTACTAAAAATAGGCCCAATAACTAATAAACTTCAGAGCAACGTTTAATAAGGCTACAAGCACCTAAAGCAACCAATTCTACAACAGACTTCATTCTGTAATTTAATACTTGTCTCTGTGAGATGATGCTCCATCCTTTTGACCTTTAGTAATCTTGAGTTTCTTCCCATTCTTCTGCTTTTCCGACTCTTTCTCTTCTACAAGATTTATGAGAAGAGTATTTTCATCTTCTTCAGCCTTGGCTCTTCTTGAACAACAAGATTTATGAAGAGAGAATTTTCATCTTATTCATCCTTTTGGCTCTTCTTGAATCAACATATTCCGAATTTTAAAAACGTCACTTACAGTTATTGAATCAACATATTGGCTCAGGCAAAGAGTTTACGATGAACTGAACTAAAAATTCATAATTTACTTCCATTATCATCATGTTCAACCTTGCAACAATACTAAGAGAAACTAAAATTTGGTCCTGTAACTTTCACTAAATCGCTTATAGTCCTCCAACTTTTTTTCCATACAAAAGCAGTCCTATATGTTTAGGTCATGTATCTTAAATGGTCCTTCCGACCATTTTTTTTACCTAATCAACCACCGGCGTTGACGTGACAATGCCATCTCATAAATTTGGCACCACCTAATAAAAAAAAAAAAGCCAAATCAACCCTCCCTCACATGCAAAAATGACAATAAATAGTTTTTTTCGGCCATTTATCGTCATAGTGAACCATTGATGCTGAAATGGTAATGTCATGTCAAGAGTTCCACTCAACCTAATAAAAAAAAAGTCATTTCCTCCGTATCATTCTTCCTCGCGTACAAAAGAATTAGGGTAACATGAACGAAAATGACTGTTAGTGATATATGTCTAAACATATTGGACTTTCATACATGGAAAAGTTAGAGGACAAAAATCGATTTTATGAAAGTTAAAAGGAGCTTTTATGATAAATGACCTAAACATATATGACTAATTTTGTACATGAAAAGGTTAAAGGACTAAAAGCGATTTTAGTGAAAATTACAGGACTAAAGTAATAGTTACTCCACAATATTGACATTTCATTAGAGTGTTCGTGCATGGAGCGAGTGCGATCAAACTTCATTGTTAAAGTGCCCATAAGCGCCCCATCAATCGATTTATCGACTGATTGAGAGAGAGATATTCTTAAGATCTTCCATGAAATCCTTCGAATTTTCAATTTATGGAAGTGTGGACTTAAGGCTCTCTGGCATGAGCGTCAAGCTTAATTTATTGGATCTTTTCAATACATAGTGATTGTCCATTTGTGCTATTTTAATTCAATTTTTCATGCTTTTAATTCAGTAATGCTCAATGAAGGTCTTAAACGTCAAGATGATACAAGATCTGTTCAGACCATTAAGCATAGTTGAGCCATTAAAAGTTCAAACTAGACGTAGTTAGAGCAGGAGAAATGGGGCTGCATAAAAACTAGGCATTACTAACAAGTATCATAAAATGTATTGAGACTGGTATGAGAATGTATTAAAACCATGGCGGATTTTTAACAACACTGCTTGGGAAAATGTAAAAGGTACGAGAAGGGAGTACGTTTTTGGTGCGTATATTTAAGTATCACAAATAGTAATGAATAATGTTGAGCAGTGATTAACGCACCTTCGTTCGCGATTCCGGGGTTGTTTCAGAATGATCTTTCTCTTGCTAATGAATGTTAGGACGTTTTTTATATATAATCCATAACGCATGATGCTAAATTGATTTTATTGTTGAGGTTAGCTTTAGACATTATTTCCTTTAAAACGCGATTAACTCGCTCACAATGCTCACGGAATACGAAAATTATTTTTCAAAATACGACACATATCTCATAGTAGAAGCACATAAATTCCGGGATCAACAAACTCTTAGTTTTTGTCTATCGCACGTGTCTTTGGATACGAAATATGCGAAAGGTATATTACCACGAAAGAAAAAATCTGAGTGAGATTTATACGATGACTTGTGACGATATGAGATTATGTGAGTGCCAAAATGAAGAATGAGCTTCTATGTTATAAATGATAATTGATTTAAGCTTCAGCACATTTGTTGGCTGAATCGATCCAATCTTTCAAGTCTTTCTCAAATCCATTCATGTAAAAGGTTTCGACCATTGTATTTAATTCTGTTCAAGTTCTCCAACAGTGAAGATGATCCTCTAAGTACTCCCTCCTCGGCGTACGAAATTCAAAAACAAGAAATTTAAACATGCCAAATTAATAAATTAGACCACTAACTATGTTTTTTGGGTCACTAAGTTTCAGAATTTCAAACTTAAATCACTAAGTAACGTATCTGATTTATTTGAGTCACCGGTGAATTTTTCGCCAAAAATTGCCGGAAATCCGACGTGTTCATTGACATGGCGTGGCGGCTGACATGTCGTCGCCCACATCGGTTTTCCGGCGATTTTCGTCGGAAAATTCACCAGCGACTTAAAAAGAAATCAAATATGTTACTTAGTGATCTAAGGTTGAAATTATCAAACATAGTGACCAAAAAACGAAAAATGGTATTGTTAGTGACCTAATTTAGTAATTTGGTCTTAAAAATAATTTTCCTTGTGGTTGTTAGTAAATAAATGAGATTCTTACATTTTTGGTCCCCGATGTTTGGCATATGGGAGTTTTTAGTCCCCCATTTTCCCGAGTAACAGTTTCAGTCTCCAATGTTACCGATTTTGGACGTTTTTTGTCATCTGGTTAACTTAATCATATGTTTGGAGAAAACTTAACACGTTACACGCACCTGATTTCACACTTTCCAACTTAAAACATTTCATTTTCATATTACAACCCAAAAAAGGAGCTCACGTTGACTTAAACGCTCAGAACATCCCATTGTTATAATTGAATCGTCAGTTATGTCATAACTCTCCATCAAGTCTTTCATAGCATTTCGAAGAAGATGATTTCTGAGCATTTAAGTCGTTTAAAATGAAATCAGTTGCGTTTAACCTGTTAAATTCCGTAGAAACTAACAATTCAATTAATCGGGGAACAAAAAACCGCCCAAATTCGGTAACATTGGCCATTGGTGACTAAAACTCTAACTCGGGAAAGTGAGTGACCAAAAACGCTCGTAGGCCAAACACTGTAAAAATCTCATAAATAAATCAAAGCCGGCTCTGCCTAAGCTATATTCATATCATATGAATCGAGATTTATGCCTAATATAGTCCGTAACCGAAATAAGGAGTATAGGGGATAATGTGCTCCCGGCCCGTTGATATGAAATTCTAATAAATTAATACAACAATTTGTAACTACATAGTTGGAAACAGACCCTCATCGCATAGTGCATATCATCAATCTAATAGAACGAGACAACCAAGAGAAACGATGCGTTCCTTTAATTGCAGTCCATCGTCACATCTTATCACAAGTATATAAATCCTCGGTTGAATTCAGTTTAAACAACAATATCATCAGTTCTTAAAATGAAATTTATTACGATTACTTTGCTTTGTTCTTTTTTGTGTGTCACACTTTCCGTGCAATGTTATGGTAACGCAGGATCTCCACCTCTACGTGATTTTCTCAGAGCTAAGAGATTTAAAAAATCGACAACAAATGCATTAGTTGACAATAATGTAATAATAACATCTGCTAACGGATATTCACCTGCTTATGCTGGAGACCAATCTGGGTTGAAAGAGGCAGACAAGATCTCGAGTTTACCGGGACAACCACAAGTTGGCTTCGATCAATATTCTGGATACATTACCGTTGATCCAAGTGCTGGTAGGGCACTCTTTTACTATTTTACAGAATCTGAAGATCCTTCGAGCACACCTCTCGTTCTATGGCTCAATGGAGGTAATACGCTGTTGCTGCAACAATTTCATTTTCCACTGTTGTTGAATTTTTGGACATGATATCGTATTGTATTTCTTGATGGTATTTTTATTGTACAAGAGATGCCATTATATAGGCTACATATTCGAAAACTAGCCGTTGGAATGTTGCCTTGATTGGATGATAATATTTCAATGGTCAAGAACTGTATATTAAATGTTTTTGCGGACTGGTCGTTAATTAAATTGAGAATTCGGGTTTTCTTACAGGGCCAGGTTGCTCTTCACTAGCAGGAGGTGCAATGACAGAACTTGGACCTTTCCGAGTGAACCCAGACGGAAAAACTCTACGGTACAACGAAAATTCTTGGAATAAAGGTATATTGTTGTAAGAATAAAATCATTTTAATTTTTTCCGATATGATTCCAATGCTAAGTACTAATTAAAGGAAACAATATGATGCAGAGGCAAATGTGATATTTCTCGAGTCTCCAGCAGGCGTCGGGTTTTCTTACTCAAATAGAACGTCAGACTTATTCGGAGACAAGAAAACAGCTTCAGATACTTACACCTTCCTAGTCAACTGGTTAGAAAGATTTCCCGAGTATAAGAATAGGGACTTGTACATAACCGGAGAGAGTTACGCTGGTCACTACGTGCCTCAACTTGCTTCCTTAATCCTCCAGAACAACAAGAACGCGAACAAGAAAAGTGTTATTAATCTGAAAGGAATTGCGGTGAGTACTCCGTTTTTTTATGCATTATAATGACTATAATTTGTTGATTATCCTCAATTACTTAGAAGAAAGCCAATGTTTTCAGATAGGGAATGCGTTGATTGATGACGACGATGAAGGCCAAGGCTGGATCGATTATCTCTTGACACACGCTCTAATATCTGATGAAATCTATCAAGGAGTTATGAAAAATTGTAATAACAATGACACTTCAGGGCCTACCTATGACACTTGCAAGGACTTCCTATCCGAGCTTTTCAATGTGACAAGTGATATATATGATTACGACATTTACGCGCCGTTGTGTACTTCTCCACCTTCAAATTCTCCATCGGTATGAACTCATCTCATACAAGCATTTTAAGTCATATAATTGGTTGCGCAAATATATTAAGAATAGCGTACGGACAACATAGATATCGGGATTTGATCCGTGCTCCGAGAATTATGTTTATGAGTACTTAAACACCCCACAAGTACAAGAGGCGCTTCACGCGAATGTCACTCGAAAAGTCCCTGGACCTTGGCAAAAGTGCAAGTAAGTCTTTTTATTTTATTTTTTTAAATTTTCACATGAGTATGATAGAGGGTGATTATATTTTGTATTCTTCAGCAACACCTTGGGTAGAAATTGGCAGGATAGACAATCTACAATATTACCTACCATTGTTCACTTGATGGCTAGTGGTATCAGAGTTTGGATATATAGGTATTTTCAAGATTATATACTACAGTTCAAATATTTAATAATGGAATTCAGTAATTTAAATTATCCGTGCAGTGGCGATACAGATCCAGCTGTTCCAATCACGGCGACCAGATATTCTTTGGCGAAATTGAATGCTCCGGTTAGGACAGCGTGGTATCCATGGTACACTCAAGGCCAGGTACGAGAGAGAAAGGAAAAACTATTAAATGTTCCTCATTATCTTTAGATGTGATAATGTTGTTTCGGCAATTTATCTAAATTATCGCACCTAATTGACGAAATTATTTCATTCGAGTAACATCAAATGTGTATGTTTTGGCTGCTAACAAGGTTGGAGGAATTGCGGTTGAATATGATGACATCACTCGACGAAATTATTCGAATAATCACACTTGACCGATGAGATTATTTTATTTGTGTAACATAAAATGTACATGTTTTGGTTGATAATTAGGTTGGAGGGTTCGCGGTTGAATATGAAAACATAACGTTTGTGACGATTAGAGGATCCGGACATTTCGTCCCGAGTTATCAGCCTGAGCGTGCTCTGACCATGTTCACCTCGTTTTTGGCGGGAAAGCTTCCTCCTAAGAAGGATCTTATATCGCGCTAAGGCGGCAATAGAATATTCTATAGAAGAAATAATCCATGTGTTTGTTTTTTTCAACAATTTAAAGAAATATATGTTGTTCTTCCTCATCGAATTAACAGTTTTAATTTAAAAGTTATGCAAGATTAGAATGTCTTCTTCGAAAAAACGATTTGTGCATGGCGCGAGGTCTTCTTATTACACCAACTTGGACTAGCAAAGAGGTATAGAGATTATTATGCCTGTTCATATTCATGCCACAATCAACGACAGCCACTCTATGTCGATCCATAATCTCCACCACATGAAATTTGATTCTCAACTCTAAGCAACTCCTCATCTTCACCGAACCAACACGACCCTAACAAATCTCTTTGGACATCTGCCGGTTTGTTTTTCGACGGGATCATCATAAGCATCGTTGACTTTAAAGATTACGTCGAATTTTAGATCGATTTTTTCAATGATTTTTTTCGAAGGAAACAGGTCAAAATTTTTAAGTTTATAAACTAAATTATATTTCGCCTGATGCTGCGTCGAATTTTTCCAACGGATTTTCTGTCAAAATAAATACAAAAATAAAAAATGAACCTTTTAGCGGAACTCCTCGCGGTCCCATGCACCACCCCTCGCTCGCTGCCCAATCCTTGTTGAAACCCTCTCAACCCTTGCCTTTCCGGCCCATCCCCTAGCCTTGTCGAAATGAAATTGTTTCCCTAAATGTTCGAATAAACGTGTGTTTATGATTGAAAACTCGCCGAATAGTTCGATCAAAATATTGTTTGAATTTTCTACTGGATTCGCCGTTGACAATTTGCCAAAAAGAAATTTTATGAATTAACTACCCCCAGAAATTGTTACAAGTTTTCAATGGCTATGCCGTCAAAAAAATGTTTTTATTAAAAAAATAATAATAATATAGTTTTCGACGAAAAAGCAATGAAATTTTTTGGACGGTATATCCAAACAAAATATCACATTTTTGTCGTGAAGTCTTTTCCGATGTCTATGTCATCGTTTTTTTTTTTCTTTTTTGCTATAGGACTACTAGGGAATATTCTCATGAAACTTTTGGCGACGGATTCTAAATATTATCTCAGGTAGTTTATTATATTTTCTTTGACATACTTGGAATTGAAAGAAATTAATAAGATATGTCCATCTCCCTGTTGAATTTAATATTTTTGAATGTGGGCTTTATGTGTTTGGCCCCTTTAGCGTTTTGAGTCCTTTTGTATTGTGTAGCTGCAAAAAAAAAAAAAAAAAAAAAAAAAACAAAAACAAAAAAAAAAACATTTGAGAGCTGAACACAAAAGCCAGCGGCTGTCCTGTTTGATCTCCTTAACTCTTCCATCAATCACAAATAATATATGCCAAGGCCAACATAAATGGTATCAGAGCTTTCGGGTTGAGTGATTTCGAGTCTTCTATTTGAGTAGAAAAATCAATTTAGGGTCGAGAATAGAGCACCATGGCTATGCAAGGAGGTGCTTGGGCTCCGCAAGGTGGGCAACCCGTATTCGATGGCGAGAGCTACGATTATTGGAGTATTAAGATGAAGACACTCTTGATTTCACAAGATTTGTGGGAGATTTTGGAAGAGGGTTATGTGAAAAGGGAGAAAATTGAAGAAAAGAAGGATGAAAATGGGAATATTATGAAGATTACGGTTGTGGATCCCGACGAGAAGGAGAATCGAAAGAAGGATGCACGGGCTCTTTTCTTGATTCAAGGAGGCATTTCCAACAAGATTTTTCCGAGGATAATCGGGGCTCAAACTTCGAAGGAGGCGTGGGAAATTTTGCAAAGGGAGTTTCAAGGAACCAACAAGGTTAGGGCGGTGAAACTCTTGGGCTTGAAAAGGGAATTCCAAAATTTGCAAATGAGGGAGAAAGAGACTCTTCAAGAGTATTTCTCTAAGGTGACTGACATTGTGAATCAAATAAAGAATTTGGGTGAAGCTTTGACCGACAAGTCGATGTCAGAGCCGATGATGCATGTGGGGATATTAGGTGGCCGAATGCCAATCCCACAACTCACCGAAAGTAACTACGTAAGGTGGAGCATCGAAATAAAAGCTCTGCTCGCATAGATGTATGGAAAATTTTTGAAGACGGATATACCAAATTGAAAAATACAAACGGGTACATAGCAGCCCAGTTGAAGTCGTTGAAAGCTCCCACATGCAAAGCCACGACGGAAACCCGCAACATGTTGATGGCAAAATAGTTTCAATGACTCGTTCGGAGAACCTGTTCTTCCTCACGAAGCTCGCCAACTCGATATTCTTCCTCTCTAGTTAGTTGGACCAAGAAACAATCGGCCATCAATCGACTATAAGCCGAAGCCAAATATCACAACATTGCTTCCACCGTTTGTAAACTCAAATGGATCATTACCTACATTCTCACAGATCTTCATATTTCTAATCAAATCCAGGTATCTCTGTAGGGTGACAATCAATCGGCTGGCTATTCATATTATACAAAATGCCGTGTTTCATGAGCGAATGAAACACGACGAAATTGATTGTCACAATGTCTGGGATTCTTACACGGGTGGTTAAATAATTTCCTTTCATTGAATCACATTAGTTCTCTTAAATAGCTTGTCGATATTGCCACTAAACATCTCAGTGTTTCTTCTTTCAATTACTTTACTAGGCAAATTACGAATGAAAGATTGTCATCAATTACCACAACTTGGGGAGGGGATGTACAAGATATCAAAGTTACAGTTGAAAGTGTGCTTGATATTAATTAGTTACTTTCGCCCACATGGCATAATCAGTTAGCTTAATCATCTTGTACGTATACAACAAACCATTCTTCCAAAAGAACTGATTGAATGCTAAATTTCACGTATCATATCTCCCCAATTTCATTTTCCATCAATCAATTGTATCATTGATTGGCCTAATGAAATATTTTAAAGAGGATGGCCCCTTGCATGGTGGTATTCATCGATTTCCATGACTACCTTGCTGGGTGAATTTGGAATGAATTGCATCTGACCTGAGGATTAATCTCATCCTCGAAGTGTGTGGTGTAAGCCATGATCGATGGAGTGGGATACCTTGGATGATCATAAAGTAAAAAAGTGATGTATTTCGGTAAGTTGTTCGGCTTGGTATGGATTTTGAGAGGCAAAAAGATCTTTTTTTTTTCTCTCCCACGAGACAATGAAAGACACTATGAGTGTGCTTGGTTTGTGGAAATTAGTAGGGAAAGGAAAATGAAACGGAAAAGGAAAATTAGTTTTTCTGTTTGGTTGATTGAAGAAATAGATAAGGAAAAAAAAAAGAAAAGAAAATCTAGCTTGAGTTTACACTTAAACCTAAGGAAAACTAATTTCTTCAGCAAATGGTGAGGAAAACGAAAGAAAAACTTATGAAAATCATTTTCTCTCCAATTTTCTTTTCCATACTAATTTCCTTAAACAAAACACAGCCTATAGCTTTTACAGCTCTGAATAGTATTATTTACAGTTCTGTACAGCATAATTGAACACCGTAACACATACAATGTAAATTGAATGAAACAACCAAATAGAGAACATCGATTTTCAGAAAGATCTCGAAAGTAATTGAAGCTGCTTGAGAAGAGGGCTCAATGTCTCCATAAGCTTGTCACAAGGATGGTTGTGAATTCCTTCATATGTAGTGACCACAATGCTCGTGTCTTTCGAAAGCCTCTGTATTTGTTTCTTCACGTTACACGTGTGGTGCGTGCAGCGGTAATAACTCCTTAATTTTCACGAAAAATGATATTATATCACATGTGCGTATTTATGCAATATTATAAGCTTAGTCACTATATTTATACCAATTTTGTTCATTATATTTGACAGTTAGCAAAAAATATCACTAACTTCATATGTCAAAACAAATTAGGTCGTAAATAATCAACAAAATAAGTCCAAATTCTACTCGATAGTATTCAGTGACAAAATACCCAACGTCAGCTCGGCAAGGATCTAAATTTTTTCAAACATGTATCATTTGTCTTATTTTTACAATTATCAAATTTAGCGACTAAAAAATGTTGATAAATTTATCGATCCAATTTATAATTATGGCATTGTTCATTGATTAACTAATATTTGCTCTATGAATATCAACTTTCAAATCTAAAAGGGTAGGTCTACCTGAGAAAATAACATCAAATGATAGGCCAAATTACTAAATTAGGTCACTAACTATATTCGTTTTCGTTTTTTGGTCACTATGTTTGATAATTGCAAACTTAGGTCACTAAGTAATGTATTTGATATCTTTCTGGTCACCAGTGAATTTTTCTGGCGAAAATTGCCGAAAATCTGACGTGGCCGATGAAATGTCCAGCCACTACGTCAGCGACAATGTCGGATTTCCGGCGATTTCGTCGGAAAATTCATCGGCGACCCAAAAGAAACCAAATACGTTACTTAGTGACCTAAGTTTGCAATTATGAAACTTAGTGACCCAAAAAATACGAAAGTCATAGTTAGTGACTTAATTTAGTAATTTGGCCCAATTGATATTATCACCAATCTCTTCGATATCAAGCATGTTGACTGGTACGCGCCTTTCTTGAATATTAAATTAACTCGGACACGTAATAAGTGATCATGCCACGTAATATAATAGCCATTCATATATTCATGCATGTGTGCACGACGCGAAATCATATTGAACCATCATAAACAATACTACGTACCTTGGATGATCGCTATGTTTTACAGACTTTTGTCCATACTTCCTCCATTTGTATCCATCATCAAGAATATCTTCAGCACTCCTGGTATGAAACGCAACCCTTGGAGGAACATACGGTTTCTTTCTCTTTCCCGATCTCGATTTGTTTCTCGTACTGCCCGAAATATTATTCTTATCTTCTCTAACATTGGAAGATGCCAATACAGAAATTGGATTTTGCTCCATAAATGTCGAACTAGAACATAAAAATCCATCCAGATCAACCTGGTCTGAACAAGCTGGGAACTGATGAAGGATTTCAGGGTTTCGCATATGTCTGTTTGATACCATCGACGGTGAAGAATTATCATTGTTGTTATTATCGCTGGTAGTATATTCATGGTGCAGTGACGAGTTTGGTAATCCGAATGTGGAAGACAGCGGTGGAATGAAGAAGTAGGGATAGTTTTCACCTTCCATAAGTTCATCCAAATCGATGGTGATTGCGAAAAATGTTTCTGAATCAAGTTCTTGATTTATAGAGCTAGTGTCAGGTGGGAACAATGGAGAAACATAGAGAGATACGTATATATTGAAGCATGTTGTAAAAAAAATGTGAAGCTAGAACATAGAATTTTCTTTGAGCGCATGAGATCATACTAGAAAGGGTCTTTTCATTTGCCTTGCAAAGCTGTAATATGTGTAAGAATATCCGACAACAGTTCACCTAACAATTTGGATCTGTTCAACTCCCTCCGATCCGAAGCGGACGCACGAAAATATAAAATATTAGGTTACATTCATATGGCATTAATTAATTAAGATCGTGGGCAACCAAGACAATGGGGATAAAAGAGAGATAACCATCTAAAGAGTTGTCTAGTCAAGGATAACAAGAGATACCGTTGATAGGGTTGTTTGGAAAATTAGGTTAACTTAAAGACATTATAACCATCTTAGAAGAAAAAGGAAATGGTCTTGCTTACACATACGACATCGTATACGAATTGAAATTGCCTTTTTTTCCTATTAACGTGCGTGCCCGGGTTTCCTTTTTTCCCTATTAACGTGTGTCCCGGTGCGCGCGATGCCGCGTGCGACCAGCACATTGTTGCGTGCATAGCTGTGCGCAATCGGGCGCGTTGCCGAGCCCGTCCCACGTGCGTCCCGGTTGCGTCCTCGCCGGTCTCACCGTGCGTGCCATCAGCCACCTTCCACCAGCCGCCTTCCACAAGCCTCGTCTCGTTTTTTTATCAAGTTATGAGTCCAATCACCAGAGCCGCCTTCCACAAGCCTCGTCTCGTTTTTTTTTATCAAGTTATGATTCCAATTGTTAATGTTGACTCAGTTAACATTGACGATATGAAAACAGTATCTGAGTCAACATCGTGTGACTCAGACTTGTTTCATCCTTGATTTTGTCTTTCAAATCTAAAAACCGTTTACCATATATAATGGTTGTATTTACGAGTGTGCAGAAGATATTTTCGGAATAGATATGGAGCTAAAAAGAAGGACTTATTTCCGGAATGGATATGATCCAATAGAATGGATGAGATATTTTGGGAATGGATATGGAGCTAAAAAGGAGTTATTTTCGGAATAAATATGATCCCGAATGGAATTGCAGCTATATAAAGAGGAACTTCGATCTCATACTATAACGATGGACGACGGACGATAACGACAAACGACCACGACGAAAGACGCACATCTATAGTGGCGAACGAGTAAAAAGAAACGAGAGAGCTCTCCCCATATTTTCGTCATCTGTTTTAGCCACTTTTGTATAGAACCTAGTTTCTATACATATTCTTTGTGTGAAGATCGATTGAGTTCTAATACTCTTTTCTAGGCTAGGTTTACTATCTTTTGATAGTTGTTCTTTTTGTAATCCATTCTTTATAGTGGAATTTTGCCTTGAAGGCGTGTAACAAGTTATTTAACTTGCTGCATATTTTAAACTGTGTCTCCATCGTTTTTACTGCTAAGTTTTAAACTTTCCGCTGTGCTAAAACTTTCTGATCCCGAATGTTGTTTCAACATTAGGGTCAACATTTAAGTTTACTTTTAACTTAGTTTATTTCCATACAATTAATCGGGACCTACCGCCCCCCCTCACTTTCGAATTGGTATCAGAGCAACCGCTTGATACACTAAGCATTTTTATCCTATCGATATGGGTTCCCTAAGCTCAAACTATTTTGGCAAAGTCCCCATTTTAGACGGATCAAATATGTATATTGGAAAATCTGAATGCGACAATGCATAAAGTCGATTGACTCGTGCTTGGGATTCGGTTCTCAATGGTTATACCCCTCCTAAAACACCTCCTGATGCAGATGTGGAAGTGTTTGACAAACTCATTGCCGAATGGACTGCTCTTGAAAGAGCAGCAGCCGATTTTAACGAAAAAACCTTACATGCCATTTTTTCCTCCGTCAATATTTTTATGTTCAAAATCATTCAAAACTATACCAATGCGAAACATGCTTGGGACATGTGGCAAAGGTATTGTGAGGGTGATGCGAGTGTGAAAGACACTAAGTTGCGTCTTTTAAATAGCCAATTTGAAAAACCTTCATATGAGGGATGATGAAGACATTACTACTTATTTTGGAAAACTTTTGAATATTTCTAGCGAGTGTCATAGTCTAGGTGAACCTATTTCTAACAAAGTTTTAAATTCTAAGGCTATTAGGTCACTATCTGAGAAGTTCAATGTGAAGGTGGCAGTTGTAGAGGAATCCCACAATCTAGCCACACTCGACTTCAATACCCTCATGAACATTATAAAGAACTACGAGACCAATCTCAAAGTTCAGAAAAATGCGTCAAGGGGTAAGAGTCTTGCTCTAGTCTCGCAACCTTCAGGTGTTGAATCTGAGGTTGATCCTAACGATGATGATGATATGGCTATGATGGTTAGGAAGTTCAAAAGGTTACTGAAAAATAAGAGAGAGTTGAATGTTGGTCCAACATTCAAAAATGTTCTCAACGCTCAAGAGTCTTCATCCACGCCTAATCACCCTATCAACAGAAGAAGTTCTGCTGATAAAGCGAAGGCCGACAAACTTGACAGGGACTCTGTCCAATGTCATGCTTGCAAAGGTTGGGGTCATTTTGCAAATAAATGTGCTAACTCTCTTCGCAGGTATGGAAAAAGATTTTTGGGTTAGCCTATCTGATGATGAAGAAGATCCGCCAACAAGAAATACACATCAGGTTGCCCAATGGACAAAAGTTCTTAATCCAACCTTCTCTAACAACGAAGATGAAGATCATCATACTGGATTTAATGCGGTAACAGATGTTGATCCAACATTGGATTCAAGATCTGAACACTATATTCTCTTTGATTATGATGAATCAAACAATTTTGATGAATCTTTTTGTTAGATGATACAAATAATCTTTTAGAACTTGCCGAGGATGGTGAATCACGCGAAGAAACGTACAAACAAATGTACGTGGAGTGGACGAATCAAAGGAAGCAAATCTCGAAACTGAAGCATTCCGTTCAAGTGCTGACTGAGAAAAATCTTAACGACAAGGTAATCAATGGCTTGCTTGAAGAGATGAGCAAGATGGAAGCCTTATTACCAGAAAGGACGAAGAAATTGAAAAGCGACAAACGCAAGTCAACAAGGCTTCAGATACCTTTTCAAAGATGAATAAAGGCAAGTCAACTCTTGACGAGCTACTTTCTTTCGTTAGTACTTCTAATCATGGTCTAGGATTCAAATCACATCCTAAAAAATCGAAGCATTCTGCATCGAAGTCCAGGTCTAGAAGTTTTAAATGTCATTTCTGTCTTAAACCTGGACATATCAAACCTTATTGTTGGAAACTGAAAGATATGATTTCCAAAAAGCAAATGTTGACTGAAAAATCATTCAACATTCGCTCCAACATTGAGAGATCAGTGTTGAAGAGAATGCCCGGAGATAGATCAGACAATCGTAGTTTAAATTCTGTTAATCACACGAATAGAGCTTTTTAGAGTCCATCAGTTCAGAAGAAAGTGTGGATAATAAAGTTACCAATTCTATGTAATGTTGTTTACACGTCCTTGAAAGCTAACGTTTTAGGATCTTGGTACTTTGATAGTGGTTGTTCACGCCATATGACAGGTACCAAAGATTACTTGATAGATTATACTCCCTTGAGTAATGGTACGGTTACTTTTGGAGGTGGAGCAAAAGGTAAAATTCTCGGACTATGCAAACTTAATGTGGTTGGCTTTCCTGCCTAAGGAATGTCCTCCATGTTGATGGATTTGACGCTAATTTAATTAGCATAAGTCAATTATGTGACGACGATCTTGAGGTAAGGTTAATACAGAATGGCTATGAAGTTTTTAATGACAAGAATTTGTGTGATGGCAGGTAAAAGATCGAGTGATAATTGCTATCAAGTTGGTGATAATGATGAGAGAAAAGAGGTATGTAAAGTCTCTAAAACCGAAGATGATATTGTTTTATGGCAAAATAAATTGGGTCATGTCAATTACAAAAACCCCAGAACAATTGATTCGGCATGAGGCAATAAGAGGAATTCCCAACCTTAAGGATTGTGGAAAGATTTTTGTGATCAATGTCTGAAAGGCAAGCAGAAGCATGTCAGTCATAATGTTGATCAAATTGTTGGTCAACATTTTAGAACTGCCCACTGCTTTCAGCTACTTTACATGGATCCTATGGAAGTAGACGGTATAGGCTGTAGAAAATATGTGTATGTCTTAGTTGATGACTTTTCTAGGTTTTCTAGAGAGAAATCCGAAACTTTTGATTTTTTCAAAACTTTTTGTGCTATGATAAAAAATAACTGTTGTGCTCCCATTTTTCGTATTAGGTCCGATCATGGTAGAGAGTTTGAAAATCAAAATTTTAAAGATTTTTGTGACAAAAAGGGTATTATCCATGAGTTTTCTTCTCCTAAGACACATCAACAAAATGGGGTAGTCGAAAGGAAGAACAAGAACTCTTTAGGAAATGGCTAGTCTTTAAATTCAAGAGTCTTTCTAAAAGATTATGGGCTGAAGTTTTGAACACGACTTGTCATATCTCTAATAGATTTCTCTTTCGTCTAGGGACAAAGAAAACCTCTTACGAGATTTTGTAGGGTACGAAACCTACGGTCAAGTATTTTCACGTGTTTGGATGTTGTTGCTATATGTTGAATGATCGTGAAAGTTTGACAAAGTTTGATTCGAAAAGTGACAAATGCATTTTCTTGGGATATTATACTAATAGTCGTGCTTATCGAGTTTACAATCTTAGATTGAAAACTATTTAGGAATCAATTAATATTGTTTTTGATGATTCCGCTGACCTTAGCAGAAATATTCCTCAAGTTGACATTACAGATATTGTTCCGACGGTTGGTCCAACAGAGGATTTGGAAGCTAAAAATGTTGAGTCAACATCCGACTCAACATTAGCTCCTGAACAGGATACTGAAGATGAAACCTTAAATGTTCAGAGATCCTCCTGCTAGGATTCAGAAGTCTCACCTCTCTAATCAGATCATAGGCAGACTGGATGAAGGACGGAAGACCATGGATAAACCACGAAGAGATTATAGATCTATGGTAAAAAATGTATGCATGACTTCCGTATACAACGAGATAAGGTTTAATTGTTTTGTATCTGAAATTGAAGCGAAAAATGTTCCTGAAGCCCTCAAGGACAGTTTTTGGATCAATGCTATGCAAGAAAAGCTTGTTCAATTCGATAAAAATCAGGTTTGGACTTTGGTCGCACGACCAAGCGACGGTAACATCATTGGTACAAAGTGGATTTTCAAAAACAAATATGATCAGTATGAGAATGTTATTAGGAATAAAGCTCGTTTAGTTGCCCAAGGCTATACCCAAGTTGAGGGTATATATAGGGGTGGGCAAATGGGTGCAGGTATCGGGTACCCGACCCGACCCGATCCGGTTTCTTCCCGATCGGGTAGAAATTCGGGTATCGGGTAGTACCCGATACCCGATGTGGCATATGCGGGTCGGGTAGCGGGTAGATTTATACTACCCGATTAACCCGTCGGGTTCCCGCATATAATTATTATAAATAAAAAAAAACCCAATACACAATTCAATTTCAATAAAAAATGGCCCAAACACATAAAATAGCCCACATCTTACGTTCGCGTCCAGCAAGCAGGAGCAATTAGATTTAGACCCAAAAAATGGGCCAAACACATAAAATAGCATCGCGTCCCCGTCCAGCAAGCAGGAGAACAGCAGTTACAACACAGCATCACGTTCGCTGTCCAAATCCCATCAGTGGTCACAACCACCTCCTCAGCCTCTCGTCCGCCGACCGCGTCCGTCAGCCCTCCTTGTCGCGCGTCGTCCTCGTTATCACGTCGGATCACTTAGATTTTGACCCAAAAGGTATATTATTTTAGGAACCCTAATTTTGTTAGTTTCGGTCATTCAATTTTCGGTTCCAATTGATGATTCTAAGGTTCTATTAGCTTCTATTCATTGTTAGATACCATGAATGAACGATTTTGGGTGTCGATTTGGCCATTTGGATTCGGATTCGTTAAGGTTTTGGGTTGAATTAAGCTCGAATTTTAATATGTTGGTTGAATGTTTTTATTTGTAGATGGCAAGTCATAGTGGTAATACTCGTGTTTCAAGTGAAGCTTCAACTAGGAATGTTCGTACCGGAGAAGAAGATCGAGAATCTACCGAATATCACGTTAATATTGGAGCTACTGGTATTCCGCCAAGTCAAAGTGTCGACATGGATGATATTGATCTTGAAGAGGAGATAGATGTCGAAGGTAAACAAAAGGGTCGGAAAAAAATTAAAAATATTGTTGCATCTAGATCGTTGTATTGGGAACACTACAACAAGTTCTTTTGTGAAGTCGACAAAATTCAAAAGGCGAGGTGCAAATATTGTGATAGTGAACTTAAAGCCGATCCAAGGCAACATGGAACCAATTCCCTCAAGAATCACTATAAGTCGTGCAAAAAGAAGCCGCAAGAAGTTCAAACAAGTCAAGCTCGTCTTGCTTTTCAACCGTCTCGGGGTCGTGGGAATGATCAAGACGGTACACTAGGCACTTGGAGATTCGATCATGGTAAGGCAATTGATGCATTGTGTTACATGATTGCTGTTGATGAGTTACCTTTTAAAACCGTTGAGAACGAGGGTTTTAGATACTTCTTGTCGGTTGTTTGTCCTATGTTTAGAATTCTTTCACGGAAAACGATAACAAAGGACATTTACAACATGTATGTGAGCGAAAGAGATAGATTGAAGTCGCTCATAAAAAACCAATCACAAACCGTTGTATTACGACAGACACGTGGACATCGATTCAGAGAATCAACTATATATGTCTCACAGCCCACGTCATTGATGATGATTGGATTTTGAGAAAGAAAATTTTGAACTTTTGCCCGAACTTGGGTCACAAAGGTGAGGAAATAGGCAACGGTGTCGAGCAATGCTTACTTGAGTGGGGAATTGATAAGATATTTACCATTACGATTGATAATACATCGTCAAATGACGGTGCAATTGCTTATTTGAAGAATAGTTGTGATGTTGGTACAAGTATTTTGGGGGGAAAGTACATTCATATGAGATGTATAGCTCATATTATTAATCTTGTCGTGCAAGATGGGTTGAAAGAAAAAAATGATGCTATCTCTCGTATTAGAGGAGCCGTTCGATACATTAGGAACTCGTCGAGTAGACTAAAGCGATTTTTCGAATGCGCCAAAACCGTGAAATTATAGACGACTAAGGGCTTGAGTCTTGATGTACCGACTCGGTGGAATTCCACATACTTGATGTTGGAGTCGGCTATATTTTTTGCTAGAGCGTTTAAAAAATTTAGAGATGTAGATGCGACATTTGTTAATGATCTATCGAAGGAGCCATTTTGCGGTGTTCCCACGTCGGATGATTGGGAAAGAGCCAAGTTGTTGGTAAAATTTTTGAGCCATTTTTACAAGCTTACATTGGCCATTTCGGGTTCTTCGTATGTCACGTCTAATGTAGATTTTCATGAAATAACTACCGTCGACTTGCTTCTACGAAGTTGGTTAGATGAAGACGATGAAGAACTTAAATTCGACAAATATTGGGGGTCGATAGAGAAAGTGAACAAGATTATGTACTATGCCGTGATTCTTGATCCTCGCTCCAAGTGGGAGATGATTGATTTCTCTTTTGACCGGTTATATTCCGATTGTGTTACCTCGTCGATGATGAAAGAACAAGTTAAGTGTGGTATCCAAGAATTGTTCACGGTGTACAAATTGAGATATGGAGTACCCAATAGTCCAATTGCTCCACAACTAGTTAGTGCCGGTTCTTCCTTGTTTATTGCTACGAATGCCACATGTTTGTTTGATGAAATGAGGAAAAGAGAGACGAAAAAAGTGAACGTGTGAAGTCGGAATTGGATAAATATTTGAGCGAAGATATTGAGGACCCATATGATGGCTTTGACATACTTAAGTGGTGGAAATTGAATTCTCCTCGCTTCCCGGTGCTTTTTAAGATGGCTTGAGATATTTTGGCCGTTCTGGTCTCTACGGTTGCTTCCGAGTCCACTTTTAGTACGGGTGGTCGTGTGCTTGATACTTTTAGGAGTTCGTTGTCCCCTAAAATTGTGCAAGCTCTAATATGCGTCCAAGATTGGATTCGTCACGATTCGAAACCGATAAATCTTGAGGAGGACTTGAGCGAACTCGAGAAGATCGAGAAGGGTATGTTTTCATTTTACTTTATGCTTTACTTGATATTTACCATTTGGTTTGTTTATTATTGTTATTTTTTTTTTGTCGAATTGGAGAGCACGGGCATGGATACATCGGCAATCGCTATTTGATGTGTGAAGCTTTGTTTCTTAATGGTTGAACAACTTTTTTTATGTAGTACTATTTACGATTGTGTTGAACTTATTTGTGAGCTCATTTTATCGTATCGTATATGCATGGATGATGGTGATTGGTGAATTGGTGATGGTATGGTGTAAGGTATTGAACAACTTATTTTGTGAGCTTATTTTGTTGTCGATTGTGTTACTTGAACTTATTTATCGTTGATGTTTGATGATGGTATTGAATTTATTTTATTGTTGATTGATAGAAATTATTTCATTTTGATAGCGTTGACTTTATTTTATCAAAGATGGTGTTTAAATTATTAATTGTTGATGGTGTTGAATTTATTTTATTTTTGATGGTGTTAGAATTTATTTTGTTGGAATTAAACTTAATTTAAGCTTATTTAATTGTTAAAAAAAAAACCGAACCCAACCCGCGAGTACCTGACGGGTTTCGGGTACCTGACTATGGTCGGGTCGGGGTCGAGTATGTAAATATACACCCGCAGGTGTCGGGTACCCGACCGATCTACCCGATACTCGTCCAAACCCGACCCGATCCCACCCCTAGGTATAGACTTTGATGAAACCTTTGCCCCCGTAGCAAGGTTAGAATCTATAAGACTCTCACTTGCTATTGCATGTTGACTCAACATTACCCTACATCAAATGGATGTAAAGGGTGCCTTCTTAAATGGCTTTATCGATAAAGAAATTTATGTTGAGCCCAAAGGTTTCGAAGATCCTTACCATACTGATCATGTGTTTAAATTGCAAAAGGCTCTTTATGGATTAAAGCAAGCTCCTCGAGCTTGGCATGGTAGACTAACTTCGTTCCTCTTAGATTTTAATTTTGTTAGAGGCGAAGCCGATAGAACTCTTTTCGTAAAAAGAGTTGGTAATGAAGTGTTAATCTCACAAATTTAGGTTAACCATATAGTCTTCGGATCAACATCTCGATCTATGTCGGATGATTTTATCCAAGCCGTGAATTCCACATTTGAGATGAGTATGATTGGCGAACTAACATTCTTCCTAGGTCTACAGGTGAAACAAAGCAAGGACGACATCTTTATGTCTTAGGAGAGGTACGCGAAGATATCAGACCGAGCAAAAAATTTCACATTTAAAAGCTGTTAAAAGAATTTTAAAGTATGTTGGTGGTTCTTGCATTCTCGGTTTATGGTTTTCCAAGGACACTAACACAAATTTAGTTGGTTTCAGTGATGCTGACTGGGCAGGTGACGAAGATGATTGCAAGAGCACAAGTGGTGGGTGTTTCTTCTTAGGTAATAATCTAGTGTCTTGGTTTAGTAAACAGCAAAATTGTGTTTCTCTCTCTACGGCCGAATCTGAGTATGTGGCAGCAGGTAGTTGTTGTACACAACTCATATGGCTTAAGAGTATGTTGAGTGATTATGGGTTAGAGAGTGAAACTGTTATGATGTATTGTGATAATTTGAGTGCTATAAATATTTCGAAAAATCCAATTCAGCACTCTAGGACTAAGCACATAGATATTAGACATTATTTTTTGAGAGATATAGTAGAACAAGAGTTAGACTTTGAAAGGTTTTCAAGCCTTAAGAAGTCTATAGGTCTGTGTCAGTGTCAGTGTCAGTAAATGTTGATCCAGTATCCGGATCAACATTTGCATATGTCAAATATGGTTGTTACTGTTTCGATATTTGGTCTGAATTTCTCTCAGTTAATTCCTGAAATGATTTGACTCACCTAGACCGTTTTCTGAAATGACCTGCTCATTAGCATAAGGTTTACTCATGATCTTTTTTCAAGATACAGGTTTAGAATATTAAGAATCCTTAGATACAGGCATTCGCGGTGACGATGTATTCTCTGCGTGCAATAAAAAGCTGAACCTTGATGGAAAGAAAATCAATAAAGAGCAGTGCACAATATTTCCTATCTATAATAAAGGTGAGAAAATGGCAGAAAATGAAAGATCATTGAGTTATATGGTGTTAAACAGAAAATGAAGGAAATCGTTTGAGAATGCTAGATCAAATGTTGAGCAACATGTGTGACTAATCATTTTGATCATGCGATATTTTATATTAATACATATATATATATATATATTTTATATATAATTAGTCTGTCGAGTCTAGTATCTATATCTCTCATGATGATTTAAGAGAAAACCGAAAACCCCCATTGGAGCTCGCGTTCATCAAGTCATAACGGTTAGTTTTCATTTAAACTCTTTATTTGTGCTATTTTCCAAGCTGAAAACTAAAAAACTTTCGACTGATACTACGTTTTTGCATTTACCTATTATTTATGCTCACTTGATATCTCCTAATTCGCACTACTCTATTTCATATTTTCTAAATTCTATCTCTGCAAATCACAAAGTTCTCGAGCTTTCTTTCATTATCCATCAATGATGAACTCACCTCTTTCGAACTCACCTCACTTTACACTGTGCTATTTCAAATAGCAATCTAAAATAGCATTCATTTGACGGGGCTACACAATGTTGTGGATCTGCCCTGGTAGGAGCTCAAAATGATGAACGAAATGTTGGTTCATCATCTGTTCCAACATCAGTCCTGGAACGTGATATCAAGTATCTCGATGATACAATTGCTTCACTGGTTGCAGAAAGAGAGACTCTTAGGAGTTTCCTTTCTACCCAAAAAGGGGGAGATTTAGATAGTGCAGAAGAAGAAGCCGGGACGACTGATGCAACTGCTGTTGGTGAGGGAGATGATGCTGAAGCTGAAGATGCTGGAGAAAATGCTGGAAAGGAAACCGCTGAAGAAGAATCATCGGATTCTCTTATTTTTTAGATTTTCTAATCTATTTTATGGTTTCTCTAATTTTTCTTTCTTGCAGATTTAGTTAAGACTTAATCAGACTAGTCCATATGGTTATGTACTAATATTTCTTATCTTATGATAACCATGTTTTGTTCTGACTGTCTTAATGATTTCAGGGGGAGTTTTATGAAGTTATCTCTGCACAGGTTTTGGGAAGAAAGACAAAAAGGGGGAGATTGTTAATGTTTACACTGACAATGTGGAGTTAACACCTGAGTCAACATTGGACTATCCTTGGTTTTGTCTTTCATACCCGAAAACCTTATTACATAATTTTGAATTTATCACTGCACGAGTTTTTGGGAGGAAAGACAAAAAGGGGGAGATTGTTAATGTTGACTCAGTTAACATTGACGATATGGAAACTCAGACTTGTTCCATCCTTGATTTTGTCTTTCAAAGCTAAAAACCGTTTACCATAAATAATGGCTTTATTTACAAGTGTGCAAGAGATATTTTCGGAATATATATGGAGCTAAAAAGGAGTTATTTCCGGAATGGATATGATCCAATAGAATGGAAGAGATATTTTGGGAATGGATATGGAGCTAAAAAGCAGTTATTTTCGGAATAGATATGATCCCGAATGGAATTACAGCTATATAAAGAGGAACTTCGATCTCATACTATAACGATGGACGACGGATGATAACGACGAACTATGACGAAAGACGCACATCTATAGTGGCGAACGAGTAAAAAGAAACGAGAGAGCTCTCCCGATATTTTCGTCAATCTGTTTTAGCCTAGTATTGTCCTCACACTTTTTGTATAGAACCTAGTTTCTATACGTATTCTTTGTGTGAAGATCGATTGAGTTCTAATACTCTTTTCTAAGCTAGGTTTACTATCTTTTGATAGTTGTTATTTTTGTAATCCATTCTTTATAGTGGAATTTTGCCCTGAAGGCGTGTAGCAAGTTATTTAACTTGCTGTATATTTTAATCTATGTCTCTATCGTTTTTACTGCTAAGTTTTAAACTTTTCGCTGTGCTAAAACTTTCTGATGCCGAATGTTGTTTCAACATTAGGGTCAACATTTAAGTTTACTTTTAACTTAGTTTATTTCCATATCAATTTATCGGGACCTACCGCCCCCCTCTCACTTTCACCAATCACCAGAGCCGCCTTCCACATGCCTCGTCTTATTTTCTATATCAAGTTATGATTCCAATCACCTGCTTGCTCTGATGCCACTGTTGGGTACCTTCGGGTGTCCTCGAAATTCATGGCCCCGAGAATGTGCAAAAAAAATTAACTTGCTGGGTTCTCGTTGACCCAAGATAAGCCAGTGCTGAAAACGTGAAATTAAACGCAATAGATAGTCAAATAAAAAGGAATTAAAAAACCTAATAAGCCATAATACCTCTTGACGCGTGTGTTTCTAACGTTCGCCAAAAATCCCCTCGATTTAAACAAACCACTCCTAGTTCTTTGCAATGGATCGTCAATTCTCCTGCCATGTGTCATCACGACAAATCTTCCAATGTTTCCGATAACCAATTACGTCATAGCAAAGGGCACCAACTTTAAACAATGATGACATTCCAGTTTTCCATCTCGCCCTCTACATTTCAGGATGTCTTGCTGACGTAGGCCGTAGCCATGGAGATCAGCCCAGAAAATAATATAAGAAATTATTTTTATATGCGTCCAATGTGTTGTATATAATGTTTTCTCCGAAAGAAAAATGTGTTGTATATAATGTTCTACTTCTATTGTGAAGTGTAAAATATGCCTAAGAGGGGGGGGGGGGTGAATTAGGCTATAAAAATTTTGCTTGCTCTTCTTTGAAAATTACTTTTATTTAAGAAGATATTTGCAGAGTATGTTATATCCCAGAATGCAGTGCGAGTATCTAAGTGATCTCCCTAATCCTGTTTCACAAAATATCACGTTATCTTCAGAACTTGTTTCAATGATATCACCTAATTATTTGCTGGTGTCCCCGGTTTATCTCACAGAAAAGTAAATAGCAGAAAGTAAAGTGAGACGGGATTTTTATACAAGTTATATCCCCAACTGGGGTTTAATCCTGTCCTTGGGATGTGATCTCCCCAAGATTTCCAATCAATCACTAGGTATTACCGGTTACACTATGATTGACCCGTACACAACCGAAACACTATGGACACTAGACCTCGTTCTAGGCTGACGCACGCCAAGTTTCGATCCACGTCGTTTACCCAGGAAACCACTTCCCCGACTGGATGCAGCTTGCTACCGAAGGGCCACCGAATCCACAAAATTCGTCCCTCCACGTGCGAAAGACTCCACTCGTGCTCCTTTGTGCGCTCACACGTCCGAAGACTAAGGTTTTTAGGATTGGGAGTTTCTAAGGATCGCTCAAAGGGTACAGATTCGCAAATTTAAGCTCAAACACAAACTACGAATATATCGCAAAGTAAAGCTCAGATCGTCTATGGAATTCGATGGCTTGTGTGTTCGTTTCGTTGTACCCTTCAACGTGAAGTGTTCATCTTCTATATAGACCACGAAATACTTCTACACTTCACAAGGAAAGTTAAGCACGAAAATATGCAAGATATAGCTCAATTATCACGTGCATTAACTCAAAGAATCATGCCAAAAATGAACCAATTAAGCACAACGGTCAAGCATGATTTCTTACCATAAATACCAGAATCTCATCCATTTGTCAGCACACTTCACAAGGAAAGTTAAGCACGAAAATATGCAAGAGACAGCTCAATTATCACGTGCATTAACTCAAAGAATCATGCCAAAAATGAACCAATTAAGCACAACGGTCAAGCATGATTTCTTACCATAAATAACAGAATCTCATCCATTAGTCAGCACATTCCATATATAGTTCCACTCAATCAGCATATTAACACATGTAAGCCCAATCAATTAATTACTTTCCATAATATAAATTCCAATTAGCACAAGGAAAGCTAAGTTATTGATTCACTGATTTTAGAATCAAATAATATCGCACTCAACGGATATATCATTGATATTCTTTCCTAACATAGCTCAATCACGTGTACAACTCATATATCACTTAACAGGATATATCTTCCATATATATGCGTTCGTATCCGGGTGATCTCTATGATATTCTTTCCTAATATAACTCAATCGCTTATCAGAATATATTTTTCATATATAGCACACAATGATATTCCATCCAGGTGATCACATCAATATTCCAGTTAAACACAAGATCACTCAAGTTCGATTTTCTTAACACTTTAATCACTCTTAAGCACTTAATAGAACATTTTCATATACTTAAACATCATATAACATGTATATCGAGTTTTCTAATTTGTACCCCCCAATTTACATAATTACTTGGAATAATCAAAACTCTTATAATCATTTGGACCAAAAAGGTCTACAATCTCCCCCTTTTTGATGATGACAAGTAATTAATGCCTATTTTAAGCATATGAGTACACTCGATATGAAACCATTTAAGCACGTAGCATGTTTAAGTATCAAAGCATGTGACATATGATCAGAGCAAATAAATTTATCAAATTTTAAAGCATGCTCCCCCTGTCTAATTGCTAATAAACCTATGTAAAGCACAGTCGCAAAGATTCAGCAATTACCAGGTTATATCATATGAAACATCTCAAGTTACCATGGAATGTCTCAAGTTACCATGGAATGTCTCAAGTTACCACATCACATCAGTTTGCTCCCCCTGCCTATGTGCGGAATTCCTTAATCCTTAACAAATCACAAACTCAAGCACAAAGAGGATTAAGACACAAGCATATAAAAGCAAGCCGAATAATATTATAACATTCCAAAATAACATAATAAGGCATTAATTGCCTAGACTTCTCCCCCTTCAGCATCAAAAAGGAGGGACACAAACACTACCAACATACCCAAACCTGCAATCAACCTCGACCCGCAGACCAAAAGACCAGAAGAAAAAAAACATCATAGAGCTAATACTATTAGAGCTAGGGAATCACTAAGGAATCAGGATCTAAGGGCTGGAATCGCTATCGGATGAGGCATATGAGGATTCAGCGACATTCAGAACCGTGGTGATCTCCTTCAGAAATTTTTTAACTTTCTTGAAGTTCCGTGAGATCTCTTTGAACTTTCTCCGGTTCTCATCCTTAAGGCCCTTGATACTTCTTTTCAGATCGGCTATCGTTTCCTGCTCGTCGTCGCTATCATCATCCCTCTTCTTTCTAGTCGGACTTTTTGATGGGGTCTTCAGATCCCTTGTCTTGAGCCATCCACGCTTCTCATCATAGCGTATACCAACACGCTTCAGTGTGACCATATCTACTGAATGCTTTGTGCTATCTTCCCAAGCCTTGGGCAGTGAGATTCCCTCGAATTCAAGCATGTGCGTAAGCAGCATTCCATATGGAAGTTCCTTATCAGAGCTCTTAATGGCATGGACGATGTACTTAAGAACAAAGTAACCTAGATTGAGCGGCCTATTTTGGGATACCAGATAGAGAGTCAGCATGCTCATGTTGTTCATGGTGGTGGAATGGCCTCCACTGCCAACGCGGGCGCTCCAGAGCGTGAAGTGCAGCACTTTGTATAGGAAGAACAGATCAACAGGAAGTTTGTTCAGCGCTTCTCCTTCAGAGAACTTAGGCTTATAAGGGGAATTCCATAGGGCTTTCACACAGTCACGCAGGGGCACCTCAGATGTACACCAGTGGACGAAATCGAAGTAGCGTAGCCCTTCGTTCTCAACTCCCAACATCTCGTTCACCTTTGCGCTATTCCATTCAAGTTTCGTCCCAAGCACATAAGACTTCACTGTAATCTCAGTTTCGTCTTCAACGAAAGTGAGATTGGCGTAGAACAGCTTCACCGCCTCCGCATACACAGATTTGTCTATCCTTAGAAAATTTTCCCATCCGTACTCAGTCAGCCACGTTGCTACTTGGCTCTCAGCCATCTCGTCAAAGTTGACGCTTCTTCCTCGTGCAACTCGCCGCTTCTGAAGTTTCTCGTGAAGTTCCTTGGTGCTCTTAGTCAGAAATTTGATCTCATCGGTGATCTCTTCTGGATTTTCAGGATTGAACATGGCCTTCTCTGACTGATCCGAGGAGGGGGTTTTGTCTCGAGGAGGAGTCTCGATCTGAGCAGAGACAGATTTTTCTGGAGAGGCTGGTTTTTCAAGAGAGGTGCACTCAGCATGGGAAGAGACAGGAGAGGAAATAGGGATTCTATCGATCTTAGCCTTCTTCTTCTTCGGTTTCGTAGGAGATTTCGTGGAATTTGAACTATTCTTTGACTTGGAACGGGTGGCTTTTGGAGAGAGTGGGGTTTCGACTAAGGCAGCCTCTCGCTTTTTGTCGGACTTAGATCCGGCGCCTTTGGTTTTCACCATGGTTGAGATTGAATGTATGAAGTGAAGAGCTTAGGGTTTGAATGGGATGGAGAAACGAAGAAGGAACGATTTATAAAGGCCGAGTCTATTTTGAATAAGGATGGAAAGAAGTTAAAAAGAGATGTGATCTCGACAAGACATGTGGCAGATAAGGAAGAGATTTTAATTTAAAGGAATACTTAGTGGAGAAGGAAACTGCCCGTTATATGGAACTTACTAAAGATAAAGGATATCTCGCGGGAATTAAGGAAAGGAATAAGTAAAGATCCGATTTCAAAGAAAATATTGGCTGAAAATAGATTTTGACATAAGTGTCGAAAAAAAATATTCTCCCCATCAATGGAAAGGATATGAATAGATAAGGAAGATAGAATAAAGGACAATTTATTAATCGAATCAAGAAATAAAATCAAGGAGATCCTTAAGGATAAGATCAAGGAAATACTAAGGTCTAACATTTCTAGTCACCTTTCCTATTTAAGCTCAATAATTCCTAATCGGTCGCAAATATCACAGAATCTACTCTCAATAAGGGGTTTCGTGAAGATATCAGCCAACTGATCATTAGTTCCTACGAAGTTCACACTGATATTCCCTTTCTGAACATGATCTCGAATAAAATGATGTTTCACCTCTATATGCTTAGTTCGAGAGTGGTGTACGGGATTCTTAGTGATACTAATGGCACTAGTACTATCACAAAAAATAGGAATTTGGTCGTACTCTAAACCGTAATCACTCAAAGTCTGTTTCATCCAAAGGATTTGCTGAGAACAACTTCCTAAGGCCATATATTCTGCTTCGGTTGTGGATAGGGCCACGGCATTTTGTTTCCGACTGGACCAAGTTACAAGGGAATTCCCTAGTATTTGGCAAGTACCACTAGTGCTTTTCCTATCTTCCCTAGAACCGGCATAATCCGCGTCCGAGTATCCCATTAATGGGAATTCCTTGGAATTTGGATACCACATACCAAAATTGATTGTTCCTTTCAAATATCTAAGTATCCGCTTGACTGCTGTCAAGTGAGATTCCCTAGGACTGATTGATATCTAGAACATAGACCAGTAGCAAACATAATATCGGGTCTGCTTGCCGTAAGGTAGAGCAAACTTCCGATCATACCTCTATATTTAGTTTGGTCAAAGGGCGTACCTTGTTCATCACTGTCAATTTTGGCGGTCTGATGCATAGGAGTGGGAAGTACCTTGGAATCAGCCATTTTGAATTTTTCAAGTAGTTCCTTCGTGTACTTTGTTTGAGATATGAATATTCCCGTGTCCAATTGTTTGATTTGCAATCCAAGGAAGTACGTGAGTTCTCCCATTAGGCTCATCTCAAATTCCTGTTGCATAGACTTAGAAAAATTCTCGCAAAGAGTGATGTCAGTGCTGCCAAATATGATATCATCAACATATATCTGCACAAGTAGTATGTGATTCCCTTCGCACTTTATAAACAGAGTGTTATCTATTGTTCCTGTCGTAAAGCCCATGTCTAGTAAAAACCTACTCAATCTTTCATACCATGCCCTAGGGGCCTGTTTTAAACCATATAAAGCTTTATTTAACTTGAAGACGTGATTTGAAAATTCTACTTTTTCAAAACCGGGAGGTTGCTCGACATAAACTTCCTCATAAAACCATTTAAAAATGCACTTTTCACGTCCATTTGAAAAAGCTTGAACCTTTTAAAAGATGCATATGCAAGTAAAATGCGTATAGACTCGAGCCTAGCTACCGGTGCAAAGGTTTCTTGAAAATCTATACCTTCTTCTTGGGAATAACCTTTGGCAACTAACCTGGCCTTATTTCGTGTCACGTTACCGTTCTCGTCCAGTTTGTTGCGAAACACCCACTTCGTGCCTATTACAGACTTATCGTTAGGTCTTTCCACAAGAGTCCACACCTGGCTCTTTTCGAATTGTGCCAGCTCTTCTTCCATGGCAATCACCCACGATTCATCGTCAAGAGCCTCATTCACTGTCTTAGGTTCCAAGGTTGATAGCAGTACGTGATGTGATTCCTCAGCAATATCGGTTCGTGCAGTTGCTCTCGTTTTGATCCCTGAAGTGGTATTCCCTATGACTTGTTCAGTGGGATGGCTGGAAGCATGTTTGAATTTCCTGCGCTGTTGTTCGTCTGAAGCTTCAGGTTCATCTGTCTCAGTATCTAGTTCCAGTGGAATTGCGTTCACTTCTTTGTCAGTAACCTGTATATCTGCAGGAGACACAACTATACCTTCCTCAGTAGTATCTGCGTTAGGGAATTCATCAAATGTAACATGCACATATTCTTGAACAGTCTTCTTCCTATTATTAAACACTCGAAAAGCTTTGGAATGAAGGCTGTAACCTAGGAATATCCCTTCATCTACTTTGGAATCGAATTTTCCTCGCTTATCCCTATCATTTAAAATAAAGCACCTTTCAATGACATAACCTGTACCGGACCAAAAAGGTCAAGATGCAGCAGTTCCAGTGGTCTGGACGTAGATATCACATTCTTAGGCTTAAAAGACGTCTTAGTCTGTTTCCCCATTTGGCACGCTTTACAAATTCTGTCCTTGGTGGCTTTCATGTCTGGAATGCCTCTCACCATTTCATTGCATGATATGTGCGTCATGAGTTCCATGTTGGCATGTCCCAACCTTCTGTGCCATAACCATGTGATATCCTGCGTAACTGCTAGACACTTGACGTTTTGGTTAGCAATATCATCCAGTGTGATACAATAAGTGTTACCATGTCTAGCCGCACTAAACACAATCTCATTATCCTTTTTGGCAAAGCACTTATCTTTGGCGAAAGCTACAGTATGTCCATCATCACATAGTTGACTAATGCTAATTAAATTATGCTCTAAGTTCTTAACATACCATACGTTATCAATAGTGATATTTAAATTGTTACCAACAGTACCAACTCCCACGATTTTGGCCTTTGCGTCGTTAGCATACGAAACGTATCCTCCATCAACCGCCTTTAACGACACCAATTTACCTATATCACCTGTCATGTGGCGGGAGCACCCGCTGTCGAGATACCACCGGTGTTTCTTGCTGGAATTCCTCCTTTGAACCTGTAGAAAGAAGTACTCTGCTGAGGTACCCAATTTCTGTTGGGTCCTAACATGTTAGTGGGGAAATAACTTCTGTTAACATATGAGATATCATTCTGCATAGACGGTGATCTCCTGTTACAATCAGATACGTTAGTGGCATTTACAGGTGACTTCTTAGGTCTCCAGACATACTTAGTTTTATCAACTGTCTTTAATGGACAGTTGTATGCATAGTGACCAATTCTACCACAGCAGAAACATTTAAGCTTAGGCACAGAATGTTTAGCATGCTTTACTTTAGTGGAATAACCTATCCCTGACCTACCAATATTCCTAGGAGTGCTTAACAGCAAATCTAGGTTCTGCTTACCCTCCAGGAGTCTATCAACTTTCTGTTTTTCTCTATCTAAGGAATTCCTAAGTTCAACGATATCTCTCGATAAAACACTGTTTTTCTTTTCTAATTCCTCGCGGTCACATGGAATTTCATCTTTCTTAGTGGTAACTAACTCTCCTTTCAGACGTGAGATCTCTAGATCAGCCTCATGTTTTTCCTTAGCTAGGCCATCTCGCTGCTTTATCAGTTCTTTATTCAAGGAATTTAGTGACTTAATCTTTCTCTCAGCTTTTTGAAGTAATTCACACAATTCTTCCTTACTTTCTTCTATGTCAGAAATAGATGAGTCACTTTCATAGTCATTGTTATATAAACTGTTTAGGAAGTGAATTTTCTCAATAGAGGAAGAACTAGATACCTGATCCTTGTCAGCCATGTAAGCGTGATCCTCGTCCTCACTTTGTTCTAGGTCAGAGTTATTTGATTCCGTTACCATAGCCTTCTGCTTCCTTGGTTTCTCATTGTTGATTGATGGGCATTCATGTGCATAATGGCCTGGCTTGTTGCATCGAAAACATTTCTGAACTTTCTTTCCAGACGCGGAGATTCCCTTGTTCTTGTTCTGGAATTTGTTGAAGTTCCCTTTGAATTTCTTCTTTTGTTCAAATCTTGCGAATCTCTTCGTAAGCATAGCTAGGTCGTTCATCAGGCCTTCTTCTTCATTGTCAGAATCAGATTCTTCTTCTTGGTTGGATTTGAACGCAATAGATTTCTGATTTTTGTGTTGCGACTTCTCGTTCATAGACGTTTGAATCATTTCATAGGAGATAAGAGATCCAATAAGTTCGGAGATGCTAAGTGCTTCCAGATCCTTTGCTTCATAGATGGCAGTAACCTTGGCATTCCATTCTCGTGGCAGTGATCTCAGTATCTTTCTGACTTGCTCACTGTCAGGAACCTTCTTTCCGAGAGAGAACATTTGGTTGATGATTCCCATGAACCTGGCATACATCTGGCTTATGTTCTCGTCAGATTCCATCGAGAACAGTTCATACTGATGAGTGAGCAGAGCCAATCTTTCTTGCACAACTCGTTGGGTTCCTTCATGAGTAACTTGGAGCATATCCCACATAGCCTTTGCCGATGAGCAGGAACTAACCCGAATGTATTCTTCCCGCGTGAGTGCGCATGCGAGCATGTTTTTCGCCTTTGCGTTTCGCGTGATTCCCCTTTTGTCATCAGCAGTATATTCTTTCGCAGCCTTTGGGGTTCCATCATCTTTCACAGTCGTGTATGGTCCGTTGATGATTGTTTCCCAAAGATCGTAGTCTACAGCGATAAGAAATTCGATCATACGATTCTTCCATACTGCGTAGTTCGTTCCATCGAAGAGAGGCGGCCTAGAGTGGGATTGACCCTCTGCAAAAACATCACTCGAAAAAGCCATTAGATCTTAACTCAGGCGTGTTAGGCCTTTCGTTGAGTAACCTGGCTCTGATACCAATTGAAGTGTAAAATATGCCTAAGAGGGGGGGGGGGGGGGTGAATTAGGCTATAAAAATTTTGCTTGCTCTTCTTTGAAAATTACTTTTATTTAAGAAGATATTTGCAGAGTATGTTATATCCCAGAATGCAGTGCGAGTATCTAAGTGATCTCCCTAATCCTGTTTCACAAAATATCACGTTATCTTCAGAACTTGTTTCAATGATATCACCTAGTTATTTGCTGGTGTCCCCGGTTTATCTCACAGAAAAGTAAATAGCAGAAAGTAAAGTGAGACGGGATTTTATACAAGTTATATCCCCAACTGGGGTTTAATCCTGTCCTTGGGATGTGATCTCCCCAAGATTTCCAATCAATCACTAGGTATTACCGGTTACACTATGATTGACCCGTACACAACCGAAACACTATGGACACTAGACCTCGTTCTAGGCTGACGCACGCCAAGTTTCGATCCACGTCGTTTACCCAGGAAACCACTTCCCCGACTGGATGCAGCTTGCTACCGAAGGGCCACCGAATCCACAAAATTCGTCCCTCCACGTGCGAAAGACTCCACTCGTGCTCCTTTGTGCGCTCACACGTCCGAAGACTAAGGTTTTTAGGATTGAGAGTTTCTAAGGATCGCTCAAAGGGTACAGATTCGCAAATTTAAGCTCAAACACAAACTACGAATATATCGCAAAGTAAAGCTCAGATCGTCTATGGAATTCGATGGCTTGTGTGTTCGTTTCGTTGTACCCTTCAACGTGAAGTGTTCATCTTCTATATAGACCACGAAATACTTCTACACTTCACAAGGAAAGTTAAGCACGAAAATATGCAAGATACAGCTCAATTATCACGTGCATTAACTCAAAGAATCATGCCAAAAATGAACCAATTAAGCACAACGGTCAAGCATGATTTCTTACCATAAATACCAGAATCTCATCCATTTGTCAGCACACTTCACAAGGAAAGTTAAGCACGAAAATATGCAAGAGACAGCTCAATTATCACGTGCATTAACTCAAAGAATCATGCCAAAAATGAACCAATTAAGCACAACGGTCAAACATAATTTCTTACCATAAATAACAGAATCTCATCCATTAGTCAGCACATTCCATATATAGTTCCACTCAATCAGCATATTAACACATGTAAGCCCAATCAATTAATTACTTTCCATAATATAAATTCCAATTAGCACAAGGAAAGCTAAGTTATTGATTCACTGATTTTAGAATCAAATAATATCGCACTCAACGGATATATCATTGATATTCTTTCCTAACATAGCTCAATCACGTGTACAACTCATATATCACTTAACAGGATATATCTTCCATATATATGCGTTCGTATCCGGGTGATCTCTATGATATTCTTTCCTAATATAACTCAATCGCTTATCAGAATATATTTTTCATATATAGCACACAATGATATTCCATCCAGGTGATCACATCAATATTCCAGTTAAACACAAGATCACTCAAGTTCGATTTTCTTAACACTTTAATCACTCTTAAGCACTTAATAGAACATTTTCATATACTTAAACATCATATAACATGTATATCGAGTTTTCTAATTTGTACCCCCCAATTTACATAATTACTTGGAATAATCAAAACTCTTATAATCATTTGGACCAAAAAGGTCTACATATTGTATACAAGAGAATTAACTGGATCTCATAATTGTTTGTGCTAAAATCAATCACAAAATCGAACTCTAAAATCAAAACTCATAATAACCTAGAATCATGGCAAAATTACATTTATTCCTTAATAGTTTCCCTAAGACTTGCACCACGGAAGGGCATTGATTCATTCAATTCAAACAAAAAACCAGAAAAAAAATTTGTAATGGGTTGAATCACTTATGCATCAATTCACCACCCAAATTAAATCCGAGCATTTGCGCGGTTTGAATGTCTTATTCGAGAGTCCGCAACTTATACCAGTGCTGGTAGTGAAATCAATGTATATAAAGACACGATATTGTATTTCTTTTAAGTTTGTAACAAATCCCATTATCAAGATAAGGGTTTTGCCATAATTTTTGCTCCTTTTTTTTTTTTTTTTCAAAAAGTAAGATTATTACAGCTTCGGAAAGGCTTTGTATTAGTTAACTGTGTGTGTGTCCCTGTGAGTGTGTGTCATCTTTATTACTACATATATTTTATATATACAGATACACGTGTTCCTATAAAAATCATCAATCACTATGATCTCACACACGAGTCATCTGCGTTGAGCGGGAGTGCGATGAGACACACGGATCCCGAAATAAAATCATCGAAATCTTCCAACCCCGAAAAGAAATCCGCATTAAGAATCAGATCATCGCCGCCATTCTCGGTGCATTCATCGAATCGGTTTTCATTTTTTATTCTCGCCTGAGGATCAAAAACGTGATCGTGGTTCGAAGTCACCTGTGTACTAACCGGCACACCTTTCGGGGAACTCCCGTCTCTGCTCGATCCTTCGATTGATTTGTCTCCTTTCGATGGAAATTTTTGCCTAACTGTTCCGGCTAAGGAGTTCCTACTTGTTGGCTTGCTGTGATTGTGCTCGGCCGTATAGGTTAGGATAAACATCCCGGACTCAGCGTAGCTTTCTTCGACTTGTTTTCTTGCTAAACAACCTTTTGAACTGCTGCATTTGTAATAGCTCCTGCTCACGTATACCGACAAGGAAAAAAAAATTAAAAACAAATTATCATTTGAGATTTTATTACAATTGGAATCCAATTTTTTTTTTTTCGAAAACTAAAATTATTAGAAATTGAAAGGTGACGTCCTAAAACCGAATGGTGAAAGGTGAAGTTTCATCTTGAGTATATTAAGTGAGTCGAGCACTTTAACTCGTTCGATGTGGGACAATCACTTTAAAATCTCTGCACGCCACTTCGAAATATCTGGTGTAACATGTAGACATATGAATTCGGGTTAGGGTGATCGGAACCTGGCTTTGATACCATACGAGAAATCGATTGCTTCATCCTAAAATCAATTGTTGATTGGTGAAGTTTCCTCGTGAGTATATTAATTGGATTGATGAGCTTGATTTATTCGATGTGAGACAAATTGATTTTGGGATGAAGCCCACTTTTCTAGTAAAGTATCAGAGTAGGTTCAATCCTGCTCACTATCAACTGGTTCATATGTCTACGTGTTAGTCCAATCATGCGACAAATGAGGGGGCATGTTGAAATTCTAAAGTGGGGGTTTGTCCCACATCGAAGAAATCAAGCTCATAAATTCAATTAATATACTTGCAGCTTCACCGATCACCAATTGATTTTTAAGATGAAGTTCTTGATTATTAATAGGGATTGATATAGTTGTGTTATTATAAAGTGGGGGTTTGTCCCACATCGAACAAATCAAGCTCATAATTTCAATTAATATACTTGCAACTTCATCGACCACCAATTGATTTTAAGATGATGTTAGGATTGATATAATTGTATTATTATACCTAGGGTAAGGTGAGCCCTTGATAGGTTTCTGGCCATATTTGCGCCAAGCCCACATATCAGACGAGAGACCCTCGGCAGATACTTGAATCACCACTCTTTTATGCTGATTCTTCCTACGATAGGTATTACACAAACAGTTGAAATATTTAATAACGACGACCATGTGTATAAAAAGATTAAAGAAAACCCTTTATAAGTGTGAACATACCTTTTCTTGTATTTTGATGTGTATCCATCTCTAACACAGCTTGATGATTGGTCGGATGATACTTCATGAGGCTTCTTATCGTCTGCAACATCTTCCATATTCTTCGGTGCAACAGAACTCTGATGATTCTCTGGTACATAGCAATCGCTATTAATAATGGGGTAAAAGGGCTTGTAAAGATCTTCTAGTTCATCACTCGAACTATTACACATGTCGAAGAATTCTGGGAAACTAGCAAGAAAGCCTTCATTGTCGAGATTCCGATGATGAATATCATAAGTGCTGGAAAACGAATCACGACCGTCCATGTCTAAGCCAATAATCTTACTAAAATCACCACTTGAACCTCTTACTATTGCTTGCAAGCTCCAATTTTCTATGCTGCTCTGCGCAGCAAAATCAGCCATATCTTGTACAGTGTGTCGGAACGAAAAAGTAAAAAAGGGCCTTTTTTTTTTCTATCTATTTTCAATAGAATATTTGTGAGTGATTACCGAAACTGGAGGGTGGGATTATATACATCGCTAAAGAGCCAAGTTTGTAATGATCTTTTTAGCTGTTTGTATTCGGTTGACTTTTGATGTGTCAAATTGGTTTAGAAATGGGAAAAACACACGCGCTTTCGCCGCTTTCTCATTAGTCGTCATAGACGAAAAAGTTGATATTTATATTTTATGAAATGCAATGAAGCTTAAGGATAAATAATAAAAATAATAAAGAAGATATTCATATGATGAAGTTTTGCCTGTATCATAATCGACATGTTAGCGTGTCTATTTACGGTAATGACCGACGAAAGCAACATGAATAATTGAAGATATCAAAACAATTAATAATCCCTCAAATTGTGATAATCATAACATAGACATTGTTAAATTCGTGACCAGACCTACGCATGCAGGAAGGCACAAGGGGAGAGTACCTTATGTTGGAATATTATGTGGGGTGAGTGAAAATTTGGATTGGAATATGTAAATGGGCAAAATGTGTGGGTGGGCTTGTGACCCACCGATACACGGGCTTGATCAACCCGCACGATTTGGACCCAATACATATTAAATACCGAACTATAATGGAAAATTCATGCACCTTTGGAATATAAAAGGTTGCTATACTTCAACGGTCACTTGAACTTTGGAATGTCCAACTTAATTCATTAATGGTAGGACTAACGACATTTTAATGTGTGACTAAATGTAGAAATTGTGACGCTATTGACACATGGGAGCACTCCGATTTTTTATGCCGTAATTATATCTTGAACGCGATAATATAAGCGACACTTTATGTAATGTATACTGTGGAGTGGAAACGGTAAAGGAGTTGTGGGAATCGTTTGAACGTAAAGATAAAACTGAGGATGCCGACACAAAGAAAATTGTTGTCGGACGGTTCCTTGATTATATGATGGTCGATTCCAAGACTGTAATCAGTCAGGTGCAAGAGATCCAATTGATCTTGCACGCGATCCATGCGGAACGAATGGTTCTGAGTGAATCTTTCCAAGTGGCGGCTATCACTGAAAAGCCGCCTTCGGGTTGGAAAGACTTCAAAAATTATGTCAAGCATAAATGCAAAACGATGTCTTTAGAGGACCTGATTGTTAGACTTCGAATCGAAGAAGACAACAGAGGGTCCGAATGGAGAGTCTCGAACTCATCCGAGCCAAAGGTGAATATGGTGGAGCATGCCTCTAAAAAGGGGAAGAATTGCCGGAATAGCCAAAGCGGAGCTTGGGACGACCAGAGGTGTCTCAAAGGCGAAGTAAATTGTGGCAAGCTGGGCCACAAGTCCTCGGAGTGTTGTTTTTCGAAGAAGAGCCACGAGACCAATATAATGAGAGACATCACCAAAGACGTTGAAGACCTGAGCCGCGTTGTGCTGGTCTCGGAAGTAAACTTGGTGGGGTCGAATCGAAAGAGTGATGGATCGATACCGGTTCTACGAAACATGTGTGCACAAACTGAAGTCTATTCTCGAATTTTCAGTCGGCTGATGGAAAAAAGATCTATATGGGAAACTCGGCGGCTGGGACCGTAGAAGGAAAAGGGAGCATGCTGCTCAAGATAACTTCGGGGAAAATACTAAAGCTGAAAGATGTGTTGTATGTGCCGGAAGTTCGTAAGAACCTTCTATCGGGATTCTTATTGAACAAGCACGGTTTTCGCATTTTTATTGAACCCGAAAAATTGATGTTATCAAAGTCGGGAATGTTGGTAGGAAAGGGTTATGCTACAGACGGTTTATTCAAGTTGAATCTAATGACTGTGGTCAATCAGATGAATGAAAATAATTATTCTATTTACTTGCGTCAGTAATCCAACTTATGGCATGGCAGACTAGGTCACGTTAATTTTGATTCAATACGTCGAATAATTAACATTAACCATATTCCTATCGAAATTGATTCGAAACATAAATGCGAAGTTTGCGTTGAAGCAAAACTGACATGGTCTTCATTCCGAAAGATAGAACGAAGCACCGAACCGCTTGAATTGATTCATAACAATGTATGTAATTTGAAATATGTTCGAACATGAGGTGGCAATAAATATTTTATAACATTTATTGACGATAGCAAGAAATATTGTTATGTATATTTGCTTAAGAGCAAAGATGAAGCGTTAGAGAAATTTGTTATCTACAAAATCGATGTTGAGAACCAACTCGGTAAGAAGATAAAACGATTGACATGTGATAGAGGGGGCGAATACGAAGCGCCGGTCGGAAACTTTTGTGCGGAACATGGTATTATCCATGAAGTGACCGCCCTATACTCACGAAAGTCAAACGGGTTTGTGAACGAAAAAATTGCAGAACGAAAAAAATGATGAATGCGATGTTGTTAAGTTCATGCTTACCGCCCAACATGTGGGGAGAAGATGTCTTGTCGAGTAATTACCTCTTGAAGGGTACCTCGAAAGAAAGAAAATAAAACGTCATATGAGTTATGGAAACCAAATATGCCATCTTATCAACATTTGTAAATGTGGGTGTGTCTGGCGAAGGTGGTCGTACCAACAACTACAGTAATAAAAATCGTTCCCATCGGTGAACTGTAGTTTTATCGGATATGTACATACAAGAAATATTGTTATGTATATTTGCTTAAGAGCAAAGATGAAGCGTTAGAGAAATTTGTTATCTACAAAATCGATGTTGAGAACCAACTCGGTAAGAAGATAAAACGATTGACATGTGATAGAGGGGGCGAATACGAAGCGCCGGTCGGAAACTTTTGTGCGGAACATGGTATTATCCATGAAGTGACCGCCCTATACTCACGAAAGTCAAACGGGTTTGTGAACGAAAAAATTGCAGATCGAAAAAAATGATGAATGCGATGTTGTTAAGTTCATGCTTACCGCCCAACATGTGGGGAGAAGATGTCTTGTCGAGTAATTACCTCTTGAAGGGTACCTCGAAAGAAAGAAAATAAAACGTCATATGAGTTATGGAAACCAAATATGCCATCTTATCAACATTTGTAAATGTGGGTGTGTCTGGCGAAGGTGGTCGTACCAACAACTACAGTAATAAAAATCGTTCCCATCGGTGAACTGTAGTTTTATCGGATATGTACATACAACACGCCATATCGGTTTAATGTCTATGATTCGAAAAATTTGGATATACACAAGAACACGGTAATGGAATCAAAGAACGTGTTGCTTCGAAAACGTATTTCCTTGTAAGCCCAATGATGGATCTGGTTCATCTAAACAAGATGATGAAGAAACCAAGGACCCTAGCTTGGTTCCTGAAAACGAACCGATACAAAGCAAACGAGCCCGAATTGAGAAATTCTTCAGTGATGACTTTGTCACTTATTTTCTTGAGAAGAAACCATTGACTTATGATGAAGCAGTGAGCTCCTTGGAAGGGCCTTTATGGAAAGAAGCCATAAAAAGCGAGATCTATTTGCAGAATCACACTTGGGAGTTAGTTGATCTCTCAGGAGGATGTAAACCTTTACGATCGAAATGGATCTTTAAATGGAAAATGAAACCCGATGGTTCGGTTGATAAGTAGAAAGTCAGACTTGTTATCAAAGGATACAAGCAGCGAGAAGGCTTAGATTACTTTGATACGTATTCTCTTATTGCGCGAATAAATTCGATAAGGATGATACTTGCTATCGCGTCCTTAAGAAATTTGGAGGTACATCAAATGGATGTGAAGACAGCCTTCTTAAACGGTGATTTAGATGAAGAAATCTATATGAAGCAGTCCGGGGGTTTTCCTGCTCCACAAACCAGAATGAATCTTTGTAAACTTATCAAATCATTGTATGGTTTGAAACAAGCCCCAAAGAAGTGGCATGAAAAGTTTGATCATTCATTGATCACAAATGATTTTAAATAAATGAGTGCGATAAATGTGTCTACTCAAGGGAACAAACGATTAATATGTTATTTTATGTATGTATGTAAACGGACTCATTGTGGGTAGTAGTGACAAAATGGTCAACTCTATTAAGAAAATGTTGAATTCAAAATTTGACATGAAAGATATGAGACTTGCGGATGTGATTTTAGAAATTAAAATCACGAGAACGACTAACGGTCTTGTTTTGAGTCAAGCTCATTACGTAGACAAAATTCTCGACAAATTTTGCAAGGATGGTTGTGGTGTTACTAGAACGCCATTAAATCGAAGCATACATTTATCGAAAACTCACAATGAGGCGGTTTCCCAAGTGGAATACTCTCGGATTATCGGAAGCTTGATATATCTAATGAGTTGCACTAGACCAGATCTTGCTTTTGCTATAAGCAAACTGAGTTCATATACCAGCAATCTGAGTGCGTAACATTCGACCGCTATCGTAAGAGTACTGAGATACCTAAGGTAGACTCGATATTATGGATTGCATTATGGTCGATATCCCGCTGTGTTAGAAGGCTACACACACGCGAATTGGATATCTCATATGGGACTCGAAAAGCACAAGCGGCTATGTGTTTACACTAGCTGGAGCTGATGTGTCGTGGAAATCCTCGAAACAAACTGTTATGGCGAGATCCACTACGGAATTTTAGTTCATTGCCTTGGATAAATGTGGAGAAGAAGATGAATGACGAACGCCATTTTTTGGAGGATATTCCGAAATGGGAAAAACATGTGTCGCCTATAGGCATACATTGCGATAGCCAATCGACAATTGGACGGGCATAGAGTACTATGTATAATGGTAAGTCGAGAGACATACGGTCGACATAATATCGTTAGGCAACTGCTCTCAACTGGGTTTATCTCGATTGATTATGTGAAATCAACGGATAACATTGCGGATCCGCTAACCAAAGGGTTAAATAGAGATGTGGTTGAAATGTTGACAAAAGGAATGAGCTTAAAGCCTTAAAGTATAAAAGTGCTACGAAGGATAACCCTACCTAGTTGACTGGAGATCCCAAGATCTAAGTTCAAAGGGACAACCTAATCTTAGAACTTCGTATCACCGTGGGGGATAACCCCACTCATTCCTGTTAAGAAACAGTGATGACGGAAAAGGCTAACATTATGATGCTTTAATGACTATAATAGAATATTGATAGAAAATACTCGCGACGTGAGAATCCCCTATGTTAGAGAGAAGTGGTGCCGCTTCAAAGGAGAACTGAAAGGCTTAATTCTTTAGAAACCCTCGCAAAATCAGGACGTGTTCATGGCGAAACGAACAAAACTATGAGAAGAAACAAACATAAATGATTTTTGTGAATTGTACGTGGGCTCGTTTACGCAAAAAAGTGGGACAGTTCAAGGACATCGCGTCTACTGGACTTCTAGTAGACTAAACGTACTTTACAAGGAAAAATTTCAAATGGTAAAACATATTTACATCTACGCAGAGAGCGAATGATGAAAAATTGTTATGAGTCGAAACAATTTCCATACATGTGGGGGATTGTTGGAAAATTATGTGGTGTGAAGAGAATTTGGATTGGAATATGTAAATGGACAAAATGTGTGTGGGGGCTTATGACCCACAGATACACACACGCGGGCTTGATCAACCCACACGGTTTGGACCCAATACATATTCAAAACCGAATTATAATTGAAAATTCATGCACGAGACCTCAAATGTCACTTGACATTTGGAATGTCCACCTAATTCATAATGGTAGGACTAATGATATTTTAATGTGGGATTAAATACTACATGGAGAATGCGAAGGTCTCTAGAAGGAATGCAAAGAGATTTAGAGACAGTATATAGAGGACTTGTCCAAACTCTGGAATATACAAAAATCACGAGACCATTCACGAAAGTATTCGAAACAACAAATCGTTCATCATCACTCTATGTTCAAAGTTCACACTGTGATTAAGGCTTAGTGCAACCTATAATCACGTTTTCGTTATATCCTGGAAAATAGACACTCGATCAAATCTCTTGCACTTACGTAGAGAGAGCGAATCTGTTTTAAAGAATTTGTGTTCAACATTAGCATCGAAAATTTCTAAAGTCGGTTCTAAAGCATAGAACACGCAGTTTTACATTTCTGGCAGCAATCCTGCGTTGTTGAAGTTGCAGCCATGCAAATGGGAGTAGTGCAGTAGTGTCAGCAGTCGTGCCGTTACACAGCTTCACCCGTCGGCGAGGAGTTCGTTGCAACCGTGCAACCTCAAAGTCGTGCAAACTAGAAGTCGAACGAGTCTGCTGTCTTGCGGTCTCAGTCATACGAGTTGATTGTGTAGTCTTGCGATCATGCGGTCTGACAGATTGCGGTCTTATACGAGCTATGTTTTCCCAACACGTTAGAGCGCATATACTTGAATGGGGTTCAATCCTAAACTTTTTTATTATAAGTTGAGTAGCCAATCAAGCTATAGGCTAGTCAACCTCACCATGATTAATCGATGTGGGACACATGTGGGTTATCTCCTTTATTCACTTTATTCGCGTCTTATGGATGTTGTCACTGCTTATTTATATGAAACACTTGAAAGTGATATATATATATATATATATATATATGAAGCTTCCCGAGGGATTTCAATTGCCTAAAAATTCAGGGCCCCGAAACGAGTATTTAGTTAAGTTGAATAAATCACTTTATGGATTAAAGCAATCTGGGCGAATGTGCTATAATCGCCTAAGTGAATTATTAGTGAAAGAAAGGTATCAGAATGATCAAAATTGTCCCTGCATATTTCTGAAGATGTAAAAATGAGTTTGTCATTATAGCAGTATATGTTGATGATATCAATATAATTGGAACTCTTGAAGAGTTGACCAAAGCTGTTGATTCTTTAAAAGGGGAGTTTGAAATGAAAGATCTCGGAAAAACAAAATTTTATCTTGGACTGCAGATTGAATATTTGAAAAGTGGAATATTTGTACATCAAGAGACTTGTACGAAGAAGGTATTGAAAAGATTTTACATGGATGAATCTCATCCACTGATACTCCAATGATTATTAGATCTTTAGACGTGAATAAAGATCCGTTCAGACCACATGAAAATGATGAAGAACTACTTGGTCCTGAAGTACTATATCTTACTGCTATTGGAGCACTAATATATCTTACGAGTCATACGCGACCTGATATAGCGTTCGCTGTAAATCTATTGGCGATATATAGTTCATCGCCGACTCGTAGACACTAGAATGGAGTTAAACGGATTTTCCGATACCTTAAAGGAACATCTGATATGGGATGTTCTATTCTAATGAGTCGAAAGCAAATTTAGTTGGGTATGCATATGTTGGATATTTGTCTTACCCACATAATGCTCGATCGCAAACATGTTATTTGTCATATGGTGGAACCACTATTTCATGGCGGTCAGTGAAATAAACTTTAACAGCTACTTCTCTAACCATGCGGAAATTCTCGCTATTCATGAAGCTAGCCGAGAATGTGTTTGGTTACGATCGATAATTGAGCATATCCAACAAACTTGTGGGTTGCTTTCTTAGAAATTACTTCCAACGATCTTATATGAAGATAATACGGCATGTATTGCCCAATTAAAGGAAGTATATATTAAAAGGATAGAACAACGTATATTTCACCGAAATTTTTATTAACCCATGATTTGGAGAAAAATGTCGATATTGATGTACAACAAGTGCGATCTAGTGAAAATCTTGCAGATTTATTTACGAAAGCACTTCCCCCAATTATTTTCAGGAAATTGATATATTCCATTAGAGTTCGGAGACTTCGAGATTTATAATGATGTTATCATCAGGGAGGGAAAATACGCGTTGCACTTTTTTTCCCTTCATTGTGATTTTTTCGATGTGATTTTGCCAGTAAGGTTTTTATTGAGGCAACAAATGAAAGCGTATCAAAAGGGGTTATGTATTCTTTTTCCTTCACTATGTTTTTATCTCACTGGGTTTTTCCTAATAAGGTTTTAACGAGGCAAATTCTTTGAAAAACATCCAAGGAGGAGTATTATGAAATATTAAGATGTGAATGTTTTTAATGTTGATAAAATTAAGTTTATTACATGTTGTAAATGTTAGTTGATGAGATGAGATAAGATGTATTTAATGTTGTAAATGTTACATTGAAATAGTAGAAATTTTTCTACTATAAATAGACCGATGTATTTGTATTGAGTCATATCGAAAACATCAATAATATTCTCTATAATTCCAGTATTTATATTTCCGTTCTTCAGTTATAATAGTTTTATAACACAAACAAACTAATTGAATGATTGAGCCCTCAGTTGCCCCGTTCGCAAGGAAATATATATTTTCTTCCGCTAGTTTCGAGTCCATTAACATCTTTTATGGTTCCGTGCAATGAATGTTAATTTAGTTTGAACCATTTGAAGCCAAGCAGCATGCTATAATAGCGTACATAATCTATTTAAAACTGCCTAACCACTAAACGCTATTTTTCTAATGACATTACTATTATTATATATCTATTTTCCTTCAGCGTGAACTCCGTGTTTGAGTCAATCAACAGTTATCGTCAATATTCATATGGATTTATTACACGCTTGAAACCGTCAACTATATGGATTTCTTTAGTCAACTTTTTGTTTTTCTTTTTCGGGGTTTTGTTTTTTATCTCTGAGACCTTTTTTCCCCTGGATGATGTTACCATATGGAATATCTAAGTTCTTTAGTTCCTATGAATCCATTGGGTTAGTAAAACTTTACTTTAAAAAACATGAACCCGCACCAGTAGCCTCACGTCTTAAAACATAAAATTATTGGTTAGAGCACTATTTATAGACATGCGCACAGGCACACAACTAAGTGGGTGATCTACTAACTTGATTTAGATTTTCAGAAAAAAAAAAAAAAACCTGATTTCTTGTATTACATAATAATATCTTTGAATGTCAACTACAAGCCCACTGCTAGTTAAAATTAAAAAGGTGACTATACATATATATATATATATATATATAATATGGATGCAACTTGAAATTGAGATATTAGAAAGGACAAATTAGGTCAATAAATATGACTCTCGGGTTATTTGGATCACTAAGTTTCATTGCAAACTTAGGTCACTAAGTAACATATTTGATTATTTTGAGATATTTTTTGAATTTTCCGAAAAAAAGAGGTCGGATTTCATATGTGGCATAACCGGCGTACGTGGGGCATTGAAGTGTTGTTAAGTACTGCTGAGTATTAAATAGTTTTGGTGATTAACCACAGTACCATACCTGATGAAGATTGGAGCTGACGTGGCAAGTACTCAGGAGATTGATGACGAGTACTGAAGAGCAAATTACTGAGGAAAGGGCCAGGACTTGAGCATTAAATGCAAAGTTGCATCAAGTCCAGATGTTGACTAAAGCCAATTTCCCGAAGTGGTGAAAACAGTACTCTGACGACCAAAAGAGTAATGGTGTCAACAGTCCCCAAAAGAGGAAAGAATTCAATGCGGCTGCAGAAGATTTCAAAGTTCAAATTGCAACGTCTACTTCCGAAGTGAAGACTGTAAAAGGTCGAAGAGTTCAAGAGGCTCAAGTGTTAAGAACACGGAAATACAACGAAAACAACTTGAAGCGAAGAGCTTAAGCGCTAAGTTTGAGCAGCGAAAAACAACATGTAAATAACTGACTTGAAGAAAACAGTAGCAGTAGAGTGTTCTTGAGGAAAAACACTGTAAGCGACTAACTCAAGAGTTTGTCATTAGCGTTAGAAGTTAGCTAGTGGTAGCTAGGGTAGTACTTGTGAAGTTTCTAAGTGGTACCTTGCGGGGAAGAAGGGGTGACGTAAGAGAGTTAGCTCCGAACTTCCGTAGACAAATCTCGTGTGCAAACTTACAAACACTCACACATACACACATAAGTACTGAGTAGTGGTATCTTCCGCGCCACTGCAGCGCAAGCGAGAGAGACAAAAAGATGACCGTGAACCTATTGAGTCGTTGATTACTTAAGTACTCACAGTGAGCAGTACTCAGTATTGCACGAAAAGAAGAAATTATAAGTGTTTATTCCCCCCCTCCCCTTTTTAAACACCGATGTCTGATCCTAACAATTGCCGTGATGAAATCCTGTCGTTTTTGTCGGAAAATTCAAAAAGTATCTCAAAAAAATCAGATATGTTACTTAGTCATTTAAGTTTGTAATTATGAAACTTAGTGATCCAAAAAACACGAGAAACATTATTAGTACCGAATTTAGTAATTTGGCCGGTTAGAAATTATAGAGAATGGTCTATCGGTACTTGTGAGACTACGGTTTGAGTCACTTTGATGTAACCACACTGCCCAGTCACACGGCCTCTGGTGATGGACTTTGACTTTAGGACCCTTTCAAAATATTCTTTGCGTACTTGGCGTTAATATAAAAATTTATTCATATATCGTCGGTTAACTTTGTGAGATTAAAACAAAATCTGAGACTAGTGACTGGACACCGATTAATATCTATTTTTTTTTAACCATATACAAAATATAATATGATGACCACTCAATCAGATGTAACGCGCAATCACATTCTTATTGCCTCTATTTAATTTACAAACACAAGTTATCCCTTTGTAATAATAGAAAATTGTATTTTACAGTTTGTTGTCATCAAATTTGAAAAATTGCCCCGAGTAATACGGCATGTGAAGCCCATGTTCTTCTCTTACGTTAAGAGTCATCAATTCTAAAATCTATAAGCCTATCATCTGCATGGACTTTTAGGACCACCATGCCTAACACAATTGCATATTGAAGTTTTTTTATTTGGATTCATTAACCCCACGCACCTACTCGACGTGTGTCAATAATGAAGGAATAATGTACTCAGTGTTGTGAAATTATTTATTTTGTAATGTGTATTAATTATATTGTTAATGGAAAGATGATATCAAACACAAAATAGAGATAATAGAACTTTGTTTATGAAATGATACTTTGCATCTTCTATGTTACATTAAGCAATGAAAAATACATGCTATTTATAGAAGAAAAACTTTGCATTAAAGTGTCACTCCATGCATCATCATTTTTGTTATCTTCTTCCATTTGCCAAAGCTTCAATTATTTGGAGTGGTTGAATAATAATTGGATTCAATCATAGACATTCAATAATGTTCATAACACTCCCCCTTTGGATGTCCATTTAAAAAAATATGCCTCGTTAAAACCTTACTAGGAAAAACTCAGTGGGATAAAAACCTAGTGAAGGAAAAAGAGTACATAATTCCTTTTGATACGCTTTCATTTGTTGCCTCATTAAAAACCTTACTGGGAAAACCACATGGAAAAAACCACAGTGAAGGGAAAAAGAGTGCAACGCGTATTTACTCCCCCTGATGATAACATCATTATAAATCTCGGAGTCTTCGAACTCCAATTGAATATACCAATTTCCTGAAACTAATTGGGGGAAGTGCTTTCGTAAATAAATCTGCAAGATTTTCACTTGATCGCACTTGTTGTACATCAATATCACCATTTTTCTCCAAATCATGGGTGAAGAAAAATTTCGGTGAAATATGTTTTGTTCTATCCCCTTTAATATATCCTTCCTTTAATTGGGCAATACATGCCGCATTATCTTCATATAAGATCGTTGGAAGTAATTTCTCATAAAGCAACCCACAAGTCTGTTGGATATGCTCAATTATCGATCGCAACCAAACACATTCTCGGCTAGCTTCATGAATAGCGAGAATCTCCGCATGATTAGATGAAGTAGCTGTTAAAGTTTGTTTCACTGACCGCCATGAAATAGCGGTCTCACCATATGTAAATAAATAACCTGTTTGCGATCGAGCATTATGTGGGTCAGACAAATATCCAGCATCTGCATACCCAACTAAATTTGCTTTCGACTCATTAGAATAGAACAATCACATATCAGATGTTCCTTTAAGGTATCGAAAAATCCGTTTAACTCCATTCCAGTGTCTACGAGTCGGTGAAGAACTATATCTTGCCAATAAGTTTACAGCGAACGCTATATCAGGTCGCGTATGACTCGTAAGATACATTAGTGCTCCAATAGCACTAAGATATGGTACTTCAGGACCAAGTAGCTCTTCATCATTTTCGCGTGGTCTGAACGGATCTTTATTTACGTCTAAAGATCTAACAATCATTGGAGTATCCAGTGGATGAGATTCATCCATGTAAAATCTTTTCAATACCTTTTTCGTATAAGTCTCTTGATATACAAATATTCCACTTTTCAAATATTCAAGTTGAAGTCCAAGACAAAATTTTGTTTTTCCGAGATCCTTCATTTCAAACTCCCTTTTCAAACAATCAACAGCTTTGGTCAACTCTTCAGGAGTTCCAATTATATTGATATCATCAACATAGACTGCTATAATGACAAACTCATTTTTACATCTTCTCAGAAATATGTAGGGGCAAGTTTGGTCATTCCGATACCCTTCTTTTACTAAAAATTCACTTAGGCGATTATACCACATTCGCCCAGATTGCTTTAATCCGTAAAGCGATTTATTCAACTTAACTGAGTACTCGTTTCTGGGCCCTGAATTTTTAGGCAATTGAAATCCCTCGGGAAGCTTCATATATATGTCACTGTCAATTATTCCATATAGATAAGCAGTGACAACATCCATAAGACGCATATCGAGACATTCTTTTACTGCCAGACTCACTATATAACGAAAAGTAGTTGCATCCACCACAGGAGAATACGTCTCCTCATAATCAATACCTGGTCGTTGCGAAAAACCTTGCGCAACAAGCCGTGCTTTGTATCTTACAATTTCGCCGTTTTCATTCCTCTTTCTAATGAAAACCCATTTATACCCAACCGGCTTTACATTTTCTGGTATACGGACTACAGGTCCGAAAACTTTTCGTTTCTCAAGTGATTTCAATTCGGCCTCGATTGTATCTTTCCATTTTGGCCAATCATTTCTTTGTCTAGACTTTGGTTCATGATCCTCATTCTCATTAATCTCATTCATTTCATGTAGCGCTACGTTAAATGAGAATTTATCGTCAACGTTGACTTCGTCTCGGTTCCATCTAATTCCATTTTGGGCATAGTTTATCGAGATCTCTTCATTATCATTATTTTCTGAACGTTCAGGTACATGAGATTCATTCTCATTGCCCATCGACTCTTCTCTGGTCGATAAATCCTCGGTTGGACCATTCTTATTATTATTTGCTCCTTTTCTTTTCCGAGGATTTTTATCTTTGGAACCCGAGGGCCTACCACGCTTTAGCTGTGGCTTAGGCTCGATAATATGTTCTGCAGGAACATTTTTGCAGGAGCATTAACAGCTGGTATATGTGACTTTGTCACTCTTTTAAGGTCAGTAAAGCTTTCTGGCAGTTGATTAGCTAAACTCTGTAAATGAATTATCTTTTGAACTTCTAGTTCACATTCTTTAGTTCGAGGATCATAATGATAATTCATTCCAACTAACATTTCTCTCCAGCTGTTTCTTTTCTCCCCCTAATGTCGGAAAATTCAATTCATCAAAATGACAGTCGGCAAATCTGGCCGTAAATAAATCTCCAGTTAGAGGTTCCAAATACTTTATTATCGATGGAGATTCATATCCGACATATATTCCCAACCTCCTTTGAGGTCCCATCTTTGTTCGTTGTGGTGGAGCAACTGGAACATATACTGCACATCCAAAAATTTTCAGATGGGAAATATCTGGTTCCTGACCATGAACCATTTGTAATGGGGAGACATCATTATAACTCGTTGGCCTGATGCGAATTAGTGTTGCTGCATGCAATATAGCATGTCCCCAGCAAGACGAGGGAAGATTCGACTTCATCAATAATGGTCTTGCAATTAATTGCAAGCGTTTAATCAACGATTCTGCAAGACCGTTTTGCGTATGCACATGTGGCACGTGATGCTCAACATCAATTCCGATAGACATACAATAATCATTAAATGCCTTGGAAGTAAATTCAGCAGTATTATCAAGGCGTATTTTCTTTATCGGATAATCTGGAAAATGTGCTCTTAGTCGGATCATTTGTGCAAGCAATCTCGCAAACGCCATGTTGCGTGTTGATAACAAACATACATGAGACCATCTAGTCGATGCATCATGAAATACCTAAATGGTCCACATGATGGATGTATCGGTCCGCAAATATCACCATGTATACGCTCCAAAAATGTTATGGATTCATTCTTTATTTTCGCTGGTGATGGCCGAATAATTAACTTCCCTTTAGAGCATGCCACACATGATAATTCATTACTTTGAAGAATCCTCTGGTTCTTCATTAAATGCCCACGTGAATGCTCAATTATTTTCCGCATCATAATTGCACCGGGATGGCCCAACCGGTCATGCCAAACATTAAATGTACTGTCATTAGTAAACTTCTGGTTTACGGTAGCATACGATTCGATCGTTCTCTGATATGTGTAATACAACCCAGAGTCAAAGGAAGGTAAAGTTTCCATCAGAGAAATTCCTTTAAACACATAATAATCATTAAAATAAACAGATATATCACAAGAAAATATATAACTTAATAAAACACTCCTAACGATACCTATCAAACCACATAATAATAAAGCACATAATAATAATACATAATAGATTAGTTTTCTTCAGGAAAAACTAGAAATCCGCAGTTTCGAAATGTGTATTTTCATATTTTGTCCCAGAAGCAGAAGTCAAATCACTTTGAACAAAATTCGTTTCAATCATATTTTCTTTGCCCTTACTTTGTCGATATAATTCAACCAAATGTTTGGGCGTGCGACAGTTACGTGACCAATGGCCCGAACCACCGCAACGATAGCATTGCTCATCGTTGTTCTTTTGTTCAGTGTGCTTCTTCTCATCATTATTTTCGTAATTTTTCCTCTTCTGGGAAAATTCTGATAACCGCCACGATTGCTATGATAACCACCACGGAAATGCTGATAACCACCACCGTAATTTCCTCGACCACGTCCACGGCCTTGACCACGACCTTGACCACGGCCACGTCCACGACCTCGATGTCCACCACGACCACGTCCACGATCATTGCTTCGACTATTATCATTATTACCTTGACTGCATTCGCTTCAGGGATTGCAGTAGAACCAGTCGGTCGGGATTCGTGGTTTTTCATCAACAATTCATTGTTTTGTTCAGCCAATAACAAACAAGAGATTAACTCTGAATGTTTTTTAAATCTCCTCTCCCTATATTGCTGTTGCAATATCATATTTGATGGATGAAAAGTGCTAAATGTTTTCTCCAGCATACTGTCTTCGGTAACTGTTTCTCCACACAATTTCAGTGTGGCAGTCACCTTATGAACAGCCGAGTTATATTCAGTTACGGATTTTAAATCCTGTAATCTTAAATGCATCCATTCATACATTGACTTAGGGAGGATAACAGTTGTCAAGTGGTCAAATCGATCTTTCAGATTTTTCCACAATTCAGCGGGATCTTGTTCATTCAAGTATTCATCCCTCAGATCCGCATGAATGTGGTGGCGAAGAACTATCAAAGCTCTTGCCTTATCCTGAACGCTTGTGGTTTTTACCGTATCAGTGGCGTCACCTGCACCCGTTGTGGTTTTTGGGTTGACTATAGTGTCACCCAAACCTTTGCTTTTAGATGAATATCTGCGTCTAGTTGCCAAGATAAATAATTCTTCCCTGAGATGTCAAGGGCGACAAACTCGAGGCTTTGCAAATTCGTCATACTATTATAAAATACCAAAGACGTTTTAATATTCAAATCATAAAGTAAACAAATATATGATGTGAATAACATTAATATTTCCAATATAAATATCATCAAGCTTATTGTAAAAAAATACTTTAAAGAAAAAGTACAATTAATCTTCTTTGTAAAAATCCTTACGAAAAATAAAGTCCACATCCCGAGGAGTGTCATCGTAAAAATAATAGTAGTGAAAAGATCAATCATCAGGTAGAGCGACATCTTTCTATCACAAAATATATTTCATAATAAACATATATTTTAACATAAAAAATATCGTAATTAAACACTCTCGTAAAATCTTGGTAAAAACATATAAAGATAATTATCGCCGTGAGTAGAGTAAGAATCAGGAGATCAATCATCGTATATAACAACATCCTTCAAAATATAAAATATATTTCGGTAATCATAATAATGAAAAATATCACAATTAATAACTATATTTTGAAACAACTGTAAAAATATTATTCACCACCCGATAAGCATCACGGTAAATAAAGTAAAAGGCGCAAGATTCATATAAAAGACATGATTCTATAATAAGAAAATCATAATAATATCAGAGATGTAAAAATTTAATTTATCCCAGTGGTAATAAAATTTGTTCATCCGTATAGTCAAAAATTAATTCAAAATATATATGTTATATACTTGAGATATCAACAAAATAAATAATATTATTTAAATCGCTCTTTACAAAATCTCGTCAAAAATAAAATTCAACTCGCCACCACTGGGATTCGAAATCTGGACCTCACATCACATGTAGTGACGATAGTCCACGAAACCACTCGGGCTAAGGCGTTTTAGTGGTATATATGTTATATTTATAAAATTTAAACTGTCTGTAACGTAAGTGTACGACTGTTATAAATAAACTTACCGTACATAAAATAAAATTACCATACCTCGATTATAGTTGTATAAAATCTTGTCCGGAGGTTGATCGTTGCCGGAGAGCGCTCGTGCTGATAACGTGTTGTGAAATTATTTATTTTGTAATGTGTATTAATTATATTGTTAATGGAAAGATGATATCAAACACAAAATAGAGATAATAGAACTTTGTTTATGAAATGATACTTTGCATCTTCTATGTTACATTAAGCAATGAAAAATACATGCTATTTATAGAAGAAAAACTTTGCATTAAAGTGTCACTCCATGCATCATCATTTTTGTTATCTTCTTCCATTTGCCAAAGCTTCAATTATTTGGAGTGGTTGAATAATAATTGGATTCAATCATAGACATTCAATAATGTTCATAACACTCAGGATATTATATAGCCGTCACGGCTTTAGATTAGTTTGGATCATTTTCTTTTCTATGATTTGCGTAAGCTTAACAAATTGTCAGTTTTTTATTTTAATAAATATTGGTAATTATGGCTGACAAACGTTTCTTTTATTAGACATTGCGTTCTTTATTTTACGGGTATAATTAAGGTACTTGGAGTAGTCCAAGCTAGAGCGGTCAAAACGGGCCTACGGGCCTGGCCCGCCCGTAGCCCGCTGGCCCGCTTAATTTAAAAAAATTGACCCAAAATTTTAAAAAAATGAAAAATACTTAAAAAATGAAAAAAAAAAGTGTTCTTGGGGTTCAAATCCAACACCTTACGTATAAGGTTATGCACTTTTACCACTAGACTGAAGACATATTTATGTAATTTGTTACATATATATTAAATTTATTAATAAAAAATATATATATTTATTTTTTAAAAAATAAGCGGGTAGCCCGCGGGCTACCCGTCCCGCCCTTTTGGCGGGTCTGGGCGGGCCGACCCGCGGGCTTTGGGCTTTTTTGACAGCTCTAAGTTCAACCAGTGAATTATTTAAACTTCTTGCAAAATTGCCTTTTTGCTGTCGTGTCTATAATTTTTCAAATTTGCCACGGCAATTTGAAAATATTGTAAATAGTGTTCGGGATTATGAAACTAGGTCCATTTTTTGGGCTCAATCACGAACTCGAGCTATTTTTGTCGAGCTCGAGCTCGTCGAGTGTTTTGCCTGAGCTCCAGCTCAAGCTCGATCATAGTGAAAGCACGAGCTTTCAATGCTAAAAAATGTACAAAACTTAAATATATAAATAAATAAATTTAAAAATATTTAAGAAAAGACTTTTTTAGAAAAAACTCAAGAGCATGCTCTTGAGCTTTCGATCACGCACGATAGACCCTGACAATTATGACTTTATAAGCTCGAGCTCAATTTTTAAAATCTCTAGCCGAGCTTTAGTCGAGCCGGTCCATCGAACTTGAACCACATCGTCTCCGTCTTTCACACGTGTATATTCTTTTCTACTTATCAACTGATCATGGGCCTGCTCTATACTAATAAACAGAGGCCATAAAATTCAAGAAATAGTTATAATGGAGCCCCGATACGTTATTGAAGCAATACATGACTCTCATGATTAAATGATTTTGTGCTCTGCTTTCTTTGATATATAGTGTGTGTTTGGAAGCACTTATGAAATGGACTTCTAACCTAAAAGTCCATTTTGAAAAGTAAAATACTCTTGGTGAAAAATTTGAGATGGACTTTTAAAATAAGTTACTTTTCAAGAAGTCCATTTGAGAGAAGCAACTTTTAATGACTTTTCAGAATTACTTCCTGCAACTTTTGCAAAAGTCCATTCCCACCAAACACTTTAAAAAAATAAATTTACATTTAGAAAAGCTACATTTCGAAAAAGTCCATTTACCAGACGTGCTTCTGAATCAAAAGTGGAATCAAACTAGCCCGTGTTCCGTTTTATTTACTTTTCGTTACTTTTCGTTACTTTTCGTTAGTAAACACTTATTCTAATAATTAATAAACATCATTATTTTTCGTCCCACAAAACCGCGTTCCTCACACGCAAGCCCCAAATCGCTCATGGTATCAGAGCGGGCTTTCTTGCCCTAAATCGCTATCGCACCATAGTCCACCTCCGAATCGAACAATCGGCGCAATCTATGGAGGCTGAAAACACAGAGAGAAGAACATCGACATAGGTAATCAGCTATGGTGGATACACTCACCCACTGGTCCTTCTCCCTTCCGATGGTTTGGGGATAAATATTATCTCGAATCGACTTACGGAAACAAATTACATCGCATGGAGCCACGCTATGCGGCGTGCGCTGGGAGCGAAAAACAAGGTTGGATTCATTGATGGAACAACTCAGAAGCCTGCCGATGGTGATGAAAATTTGGCGCAGTGGCTTCGCGTCAATGACACTGTAGTTTCGTGGCTATTGAATTCTCTTTCGCCGGAGTTAGTCGATGCATTTAGTCTAGCTGATTCGGCGAAGGTTCTCTGGGACGAATTGAAGATACAATTTGGGAGCATCAATGGACCTCAGATTTATCAATTGAACAGGGAGATTAACTCAATCTCGAAAGGTAATTCGAGTCTGTCTGTTTATTTCAGCAAACTTCAACCACAAGGAGAATGAGTTAAGGAAGGATAAGGCACTGAAAAAGGGGTTGAAGTGTGACTTTTGTGGGATAAACGGGCATTCGAAGGAGGGATGCTTCAAAATAGTCGGGTTTCCCGACTTGTTGAAAGGAAAACGGCCTCAGCATAACAATGCAAGATCTTTTGCCAACATCGCTGAAACACCGTTCGATGATGAAGCTGAAAGTGGAGTGGATCGAGACAAACTGAGCAATCTTCTTCATAGCATGAAGATGATGCAGCAGAATCTGGACATAGTGCTGCAGGGACAGGGTACCTCGAAAGGTTCAGAAAGAGTTAAATATGCACATTACTTGGATTCCGCAGGTATGGAAAATCATCTTGCTCTCAACTCAACGCTATGGGTAAGGTTTCTTTTACTTTGGACATAGAGGCAACTGGACACATGATCCACGATTTTAATCTTCTTACCAACCTCAAACCCATTTCTTGTTCTACCCCAATATATCTCCCTGATGGCAATACGAGATTGGTCACAAGCACTGGTGATCTTAAGCTGACAGACACATTGATTCTAGAAAATTGCCTATATGTACCAGCCTTTAAGTTTAACCTTATATCTGTTCATAAACTAGCCATATGTTCAAATATTGATTGCCTATTCTCAGCTAATTTTGGTGTACTTCAGGACCGAACTCATAGCAGATTGCTGGCTGTTGGAGAGATCAAGGACAGACTGTACACACTTACAAGAAATTCCTTCACAAAAGAGACCATACAAAAATTCATTCTCAAATATATGGACAACCCTTTCTTGAAATCTTGTCTCTCAGGTGCTGAAACACGTCATTATCTTTCAAATTATGCTTCCCACTTAGATTTTGATACTTGGCATATGCGCTTAGGACATCCATCCGATTTAGCAATTCAATCTTTGAAGATTTCATTTTCTGATCGAATCAATAAAGCACCTTGTGATGTTTGTCCTCTTTCAAAACAAAGTAGAAAGAAGTTTCCTTTGGGTGAAATACACTCCTCAAAAGCTTGTGAGTTGTTGCATGTTGACATTGGGGGTCCATACCATCAACAAACACTTATCGGAGCACAGTTTTTTCTCACAATAGTAGATGATTTTACTAGAGTCACATGGACTTTTCTCATGAGAAACAAAGCACAAACAGTAACCATCCTGAAAAACTTTTTCAACATGATCCAGACTCAATTTGAAGCAACCGTGAAAGTCTTAAGATCTGATAATGGATCAGAATTCTTGAGCTCGGGTTGTCAAACTCTTTTATCTCACTTAGGTATTATTCATCAAAAATCTTGTGTTTACACTCCACAGCAAAATGGAGTTGTTGAGCGGAAACACAATCACATTTTGCAAGTTGCAAGAAGTTTGATGATTCAATCACATCTGCCCAAAATTTTTTGAGGAGATTCAATACTTACAGCCACCTACTTAATCAACCGCACTATTTCATCTGTTCTTAAAATGAAAACTCCTTTTGAAGTACTTTAGAATAAAGTACCAGATTTGACACATCTTAGAGTCTATGGTTGCCTATGTTTTGCAACAAATACTCTACCTCACAAGGATAAATTTGCATCTAGGGCTTCTAAATGCATCTTCATAGGGTATCCTCCCGGACAAAAGGCATATAAACTATATGATATTACTAATAAGAGAATACTCATCTCAAGAGATGTATATTTTCATGAGTCACAATTTCCATTTCAAAATACAGAGCCCGATATTTTTTCACAATCTTCGCATTCGAATACTAACTCTGGATGGATGTTAGATAGCTCATTCATGCATGACATGCCTTTTATTCAAATCACACCATCTACAGTGCATTCTGCATAACCAATGATACCTATTGATGCATCATTTGTTCATCCCCCATATAACTCAGATATTCCTCCAACATCACCTGCTACAGATAATTTGCCTGAACAAGCAAATGATCATATTCATTTGCCACCTTCACCTTCACAGTCAACTCATGTTTCAGCACTCGTCCCACACACTAGACAAAGGACCAGAACCACACATGCGCCACCTTGGATGAAGGATTATGTCACTAACAGTGTACAAACAGCCTCGGCCTTGGCTCCTCAACACCAGTCAGTGCTATCTGCTGCCAGCAAATATACACCCTCAGTTTTTCCTTTTGTTTCTACGCCTCACTTTTCTTCAGATCATGTCCTTTTTGGCCCAGTTGGACACTGTTAAAGTCCCCTGCTCCTACCTTGATGCGAAGAGTGATCCACATTGGATCAGGGCAATGAATGTTGAAATTCAGGCTTTAGAGGACAATGGTACCTGGGATTTGGTGGAGTTGCCAAAAGGGAAGCAGGCCATTGGCAACAAATGGGTTTACAAAGTAAAATATCATCATGATAGATCTATAGATAGATATAAAGCCCGTTTGGTAGCGAAGGGATATAATCAAGTCGAAGGTGAGGATTTCTTTGATAGTTTTTCTCATGTTTGTCGGGTTGTTACCGTCAGAATTCTGTTGGCTCTAGCTACTGCTCTTTGCTGGTCCTTGCACCAGTTGGACATTAACAACGCTTTCCTTCATGGTTTCTTGGAGGAGGAAGTCTATATGCATCCACCGGATGGTTATCTCAAGGCCCTTCCTCACCAAGTTTGCAAACACAAGCGCTCGCTCTATGGCTTGAAGCAAGCTTCAAGACAATGGAATACCGAGCTCACTCGACAACTGCAGTTGTATGGATTTGCTCAATCTATGCATGACCCATGTCTCATAATTAAAAAGGAGTCTGCTTTCTTTCTTGCTTTGATTGTCTTATGTCGATGACATACTCATCACGGGGTTCGATGAGGCCGAGATTGAAGCAGTTAAAAGATTTCTTGATGACCAATTTACTGTTAAAAATTTGGGATACGCCAAATATTTCCTCGGTATTTAACTGACAAGATCTGCAGATGGGCTTCATCTTAATCAGGGGAAGTACATTCTTGACATCCTCCAAGATACTGGCCTTACAGGTTGCAAACCTACCATCACACCTTTGCCCAAGAATCATCAATTTTCTTCTGACAACGGTGCACCTCTTGAGGCACCTTCTTGCTACAGCAAATTGGTTGGGCAGCTGCTGTATTTGAACTTCACCCGGCCGGATATTGCCTTTACAGTTCAACAACTCAGCAAGCATGTTCAAGATCCCCGAATAGCTCATTGGAACACTCTACTACATGTCCTTAAATACCTCAAAGACACTGTTGGCCACAGCTTATTTTACCCAACTCATTTTGACTTAAAGCTTGAGGCCTTTTCCGATGCTGACTGGGCTGCCGACCCTCTCACCCGAAAATCCATTACTGGGTTTGGCATATTTCTGGGATATGCTCTGATCTCGTGGAAAGCCAAACAGCAAACTACGATCTCATGCTCCTCTGCCGAAGCAGAATACCAAAGCATGAGTTTCACCATTCGAGAGCTTCTTTGGATCACTTATCTACTTCATGACTTTAACATCTCGGTTTCTCTTCCTATCTCTCTGTGGTGCGACAACAAAGCTGCAATATATATCACAGAGAATCCCGTATTTCATGAACGGAAGAAGCATTTGGATATCGACTGTCACTTCGTTCGTGCTCAATACCAACAAGGTTTCTTGGTTCCCTTGCATACTCCGTCCTCGCAGCAGCTTGCGGATGTGTTTACCAAGGATTTGTCTGGTCCTTTATTCTCTTCAATCATCTCCAAGCTTGGCATGAAGAATTCTCTTCACTACTTAGCTTATGGGGGGATGAAGGAATACATGACTCTCATGATTAAATGATTTTGTGCTCTGCTTTCTTTGATATATAGTGTTCTGTTTTATTTACTTTTCGTTAGTTAGCAGATGTTTTTTTTTCTTTCATATGTCAATTATATAAATATGCGTTGTAAACACTTATTCTAATAATTAATAAACATCATTATTTTTCGTCCCACAAAATCGCGTTCCTCACACGCAAGCCCCAAATCACTCAGTTATTTACGAAACATAAGAGAGTAGGCAGAGGATACACTTCAACTCCTTAAAAAAAAAAAGATATTGCTTCGCGTGCTCTAGGGACCTTGACTATCGTTATTTGTGGGATCTTGTGGTCGGCCCCATGGACCAGGGAGGATTAATCCCACTAGAAGTCGTGGTTGTCCCATAACTGACGATAAGATTTGGGTTTGACTAAGACCAAACCTAGTCGGAGTATGGGGTCTACGGTGGCATTGTGTGGGGATACCTACCTGATCCAAAAAAAATTCGTTTGTTTTCCACCAGTTCCTTCGATAACCTTTTGCTATGTGATATTCACTTTGCATTCTTCATATTATTTTGTGTTTGCTTGTCTGTGAATTGCAGGAGAATGGTTTATCAATCATACATATTTGAGTGTGTTCTTGATTTGTTGTGTTAGTATTGATATTTGAATTATTTAAATAAATGGAATTCAACAAGCCAAATAAATCCTCGCATTCAACGAATCACGAAATTCACTTCGACACTCTGCAACCCATGTCCAACCGATTACAATAGCAATGAACTCGCATATCCAAAGAGTGTAAGTATTTTTGATTATTTTGCAAGAGCTCTCGTCTTCCTCAAGTTAAGGCGAAGAGGTCCCGTCCTTGGAATTGGTTGGGTCCAGTGCTTGGTTCCCAAGTGTACGCATATAGCAAACCAGTGTCCATAGCACCCCCAGTTATGTAATATGCTAGTTTCTGTGCCAATTTCTACGTAAAGGACTCGTGCGTCGAAGCAAGGGACCCGATGTTGCAAGCATGAGACCCAAACCCACGCGCAAGGCATGGAACCTGCGCTTGTATGCTTGGGACCTGAGCACATGGGCATGATACCCAAGCGGGACTGCTTGCTTTGTACGGGAAAACTTCGCATACGCGTGTGGTTCCATGTGAATATGAGCGGGTACCATGCGCTTCTGTGTGGGTACATGCGCGTTTGTGTGGGAACCTTGAACATGTTTGCATTGGTCTCCTGCCCTTGTGCGCAGATTCAATGTTTTTGGCTCTTTTATGTACTTATATATCATTTTGAGGTTATGCTGAAGAAACAACTGTCATCCCGAGACGATTATTTTGAAATACCATTCATAGTGACGGATTGTACACCGATGCCAATGAGAAGATTATTAGCAAGCTTAAAAAAATGAGTCGGTCGTATTTAGGGCCAGAAGTCCATTCAGCAGATTCGTCGAAGCTGTAACTTATTTCAATCTCTCAGCGGAGATGGTTTTGTTTCTTATGAAGAGGCAGACTAAGCTTCATCAGTGCGAGGAGCTTTGGATGATCATTGAGAACCGACCACTCCTATTTTTTAAATCGGAGTATTGCCTGATCAGTGGCTGAAGTTCTCAACATACCGCAAGTGAACTCGAACAAAGAGTTCGTGGAGAGACACTTTCCGGACAGAGCCTCAGTCCGTTTGTCGGATATTGAGGCTCTAATGGATGCATTGGGTGCCATCGATGAGGGACTCATCAACGTCAAGAAGTTGAAGTTGGTAGATATTTACTTTGCCACCTCGTCTTGATGTCACATCCTTCCAAGAAAGACACTATCGTGAAGTCGTGGTTACTTTCTTTAGTCGAAGATGAGGACGCCTTTGCCAAGTATCAATGAGGTAGCATGTGAGGTTATATGGTCGCTGAAACAAAATTTAAAAGAGAAGAGAATTTTGTTCGGGAACGCACTTGAAATGGGGAGCGAACATTGCGGCTTGCTGATTAGTGGTTCCATACATCCAGTTCAGGTTCGTTGTCATTTGACAGTGTAGATTTTATAGTTGGTAAAGTTATATGTTGTAAGATCCTAACATATGAGTGTGCATTGGGTATTACATCCGCGTGTACCATCAAAGGGAGGCGGCGCATGAATGACTCCATGGATTAACCAGTGGGTCACAAACAATTAAGGGTTCTCTGAAGATGGACATAATTGTCAATGTCGTACATAGATTATATGTACGTGGGTTAATCAGTCCTACTCTAGCGGAGATGCATGCTGATTACTTCTGAGACAGTGTCTCTGATGTTGGGCAGCCACACGATATCCTGGACCACATCACAACCTTACTCGAGTAAGGTGTGGAGGTACAATGCGTGCGCGTGTGACACCCGTAGATGAGATCGCACGAACATACGAAGTAGAGACCACTCTGCAACTCTCCAACCAGTCACATTACGAGGAACATGCGGACCAATATCCTCCCCCTTCACCGCTAGGATATGATCCGCGCCTCCTCAACCAAAATACAAAGGTCCGACATGGAACAATTTAACAATTTGACACGACGCGTGGACCAAAACTTCACGATGATAAATAGCATGTTCGACAAGATTGACAAGATCGTTTCGCAGTTCCGGGCTGCATTCTATAGTCCTAGTTAAGTTTATGAGAACGTTGGGCTACGTCGCAAGGGTGGGGAGAAATTATCCTTGGATTTCAACAGTCGCTCGAAGAGCGACGACATAACTTGTAGCATGGCTGCTACGGCTTCCCTCGGGAGTTTCCTATGCAACCGGCACATGGTAAAACTTTTAAATTAATGTGTGGTTGTATGTTTTAACAATAATTAGATTATGATGTACGTATTATTTCTTAGGTTACGAGGCAGGCGGGGCCTCGAATCAAGCAGATATGGACCATCTGAGTCGAGCAAAGGGTTTGAACCGCTCATTTTACGAGGAGGAACTAATTTACGGTGAAGGTGCCAAGTCGAGAGGAGGTGCCCATCCGTGAGGATGTACCTTATCAAGGCAATCTCTCGGTTGAAGGTGGGGCCCTGAATCGAGCAAGGAGTGGTGACAAAGGAAAATCTGTTGTTTAGGCGCGAGAGGAGGCTTTTCAAATTCCATGTGACTCTTTTCACCAATCCTAAGTCGATGACCATAAATAATAGTCGGAAGGCAAAGCTCGAGAAACATACGGCGAAAAAGTTGTCATTGTGGAAGCACGTACAAAGTAAGACTGATGCGATGGAAGTGAAAACACGCCAAATTTATATGCTCGGCTCGTACCACAATCGTGAGTAGCCCAGACAGCTTTACACCCCGCCGGCTTGGCCTGACGACATGGTAGGGACGACTAATGTTTTGATCAATATGCCATGCACAGAAACCCTGAAACGCATTTGGAAATACTGACAGGACATCAGTCTTAATACTGTCATGTTTGCAGAGATTACGAGATCACTTCTGTTGGCCGTGATCCGTCGCAATCTCGTCAAAAACCACGTCCACGATTCGATTGATTCAGTGCCCGTAATACCCCAAGTGAGAGGTACGGGTGGTAATCATCGTCTTGCGTCACCGCCCATTTGTACTTTCCTTTTAAGAAGGTGGCGTCGATAATTAACATCCGCCTGTAAGCATATCCCCTGATACATGCGCCGTTAGCTGATAACATATTTTTAAATTTGTTATCTTCGTCCATCTCCCAATTCGTGATACTGTGAGCATTTGTTTGCTTAACCGTTTCCAAGTACACCAGCATTAAACCGTAATTATCATCCCTGATATCGGCTTATTCATTTGTTGTAAGTTGCTTGCCTTACCAAGCCTTATAATAAGAAACTTTCAATCTCCTGTTTTGCATCATTGACATACCTTCACATTCAGAATTTTTTTTTGTACCGCTTAAGTTCTCCAAGAGCATTCTAGATACAGCCGGTAAACTTCCAAGACATAGCGCATGTGCGCGTACCACAATATGTCTGTATCGAGAGAAAAAAAGAAACTCGTATCTCTTGCAGCTCGTAATCACCATGTAAATTGCTCATTAACGCATTTCAATACGTACTAAAAGTTCGGTTTAACTTGACCAATGTGCATTCGAAAGATGTGAGACAGGTGATTTTAGTGATTTCGTCCTGCACTTCATGTTTGTTTTTAAATTCCTGACCAACGTGTAGGCTTGAATCGTCCCTAAATTCTTATGTACCATCATCAACCTCATTTGCGAGGTTACGCTCCTCATCTTCAATCTAATCGTAGTGTTGATCCCGTGCGATAGAATCATCTTCCGAGTCCTCATGTTGTCCGAGCTGCCCGTCTTCACTGTCATTCTGTTGCAAATACTCGTACTCATGGTGTCGATGTTCAATGTTATCTTTTTTAAAACCATCTTAAACATGGAAATATTAGTTGTTAGATGTGCTGAACATACCCCTCAAGAGGTTGGATTTGCGTATTTTCATCACAATTCGCCATCAGGACGATATTAAAACTCAATGAACAAGCAGTTGACGGCAAAATAAAACTGGCACATTCACAACATGAACATGTTGATTGTGGGCCACCGAAACCAAAGTAGGCACGTAGAGCATAGTCATTATCGATGTAGATTGGTCGTGGCAAACTGTAAGCTACATTTGGCATTTCGCGTAACGTCACTTTTTTCCATTGTCGTTGCGAAACGAAAATATCTTTACAATTTGGACCTTCACGCCGTCTAACGTGCATATGCCTTCATCCACCAAAATTGAATGCCAGAGTTTGGCGCGGGGGACCAAGTCGAGGTTTTGTCCTCGCCAATTATCCGATGACCATCGAATTGAAATACGATGTTAGTAATTTGATATTGATCACCACCAATATTATGCGAAGTTATTATATAAAAAGTGTTTGTTGTAATAATACATATGCATGTATGATTTTAAGCACATCGGACCTGAGCAGAGGCTCAGGGGACTTGCGCATAAATGCAGGAGACCAGCGCATAACGTATGTATGATGTTAGGGGCATGAGACCCGGGCAGTTGCTCAGGGAACATGCGCATAAATGCAGAGCACAACACCATTGAATATTTACGGGACCCTTCACTTATACTCAGTGCCATGATCTTACATTTGTGTCCCATGCCCTTAGTCTCTTGGGTCCCCTGCACTTAACGGGTAGCACAACAACAGTCAATATGTGCGACGACCCTGGACATATGCTCGAGTACCCTGGAACTATGTTCGAGTACCCCTAGTATTACGTTTGGGCCCCCAACACTTAACACAGCACAATAACAGCCCATTTGTGTTGGAACCCTGGACATAATGTCGGGTACCCTGATTTTACTTTTGGGTCCCCTGTGTTTTTCGCATGGGTCCCCTACACTTGATGGGAGCTCAAATGTTGTGTGTTTTCGGTTCCATATTTTCTTAAATTCAACTGAAATCTCGTATTTCTCGCAATTACATCGCATCTCCGAGAAAACCCATTCATTTTCGTGGATCATGGACTGGAAATTCATCACTTTAGACGTTAAGTTACCATTTTTAAAAAAAAAAATAATTACTTACTGTGAGAGATGGGCTGAATTATTTCATATTTTCTTGGTTTAAGAAGTAGTCTTTCGGAAAATAACGAGGAGAACAAGTCGATAAGGTTGTGAGTGAGATGTATCTGGGCTTTTTAGTGTTCTTTAGGATGGTGAAGATAATGCAACGTACGTATGGTTATGATTATAGGCAAGCTGGACCTGTTTCCCTGCACTATCGTATGAAAATCATTTTATTTTCCTTCTTTTTATATTTTTAGCGTGTTAAGAAAAAGGATGACAAAAGATGATTAACGGTTAACATAACTAAGGGCTATTGACTGATCGCTACGCGGTGCACTATATATGTAGAGTGTGTGTGCAAATTGCGACAAGTAATAATTAAAATGAATAACGTTATAACTATCACCACGCGCGACAGGTAGTATATCTATCATTCATAGAATAGCTCTAGTTAGTATCCAAGTATCGATCTCAGGGAATAAATTGAGCACCATTACTAACCTATCGACTCGATATCTAGCCTAATAAATGTCTTATGAATTATATATTTTGAAACTAAATTCCGACAGCCTAAACGAACACGATAAAGGACTAAAGATACTTCTAAATAAGTTAGAGTAACTTTAGATAATAAAGATGTTCTCGGAATATCGAATCCCAGTAGGTGCCATCGACTAAGTCGTAAACTATCGTGACTGCGTGAATATCAATTAGATCGCAATAATTTCAACTTACTCCCGAATTTGTTGTCGCCCTAGACATTCGTGAGAATCTAATTTAGCAATTACCTAATTCTAGGGTCGATTATTTCCTGTCGCCCTATGATGTCCTAACGCTCATGAAATATTTAATCGTTAATTAGTTTTTGCCCTAATTGATACCTAACATCGAATCAACACATAGACATATTGATACGAAGAATCAACTCAACACATAGACATATTGGGTCGAATAGATATATTCATAAACGATAAATAATCAAATACACGTGTTCACGAGTAATTTATGCCAAAACAACGATTCTACCTAGCGTTCATCTCATCCCAAACACAAACAAGGATTAGCTACTCATGATACATGGATAAACAATGAAATAGATAGAGAAGAAGGGCATAGAATTCATGATTCTTCCATATACGGATGCATTTTGAGAAGTCTCGGAGAATTCCTTCGTCCTCGTCCGATTACGTGAGGATTCTTCGTTGAATTCCTTTTGTAAACCCTAGGAATCACCGAGGTATTTCCTAGGGTTCTTTAGCCTCCCTTTAGGTCTTTTAGGTCGTGTGTTTGGAATTGTGGAAGATCGAATTCAGATTTAGGGCTTCAAAACGCCACTTTATAGTGATTAACACGCGTCACATGATAGTCGTGGACCGTCACGGCATGGACGAATCCGCGAAGGCCTTTTACTGTTGCTTGTCACGGCATGGACGAGTGCTCAACATGTCGTGATGGATTCCTAAGACCTTCACTTCGTTTCTGCTTTGGTCGTCGCGGCATGGACGGGGTGTCAACATGCCGTGACGATTTTCTAGGAGCTTGATCTTGTTCTGCTTTGGTCGTCACAGCATGGACGAGGTGTCAACATGCCGTGCCGATTTCGTGGGAGCTTATTCTTGTTTTGCTTTGGTCGTCACGGCATGTACGGGGTGTCAACATGCCGTGATGGTGCTTGTGGGACAAACTTGAGCCGTTTATCGCTACGTTTTTACTCGATTTTCTCCCAATTGTCGTTTTATGTTCCTTCAACATAAAATAAGTATAAATAACACAAATTGATGCATAAACGGCTACGATTAACTCAAAATAAGACCTATTAATGATCAAGATAAACGTATTAGTTTATCCTTCACCAAAAAAATCATCAACGATGCCATTTTTTACAAAAAAAAACACCCAGTGAAGGGTCTTTTTTAAAAATTGCCCCGTGCGATAATTTTAGAGAATTTTAGAAAATATGGATGTTTCTTCTCGTAGTTGCATATATTGAATTTGTTAGTAGTGCTTTGAGTTTATTTTATTGTTCGTATGGTGGGTATATGATAGTGTTACTATATCTGGCAGTAGAATCTGATCTCAGGATCCGTCGACCAGTGCTTCGGTGCTCCTTCCCTTCGGCACCAGACACGGGTTTTCCTCCACAAGCTAGATCTCGGCTACCCTCTCATTGTTGGTGGAGTTAACATACATCACGTACGATCAAGGCTTTGAGGCTTACTCAGATGGTAAATCGATTGAGATTTTTCTCTGGTTGTTGCACTTTCATTATTCGTCATCGATCTAATGTCACTGTGGCTCATAAATGAATATATTGCATTCTTCTACCTACATCATCTAATGGAGGGATGGTATTTTGGAATATATATATATATATATATATATAGCAGAGAAACTTATCAAAATTTTCCTACATTTTTATACTAAATGATAACTCAATAGAATACAAATAAGAAGGCTTTTAAGGGACAGAGAAACCTGAAGCTTATATTGATATTTCCTTAAAACATTTGCATTACATTGATCGTACTATTTTATAAAGATAAAAGAAAACTAACTTAGACCCATTATCTTATAACTGACCACACAAACAATAACTGTAAGAAAACATAACTTACTACTAACTCCAAACTGACTAGTATAATAAACTGTTGAAATAAAATACGGATTATATTCCAACACTTCCCCTTAATCCGGATCTTGTAAGATTGACACACCAAGCATGCTTCTAAGCTTCACAAAAGTGTCAAACTTCAATGGCTTCGTTAGAATATCTGCAATCTGATTTTCACTTCGACAAAAATCCTGCTTAATCTTCTTGTGTTCAATCAACTCCCGTAGAAAATGAACTCTAATGTCAATATGTTTGTTCCGGCCATGTTCAGTTGGATTTTTGGCCAAGTTAATTGCTGAAATATTATCAACAAATAGCTTCAAAGTCTCTGTAAGAGGAGTATGCAGCTAATTCATCAAATTAGTTAACCAGATGGCTTGAGAAGCACAAGATGCAGCAGCGATATACTCTGCTTCGCATGTTGATAGTGCAACAAGAGGTTGCTTCTTCGACGACCACAAACATGCTGCATTTCCGAAGAGAAAACAATAACCAGAAGTGCTTTTCCGATCATCTAAATCCCCTGCCCAGTCGCTATCATAATATCCTATAAGAGAACGCTTATCGACGGGAGTATAAAACAACCCAAAACCATTAGTTCCCTTTAGGTAGCGCAGGATCCGTTTAGCAACCTGTAGATGAGATTGATATAGTGACTCCATGAACTTGCTAACTAAACCAACGGCGTATGAAACATCCGGTCTTGTACATGTAAGATATTGCAGGCTCCCAACAATCTATTTAAAGTAGGTCGGGTTAACAAGTGACCCTTCCCCTTTCTTCGTAAGCTTCGTACCAACTTCAACAGGAGTCTTTATGGGATTGCAACCATCCATCTGAAACCTTTTTAAGATATCAGCAATATATTTCTTCTGAGAAATAAAGATTTCATCATCTTGTTGAATTACTTCAATGCCAAGAAAGTAAGACATAAGGCCAAGATCAGTCATCTCAAATTCCTTCATAATCAAATGCTTGAAAGATTCAATCATCCCCGAGTTGTTGCTCGTACAAATTAAATCATCAACGTAAAGAAATAACAATAAAATAACACCAGCGTTGCTGACCTTTACGTAAACAGCATGCTCGGAAGGACATTTATTGAAATCAACTTCGAGAAAGAACAAGTCAATGCGTTGATTCCATGCTCGTGGAGCTTGCTTTAAGCCATATAACGCCTTTTTCAACCGATAGACTTTTTCTACAGAACCTTTTATCGCGAAACCAGGAGGCTGCCTTACGAACACTTCTTCTTCAAGTGGACCATTGAGAAATGCCGACTTCACGTCCATTTGGTAAATTCTCCAGCGATTTTGGGCAGCCATTGCAATTATAAGTCTGATAGTTTCCTTTCGAGCTACTGGTACAAACACTTCTTCGTAATCATAGCCGGCTCATTGTTCAAATCCTTTCGCCACGAGTCTTGCTTTGTACTTCTCAACGACTCCGTTTGCTGCCAATTTTGTTTTGAAAATCCATTTGACGTCAATTGCTTTATGGCCTCGTGGGAGATCAGTGAGAAACCATGTATTATTTCTTTCGATGGCCTCGAGTTCGTCACGCATGGCTGTTAGCCATTTTGGGTCTTGAAATGCTTCTTCTAATGTCACAGATTCAAAATCTGCAAGGAATGCAAAATGGACCAGCCCTCCGTCATCAGCAATTATATCATCAGAATTTACCTCGTAATCTCGTAAATAATTTGGTGGATGCCGGTTTCATCGAGGTCTTTCAGATTCTGTCATGACTTTCCGCAGAGGTGAACACGAAGAAGATTCTTGGCTGATATTTTGCGTCTCTGATTCTTCCTCCAAAGGAAAAATATTTCAGCTCTTTCGACTTGTATTGTTGTTTTCATTCCAACTCCAAGTGTCTTCTTCGGCAAAAGTTACATCGCGGTTGTCAATCACTTTCTTCGTCGTAGGATTGAACAATTTATATCCTCCCTTTTTATAACCAATAAGAATGGTTTTTTCAGCACGATCGTCAAGCTTTGTTCTCGTTTCTGCTGGAACATGAACATACGAAACAGCCCTGAATACTCTCAAGTGTTTAACACTTGGTTTGAACCCACTCCACGCTTCAGCCGGCGTGCAATCTCGAACTCTCTTTGTTGGACATCGATTCAAGAGGTAAACTGAGCATGAAACAGCTTCAGCCCAGAATGAATTAGGCATGCCTTTGGATTTCAGCAAACTTCTGGCCATATCCATGATCGGTCGGTTCTTTCGCTCAGCAACCCCGTTGTGTTGAGGGGTATATGGAAAAGTAACTTCATGATGGATCCCCTGCACTTCGCAATACTCCTTGAACTCGTTAGAAATATATTCACCTTCATCATCGGTTCGTAATGTCTTCAAAGAATAGACACTTTGCCTTTCAACATGTACTTTATACTTCTTGAAGCAAGTGAATACTTCTGATTTTCTTTGAAGAAAATAAACCCACGTTTTTTGAGGAAAGTCATCGATGAAAGTCAATAAATACATGTTTCACCATTTGACATGGCATTCATTGGGCCACAAACATCCGAGTGAACGAGCTCAAGTAGTTGTGAAGATCGCTGCTGAATTTCAGCAGTAAATGGTGCTCTGTGATGCTTTCCGACAACACATGATTCACACAATTGCTTAGGATGTTGAGTACAAGGTATCCCTTTCACCATATTTCTTTGAGCAAGTAATTTCAGGCTATGAAAGTTCAAATGACCAAATCGCAAGTGTCAATACCAAGACTCATCCGTTATAACTGTACTAAGACAGTTATACACACCGCCTGATATATTTATTTGAAACATGCGATTTCTTGTTAAGGAGCCAGAAGAATGAATGTACCTTTTTTTTATCCCAACTAGAGAACTTCCCATCACGAAGAGACATATTGTACCCTTTCTCAAGGAGCTGACCCACACTTAGCAAATTGGTCTTCATTTCCGGAACATAAAATACGTCTGAAATGAATTTTTGATCTCCATTCTTCAAGTTGATGAGAATCTGCCCCATTCCCAATACGAGTATGCTTGTGTCATCAGCAAATTTAACTTGTGTCTTGAAGGTCTCATCAAGATCTGAGAACAATTCTTTTGTTCCACACATATGATTAGTACACCCGGTATCAAGAAACCACGCATGATAGTCCGGAAAGTCGTTGGTTGTAGTAACCATCAAAAGAGTATGATTATCTTCTTCATCTTGTTGAGTGCAATGGGCCTTCTGATCATCACTTTTGCTTCTACATTCATTAGCAAAATGACCAAATTTATGACAAGAGTAGCACTCGATATTAGATTTGTCATACCGTCCTCTACCACGTCCTTGTCTGCGGCCTCTTGTGTTTTGACTTCGGTCTGTCTTCTGTCGATCAGTGTAGTGATTTCCTCCAGGTTTGTAATAACCGCCACGGCCTCGATTGCCATGGAATCTGCCACTTCGACCTCGTCCACTACCTTGATAATTCTCGTGCCTTTTTTTAGCATTGACATTCAGCTCTTCCTTGATAGAAACTTGGGCTTTCAATGCTTGCTCAATCGGCTTCTTTGCTTTCCTTTCGTTCATTCGTTGTTCATGGGCTTGTAACGTACCGGATAACTCATCGACTGACATCTTAGACAAATCATGAGCCTCTTCAATAGCCACCACTATGTGTTCGAACTCATACGTCAATGATCGTAGTATCTTCTCAACAATGATTTGGTCTTCTTGATTTTCTCCGTAACTTCATTTTATTTGTGAGGGTTACTAACCGACTTATGTAGTTATTTACAGATTCGGCGGACTCCATTTGCAAGCCTTCGTACTGACGTCTCAACGTTTGAAGTCTCACCTTTTTTACCTTTTCAACCCCAATATATGTTGTCGCTAGAGTATCCCAGACGTGCTTTGAAGTTGTTGCTGCTTCAATCTTCTCAAACACTTCATCAGTTGCTCCTTGATGTATGAAATACAATGCCTTCTTGTCCTTTTTCTTGTTTTATCGATGGAGAGTCTTTTGTGCCTCGCTTGCACCTTCTGCAATTTCTTCGAAGCCTTTCTCCATGATATCTAGCAACTCGTGGTAATCTAACAAGACTTTCATCTGGACTGTCCATCGATGATAATTCTTTCCGTCCAAGATCGGAACAGAAATTTGGGTCGAGCTGTTCATAGCCATAGCTCTGATACCACTGATAACTCAATAGAATACAAATAAGAAGGCTTTTAAGGAACAGAGAAACCTGAAGCTTATAATGATATTTCCTTAAAACATTTGCATTACATTGATCGTACTATTTTATAAAGATAAAAGAAAACTAACTTAGACCCCATTATCTTATAACTGACCACACAACCATTAACTGTAAGAAAACATAACTTACTACTAACTCCAAACTCACTAGCATAATAAACTGTTGAAGTAAAATACGGATTATATTCCAACACTGAAACTGTTACGATTGAGCAAACAAAATATGTTTTTGATCCTTTGGGTATCAACATGGATTCAACTTCCTTGACAACTTTTATGCAGCCGTAAAAACTCTATGCTTCGCTCGGCTGGATATATGTGGTATGTTCGTTGTAGCCCACACAAAGAGATAATAAGGGCCAATCTTGCTCAATTAAGTTTGGATCCAAAGGTTATATGTTTAATAAAGCGAATAACAAAACTCCCGAAAAGGTTGGATGTGAAAAGGAGGACCATCACATCATCCCGAGTTTGTTCTAGTGAGGAAGCAAGCAGTGTCTGTTAAATGTGTGCGTGTGTATGGGATAATTGTATATGATTGCTGATGCTTGGGAATGGTTCTCTCTCACGATAGAGATCGATGTAAGTTTTCGTACATTAGGATTGATTATTGATGCTTGCTTGCGAGACTATATCACTGGTACACAAATGTTAATAGGCGATGGTTATTATAGGCTTAAGTGACGGTTTCTGGGTATCGCATGGAGCCACGACGCACATGGTTGGGACAATGGGCGACGGTCTTTAATCGTCGCCTATTTGGAACAATGCCCGACAGTTGTTACTTAAAAACCGTCACGTAGTCTTCAAACAGTCAAATTACTTTTAGTCAGAGGCAACGGATGTGAACGGATAAGAGTCGCGTATGCCAGGTATGCGTGTTATTATAACAAGTCGTAATTTTTTATATTTTTATTTAATATACTATTTATTTTCTGAAATCCCAATAAACAATATTCAAACCAACAAAGCAACCCAACAAATATCAATCCAACAATCCATAATAACATCGACAAAACCAAAAACACTTTCATTCAATAAATCAAATTCAAGATCAAAGCTCAACTAATAAAAATCCACAAAATTAAAGTTCAACTAATTAAATACACAAAATCAAAGTTTATCTCACTCAACTAAACATACGGTAGTAAATACTCAGCCCACAACTCACGTACTTCTTCAATCGCCGCCCCATCGTAAACGAAGCCTTCTAATATATATATATATATATATATATATATATATATATATATATATATTTGGACAACAACTACTATAAACATCCAACCATAATAAAATATCAAAGATAGCTTTACTTTTATATTACGTAATCAAATTGGCCTCATCCGATACTTCTGAAAAGATCAAACGTGTACCGCATAACGTAGAAGTCACACAATTCAGTACCGGACGGTTGTCATGGGCACTACGTTTAACAAACAATAAATTGGAGTAACTTTTCATAAATCCTCGAACCTTGCATAGTTTCCAACTGACGGGGGATGCATTCTTCTTAATTTGAACGACACTCACGTCCGTCGCCGACTTTATCGCCCTGAAATTCAAGTATTTTATTTGATAAAAGTTACAAGTTTAGTCGAGCATGGATGACTATTTTCCTAAGACCTGCATTTAGCGTTATCGGCTCGAACACAAATATTGTTCGCGGTGAACTCGATGACCAACAAATCCAATCGTCCATAAAATAAACTCAAGAATTATCTTGAAGGCCAAAAACTATTAAGATATGAACGAAAAAAATATACTGTATTAATTCTGACATCTCTTAGTAGAGAGCAAAAAAGTAATTCCATGACGTCCACAATTCTTTGAAGGTCCCAGCGTAGTAGTCTATTTCTGGCTGATCACGGGTCACTAAAGCTATACAACTCGGGTTTAAGAACAGGAACGCCAATGACGGGTTATGCAAACATCTGTAATTTTAACATTCAACAACTTGAATACGTCAGATAATTTTGTGTATTTTGAGCACCCGTTGTAAAAAAAGATATTGATGTCCCTAACCAGATTATCAAATATAGATGATCATTCCTCAAAACCTCTTGGACATCACACATCATGTCCCCAATACGATCTTTGTCGTCGGATGGACTCTTAACTGCTACATTGTCATCTGCGTTATATGACACTCTTTTACTAGTTCCTTCACTGACGACGGTCTCACCGTGCCATATCCAATTAGTATACTCAGGTTTAAAACTGGTTATTATCAAATGTTCACGAACAGTCTCACTATTGCACCGCCTAAGGTTATTACAATTACGACACACACATGAAATCTTCGATTGCCTCTTTTTTCTCCTAATATGCTCTGCACATTTCATAAGTTCCTTAACGCCAGCCAGCTAATCGGTTGTTGTTCGCATACTACACATCCAACCTCGATTCAGTTCAATCTCCTAAACTATATAAAGTAAATTTAAACAAATAATTCAAAAAAAACAAATATATTTCAGATATAATCAATACAAGGGTTTTTAGGGTCCCTATCGCTCCAATAGAAAATGCGTGTTTGAGCCACAATATTGCTGAAGAATTCGGCAATATTTTCCGACAATTTTCCAAGTAGACGAAAAATTTGATTTAATAGATATTCAATTCATAAGTCTACCGAGAGAACACTTTAGGAAAGTGAAACCAAATTTTTCATCAATATCGAATTTCAACATAAATATACACCCTAACGTGATAGTGAACTTCTAATAAGGGTCTAAACGGGGACCATTCAAAATATACCCCTAGTGAGCTTATCTGAATGGATATCAAAGTTAATAAAACCAATAATAGCTCAAATTGCAACGACTAAGCATGTAGTCACATAGAAAATTAAATCGGCTACTTGGTAAAGTGCTCTACCGGAGTCGTCGAAAATCAAGTCGAACAGGTCCCAATACTGCTGTCCACGCCAAATTCGTCTAAAGCCCCAAAAGGAACCAAATTTTCGAAAGAGATAAGCCTAATTAATAGCTGAAAATCGAAAAATCTGAAAGGAAATAGAAAAACCCCAAATTTCCCCAACTTGAATCCCTAATTATCGAAACAATAAAAGGCCTAATTCACCCAACCTAAATCAACATACATTACACGAAATCACACCCAAATCGACTAAAAACCAACCAAACGATTTCCCCCAAACCCAAAGCCCTAATTTTCAAAACCAAAAAAGCCCAATTTCGCCCAATTTTCGAAAATAAAGCAAGAATCAACACACATTAGACGAAATCGCCAAATCGAAACAAAAAAAAATGCAAATTTGCCAAAGTTTGAAACTAAAACAGAAATCACAATATATTACACAGTATAGCCCCCAATGTGCTACCAATCAAACAAATGCACATAAAATTGCCGAAATAATCCTAATAAAATTTAATTGAAAAAAAAAGGTCCACCGAACCTTAAAATCGAACTAATCGAGCACCACAATCCTCGAACCAATGAGTGCGCGTCTTGCCGAGATGAAGTCTTCAGGTCGCTCGAAATCGCGCTTTGGAAGAATCGCCGTCTTGGTATGTTAGAAAAAACGAAGTGAAGGAACAGAAGAGAAACTCGCGATTTTATTAATCCCATACAGGACGGTTGCGCTTCCACGTGACCGTCGTGTAATCTTTATTTAACCATACGCGACGGTTTAGCAAATTAACCGTCGCGTAAAGGTAGATAATATGCGGTGTTTATTACAAAAACCGTCGCGTATAAATGAACGCAACCATACGCGACTGTTATAAGTTAGAAACCGCAGCCTATACTCAATAAAACTAAAAAAATTAAGAAAAATTATCAGCATAGGTATAGGCGACGATTTTCGCACAACCAACGCATATAATGCCGGGGCCCATTGCTTGTTTTGTTTTGTACTAGTAAATGTGTCTTGGTGAAATCAGAATCCCAAGCTAGATTTATCCGTTATTAAAAAGTATTGCATATAGGCTTCGACCTATAATGCCGTCATTTTCTTTTTGGTAATCACCTCTCAAATCTTGACTTCCACCTCAAACGAAGTCGTTAGGGTTGGTGTAATATCGAAATATAACATATTGTTCACTCGCTCTTTTTTGGTTCGATCGTGTTTATGATTTTTTTTGTATCATAAAAATTTGGAAACAAAATTCATCAAATTCCGTCTGTGATATGTCTCATAAATAGAGGAAAGCAACAGCACATGATATTCTGTACATGAATGATTTTGTATGTGTTCTTTCATGATATGACACAAGAATTTGGATCCTCCTCAGCACTATAGACGCGGTAGTACTGCGTGTAATAAGGATTGTAGTTCTTGTAAAGCTTCACGAGCTCAGCGATCTGTTCGCTCTCTGATTTCTTCTTACCGTCGTCTTCCTTTTTCTTGCCTTCATCTTCTTTCTTCTTTTCCGGCTCTTTCGCGGGCCCTACGGTTAATATCTCCGTGTGCGGCCATGATTTTCTAAGTTTGCTTACGACCTCGACGGGATCGATGTCGCCTATTACAGTTAGCTTCATGTCTTTCATGTCCATAGCAAGAGACTCTACACCTTTACACAAGAACGACACAGAAAAAAATTCACACACACACACACATATATATATAATATTATAATACTTTTAGATCGTCTAATATGGTTTCTAAGTTAGTTATTACCACAGATGCTAGAGACTGCTTTCATTGCCTTTTGCTTCTCTTTGTTCTCATGGAAATGTATCTTCAACACCACTTTCTGCAAGAAATTCAAAAGTATGCTTCGACGTAAGGATACACATATATGATCAGTGTGTGTGTGGTCTATATATATATATATATATTATATATTAATTCTGACCTTGGACATTTCAAGAAGAGTAAATTTTGTTCTTGAACGAAGATTTGAGATAGCTTCAACGAAAGTTTAACCTGTACCGAGACGAGACGCTGGAGTTGAAATGAATTTGAAGAAACGTATTATATTCGGTTTCTACGATCTGAAGAAAAAACCGAGAATGGGAGAAATAAAAGGGTTGAACTTGGGAAGAGTTGCGGACCTTAATTTATTGAAATAAATAAGTAGTTTTGGGGGGGGGGGGGGGGGGTGTCCGAAATAAATAAATACTTGGCAACATCAATCAATAATTGTTGGTGGGTTTGTTTGAATAAATCAAAAGTCCACGGCTCTTGAACTTTTGACTTGGCCTTGCATAATCATTCAATGAAGAAGTCGGTTTATTGAAGTGAAAAATATTATTTTCCACAGCAATAACACCTTTTTAAAGGTTAGAGAGGATTATTATATATATTAAAATATAGAACAAAATTAACATCCTGAATTTCTTGTCTAATCTACTCTTACCGGTGGATTTGGGATCTGTCGTACGACGACGAAGAAGTAATCGATATGATCAGTTGGCCATTTGCCAACTAGTTTGTAAATTTCACTTTGATACTACTTGATCCTTATTTCAAAGAATATGAATTAGACAGCATATAACATCGCTTATTCTAACAATATTTCGATGGGCACCTTGTCGAAACCTAACGTTATATAATAAGCGACTTGATGGGATCTGTTTACGGTTTTAGAGGAAGGTGAATAAACCGTACGTATTGTGGGCTCGGACGCGAAATATATATGCTCATTTTACGTTTTTCAGTCTATGTCGGTATATGTTCATTCAGAACAAGATAGCGATGTCCAATCATAAGTGAGGCTTAGACGCGAAAGATATCTAGCACACAACTCTAAACTGACTTTTATGTGTGTGTCCGTGTGAATCAGTTTGTATCAAACTCAAGACTTGTTTCTTGATGTTCAAAAGCGAACTCCTGTTGAATGACAAGATTTTAGGTGAAGTTTTCGCTCAACATAGTATTAGATTCCGGGCCAAGATAGGTCATGAATACAATCCTCACGAACACCAATTAATGAAAATTGCTCGCCTAACGCTGGATAATAAAGAAACCAGCCTACACGAGGGGGTATGATGGAAATAAAAGTATATAAAATTAAAATATGATAAAATTGTCTTCAAGCTTGAGCTTTTAGGTAAAGTGGTCATTCAACAACTTTTGTTTCTAGGTGAAGTGGTCATTTAAGCTTTTAGGTGAAGTGGTCATTCAAGCTTGAGCTTGCGCGTAGACTGTCACTCTTACGGCTTTTGTTTCTATAGCTTTCTCCATTTGCAAACTAATTTGCAAGACTCACAATGACTCTCTACTTGAGTTGAATACAAATGTTATGTATCTCAGTTTTTTGAGTTCTAAAAAGTCGCGTCCTCGTGCTTGATATTCCAGTATATATATGAGAATGACTTCGTGAACTAGCCGTTGTAGGATGTGGACAAACGATCGTTGATCCTTGTTCTTCAACATTGGCTCATGTATTGTGCACTTTCTCAAAATTCGTATACTCGGAAACTTTTGATCTCGGTTTTGCTTTATCTGCAAGAGAGTAATTTCACTAATGTAACGGCTCTATTCTCGTAGCTTTCATTCGGCATATCTTAGATCTTCGTATTTTCTCGTTTAGACTTCATTCAAGATATGACTGTAGAAACCCAATCCAAGTCCTTGCGATGACTTTCTTTGACTAAATTGGATGATTAATCATGTGATCTTTTGGAATTGATATTGGAGAAAGTGTGAAATCAGTTTAGTAATTTGATTTGTATATTGTAGCTTTGGTCTCACTTCAATCATCAGCCTTCAGTCCATGATAGATATCGATTCATATACGTACTCAAATTTCAATCTACCTGGTACTTGGATTCCTTTTCAGGGTGTGATCTTGTAATTGGCTCGAACATCTCTTCAATCTTTAGCTTACCTGGTCTTCATTCTACTTGACATCTCCACTTATTTGTTTTTCAATTTATTTAAGTACTTAACTATCGAATAATATCAGTACTCAACCTCATGAAAAAGAAGAAATTTCATAAGTGTTTATTCAACCCCCCACCCCGGGTTCCTGATAACATGATCAATAGCTAATAACGTTTGCTCTGGGGGATATTTCAATAATTTTGCGATGCAATGATTTTTTATTATTTTAGATGAAATATTTTTCGACCCATAAAGTAAAAAAATCTTGATTCCGGCACTGATATAATGCAATGTGTTGATTCAGTTCCAGTTCCTTAAGTTCTATTTCATTCCATCACCAAAACTGATATTAATATGTTGGTTAACTCGGGAAAATGAAGGACCAAAATCGACCATAGGACAAACATCGCGGACCAATAATGTAAAAATCTCCATTTTTTTTTGAACTATTAGTGATAATCAAGAATCGAGAGTTGACTTTATCTTCATTATTTAACTCGTTCGAGCAAGGAACAATTATTATTTCATGGATAAGGCCAAAGGTTTGTACTTGCTGGCCATTAAAGGTGGTTTGGGGCTATTGAAAGCGTCCGCAATAGAAAATGAAATCTGGAAACAAGAAGTTTTATATTTTATAACAACGTTGACTATAGCTATCATCATAGTTTCAAACTTTCAGTCGAGCAGACGTATCTTAAATGGCCATATAGAAGATGCGTTTTGAGGTCATATACGAGATGGTCACGCCGGAGTTTCGAATGAATAAATGATATTATTGAGATTCTAATTAAGTGGTGTTGTCCCACATCGAATAAATCAAGCTCTTAAATCCAGTATATATATCAACAGACAACTCCACCTATCACTAATTGGTTTTAGGTTGGAGACCTCGATTTCTAAAATGGTATCAGTGCAATCTTCAGCTCGAGAGCCGGTTCGATCTTCACTCACTGTCACCCGATTCATATTTCCACTGTTAGGCCGGTCATGCCACACGTGAGGGGGCGTGCTGAGATTCTAATTAAGTGGTGTTGTCCCACATCGAATAAATCAAGCTCTTAAATCTAGTATATATATATCAAGAAACAACTCCACATATCACCAATTGGTTTTAGGTTGGAGACCTCGATTTCTAAGAGATATCTATACTCTTATATTAATGGTGAGGTAAACTTAAAAACTGTCTTAATATATCATTATCATCCAATCAAAAATTTTCAACAATTAATAATTGGTAAAAAATTAAAATGCAAACAAATCACCCACCCTATATTTCACCCACTATCTAATACATATAAAAAATAAATCACACAAAAAAAAAATCACTTCTCTAACCTTGTAGAACTTATTGCTCAAATATATATAATTAACGGCCACATCTTTAAGAATAGATGTTGTAAGGAAATTATTTGTCCTCCAATATTTTTTTATATTTCAATGGAGTAATTAATCTTTTACCTTTCAATTTTTATCCATTAAAATTATATCCTGATAAATACAAAATTAAAATTTTGAGTATAATTTCATCTATTAAAAAATTAAATTATAAATAATTAAAATATGAAGTAATATATATTGTAGCACACTGTGCCAAAAGTACTAGTATAATATAAGAGTTAAATAATGTTTCACCTGGAATATTAGGGGAATTAGAGGGGTTAGAATTAATTAAAGTATCATTTGGTTGGAAGATTTTTTAAATAGTAGAATTTATTTAAGTATCCTATTAATACAGAGAAAGACATAAATAGTTGAGTTTTAAAACTTCAATTACAAAACTAATTAACTTTTTTACACTATTACAAAACTAAGTAATTTTTTTAATTATAATTATTCTTATTTTCTTTTGTCACCACAAAACTGTTTAAAATTCCTATTTTCACCATTAGTATCTTACGTTATCATACAAATTGTTAATAATTATATTTTAATCCCACATTCATTTTTAAAAAATTCAAGACCTCAAAATATGCAAGCGTACGTAGGCGTGTTCAATCGGTTCCAGTTCCCGATATGAAATGTCGGTTTTCATTGAACCATAACTGAACCGTGGTAACCACGGTTGTGGTTATGATTTAGAATCGACCGAGTCGATTTTGGTCCTGTTAGAATCACCGGTTCCGGTTCCGGTTCCAAACAATTTATTTTATTTTTTGTTGAATTTTATTCATATCCATCTCTAATTGAAAATTAATAAAGGAATTTGAATTAATTTAATAATGTAAAAAAAACTTTCTTTAAAACTTAGAAATTTGACGGAGATTCGATAGAGATTGTAGGAAAACCGAAATAAATTCCCGATACTTACAGGCAAAAAAAATCAGACATATGTAGGCTTGTCAATGTTGCGAGAATTTCAGGTCCCCGGGGGTCCGCCCAGAACGAGGGAGGGAGTACCCAATATTTTATCCCCGCACGAGGCGTGGACGAGGCGACATCTCGCTCTGCAGGATCCCCGCCCCATTCCCTGTTAGCATTATAATATTTAAATAATATTTATTATATCCAATTTATATAAATAATAATTTGTTGAATACCAAAAGAAAATCTTAGATATGTTGATATTTGGATAAAAATAATTAAAAACGACTCTTGGTTAAATATATAATTATTCATAATTTGTATGCTAATGTAAGATAATAATGGTGAAAATGGGATTTTAAACAGTTTTGTGATGACAAAAGAAAATAATAATACCCACAATAACATATTCAAACTATCATTCTATCTTTATCTAATTCTATATCTTTTAGACAAATTTATAATTTTTTTAGACAATTTTAAATTCAAAAAGAGTGTAAGATTGTAATTGAATATAGTTAAAATCTAATAAAATTTTATAAACTCATATACTAAACTCATATACTAAACACATCAAACGTTATTATTTAAACTCGTCAACCAAAAACCCTGAAAATCTCATATTTCTCCATTATCTAAACCTAAAAAATTAATATCATCTAAGTTCTTGTTTGGTACGTGGGTTTAAGAATTTAAAGTGGGTTTCTTATATGTGGATGTGTCTGGTAAGTAGGTTATGGAAAACATGGGTTTATATATCACAACTCTAAACCACTCACCATACAAGTACTTAGTGTTTGTTTGGTATGCCGATTTACATTAGGTGGTTTAAATTAGGATTTATATAAACTAACTAATGGATATAAAATAAAATGTGTGTTTGGTTAATAGGTTTACAATAACCAACTTGAAACGTGTGTTTATCAAAATATGCATGCATGAGTTTAGAATTTAGATGCATAATTCCAATGGCCACATTGTTTTATGTTCAATACTCCATATTTCCTCTGCTGCAGACCAGGTTCCAAAGCTACCAATGCTCGCGGTTTATCATCTGCTCCTTTGCCCTATATAAGAGCTCTCTAGATGTTTGGTCTACCTTATTCACAACACTTCTTGTCAATAAATATATTGAGCCCCAGTAGCTATGAAGGGATAACAAAACGGAGTTTAAATATGGAAGCTTCTTCCCGCATACGACAAATTTCTTGAAGTCCAACACTTGATTATCTTTTCATTATTTATCAATTAATGCATGCGGTTAACTTTGTTCCATTTAGTTGGAGAAAATGGAACTCCAAGACTCATTTGAAATCCCCCTTCTGCAAAGCCTGTCAACTGCAGCAACTCTTGCCTGGTTGTACTTGATGCTCCAGCAACATACATATGGGACTTCATTTTGTTTGTTGTCAACCCTGATGTAGCATGAAAGTGGTTTAGACTATCTGATATAAGTTGTTTCGAAATATCTTTGCATTGTGGATTGAAAATGAAAAAATGATGAAGATGGGATAGGATAAATCATATGGTATACTATCATTGTTTTTCTTTACCACTTTGTTACTATTTTTTTTCTTGATGCCTATGATGTTGGATTCAGACGCGTATTTATAGTTTATGTTTAGGAGCATTTCTATTCCCGGAATATGGAAAGTTAATAAATCCATTTCGTTATAAGAAGTGATCGTTGTATTGAATTCTTAAATTTTATATTTAACAATTATCTCGAAGACCATGACATTCGCTATGAGTTATCTGCTTCCATGACACCACAACAGGACGGAGTCGCGGAACGAAGGAACCACACACTAAAGGAAGCAGCAAGGACCATGCTAGCAGAAGCTGATATCTCGCAGAAGTTCTGGGCAGAAGCAGTCAACACCGAATGTTACACCCAGAACCGCTTGATGATCTGCAAAAGCCTAGGGAAGACTCCTTACGAAATATGGACAGGAAATGTCCCCTCAGTTCGATATTTCAAGGCATTCGAGAGCCGATGCTATATACACCTGAACCGGAGTCACTTGTCCGCATTTGAAAGTAGAGCGTATAAAGGAATATTTGTGGGATATTCTGCCATAAGTAAGGCTTACAGAGTATTCAACAACAAGACTCTATTTATTGAAGAACTCGCTCACGTTGTATTTGAGGAATCTCAAGAAGAAGATAGCTCTCCAATAAATGTCAATCGTCTGAGTGAGCACTTGGAAAAAGTACACTTAGATGAATCCAGTGATGAGGAAGATCAGGGTGCACAACTGAGTGGCGAGCACCACGAAGACTCTGCACCAGAAATACTAAACGGAGCTGTGGAGAACTCGCAAGAACAGATTATCTAACCAACTCCGGTACTCAGCCCCGAGGTGTCACTGGACAGCCCTTCAGCACCCACTACAAGTGAACAACTGAACTTAGTACCGGAAGAATCCGGTACTCATTTCACCTATGTGAAAGATAAACCAAGTGAGGGGGAATGCATTAAGTGGAACAAGACCAAGCTTAATCATCCCTCAGATCTAATCATGGGTGATCCCAAGGCACCAATGAAGACTCGACGATCACTCCAAAATCTCTTCAGCTAGGCATTCATATCTCAATCACAACCTATGAAGATTGATGAGGCGTTAAAGGACGATAGCTAGGTTGCTGCTATGCAAGAGGAACTAACTCAATTTGAAAGAAATAAAGTCTGAACCCTGGTTCCTCGACCCACACAAATGGTAATCGGTACCAATTGGTTTTCAGAAACAATGTTAATGAAGATGGCTAGTTATGAGAAGCAAGGCAATGTTAGTTGCTCAACGTTTCAGTTAGGAAGAAGACATCGAATACGATGAAACCTTCGCTCCGGTGGCAAGACTAGAAGCAATAAAGATATTTCTAGCATACGCAGCCTATAAGGACTTCAAGGTATATCAGATGGATGTCAAGAGCTCATTTCTCAACGGAGTACTGTCTGAAGAAGTCTACATTGCTCAACCACCTGGTTTTGAAGATCATGAAAAACCAGATCACGTGTACAAGCTCAAGAAGACTCTATATGGTCTAAAACAAGCACCCAGATCTTGGTACGAGACCATGACAGGCATCCTTGTTGATCACGGTTTCATTATAAGAGCTTTCGACAAAGACTCTTTTTCGATTTACAAAAGGAGAACACTTCCTACTTGTGCAATTTTATGTGGATGACATTATATTCGGTTTCACGGATCCATAAACTTTGCAAAATAGTGTCAAAACTCATGCAAGAAAAGTCTGAAATGAGCATGTTGGGTGGGAGCTGAACTTCTTTCTAGGGCTTCAAGTCAAGCAGATGAGTCAAGAAATCTTTATAAGTCAACAGAAGTACACTTTCGACCTCTTAAAGAAATTTGGACTTGAAGACTGTTCGTCGGCAGCTACACCTATGAGCTCCTCAATTAAACTCGACATGGACGAATCCGGTGCCAAGGTGGAAACAACCAAGTACCGGGGACTGATTCGGTCCCTGTTGTATCTCACAGCGAGCAGATCTGACATCATGCACAGTGTATCTCTTTGCGCTCGGTTTCAATCGGATCCAAGACCCACTACATAGCTGCCAAACGGATTCTGAAATATCTCAAAGGCACAACTAATGTATTATTGTGGTACCCTAAGGATTCTTCCTTCTCATTGTATGGGTACACAGATGTTGACTATGCCAGTTGCAAACTAGATAGAAAGAGTACTAGTGGCACGCGTCAGTTTCTTGGAGACAGACTGATTTCTTGGTTCAGCAAGAAACAGACCTTCATTGCCACTTTAACGGCTGAATAGAATACTTAGCCGTTTTGGGAGCTACTGTTCACAAATAATGTGGATCCAGCACCAACTCAAGGATTATGGGATGACGAGTCAAAAACTCCCATATGTTGCAATACCACAAGTGTCATCGCCATATCACAAAATCCAGTACTCCACTCAAGAACTAAACATATTGAGATCATGCACCATTTCATCCGAGATCATGTGATCAAGAAGATGTTCGCTTGGAGCATGTACGAACTGAACAGCAAGTCACTGATATATTCACCAAGCCACTTCCTGAAGCCAAGTTTGTCATCTTCAGGAACGCCCTCGGTCTACTTGATTTATCCAGCAACTAACTCTAAGACTGTCTTTAAGTGCCTGAGTACAGGAATTATCAGTTCGAAGAGCAGAACCTCAGGGGGAAGCATTGGTACAAAGGAAGTACCGATTCAGGGGGGATTTTGGTACCTTGAAGGAGCAAGTATCCACAAGGAACTACACGGTACCGAAAACAAGATGGAAGGAACTGGATTAGTTTTCCTTAAATGAGGATAACCAGGTCTGAGACACAGGTCGTCAGTCCGAGGAATTTCCTCAGAATAGTCAAATCGTCTGACAGCATTAAATGTTGTCGCATCACTTTATCCCGTTCATTTGTCTCTACTTATACACATGACACATCACACTTACCATTTACGTCTCTAAAATTTGCATACCCTATAATTCTTAAACTCTCAAACGCTCCCAAAATCCCAAACCCTATCTTCAAACCTTCAACAAATCTCCGGAAAATCATCATCAATGGCTTCCGAAACCACTTTCAAAGCCCAACCTTCATCTTCCTCCACCCAAAACCCCTCGGAATTCATGAGGGCGGCCATCAAGGTTGACGTCCTGGAACAAATGAGCTCCAGTGATGGCGAAGTCCATCAAATGGCTTCGTATATAATGAACGCCGGCCTGACAACTTTCTAGGAGATCGAACTTGAAATCTTCACTGATCACGTTCGCGAGTTCATCAACAATGTCGTATTCCCATCGGAGACGAAGTTCTTCAGTCGCATTCAAAACCGCAATGTTAAAGTAACAAAGGAATGGTTCGTCGAAGAGTTCGACTTACCAACGGCGGGACCGAAAACTCTTTGCGAGGCAATTGGGGACATGCGCGAAGATTTAAAACCGGTGATATCCTCGGAAGGAGCTATTTTCAAAGACTCCGACAAGAAGGCGGTACTTAAGCTCGCGTATCGCCTTCTCCACGACATCGTGGCTAAAGGGCTGCTTGGAAAGGCTGGAGCATTCAGCATGCTCACGCGTGAGAAACTTGATGCAATGGTGGCAATTCTCACCCACACAGATGTGGACTGGTCACCATCGTCTTCAAGGTCTTCCAAGCCACCGTACGAGCAAAGTCTCGCCTCATCAAGAACTTTGGTCCCCAGCTCACCCACATCTTGAAGAAGAAGATAGAGGGGGGAGTTTTTTAGAACACTGCCCGATGGGACTACCTGTCTGACGAACAAATAATTAGACTCCACTCGGTACCGGAGGTGACCTAGCCTTATCTAGCCAAAGGGACAAAAAGAGCGGCTCCCGCACAGTCCAAGGCCAAAGCACAAGCCCCGCAGCCCAAGAAAAAGAAGGTTGCGGCCCCCAAGGAGAAGACACTGGCTGTCATTCCACAGCCAGTACCGAAACTCGTGCCGCTCAAGACGGTACCGGGTTCGGTGCCACCAGAAGAGCCTAATGCAGCAGAACGACCAACGTCCCCAGTTTTTACTGAGATCTTCCGCAGCCTCGCGGAAGACATGGAGCGCATCCCACCACATAGAACTGGGGAGGGCATGAGGCAAAAAATCGGAACCGGTTTCCAGAGTGAATCTACTTTGGCAGTTCCAAGAGGGGGCACAGATGAAGTTGTCACCCCCGAAGTGGTCCCAGTACAACCAACGGCAGTTGAGGACCAACCTGAGACGGTTATCCGCACATTTATATTGGGCATCGTCATCAGGAACCGACTGCGATGCCTCCAAAAAGAGAAAGCGCACAAGTGGGAAGGGCAAAATGCCTCGCTCCAACCCTCGCCATTCTTCCTACGCAACCACAGTTTTGAGCGCCGTTGAAGCACACATCCAAGAAGCCCTCAACCTGGTACTTTAAAACTTTGAAGAGTGGTGGAATGTGCGGCTAGGAATGGCTCTAGCCAACATCACGAGCGCACTGCTGGAAATCGAGCACCGGCTGTTGGAGCGACTTGAGTTACAGTCGCCCATAACTCTGATCCAAAGCCGGGAACTACTTGAGGTGCACATCCGACTGCACGAGCTCATTCAACTGCTTCATCAACGGGAAGCAGCTTTCGACCCCAACCACAATGAAGCCCGACGTGAGACAAAGATACTTAAGAGGCTTCGGGCGAAAGCTGCCTCGTTGCAGTCGCGTGTGGGGGTTATTCGGGCAGAGCTGCGACTACGGGGACCGCTCAGCTCTGTCGCCCTCAGCACATATAGAACCGACAGAGTAGGGGCTTCTCAGACGCCAGCTGGGAGTCCTCAAGATATGCCCTCAACTTAGAGGGCCTCAACTCCGGTTTTGTGTCCCCAAGGGAAACCACATCGATTTTCCCCGGCACGGCCAGTGAAGCAGAATAGCCCGCTCCGGTTCTACAAGAGGCCATTGTGAGCATGTCACGGGCCCAAGAAGTTCCTCAACAGCAAAGCCCGCCTCCAGCTGCTGAAGAAACTTTGGCCCCCCAGTCCTCATTTCCTCCGTCAACATCAACACTTCAACTACTTCTCACATATCAAGAAGATGTCGACACTGCTCCAGAGATGTCTACCATTCATAAAGAAGTGCATGGAGCAGAAGAGGCTGGCACTACAACTCCACCTCACGCTGCGAAGGTCACCCCGCCACCAGAAGCTTAGACCTCAGAGCGGGCCGTGACACCGACTCCGCAGCCTCTTGCCTCCACATGCTCAGCAACCCGCCTGCATCCGGGGATCCGTGAGCAAAACTCATGCGGCGTTATATACGTAAGGCGCACCGATCGGGAGCTCAGCAAAATAAGGCAAAAGCTTCGAGACTCTGCTAAGTTCACCAAAGATGTGTTACAAAGGGTGGACACGAACGCTGTCAGCCAAGCGGAACTGCGGGTTGGCCTCACCAAAGTCCAGGAGAGTGTGATGGACGAGATCAAAGTTCTCTCCTCACAGCTTGTTACCATCGTCGACCATCTGGCAGCTCAAGGCAAAACCGGCGCGGTGATTGCCAAAAAGGGGGAAGAAAGAGGCAAGAAAGGTGGTGGAAGCTCCAAGGCAGGCACCAGAGAGCAGGCTTCCGAGCAAGCACCGGCTACGATTAACGAGTCTTCGTCAACAGTACCCCACTTTTTTCCAGTACTGACGAGGTCTCGGACCAGTGCCACGATGGCTACTCCACTCTACCAAAGCACGAGGTTCACGAGCGACAATGCTGAAAGAAACAAAGTCCTCGCCCTTGTAATACCGGATCAAGATCCCACGTCTGTCCGTCTACAAGGAAGAGTACAAGCTTGAGTGGGACCGCTTGAGCGCATCTACCATCCACGTGGACTGAGGGACATTGCAGCCTCTCTCACAGAAGATCAGTTGAGTGAAGTCGTGCAGCTTCACGACATCAAGAAAATCTTATACGCCAAGGCGATCACGCAAAAAGAACTTGCGAAGATTGCCAAGGAGAAGGAGAAGAGAGGCTGAGAACCGGAAGGAGAGCTCTCTGGTGGGCCTTGACGGAGGTTTCGCCAATCACCAAAAAGGGAGAAATTGATGGATGCTGAAGTTTTGGTAATTGAGCAAGAACCGGAATCCACCCGTACCGGAACCACGACTGAGAACCGGACACTAGCTGGAGGCAAGCTAGTACCGGAGTCATGACGAGGGACCTGCTAAGGCATGACAAGGTGCAGAAAGCAAATTGGAGCATTGAATGTAAGGCTGTTCTGAGTACTTTAGTAGAACAGAAGAATTACCCAAAGTGGAAAAAGTGGTACCCAGACGCAGATTCAACATTGAGAGCAGCAGTACCCAAAAGAGGAAAAGAAGTTAATGCTGCAAGAGCGGGCTCAGGCATTCAAATTGCAACGGCTACTTTTGGAGCGCGAAGTATAAATGGCCGAATAACATCAAGACGAGATAACTAATGATCTTGTAAAAACTTCAATTTTGTACGAAAAAGTCTAGTTCTTACGTTCTTGAGAGTTATAGTATTCAAGCGAAATACTTTGTAGAACAACGGACTTTAAAAAGCTTTTGTAGTTTTAGAAGGTGTAGGTTGTACTGTAAGTAAACCATACTTCTAAAGGGTGCCTTCCTGAGGGAAGAAGGGGAGACGTAAGAGTTCATTAACACTCCGAACTTTCATAAGCAATTTCGGTGTCAACCACAAACAAACAGATTAACACCAACACTATTCGGTACTCAGTAGTGATATCTTCCGTGTCACTGTGATTAATTAAGTGCCAGAACCGAAAAACATACATAGTACTGGAACCTTCCATAAATTACTTTTCCGTAAATTATGTTATCAGTTAATGAACTAGAATGAGTTGTGTCAATAGAAAATACCATGTGATGGCATAACTACAATGATCTTATACATAAAAGGTTTTCAATACGAATTTATGTTATCGTATATACACAGAAAAGGTTTTCAATACATATAGATCAAACCCACACCAGCACTAATATGGACACATCATTCAAATGTCTTATATATATAATATATATATTGATAGAATATTTTTCCTCTGAATATAAACTTTATTACTTCTCCAATATATAGAGATTACATATGAAATAAATAAGGAAAATATATTACATCATAAAGGAAAATAAAATATCATAAATGAAAATGATATGGAGATAATTATGAGAGATAATCATGGGATTTGAGATTATCCGTTATTGATGATTATCCGTTATTAAACCCCCTCAAGCAAGACGTGGGGCGTGGAGCCACGCGCAGCTTGGAGCGAAAAAACTCAAATAATGGACGAGCTAGGCCTTTGGTGAAAACATCTGCAATCTGAAGGTTTGAAGTAATGAACTTCGTGAGGAGGCGACCAGAGGCGACAAGTTCACGAACAAAGTGATAGTCAATATCAATGTGCTTCGCGCGTTTGTGAGCGATGGGATTCTGGCTTAGGAAAATAGCACTATTGTTGTCACAAAGTATAACCGGGGTGTCGACGATAGATACATGAAGCTCTTTAAGAAGATTAGATAACCAAACTACTTCAGATGCAGCGTTGGTTTCGCAACTAGATAGTGCCACAGTAGGTTGCTTCTTAGCGCTCCATGATACGAGGTTACCACCAAGAAAAATAGAGTACCCATAGGTGGAACGACGAGTCTCAGGACATCGAGCCCAATCAGCATCAGAGTAGGCCAATAAAGTGCAAGGCGATCCACGACGGAATGAAAGACCATAATTAATTGTGCCTTTGACATAGCGTATAATACGCTTGACGGCCTGATAGTGATCAACTGTCGGAGATTGCAAGAACTGGCTGACAAGGTTGACCGCATACGATCGGGGCGTGTAATTGTCAGGTATTGAAGAGCTCCCACTAAGGAACGATAATGCGTTGGATCAGAATATGGCGCACCATCACTTGTTAGAACTTGACCAGCAGCAAGAGGAGTCGAAACAGGCTTACACTCAAGTAGCTGAGAGCGCGTAAGAATATCGTGAGCATATTTGGTTTGACTGAGGTGGAGTCCAATATCGGTGTGATCGACTTCAAGCCCCAAGAAATAATTTAAACGACTGAGATCTTTTACTGCGAATTCTGAATAGATCCGGGAGATGAACTATCTTATACCGGTTGTGTTATTTTCTGTGAGAATAATGTCGTCGACGTATACCAACAGATATATAATATCAGATGCATGATTGAAAATAAAAAGCGATGTATCCGCACGACTGCAAAGAAAACCAAGTTTAATGAGAAAATCATTAAACCGTTGAAACCATGCACGTGGCGCTTGTTTGAGCCCATAAAGTGCCTTTTTGAGACGACAAACATTAGTAGGAAAGCGAGGTTCAATATATCCCGGTGGTTGCTCCATATAAACAGGCTTGGTGAGAACATCGTTAAGAAATGCATTTTTGACATCTAACTGATGCAATGGCCAATTTCGCATGACAGCAAGAGAAATAACAACCCGAACAATAGCGGCCTTCACAACGGGACTAAACGTATGTGAAAAGTCAAACCCCGGAACTTGAGTGAATCCTTGCGCAACCAAACGAGCCTTGTGCCGTTCAACAGAACCATCAGAGTTATGATTAGTACGGAAAACCCATTTAGAGCCAACAACGTTAACTCCTGGTGGACGTGGCACAAGATCCCAAGTAAGATTCTCCCGTAAAGCAACCATTTCATCATCCATAGCAGCAAGCCAGTGAGGTTGCTTAGCAGCTGATTTAAAACCTCGAGGTTCAGCGGTCATCGCATGAAGATGAGTAGTGGCAAAATCGGCAATGTGACGTGGTTTGAAAATGCCTGCTTTGGCTCGTGTGACCATCGGATGTCCAAAAGATGAAACATCAGGTTGTGATGGTGGAGTTGGTGGTGTCGGTGGATCTGGTTCGGATGTCGTAATTGTCATAACTGTTGGGGAAATCGAGCACGGTAGGGGTTGCTTTGAGGCTGTCGACTCATTAGACTCGATCGGTGCAGCAGCTAGATTCAAATCAGATAACGGCTCAAGAAAACAAGACACATGAAGTTTAGAAATAGATGTTACCGAATTTAGGCCTGAATACGGGTAAACATCCTCATCAAATCTTTCATGTCGACTAATGTAGATCTTCGTGGTTAGCGGATCGAGACATCGAAACCCCTTGTGATTTGAGTTGTAACCAATAAACGTGCACGGTCGACTGGGAACAGAGAACTTGTTTGCCGCATAGTCACGTAAGCAAGGGAAAACCCGACAATCAAACGGGTGAAAATTTGCATAATTTGGTGGATTCCCAAACAATATCTCAAACAGTGAGATTCCCTGCAAAATAGGTGATGGCAACCGATTTATAGTTTAAACCGCTGTAAAAAAGCTTCAACCCATAAAGACATAGGGACATGTGCACGAAACATCATAGCAAGACCCGTTTCGGTGATGTGACGATGTTTACGCTCGGCTCAACCATTCTGATATGGCGTGTAAGGACACGAGATGAGGTGTTGAATTTCCTTCTGACGGAAAAATTTCTGAACTTGATTATTCGTGAACTCCGTACCACCGTCGCTCTGAAATTTCTTAATAGAGCAATTAAATTGATTTTCCACCAAATTTGCAAATTGCACCAGATTCACAAAAAAAATCCGACTTACTAGAAAGTGGATAGAACCATGTGAAACGAGAATAGTCATCAAAAAATATAACGTAGTAACGAAAACCCGATGATGAAGAAATAGGTGCAGGTCCCCATAACTCGCAATTAATTAGTTCTAACACATGACGAGCTCGTTTTTCATTCAGACAGAAAGATAAACGCTTGCTTTTAGCGAGTTAACACGAAGGACATAAGGAAGGTTTGGGCAACAAAGAGGTAACCATCAAATGACCCGATTTATTCAACAAAGATATAATTCTGGGCGAAACATGCCCGAGTCTAGCATGCCACAATTCAAACGATGCACGATGGCAATTATTTTGTAAACTAGCAATTAAGGCAGGACGAGCTCTCTCTCTAATATATATAGGCCATCTTCACGACGACCGCTTGCCATAACCTCCTTTGTGGGAGGACTCTGAATGGTAAATAACTTATCAGTGAATAATACATCAACTGATAAATCCGAGGTAAGCTTGCTAATGGAAAGCAAATTTTTCGTGAGATTCGGGACGACTAAAACGTCCAACATTTGAATGTTATTGGTAACATGTGATTTGCCAATGTGAGATATAGAGAGATTAGCACCGTTACCAACAACGACGTGATTGTTACCGGAGTATGCTTGAGACGAGTCCAAAGTCGATGGTGTTGGAGTCATGTGCGCCGATGCACCAGTATCGAGATACCAATCAGAAGCGTCTCCGTTTGAAACGGAACAACTCGCCGAAAAAGCTTCAGTCAGATTTGCAGATGAGGGACGGACATACCGTTGATTGCAAGTGGAGGCGTAGTGACCATCCTGTCGACAGATTTGACAACGAGGAGTACGTCTAGAGTTTCCACGGCCCCGACCACGAGAATTATTGGACTGATTTCCACGACCTCTGTTTGATGTCGAAGAATCAGATTTTTTATTTTCACGAGTATCGCGATGTCCGTAAAATGTAACAGTGGAAGTACCCGAACTTTCGAGGGATTCTTGAAACAAAGAGAAGCTAAGCTCTCGGCCTTCGACAGAAGATCTCGAAAAGTTGGTAGTGGAGTTAACGCCATCTGGGCAGCTGAAAAACTGGAGAAGGAAGATCCAAGACCACGAAAAAACCAATGAGCTTTATCGGTATCATCAACGGGACGGCCAATGGCAGCAAGCTGATCGCATAACGATTTGAATTGGCGACCGTATTCAGCGACACTTCGAGAGCCTTTCTTCATGAGTTGCAAGTCATCTTTTAGACGTGGTTCACGTGACTTGGAGCTATGACTAAAGGCGGCCTCTAGAGCGAGCCAAACAGCACGAGAGGTTGTACACCCAAGAACCTCAGCCATGGATTCGTCAGTGAGAGAAGAGAGAAGAAGGCTTAAAAGCTGCTGATCTTGCATGCGCCATGCTTCATAGGCCGGGTTTTGCACGTTTTGACCAGCTGCATTGGTGATGGTGGCAGGCGGCGCGGATTTGGAACCATCAACAAAGCCGATAAGGTTCTGACACGTAAGAATCGGTGTGAGTTGACTCTTCCATAACAGATAGTTTTGAGAGGATAGCTTGATTGTTATCATATGGATGAGAGTGGCGAATGGAAGTTTATCCATATTTTGTGCCATGGAGGAAGAACGGGGAAGAGAAAGAGAAAGATTGTAGTATTAGGCTGATACCATGATAGAATATTTTTCCTCTGAATATAAATTTTATTACTTCTCCAATATATAGAGATTACATATGAAATAAATAAGGAAAATATATTACATCATAAAGGAAAATAAACTATCATAAATGAAAATAATATGGAGATAATTATGAGAAATAATCATGGGATTTGAGATTATCCGTTATTGATGATTATCCGTTATCATATATATATAATACCCACACTCGCACACTTCAATACATATGTAAGTCATTCTGTCTTCATTTACCTTTTGTTCTTAGAATAATTTATATGGATATTGGATAAATTATCATGGTAGTAACTTAGCTTAAGATCGATATATATGCGTCAACTCTTGTCCCCGAACAAGTACCCCAGCGATGAATCTCCACCAGGCATAGCCTTAACCTTTGTCGATGGGCGATCCTGCATGATTACATAGTGCTATGAAAATAATCACATATCTATATTATATATCAACAAACTGAAAAAAAAAAAAAAAAGCATAGTAGCCCTCGTATATGCGGACTATATATAGATATATATATATATATATATATATATATATATATCATACATAAATTGTGAAAGTTTTTGAATCTTGGCCATGGACGACGATGCTGTAACTGTTGGAAGGCTTTGGTTTTTCTCTAGGAGTAATGATTAGCGTAGGTTTATGGTTTTCGTCTATATCAGTCCCATAAGGTGGCATATGAACATGAACAGGAGATTGTTTATTTGGTTCTTGTTCGTGTTTTTGGTTATCCGAACCAAAGAGATAACCCAACGAGCTTTGGCCACCACCATAGCTTCCACCTCTTTTCATCGTATTCATTTTTCTTGTACGTGGAAAGGGAGAGAGAGGGAAGAGAGGGAGATCAAGTGTTATGATCAATAGATGATAATGAGGGGATATTGATTAGATATATATGTACAATTATTAGGAAAAAAGGTGATCATAAAAAGAAAAAGAAACTATTTAAGTTGCATGCTGATGATGTGTCTCCAACTGTTGATTAGAACTGGTCATCCATTATTTCAATTAACATTAACAGCTGGTTTATTTGGTAAGAGTTAAGGAAGAAAAGCATCCTATTTACTTTGTTAATCTAACACAATCATGTCTTCTTTCACATTTTTTAACTTTGCCTTTAATAGCCAGTCCTATAAATTCTACTAAGAATAATGTGCTAATGGTCTCTTTAAATGTACAATTATATTAAAAAAATTATATATGTAATTGTGCCAAAGCTATATATAAGTAGATAGCATCCACTCAATTTGAATTTTGTGAGAAGCGGAATTGTTATTACAGAAAATTCTTTAATTATTGGCTGTATCACGAATTAGATAAATTTAACCCATAGTAATAATCGTATTCATAATGAAACAAGATAACGATGGAACTATGACATTCATGCAACTACGTATATGAGCTTCATTTATCGTTGAATAACACCTCCGATCCAGTAAAAAGGTATATTTATGATGTATTCACAATGATAAATAGTAAACCTCACGTTTGAACTAACTACAGTTGATATATCAATGACAACTTGATTAGCAATATATACCCTCAAAAAAAGTGAATTCACGAACAAATAATATAATAGTGTTTAAACTAGAGCTAGCACAGTTCAATAGGAAGGGAGCAATTGTGATATATGGGACAGCAGCTTACATATTAGCATAGTACGGAAAAGAAAAAGAAAAGAACATGTAATGCAACGAAATGATATTAGTAGACCATGACATTTTTGTCAGCAGGCCTCTGTGCTCACCCTTACAAGAGGAGTTGACCTTATAAGCTTGAATGATACCATGTAAAATTCGTCAACAGGCCTATGCACATACGCCGGACAAGAGTAGAGTTGATTGCATAAGCTTGAACATCTTTAAACCAATTGCCGATAAGTTGTGTAGTTCATCAAGCTTTATGCTTGTCAAGTTCTCCATGATTAATCGATGAGGGTAAATTCAACGGTAGAAATAATGCACTTTGGAAATTTCAGTTTCAAATTTGTGTTAATGGAAATGTATTTACGGGAATCATCTCAAAAACGTTTATTAGCAAGTGAACCATATTGGATATTAATTAGATATTGAGCTTTGGCCCTTATTAGGTTAATAACCCATTAACATCCATTTATATAAATTGAGATGCAATCGTTCAAAGAAACTCAGAAAGCAACTAAAGATTATAAATCTACATTTTGAGGAAAGTCCATAGGATACTAATTTGTTCAAAATCGATATCAGTGAGAATAATTAATTAAGCTGGCTCAATAAGAAATTAATTAATTTTGTATCGTATAAGGTGTGAGAACTTTATCCCATATTGGAAAATACATCGAGAATTTATGCCTTATGAACAATTGCCTTGTACGGATAATTATTTATAGGGCTTGCCATATGTTGGCTTAAGTAGACCGATGTGAATTTTATCGAAGAATGACCCCAGAGGTGAGTAGGTGCAATGCACCTACGAGCCCGCCCAAGCACCACACATGCGCCCTTGCACTTAAAAGAGCAATGAGGAGGTTAAATTTATGCTCCAATGGTGTATCAGTTGTATAGAGCTCGACCTGGCGGTGACGTGGTTGTATGACTATTAGCAAATTCGTGCAAAAACCCTCAATCAATGGTCAAATGAGCCAAAATGTATGACTATTAGCAAATTCTTCCAAAGACCCATTAAGGAGGTGTTTCTTTGAGGTGATCTAACATTACGGTGGTACGCACATCACGTGATGTGGGTATCACTGTGATGTGGATCAAGGTGATTTGTCATCACGGTATTTGTTTTGGGGTGATATTTTATTTTGCATTTCAAGGTGATATTGGAATGTTGGTTAAATCGCAGTGATGTGTGGGGATATTGTGTAAATGTCATATTTAACCCTATATACATTATGCAGTTTAAGTGTTAATATGTTCGTTTTGAGGTGGTATTTTACGTGATAATGATTAATGTTTAAATATTAAGTATTATTTTTTAAGCATTAATTATAAGTAATTTATACAATTCTCCAATATATTTCTTTTAAACATATATTTTTAAATCAAGTATTAATTATAAGCATTTTATATAATTATTTAATGTTTTGTTTTTTAAGAATTAAATATATTTTTTAAGATTTAAATATGTTATTATGTAATTAAAAATATGAAGAAATGTATATAAGGAATGAATAATGGGTAATTGTGTCCAAAGTATTTTTTAAGATTTACATATGTTATTATGTAATTAAAAATATGAAGAAATGTATATAAGGAATGAATAATGGGTAATTGTGTCCAAAGTAATATTGAAAATATCATCTCATATATGGTCCCCAACTTTCTCGAGTTACAGTTGCAGTGCCCAATGTTGTCGATTTTGGGCGTTTTTGATCCCCTGGTTAACTTACTCGTTAAGTTGGACGGAAATACGGGTCGAGTCAGCCCGATTTACGAGTCGGGCCATGTCTCCCTTTATTGGGCCCTCAAAATTTGAGTGGGTCCGGCCCGACCCGTAAATTTATATGACTGACGAAACTGCATCTTATCACACAAGACACGTAAACAACTAATTTACGAATGCCGGGTAAGCTTCCCTATAACTACTTAACCGAAGATCGCATTAAAACACGATGAATTCCGCTTGTGGTGTGGGTTTGGTGGAAGTGAGGTGTCTGCTCTGCAAGATACGGTTTGAGCATCCCCGCTTTAATAACATAGAAATTGTCAAATTGAGGGTTCCTTCCTAAAAAAAATGTGTATTAGGAGGAGAGACCTCTTTGATTTATATATTGAGTAGGAGTTAAGTTAATTCTCGAATTCCCGATGTGGGACAAATAATCTCAACACGCCCCTCACGTGTGGTGCGATTCAAAGCCTAACATGTGGACATATAAAACCCGGCGACGGTGAGTCAATCAAGCGTGATAGCACACAGATCAAACTCGCTCTGGGACCATGTTAAATTTAGGGTTCCTACCTAAAACTAACTGGTATAGGAGGATATGCTTCTTTGATTTATATATTGAGTCGGGTGAAGTTAATTTTTCGAGGTGGGACAAATAATCTCAACAGATACCGAATTCATCTCACGCGTGCGTCCTTCGGTAATCCCGTTTTTCGGCGACAAACTCACAAATAGCGCAACCGTAAGATAGATCTCGCAGCCCTGGAATGTTGATCTTTTTCCACCCAGCGTGCGTGTGTGTGTCTTCAATGTTGATAGTCTGTCGCATACAGAAAAAATGAGGACGACACTATTACGAGAGAATGGCAAAACTAAGCAACTTTTAAAAATTAACTTGCAAAAATTATTAACTTTTTAAAACTATTGCAACACTAAGCAACTTCTTAAATTTTAATGATTATTATTTACATTTACACCACAAAACTCTTTAATATTGTCATTTCCACTATCTTATTTCAAATCAACCAAATATTACTTATAACTACGTTTTAACCCTATTTGTTTTTAAATTTTTTACTAAGCACAATAACATTAATTAATCGCATATTTCTTTTTTATTAGAGGTTAACGTTATGAGATATTTAAGATTATAGAATGTAGAAAAAATATCGGGCAATTCTCAAAAATATTTGAGCCATGTAGTCCTCATGGCCTCAACAGTTGCGCCCGCAAAATCATCCTCTAAGAAAGCAGTAAGAGTGCACTCGAATTTATCGCAATGATGTTCCTGACATCTCATTCGTGCCATCGAGAAATACTTCAAGTAGTTCACATAGGTTGTTGCACCCATCCCACATTGATGGATGTATCGTTACGCCACATCGGCATTCTCATCGTAGATACGCAAAAGTGTTGGTGATATTCGTCGCGGTACTCAGTATCTTATAGATGGAACTCCACCTGTTGGGTACGTCTAACGCAAACATTTTTTGGATGTAACGCCCACACTTATACAGTGACGCTTCCACTTCTTTAGTACAGAAGAGTGTCGCATCATGTAACTTATTGTCGTTCTTGTTGGCAAGACATGTGCCTTTATATGAGTGAGTGCATCTTGAACACATTAGTTAAGTATAAGACAGAATCGAACATGGAAAAAATGACCACCAAATGACGGTCGATAATATCTAATTAAATCTTCAATGCTCGTGTTATTTGCGCTAGCATTATCAAACGAGACCGGAAAAATCATGTCGAATATCTTATATTCCGATAAGATACTCCTATTCACGGACGAGATTTTTTGAGCTGTGTGTTGTGTGTCAAATTCCTATATGTAATCAATGACATGTAAAGCACATGTAATGATGATTATGTCTGTGTCGCTCTATATATCGGAGGCAATCGGCACTTTCATTCTAATTTTGCTAATTGATCTATGAACTCACTTTTATACGCAAGTATATTCTTCCTAATGTCTCGCGTAAGGGTGATGCGTGACACTTTCTTCCTTTGAGGGTTATATGACTTTCTGATCCACTCTTTGAAGACTGGATCATCGGCAAAACGAAAGGGAAGATGTTTCGCGCATACAAATTTTGCAAGTTGTTTGCACGCGACGTCTTTGTTGTACATAAACAATGACGCCAGACTCGTATTGGGTCATTGTCCGGCAGCGAACGAATCCGTACCTCCGTGCATCTGACTTTGACTTTGACTAATTCCTATCTTAGTTGGATATTTCGACTTATCAGTGTAACTTCATATCCTTCGCCAACCTTAAAAGGATTCTTTACCGCAATAAGTACATATAACTCTAAATAAATCTTTAGTTGTGGTCGATACCTTCTTGAAGTTTACTGCAAAAATGTCCGAGCGTAGCGAAGCTGCGGTGCGTGCTTTAGTCTCCGCTCGGCCTCAGACCTTCCTACTCTTGTTGCGTGTCGTCTTCTCCACGTTGGCTCTCCTCCGTTCCTATCGGAATACCGTCGTCACTAATGTCCGAGCCGAGTACGTCACTAAGATCGAGATAAACTTCGGGGGAGTCAAGATCTTGGTAGTTATCTTGCGGTAAACTACCGATAATTTGTTTCTGCCTCGATTTCGATGCTCGACGACAGCTGTGGTCGAGGAAAAAACGTTAGATGAAATGTGTGTAAACTTCTATGGATTGAGGTGTGTAAAATTATGTGCGTCGTGTGGTCTGAAAGTGAAAGTGACTATAAAGGGTAAGGAAGTAGTATTTTAATTAGTTTATTTTTAATTTATGGAGTAAAAAGTAGAGAGAATGAGGCGTGAGAGTGAATAATTAAGAGAGGGATGGAATTGAATTGGGGTTTTGAGGAGAGGTAAGTGGATATTTATAGATTTTTTTTAAACTAGCCGTTGGAACCGCTGGTTCACGGCGGCTATATTATTTTTTTATTTTTTTATTTAACGGCTAGTAAGTTAGTAACGGTTGCTTTTTTTAAATTTTTTAGATTTTTTTATTTTTCATCCAACGGCTTTTTTATTATTATTTTTTTCTAACGGCTATATTAATATAATCAAATATATATTTATATAATATATATAAGAGACCGCCGGTTGAACCGCCAAATGGTTTACAACCGACAGTTATCGGTTTGAGAAAATTCCAAACCGCCCAGAACCGGCCTACCACGGATGTCGGTTCCGCCGGTTCGCCGGCTGAACCGCCATTTTCGGTTAAATTTAGGCAAGACTAATTGTTTTAGCCTCATTCTTGTTCGATCATCCCATTTTTCATCCCGTCATCCTACAAAAGCATAAATGTAAATAAAACCACTAAAAACTATGCAAGACATCTCCATTTAGCTTGATAACGACTAAGTAATATTAAGAAAAATGTAAGAAAATACGTTTATCATTATATTAATTGTGTTATTTGACAAGCTTTTACCTTTTCTTTTGTCATTGTCATGTACAAGAAACTAACATAAAAAAGTAGTACATTGGAGAAGATGAAGTGGCTGAAGCGTTAACCCAAAGATTGAAAGTAGCACATTTGGGAAAAGATGAAACGGTTGATAATGTGGTCACCAACAAAAATACTTAAAGAAGGTTTTGCGGCCGAATTTCATGATTCGCCTGAGATCCCGATTTCATCGGGTACGAGCCTGCTTTGAGACTTTGATGTTACTAGTTAAGGCCACAAGTCGAATTTCCATCAACGATTAGGTCAATAATTTACCAAGTCACGAACATGATTTTTTTCGTCCTTGAATATAAACCATGAGCTACATTTTAATTAAATAGGAATGCTACCTCCAGCATCATTTGTTTTCATATTTTAAAAAAAGATGCTCGTAGCTTACATCTGGAATTGCTGAATTACTACAAGCAGAAGTCAGTTGTCCGAAAATATAGTAAATATACATCATCATCATCATCAGTGAGATTTCTTCCTTGGTGAAGCCAAATATTGAGCTGAGGAGACAAGAGAATGCAAAGCTTTGGATGCAATCTTCATTTTGATCTGTCCTCTCTGTGGGATTTGCCTTCTCTTCTTCAAACTCTTGTCGAAGATTGTCGAAGCAACATCATTCACCTTTGAATTGTAACTAGTCCTCATCTTCTTGCTTTGTGAAATGACTGATGATCCTAACGTGGATTCATTTAAATAGGACGTTTGTAAGGATTAGGACAAATTAAAAAATATATATATATGAAGGGCTTGGGCAAGACAGCTAGATTCGATTGACCCTGAGTTGTAATGTTTCCGAGCTAAGGGCAATTATTTAGTTTCAGTGAACAATGAAGGGTTTTGCATCTGCAAATAATGAAGGGATTTTCATGATCTATCTATCATTTACATTATATTCTAATAATTTTTTGTCGGTTTCATACATTATTGCCTCCCAATCTCTTAGCAAATAATTTAGTCTTATCTAAGTAATATCTTGGTATCATTCCCGTGCTGTTAAAGAAAAAAATATGCTCGTGTGTCCTTCCTTGTAAAAATCTAAATGTCTCTCCTTGCAGATCTTATATATATATAATTCTGTCACCAGTTGGGGTGATGGAATCTTCACATGTTCGGATTATGTCACTCTCACTCTCATGTTGGTAATAATCATCTATTAGACAATAAGCCAATTCCAAGATCTTGTTTGCTATATACGTCCGTACGTTCCCCAACACAAAAACATTATTATAAATTGCTCATCGCCAATGATAAGATTTTCTGAGATTTCAGAGGACGTTATTGAGGAACTTAGAGTTGTGATGCTCCATTCGGGATTAAGCTGAGAACAAGAAGGTAGAAGAAAGCACCTTTTGTCTACAATGCTCATCAACCAAATAAGTAATGCACAAGTTGCTACTGCCATAGCAATTATTATATATAGTAGCTATTTATTTAGAACATGGAAATAGTTGCTTTTTGTTATTGTAATCATTTTTTCACGAGGGCTGAGAATGCAAAGCGAAGGGAATATAGCAAAATACAAAGATAATTGAGAGTAAATTGAAAAGGTTGTGCGCTGTAAGTTCCATCTTTCTTCACCATGTAGAGGATATAAAGCAACATAAAGAGGGAGATGATAACTTGTAATACTATAATGTGATGGATTATTACCATTTGTAATAATGACAATACAACGTTCATGATAACAATGGGGTTAGGTAGGAAAGGGTTGATTAATGAATGAACTAATTATATCGTAAGCAAGAAGATTATGAAAATGATAAGCAATGGGGCCTTGAATGGATCTTTACATTTCGCAACGTGTTATACTTTCGAATTCAACAACTCCATATACTCATGGCAACATGGTAAAATCAAGAGCCAACGCCTAAATACTGAACTAACATTAACAAGCATGGTCAACTCCCTAACAATTAATGATTAAATACCATTACAAAAAGCAAATCCATGGAACTCAAGCCTACTCCTTATATATAAAACAATAATAGCTCAACAATATATATGATACATGAGACCTTAGCAGCAATGATCCAATCAAACAACTTAGTACACACACTATTTTACCATCTACAACCTAAGAAAGATGATGATTAGATGCGAAATGCGAATTAAATACCTTTTCTTGGAAGACCATTTCCTTTTCTATTGCATAAAATCAAGGGAACCGGACAAGTTTATTCACAGCTGTATCAAGTGTATCGACTTGCCGCCTCAGAACTTTTCTATTGCCAAGGTTAAGGAGGAAAGAAGAGTTTAGGATTCATGAGATTATAGACTATATTGTTACTAAAAGGCATCAGTTTACAGGAGAGCCTGATTCAAATATTTAAGCCTGTTAAGCTACGGAAAGGGGGCGTTTAAGTACTATTTGCTATTTTGTCAGTGTTAAGATATTCTACGCAAATACAAGAGAGTCACACATTTAATTTACATAAGGGTTTAGAGGATACAGTTGCGAGGATAGAGTATCCATTCCTTTCATCTCTTCGTTTAATCTGCAAGAAAATAGTCAAAAAGGTACCATAAATGCAGACACTTCGAACAGTAATCATTACAAAAAAAAAAAATTGAGGGATAACAACTTGGAAGCCACTACAATGACATAAAATTGTCAGGTATTACGTTTAACTTTGGGTTTCCACAGATATAGATATGCATAGCTGCAGAATTCAGTAGATAGGGACAGAAATAAAGTACTTGCATATTTTTCCCCAAAGAAAATGTTAAAACTATTTTCTATATAAAAGAGATGATGTAAGGAACTCAATTTTCGGACCCAGTGATCAGGGAATCATGCCAACTTTATATTAAAATGGAGGAAGGACCAACAAACCTTAGACATGAGTTAATATACCGGTTTCCTTTTGCTGATGCATCAAGCGCTGCAAATAGAATGTAAGGTCAGCAGTGTGCGATTAGAAGAAAAGAATACTCAAACACATGAAATTCAACTTTACAAATAAAGCCTCTCGAAGTATTCATATACTCAAAAGATACAAGGAGCATAATAAAAGAGCAGAACAAAGGGGGAAAAACCAGAAGGCTAACACAAATACGTACTAAACCAGATTGTTCAGCAAAAACAAAAAGAAAATTACCAACCAAACTGGTATTTACCGCTTTCTTGGAGACGGCCTGCAGCATCACTGAAGCAGTCCATGTGATCGACAGTGGTGCTTGTAGCCTGAGAATCAAATCACCCTTATTAAAATTTCTTGATCTTATACAGAAGGCAGAAACAGAGATGATAAATCGAAATTAAATTTTGCTTAATCAGACAAGGAATTTTGCTTCATCAATACAACATGATAATTTTAGCAGTTAATCTCTATTCATAGCATTGCCAACAGTTCATAATTGAGATTTTCAGGATGACTAAATCAACAAATCAATTCGCTCATAAAAGAAACAAACGCTTCACTCTGACAGGCAACCTCGTAAGCTGAACCGCAAAACAGAGACTGCAAACATAAAACTTCACCACATGAATTCACAAACACTGGAAAGATCAACTAGTCGTGCCAATTTGGAAGCATTAACCAACATAAGATCTCAACAGATTTGGTAAAGATAAAGAATGTAGCAGTCAATATCAAATATCCAGCTCTGAGAAGCGCAAATTATTGCTGATAACTCCGATGCAAGTCTTTAAAAGACCAGCGGCATAAATCAATTGAGCAGGCGAACGCAATCAAAGCAGTCGCAAGGCCGCAACCTCAACTTAATCATCGAATCGAAGGTACTATGAATGATATCCGGGGAACCATGCGATTTTTTCACCTGAGCTAGTGTTAAGCGGAGAGAGGCAAAGAGAGACGAGAAACTATCGGCTATCGCAGCGGAATCTCTCTCCACGGCCTCCAGAGCTACGAGGATCTCCTTCCGACGATCGGACGGCTCAGATCGGTCTTCGATCCCGGAGACAGCATCGTCGCCGTTGGTTGTGCCGACGTTCTCCATTGATCATAAAAGATGGTCGATGACGATAAGGTTTAAAAGCGCTCGTCGCTTTCAGACGTAGGTATAGGTAAGTGCGACGCTTTTAAGACATTTGGCAATAATGATAAAAGATTATATGCTGACGGTTTTAAGACCATGTTTTTCTTTTTGGGATGACTTGTTTCGATTTCCTTTTTTTTTTTTCTTCCTGAAAATCAGATAATTTCATTGCCAACAAAGTATAAAGGCTAAATAGCTCAACAAATCTCTCCGGTATTATCATTCGGTAGAGAAAGAAAGCTTACATAGGAGCATGAACAAACAAACAAGTAAAAAAGACAAACAAAATCAGACGAAAAACGAGAGACAAAGTCTCGAACACGAAGAACTAAAGAATCTACCACAAAATAGCTATTAAACTAAATCTACAATGCTTTTCATTTTCTTCTGTCTTCGAATGCGGATCTCGCCTTACTCGGAATGGGGCTCCAGAAAAGGAGAAAGACAACTCCCACTAAGGGAGACAAAAGCTCCCGATCTGGGAGACGCGAGCGGCAACGGCGGGGGAGACGACGTGATGCGGTGGATCGAGTGGCGGGTAGAGACACACACCCACCCTCACAAACACACACATATTGTTGTTTTCCGATAGTGTACGCGTCTAGTCGGCGACAGTATATCGGGTCGAGCTACGTCTGAACGGTAAGTCGAGGCACGTACAAGTTCGCTTTTCGTAAGACAATATCGCCCCGAATATCACTGCTATCGGTTGACGGCGATTGTCCCCAAGATACAACGACTTTCAGAACCTCGTATTGCAGCACTACTAACTGGATTTTCCGGCGAATCTATTAGAAATTCGAGCTTTTCTTGTTTCGGGAACTAGGATGGGGAAGTGACTTTGTAATGAGATGCTTGGGTTTGGAGTGAATTATTTCCACATTGCAGGGAACCTATTTATAGGGCATTAAGGACATCCGGGGACCAAATAAATGCAGTTTTTGGGCTTTCTGACTTTGGTTGTTCGAGGCCAGAATGTGAAAGGTCACAACTTCTGGATTACCCCGCAATTGGAAGCTCATCGACCCGTCCCCTAGTATTCTCTGGTCGGATCAGTCTATCCGACGGTCTAGTATGCCCAACGGGTCATGCCACCTCGGCTGGCCCAGTCATTGCTTACGCAACGCCACCTCATCATCACATGTACGCTTGTCATGTTTGCCACGTCATCCGAGCTGCCACTTCACCGTCTCGTCGCCACGTCATCGCCAGACAAAATTTTTGGCTCCAACAGCTCATAGCGACGATGCGGCGTGCGAAGTGCAAAGTGCGCATACAAAGCGCCCATTACGCAGTTGGCAGGCTCAGATCACCGGAGCTAGCACTTGGCAGGCTCAGGCCCATTGCGCACTTGTCGGTGCCGCTGTCGAGCTCGGTGGTGCCTCGCACCGCCGAGCACCGGAGCTAGCACTTGAGTCAAAAACCACACTAACCCATTAAGCCCACTTGAGTCCACCATTCAGGCAATCTCATTTGAGTTACCTACACAATGTAATCATTTATAAGGTGATGATTTCCTTTGTGTCTAATCAATGTGGAACTAAGTTCCCTACACTTATTTATTAGAGATTTTAACACATTTGTTGGGCTAATTTTAGAAAATTAATTTCTCATTCACCCGACATCGGTTTTGATCAAATCAATATTCATTAAATTTCTCTCGAAACGTAGTTTATGAATCTTTCGTCAATTTCAAGTTTCGAACTTAAAATGAAAACCCGGTCGAACTTAATTATTGGGTTATATGGCCCACATTTGGGCCCATGACCCCAAATCCAACACATACACACTCGAGCACACCCACACACAACACACACTCACACATACTACACACACCGCGCACACACACATGCATACACTACAACACACACGCACCAACACACATGCACAACACAAGCGGACACAAGCCATACCCACTACACACATGACCCACATGCACGCTACCCTACACTATTAAAAGAAATTAATAATAAATAAAAAAATGGAGAGACCTTCCTCAATCTCACTTAATGGAGGAAGGGGGAGAAGAAAAGCTCTCACCGGTGGAAGCCGGCGGCGTTAAGGGTGGGGTTGCAACGTGACGGGTGGCGGTGTTGTGGTGGGTTAGGGTTAAACCAGATGGGCGTTAGGGTTTAGGACAGAGATTTTTTGACTTGTTTCGATTTCATAAACAAATTCATATGATCCAAACAGATTTCTCCAGTAACGTTAGATCCGGAACATAAGAAAGCCCCATAGTGACATATGAGTGATAACAAACAAAAAGAGCCTTGTCCAGATACTAAAGAACTAAAGGCCCATAATGAAACTAGAAAACAACACTAAGAGTCTTGTGCATAAAAAACTAAAGAACCTACTACGGAACAATATGGATATCAATGAAAATGGCTAGCCAAATCCACGATACTCTTCACTTTCTTGACTCTTTTCTTTTTCGAAAGGGACACTCTCGTAGAGAAACTTCTACACGATGAGACTAAACTCCATTCAGAGCTTACAGATCCTCCAGCAATGCCGAACGACATGTTTCCCTTCCAAGTTTGGACACTCAACGAGAGCAACATCGACATTTGGAGTATTAAGATGACGGCTCTACTCGAATCACAAGATGCGTGGGAGATCATGGAGAAAGGATACGACGAACCAGAAAAGGAAGACTCAACAAGATAGTTTGATAGATTTAAGAAAGAGAGAAAAGGCTCTATGTCTAATCTGTCAAGGATTAGACGAGATCCTTTCAAAAGATTTTGGAAGCAAAGATCGCTAATGATGTGTGTGAGAAGTTTCAAACCTTGTATAAGGAGGTGGATCCGATAAAGAAAGTACGTCTTCAAATCCTAAGGGTTGAACTTGAAGTATTGCATATGAAACATGATAAAGTTGTGTCGGACTACTTCTCGAGAGTAATCATTTAAAGAGAAATAGCGAGAAACTTGATCAAGTAAGAATCATGGAGAAATCCTTCGATGGTTAGATCTAAAATTCGAGCATATCCTAACTATCATAGAAAAAGAATTTAGAAAAAGATGACTATGGAACAACTCTTGGGCTCATTGCAAACCCATATAGAAAAGAAAAATAAAGAGACCGTAGAACAATTATTCAAGCTACAAGTTGATTCAACTAAATATAAAAGAAATGGGGTAAATTATCAAGCAGGAGGCCACATACGACGTCACAAAAGAGAACAAGGAGGAGGTCATTGATTACATATATGAAAGAGATTAGAGACTCAAGGATGATGCCAAAAATAATCGTCAAATGAGTGGTAACTCAAGATCATGGTATGACAAATCGCATATTAAGTCTTATAATTGCGATAAGTCTGGACATTATGCTTCCGAGTGTCGAGTTGCTATAAAAATTGAAGTGAGGCCAACTACGTTAAAGATAACAATTGAAGAAACATGATAGTTTATTGCTAGTCCGTAAAGATGAGAGAGGTGAATGCAATATATGGTGCAAGCAATCACGTGTGGAAAAAAAAACATGTTTGAGAAGCTTAATGGTTCAGTACGCGACAACGTTACTTAGAGATGAACCAAATATTGAGTTAAAAGGTAAAGCTAACATTCACGGTCGAGACATGATATTCAAAGAAGGAGAATGGGGTGCGAACGCATGCAAAGACAAGCACAACTTTACTACTTACTATGAAGAAAATAACATTGATCAACCAATAATAGTGAAGTTAGAGAAGATCTCAATACTTCACTAGCTTCACCCCATTTGAGATCTGAAGAAGAAAGAAATTGAGAGAGCCACATACTTCAAGAACCTACAAGAAATATACAAGGATATTGAGAAAATTTACACTAGGGAATACACCAAACAAATGTCAGGTTTGACTTTTCTAAACGAGGTTATAGAAAAGGAAATTTACATAGAGCAAGCGCCATAATATGAAGTGACTAAAGAGAATGATGACATTCTACGACTAAAGAACGTGTTAGATGGGTTAAAGCAAGAGCCACGAGCTTGGAACGCACAAATCGACAAGTGCTTTCATCAGATCAAATAATTGAGAATACCACAAGATGAGCTAACCAAGATTCTCGAGAATAATAAGGCGACAATAACAATGGCGATGAATTCAATCCTACATTATCAAAGATAATGCATGACAAAGAAGGGTAAAATTGGAAGATGTGAAATTATAAAGACCAAGTAGCCGATATTTTTACAAAGCCACTCAAGACGAAAGCTTCCTTCGACTACAAAGTATGCTCGAAATGACAAATCATGTTTAAGGAGGTGCCTAAAGTATAAGCTTGATTTGAGCTTTCATAACTAAAATATGAATTTCGCATTTGCGGTTTGGAGAATTATTAGTCCAATATTTAGAAACTTGTGGCTAGATATATCCATAGAATTGTGTGGAACTTCATGGAACTAAATATTTATCTAGGATAATTCTAGATTAGTGATGTGTTAATTATTAGGTACTGTGTAATTACTATAAATAGGGTTGATTCCTTAACATTTGTAACAAGCAAGATCAACCAAGAAGTTGTAATAGAAATGCCTTTTTCGCGAAACACTAGCCTCCGATATCAAGTTTATCCTCCCAATAAAAATTCATTTTCCAACAAAGAGACTAAGTAGAAAAAACAATATTGCACTAAGAAAATGCAAAAACTAAAATATGAGTTTCATCAACCTCCATTAATGGAGGAAGGAGAGGGCACAGCTTTATGGATTTAGGGTTGTTCCACGGAGAATGAGGAGAAAAAAGCTTTTTAGAGTGATTGGTCGTGGGATCGACCAATCACTCTAGTGGTCTTGGTCTTTGTCTAGTGGTCAAAGAGTAGGCCTTAATGTCTTGTGGTTAAAGGAGGTCGTGGGATCGAATCCCCCCTCCCACAATTCCTTGAGTAGTCTCCATGAGCGGCCTTATAGGCCTATGACTATCGTTGTCAGGTGGGTTTGGGAAGTACCCATCTGGCCCGGGGATTAGTCTCACATCTGGCATGTGTGGCGCAATTAAGTCTTCGCCATGTCTGTATGGCGCAAAAAAGGTCATGCCGGTATTTAGGGTAGCTCATAGCCAGGTCGTGTGGGGATACCTCGGGACAGTAAAAAAAATAGTGATTAGTTTTTTTTTTGCTACATTCAACTAAAAATCGGATCAAACATAAAAAGAAAAAAAACACTAAAAACAGATTAATATATGCAAATATATGAAATTTAATTTAAATTAACAAGGACTAGTGAATAGTGATCCATGTTGTACAACGTGAAGCTTCTCTATTTAAAAATCCCAAAAACGAAAGCGAATAGAGCAGTACAGGGCGGGAATAAGATTCCAAAGGTACGTTGTGGGACACACGATCACATTTTCCCAATCTATAAAACCCTAAACTATTAAATAAAATGCAACATAATTTTTCAAAAAGAAAAAAAAAAAGAAAAAGCAAAAACTCAAATATATAATAAAGAGATTACTTTCTATTTGAATCATCATCACCCACCAATCCATCTTGAATTCGCACATTTTCGGCTTTGCTTAGAAATAAAGGCAAATCCTTCAACTGTCACGGGTGTGCACTTGTCTGGGTTTGGGTTTTTCTTGCCACTTTTCTATAAAAAAAGAAATAACAATTTCAGTAGAAAAGGATAATAGATTAATTTTTAAAATTCGAGAAGAATGGGTTTTTGATCTGCAGCGGAGGTTTTGGAGGTCCTCGTTGTTCGATCTGTAGGCGCATTCCTCTGCATTTTGCTGCCGTCAGGTTCGTGCTGTAAAATCTATCGAGATTTTTGGGTTTCCCTAGGGTTTTATGCAAATAGTTTTTTTACGTGTTTATCTGATTAGCTTGAATTGAAGATCTTTTCTGGGCTTTACGTGGTTGAGATTTGATATTTTTGGACAATGTGGATTTCCCGTGACCAGGAAATTCTAAGAATCAATTTTAGTTTCTTTTTTGTTCATGTTAGACTTATCAGCCAATTTGTAGCTCCATTCTGTTAAATTTGTTTCATTAATGGTACGGTATTTCTCCATTTCCGAGCTGTTGTTGCCCTTCTTATTTATTCTGCTTCGCAATCAAATTTCAGGCCATTTCGGTATTTGTCTTTCCAAGTTTTAGATAAGCCTCCATGGATTCTTGTGTTGAGGTGAGCCAAAGTGAATATGACGATCAAGGCGGGCCAAAAGCATTGCAAAATGCTGATGTTTCTGGAAGAATAGAACATTTTAATGTTCTTGCTGATGGTACGATGATACTCAATATATTTACATCTGAGTGTTTGTGCGCGCGTTATTGAAAGAATTGTTTCAGAAAGGTCCTCTTTTCTTTCCTCCCGAAAAATCAGCATTGCTCGTGATTTCATGATGAGTTTAAAGCTCAGTTCGCTAAATTAGCATACAATTTTCCGTTTTTTCCCCATCAAGTTCCTGCTTGGCTTTGCATAAGTCTAAAAGTTAAAGCTGCATGAAATTTAGTCTTCTTACATTATCTGGACTAATATAGTTGAGTGCTTGCTAAGTTCGTGTTGCATTCTCTAGTTGTAATTACTATCCATTTTTATCACTTGGCAGTTGACACTGACTATGTCAAGTATTTGAAATATAGGGAATAATGCTCCCAAGGACTTAGAAGCGAAACGTGAACACGTTGCAGATTTGCATTCAAAGATCTCAGAACTCGTGAAAATGGGAAGTATAGAGGTAACCATCTTCTACCTCATATGCAATGTTCCCAAAATTGGTAAAGGAAAGTCAAATGAAAGATCAAATGAAAAAATCTTCTGTTGACTCAATTTATATCATATTGATCCTATGCTGTGAATCTCAAAATGCAGACTGCCCCTACCCACGCACTATTCAGCATTGTCAGTAGGATTCTTGATGAAAGCATCGAAAAGAAGAATGAGGACATTCCTCAGGTAGTGATTGCTTCACATATTTGAAGCTTCTATTGTTTTTTTGCTGATTGATTTGGACTCATCTTTTGACTTTCCATATTTCACATTTCTCACACAGCGTGTTGCTTCAGTGCTGAAGCTAGTCATTCAAGAAATCGAACACCGTGTTTCGAAACAAGTTGAAAATATGAAGAAGGTATGAGTATTGATGGCGATCTCATTTCTCAATCAGGTGTTTTTTCGTTTAGTGGATGGATTCACATTTATGACTATTATATAAATGCAGCAAAGCAATCTGTATAAGTCTCGTGAAGGCAAGTATCATACAAAGATTAGAGCGTTAGAAACTCTTGCAACAGGAACTACCGAAGAAAATGAGGTATTCTAACGGTGGAGTGTCCCTCGTACTTGTTTGTCACTTCTAATTCGTATGCAATTTTTTGTTTGCAGATTGTGATGAAGCAACTTCAACAGATGAAGGTGAATATTTTGAAAATTAAAACCTCGTACGGACTGTGCTTCTTCGATTGGAGTTCCTTAATTCTAATCTTCGTGGGCAGATTGAGAAGTCCATAACTGAGGAGAAGAAGAAGCTCGTAGAGCAAGATTTGATTAGCTTGAGGAAAGAAAATAATGAATTTGAGAGTCAGATTTTGGCACTAAACGAAGCTCTAACACTAGCCAAAATTTCCTATGAAAGAACCCTCTCTGACTATGAAGCAACAGCACAAGAAACCAAAGATCAGCTACACAAGAAGATAGTTGAACTCGAGAGATGTCTGGTTGATTCAAACAAAAAAGCAAAGGAGCTTGAAGACTCTACCGAATCAAAGTATATGCTGTGGAGAAGAAGAGAACAAGGATACAAAAGCTTCATGGATTCTCACTCTACATCCCTAAAGGTATATTCAGATCGATGCACTAACGAGTATATATATATGTATATATATATATATATATATATATAATTGGTCTTGATTTTATTGTATTTGTTTTTTTGTTATGAAATCGAGCAGGATCTGAGAATGACATCTGATTCTATCAAGCAAGAGGTCTTCAAGATCAGAAACACCTATGCTGAAGAATTTCATCACTTCGGTACAAGGATGTCCTAATTATTTATATTATCCTTTGAACTTTTTGATTTTTTGTTAACCCCATATAGTAGCTCGATCTTACCTTAGATGCATGCTATCGATTTCATCAGGCATGAATCTCCAATGCTTGATAGATGCTGCCCAGAATTATCACACCGTGCTAGAAGAAAACCGTAAACTGTACAACGAAGTTCAAGATTTGAAAGGTTAGCAAATGCTTTGCATTAATCTTTTTAATTACCAAAAAATTGTCTTTCTCATTTATTTTGTTACGAATTTTTTACAGGAAACATAAGAGTTTATTGCCGTATAAGGCCGTTCCTCTCGGGGCAGAACGCGAAGCAAACAACCATACAGTATATAGGAGATAATGGAGAGCTGGTTGTCATGAACCCTTTGAAACCCGGAAAAGACAGCCATAGGCTCTTCAAGTTCAATAAAGCTTTCGGTCCCGCGACCACTCAAGGTTTTCTCAAAAAATATTTTTTTAACTTTAGTCTCTTAATTTTAATTCTTATGCATCCGATTCTTTGTATTGTGTTTTTTGGTTGATCCCTATCATAATCAGAGGAGGTATTTCGAGACACTCAACCTCTAATCAGATCAGTTCTTGATGGATACAACGTATGCATATTTGCTTACGGTCAAACGGGTTCTGGGAAGACGTACACAATGGTAAGATTAGTGTAAGCCCTATAAGAAATATCTGTTTCTTGGTATCATATGTTAGCTAAATATGTCTATAAATTAATTTCCCAGAGTGGGCCAAATGTGACATCGGTCATTGATTGGGGGGTCAACTACAGGGCCCTCAATGATCTCTTCACCATCTCCCAGAATAGAAAAAGCTCCTTCTTGTATGAAATAGGCGTTCAAATGGTCGAAATCTATAACGAACAAGTGCGTGACTTGCTCAGGAACGAGACTACTCAGAAGAGATATCCTTCGAAATTTATATATATATATATATATATATATATATATTTTCAACAATTGTATCTGATTGTTTTCTTTAACTTTTCACACACTCGGGATTTGGAGCACTGCACAACCGAACGGTTTAGCTGTGCCCGATGCTAGCATGCATCCCGTTAAGTCAACCGCTGATGTGTTGGAGCTGATGAACATTGGCTTGATGAATCGTGCCGTGGGTGCCACTGCTTTGAATGAAAGAAGTAGCAGATCCCACAGGTTTGTTTATTATTATTATTATTATTATTATTATTATTGTATTTTTTTTTTTTTATTAGTTTCTTGTGCATTTTCGATAAGAGCTAATTTTTTTTATTTTTGAGACAGTATCCTCACCGTTCATGTCCGAGGGACGGATTTGGAAACCAATGCCATACTCCGAGGTTGTCTGCATTTGGTCGATCTTGCCGGGAGTGAAAGAGTTGACCGTTCTGAGGCAACCGGCGATAGATTACGGGAAGCACAGCACATAAATAAATCTCTGTCTGCTTTAGGGGATGTGATCTTCGCACTAGCACAGAAGAGCAATCATGTCCCCTACAGAAATAGCAAGCTCACGCAAGTTCTCCAGAGTTCTCTAGGTATTTGAATCGTATTATTGATTTTTGGGTTTTGATTATTTCTATGGTTCTTTTCTTTGATTATTATTCGTGCCGACGTTTCAATTCTTCAGACATTTTTTGGACTTTTTTTTCTCAGGTGGCCAAGCGAAGACTCTTATGTTTGTGCAGCTTAATCCCGACGTGGAATCCTACTCGGAGACTATAAGCACCCTCAAATTTGCAGAAAGGGTTTCTGGTGTCGAGCTGGGCGCTGCACGAACCAACAAGGAGGCTAGGGGCGTGAGAGAACTAATGGAACAGGTTATGTCATTGCATTAAAATGGTTCTGAAATTTTTTTCGATTTCCATCAAATATGTGATAAGAAAAAACGCTGCCATTGTGTGTCTCTCCTGTTCTGTCCAATTTTTTATTGATTCGTCAAAAAAAAATAGGGCGAATGGAATTTTTTGTCCCCAATGGGGAATAGGTGTTTCCAGGGTCCCTCATGTTCCGAGATGCCACTTTCAGTCCTCAATGTTACCGTTTATGGACCATTTTGGTCGACCGGTTTGTGTAACCGGTTAGTTTTGACGAAATTTCGGGCCGTGCCATGTCCCCCTTTCTTCGGCCCAACTTTGCTAGCCCAACCCTTAATTCCGTCCAAACTATCGGTTAAATTAACCAGTGGACCAAAACGGTCTAAATCAATAACATTGGGGACTAAAAGTGGCATCTCCGAACATGGGGACAAAAAGCTTCTCCTAAAAAATGTATACAATATATAGATTACATTGCCTGATGAATAATTCTCTTTCTGGGACTTTTCGATTACAGGTAGCCTCTTTAAAAGATGCCGTTTCACAAAAGGACGACGAAATCCAGCGTTTACGTTCGATAAACGCAAATGGAAACAGTAGTGCAAGGCACGGTGTGAGCTCACCAAAGCATGGATCTCCCTCTCCAAGGAGACATTCGATCGGCGCGCAACCAAGAAACAAGTTTTCGGGAGAGAGAAACTCTTCCGATAGGGATAACAGTTCCGAGTACAGTGATAAGAATTCTGGTGGCTCACATCAATCAGCAGATGATTTCAAGCATCGAAAGGACTTCTTCAGATCCGCGAGCTCCGTTTCAGAAGATTTCACTGGTTCGAAACATGAAGAGGATGCAGATGTGGAGCTCTTGGGAATTGGAGAGGACGACTCTGACGAGAGGCTCAGTGATATATCGGATGGGGTTCTTTCGATGGGAACCGAAACCGATGCTTCCACTAATAGCATTGTGGAGTACACGCTTTTCCCCGAGTCTGGGAAACAACCGGGTTCCGAGGCTACGACCGAAAGGCGAGTAGTTTCTTCTGCAAATGCTTAAATATCTTTTTCCCGTCATGTGAGTGTGAGTTAATAGGGGAGGCAATTTCACGTCACTTAACTTAAAGGGTTGCACTTTTATGACACTAACTTTCAAAATCAGAGCAATTTAAAGACAACATACAGAAGTGGCGACATGGCGCCCAATTGGCGCTTGTTGTCCTTAAATTACTTCAATTTTGAAAGTCAGTGTCCTAAAATTGCAACACCTTAAGTTGGGATTCGTGAATTGACTTACATGACGAAAAAAATAATTAAGTCATTCTTCAAATGAAGCTCGATTGTTAGTTACTCGTCTTGGATCCGAAGTATTCCGCTTGTGACACATCTCTCTCTTGCTTAATGTAGGCCGACAAGCGTAGCAGCTAAAATCCCAAGGCCACCGGCAAAGCATGTCCAAGCGAAACCGTCCTTGAGCAAAAGTTCTTCCAAGATTCCGAGTACGAATATATCCTTTTTTTCCAAGAATCTCAGAAATTCTTTTTTTTTTGTTTATCTGATTCAGTTACTTTTTCTCGTTTTTTTTTTCGGGGTTTGAATTGCTTTTTGAATTAACGTGTGGCTCAGGTGCTAAGAGAGCCGCGTCGAGCAGCAGCAGCAGCGGCAGTTTATCTGCTACCAGACCGCCTAGAAGATGGCAGTAGTTGTTGGCGATCCTCAATGCGTTCGTTTTCTTGTTATTCGTATTCCTATTTTGTGAAAATTAGGACTATTAATTAGGGCCAACTAACTCTTCTTCCTTGGACATGAACGACTCTTTGTAACATTTTAGAATTGTTGTAACAAAAAGGGTTCTATTGGGAGGCTTACCATCTGTAAATTAGTTAGCTAAGCTCATGCATGATATATGAATGGCGTCGTGTTATTTGTGATAAAAGATAAAAGATCGATATTCACCCAAAAGCTTAAAACTTGAAGGTAACAATTCAAATTAATTTTCATACATTTCATTTTTAACACTTATCTTCCGGTAAATTATGCTATGCTCTCAATTGGATATAATAAAAATGTAATTATCATTTTTTTTTATTGCGAGAAATTCTCTTGTGTTGTTTAAATTTGGCACCGTACCTGTTGTCTAGAACTTAGTAGTGTACCCCTCGAGGGGTTGGCGGAAAATGAATCGAGAACTCAATTCTGTCTCAGCGTACGAAGTTAGTGACCAATTTTTGTAATTATCAAACATAGTGAGCTGAAATCGAAAACTAGTATAATTAGTGACCCGTGAAAATTATAAGATTAGGTCACTAAGTATACATGTTTTCGGTTTTGGGTCACTATGTTTGATAATTGCAAAAGTAGGTCACTAACTTTTTATGTCAAAACAATTTTTGGTCATGTTTTCAATTTTGGGTCACTAAGTATATATTTTTCAATTTTGGGTTACTAAGTATATACATTTTTCAATTTTGGGTTACTAAGTATATACATTTTTCAATTTCGGTTCACTCATTTGGTAATTAACTTTGTAAACATAGTGACTCGAAAATAAAACATGTATACTTAGTGATCCAAAATCGAAAAAATATATACTTAGTGACCTAAAATTAAAAACATGACCCAAAATTGTTTTGGCATACAAAGTTAGTGACTAACTTTTATAATTATCAAACATAGTGACTCAAAAGCGAAAATTTGTATACTTAGTGACCTATCTTGTAATTTTGCCTTATTGACTCTTCTTATAATTTTGCCTTAAATAAACCACTAAGGTATTTTACCCTATTTACAATAGGGGTTTTGATACATAGTTTTTAAATCACACGGGTTACATGAAGTATATCCTTTTATCTTCTATGATATGTATAACTTCTACTCTACATTTGCTACTTCCATGCTTTCCCCTTTTTTCTCTTTGATTCTATCCCAAGTCTGATTAATACAATTTGTCTCGCTGGCGACAAATTGAGAGCCATGGATCCTTCATAATCAAATCTTGAAGCTATTCTCTATTTTCCAACGTCATTACTACAACACGAATATGCCCCATTTGACATTCGCCTTTCACAGATGATCTCTCTGGTTTTTGGAAAGAAAATCAATAGATATTATTGTTGATGGCATAACGCAGTTACATTATTACATCGGGTGAGTTTAAAAGCCTCGGAAGACTGAGGATTTGAATCGAACTATCACTAGTGGGCACTTGTCATGGTCAAAGGGGCTACGTGTTCTTACAATCAGAACTAGAAAGCGCAAACAACAACCTTTCGCATATAGCTTTCGGGGATCTCTGCCATCACTATTCATAACAAAACCTTTACAGGAAAAGAAACCCAAAATAATTTGTAGCATCAATATTAGAAAAGAATCACCGACTTGGATTTATCTCTTCCCTTTTTTTTTCCTATTTTTTTTGGGTCCATATTCATGTTACTCGCAACATAAACCCCACTTTGCACGTGTTGAATGTGAGTGAATCAAAAGACGATGTTTAAAGTGTTGGGTAAAAACGCGCCAATAAAATAATTCGGGCCCTACGGCGGTTGTATTTGGACCCTGCGACAATTTATCGGGATATTATGAAAGTCGAAATGACACCGAGAGAAAACACGAGATTTTACGTGGTTCGGCCAATACCGCCTACCTCCACGGAGAGCACCAGTTTTACTATATTGAGAATATTACACCATACAAAATAACGCTCGTGTTTAAACCCAAACCCGAAACCCCTTACCCACCCGGGTAATGTTTTTGTACCACCTCTCAAATTACCCTAGTAAAACTACACCCGCTCTCACCCTTATCCACCCGAAGGTGGATAAGTATTTTTACCTCTCACTATTTCTCTGTCACTGGAAATCTTCACTTGATTTGGGATAATAATAACTGAAGAATCCTCAGCCTATTTATAGATGTCTTCAGCTCTTCTGGACCGCTCAAAACCGGTGGACAGGAATCCGCCGCGTCGCCCTTCAATACGAACCGTTCATTAAAATAATATTATAATATAATATTATTTTCTTTGTGGGGGCCGCATGTGGCTGGACCCAACAATTCTCCCCCTCCAGCCTCACTCGACACCTTCCTGACTATCGTCTTCAGCACCGTTAAACATCCATCCAGCGAGTCTGACTATAATGAGAGTGATACCCGTTCGTAAATGCCACGAACGTTCATTGGCCTTCCTTGTACCAGCTACACATAATCCGAATCAAGAATTCCGGTCCCACCTCACTTGATTCACTCAGCAGCCAATCCTATGTGCAACTGTCAGCCGACTATACCCGTCGACTCCCGAAGAGGGACTTCGATGCAACCCCTTCCCCAGCAGGATTTTCCTTCTCACCATCGTCTGCCCCACGCGCGCGCGATTTCTGTGAACCCATCGAAGTCTGAGTATTGTATACCATACTCACGTCCAGACGATACAAACTTCCTTGCTCTTCTCCCTTTGGTAGGACCATTTCCGCCATGTGTGATTTTTCAGAGTCCCCCTGCTATGAAACCTCATAGCCCTTGGAATCTGTCTGGCTCAAGGATATTAAATTCCACGCAACTTTGGACAACATCACACCACCAAAAATGCGCGCCGCTCCTTCAACCATTTTGATCTTCACCGTTCCAACACCATGAATAACACAGCGATATCCATCGGCCCATGGAGATCGAAAAAACCTGTCCGTATTCCAGGAACGCATCAAAATATCCTCTTGGAGCAAACCCAGATATAATATCCTTCTTTCTGAGAACGAGCGCAATCATTAGAGACTGTGAGAACGTCTCCAAGATGAACCGTGTGCTACATCCGTTGTGGAATTTTCCTAGCCGTCTGTCCTTCTTCCTCCAAGTCGGACCATTTCTCCTGATGTGTCCCGGCTCACCACCTTTGTAGCATCACATGCCCTTCCCGCCACCTGGATTTGAACCTGCTGCAGTCCCCAAATCCCCTGGCGTATCACCTTCCTTTACGATTCGCTCCGTGTATAGCCAATACCCGACTATCACCATAAATTGGCCGCCTTCTCTTTTCACGCTTCAAAAGAGTTGACTCCACCATCTACCGCCTTCACCGGCTCTTTTCCGTACCAGATGGTTGTGACCAAATTATTACCCGAATCAGGAAGCGAGGTAAGAAGTAAAAGAGCCTTACTTCTTCCTCTCCGACACATCTTGACCCCAAATCCTCCCAGTCATTTTCCCCGGCTTTCCCTCGTCTCCCTCCAAAGCTATTCGCCAAGCTTTGTTGAACGAGCACATCATTCACTCTTCTCTGCCGCAGAGCGAAACCTCCCGTACCATCAAAATTGTCGCCCTTTAGTGCTGTTATCCGTCGCTATTATCCTTGCAGAGATTCAACAGCCCCGGCCCAAGTAGTACTGATCAGATAATTCCCAGGAAAGGCTAGCGACCTGCCTCCTAGACAGAATTACCCTTCTAAGTAAGTTCCCAGGAAGATCTGGTGGGGTCACATCGGTCTCACTTATGCACCAGTCACCTAGACAGAACTTGCTTACACAGTACTATTGCCACAACTTGCCAAAACTTCCACCGCCGCACAAGCTCCGCCCGACACCGAGCATCCCATCAACGATATCCCATCTTGTACCGCCGTTTCTCACGAACGGAACACGCCCCCGGCACAAGGCATCACCTCGTTGAACACTCGCTCTAATATTGGCTCCCCCGGACCGCTAAACCCTTTTGATATCTTTTCTGATGTGGAAGATCAGACACAGCTGCAACCACAGAGCATACTCAGAATACCAGCAGGGCAGGGCTCTGATACCACTTGTTGGGGAAAAACGCGCCAATAAAATAATTCGGGCCCTACGGCGGTTGTATTTGGACCCTGCGACAATTTATCGGGATATTATGAAAGTCGAAATGACACCGAGAGAAAACACGAGATTTTACGTGGTTCGGCCAATACCGCCTACCTCCACGGAGAGCACCAGTTTTACTATATTGAGAATATTACACCGTACAAAATAACGCTCGTGTTTAAACCCAAACCCGAGACCCCTTACCCACCGGGTAATGTTTTGTACCACCTCTCAAATTACCCTAGTAAAACTACACCCGCTCTCACCCTTATCCACCCGAAGGTGGATAAGTATTTTTACCTCTCACTATTTCTCTCTCACTGGAAATCTTCACTTGATTTGGGATAATAATAACTGAAGAATCCTCAGCCTATTTATAGATGTCTTCAGCTCTTCTGGACCGCTCAAAACCGGTGGACAGGAATCCGCCGCGTCGCCCTTCAATACGAACCGTTCATTAAAATAATATTATAATATAATATTATTTTCTTTGTGGGGGGCCGCATGTGGCTGGACCCAACATAAAGAACATACAGAAAGAGACCATCCTTTTCGAGGTAGAGATAAGAGCAGTGTTATCGACGTTGGAACGATTAGCTATCTGGGAAGTAGATATAAATTGCTATACGGGCCATATTTTAAAAAAAAAAATTAGAAAAAAAAAAAAAGACGCCGTTGTCGGGATCGAACCCGGGTCACCCGCGTGACAGGCGGGAATACTCACCACTATACTACAATGACTTCAATATAGCAAATTGAATTATTATATAAATTTATTCTTTAATTATGTTGTTTTCATGCGGTTTGTTTCTGTTTCTTTCACCAATTAACTGATGGTGCTTTGCTGGTAGTAACTGAAAAATTAAATGTCATCCAAATAATCCTTTATGTTTTTTTTATTCGAATCATTTGTAATAATGTGATGTGACCCTAAATTATTGACTACAATTTCTATTCTACATTTTTTATCGTCGTAATTTTATTGTACAAATAATTAATTTACCACTAAGACTAAGTTGCATATTGCAAGTAATGTTGTCTCAGAGTTTTCTTACTTACTGCAATTCAATTGCTTCATACATACATACAAGCTACCATCGTTAAGGATAAAACATTTCAGTGAGAAAACAAAGAAAAGAATACAGTCTTTTGAATAACTATTTGTTTGGCTCTCCTTTGCCAATCACTACCATTCACAATTCGTACCCGGTTCAAGAATTGATTCGCATCTGTTGGAAAACCCAGTGCCATAGACAAGAATACGAGAGGCGGAATATTTAAGTAAATCACCATCGAACAAAGGAGTTTTAGAAAAATAGCTTCTGAACGGTGATTGTAAGTAGTCAGTCATCTAAATAATACATCATCGGTTCAATTCCCTACAACGATTTTTTCGTTACATTGCGAGATTTTTATATTTTGGTCCCCAATGTTTGGCCTATGAGCGTTTTTTGTCTCCTATTTTCTCGAGTTACAGTTTAAGTCCCAATGTTAACGATTTTGGGCGTTTTTGGTCCCTTTGATAGCTTAATTGTTAGTTTCTACGGAAATTTTGTGTCTGCATCACGGGTAATGAACGCAATGCAAAGTACCCTATTTTATTAATAATTTGAAAATTGAACCTATATTATTAATTAATATTAAAAAAGGCCTAAATAATAATAAAAAAAAAGAAGTCAAAAAACACTTCTACAAAAAACCTTAATTATTCTTCATCGGCCACATATCTACTACCACCATGGGTGCTGGCGGATCGGGTTTGGAGCACCCATCATCATTTCTTTTTCTTTCCTAATTTCTTTGCTTTCAATTTTATATTTTACTACGAGAGTTTTCTCCTCTCGGATAAGAGATTTCTCATATCGTATGAGAATTTTCTCCTCTCATAGGCGAGCATTTCCATCTCGTATGAGAAATTTATCCTATCGCATGAGAGAATTCTTCTATTGCATGAGAGTTTTCTTCTCTCGTATAAGAGTAGTTCTCTCTCGAAAAAGTGTTTACGGGCTCAGATCTGATAAACGGACATCGTGTTTGCATTGGTGATTCAAACAATGGAGATATAAAAAGTGGTTGAAGAAGTATTTTCAATTGATAATACTTTGGAGAATAGTTTGCAATTGGTGATTTTTATTGTTTTTTCATATTCTTTCATATTCTTCCATAGTTTGTTATTGCTCTTATTGTAGTATTTTATCCAATTAATATTATGAAATGAAATTATTTTTAAAAAAGTGTAAGAAATATGTAAATGAATAAGTCAATATGAAAACCTGAATTAAGTGTAACTATTATGTACATATGAAACTTTAATTTAGCCATCCATTATTATTATTATTATTATTATGAAAAGAAAAATCTAAACGGAGAACACAAAAACAGATACTAGAAATAAATACAAAGTTTCTGACATGGTACCATTTATGAGTGAAGTTTGAACCGTTCAATGAGAGTACGTACGTCTTTTGACTCTTTCTCGTGTTCGTCATATATTCTTATTTTACACCCAAAGACAAAACAACTTTCAAATGCAGAGCCTCATCAGAAACCCTCCCATTAATTTTTTTTTTTTTCAAGTACAACACGATACTGCACACAACACTAAAGAAACAATTTTTATTTTTTTTATTTTTAATTCAAAAGTTTTAATCTTTACATTATAATTTAGAATCCAACTATTAATTATTGACCTTTTTCTAAGATAGTTGAACTTTTATCAAGAAGCACATGGTGACAATGAAAATATGTGCTTATACTTTGATAAGGACATGTGTTGGTGGGCTTAGGTGCACTGCACACAACTGTACTCCAATTTTTTCATCAATAAGTCTCAGAATCATCAAACACAATTTATAAAATCGATTGTATTATCATCGAGCGCTTAACTAATTATCATATTGAAGCAAAGAAAAGCACTTCATTAATTTTAATTTCGAAAGCTCTCCAAAGTCCAATTTCTGTAATTCATTCATCTAGCTTTTTGTTTTGTCTTTTTACTCACCCTCCCTCTTTTCGCACAACACGTTTCTCACTTTCCCACATCCCAATTCTAGGGCTTTAATTTCTCTTTTCTTTTTTATTTTTAATATACACTCCTTTTATTCACTCAAATGCTGTTGATTGTAGCTGAAGAACAGCTGTACTCGAGCTTTCAAAAGATTCAGGCTGCTGGGTAGCGAAGTAACATTTTTCTACATTTCACAAAAAAAAAGAGTTTTTTTTTTTTTTTTTATCTGTGGTACTGCTGAATTGAATCTTGTATCAAGATTCAGCATTTTTTTTCTTTAATCCCTTTCTCTTCTTCGTAATCAGCTTTCGAGTCAAAGAATCCAGAAATTAACTCAAAGCCCACGTTAAACCCTTTCCAAAATCCAACCTTTTTGCAGCTTAATCGCGTTAGTTGGTGAGATTACCCCTTTCCCTTCCTCAGATTCGTAGATTCAGAGCAAGTTTTAGGAAAAAAGCGAGCAAAAGGCTCGAGATCTTTAGCTGGTAAATGCATGGACTTACCAGGGTCGTCTCCTTATTACATCCACAGAGGCGGAATCCTCGGATCTAGCAACCTTAACAACCTGAGCATTCACGTCCATGGCGGTTCACCTTCATCCACTGCTCAGCCGAGTGGGCTCCACGCGACGCCTATTTTCCGGCCACATGCGACTCCTAACATCCCAGTTCAATCGAGCCCTGCTAGCAGGGCCAGCGGCGTTAGTGTAAGTGGTTCAGCGTTCCTCGTTGAGAACCCTTCAGCTAATTATCCTCATGAGTTCGTGCCTAGTGGCGGCGGCGGTGGTGGTGGTGCATCGCGGGGTGGTGAGGTGGCGGTGAAGAAGAAGAGAGGCAGGCCAAGAAAGTATGGGCCTGATGGGACTAACGTGGCATTGGGATTGTCTCCTAATCCTCCGCCGCGGAAGGTGGCGCTGGTGGCGGAGCCCAGCAGCTCCGGCGAGAGGGCTAGGAGGGGCCGGCCTCCGGGGACTGGATGGAAGCAGAAGCTGGCTCCTCTTGGTAAAAAGAAAAAAAAAAGAATTACTTGCTTGAGTTGAATTATCTTTCTATTTGTGTGCTTTGAGGATAAAAAAGCTAACTTTAGCTGTACTTTGTTAAGGTTAAAAAGCAGAAGCAGATGTTGAAATTTTACATGCCTTGATATATGTTTCCTTCAGAGTTTTATCCCCATTTCCCTGCTGGAGCATTTAGTGTTTATGGGGAGGGGTAATTGAAATTAGAGAATGGTGCCGTTGTGTTGTTTCATTTTTTATAATTTGTGGTGTTATCTTTACTTTCCTGTCGATATTGCAACTGTGCTAAATTTCTCTTGAGGGAATTTTAACGTCCTTTTCATAACCGAACAATTAGGGATTGCTGTTTTCGTTACGTCCGAACTTGATTTAGTTGCAAATACGGTCTTTTTCTCGGTTGGGATGTCTAAATTTTGTCGATCTTTTACAGGTGAGTGGATGAACAGCTCAGCTGGGCTAGCCTTTTCGCCACATGTGTTGCACGTCGGAGTTGGAGAGGTATTCTTTATAGTGTGTTATTCTAACCAAATATCAAGATTTCCGAGGCATGTAATAATGCTCTCCAATTTTATTCTCTCTTAAATAAGAGGATGAGAATGTTAAATTACTATTTTATATCATAGATTTGATGGAATTTCAACCGCAATTGAATTGGTAAATATTTGCTCCTTTCTGCAGGATATCGCTGCAAAAATACTCACATTCGCTCAACAGAGGCCGAGAGCTCTATGCGTCATGTCAGCTAATGGATCGATCTCTTCGATCACGCTGCGCCAACCCTCGAATTCTAGTGCGACGGTCACTTATGAGGTTGTAATTAAAATGAATACAGCATGTGAAAAATTATAGTTTTTCTCCTTGCAATCCTTGAGGCTGTGTTTGGAACCAATAAATTAGTGTGGGAAAAGAGAATCGGAGAGAAAATAATTTTCATAATTTTTTTCTTTCATTTTCCTCACCACTTGGTAAAGAATTGGGTTTTCCGTAGTTTTAAGTATAAACTTAATTAGATTTTCTTTTCATTATCCAATTCTTCAATCACTTAATTGGATTTTCCTTTTCCTTATTCATTTCTTCAATCAACCAAACCTAGAAACTAGTTTTCCTTTTTCATTTCATTTTCCTTGCGCTATTAATTTCCGCAAACCAAACACAACCTAAACATAGGCTTCAAGGTTTGATCGAAACACTAAAATGAAGTCTTAAAGTTTCTCTATGATGGAGTTCGTATTCGGCATATTTCCTTTTTGTTTACTCTTATCCATGGTATATGATTGAGAAAATCTCACGAGCCTGTTATTTCCTCGTAGGGGCGTTTCGAGATAATGTGCTTGTCTGGTTCTTACCTTGTCTCTGAGAGTGGTGGCCCCCGCAATCGAACGGGCGGTATAAACATTTCCATATGCAGCCCGGATGGCCACATCATAGGAGGTGTCGTAGGTGGTAGGCTTATCGCATCAAGCCCGGTGCAGGTCTCTTACATTTTATTTACTACTTGTTAGAGATATTTATGTTACACATTCAATTACACTTAGACCAAGCTGGGAGTAAAATACATAAAATTTAAAAATATGATTTATCCCCTTAATGCTTAAGCTTTTTAAGCAAAGTGGTCATCTAACATGGTATCAGAGCTAAGACTCAATAGATCATGGGTACGAATCCTAACGACTACCTATTTAAGAAAATTACACGTCTAAGGCAAGGCTAGTAGACGTGGGCGGACGTGTTGGAAATAAAATATATAATTTGCATAGTTGTAAAAAGTAAAAATGCTGTCAGTCTAAAAGTTTGGGGCCGCCGATTTGTTCACGGCCCACGGGACATGGCTGAGGTCTCAAAGATTATGAGGGAGAGGTCAGCTTTTCCTTGGGTGAGCCCGTCACACATCGGGCTTGTACTTACGTGCTTGCCCCGGTTGGCGTGGTTTGCAGGCTATTGCGCTGACTCACGGGCCCCCGAACCCCAAGCCAGGGACCCTCGTGTCCCCCCAAAAGTTGGGTACAAAGTTTTAAAAAATGTGATTATTCATATATTGTTCCTAATTTTTTATTTTTTTTCGAACAGGTGATCGCGTGCAGCTTCGTGCACGGTAGCAGCAACGCGAACGCAAAACCCAAATCCGACTCCGAAGCAAACGATCATCATACATACAACAACTCACTCGAACGAAGTGGTAAGACTGGTCAAAATCTCAACATGGCCGCTCCTCAAACTGGAACGAGCGCTTGGCCTATGATTTCGCAGCCCGAAGTAAGAAATCCCCACGCCGATATTGACCTCACTCGCGGATGAAAAAAAAAGAACGATCCGGACCGTCATTAATCTGCGTGTGACTCGCAGCTTAAAAAAAAAAAAATTCGTTTGTTTTAGGATCTTGAGTGTAGTGAGTGGCAGATGGCTATTTGGGTTATTTATGTGTTGTAATAGGTTTTGTTAATGAACGTCTCTTTTTTTTTTTGAAGTGTTTTTTTCAGGACATTTTCATCTCAGCAGACTTGCATTTTAACTTCGTCGGATCGAAGGTCGAAAACATTCATGTCTACCTTAGTGTTATTTTGATTAGTTTTGATAGAGAAGGTGATTCAGATAGAAACTTGATAAATTAATACTCTATTATCAAATAAACTTGATAATATTTTTGGCATGTTTCGACCTAGAGGGAGGGAGGGTTCTCCATTAATAATTCGTTAAAATTATAAGATATATTCATATCTATAGATCCTATCCAAAATATTAAATGTGTTATGTAGTACGTACTCTATTAAATACTTGTTTATGCATGATTATTGAAACCTAACACATTAATCTTTTGGTTTTGGTTAATTAATTTTGTATTGAATTTTGTCTCTAATTTTCCTTATCGTTAACTTCTCTTGTTCTCTTATATAATAATATTAATTTATCAATTTTTTTAATTAATAAATTTTAACAATTACATTGACAATTTATTGAGTTTATACAGTAACACCACAAGAAGAGCGTTACACAAAATCATTTGAAGTGATCCTTTATAGCAGCAGCAGCAGCAGCAACAGCAGATGCGAAAGCATCGAACATTATTCCTTATTGTTTAATACGAACACTGTCCTTGTGGCATACATAAAGGACTGTTCTTATTTTTCTGGAAAACAAAGAAAGAGTTTACATAATTGCATCAGACTTACTTCTTCTCGAGAAGCTTCTTGATGTCCTTCTGCGAAACGGAACGAAACGAAAAGATAAACGTCATCAAAACACGCCGTTATGCAACTAATTAACGTAACAACGACGACGAAGAAAACAAAAGAAGCTTGAAATAATAACCCAAAGGCTTTTTTTTTATGCAGCTGTTGCTGCTAGTGCTTTATAAATTATACCTCTATGCTGAGGGGAGATGTGGTGGGTGCATATCGATCGACGACGCGGCCCTCTTTATCCACCAGAAACTTGGAGAAATTCCACTTGATGCCTTCCCCGAAGAGGCTTCCCTTGGCCGATTTCATGTACTTGTATATGGGAGCAGCATTGGGACCATTCACATCAACCTGAAAATTAATAATTTAATTTTTTCGTCATCATAAGATAAATTGACGTAAAAATTCGAACAGCAAAAGAAGCTCTTACACACCTTATCGAATATAGGATACTCGGCCTTAAAACGAGTGCAAACGAATTCTTGTATCTCTTCGTTGGTCCCGGGTTCTTGTGACCCGAATTGATTGCAAGGGAAAGCCAGTATCTCCAGGCCTATGCAATTTTATGTAGAGAGAGAGACAGAGAAATTTTATGTGCTTTTCTTATGTGAGCACCAGTTATGTAGACACTGATTGGTGCCACATCAACATAATATCTGTCAATCAATAAAACAGAAACCAAAACAACCCTCGGAGGAAAAATGACGGGAAATAACGTACCTTGACCCTTGTATTTCTCGTATAATTGTGTCAGCTCCGTGTAGTTTGAATTGGTGAGGCCACTGCACATCAGGGATTTTCTTTTCAGGCATTGTGAATCACAGCATAAGAGGGAGGAGCAAAACTGTCTCTTAATCTTGACAATGTTGGATCATATATTATGCATATTTTTTTTTACAAGAACTATGGGTAACTCAAAGCATATTATTATCGCATAAACATACCACTGCGAGGCTACGTTGACGATCAGCAGGACCTTGCCTTTGTAAGTGCCTAAATTCACATCATTCCCTTTAGCATCCTGCAAAAATCACAATAGAACTTAGATTTGTCAACAAAAGACACCCAGATAAAAAAGATCATCAAAGCTCGACAATTTTAATCGAAATAGCATCCACGAACAGAGGACTAATAATAGAACTGAGATTTGTCCTTCAGATGTATGAAGGAAGTGATTACCTTAACAGTGAAATCATGGATCGATTGAGGCTCGTTCGATTGGCTGGCCATCTGATTAGTATCTGCGGTCGCAAGCACAACAAGAACAATTAAGGAGAAACAAAAAATAAATAAAAAATACTTCGATTAATTGGATTAACAAAGATTAAAAGGAAGTAGGCTTTTTCTAAACAAAATTGTGACGCTCACCAGCTGTATTACAGGTTCGTTTCTTTGGGAAATGGATGATAAGCTCTTGGTTGTTTCGTGTTTATCCCGAAAGTATTTTTTGTGAGGACACAAATTGATTGTGCAAGCTCGATTTCCAGAGTCCAGATTCCGCATAATTACAGTTGTAACCCCGATAGTTCTCGAAATTACAGTCAACCCTCTGAATATAAAACAGGATCATGGAACTCATATCCGACCGGATCAAATCACATGTCCCGTTATGTGTTGCGTTTTATAGAATTTATAAATAAATAGTCTTATGAATATCGAAACATAGAATATATGGATATTAATTTGATCTCACAAACAAAAAATACATTAGATATGCTTATTTGTTTTATCATCTAAATCACATGAAATAAGGATAATTTTATAATTTGGTAGAATATGAAATTAAAGTGAATTAAGAAATAAAAAAGATAATTTATGAGCAATACGATTTAAAATTCAATCATGATGGAATGTGACACATAATGGGAGTGGGACAGGTGAATCTATCCGTGGACCACCAACTCATGTGTCAGCCAGAAGCCAGAAGCCAGTTTGCAAAAATATCATTACACCTTTATCTAACAAAGCTAAAAAACCCGTAATAACATTATAACGTAAATATCCTTATATCTAGTCCTAAAACACACAAAAAATACATACAATAGGGAAATTTGACAAAAATAATCTCATCTTCTGAAAGCGTACCCAGGTGACTTGGAACTTGTTCAATAGGTAAATTAATATTTTTTTTAATTTTAATTACATAGATATTTTCAAAATTGAAAATTTCAAAATAAAATTAGTAAATCATACTTTTATTATTTTTAAATATAATGTGAATTTTTGTTACACATTTATCGCCTTTTCAAATACAATAATTGCCCATATGGATACAAGTGAAGCTTGAGCTCGAGCTTTTTATTAAAAAATTTAACAAGTTTAAAAAAAAAAAATTAATAATAAAGATAAAATAAAACAAGTTCGCGAGCTTTCGAGCATCCATGTGTAAGCTCGAACTCAAGCTCGACAATAACGAGCTTGAGCTTGATTATCACGAGTTCGGCCGAACTTTTGCGAGCCGGGTCGGTTAACTTTTCACGCCCTATTATTATTATTATTATTATTATTATTATTATTAGTATTAGTAGTAGTAGTATTAGCATTCTCCTCGGATTTGGGTGAAATGGAAATTGCAATATGCGCAATGGCAAAAAAAATGATGAATGGAGGAAACGCGTATTTCAAATTCAATCCTGATATCCAATTGGGCTATTACTGTATTTGAAGAACCAATAAATGTGTAACGAAAATTCCCATGTTTTTTTTTAAAAACAATAAAAAGTATGATTTTACTAATTTTATTATGAAAATCTTCCATTTTTAAGAATATCTATGTAACTAAAATTTTAAAAAATATAATTTACCTATTAAACAAGTTTCAAGTCACTTGGGTGCATTTTCAGAAGATCCGTTATATAGTTGAGATTGTCAGAAATAATTCATAGTTGGATTAATTACGGGCGGAGTGGCAATAGTTGGGATTATTTTTTTTCAATTTTTCCTATATAACATTGATATGTATGAGAGAGAAAAATATATAATTTCGATTTTTTTTTGTGTTCAACATTTGATAAATTGATATTTATGGGGTAATGCAATTTACGGGTGTTTTAGCACTTATCAAAGCGGTGTGTAATGATTTTTTGTAAATTGGCACAAATGAGTGCAGATTATCCGAGCAAAAAACCGAACCGACGGTTATGGCTAGTTATTTTTTAACTATCAAGCTCTCACTAGACATTACATACGATCAAGCTCTCTCAAGTTCGTTTTTGCTAGTATACTCTCATTTTCACTTCACACTACACTCATGGATACTCGTCGTGCTTTTTTGTGGGATCAAGTGCCTACCGTTGTGCTAAAAGCTATAGTTAATGTATAAATCTAACCCTTAAACAGTACAACAACAAGCGTCACGTTTCGCTAGCTCTTCTGCAACGATAATATTGCTCCTCTGATATTTGGAACGATCACTGGCAAGCACGTCATTACATTGGCATGTTATTGGATTGATGACTCTTCTTTACAAACCGTTTAGTTGCTTAATGAGGTAAATTTGCAAATTCCGCGAGTACTCGAGTAGTCCGATGAAGATAAATATTCAAAATTTTTTTCTCTTTTATATTTTAAGCACTTTTCTTAATTGTTTTACTAATTGGTAAACGTATTTTTACCCTTTTAATTTGTGTTTAAATGATCGCGGGACGGAAATTAAGTCGAATCTGTCAAAAAACGGAGCGAAAAAAACCAACACTATTATTGTCAATGACCGTGGATGAAAGCAACGACTTCTACTTTCCAATACACGAGGAGTCCAAGGTCGTAGACAAAGATTAAGATACGCCACCAACAAGTATGTTCATGATCATGAACGAAAAAAATAAACAAAGAATTGGCAAACCTCCGGTTCGGACCAAAAACGGCTTCCACCAACCATAACTGTCCTCATGGCAGTTCCCGATGGTTAGACGCCCCTACAAACCGTAACCAGCGGTACCAAACCGATGGTTTATGAACCGTGAACTTTGAATGTGTTGGTTCCGGTGTATTGTCGTATGGTCGGTGACTGCAGAAACTCGAACAGAATCTCGTTAGTGTCGTCGAGGCACGTACTACGTACGTTGTTCGTAAGACCTTATTGCCCCCTATTTAAGTGCTTCGTTTTATCGCAATCGTCCCGAAGATACAACGACTCCAGAATTTTGCACGTTGCACAACGATACAAAATTATCGGCGAATCTACTCAAAGACTTTCTTTTATTTGACTTCGGACTGTGTATGCACTAACTCTAGAATATTGGGTGTCGATTGAATGAATTTTTCCAATTTTGCAGGGGTCTATTTATAGCTTCTGAATAGATTTGGGGCGATTCTGCGAATGATTGCATCTTTTGGGTTGTTTTGAACTTTTTGCACCTTTCGACCAGGGGCCAAAGTGCGTATAGTCACAACTTTTGGGCTCCTTCAGAATAGGTACCTTTTCACCCCAGCGGTTCGACTCGAGTCGAACCAGCGCGACCCATCGCACCCCACCAGACCTTAACCGGTACGCTACACGTCACCTATCCCAATCGTTGTCCACGCAGCGCTGCATGAGCGCCATGTCTGCTCACTCGTCCACGTGTCACCTGACACGTAAGCTTAACTTGCCACGTCACCGATGACATCACTGCCGCCGCCTCGCCGGAGTATAAAATTAAGGGCTCGTACTAAGTGCAAAGTGAGTAAGAATACTCTCTTTTTGTCTATTAATTTAATGAAAATTGAATAGGCTTTTCTTTTAAATAATTTAATTTTACTGTGCATTAGTTGTATGGAATCCCGACTCATTATACAGACAAGTAAATAATAGCTACCGCATATATTAATAAGTCATATTATGATTTTATCTTAAAATAATATTGTAACAATAGCGTCTTATCGTTCCAGAGACATAAAATTCGATCCCACTCAAAACTCATCAACGTTGCACACACCACTTAGAGCCTTGAGTAGACACGTAGTCAACTTTAAGGTTCAATTTTTTTTTATTACCCGAACTAAGTCAGAGTAAGGGAATACGCGTTGTCACGATTACGATTGGTCAACGGTCAACCAAGCCGAGGCATATCCCGAGGTGGACGGGGAATTCCCGCCAAAATTATATTGTTTCATTACATAAACCAGCCCGAAAAATGTAGTATTGGGCCCAAACCCATAAGCGAAATATATTAAGCCCGGCCTGCGATATCTAATTGCCCGATAGCTCCAAGAAGCCTAATAACAGTATATACAATGATTACAATCTGGGTAAGAATTTGATAATTCTGACCTTATCTTTAATTTCTGGAAAGTTCTTAGATATATTTGACTATTTCTGTAATCTAATTATATTTTTGCCTCTAATTTCCTATCAAATATAAAGATGATTTTATCTATTTGGTTAGTATATCATCGTTAGGATTTATTTATTACTTTGGATAACCATCGCCACACAATTAAGAAGTTCATATAAATCAAAAACCAAATTTCCATGCGACAATACAAGGAAAGCAATAAAGGATAATACCCAAAATCTTGACTTCTTTACCACCGAATTACAATCGCATTTCAAAAATCATAAAATCACTTTGCCTATAAATACAACAAATATTTTATATAATATAACATCACAGATGCCAAAAAAACCCGAAAATAACAACAAAAAAAATGCAAGAAGAAACTAAGACTGTCGTTATCATAGTTGGCGCTGGCCCAGCAGGTTTAGCAACCTCGGCATGCCTAAACCTTAATAAAATACCGAACATCGTGTTAGAGAAAGAAGAGTGCAGTGCTTCCCTGTGGAGAAAGAGAGCCTACGATAGGCTAAAGCTTCACTTAGCCAAAGATTTCTGCGAGCTGCCAAACATGCCTTTCCCCTCCAATGCACCTACTTTCGTCTCGAAACTAGGGTTTACTCAGTACTTAGATGACTACATCTCTAAGTTCAATGTAAACCCTGTCTACAACCGAGCCGTTGAGTGTGCCACTTTCGAGGGCAACAAATGGCGGGTGAAGGCATGCAATGCCGTCCTCGGGAAGGAAGAGGAGTACGTTTCGGAGTTTCTAGTGGTGGCTACGGGAGAAAACGGGGAGGGCTTCATCCCTCCGATCCCGGGCCTCGGGTCTTTCGAAGGGGTGACGATGCATTCGAGTTCTTACAAGAATGGTAAAAATTTCAAAGGCAAGAGTGTCTTGGTTGTGGGGAGTGGGAATTCGGGGATGGAGATAGCGTTTGACTTGTGGAATTTTGGTGCTAAGGCTTCTATGGTCGTTAGAAGCCCGGTATGTCCAGCTTTATTATGATATTTTTTTTTAATTTAGGGTTTTTCATACATTCTATCGTATAATAATTGTTTTGTTGTCAAAGACCCTTTTATTCTATTTTCGAACGAGGGGTTTTAATATATTCGCCTAAGATATAGTAATTTGTTTCGTTATCAAGTCCTTCCATTATGATTTTTCGAACTAGGGTTTTTGATATATTCGTGCAATATTTTTTTTTCGGTTGTGTCAAGGTACATTATCTAACGGAAAGGATGGTTCAAATGGGGATGCTGCTATTCAAGTACACGTCCGTGGATGTCGTGGACACGGTTTTAATGATGTTAAGCAAATGGAAGTACGGAAACCTCGAAGAGTTTGGTATTAAGAGGCCAAGTAAAGGGCCGTTTTATCTTAAGAAGACCACTGGTCGATCTCCGGTTATCGACGTTGGGACTATTGAGAAGATAAGATCTCGGGAAATCGATGTAAGTTCGTTCGTTAAAATATATTTGGCAAGTATCCGTACATTGTACTTGCCTCAATAATTATCGATGACCATGGCCTCAACATTTAATGAATTTGGATTATTTTCTATGATGATATTAGCCAAATCTTAGTTTAGAAAATACGTAATTCGCAGGTACTGCCATCTATCAAGAGCGTGAATGTGGACACAGTTCATTTTTCAAATGGGGACGTGAGGAGTTATGATGCGATAATATTTGCCACCGGGTACAAAACCACCGTACGGAAATGGCTCAAGGTGTGTGTGTGATTAATTAATAATATCCTAATTTTTTCCTAGGAAATGAATTATTTATTTATTTATTTATTAGTTTTTGTTTTAGGAGGATGGAGGTCTCTTTGCCGAAGGTATGCCAATGAAGAATGCTCCGAACCATTGGAAGGGTGAAAACGGGCTCTACTGTGCGGGCTTTGCTCGGGCCGGGCTGTTTGGGATTTCTAATGATGCCAGAGCTATATCGCAAGATATAAACGCGACTATAGGCAGTTTCTAAGTTTCCAGATCGCGACTTCAGGAGTCGTAGTTATAGGTTTATGCATGAGATTGAGACTTGAGAGCACGAGAGATGGTTTAGGTCTCAAATATGTAAATGATAATTTGCAATATAATTAAATAATGCAATATATATTAAATAATTTTACAAATAAATAATGCCAAGACTTAAAAATTAAATAAATGACCGTTATCCTAGGACCTATATAAAATGTACAACTTTCAAATATTATTTTATTGAATGAAGTTAACACATTATTTCAATGCTCTCTATTTGCTGAAACTCTCATCATCATTTGGCTTTTGCTCAACAATAATTAGTTCAGCTGGAGTCTCCTTTGATTCTTCTTTTACAGATTCAACGAATGAACCCGCCATTTCTTCCTCCCCTTGAACCTTCATTTAACAAATAAATTACTAAGATTTTTATATATCTGCATAATAAAATAAATATGTTATTAAACGTAGAAATAAATTAAGCGAAAAAGTCAAATATTATATGTATGTATATCTAACCTTATCAATGAAGTCATCTACTAATCCAGAATCCTTTGCTGTCTGTCCTCTCAGCTAATTTTTCGACATAGTCAATGACTTGTCTTAATTTTCCACCTTCAGGAAGATCCTCGGGCAAGTCCTCCGCCACTTTCTCCACCACCTCCACCACATCTTCCGTCGCCTGGATCACGTTTTCGATTTTTCCTGGCGTGTGTATTTCAATTAGCCGTCATCATATATAGATGAGGCAAAGAGAAGGTTTATGTTTGATATGGAGTACAATGGTCAGTGCTACAGAGTTATGGTTTTTATGCAATGAGTTTAGTTTCTCTTAGCTTCTTTATTTCATAGCAGATATCCTCATCGAGTTTGCCGCTCCGTGACTTGTTCTATATCTTCTATTGGTCTTGTAGTGATGATGACTTTCGATCCTTTCATAGGTTAGTACTTAGGAGATTGCCAGTTGGTGATAGTGCGTTGATTGTTCGTGACAAATCTCTTTTCAGTGAATACATTTTTTACTTTATTGTTGAAAGGAAGAAGGTTGACGATTATTTGCGCCAGTCTATTTGGGATAACAGATAAAAAGAAAATCGGAAGATGCGGTTACTGGTAATTTTCTTAACCGTTGTGATTATTTCTGCAAGCTTGTGACATACACTGATGATATGAATACGTACGAAAAGGAAAATTATTCCAGTTGATGGCTTGCTTCAATAACTACTATCTTTATCTCTAGATGCATGCTACTCCAATTGTTAGTCATGTAGTTTTGTTAAAAGAATTTATATGGGCCATTACTCGTTCTTGGGCCGAATACTCATTCTTTGGGCCTTATGATTTCCTGACTGAGCCCACAAGAATATAGGCTTCTGCGTGGTTTAAGAGAGCCAAAAAACCCCTTGAAGGTTATTACGATCGTGGCTAATTTCTTCACCTCTCCATTTTCTAGGGTTTTCTCGCTCAAGCTTCTTGATTTCTTCTCCGATAGCTAATCCAAGGTTTTCAGCTATTTTGCTCTCTTCATCGTCTCAAATCTCTCTTGAAGCCGGCTCCTCGTGGTCTTTATAGGCTAAAGGGTTCTTGGTTTACGGTTTTAATATCTCGAAGCAATATACTCGTCCCTTGCAGAGATAATTTCGTTTCTTATTGTTTCTTTGTGAGTTTAATATTGTGCTAGTTGTAGATCTTTATTAAAACCTGCAGATTTCAAACTAGATATTCAATTGTGTCTTGTATTTGTATTTAGACTGATTTTTAACAAGTTTGTATTCCAGATTACTCGTATCCCATAGTTGATCCTTGCACTTGATGAAACAGTTTCTTATGTTAAAGATGTGGGCTTAAGAAGATCTATATTTCTTCCTCTAATTCCCGGTTCAGGAATGTTGTCTTCACGTCCATTTGGTGTATTTCGAGATCATACAACGCTGCAATAGCAACGAGCGCTCGAATGGACGATATCCTAATTATGGGCGAATATGTATCAAAGAAGTCATAACATTCCTTCTGATTGAACCCCTTAGCCACTAATCGGGCTTTATATTTTGCGATCGACCCATCGATATTAAGGTTCTTTTCAGGATCCACTTCCATCCGAGAGGTTTGCACCCATTCGGGAGATCTACCAGTTCTTAGGTATAATTCTGCATGATGGACTCAGTTTTTCTATTGATAGCTTCTTTCCAGAACGGAGCTCCTGGACTGGACAAGGCTTCTTGCAATGTCTGGGGTTCGTCGTCTATCATATATGTTAGAAAGTTGGGTCCAAATGATTTGGTCACTTTCTTTCTTTTACTATGCCTCAGTTCCTCATTTTCTTGAGGTGAACTTCAACGGCATCGTGAGTTCTTTTCACACAACTTATCTCTTTTCTTTCTTTATTTGGAAAGATGTTTTTGAAAAATGATGCGTTCATCGACTAGATTATCATCACTGCGTTAATGTCAGGGATTTCCGATTTGTGCACCAGAAATCTATATGCACTACTGTTATTAGCATATCCGATGAAAATGCAATCAACAGTCTTGAGTCCTACTTTAACCTACTTTGGTTTAGGTACTTCGACCTTTGCTAGGCACCCCCACACTTTAAGGTAATCGTAGGTCGACTTCTTATCTTTCCATAACTCGTATGGAGTTTGGTCCCTCTTTTTATGTGGGAACATGTTTAGAATGCGGTTTGCCATGAGAATTGCTTCCCCCCCCCACAAGACCTGGGATAGCTCCGAACTGATTAACATCGCATTCATCATCTCCTTTAGAGATCTAATTTTGCGTCCTCCAACGCCATTTGATTGAGGTGAATATGACACAATAGTCTGATGAATAATGTCATGTACTTGGCAGAATTCTTCGAACGGTGCCACGTATTTTCCTCCTCTGTAACTCCGAATTATTATTTTTGAGTCGAGTTGATTCTCAACTTTACTATTATATCTCTTAAAGGCGTCAAGAGCTCCGTCTATGCCACTGAGAAGATATACGTAACAGAATCTTGTGCAGTCGTCAATAAAAGTTAAAATACGTTTTCCCACCTCAAGTCTACACGAACTTCAGATCACATATATCAATATGGATCAGTTCTAGAGGTGAACTACTTCTCTCCACGGAGGAGAATTGTGCTTTGACCATTTTTGCCTTAATGCAGACCTCACATTTTGTTGTGAATCTATTTCCATTTGCGGAAGCATGTTAAAACTTATTAGTTTTTTAAGTTTGTTTAAACAAGCATGTCATAATTTATCATGCCACAAAATAGAACACCCAACCAAGTACGATGAACTTGTTTTATTACTAGCGAGCTAAATCTCGCGTTTTACAGGCATTACACTTAATTTAAAGAGCCCTTTTTCAAATTAGCCCTTGCCTACGAAATGACCATTCTTGATCAGTACATACTTATCGGCCTTAAACACCTGTCTAAATCCGGCTTTGCTCAGAAAGGAGCCGGGGATTAGATTCTTGCGGATGTACGTGACATGCAGCACATTCACCAGTGTCAGCTCTTTGCTCGAGGTCATCTTGAGGACCACCCTTTCCAATCCTACAATTGGTAAAGTCGTCGCGTTCCTCAAGTATAGTGTTCTTCCGGAAATCGGGATGTACTCGGAGAACATCTCTTTGTCGGAGCAGCTATGGCGCGTTGCTCTGGTGTCAATGTACCACGACCTAGGATTCTCTACGACATTGGCTTCGTACACGACCGCAGCGAGGTCTATCTCTGACAGATCTGAGGCCAGCTTTGCTTTGAACATGTGAGCCTGGTTTTTTTTTCCTCTTCTTCTGTCGGCACTCTTTAGCCATTTGTATGGGCTTGTCACAGTTGTAGCAGTTCCCTCTTATCTTGTTAGAGTTTGGCTTCTGCTGGTTCTGCGACATATTCTCCCGCTTGCGTTTCTTGCCGGTGCCCGAATCGGTCAAGTTCGCTCGTGCCTCCATGTTAGCCCTCTTCTTCTTGGCATCGATCTTTCAGTTATCTTCCTCGATCCAAAGCATCACAACCAGGTCCTCAAGCCCCATTTCTTTGCGCTTGTGCTTGAGGTAGTTCTTGAAATCCTTCCACAGAGGCGATCACTTCTCTATAATAGCAGCTACCTGGAAGGTTTCGCTGATTTGCATGTTCTCCGCGTGTATATCGTTGATGATCAACTGCAGATCTCGGACTTGATAACCGGTTTGGAGCCAGTCATCTTATAGTCCAAGAACCGACCGACTATGAATTTCTTCAGTACGACATCATCGGTTTTGTATTTTTTATCCAATAAGTCCCACAACTCTTTTGCAGTCGTAGTCACTGCATAGACGTTACTTAAGGAGTCGTCGAGAGCGTTCAAGGTGTAGTTATGACACATGAAGTCGTTATGCTTCCATGCGTCAAACATAACCGTCTCGTGCTTGTATTGCTCGTTCACTTTGGTAGCCTCATCAGCCGCCTCGTTAGGTGCGGGTTCTGTCACCTTCGGTGGGAGCTCCTTCAGAAAGCAGACCAGGTTCAGGGTTGTTAGGTAGAACAACATTTTCTACTGCAAACGCTTGAACTCGATCCCGTTAAACTTGTGGGTCTCTCAGCATGGATGTTGTCGGTCGTTGTGGGCAACGTTAGTGCAACCAGAATGTTTGTCATCGATCAGACAGAATAATGTCTTACGATTGTTGGTTCCGGTGTATTGTTGTCTGGTCGATGGATGCAGAAACTCGAACAGAATCTCGTTAGTGACGAAGTCGAAGCACGTACTACATACGTTGTCCGTAAGACGTTATTGTCCCGTATTTCAGTGCCTCGGGTTATCGCAATCCGTCCCGAAGATACAACGACTTTAGAATTTTGCACGTTGCACAACGATACAAAATTATCGAAAAATCTACTCAAAGACTTGAGCCTTTTTTGCTTTTATTTGACTTCGGCTGTGAATGCACTAACTCTAGAATGCTGGGGGTCGATTGGATGATTTTTTCTGAATAGGTTTGGGGCGATTCTGCAAATACTTGTATCTTTTGGGCTATTTTGACCTTTTTGAACCTTTCGACCAGGGACCATAGTGCGAATAGTCACAACTTTCAAGCCTTCGGAATATGTACCTTTTCAGCCCAGCAGTTCGACTCGAGCGGAACCGACGCGACCCATCGCACCCCACCGGACCTTTACCGATACGCTACACGTCATCTATTCCAATCGTCGTCCACAAGCGCTGGGTCAACGCCACATCTGCGCACTCCTCCACGTGTCACCTGACACGTCAGCTTCACTTGCCACCTCACGGGGACCGCCACATCACCGATGACATCACCGGCACGCCTCACCGTAGCATAATTACGGCCTCGTGCTAAGTGAAAAGTGCGCTTCAAAGCACCCATTGCGCACTTGACACGGCTCGGGTCGGTGTCGGGCTCGGGCTCGGGCTCGGCATGCGAGGCACCGCCTCGCACTTGGGCTATAATTAGGTCCAAAACCCCCACACAAGTCCATACCCACTAAGCACTTGGGCAAGCCTTTTTGAATAACTCATGTAGGGAGATTCCTTATAAACAAGTGAAAAAAGGATGAATATTTCCAATGTGGGACAACTAAGAAGTCCCTTTATATTAAATATATTTCATCCCTTTTGTTGTGCTAACTTCGAAAATTAATTTCTCATTTATCCGACATCGGTTTTGAGCCAATTAATATTAAATAGATTCATCTCGAAACGTAGAATATGATCTTATATAAATTTGGATTTCGAAAAACGACGGCTTCTCGATTTAATTAAAATCGGTTAAACTCTTATTTATTGGGTCAAATACCCATTTGGGTCTATAGCCCAAATTCCAACAAAATGTAGCCATACATGAAAAGTGTAAATATCATAAAACGCCCTTGTGGTTAGAAAAAATGCACCAAAATCCATATGGTTTTTTAATTACACGAAACTCCCTTGTTGAAAATGTAGCACCTTACCCCCCGGTCAGCAAATCCTGCCCAAGACTGTGTTATACACGCTCTTAATGCGGTTGTGACTAGCTAGGGTCATGTCTTTTGATTTTAAATGATCAAAATAACCCACAGTCATCTTCTTCCTCTAACATCCTACACAACAATCGTTGTTTAGCAGATCATCCACATCGTTTCAGATACTTTTGCGCTGCATTCTTCTTCTTCTTCTTCTTTATCGCCTCTATTCTTGTTCTTTTTTTCGAAACGATAGCTTGAATTATTAACAACAAAGTACACGGGCTAAATAGCTCAAAGGGTCTCTCCGGTAACACCATCCTCTGATATAGAATAAAGGTTCGTATAGGAGCATGAACAACCAAACAAGTGAAAAAGAAAGAAAAAAGCCGATGGAAAACGGAGACACGGTTTTGAACCTGAAAAACTAAATAACCTACAACAAAATAGCTATTAAGCTAAATCTACAATACTCGTTACTTTCTTCGATTATCAACTACAAGGATCTCGTCTTCATCGTGGGGAGACGAACGCTCCAATGAGGGAGACAAAGCTCTTGGCCCGGGGGTCGGGAGACACTAGCTCCCTACTCGAAAAACACGTGGGTGAAAGATGAATGGCGAGCGACGGTGACGGATTATGGCGTAGGGGCGGTGGCGAGAGGTGGAGAGAACTAGTTTTCTTTCTTTGTTTTTTAACTAAAACACTAAAACCAAAAAAAGCATTGCTCCCGTCCTCACACCGGAGGACAGGGAGCACGTGGTCGCCTTTGGTTGTGTCTTTGGTAGGTGGTGGAAGGTGATGGTGGAGGAGAGGGGCAGCTAGCAAGAGAGGGGAGGGAGGAGAGTTATGGTTTGGAATTGGTTTTAAGAGAGAATGAGAGGATTTGGGGTAGAGAGAGGTTTTTGGTAAAATCTACTCTTTTGGTAGGATCCCCGGCAACGGCGCCAAAAACTTGATCGCGCAAGCGTGTCCTCTTAAATATGGTATAGAGATTCGTACATATACGTCAAGTAATAATTAAAACGAATACGTTAAACTAGCACCACGCGCGATAGACAGTGTACCTATTGTTTGTAGAATAGCTTAGCGAGTATTCGAGTATCGAACACGAGGAATAACATTGATTACTAATAATTACTTATCAATTAGATATTTAGCCTAACAAGTAGTTTGTGATTTTTTTTATATTTGAACTAGATCTCGACAAATCAAACTAACACGTTGAAAGAACTTAAGACACGACTGAAGATTTGAAGTAACTTTTCAAGTGGAGAAGAATGTGCTCGGGATTTCGAATCCCGCTAGGTATCGTCGACTAGGCCGTAAACCACCGTATCCAAGCAGATAATGACTAAATCGCAGTAATTTCTTTTCACTCCCGAATTTGCTGTCGCCCTAAACGGTCGCGAGGATTTATATTGGTTTACCTATAGCGAGGGTCGACTATTTGCTTTCGCCCTATAGTCGACTCCTAACGTTTACGAAAGGACTAACCGTTCTTTAGCTTTCGCCCTCAACGGTCTACCAAGTGTCACACCAATACATACACATATCAAATGTGATCTTCAAAACAACACATAGACATATTGAATCGAAGAAACAATGTCGTAAATGATAAATAAACAATGTCACGTGTTCACGAGTGTTATAACGCCCAAACGACAACTCTACCTAGAGTTCATCTCATCCCGAGCACATAAGAAGCTTAGCTACTCATGCTTAAGAGAGATCTACGAATCGTGTACAAAATAAAGCATAGAGAATACATAGATCTTCCCTATTTTACGAGCCCACGCAGATCCAGCGTCCTTTGTGCGAGATCTTGGATAAAATGAGCTTTGGATCTCCACTTTAGCACCTAGGAATCGTTATGATTGATTCCTCTGAGTCTTGAGACGTCCCTTAGGTGTATTTTATCTTTTGGAAGTGAGTTATGTCGATCGAGATCCAGATCTGGGTTGAGAAGTGCGGCTTATATAGAAAGTAATATGCAACACGGCTTAACACACCGACAGCCACGGCCATGTAAGAAGTCTGAGGTCCCGCATTTGCGATGCTGCACAATAACACGACCGTGTATACCAAAGCAACAAACCGTGTAAACCTGCCGAGGCTTCCTCTTTCACTGATGAACAACACACGGCCGTGTAAAGTGTCGCTCAAGGCCGTGTAAAATTACCGAGGCTTACCTTGAACATTGATGGAGTTTGCACGGCCGTGTTGGTTCTTGAAGTAGCCGTGTTGCGTCGCCGAGGCTTAATATCCTTTTTGCGTGATAAAAAACGGCCGTGTTGGTGCATAGTGAAGCCGTGTTTCTGGTGAACTTGGTCATTTTTGCCCCATATTCTCTCGATTGGTCCCGATTGTTATCTTATGCTCCTTCAATATCAAAACATAGGTATAATCTTTAATATAAGTACAAGATAACTCAAATAAACCATGTTACGACCTAAATATGATAGAGATAAACGTATAACAATATGTTTATCAAACCTCCCCACACTTAAGCTTTTGCTTGTGCTCAAGCAAATTAGAACTGAGAAATGACACAAAAATGTGAGACAACTTCTTTGCAACTCCTCATTTAAGATAGAAAACATGAAATGGACTAGTGCAAGAAATTCGAAACACTATACTAATGCTTAACTTGTAACAACACGAATTCCCTTAGCAACATTACTCAAGACTCGTACATCGCTGGAATTTACTCAAATCACTCGGTGTATGGGCTAATGTATCGGTGAATTTACTCAATTCATGCAAAAGTTTAGTCTGGGTGCAAAAGTTTACCAAAATCTTGTGAGTGGATTGTAAATCTACTACTCTGGGTGCTAGGTCGTGAATCAGAAGGTCTTCTCCGGGTTTTGTTTAGGTTCAGCTGACACAAGTGAGAAGTCAACTTTTATCGAATAAGTCATAGAGGTAGTGTTGGTCTTGTGCCATTGTACGATAGCGCGCCGCATACATCGTGGCTAGCTCTTGCCATCCGAATTCTCTTCATATGATAATAATTTTTTTTACTCCTCTTTTCTCGTGCCACTAAGCTCCTCTTCTCTTAGTCCCTTTGCGGGATAGAGATTATCGAGGGAGGAGTTCTTAGCGAGAGATTATCGTCAAGGAGACTCTTTTTTTTTTCCGATGGCCGGGCTGCGCTTTTCCACTTGGGCACTCGACTTCCACTTTCGCTGTCTCTTAAGTCAGTGGTTTATAATTCCGGGTTTTCGCAAATAAACAGGTTCAGGTTCAAAGTGGCTTACTACGGTGATCAGTCGTGGTCATTAACTTTGGCTATGGACATACTTCCTATTACCTTCCTCATTTTCACACAACAACACACCTTAAAATGTATCAACACGAATCACACAAGAAAGTTCAAGGAAGAAATAAACTATACACTACTCGCACAACCAAAGAAGTGAGCAAAAAGCTCAATTAGCTCAAAACTCTCACAAAATGGGTCATGAGTGCGGATCTTTTATAATATCACTAAAGTCATTCGTGTCGAAAGAAATCAAGCAGAAGTGCATGTCCTAATTACTCACAAAATTCCTTAACATGCATATTATCTATATGATGAGAAGCTAATAATCTTGTCAAGTACTGAAAGAACATGCATTTCTCAATGATTCATTGCACACTAAAAGTTGTTCACGCATATAAATTCCCCCTCCCCACACTTGAGAAATACGTCGCCCCCGACGTATTAATTAAAAGAACAAATGGAAAGATGAATTTATTTAAATGCGTGAACTCCCATGAATTGATGTATCCATGACCATGGTGTGTTGTTTGAGTTTGAGCAGCAAGTCCTCCTCCCCACACTTGATGGTTTGATTGGGTTCAACATATTGCTTCACGTAGGTATCGTTTGGACGTTCACTCGTGACATTTTCCTGACGTGAAAATCGGAAAGAAATAAAAAGACGTCAAAACAAATATTACCAAAGCGTAATGGTCTAGCAAGTGATAGTATGCATTAAAGAAAAGTACATTCAAGCATGTAAAGTTCTCAAAAGAAACAACATAAAGATAAAATAAAACTAGGCACTCGGGCTCCGGCGATGACTCGTGGGAATCATCGTCGTTGGACGATGATTCATCTCCTTGGTCAACGAGCTTACGGGACTCCGCGAGCAACTTCAAGGCGTCTTGCACCTTCTTCATCGCCTTTTCTTGACGGTCTTGCCTCTTTTGGAGCTTTCGTTGCTCCTTCTCGTGGCGGCGATGAGCAGCTGTATTATCTTCCCTATCCGCATTCCGAGCCGCCTCGTAATATTGTCGGTCCTGAGCTCGTGTCTCCTCGTAGTACTGTCGATCCTGAGCTCGCTGCTGGGCTATATCTTCGCAGAAGGCATTAAAACGGTAGTCGAAGTCTGCAGCTCTCATGTTGGGGTCGACGCCCGATGATCCTCCGGGGGCGAATGAGGAAGGGCCGGCCGAGTGTGAAGGTCCGCCGAATGTGGGGTCGATTGGCGCCGGTATCGGACCTTCGATGGCAAAGGGCTGTGGGATGTCGGTGTGGTGGCGATAATTCTCGTGCCATCGATAGAAGTAGTTCTCCTTGACCCATCCCGGTAGCTTCGAGATCATCCTCATCCTACACAACATCGCGGCGTTCAATGACTTCCACCCGCTAACTTTCGTCATTTCCGGAGCATTCACCGGCCAATACCCCAAACCTTTCACCACCTTAGTGATGAACGGTCCCACGGCAATCTTCCCGTTCTCGTGTGCCTCGGACTGCTTCCTAAAGCCGAGTGCCATGGCAATCCCAAGGTTGACTTTATGCCCGTTGAACATCCGGGAAAGGTAGAAGAGATCCCGGAGGGTGACGACGCCGTTGGACTCTCCTCGTGGGGTGACAGAGGTAGAAAAGAGTCGATGAATGTACCTTAGTCCCGGTGCTTGCAACGAGGAGGCCTTCGATTGTGTACTTTTATACTCGGGCGCAACTTCGTTTGGTCCCCACGGGCGAATCATCGCGTGCCAACGCGCGTTCCTCTCGGCTTTCTTGTCGAGAACATGCTTGTAGTGATCATCTGGATGGGGATCATTGGCGTTTTGGATTCTTGGAACTTCACATCCCAAGGCCTTACAAAGAGAGTCGACATCCGTCACCCTCTCCCTATTGAATGCACGGAATTTTACTCCGTTTCTATAGGCGTGTTCGTTAAAGGAGAAGGTGGTGAGGAACTCGAGAGTGAGCTCTTCGTAAGCCTCTTCGTCGATGCTGAAGAGAGCGTCCCAACTACTATTGGAAAGGTAGTTATCGACTTGTTGGACGATGTGGAGGTGCTCGAGCGTCTCTCGGTGAAGTCGATCGGTCTGCATGAATGCCATTCCCTTTAGCTTCTCGTAACGTTGCTCTCGGGGATCATCGGCGAAGTTTGTCATGGCCGTAAGCAAATCTTCGGTTGGTTCGGTATTTGCTCGACGCCGACTACGTGGTGGTGGACTAGCTTTAGGGTTACGAGATGAGCTAGCTCGAGAGGGATTTCTACGAGACATTGTACCTGCAAAACTCAAAATGAGTCTCGAGAAATATCATAATAGATTAACCATCTCGACTCGACCAAACTTTTCGTAAGCATTGAACGAGCACGTCAAATTCCAATGAATATATAAAATTAAAATCATATGAGCATGTCAAGCATTAAACTGGAATTAGGCAAGTCCAAGTCGAAAATTAACACCATTTATGAAATAAGAAATTCGTGAATTGAGCATCAACATCAAAATTTTGGGTTTGACATTTCATCGAACACCTTCAATGCATGTAGAGAAGGGCGAAATTAAACCAACAAAATCGATGAAATTGGTTTGCCCAAGGTGTCTACAACGTAGCTTTAACCCAACAATCATTAATGAAGACATTACTTATGCGAATTTCACAAATCTTAAAATTTGAAGGGTTAATGAGCAAATCATACATTTCCCGCTTAGATTTGAGTTTCTCGCGTAGTTGAGATGTATGTCCACGTTCTAGGAGATGTTTTCGGAGTTACTACAATTGAAATCGATGATTTTCGTGGGTGTTGGGGGTGTAAGATGTGGTAGCGTGTGTATATTGGGTGTGTCAAATGAGCTCCATCGACCTCCCCCTCTATTTTTATGTTGCATTCGCCAACCACACGGCCGTGTAGTACACTACACAAGCCGTGTTAACATCGCGCGGCTTATTTTTTATATTTTTTTTTTTTGGTTTTAAAATTTTTTTTCTTTTTTTTTTTAAATATGGTAATCAACACGGCCGTGTATAAGGCCGTGTAGATCTGCCGGGCTTCGAAATCTTCAGCCATATCATCACACGGCCATGTGAGTTGAAACCGTGGCCGTGTTGACGTCTACCGAGGCTCTCAGAGGTTACACGGCCGTGTATATGGACCACAAAGGCCGTGTTAAAAGTGCGCGGTATTTTTATTTTTTTATGAAGGTTACACGGCCGTGTTTGTCGCCTTCTAGCCGTGTTCCATAGTCGCGGCTTGGTCATCGTGGTTGAACACGGCTGTGTTGTGAAAATATTACGCCGTGTTTTTTTTTTATTTTTTTTATTTATTTTTTATTTTTATGAATCGAAGCTCCCAATCCTTTCACGGTCGTGTTTCTTTGGCTCTAGCCGTGTTGGCATGTAAATACGGCCGTTTTAGATTAGATAGAGGTTGTGCTTAAGTTTCATCGTACCGTGCTCTATCGTTGTTACAACGTTAAGCCAACCTAGACGTAGGTCTATAATAGTTGGGCACGTAAATATGGTACTGACATTAACTTGAGCGGAACTATTGTTAGGTGTGACATAACGCATGGACATCAAAATCTTTTATAGGGATTATGGATATGATTTTGTAACGAAAAAGGCAAATCCGATTTTGTTCATAATGGCGCCGCTTTCCACAAATCAAAAAGACGGCGTTTTGAAGAAAAAATCGGATTGCGAAATTAATGATGCCTTATCATTTCGTTGCGCTCATGCCTATAAATAGGATGTGTAGTTGTAGGCTTTACTGCACTACAACATAATATTCTCCGATTATATCTTTTAAGCTTCGGAATGTATAATTTCGGAGAAGATGCAGAACTTGAGAACATCCCTCAAGAAACCTTCAGGATGGAAAGTCTAGAAAGGCTCAAGCTTGAGTTATTCATCCTTTTGGGTTTGCTCGGGGTTGCAATCGCCGCTTATGTGGCGTGGGTCGTTACGCATTGTACTTGCATATAATCACTATGTAATTGTGCTTACTAAAGCAAGGAAGGTTTAGCTTCCAAGCTTTTATGTATCGGGTTGTAACACGATGTCCATCGATGTAATCGTTATGTCACCACGCTCATTTCGCATCTGTATCATTCAACTCCCCTTTTATTATTATTATTATTATTATTAGTGATAAATAAACGTGAAATGCAACTAATCTTAAGTTATAAGTAAAGTAAACGTGAATGCAAATACCTGGGTTGCCTCCCAAGAAGCGCTTCTTTAACGTCGTAAGCCGGACGTACCTTTTCACGCTTTACCCTAGGTTGAAGTCGAGGTACATGACCTCGTTATCACTTGGTGCTTTCTCGCCTCCAAATAGTGCTTCAAACGTTGGCCATTAACCTTGAAAGTTCCATGTTCATCATTATAAATCTCGACGGTACCGTACGGGAAAACACGAGTAATAATGAATGGTCCAGACCAACGCGATCTCAACTTTTCGGGAAAGAGCCTAAGTCGAGAATTAAAGAGGAGTACTTGATCCCCTTCTCGAAATTCTCTCCGTTGCTTAATCTTTTTATCATGATAAGCCTTTGAACGCTCTTTATACATTATTGCGTTATCGTATGCCGAGAAACGCCTCTCATCAAGCTCATTGACTTGGAGCTTACGTTTTTCACCGGCTCGCTCCAAATCAAGATTTACTGACTTAATTGCCCAACATGCTTTATGTTCTAATTCGACGGGAAGGTGACACGTCTTTCCGTAAACTAGTTTATATGGTGTAGTACCTATGGGTGTCTTGTATGCCGTTCTGTAAGCCCAAAGTGCATCGTTCAATTTACTCGCCCATTTCCGTCGGTTCCCGTCTATGATTTTCTCTAGGATGCGTTTCAGCTCCCGATTTACAACCTCCACTTGGCCACTAGCTTGAGGATGATAGGGGGTAGAGACACTATGTTTAACACCATACTTTTCTAAGGTTCTTTCAAATTGGGTGTTACAAAAATGAGTACCCCTATCACTAATGATGCATTTAGGTGTCCCGAACAGTGAGAACAACGCTCGTAAGAATTTAACAACGACTCTCGCATCGTTAATGGGTAGGGCTTGGGCCTCGGCCCACTTAGACACGTAATCAACATCCACAATAATATACTTGTTATTGTACGAGCTAGGAAAAGGGCCCAAAAAGTTTATGCCCCAAACATCAAATACTTCGCATACTAAAATAAAGTTCTGGGGCATTTCATCGCGTTTTGAGATATTACCTGCTCGCTGACATTGATCAAACGTGTCAACGTACCTATGAGCATCCTTAAAGATCGTCGGCCAGTAGAATCCACATTCTAACACCTTTTGTGCAGTGCGATTGGCTGCATAGTGTCCTCCGGCAGGTCCGCTGTGGCAACGCTCGATAATATTCATTGTTTCTGGGAAAGAAACACAACGTCGAATGACTTGGTCTGCACATCTCCTGAACAAAAAAGGATCTTCCCAAAAGTAGTATTTCAAGTCGGAACAGAATTTTTTCTTTTGTTGACTTGTGTACACTTTTGGTAGGATCCTCGCAACAAGATAATTAGCAAAATCTGCAAACCACGGGACTTCTTCATTTACCACTTTTATGGCATATAAATGTTCCTCTGGGAACGTGTCGTGGATCGTTTTGTTGTCGGGGTTCAGTATCTCAGATTCCTCTAGTCGAGAGAGGTAATCTGCTACCACGTTCTCGACACCCTTCTTGTCGCGGATCTCGATATCAAATTCTTGAAGGAGCAAGATCCATCGAATAAGCCGTGGCTTGGCGTCTGGCTTCGCTAGCAAGTACTTCAATGCAGAATGGTCAGTAAAAACAACAACTTTAGTCAAAATAAGATATGACATGAATTTGTCGAAGGCGAATACGACAGCGAGAAGCTCCTTTTCGGTGGTAGTATAGTTGCATTGGGCTGAGTTCAATATCTTACTCGCATAGTAGATCGGCCGAAAGTGTTTATCCTTCCGCTGTCCCAGTACAGCTCCAACTGCGTAGTCACTAGCATCGCACATTAGTTCAAAGGGTAACCCCCAATCGGGAGCAACCATAATAGGTGCAGAGATAAACTTTTCCTTAAGCAAATTGAAAGCATTAACGCATTCATATTTAAAGTCAAATGGAGCATCTTTTTCTAACAACTTAGACATAGGTCATGCCATTTTCGAAAAGTCTTAAATGAATCTTCGATAAAATCTTGCATGACCTAGGAAACTCCTAACAGATTTTACATTCGAGGGAACAAGTAGCTTTTCTATCGTCTCTACCTTAGCCCGATCCACTTCGATTCCTTTAGAAGAAATCTTGTATCCCAAGACTATACCCTCTCGAACCATGAAATGATATTTTTCCCAATTAAGTGCTAGATTAGTCTCTTCACAGCGTGCTAACACACATTTAAGATAAATTAGACAAACATCGAAAGAGGTACCAAAAACTGAGAAATCATCCATGAACACCTCCATGATTTCGCCATCATGCATCGCTGAAAAGTGGCTGGGGCATTGCAAAGACCAAATGACATCCGTCGATAAGCAAACGTACCAAACGGACAGGTGAATGTCGTCTTCTCTTGGTCCTCCGGAGCTATTGGAATCTGCAAGTAACCTGACAGGCCATCAAGAAAACAGTAAAATGCATGTCCTGATAACTTTTCAAGCATTTGATCAATAAAGGATAGAGGAAAATGATCCTTTCTCGTGGCATCGTTCAATTTTCTGTAGTCGATGCACACACGCCATCCAGTTACGGTTCTCGTCGGAATCAATTCGTTCTTTTCGTTGGGAACGACCGTCATGCCTCCCTTCTTTGGAACTACTTGGCAGGACTCACCCATGTACTATCTGAGATCGGATAGATCAGTCCGGCATCCAGTAGCTTAATGACCTCATTTTTCACGACATTCTTCATGTTGGGGTTTAGCCTCCTTTGCCGTTCGGCGACAGGTTTGAAGTAATCTTCCATGAGAATCTTATGTGTGCAGAAGCTTGGGCTAATCCCCCGAATGTCGGATATCTTCCATGCTAAGGCCTTTTTGTGCTCTCGCAACACCTTCAACAGCTGGTATTTTTGCCTGCTGTCGAGACTTGAAGCTCACTGGTAGCTTCGACTCTCCTTCTAGAAATGCATATTCGAGATGTTCGGGCAATTGTTTCAACTCTAGGACAGGTGGCTCTTCGATCGAGCTCTTTTTTTTGTCCTCCTCTGTACTTTCGTGGACTTTCGTCACAAGCTCGTCGTAATCTTCTTTGCACTCATCGGTGGCCACCATCATGGATGATTGTGTATCGCCCCCGCCAAAAACCTGCGACAGACCTTACACAGAAAAGATAAAATCATGTTCAAAGATATCCAAGTAATAACACTTATCGTCAAGTGAGCTAGGACTTTTCATAGAATCTGCCATGTTGAAAGTCACTTTCTTGCCATCAACCGTCAAGGTCAAAGTACCATTTCTAACATCTATCATGGTTTCACCAGTGGCCAAGAATGGTCGACCTAAGATAAGAGGAATATTTTCATCTTCCTCCATATCCAAAATGACGAAATCGGCGGGAATTATGAACTTGTCCACTTTCACTAGGACATCCTCGATAACACCGCGAGGGTATTTTAAGGATCTATCAGCCATTGGAGGCTCATCTTAGTGGGTTTTGGCTCGCCTAAACCTAATCTCTTAAACATAGAATAAGGCATCAAATTTATACTAGCTCCTAGGTTAGCTAATGCACGTTCAACAACAACATCTCCTATAAGACAAGGAATAGTAAAACTCCCTGGATCCTTAAGCTTCTTCGGCATTTTACTTTGTAAAATGGCTGAACACTCTCCTCGTAGGCACACAGTAGAAACGTCTTCGAGCTTTTTTCGGTTGGTAAGCAAGTCTTTGAGGAACTTCGTGAAACGAGGCATCTGCGTAATAGCTTCAACAAACAGTAAGTTTATATGCATTTATTTACACATACCCATACATTTTCCAAATTGCTCCTCATCTCGATCCTTCTTCAACCTAGCCGGATATGGGATCTTTGGTTGATATGGCTTCACCGGTGGTCGACGGGTCTCCTTCTCCGTTCCTCTTTCAGCTTCAGCCTTTTCGAGTTTCTCACTTTCGATTTTCTCAAACGTCTTGCTCTTTGGGGATCTCGATATCAACCTTTTCTGTGGGTTGCTTCATTGCGGGCTGCTCTCGCTCCTGCAATTCCTTCTCGCTCCTTAAGGTGACGGCCTTGCAATGTTCCCTTGGATTCGTCTCAGTATAGCTCGAGAGCGAACCTTGAGGTCGTTCCGCCAATTATTTCGCTATTTGGCCCACTTGTTGCTCCAATTTCCGTACTGAAGCATCCGTGTTTTGAGCTCGTAGATCGATGGTTTGGAAATGTTCTTCCATTTTCGTTAATCGGCTCTCATGGGCTTGAGTGGTCTTCTTGAAGTTTGAGAGGAGAATCTCCATCATACCCTTCATCTCCTTCCGTCATTAGATCCCGATCCTTGAGCTGTATTTTGATAATGATTGCTCGATCCTCCAGATTGAAATCCCGGTGGTGGCCCTTGCTGGAATCCGGACTGCCTCTGCATCTGCTGGCCTTGATTGCCATAGGACATGTTAGGGTGTGCTCGAGGTTGAAAACTCATCTGGCCTTGGTAATTGCCCATGTAGTCAACATGCAGTAAGGGTGGTATGGCTTGACATTCCGAAGTCTCGTGAGCTGCACCACAATTACCGTAGTGAGTTATGTATGGTATTTGTTGAGGTGGTGTTGCGGCCATCGGGGTTATCACAGCGTTGACGGCTTGCGGTTGAGCGGCCTTTGGTATAAGAGCATTTAACACCGTCTGAAGTTAAGTTTGCGTCGTGGCCATTTGCTGTTGAAGAGCATCAAACTTAGGATTCACCGCTGTATCGTTCGTCACTTCGAACATTCCAGGCGCCCTCATTCTTGTGTTGCCTCGCATGAAGTTTTTTCACGTATATTCTTCGATTAAATTCCAGGCTTCAGTGGCCCTAAGCTTCACAAGTCCTCCGTTTGCGGCACCGTCTAGCATATGAGCCGTTTGATCGTTGAGTGCCTCGTGGAATCTATTGATGGTTGTTGCCTTCGTCATTCCATGCTGCGGGCATTTCTTCAACAACGCTTTGTACCTCTCCCATACTTCGTAAAGATTCTCCGTGTCCTGATGAAAGAGTGAAATTTCAGTCTTTAACCTGAGAACCTTTGATTGCGGGAAAAAGTAGCCAAGAAAAGCACCGCGCAGCTCGTCCCAAGTAGTGATAGATTTCGGTGGTAATAGCTCCAACCACTCCTTTGCCTTATCTTTGAGAGAGAACGGAAACAACATAAGCTTGATTGCATCATTCGACACCCCATTGATTTTGATGATGTCAGTAATTGCCAAGAATGCTTTGATGTGTTTGTACGGATCATCCTCAGAATTGCCTCCGAATTGAGCCATCTGGAATATCATTTGAAGCCATGAGTTCTTCAGCTCAAAGTTGTTGATTGCGATTGGTGGTATGACAATTGCCGACTCCGTACCACCGAGTGTATCGTTCTTGAGCAAATCTTGCAGTGATTGCTCCTCGTTATTAGCTTCTTGATATGCCATCTCCTTCGGTGTTCCCGAACTATCGGCTGACGTCTCTGGGTGAGAGGTGCTTGCGGTGTCCTGAGAGTAATTAACTAGTTGAATTGATTCGTCGGACGAATGACTTTTGGAAGTTTCTTGTATCAGCCTTCGTCGCAATGTACGCTCAAAATTTGGAGATCCTTCAACAAGTGGATACGATAGATGGCTTCGGGTCATTCACCGTATAAGTGTACCTGAAAAAGTCAACGAACCACGTTAGCTAGGTAACAAAACACAAACCAAAAGACAGTTGCAGATAAGAAACGTTGATTAACTAGAATTAAATAACAAATAAGTAAATGACTAAATTACCGAACTCGGGTTTTCCTAATATCAATCTAATCCCCGACAACGGCGCCAAAAACTTGATCGCGCAGGCGTGTGCTCTTAAATATGGTAGAGATTCGTGCATATACGTCAAGTAATAATTAAAACGAATACGTTAAACTAGCACCACGCGCGATAGACAATGTACCTATCGTTTGTAGAATAGCTTAGCGAGTATCCGAGTATCGAACACGAGGAATAACATTGATTACTAGTAATTACCTATCAATTAGATATTTAGCCTAACAAGTAGTTTGTGATTTTTTTTATGTTTGAACTAGATCACGACAACTCAAACTAACACGATGAAAGAACTTAAGACACGACTGAAGATTTGAAAGTAACTTTTCAAGTGGAGAAGAATGTGCTCGGGATTTCGAATCCTGCTAGGTATCGTCGACTAGGCCGTAAACCACCGTATCCACGCAGATAATGACTAAATCGCAGTAATTTCTTTTCACTCCCGAATTTGCTGTCGCCCTAAACGGTTGCGAGGATTTATATTGGTTTACCTATAGCGAGGGTCGACTATTTTCTTTCGCCTTATAGTCGACTCCTAACGTTTACGAAAGGACTAACCGTTCTTTAGCTTTCGCCCTCAACGGTCTACCAAGCGTCACACCAATACATACACATATCAAATGTGATCTTCAAACAACACATAGACATATTGAATCGAAGAAACAATGTCGTAAATGATAAATAAACAATGTCACGTGTTCACGAGTGTTATAACGCCCAAACGACAACTCTACCTAGAGTTCATCTCATCCCGAGCACATAAGAAGCTTAGCTACTCATGCTTAAGAGAGATCTACGAATCGTGTACAAAATAAAGCATAGAGAATACATAGATCTTCCCTATTTTACGAGCCCACGCAGATCCAGCGTCCTTTGTGCGAGATCTTGGATAAAATGAGCTTCGGATCTCCACTTTAGCACCTAGGAATCGTTTTGATTGATTCCTTTGAGTCTTGAGACGTCCCTTAAGTGTATTTTATCTTTTGAAAGTGAGTTATGTCGATCGAGATCCAGATCTGGGTTGAGAAGTGCGGCTTATATAGAAAGTAATATGCAACACGGCTTAACACACCGACAGCCACGGCCATGTAAGAAGTCTGAGGTCCCGCATTTGCGATGCTGCACAACAACACGACCGTGTATACCAAAGCAACAAACCGTGTAAACCTGCCGAGGCTTCCTCTTTCACTGATGAACCACACACGGCCGTGTAAAGTGTCGCTCAAGGCCGTGTAAAATTATCGAGGCTTACCTTGAACAATGATGGAGTTAGCACGGCCGTGTCGGTTCTTGAAGTGGCCGTGTTGGGTCGCCGAGGCTTAATATCCTTTTTGCGTGATCAAACACGGCCGTGTTGGTGCATAGTGAAGCCGTGTTTCTGGTGAACTTGGTCATTTTTGCCCCATATTCTCTCGATTGGTCCCGATTGTTATCTTATGCTCCTTCAATATCAAAACATAGGTATAATCTTTAATATAAGTACAAGATGACTCAAATAAACCAAGTTATGACCTAAATATGATAGAGATAAATGTATAAAAATATGTTTATCATTATCCTCAGCTTAATATCCCATTTATTGTTGCAAGAAAACCCAGAAAATAATGCACCAGAGTGGGAAAAAAAGAACAAACAGCTTAAGTGGACATGTCTTTGAGGAACTAGCAAAATTGGAGCAGCTTGGTCTAGTTATATTTGAACAGCAATCAACTAAGCGTTGAGATCTCATCGATGCCGGATCGAGAGATGGGAGCTCGATCGCTGCCGCATTTTCCTTCTCCAATCCATCATTCCCGGATCTCATCAACTAAATTTTTTATTAAGACACATTCCCGATTCCTTCTCCAATCCATCATTCTCGGGCTCGCACTATGAGCTAGGAGAAGCCGAAGCCGAAATAGTCTTAATGCTCAACAGCTTACAAGCTTCTCACGTTGCAACAACTTGGAAAATCGAGAAGGAGCCGTTAAGCATCGACGTTGCAACATTCCAGAGGCAACTGAGCAATAAGTTCGCCCAGCTCATCGAGGCCACATATGGATTCTCAGTTGCTAGCCTAATCGAGTCGGACCAGTTCGGAGAAGTATTTGGGACTAGGGTGATTTGTCAAATTCAATTTTGCTAGGTTATGTTTACAGGGTAAAATTAGAATTTTACTTTTTTTTCATGACAACTAAACTTAATTTGAACGAAAGAGGAGCCTGTGCAAAATTGGATAAATTACGTTTGTTTTTTAGGCTATTTCGAAGTAAGAGGATTTTGGTGCGTATTTTATAAACAAACAGGTGGAATACATGATATACTTGTCCTACATGAAAATGAATATTGAGACTTCATAGCCCATTTGACATTTGTATTTAATATGTCGTACAATTCGATTCGAGATATTAGTCTCAATTTATGATGATGAGGATATATTAGTTTAGTGTGCCACCATATTCAAAAGTGCAATGACGAGAATAGTCAACAAAGAACTGCTGGCTGTCTCTTTTGGCGTGAATTCAAAGCAGCATTCACATCCACCGACGAGCGATATAAACCCTACAACATTCGTCTGTTTCTTCATCTTTGTGAAAATTGCAAGAACAAAAAATGAGGCTGAGAGTGTACGCTGATCGAACATCCCAGCCCTCGCGCGCCGTTCTCGTCTTCTGCAAGTAATTATCCCTCTTTTGTTCCTTTTCATTTTTTCGAAAATATTACATTGATTTGCTTGGGATAAATTTGTTCTTGTTAATTAAGGGCAATTGGGATCGAATTTGAAGAGGTTAAGATCGATATTGTAAAGATGCAGCACTATTCCCCTGAATATGGAGGTATTAAATATGATGACCCTGAACTGAAGCTTCGTTTCTTATTTATGATACAACAAACATAATGAAAAAATTCCGACAAAATTTTACTCCTTGACAACTGAGTAACCTTCATCATGTAATTGATTGTTCATTCATGTTTGAAAATAGGCAAATTGGGTTTCATTGTTTTATTATTCTTCTGCAACAGAAGTAAACCCCATGAGACAAGTTCCTGCAATAGTCCATGGTGATTTCAAGCTTTTTGAGAGGTAAAAACCATGTTTATCTGTAATTAATCACTGTAACTGATAAAATAAATAGATGCGTTGTGCTGCATTTACGGCTTCTTTTGTGTGATCTCTTGTCCATAGAAGCTAACATATGCTAATTAATAGACCGTTTTAACTGAAATTCTCTTTATTCTGAGCTCTTAAGCCATGCAATACTCAAGTATCTGGCCACTGCATTTCCTGGAGTTGCTGAGCATTGGTAATTAATTTCTAGATTATATTATTCCTATATTGTGCTCATCTATTTCCCGTGCCTTATTAAATCCCGAACTTAAACAATCGAATCCCTCGTTTTTTAATCATCAAGGTATCCATCTGATGCACGCATAAGAGCTAAGATAGATTCTGTTCTTGATTGGCATCACACAAATCTACGCCGTGCTTCTGGTAATTTCTCATTTAATTATAATTAGCAGTTCCTAACTAAGAATATGACTTCATTGATAAATATATATATATTTTTTTTGCATTTTCTCAGTTGGATACATCTACAACAGCACGATCTCGGTTGTATTCGGCGTGCCACCGAACCCGAGAGCAGCCCGAGAATACGAGAGCTTCTTATCGAAATCTCTTGGAACAATCGAATCCTTTTGGCTGGAGGATGGGCCCTTCTTGCATGGAAACAAAGAGCCTTCCATTTCTGATATTGCACTGGTTTGTGAAGTCATGCAAATTGAGGTATGTTATATATATATATATATATATATATATTCTTATTTTTATTTTTTTTGTTTTGGATTACTACGGCCGTGCCCGTGTTAAAAAAAATATTTACATAAACGGGAATTTCAGCTGGCAGAAGACGGAGAGCGCGAGCGCATATTGGGCCCGCACAGGAAGATATTGGCGTGGATAGAGGAGATTAAGAAGGCTGTGAATCCGCATTTTCAAGAGATTCATTCGATTATTCCGCCGACTAAGGAGATGGTGAGGCAACTCAAGGCTCAAGCAAACAGGCACAGGCGTTGAGACGCTGATGCAATAATTATATATATATATATATATATTTATATATTTATATATTATTGAAATTTACTCCAAATGTCGGTGTTCTTGTTTGTAATATTTGCCTATATGGCGTGTGCTTGTTAAAAGATCAAAATCAATCGCTGGTGAAGATCATATGCTGATTCTCCTTGAGCTTCTCTTCAATATGATATAAAGCATCAACATTTTCCATTTCCTGAGCTTTGTTACTGAATTGCATATGAAGCCTGTTGACTTAGTGAAACAACACTATGAGAAGCCTTCGAAGACTTTCATGGGATTTCTTTTGCTCTTCCAATGCTTTCCCCAGTGAGATATTATATATACATTATGAGTACAAATGTCACAAGCAACAATTTTATCCATTCATGCATGTATGTATGACAACAGCAGAAAAACAAGAGCCCACAAATTCAAAGACAAAAAAAAAAAAAGAAAAAAAGAAAACCAAACGAATCGTCTTCCTCATCACGAACCCGCGCCATAAACCCTAATCCTCTGTTCGATGGGGACCCTGCAACACGGACACAAAGCCCTACCTTTCTTACCGTAACTCTCATTACAGTTCGCGCACAAAACCTGATGAGCACACGGAAGAAACACGACGGAGACTTCGCGTTTCATGCAAAGCATGCACTCCCTCTCGCACACCGAGGAATCATCGAGATCGAGCTCATTCAAAAGCCTGGCTATGGATTCTCCTTGTGGGCCCCCCAGGCCATTATTATTTCCTCCCGATAAACCGTTGGTACGATGATTATTATTATTATTATTGTTGCTATTATTTTTACTATTAAAATGACCCTCGATTTCATTGGATTGGGGAGACTCTGTGAGACGGGCATATTCTTGTTCGAGGCGAAGGAGGTCGTCTTTCTGGCGCTGGGAATCTATCTCTATCTTGAGGCGTAAGGCTTCGAGATTTCTCTTGTTGTTAGCCTCGCAAGCTTCTCCGAGGCGTCTCTCTTCCTCGAGCTGATTTAGAAACTGCTCTTTCGCCTTCTGCTCCTGTCTCCATTTCCCCTTTTTACGTGAACATTTTCACCAATTAAGAGAGAAAAAATAATCGAGGATCACTATCAAAACAAAGCCAAGCAGAGAAGTATGCGATGTCTTGGGGGGAAAATTGATACGTAAAGCAACGCAGATTGTTAGCATATGATACCTATAAAGTAAAACATAACATAAACCCATTTTGTGTCCCCAGTGATTGGAGAATGGGCGTTTTTGGTCCCCCATGTTCCGAGATCCCCCTTTTAGTTCCCAATATTACCGATTTTGGGCCGTTTTGGTCCACCGGTTATCTTAACTGTTAGTTTGAACGGAATTACGGACCGGGTCAGGTCCCCCTTTCTTCAGCTCGCAAAAATTCGGCCCGGCCCGGTCCAAAATTCTGTCCAAACTAACGGTTAAGTTAACCGGTGGACTAAAATGGGCCAAAATCGATAACATTATGGACTAAAAACGTCATTTTGGAACAAGGGGACCAAAAACGCCCATACCTCATACATTGGGGACCAAATAAAGCCTTATTCCCGCAACAGCCATAGAAAATTATCAGCCAAGACGAAGTACTATATCGAAATATCTCATAATGAGATCTACCAATTATAAAAATCTTCTCGGATAAGAGTTACTGTGATACGACCTCATATGTTATCTACGTAACATGAATGCAAGTCCAAGAACATAACATTTTAAACCGAGTTATAAACTCCAAGTACACTAATAGGAAACAGCAGACTCTAAGGTTCATTTAAAGGCACTTAGTTATGCATCTTTCACAAAACCAACTATCATTTTCGACATGGTTCCAAAATATTACGTACCTCGGCCTCCTTTATCCCCTCCTCCACTCGAGCCAACTCCTCCTTCAAATCCTCAATCCTCTTCTTCTCACCGGCAATATCCTCCTGCACCTTCACCTTCTGCTTCTCCCACGCCAAGAGCTTCTTGAGGCACTTCTTCTCCCTCCTCGCAAACTCCAGAGAACTCTTCGTCGATTCAGAGGCACTCAGCTTCGAAGCCTCCATCTCCGCTTTGAGCTCAGCGTTCTCCGCCTCGAGCCTTCGAATAGAAGCATTGGCACGGTCCACGTGGCCACTAGCCGCCCTCAGGGACTCCTCCATCTCTTTCACCTTAGCCACCGAGCCATCTTCATCAGCACCTCTTCCCTTCATCAACCGCTGAGTGTCCTCACGAGCCATCCTCAGCACCTTGAGCTCGGTGAGGTCGTTGCTGAGCTTCCTCGCGGCTTGCATCGCCGTTTGGTGGGCCCACTCCTTGCTCTCCTTCACCTGCTTCTCCAAGTCCTTGATATGACGGATCAAGCCCAGTATCATCTCATCTTTCTGATCCAACGGTCCACGTTCGCCGTTCCCGTCGAGGTTCATCTCCTGAAACCTGCTCATCACCAAGTTCACCACGTTTTGGCTAACTTCTTCCTTCGCTGGCTCACTGCTCCCGATAGCGGCAGCATTATTTCCACCCCCATTTGTTGAGTCCCCATGAAACTGCTTCGTGTTTGCCCGAAATCCAGCAGCAAACATGGTTACGTTCCTCCTTAACATGCTCTTCATCGAAGGGGTGAGGTTGAATCTCTTTGGACATTCTATCTCCTTTTGAAGACCGATCTCAGATGTGGAAGAAAAGAATCCGTTATCAAAACCCCAACCACCATGGAACCTACACAGAGCTGGGCTAACATTAGGACTTTCATTACTTACAATCGAGTTCAAGTTTCCATTAACGGTTGCTGAACTATCTCTCCCATTAGAGCTCCCACTCACAGAGGGAATCTCCATCACACTCGCACGCCCTAAATGGAGATCGCTCATCAACAGGCACCACATAGCATCGCCTCTGCTCAACTGAGGCTTCAGCTGCTGCAGCAAATAAACCATACCCGTAAGAGCATATTCTTCCACTTGCCTCAAATCAGTAAAGCCCATCGAATCTCCGTCCTCTTCATTGTTTCCACCTCCGTTTAAATAAGCCAAAGAGTTATGCATCACATTGGTCAACACATCCATGCCACCGTAGCAATGCCCATTTCTCAAAACGGCCTTCAATGCCACGTCTTCATCGTAGCCCAAAGCCACGAGCTTATCGACAGCTTCATTGTACAGAAATTCTAGATTTTTCAGCAGGATTTCCTCCAACTGTTCCTCGGTGCAATAGCCCCAACCATTCTCGTCGAACACGTAATTGGGGGATTGGCTCGAATCAGACACACGCAGAGGATTTGACCTCAGAGTATTATCTTCACTGCCATTGGAGTTAGAAACTTCGGGTTCGGGCCGAGCTAGTCGGGTCCTGCGATTGGCTCGGATGTGCTTGTCTCTAGCAGTGCAGCCCATTCGCATTGATTCGCAGATTTCGATCAGTTGTTTGATTCTGTGTGTAAAACAATAAAAAAGCACCGAATAAACACGGAAAACTCAGAAATCAATCAGCTGGCATACAAATAGACCATCGACGTGTGAAATTCAGCAGAAACTTACTTACGGAATAAAAGGTGGATGATTTTCAGGGCCCGATCAAGCGATTAGAACCGTGCCGCGTCGGCGAATTTTACGACTTGCTGTTTTGATGATATGGAAAACGGGGGCGTCCTAAAATCTTTATTATACAGCTTGTTTGGGGACCCAATTAACCCACCCGAATCATATCGAGATTCGGGTTATTTGATTCGATTAATCGTGTAATGGGTGACATGAAGATTCGTTCTAGAAAATCTGAACACGAAATGCAACCTTATTTGCATTTGGTCACGTGCAGATTCGGTACATTTATTTAGACTAGTAGAAAATACATGCGTTGTACGTGAGAATAATTTGTATTTTTTTGTGTATATTAACCATGTTTTTATAATTATTTATATGTAGCGGATATATCCATGTCAAAGAAATGAGAATATTCTTTAATTTGATGTTGAACTGCGGTGCTCAGTCATTTTATGTAAAAATCAAAAGAGAAATATAAATGCGTAATTTAAGAAAATTGCAAGTTGGTTCGGGCATGTGGTTCAGGTGTTCGCAAGATCAGTTGCTACCAAAACATTCTCATAGTACAATCCTCACGCCATTAAACTTTTTGTTCGAGCATCTCACGGTTCGTGATCTGAGTGATTATGCTTCAGGCCATTGGAATCTCATCATTCTTCTTACACCTATGCTGATATCTCTTATTCCCCACTTCATAAACTTCTATGTGATTTTTCGATGGCCTTTAACCCGTAATATTGCCCTAGACCTTAATTTTTGCTGCTTCAGACGTGCCATCACTCTTTGCTTCATTTTTTTTACGTTTTTAGTCCATCTTTATCATTGTAATTTTAGGTTTACCACCTCATTCATCTTCTTTAGTATCTCATTCGAAGGTTTCCCTTACAAGCCCCTTGTTTAAGCTCCTTTCTCACATCTTCTCACTGATAACCATTTCTCACGTTTGACCCTTTCTATCTTCCCGTGTCAAAGTTCTCTGCTTTCCTCCTCCATTCTCTATCGTTACTCCTTTGTCACTTCTTTTGTCTAGCAACAATACTCCCTACCACCACTTCATTCTTATTTCGTTGGCCACTCATTGCCTCAACGACACCGTTAGGCTTAAACATTCTATGATTTATCTCCTTAATCACCTTCATATATTTTTCACTCGCCTTCTCGAAGCTTTCAGGCCACGACCGCTACTTGCATCTTTTGATCTTTTCACTTCCACATCTGCACAAGTTGCATGTTGTTCAGTTTCCTTTGATTTCAAATCTTCTTCCCCACATGAGTTTATTGCATTTTATATGTGCCTCTTTTATTTAATTTCTACCACATTCATGTCTTTTACGTGTTAAAAATATCTTATTTTTCACGTTGGACATTTTTTTATCAATTCCAGTCGTCTGCTCGTACATCAAACCCAAACACATCCAATCTCGATGAGAAATCTCAAATCCATAACTCAACAATTTCCGACATGACTTCTGAAATTCTAAGACAATAACAAGAACATAGCAAAAAAGAATGAAAAATGAAATTTAGCTCTACAAAATCAAACAATGAAACTTTGCTCTACAAAACAACGTGACAAGCTGAGCATTTCTTCATACTTCTGGTAAGCACAACTCACCCCTGTACCCTGTATATTCTTTCTTATTAGAGCAGAAACTTACAGATTTTCAATTATGATTATTTCTTTTGAACAATAAATCGACAATAGAAACTTACGGATTTTCAATCCGACAAAACTGAAATCATGATTTCAGAATATTTTCAGCTGTTCACTGAGATGAACTGAAATCGGGAAAAAAAAATCTCGTGCAACAGAGAGACAACGACCCTTTTCTTCCATAGCCGAAAGAATTAAACTTCTCTCATTAAATGCTTTCTGTAATTCCTCCATCGAAAGATATCCAATCAAAATCATTGCCATGAGAAACCGAGAGCCTCAGGCAACCTTTTAATTAATAACCTGGTTTCACTTAAAATCTCCTGCCATATACAAAAAATATAGCACTCAAAAAACATATACAGACAGAGCAAAGCTTGGCATTCATATGAAAAAAGACCAATTAATTAACAATTCCTCATACTCAAATGCAATATCGTTATTAACTCAAACGGCCCAAACAAACTCCGTGTTCATTAGAGGCTACCTCTGCAAGGTGTTGTAACACAACTTCGCGATTATCTTTGAACATCAACCACTACAGCCTTCTTGAAAAGTATCTTATGAATATCATCCTCAAATGTAAGCAATATAGCATAAACCAAATCTGCAACATGCAAATTCATATTCTCGGAAAAATCTACCAGGACAATTTTTCAGGAACTCTGACCCGAGAAAGTCTCATCTGAAACAAACAAACAATATTTTATCTAACAATGAGCTCAACATCACAACAATCTTTTACAGGTGGATTCCTCCTTATACAGTCAGATATGTCAAGTATCGTCATCCTCAACTCTACTGAACCCAGATTCAAAAAAAATATAGATTATTCACCAATATAATGCAGTCACAAAAGAAGATTTCTAACTTTATTTTATCCCTAAAGTATGGCTTTATCAATCACAAACTCCAATCGGCCATAAACAACGCAAGCAAATCAAATGCTCCAAGTAACACTGAAAAAAAAAGACAACGAATATGTATTGAACATGTATTATACGACGGTAATGAGAAGAATCTCCATGAAACAATGCCTGAATCCAGTCAAAGTAATAACAGCAAAAGCACCCGTCGATTCAAACGCTTCCACTCATGAGCTTGGATAATGTTATACAACAATTTTTGACACACTATTGATAGATGCATAAATTACTAACCCGCAAACTACAAAACAGTAATTTGTCAATAAACTTAGGTACAATCGAGATTAAATATTTGACGAGGATTGAATCCCAACACTTCGTCTCCGCCATTTGCCTCCCTCTCTTTCTAACTACGATGAATTGTTCCCTTAAGCCGATTGATCAATTAAAAACCACTATCAGTGCACAAGACTTCTCCGTCAGAATCCCCTTTGGTGGCTTGTAAAAAAGATGGCCTGTAAAAAAAATGCAGGGAGATTGAACTGATTTTCTAAAACAACGAATGAAGAATGATATCGGATAATTATGGAATAATGGATAATTTCAAATCCCTATCTCTCATTATTATCTCTATATTTATTTTCATTTATGATTATTGATTTCAGTTATGATGTAATATTTTTTCCTTTTTGATCTCTTATGTAATCTCTATATATTTGAGAAGTAATAAAACTTATATTTAGAGGAAAAATATTCTATCATGGTATCAGCACAAAATACCGAGAAGCTTCCCTTTACAACTCTCATCCATATGATAACCATAAAGCTTTTCTCTAAAAATTATCTATTATGGAAGAGTCAGATCACACCGATTCTTACGTGTCAGAACCTTATCGGATTTGTTGATGGTTCCAAATCCATGCCGTTTGCCACCATGTCCAACACAGCTGGCAAAATGTGCAAAATCCGACCTATGACGCATGGCGCATGCAAGTCAGCAGCTGTTAAGCCTTCTTCTCTCTTCTCTCACCGAAGAATCCATGACTGAGGTTATTGGGTGTTCAACCTCTCGTGCAGTTTGGCTCGCTTTAGAGGCTGTCTTCAACCATAGCTCCAAGTCATGTGAATTACGCCTAAAAGATGACTTGCAACTCATGAATAAAGGATCTTGAAGTGTTGGTGAGTACGACCGACAATTCAAATCTCTGTGCGATCAGCTTACCGCTATTGGTCGTCCTGTTGATGACACTGACAAAGCTCATTGATTTCTTCGCGGTCTAGGGTCCTCTTTCTCCAGCTTCTCAGTTGCTCAGATGGCGTTAACTCCGATACCCACCTTCCGAGATCTTTTATCGAAGGCCAGAGCTGCTCTCTCTTTCAAGAATCGCTCGAAAATTGTGGCACTTCTACTGTTGCATTTTATGGACATCGAGATACTCGTGGCAAGCAGAAATTGGGGTTTCCTTCATCAGATAGAGGTCGTGGAAATCCTCGTGGTTGCGGCCGTGGAAATCCTAGACGCACCCTCGTTTTCAAATATGTGGACAGGATGGTCACTACGCCGCCACTTGCGTTCAACGGTATGTTCGTGACTCATATGCAAATCTAGCGGAGGCTTTTTCTGCCGGTTTGTCTATCTCAAATGGAGACGCTTCTGATTGGTATCTTGATACCGGTGCGTCGACACATATGACGCCTACATCGTCGGCCTTAGATTCATCTCAAGCATACTCTGGATCCGATCATGTTATTGTTGGTAACAGTGTCCATCTCTCTATATCTCACGTTGGTAAATAGCATGTTTCCGACGACATCCAGCTGTTGGATGTTTTAGTCGTGTCGAATCTTATGAAAAATTTGCTTTCTATTAGCAAGCTTACATCTGATTTACCTGTGATGTGTTATTCTTTAATAAGTTATTTACCATTCTGAATCGTCACACAAAGGAGGTTCTGGCAAGCGGTCGTCATGAAGATGGACTATATATATTAGAGAGAGCTCGTCCTGCTTTGATCGCTAGTTTATAAAATAATTGCCTACGTGACTCGGGATTGTTTTACCCAATATTATATCTTTGTTGAATAAATCGGAACATTTGATGGTTACCTCATTATTACCCAAACCTTCATTATGTACATCATGTCAACTCGCTAAAAGTAAACGCTTGCCTTTCTCTTTGAATGAAAAACGAGCTCGTCACGTACTAGAACTAATTCATTGTAATTTGTGGGGGCATGCGCCTATCTCTTCGTCATCGGGATTTCGTTATTACGTTATATTTGTTGATGACTATTCTCGTTTCACGTGGTTCTATCCACTTATTAGTAAGACATATTTTTTGTGAATCTGGTGCAATTTCCAAGTTTGGTGGAAAATCAATTTAATTGCTCTATTAAGAAATTTCAGAGCGACGGTGGCACGGAGTTTACAAATCTTCAAGTTCAGAAATTTTTCCGCCAGAAGGGAATTCATCATCTCATCTCATGTCCTTACACACCGTTTCAGAATGGTCGAGCCGAGCGCAAACATCGTCACATCACCGAAACCGGCCTTGCCATGATGTTTCATGCACATGCACCTATGTTCTTATGGGTTGAAGCTTTTTCAATAGCGGTTTATGCTATAAATCGTTTGTCGTCTTCTATCTTGTAGGAAATTTCACCATTAGAGACGCTATTTGGAAATCCACCAAATTATGCAAATTTTCATCAATCTGGTTGCCGAGTTTTTCCTTGTTTACGTGACTATGCGGCAAACAAATTCTCTATCCATAGTCGACTGTGCACTTTTATTGGGTATAGCTCAAATCACAAGGGATTTCGATGTCTCGATCCGCTTACTTCGAAGATTAACATTACTCGACATGCCAAATTCGATGAGGCCGTTTACCCATATTCCAGCCAAACGTCGGTAACATCTATTTCTGAGCTTCATGTATCTTGCTTTCTGGAACCGTTGTCTGATTTCATTGCAGTTGATGCACTCGTGAAATCTACCGAATTGTCGGCATCGAACAATCCGCGCTTACCATGTTCGATTTGCGCAACAGTTACAACATTGACGGTACCCGAATCAGATCCACCTACACCACTGATGCCAGTGACATCACAACCCGATGTTCCATCTTCAGGTCATCCAATGGTTACACGCGGCAAAGCCGACATCTTCAAACTGCGTCACATTGCTGATTTTTCCACTACTCACCATCAAGAAATGTCTGTCGAGCCTCGAGGTTTCAAATCAGCTGCAAACCACCCTCATTGGCTTGCTGCTATGGATGATGAAAAATGCTTGCTCTACGGCAAAATCTCACATGGGATCTTGTGCCCCGTCCGTTTGGCGTCAATGTTGTCGGTTCTAAATGGGTTTTTCGTACCAAGCATAACTCTGATGGTTATTTGAACGTCACAAGGCTCGTTTGGTTGCACAGGGGTTCACTCAAGTTCCTGGTTTTGATTTTTCGCATACATTTAGTCCAGTTGTTAAGGCCGCTACGGTTCGCGTTGTTCTCTCTCTTGCAGTCTTGCAGAGTTTACCACTTCATCAGCTGGATGTTAAAAATGCTTTCTTAAATGGTGTTCTCGAAAAACCTGTTTATATGGAGCAACCACCGGGATTCATTGACCCTCGCTTTCCGAGTCATGTATGTCGGCTCAAAAAGACACTTTATGGCCTCAAACAGCGTCGCGCGCATGGTTCCAACGGTTTAGTGATTTTTTCTCATTAAACTTGGTTTTACTTGTAGTCTTGCTGATACCTAGTTGTTTATTTTTAAGACTGCAGATGATATTATGTATCTGTTGGTATACGTCGATGATATTATTCTCACAGAAAATAACTCAGCTTGTATACAACAATTCATCCTTCGAATTCATTCAGAATTTGCAGTCAACGATCTCGGACGCGTAAATTATTTTTTGGGGCTTGAAGTCAATTATACCAGTACCGGACTCCATCTCAGTCAGACCAAATACGCTCATGAGATTCTTACACGCTCTCAAATGCTTGAGTGTAAGCCTGTTTCGGCTCCTCTTGTTGCGGGTCAAGTCCTAACAAGTGATGGTAAGCCCTATTCTGATCCAACACATTATCGTTCTTTACTAGGAGCTCTTCAGTACTTGATAATTACGTGTCCTGGTTTATCGTATGCGGTCAACGTTGTGAGCCAATTCTTGCAATCTCCAACCATCAATCACTATCAAGCTGTCAAGCTTATTCTTCGATATGTCAAAGGCACGGTTAAATAGTGTTGCCCAACCGCCGGTTACGGTTAACCGGCGGTTGGGATCCGGCGGTTGCCGGTTGGTCGAAATGACCAACCGGCGTCAACCGGCCGGAGACGGTTCCCGGTTGGCCGTCTCCAGTTGCCGGTTGACCAACCGGCGGTTGGTCAAACCGTCGGTCAAAGGATGTCCGGCGGTTACCAACCGCCGGATTTTTTTATTTTTTTTTAATTTTTTTTAATTTTTTTTAATTTTTTTTTAATATTTTTTTTTTAATTTTTTATTTCAATTTATAGTGTGTATTTCGATAGTTTTCGACTTTTCGGGACACAATTATTTTTTTTCGGTATATAACAAGGGTTTCGATTTAAAAGTTTTAATCGTAATAAATTAATTTTATTACAAAAACAAAGTTACATTTACAATTAAAATTTACAAAGTCGAAAATACAAAGTAAGAAAAAAAAATTTATTCGCCATTTGCCAACGCCAGTCGATAATCGGTTTCTGAAAAAAATATACAATAGAAGTTAGTTAGATAATAATTATAATATTCTTTTGTACAATCGCCATTAAAAAATGAAATTAGTTTTAAGGACTTATCTTTTTTCGGACTTGTCGTTGGCTTAGATGTCGTCACGCGAGCGATTTTTGGAGACGTTGGCTGAAAAATAAGATTGTATGAGTAAGTAATTATTTAAAAATATAAAATAAAAAATTAATACAATGAGATTAGTATTAAGGACTTATCTTTTTTCGGGCTTGAATCTTTCGCCATTTTCGGATATTCTCTAATCTCTACTCTTAGTCGTCCCCGTCCCCGTCATTGCCGCCGCCACCACTAGAACCGGTACCGGTGGTGTCGTCGAATACGTCGTCGTCCGAATCGGTATTCGTGGCGTCTTGTGTCCGATGTTCGGCTCTCGTCCAATCATCGAGAAGGCATTGGTATTCGACGTTTTCTACCGTCAACCTCGAACGCCTTTCACTTAACGTTAAGCCGCCCATGCTAAAAGCTTGTTCAACCGCGACGGTTGAAATTGGGACGACAAAGATTTCCCTAGCGATCTTCGCCAACGTTGGATACGTTGGCGACATCTTCGACCACCATCGGAGGACGTTGAACTGATCTTCATCCTCGCCGAACTCAAAAGTGGTCGACAAGTAGTTTTCTAACTCTATGAACGGGTTCGTCGACCTTTGGCGTTTGCTCGTGTTGAGGAGGTTGTAGTAGGAGGCTAAGCGATCACTACCGCTAGCACTACTACTACTAGTGGATTGACCCGAACTCGATCGAGTTGGGTCTTGGCCACTATCGGTCTTATACGCTCTAAAGACTGCCTTTAGAGCGTCATACCCTACATTCCTAACTTGAATGTGATAGCCATCGGGGAGGACACTAGAATTAGCCGCTATGGACTGGTAGTATAATCCTAGAAAATTATCGGTCCCCTCTACGCGTAATTCTGGGGTCTAATATCTTCGCAATGATGAAGATATCGGGTAGATCCCAAAAGTACTTCAGCCATTTAGCTTTCATGGCTAAAACGGCCGGACCCGCAATCTCGTCATTTACAAACCCATTTAGAATGCATGCGACTTTAACGCAATGATCTAATGCCAAGATAGATGTCGGGTAATATATTCCCGACATCTCCCTCGTGGCATCGTGAAATACTTGAAGTATTTCACATATGCCGTTGCATCCGTCCCACATCGTAGGATGTAATGCTACCCCGAATTCGGGGTTTTCGTCGTAGAAATCGCTCAAGGTATGGCGATATTCGTACGACGTCTCCAACATCTTATAGGTGGAATTCCACCTGTTGGGTACATCTAAGGCAAACTTCTTGGGCATGACACCCAAACTTCTACAATGACGCTTCCACTTCTTCAGTACAGAAGAGTGGCGCATCATGTAACTAATCGCCGTTCGTATCGGCGTAACGTGTGCCTTTAGATGCGTCAGTGCGTCCTGAACACATAGGTTAAGTATGTGGCAGAAGCACCGGACATGAAAGAATCGGCTGCCAAATGACGGTCGACAATACTTAATCAAATCTTCAATGCTCGCGTTATTAGCGCTAGCATTATCAAAGGATACCGAGAAAATCTTCTCGAGTATCCTATATTCCGATAAGATATTCCTAAGCTTAAGTGCGATGTTTTGAGCTGTGTGTGCTGTGTCAAATTCCCTATACGCAATTAAGCGTTTCTGTACTTGCCAAGAGTCATCAATCCAATGGCATGTAACGCCCATGTAATGATGATCTTGCCAGTGATCACTCCATATATCGGAGGCAATGGATACTCTACACTCTAAGTTTCCTAATTGATCTATTAACTCGCGTTTATACGCGAGTACGGTCTTCCTAATGTCTCGCGTAAGGGTGCTACGTGAAACTTTCTTCGCTTGGGGGTTATACGACTTTCTGATCCAATCTTCGTAGATCGGATCGTCGGCAAACCGAAAAGGAAGATGTTTCGCGCAAACAAATTTTGCAAGTTGTTTGCGCGCAACGTCTTCGTTGTACATGAACAAAGACGTCGGACTCGCACTGGGTCCTTGTCCGGTAGCGGACGACCCCGTACCCGTAGCCCCGTGCATTTGACTTTGACTTTGACTAATTCCTATCTTAGTAGGATGTTTTGAGCGGACATGGCCGGTAAAATTGCCATATCCGCCCCCCTTCCTAAAAGGGTACTCCTTACCACAATAATTACATATAACTCTAAAAATATCTTTATTTTCGGTCGGTACCTTCTTGAAGTGTACCGCGAAAATATCCGAGCGTAGGGCGGCGGCGGCGGCCCGTGCTTGGGTGTCGGTCGTCGGCATCGGAATTTCTTCCGTTTGGTCCCGTTGCGTGTTGCTTTGCGTTCCATCCATGTCCGAGCCGAGTACGTCACTTAGGTCGAGCATAATTTCGGGGGAGTCGTCATATTGGTAGTAGTCATCTTGCGATGAACTACCGACAATCTGTTTCCCCCTAGATCTCGAACTCGATCCTCGACGACGGCTATCCATATCTAAAATAAAAGGTTAGAATAAACGTTCGATAAAAAAAATGTGTAAACTTACGAAAAACGAGGCGAGTGAAATTCGGAGCGCCGTGTAGTAGAGCCGGGCGGCGGGCGGGGATTGATGAGCGTAGTAAAGCCGAGCGGGGAATGGTGGACTAGTATTTTAATTAGTTTATTTTTAGTTCGTGGACTACAACTAGACTGAGAATTACGCGTTTTGAGAGTGAATAATTGAGAGAAAGAGATAGAATTGAGTTGTGATTTTTTGAAGAGGGGTGGGGGGTATTTATAATTTTTTTTTTTGGACTAGCCGTTGCAACCGCCGGTTCCCGGTCAACCGCCGGTTGCAACGGCTATTTTTTAATTTTTTTTTTTTCTAACTAACGGACTAACGGTAACTTTTTTTAAATTTTTTTTATATTATATATCTATTTATATATAATTAAATATATTAAAAAAATAAAAAAAAAAGCCGGAACCGCCGGTTGACAACCGGCGGTTTGCGGTTTGGGAAAATCCCAAACCGCCCGGAACCGGCCACCCGCGGTTGCCGGATACGGTTGGTGGCCGGTTCCGGTTACAAACCGGAACCGGCGGTTCGGAACCGGCGGTTGGCCGGTCGGAACCGCCGGTTCCGGTTGTTTTTGGGCAAGTCTACGGTTAAATATGGTCTCTCCTTTAGTCGTGACTCACCTTGAACCTTGCTTGCCTACTCCGATGAGGATTGGGCTCGGTGTTCCCGAGATTCGTCGCTCCACATATGGGTACTCTATCATTCTTGGTGGTAACCTTGTGTCATGGAGTGCTAAAAAGCAATCGACTGTTGCACGCTCAAGCTGTGAATCGGAGTATCGTGCTTTAGCCAATGCTGCATCTGAAGTAATTTGGTTATCTAATCTTCTTAAAGAGCTCCACATATCTCTTGTGGACACGTCGGTTCTACTTTGCGATAACAATAGCGCTATTTTCCTCAGTCAGAATCCTATTGCTCACAAACGCGCGAAGCATCTTGACATTGACTATCACTTTGTTCGGGAACTCGTCGCCTCTGGTCGGCTCATCACGAAGTTCAACGCTTCAAATCTTCAAATTGCAGATGTCTTCACCAAAGGCCTAGCCCGACCACTGTTTGAGTTATTTTGCTCCAAGCTGCGAGTAGATCTGCGCCCCACGTCTTGCTTGAGGGGGGTGATAACGGATAATTATAGGATAATCAATAATTCTAAATCCCTTAATTATCTCTCATTATTATCTGTATATTTATTTTCATTTATGATTATTGATTTCAGTTATGATGTAATATCTTTTCTTTTTTGATCTCTTATGTAATCTCTATATATTTGAGAAGTAATAAAGCTTACATTTAGAGGAAAAATATTCTATCAAAGAATGTTAGGGAACCTCTTCAAGTCAACAAAACACAAACTTCCAATTGGGACCCAAAAATAACAGCTCCGGAGAATGGGGGACCGAAGTAATAATTTTCTCAAGCAGAAGCGAAGCGACGTTTTCTCATGGCGAAGAGGGCTCCTCTGAATCTGTTGGCGGCTTTAAGCTTCCGGCATGAAGGTTCGACTCTTGTGTGCTGCAGCTCGATAACTCGCGGGAGCCTGTTGAGATAATTCAAATAAATATTCAGTCTTTTTTTTCTTTCAAAAAATAAATAAAAGAGATTCTCCGTTGTATGAGAATATGTGGATTCAAAGCTCTGTGCCCATCAAGAAACGACATGGTGTTGAGCCTAGAAGAACAGTGGCCTTCGATTTTGCAGATTTCCGAAATCCTCGAGCTCTCATCAATGTACTCGCCTCACATCAATGTACTCGGCGGGCAATCGGAGTTTCTGGACGAGGTGGGTCAGATGAAAGTGAGATGATCTCGAGTGCGAAAGAGCCTTCTGTAAGAACTGGACGGACATGAAATCGTCGGATTTCGACGACGCATCTCAGGCCATCGAGACCTCTTGTTGAAAACTTGAGGAAGCCATTAACGTGACATGAAAAAGATTTCATTTATTAATTTTATTTGAAATTTTATATATTATAAACGTAACATGCTTTTTATATTACATTTTAGAAGAGTTACATTGGATCGTGAGTGTTTTATTCATCCAAAAACGAAAAATTATGATTTCTCTTTACTAATAAATATTAATTTTTAATTCATACTTTATTTGGGGGTGTGCAATAATTTTGAAAAATCACCCGCACCGCATTATCATATAAACCGCCTAAACCGCGAGTTAATTTTAATTACCAAACCGCGCCGTAAATATGATGCAGGGTGAATTTTTTGTACAAAGCGCACATCACCGAACCGCATGATGCTTTAATATTTATAATATTTTTTACTTATTATATCTAGTTTTATTTTTATAGTAATCAAATATCAATCATATAATATCTTTATATCTTTAGCTTTTATATTATTATATCATGAAAGCAATATATATATTTATATATACATATGAATAGCTAATTAAAGTAAAAAACGACACAACATAAACACTTAGTAAACAACTTGATAATTTATCTCAATGCTACGAGCTCTATATTGCGTAGTACCTAAACATGACTTTGTTTTATATTTTATTTTTTTGCCTCCGCATTGTAACTTTTATTTACGATTTTTATTGCACATTATTTTGGTTGTATTAAGACTTTATTAATTCTGTGTTTGAGCAAAGACTACTAAGTAATAGTGTGTTATTCGATAAAATATGTTAGTTTACTTGTATCGGTAAAATGTGAAAGATGAGCGGAGCCGACTCAGCTCAATGCAATCGAGTTCGGGCTCGAGTTGAGTTCATTTGTGCTCGCGAGTTTTTTTTTTTTTTATTATTTATTTATTTTTTATAATTTTTTAGTGTTTATTAAAAACCTCGAGCTCAACGAGGTCCATGAGTGCGAGTACCATTGGCTTTAATCGAGCTACAGCTCGAGCTTGCAGCTGAAAAGCTCGACGAGCTCGATCTCAATTAGAAGGGATGGAGCTCGAGCTCGAGTGCATACTTGGAGCGCGGCTACAAAAATTGCGAACCGCACCGCAACCATTCCAAACCACTCAAAACCGCATGTGTGGTTTAATTATTCAAAACCAGAATTAAAATTTTTTTTTTCCAAAATAAAATGCATATGAAAATGCGGTGTGAAATTTTCCGAAAATCGCCCAAAACCGCACCAAGGACACCTCTACTTTTATTACTAATATAGAATAAGGACCCAATTCACGATCGTACGAAACATTTTGTTCATTTGTACTTTTATAAGACCTCTTGTTAGAAACTTGTAGATGTCGTTAACAAGAGAGGAAGAATGTTTCATTTATTGATTTTATTTGAAATTTTAAAGGGAGAATACCCAAAATAGTTTCGATGTTTGCCTCATGGACTAATTCAGTTCCCGATGTTTCCCGTGGACCAGTTTAGTCCCCGATGTTATCAATTTTGAACCAAATTGATCCCTCTATTAAGTTGACCGTCAATTTGGATGGAGAAATACTACGTGGCAATACCGTATTGGACATGATTTCTCTCTCTTTAGACCCTTAAAATAATAATAAATTAAGATTAAAAAAAGAAACGGAATACTCTCACCCAAAAGAGAATATTAAATAAAATAAAAATTTAAAAAATATATTTTTTGTTTTACTTAGTTATTGAATCTTATGAAAAATAAAAATAAAAATATAAAAATAAACTTTTTTCGTTTTACTTATTTATTAAAAATAAAATTATATTTATTTTCAGTTATTTATTTATATATTTAAAACATAAAATATAAAAAATTAAAAAAGTAAAACATGTCACTGAAAGTTTCCAGGGAATTCTCGTCTCAGCCCTGTCAAGTTAACGGGGAAGAAAATGTCCCTTTTTTCGACCACGCAAGGACCTTCTCGGAATGTTTTTTAAATATATTATTCATATTATAATACATAAGTTAAGTATAATTAATATTATCTAAAAATTTGTGGTCGGGAATTTCCGTGGGGACCGTCACCCCGGTTGGGGTGGCACGGGGACGCGGATTCTTTTTTTTCATAAATATATATAAAAAATATATTTATTTATTTCATTTTTTTGTTAAATATTTTTCTTATTTTTTTATAAATAAAACAGAAACATATAAAATATAATTTCGTAATATAATTGTTATTTTATTATTAATTTTTTCTATTTATTTTTTAATATTTTTATTTTTAATAAATAAGTGATTTTTTTTATTTTTTTATTTTTATTATTGATTTTTATATTATTGTAAATTTTTTAATAAATAAGTAAAACAAAGAAGAAATTACTTTTTTCTTGATATTTATTTTTATTTTAAATTTTTTTTTTAATTTATTAATATTTCTCTTTTTTTTGTATGAGGAAATTCTTTTTTTTTTTTATCTAATTTTAATGATTTTAAGTGTTTAAGAGGAAGAAATATACTGGCCAATACGGTATTGACACGTGTTATTTTTCTACCCAAATTGATGGAAAAATTAACGGAGGAACAATTTGGTTCAAAATCGATAACATCGGGAACTGAATTGATCCACGGGAAACATTAGGGACTAAATTGGTCCATGGGGCAAACATCGGGGACCATTTTGAGTATTCTCCATATTATAAACCGAAACAGACTATTTATCGGGTAAAACTCATATTGGTCCCCAATGTTTGCCTTACGAACCAATTTAGTCACCGATGTTTCGATTGGACCAATTTAATCTCTCATGTTTCCGAAAGAACCAATTTGGTCCCAACTTGACGAAAACCATCAATTTTAACAGAAAATCGACATGTGGCATCATCACAGCGTGCCACATGTCTCATAGTTAATGATTTTCCGTCTAAATTGACGATTTCTGTCATGTTGGGACCAAATTGGTTCATTTCTGAAACATGAGGGACTAAATTGGTCCAATTAAAACATTGGGGACCAAAATGGGTATTATCCTGACTATTTATGTTACTACATTGTAGAACAGTTCAATTAGATCGTGGGTTTTTTTCTTTTCCCAAAAGAAAATATCATAAGCTCATTTTACTAATATTTATTAATTTTAATTCATACTTTATAACTAATATAGAATAAGGACATATTGGTCATTCACAATCGGACGAAATATTTTGGTGATTCATACTATAATGCGTCTAGTTAGAAAGTTGTGGACGCCATTAACGGGAGAGGAGGTTTCATATTGATTTTATTTGAAATTTTATATATTTTAAAACGAAACGGACTATTTATATTACTACATTGTACAATAAGGGTCTTTTCTTATCCAAAAGAAAAGATCGTGGGTTCTTTTTACTAATAGTTATTTAATTTTTAATTCCTACTTTTATAACCAATATATAGAATAAGGGCATATTAGTCAATTCACTATCGGACGAAAACATAGTGTTGATTACTACTTTTAAAATAGGGTTCTTTTACTAATAATTATTAATTTTAATTTTGTACTTTTATGACTAATATTGAATAAGAACATATTGGTCAATTCACTGACCAAACATTTTGTTGATTCACACTTTTATAAAACCTCTAGTTAGAAACTCGTGGAAGCCATTAACGGGAGAGGAAGAAAGTTTCATTATTTATTTTATTTGAAATTTTAGATATTATAAAACGTAGCGGGCTATTTATATTAATGCATTGTAGAACAATTACATTAGATCGCGGGTTTTTCTTTTCCCAAAACAAAAGATCGCGGTTCTTTTTACTAATAATATTAATTTTTAATTCATATTTTTATAACTAATATAGAATAAGAACATATTGGTCAATTCACAATTAGATCAAACATTTTGTTGATTTGTACTTTTATAATAGTATAGATAGGTTATATATTTATTTGTTGCTTGGAATATATTGAAAAATGACATAGTATCTTGAATTTTCATAACCATATATTTCTTATATATTGTTTATGTTTTCCGTAGATAAAATTCTGGCCCATGAGCAGCCGTAGGAGGACTTAGGAGCTCGCTGCAGCTGTTGGATCTTGGTTTGCTGGTCCAATTTTCTTTTTTAGTAACTAGATAAATAAACCAGTAATTCTGCTTCTGTTGAATTTGAATGGTTTCTTTTAACAATGACTAAACCTTGATCATTTCAAGTTGAAATTGAATTGTTTATTTTAAAGAATGACTAAAACTACTTGTTTCTGAACAAATTTCAATGCTCAAATATCAAACAATATGAAGCAGCAGCTTCTCTGCAACTTTAATGCTCAACGAAAAAAGTATGAACTTAACTACAAAATGCCTACCATTGCTTCACCTCGTTTGTGGCCTGTTAAATTGAGGGTTCCTTCTTGAAACCAATTGATATTAAGAGGAGTGGCCATTTATATATTGTGTCGTTGAAGTTAATTTTCCGATGAGGGACAATAATCTCCACACGCCCCCTCACATGTGACACGATTCAAGGCTAACAGGTGGCAGTTGGTCAAACAAGCGTGATAACACGCAGATCAAACCTGCAGATCAAACCCGCTCTGATACCATGTTAAATTGAGGGTTCCTTTATAAAATCAATTGGTTTTAGGAGGAGGGGCCTCTTTGATTTATTGAGTCTGGTGAAGTTAATATCCCGATGTGGCACAATAATCTCAACACGTCCAGCATCTTGAAGTCCACTGGGTCCGTTTTAACTTTAAAGGATTTCTTGGAATGATCTGTGTGATTGTGTTTGTGTATAACAATATATATATATATATATATATATATTGTTATAAAAGTATTATAATTGGACAAGAACAGAAATATAAAAACGGGATTGTAGAGAGATAATAATGTTTTCGATATGATTCAATACAAATACATCGGTCTATTTATAGTAGAAAAAAATTCTACTATTTCATCTAACATTTACAACATTAAATACATCTTATCTAATCTCATCAACAATCAACTAATTTTTACAACATTTAATAAACCTAATCTTATCAACATTAAAAACATCCACATCTTAATATAATATTTCATACTACTCCCCCTTGGATGTTTTTTCAAAGAATTTGCCTCGTTAAAACCTTACTAGGATTACCCAGTGGGATAAAAACCTAGTGAAGGAAAAAGAGTACATAATTTCTTTTGATACGCTTTCATTTGTTGCCTCATTAAAAACCTTACTGGGAAAACCACATGGGAAAAACCACAATGAAGGGAAAAAGAGTGCAACGCGTATTTTCTCCCCCTGATGATAACATCATTATAAATCTTGGAGTCTTCGAACTCCAATTGAATATATCAATTTCCTGAAAATAATTGGAGGAAGTGCTTTTGTAAATAAATCTGCAAGATTTTCACTTGATCGCACTTTTTGTACATCAATATCACCATTTTTCTCCAAATCATGGGTGAAGAAAAATTTCGGTGAAACATGCTTTGTTCTATCCCCTTTAATATATCCTTCCTTTAATTGGGCAATACATGCCGCATTATCTTCATATAAGATCGTTGGAAGTAATTTCTCAGAAAGCAACCCACAAGTCTGTTGGATATGCTCAATTATCGATCGCAACCAAACACATTCTCGGCTAGCTTCATGAATAGCGAGAATTTCCGCATGGTTAGATGAAGTAGCTGTTAAAGTTTATTTCACTGACCGCCATGAAATAGCGGTTCCACCATGTGTAAACAAATAACCTGTTTGCGATCGAGCATTATGTGGGTCAAACAAATATCCAGCATCTGCGTACCCAACTAAATTTGCTTTCGACTCATTAGAATAGAACAATCCCATATCAGATGTTCCTTTAAGGTATCGAAAAATCCTTTTAACTCCATTCCAGTGTCTACGAGTCGGCGATGAACTATATCTCGCCAATAGATTTACAGCGAACGCTATATCAGGTCACATATGACTCGTAAGATACATTAGTGCTCCAACAACACTAAGATATGGTACTTCAGGACCAAGTAGCTCTTCATCATTTTCGCGTGGTCTGAAGGGATCTTTATTCACGTCTAAAGATCTAACAATCATTGGAGTATCCAGTGGATGAGATTCATCCATGGAAAATCTTTTCAATACCTTTTTCGTATAAGTCTCTTGATGTACAAATATTCCACTTTTCAAATATTCAATTTGCAGTCCAAGAAAAAATTTTGTTTTTCCGAGATCTTTCATTTCAAACTCCCTTTTCAAACAATCAACAGTTTTGGTCAACTCTTCAGGAGTTCCAATTATATTGATATCATCAACATAGACTGCTATAATGACAAACTCATTTTTACATCTTCTCATAAATATGCAGGGACAAGTTTGATCATTCCGATACCCTTCTTTTACTAAAAATCCAGTTAAACAATTATACCACATTCGCCCAGATTGCTTTAATCCATAAAGCGATTTATTCAACTTAACTGAGTACTCGTTTCTGGGCCCTGAATTTTTAGGCAACTGAAATCCCTCGGGAATCTTCATATATATGTCACTGTCAAGTGTTCCATATAGATAAGCAGTGACAACATCCATAAGACGCATATCGAGACCTTCTCTTACTGCCAGACTCACTATATAACGAAAAGTAGTTGTATCCACTACAGGAGAATACGTCTCCTCATAATCAATACATGGTCGTTGCGAAAAACCTTGCGCAACAAGCCGTGCTTTGTATCTTACAATTTCGCTGTTTTCATTCATCTTTCTAATGAAAACCCATTTATATCCAACCGGCTTTACATTTTCTGGTATACGGACTACAGGTGCGAAAACTTTTCGTTTCTCAAGTGATTTCAATTCGTCCTCGATTGCATCTTTCCATTTTGGCCAATCATTTCTTTGTCTGCATTCTTGTACAGACTTTGGTTCATGATCCTCATTCTCACTAATCTCATTTATTTCATGTAGCGCTACGTTAAATGAGAATTTATCGTCAACGTTGACTTCATCTCGGTTCCATCTAATTCCATTTTGGGCATAGTTTTATCGAGATCTCTTCATTATCATTATTTTCTGAACGTTCAGGTACATGAGTTTCATTCTCATTGCCCATCGACTCTTCTCTAGTCGATAAATCCTCGGTTGGACCATTCTTATTATTATTTGCTCCTTTTCTTTTCCGAGGATTTTTATCTTTGGAACCCGAGGGCCTACCACGCTTTAGTTGTGGCTTAGGCTCGATAATATGTTATGCAGGAACATTTATTTTTGCAGGAGCATTAACAGCTGGTATATGTGACTTTGTCACTCTTTTAAGGTCAGTAAAGCTTTTTGGCAGTTGATTAGCTAAACTCTGTAAATGAATTATCTTTTGAACTTCTAGTTCACATTCTTTAGTTCGAGGATCATAATGAGTTAGCGATAATTCATTCCATCTAACATTTCTCTCCAGCTGTTTCTTTTCTCCCCATAATGTCGGAAAATTCAATTCATCAAAATGACAGTCGGCAAATATGGCCGTAAATAAATCTCCAGTTAGAGGTTCCAAATACTTTATTATCGATGGAGATTCATATCCGACATATATTCCCAACCTCCTTTGAGGTCCCATCTTTGTTCGTTGTGGTGGAGCAACTGGAACATATACTGCACATCCAAAAATTCTTAGATGGGAAATATCTGGTTCCTGACCATGAACCATTTGTAATGGGGAGACATCATTATAACTTGTTGGCCTGATGCGGATTAGTGTTGCTGCATGCAATATAGCATGTCCCCAGCAAGACGAGGGAAGATTCGACTTCATCAATAATGGTCTTGCAATTAATTGCAAGTGCTTAATCAACGATTCTGCAAGACCGTTTTGCGTATGAACATGTGGCACGGGATGCTCAACATCAATTCCGATCGACATACAATAATCATTAAATGCCTTGGAAGTAAATTCAGCAGCATTATCAAGGCGTATTTTCTTTATCGGATAATCTGGAAAATGTGCTCTTAGTCGGATCATTTGTGCAAGCAATCTCGCAAATGCCATGTTGCGTGTTGATAACAAACATACATGAGACCATCTAGTCGATGCATCAATTAATACCCTGAAATACCTAAATGGTCCACATGATGGATGTATCGGTCCGCAAATATCACCATGTATACGCTCCAAAAATGTTATGGATTCATTCTTTATTTTCGCTGGTGATGGCCGAATAATTAACTTCCCTTTAGAGCAAGCGAGACATGATAATTCATTACTTTGAAGAATCCTCTGGTTCTTCATTAAATGCCCACGTGAATTCTCAATTATTTTCCGCATCATAATTGCACCGGGATGGCCCAACCGGTCATGCCAAACATTAAATGTACTGTCATTAGTAAACTTCTAGATTACGGTAGCATACGATTCGATCGTTCTAAGATATGTGTAATACAACCCAGAGTCAAAGGAAGGTAATGTTTCCATAATTCTTTTATCATTAGAAACCTCCTTTGTAATGTGCAAATATTCAACATCTGCTTTTTCTGCAGTCTCAACATGATATCCATTATGTCAAATAGCTTTAAAGCTCAATAAATTTCTTTGAGACTTAGGAGAATATATGGCGTTTTCAATTATCAGCCTTGTTCCTCTGGGTAGTAAAATGTTGGCTCTTCCGGAGCCTTCAATTATATCTGTGCTACCCGATATTGTAATAACACTTGTTTCTTTCATTTTGAAGATGATCGAAATATTTCTTATTCTTCAGAATCGTATGAGTCGTTGCACAGTCTACAAGACATAATTCTCCATTGCACATGTTCTTATGAAAAGTGCTGAATGTTTTCTCCAGCATACTGTCTTCAGTGACTGTTCCTCCACACAACAGTGTGGCAGTCACCTTATGAACGACCGAGTTATATTCAGTTACGGATTTAAAATCCTGTAATCTTAAATGCATCCGTTCATACCTTGCCTTTGGGAGGATAACAGTTGTCAAGTGGTCAAATCGATCTTTCAGATTTTTCCACAATTCAGCGGGATCTTGTTCATTCAAGTATTCATCCCTCAGATCCGCATGAATGTGGTGGCGAAGAACTATCAAAGCTCTAGCCTTATCCTGAGCGCTTGTGGTTTTTACCGTATCGGTGGCGTCACCTGCACCCGTTGTGGTTTTTGGGTCGACAATAGTGTCACCCAAACCTTTTGCTTTTAGATGAATTTATGTGTCTAGTTGCCAAGATAAATAATTCTTCCCTGAGATGTCAAGGGCAACAAACTCGAGGCTTTGCAAATTCGTCATACTATCATAAAATACAAAAGACGTTTTAATATTCAAATCATAAAGTATAAAAACAAATTTATGGTATAATATTTCCAATATAAATATCAATACAAGTTTATCGTAAAAAAAAATACTTTAAAGAAAAATTACAATTAATCTTCTTTTGTAAAAATCCTTACGAAAAATAAAGTCCACGTCCCGAGGAGTGCCATCGTAAAAATAATAGTAGTCAAAAGATCAATCATCAGGTAGAGCGACATCTTTCTATCACAAAATATATTTCATAATAAACATATATTATAACATTAAAAAAATATCGTAATTAATCACTCTCGTAAAATCTTGGTAAAAACATAATCCATATATAGATAATTATCGTCGTGAGTAGAATAAGAATCAAGATATCAATCATCGTATATAGCAACATCCTTCAAAATATAAAATATATTTCGGTAATCATAATAAAGAAAAATATTATAATTAATATATTTTAGAAACAAATGTAAAAATATTATCCACCACCCAATAAACATCACGGCAAATAAAACATGATTCTATACTAAGAAAATCATAAGTCAGAGATGGATAAAATATATGTATTTCTTCTTAATAAAATAAATTTAATTTCTCCCAGTGGTAATAAAATTTGTCTATTCGTATAGTACAAAATTAATTCAAAATATATATGATATATACTCGAGATATCAATAAAATAAATAATAGGTATTTAAATCGCTATTTTCAAAATCTTGTCAAAAACAAAATTCCACTCGCCACTACTGGGATTCGAAATCTGGACCTCACATCACTTGTAGTGAAGATATTCTGCGAAACCACTCGGGCTAAGGCATTTTAGTGGTATATATGTTATATTTATATAATTTTAAACTGTTCGTAATATAAGTGTACTAGTGTTATAAATAAACTCACCGTACAAAATAAAATTACCATACCTCGATTATAGTTGAATAAGATCTTGTCTTGAGGTTGATCGTTGCCGGAGAGCGCTCGTGCTGATAACGTGTTATATAACTGTTATAATTGGACAAGAACAGAAATATAAAAACGGGATTGTAGAGAGATAATAATGTTTTCGATATGATTCAATACAAATACATCGGTCTATTTATAGTAGAAAAAAATTCTACTATTTCATTTAACATTTACAACATTAAATACTTCTTATCTCATCTCATCAACAATTAACTAATTTTTACAACATTTAATAAACCTAATCTTATCAACATTAAAAACATCCACGTCTTAATATAATATTTCATAATATATATATATATATATATATATATATATATATATATAAATGAAAAGAAAAGAAAAGGATTTCTTGGAAAGATATATATTTTATTTGTGTATGAGACACAACTATATATATAGTGATTAAACCTAAAATAGTCTCCTATGTTTACCTCATGGATAAATTTAGTCCCCCGATGTTTCACGTGGATCAATTTAGTCCATGGTGTTGTCGATTTCAAACCAAATTTGTCCCTCCGTCAAATATTTTGTCAATTTGGATGGAAAACGTCACGTGGCGACACACGATTAGTCTGACTTTCCCTTCTTAAACTTTTAACAAAAATAATAAAATTAAGATTAAAAAGAGATAAAAAATGAATTCTCTCTCAAAAAAAGAGAGAAACAAATAAATAAAATAACAATTAAAAAATAAATTAATTAATTTTTCGTGAATAATAATAAAAAAATAAAAATATTTAAAAAAAATAAAAACTAAAAATTTTAAAAAAATAAATAAATAAACTAACATATATGCAGGAATCTCCCCGTCTCGTTCCTACCTAGTTACCAAGAATAAAATTGTCCCCAGGCGACCTGCACAAATGTTTTTTAAAAAAATATTTATTGTATTAATATGTAAAAATTGGATATTTATTGTTTTATATATTATAATATAAAAATATATTATTTCAAAAAAAATTCCAAACAGGTCCCCGGGGTCGAGGACGGGGACAATTTCTTCCCTGTTAACTAGGCGGGGACGGGACGGGGATTCCCATAAATATCTTATTTTATTTCATTTTATATTTTTTATTTTTTAAATATATATTGTTTTTTAATGTTTTTATTTTTTAAATATATATTGTTTTTTAATGTTTTTATTTTTATGTTTTAATATTTTTAATTTCTATTATCATTTATTATTTTTTTGTTTTTAATAATTATTTTATTTTTAAATTAATGATGAAGAAAATAATTTATTATTATTTTTTTGTTTTTCATTTTTTGTTGTCACGAACTAATCGGAGAGGGGCGTCAGTGATGCAAAAGAAGTCGAGAGGGATGACAGAAGTGATGGTGGCGCCAGAAACGGAGAAAAAGCACAAAAGATATGAAATTCGCTATGATGCTCACGGTAGGTGAACACTATATCAAATATGTCTCTCCGGCTCTCTCTATATAAGGTAAAGAAAGGAAATTTGTTGATTATATGGTGAAGCATGACTGTTGGCATGCAATACGTGGCAGTGGAGTAGTAATTAATAATTCTCTTCCTCCCACACGCACAATACACATATAGTGGTGTCCTTGAAGTTCTCTATTTTATTTCACAAATATAAAATCGAAAACAAGAAAGTTTGAGCCCAAATATTTTGGCTATATGCTTGTGCGCTACGAAGACGCAGAGAAATCTATATATTATGGGAAGAGAGAAATAAAGAGAAGAAGGGTGGACGACCAAGACAGAGATAAAAGTTATGAACTTTTCAACACCAGGGAGATGGAAACAAGTCAAGTTGATTTTCAAGGAAGAATGTTCGCATGGGCTAATAATAACAGAGTTTGGTGAAGGGTTCGTGGAAGAAAGGTTGGATTTTGTTCTTTTGTTCCCCTTTTTGGTTGCTCTAAGTTTCCTAATTCTCCGATGATACATGAGAAAAGCAAGCTTATGATTGTAACTTAGTACCGTTAGATACTAAATCTAGGAAAAAACGGTAGGTTTTATTTCGGCAAAAGATGATTCGAACATGAGGACGTTTTTGGACAGTTTTCGAATAATCTTGGGTTATTTGAACTCGAATAAGGGTTATTCGAACTCGAATAACCTTTATTCGCTCGAATAAAGATTATTCGAGTTCGAATATTCGAATAAGGCTTATTCGGGTTCGAATAACCTTTATTCGGGCTAGAATAAGCTTATTCGAATTTGAATAAGACTTAACGGAATGGTGAAATCATTTTAATGATTAGACTAATATTCAAATTCGCTCTTCGTATTTTGCTCCCACTTCTCTCTAAACTCGTAGATAAGTTAAAAGTAAAAATAGTAATGTTGATCCTAATGTTGAAACAACACTAGGAATCAGAAAGTTTTTGCACAGCGAAAAGTTAAACTTATCAGTAAAAACAACGGAGACACAATTATAAATACGCAGTAAGTTAAATAACTTGCTACGCGCCTTCAGGGCAAAATTCCACTACTTAGAATGGATTATAAAAAAGACGAACCATTAAAAGATAATAAAGCCAGCATAGTAAAGAATCTAGTGATTCTTCTAATCTTCACACAGAAACTCTACGATCTATGTAAAGGTAAACACACTAGACAAAAAACTGTTTGACGAAAATATATGTTGAAAGCTCCCTTGTTTTCTTTTTACTCGTTCGCCACTCATTGAATCGGAAATGGAGTCTTCTATTTATACCCTTGATTGCTTCGACTCCAATCCTCTTCACGTTCTCCATGATGTCCACGACTCCACTACTGAGAAAGTGTCTCGACTTTTTCAGCCATGAACTCCATCACTTCTATTTATAGTAAGCACTTGTCATTCGATCATGCTCTCTATTTTTAGTATCCACTTCACTCCACTTTCTTTGAACAAGTCCAGCTCGTAAATAACTCATGCACACATGTAAATAAAGCCACAATAATAGGGTAAACGGTGTTTGGGTTTGAAAGATAAAATTAAGGATGAACAAAGTCAGAGTCAAACGATGTTAACAATCTCCCCCTTTTTGTCTTTCTTCCCAAAACCAGTGCATAGATAAATTCATAGAACTCCCAATCCACAGAACTTCAAATCCATAGAACTCCCCCTCAAAGCATCAAGTAACTTATAACAAAAAAGTGCTGCAAGATATTAAGAGTTAGTACGCAACCACTTAGAAGTCTTAAGCACATCCGCAAAACAAAAACCAGTCTCAAAACAAATAAAATAAGAAAGCTAAAAATTAAGACTCTCAATAGAGTCGTCTGATGTAGCTCCTCCTTCAGCTTCCTCTTCTGCTTCTGCTTCTCCAGTTCCAGCTCCAGCAGCTTCTTTTTCTCCAAGACCAGCTCCGGCTTCCTCTTCTGCTTGATCAGCTCCCCCTGCAGTCGATCTCCCAGCTTCAACATCCATGACAGCTTCATGGTCAGCTCTATCATCCGCACCATCACCATCTCCCCCTTTTTGGGAAGAGAGCAACTCTCGAAGAACATCTTTTTGTGATCAGAAAAGCAATAGTGTCGTCCAGACACTTGATCTCCTTCTCCAGGTGTGATGTTGAAGACGATCTTGAACCAAAATTAGGTTCAATATTTTTAGCTCCACTCCAGGTCAGAGCAATCACTTTGTTGTGTCTAGTAACATGTTTAGCTTCAATGGTGAAATGGACCTTCTTGTGCTCTACATAGTCTCTTTTCGTTGGCTTGAACCCTCATCGTACCAAAATTGACCAGATAATTGAAGGGAATGGAATAATGCATTTTCCAACTCTTTCGGGTTGATAAGCATTCTGGTTGAGAATGTACTCTCCCCAATTGATGGGAAGGTTCTGACCCAAAGCATACAAGAGTTGCGCCATCGGTTCCGTCACTCTACTATAATTTGCCGTAGGCAACCAATTGAATATAGCAATTTTGAAAAGAACCGAGTAGAGTGAAGTCAAATAAGTGGCGGGAAAGTTCTTCTCCCACTTCGTAATCCTTCCCCCGGTAATGAAAGTAACTACCTCATCAATGTGACTCTCACTAAATTGGTCTACTTCAGGGGGTTTTAAGAGTTCATTTATCAGTCGGGAAGAGAATTCATAAAGTTTATTGCGCAAGAAAATCCTACCAAATTTCCTAAAATCTGGCTCATTCAAGTGAGGAGAAAGGTTAGCGTATACCTCACGGACCACATTGTCAGAATAGGTCCACATACTTCGAGCAGCCTTCCCCAAATGCCTAAATTCAAGGAATTGAAGCACCCCGTACTTCCTGAAGCTTTGAACATCAATGATCCTCTCAACGCGCAGAGTTCTCGAGCTGGTGGAGGACCAGAGACCTTCATGTTTCTCAGATCCTTCAGGCAGTTCTTCTACCGGAAATGTTAAATTTGGAACCGTATCAGCATTGATCTCAACATCTGCAGCATCCACTTGTGGTGTAAGATCTGCAACTCTGACCTTTTTCGCGGGACGAGCATCAGAACTCATTGGTCGCTTACCCAGCTTCTTCTTCAATTTGTTGAAGATGTTGCTCAACGGGACTGAGTCAGGAAAACTGTCTTCGTCTTCAGAGCTTGTCGAAGACTCTGTCGCTGTGGGAATGAAATCCTCGTCCGAGCTTTGAGAATCGTCGCTGGAAAAAGTGTGCTCATCGAGAAGAGAATCTGAAGATGAGCTTGGGGTGGTGTTGGGCTTGGATTCTTCGCAGATTCCTGCGGGTGGACTTCAGAGTTGTCAGTATCGACTCCATAAATCACCATCGCTAGTGGATTTGTATCCATGATGCTTGCGCTTGATGTTGAATCAATATTCTGCGTCTCGGAATTAGGTGAGTTTGCCATAGATAAATATAAAAACAAACTAATTTGTGAGATCGATTGAAAGCTTAGAATTACATAGAGTATTCGGAGAAAATGTAATATGGTTTGGTTTGTATGAAGAGGAATTAGGCGAGTAAATAAGTTGAACTCTGTAACGGTAAAAAAAACGTGTGATGATGGGAGAGAAAAATAACCGTTAGAGTGCGTTGAATAAAATAATAAAATGATTTTTATTTATTTATTAAAATAAGTAAAAACGTGCATTAACCGTTAAGGTTTGAGAAAAACGTGGAGAGTGGAAATCGTGTGACATGATAAAATCGTACACAAAATGATCATAACAAAAATTAAGTCGAGATCAAGTGCTACTAACCGTTTAGGTGTTCCGATGAACGCATGAACCAAGTGAAGATAGCTGTTCTTCGACTAATGTTAAATGAGAGATATAGATACTAGACACGACATATTATTCATATGTATACCTAAAATCTTAGAAACATAAAACATAAAAAGAAAATATAGCATGATCAAAATGACTAGTCACATATGTTGCTCAACATAAGACCCAGCATTCCCAAATGATTTCCTTCATTTTCTGTTCAACACCTTAGGACTCAATTTTCTTTTATTTTCTCACCTTTATTATAGATAGAAAATATTGTGCACTGCTCTAAAATGATTTTCTCTTCATCAAGGTTCAGTTTTTTGCACGCAAAGAATACATCGTCACCGCGAATGCCGTGTATTTAAGGATACTTAATATTCTGAACATGTATCTTGAAAAATGATCATGAGCATACTTCTTCTAGTGAGTGGGTCATTTCAGAAAATGGTCTAGGTGAGTCAAATCACTTCATAAATTTTAACAAAGAGAAAGTTAGACCAAATATCAAAACAGTAACAACCATATTTGACATATGCCAATGTTGATCCAAGTACTGGACCAACATTTACTGACACTGACAGAGTCCTATAGGCTTCTTCAGGCTTGAAAACATTTCAAAGTATAAGACTTTAGTGAAAATATGCACTAACTGATTCTTAGTATCTATATGCTCTATTTTAACTAACTCTTTTTCTACTATATTTCTCAAAAACTGATGTTTAATGTCTATATGCTTAGTCCTAGAATGCTAAATCGGATTTTTCGAAATATTTATGGCACTTAGATTATCACAATACATCAACACAGTTTCACTTTCTAACCCATAATCGCTCAACATACTCTTAAGCCATATGAGTTGTGTACAACAGCTACCCGTTGCCACATACTCAGTGATTGCTACGCGGTGTAGTGTGTCATGAAATAATAAAATGAATATGTATTTACTATAACAAACGTGCGATAGGCAGTGGACCTATCGTTTGTAGCGTAGTAAAGTGAGTAAACGAGTATCGAACACGAGGAATAGACTAAGTATCAGTACCGACCTATCGACTCAATATCTAGCCTCAAAATTGATTTTCTTTGGGAATTTATTTTCTAATCATCCTACGGGCTAAAATTCTACGACACGATTAACACGAATAAAAACTCAAAAGGATGACTAAGTAAAATTTAGTAACTTCAGAAAATAGAGACGTGGTCGGGATTTCGAATCCCGCTAGGCATCGTCGGTGAGGTCGTGAATCGTCGTTCACACATGGGGATTGATTAAATCGCAGTGTTCCTACTCACGATCCAAATTTGCTGACGGTCATGAGGATCTAAATTGACTATTACCTAAAGTGAGGATCGGCTATTTGCTTTCGCCCTCGAATCCTAACGTTTACGAAAGGTATATCGTTATTAGCTGTCGCCCTAAACGAAATTATCGAATCAACACAGAGACATATTGAAACGAAACATCAACGCAACACATAAACATATCAGGTTGAAGATAAATTTCATAAACGATAAATAATCAAATATATGCGTTCACGAGTAATTCACGCCCTAACTACGATTCTACCTAGCGTTCATCTCGTCCCAAACACCCGGGAATTAGCTACTCATGCTAAAGAGAAAAACAACGAAATAAATGAGAGACAAGGGTGAAAAACTCATAAATTCTTCCCTACGGGATGATCCACGTCGAGCTCGATGAGTTCCTTGATCGATTCGGCACCAATTCTTCCTCCAATTCGCGGCTAGAAATCGAAGGGGATCGATTTCTAGGGCTCTTGAGTCTTCTTTTTGGTCCTTAAATTCGCCCTAGGCCGTGTGTTAAAGATTAGATTCGGATTTAGGGCTTAAAAACGGCCTTTTATAGTCTTTAGCACGCGTCACAGAATAATTTTGGGCCGTCACGGCATGGACAAGGCCAAAAAGCTCTTTTACCGTTGACTGTCACGGCATGGACGAATGCTCAACATGCCGTGACGATTTACTGGGAGCTAAATCTCTCTCTGCCTTGATTTTCACGGCATGGACGGGGTGTCTACATGCCGTGACGATTTCCTGGGAGCTAAATTTCGTTCTGCCTTGGTCGTCACGGCATGGACGGGGTATCAACATGCCGTGACGGTCCATGCGGGACGAATTTGAGTTGTTTTCCGCTCCGTTTTCGCTCGGTTTACTCCCAACTGCAGTTCTATGTTCCTTCAACATAAAAGAAGCATAAATAACACGAATAGATGCATAAACGGCTCGATTAACTCAAAATAAGATCTATTTATAGTCAAGATAAACGTATTAAAATATGTTTATCAAACCTCCCCACACTTGAACTTTTGCTTGTCCTCAAGCAAATTAGAACTAAAAATAAACACAAAAATGCAGCACGACTTCTTCGCAACTTATCATTCAAGGTAAAATTCATGATATAGGAGTTGAAGAAGCGATCTCAAGCATGACACTGCTAATCAACGCCTAACAATCAGAAACTTACCTAGAAATACTAATTAAGATCCGTACCCTCGCATGGTTTCACTCTAATCACTCGGTGTATAGGCTAATATGTCGGTGAATTCACTCAATTCATGCCGTAATCTAGACTCTACCATAACTTGCAAATGAATCGCAAATCTACTACTCTCGGCGATCAAGCATGGATCAGAAGGTCTTTCCGGGTTATAAGGGTTCGACTAATAATTTTGGGGAGTAAACTTCCATAGGATGTGGTCGTGTCGGTTATGTGCCATTGTTCGATAACGCACCGCATAGCATCGTGGTCACCTCTTGCCGCCCTGAAATCCTTTCACCCTCTTTTTTTTTATCGGTTCATCAACCTTTGGCTAAGCCCTTCTTCTCTCAATTTTATTTATTTATTTTTAACAGAAGAGATTATCGAATGAAGGGTTCTTAGCATTTTTCCCACATATTTAAGCTCCTCTTCTCTCGTGCCTTTGTGGCGAGAGATTATCGATGGAGGAGTTCTTAACGAGAGATTATCATTAAGGAGTTTTTTTTTATACGTGGCTTGAGAACTATATTTTTTTTTGTTAAGTTATATATATATATTATTAGTATTATAATTATAAAAAAAATTATTATTTTTTTTCCCGTCACGGCATTGACGAGTCTCAATTATGCCGTGACAATCGGCTGAGAGCTTAATTTCAGCTCGTCCAGCCTCGTCACGGCATGAATGAGACTTCGCCCAAGCCATGACAATCGGCTGAGAGCTTATCTAGGTAGCTCGATGTTGTCACGCATTGACGGCATAAGCCCCATGCCGTGACAATTGGCTGATAGCATCTCAATATTTTCCCGTGTCGGTCACGGCATTGACGCATACGCTTCAAGCCGTGACATATTTTGTTTTTTAAACGTGAATGCAACTAGTCTCAACATAAAATAAATGTAAATGCAAATACCTGGGTTGCCTCCCACGAAGCGCTTCTTTAACGTCTTAAGCCGGATGTACCTTTTTGTGCTCTACGATGGGTTGAATTCACCTCTTTTCCACTCATGTCTTTTTCACCTCCATAGTAGTGCTTCAACCGCTGACCATTTACCTTGAATGTTCCCTGCTCATCACTAAAAATCTCGACCGTACCATGAGGAAAAACACGAGTAATAGTAAATGGCCCGGACCAACGTGATCTTAGTTTTCCAGGGAAGAGCCTAGGTCGAGAATTAAAGAGGAGGACTTGATCCCCTTCTTTAAACTCTCTCCTTTGCTTAATCTTCTTATCATGGTATATTTTTGAACGTTCCATGTACATTCGATCGTTATCGTATGCCGATAAATGCCACTCGTCAAGCTCATTGATTCGGAGCATTCGTTTTTCACCGGCTTGCCCCAAATCGAGGTTCAAAGATTTGATAGCCCAATAAGCTTTTTGTTCTAGTTCAACGGGAAGGTGACATGTCTTTCCGTAAACTAGTTTATACGATGTAGTGCCTATCGGGGTCTTATACGTAGTCTTATACACCCATAGAGCGTCGTTTAGCTTATTTGCCCATTCTCGTCGGTTCTCATCTATGGTTTTCTCTAAAATTCTTTTCAACTCTCGGTTGACCACTTCTACTTGGCCACTAGCTTGAGGGTGATAAGGGGTAGAAATGATATGCCTAACACCATATTTTTCTAAGGTACGTGCAAATTGAGTGTTGCAAAATGAGTGCCCTACCACTAATAACGCATTTAAGTGCCCCGAACCGAGAAAATAATGCTCGTAAAAACCTAACCACTACCCTAGCATCATTTGTAGACAAGGCATGAGCCTCTGCCCACTTGGACACATAATCAATGGCTACGATAATATATTTATTCCCGTATGAACTAGGAAATGGTCCAATAAAATATATGCCCCATACGTCAAATATCTCACATACTAAAATGAAATTTTGAGGCATTTCGTCGCGTTCGAGATGTTACTTGCTCGTTGACATTGATCGCACGTGTCAACGTACCTATGGGCATCCTTGAAGATCGTCGGCAAGTAGAACCCGCACTCTAGCACCTTGTGGGCGGTTCGGGTGGATGCGTAGTGTCCGCTGTGACAATGCTCGATAATCCTTGTAGTCTCGAGCGGAGAAACACATTGTTTGATTACTTGATCTGCACATCTCCTGAAAAGACACGGTTCTTCCCAAAAGTAGTATTTCAAGTCATAAAAGACTTTCTTCTTTTGCTGACTGGTGCACTCCTTTGGTAGAATCCTCGCAACAAGATAGTTAGCGAAATCTGCAAACCAAGGTGTATCGTCACTTACTACGTGTATCGAATACAAGTGCTCGTTCGGAAAAGTATCGCAAATCTTCTTCCCATCGTGCTCTTTCGTCTCACACTCTTCTAGCCGAGAGAGGTGATCTGCTGCCACGTTTTCAGCCCCTTTTATCTCGGATCTCGATGTCGAATTCTTGAAGTAGCAAAATCCATCTAATTAGTCGGGGCTTTGCATCTGGCTTTGCTAGCAAATACTTAAGTGCAGAGTGGTCAGTAAAAACAATAAATTTCGACAGTATAAGATATGACCTGAATTTGTCGAAAGCGAATATGATGGTGAGGAGCTCCTTCTCGGTGGTTGAGTAATTGGATTGGGCTACGTCTAACGTTTTACTCGCGTAGTAAATCGGCCGAAAATGGTAGTCCTTGCGCTGCCCCAACACGGCTCCTACTGCATAATCACTAGCATCGCACATTAGCTCAAAAGGGAGCTCCCACTCGGGAGCTACCATAATAGGTGTCGAAATTAATCTTTTCTTGAGCAAAGTAAAAGCATGCATACAATCATCGTCAAAATCAAAAGGAGCGTCTTTTTCTAGCAACTTAGACATATGTCGTGCGATTTTTGAAAAATCCTTAATAAATCTACGATAAAATCCCGCATGACCTAGAAAACTCCTAACCGACTTCACGTTTGAGGGAACATGCAGCTTTTCTATAGTCTCAATTTTAGTTCGGTCCACTTCGATTCCTTTAGAAGAAATCTTGTGTCCCAAAACTATGCCCTCCCGAACCATGAAGTGGCACTTTTCCCAATTAAGTACTAAATTAGTTTCTTCACAACGGGCAGGTACATCATCTAAGTTATCTAGGCAATCGTCAAATAAACTACCAAAAACCGAAAAATTATCCATAAATACCTCCATGATCTCACCCACCATCTTGTCAAAAATTGCCATCATACAACGTTGGAAGGTGGCCGGGGCATTGCATAGACCGAATGGCATCCGTCAGGCGAACGTACCGAACGGGCAAGTGAATGTGGTCTTCTCTTGATCCTCCGGTGTTATCGGGATCTGCAAAATAACCTGACAAGCCATCAAGAAAACAATAAAACTCATGACCCGATAACTTTTCTAACATTTGATCGATAAAGGGCAAGGGAAAATGGTCTTTTCTCGTGCCAGCGTTCAACTTCCTGTAATCGATGCATACTCGCCACCCGGTCATGGTCATTGTCGGGATTAGCTGGTTTTTTTCGTTGGCGACCACTGTCATGCCTCCCTTCTTCCGCACCACTTGAACCGAGCTTACCCTGCACTATCCGAAATGGGATAAATCACCCCGGCGTCTAGCAGCTTTATGACCACCTTTTTGACGACGTCTCCCATGTTGGGATTTAGCCCCCTTTGCCTCTGAGCGACGGGTTTGAACTCGTCCTCCATCAATATCTTGTGGGTACAAAAGCTCGGGTTAATCCCTCGGATGTCTGAGATCTTCCACGCCAAGGCCCTTTTGTGCTCCCTTAGGACCTTCAGTAGCTGGTGTCTCTGTCCGTCGTCGAGGCTCAATGATATGATGACCGGGAGCCTATCATTGCTCTCGAGAAAGGCGTACTCAAGGTGGTCGGGCAGCTGTTTTAGCTCTAAAACGGGTGGCTCTATGATCGAGCTCTTTTCCTTGTCCTCCTCCTTGCTCTCGATGAGTACCGTCACGGACTCGTCGATCTCCTCCTCACACTCGTTGACGACCATCATCGTAGCGACTTGCATGTCGTCACTACTAAAAACTTGCTATAAACCCTTCACGAAAAAAAGAAAATTGTGCTCAAATGCATCTAAATAGTAACATTTATCATCATGCTCATTACTAGCTTTCATCGAGTCGGACATATTAAATGTTACTTTCTCGCCGTCTACTGTGAAGGTTAGGGTATCGCTCCTAACATCTATGATTGTCTCACCGGTAGCTAAGAATAATCTATCAAGGATTAACAGGACATTATCGTCTTCCTCCATATCAAGAATAACAAAATCAGCGGGAATGACGAATTTGTCTACTTTTACTAAAATATGATTGATAACACCTCCAGGGTACTTTAGGGATCTATCGGCCAATTGGAGGCTCATCCTAGTTGGTCGTGGCTAGCCTAACCCTAATTGCTTAAACATGGAATACGGCATCAAATTTATGCTAGCACCTAGGTCGGCTAACGCACGCTCAATAACAATATCTCCTATAAGACAGGGAATCGTAAAACTCCCTGAATCCTTAAACTTCTTCGGTATCCTGCTCTGTAGGATAGTCGAGCACTCTCCTCGTAGCCATATGGTGGAGACATCCTCGAGCTTCCTTTGATTAGTGAGCAAATCCTTCAAGTACTTGGCGAAACGAGACATCTGCGTAATAGCTTCAACAAACGGTAAGTTAATATGTAACTACTTGCACATAGTCATAAATTTACCGAACTACTCCTCGTCTCGCTCCTTCCTTAGCTGAGTCGGGTATGGGATCTTCGGCTGGTAGGGCTTTACCGGTGGTCGAGTGGACTCCTTCTCCTTCGCCTTTTCAGATTCAGCTTTCTTGATCTCTTCTACTTCGGGCAGCCCATCTCCTTGATCGACATTGCCCTTTTCCACGAATCTCTTCTTGACGGGCTGTTCTTGTAGTTCCCTCCCGTTCCTCAAGGTAACGGCCTTGCAGTGTTCCCTCGAATTTGGATCGGTGTAGCTCGGTAATGATCCTTGAGGCCGCCCCACCAATTGCTTCACCATTTGACCGACCTGTAGCTCCAACTTCCGGATAGAGGTGTCAGTGTTCTGCGTCCTCAAGTCCATGGCTTAGAATTGATCCTCCATCTTCGTCAATCTACTCTCGTGAGCCTCCGAGGTTTTGGTGAAGTTCGATAGCAGCATCTTCATCATATCCTTCATCTTCCTCATATCACTCGATCCGGACCCTTGGGCTGCGTAATGATTGCTCGATCCTCCGGCTTGGAAACCCGATGGCCCTTGCTGAAATCCGGACGTTCGCGGTGCTTGCTGGTTTTGATTACCGTAGGCCAGGTTAGGGTGTACTCTCAGCTAGAAACTCCGCTGGCATTGGTAATTGCCCATGTAATCAACATGCTCCATCGGTTGCATGACTTGGTACTCCGATGTCTCGTGGGCTGCGCTCAATTACCACACTGAGGGACGTAAGGTATTGACTGAGATGGCACGACAATCGTCAATACGACATTCACGGTCAATGGCTGAGTAGCCTTCGGGACCAAGGTGTTGAGCACCGTTTGAAGTTGCGTGTTTGTCGCCGCGATTTGTTGTTGAAGAGCATGAAACTTGGCATTCATCGCTGTATTTTCGCTCACCTCAAACACCCCGGGTTGCCTCATCCTCGTGTTACCACGCATAAAACTGTTCTTCGTGTAATCCTCGATGAGATTCCAAGCTTCTGTGGCATTGAGCACGAGACCTCCGTCTGCGGCTCCATCTAGCATGTGGACCGTCTCGTCGTTGAGGGCCTCGTGAGAACGGTTGATCATGGCCACCTTCGACATCCCGTGTTGAGGGCACCTCTTCAGCAATCCCTTGTATCTCTCCCACACTTCATGGAGATTCTCCGAGTATTTCTGATGGAATAAGGAAATCCCCGTCTTCAACCTGAGGACTTTCGACTGCGGGAAAAAATGTCCAATGAACGCCCCTCGCAGCTCGTCGCAAGTAGTGATAGATCTGGGCGGTAATAGCTCCAACCAATTCTTTGCCTTATCCTTGAGAGAGAACGGGAACAAAATCAGCTTGATTGTGTCGGGAATCCCGTTGATTTTGATGCCTTCCGTCACTATAAAAAAGGCCTTGATGTGCTTGTAAGGATCGTCTTCAGAATCCCTTCGAATTGAGCTGTATGAAATATCATCTGGATCCATGAAAGCTTCAACTCAAAGTTGTTATTCCCGAATGGCGGTATAACAATTGCCGACTCAGTCCCACCAAGCAAGTCATTCTTAAGTAGTTCTTCCAATGATTGCTCCTCTTCATGATTCGCCATCTCTTCATGTGTTTCTTCAGGTGTCTGCGGAACTGTCTACCGAAACCTCTCTGTGAGAAGTGTTCGCGGTGTCATGAGAACTGTCGGCTGAGTCTTGTGAATAGTTAACTAGCTGGATTGGATTATTGGACGTGTCTTGGGAATCGTATCTCAATCTCCGTCGCAACGTACGCTCGACGTTCGGATCTGCTTCGACGAGTGGACACGATGGATGACTACGGGTCATTCACCGTGTGAGTGTACCTGCAGGGATCAACGAACCAAGTTAGCTAGTTGATAAACTGCAACCGAAAATAACTTATATAAATAATAATAATAAAAATAAAACAAAATAAATTTAATTGCTAAACTATCAAACTGGGGTTTTTCTAATATCAATCTATTCCCCGGCACCGGCGCCAAAATAAAATGAATACGCGATGTGATGTAGTGTGTCAAGTAATAATAAAATGAATACGTATTTACTATCACCAACGTGCGATATGCAGTGGACCTATCATTTGTAGCGTAGTAAAGTGAGTAAACGAGTATCGAACACGAGGAATAGACTAAGTACCAGTACGACCTATCGACTCAATATCTAGCCTAAGAATTGATTTTTTTTGGGAATTTATTTTCTAATTATCCTACGGGGTAAAATTCTACGACAATATTAACACGAACAAAAACTCAAAATGGATGGCTAAGTAAAATTTAGAAACATCAGAAAATAGAGACGTGCTCGGGATTTCGAATCCTGCTACGCATCGTCGGTGAGGTCGTGAATCGTCGTTCACACATGGGGATTGATTAAATCGCGGTAAATTCCTACTCATGATCCGAATTTGATGTCGTCCTAGACGGTCGTGAGGATCTTAATTGACTATTACCTAAAGCGGGGATTGACTATTTGCTTTCGCCCTATATTCGAATCCTAACGTTTACGAAAGGTCTATCGTTATTAGATGTGCCCTAAACGACACTAATTATTGAATCAACACATAGACATATGGAAACGAAACATCAACGCAACACATAGACATATCGGGTTGAAGATAAATTTCATAAACGATAAATAATCAAATACATGCGTTCACGAGTAATTCACGCCCTAACTACGACTCTACCTAGTGTTCATCTCGTCCCAAACACTCTACTCATGCTAAAGAAAAAAACAAAGAAATAAATGAGAGACAAGGGTGAAAAACACATAAATTCTTCCCTACGTGATGATCAGAGTCGAGCTCGATGAGTTTCTTGATCAATTCGGCACCAATTCTTCGTGAATCTCCAATTTGCGGCTAGAAATCGAAGGGGATCGATTTCTAGGGCTCTTGAGTATTCTTTTTTGTCCTTAGATACGCCATAGGTCGTGTGTTAAAGATTAGATTCGGATTTAGGGCTTAAAAACGGCCTTTTATAGTCTTTAACACGCATCACAGAATAATTGTGGGCGTTCACGGCATGGACAAGGCCGAAAAGCCCTTTTACTGTTGACTGTCATGGCTTGGACGAATGCTCAACATGTCGTGATGATTTACTGGGAGCTAAATCTCTCTCTGCCTTGATTGTCACGGCATGGACAGGGTGTCAACATGCCGTGATGATTTTCTGGGAGCTAAATTTCGTACTGCCTTGGTTGTCACGGCATGGACGGGGTATCAACATGCCGTGGCGGTCCATGCAGGACGAATTTGAGTTGTTTTCCGCTCCGTTTTCGCTCGATTTACTCCCAATTGTCGTTCTATGTTCCTTCAACATAAAATAAGCATAAATAACACGAATAGATGCATAAACGGCTACGATTAACTCAAAATAAGATCTATTTATAATCAAGATAAACGTATTAAAATACGTTTATCACTCAGATTCGGCAGTAGAGAGAGAAACACAATTTTGCTTTTACTAAAGCAAGACACTAGATTATTACCTAAGAAGAAACAACCACCACTTGTGCTTTTCGATCATCTTCATCACATGCCCAATCAGCCTCACTAAAACCAACAAGATTAGTGTTAGTATCCTTTGAAAACCATAAACATGGGTTACATGTACCACTAACATACTTCAAAATTCTTTTGACAGCCTTTAGATGAGAAACCTTTGGTTCAGCCTGATATCTCGCACATACACAAACACTATACATAATGTCTGGTCTACTAGCAGAAAGATATAATAAATTACTTATCATTGAACGATATAATGTGGGATCAACATTTTCCCCAAAATTATATTTACTTACCTTCTGCGTAGATCCCATAGGAGTTCTCATTACCTTGGCATTATCTAATTCGAATTTCTTCACCGTATTCTTCGCATACTTCTCCTTAGACTTAAAAATGTCATCCTTACATTGTTTCACCTGCAGAACTAGGAAGAATGTTAGTTCACCGATCATACTCATCTCAAACGTGGAATTCATAGCTTAGATAAACTCATCCGACATAGATCGAGATGTTGGTCCAAAGACTATATCATCAACATAAATTTGGGAGATTAACACATCTATCCCAACTCTTTTTACAAAAAGAGTTCTATCGGCTTCTCCTCTAGCAAACCCGAAATCTAAGAGAAACGAAGTAAGTCTACCATACCAAGCTCGAGGAGCTTGCTTTAGAACATAAAGGGCTTTTTGCAATTTAAACACATGATCAGTATGATAAGGATCTTCAAAACCTTGAGGTTGCTCAACATAAATATCTTTATCAATAAAGTCATTTAAGAACGCACCCTTAACATCCATCTGGTGTAGGGTAATGTTGAGCCAACATGCAATAGCAAGAAGAAGTCTTGTAGATTCTAACCTTGCTACGGGGCCAAAGGTTTCATCAAAGTCTATTCCCTCAACTTGGGTATAGCCTTGTGCAACTAAACGAGCTTTATTCCTAATCACATTCCCATATTCATCAGATTTTGTTTTTGAAAATCCACTTTGTACCAATGATGTTACTGTCGCTTGGTCGTGGAACCAAAGTCCAAACCTGATTCGTATCAAATTATACAAGCTCTTCTTGCATATTGTTAATCCAAAAACTGTCCTTGAGAGCTTCAAGAACATTTTTCGGTTCAATTTCAGATACAACATAGTTAAACCTTACCTCGCTGTATACGGAAGTCATGCACACATTTTTTACCATTGTTCTGTAGTCTCTTCGTTGTTTATCCCTTGTTTTCCGTCCTTCATCCAATCTTCCAATGATCTAATCAGAGGGATGAGATTTTTGAATCCTAGCAGGAGGATCTCTTCGAACATTCAAGGTTTATTCTTCAGTATCCTGTTCAGGAGCTAATGTTGAGTCAAATGCTGACTCAACATTGTTAGCTTCCACATCCTCTGCTCGACCACCCGTAGGAACAACATCTGCAATGTCAACTTGAGGAGTATTTTTGCGAAGGTCAGAGTAATCAACAAAAACTATATTCACGGATTCCTGAATAGTTTTCAATTTAAGACTGTAAACTCGATAAGCTCGACTGTTAGTAGAATATCCCAAGAAATGCATTTGTCACTTTTTGAATCAAATTTTGTCAAATATTCACAATCATTCAACATATAGCAAGAACATCCAAACACATGAAAATATTTGACCGTAGGTTTCGTACCCTTCAAAATCTCATAAGAGGTTTTCTTTGTCCCTTGACGAAAGAAAACTCTATTGGAGATATGACAAACCGTGCTCCATGCTTCAGCCCAGAACCTTTTAGAAAGACTCTTAGATTTGAGCATTACACGAGCCGTTTCCTGTAGAGTTTATTATTCCTTTCGACTACCCCATTTTGTTGAGGTGTCTTAGGAGAAGAAAACTCATGGATAATACCCTTTTTATCACAAAAATCTTTAAAAATTGATTTTCAAACTCTCTACCATGATCAAACCTAACACGAAAAATGGGAGCACAAAAGTTATTTTTTATCATAACACAAAAAGTTTTGAAAAAATCAAAAGTTTCGGATTTCTTTCTAAGAAAAAATATCCATGAAAACCTCGAAAAGTCATCAACTAGGACATAAGCATATTTTCTACCGCCTATACTATCTACTTCCATAGGACCCATAAGATCCATGTGAATTAGCTGAAAGCAGTGGACAATTCTAAAATGTTGAACAACATGTTGATCAACATTATGACTGGCATGCTTCGCTTGCCTTTCAGACGTTGCTCACAAACAATCTTACCAAATTCCTTTAGGTTGGGAATTCCTCTAATTGCCTCATGTCGAATCAATTGTTCTAAGGTTTTGTAACTGACATGGCTCAATGTGCCATAGAACAATATCAATTTCGGTATAATAGAGTTTACATACCTCTTTTCTCCCATCTTTATCACCTACTTGGTAGAAATTATCACTCGATCTTTTACCTGCCATCACACACAAATTCTTGTCATTAAAGACCTCACAACATTCTCTATTGAACCTTACCTCAAGATCGTCGTCACATAATTGACTTATGATAATTAAATTAGCAACAAGTCCATCAACATGGAGGACATTCCTTAGGGCTGGAAAACCAACCACATTGAGTTTGCCATGTCCGACTATTCTACCTTTTGCTCCACCTCCAAAAGTAATTGTACAATTACTTAAGGGTGTATAGTCTATTAAGTAATCTTTGGTACCAGTCATATGGCGTGAACAACCACTATCAAAGTATCAAGATCCTGAAACATTAGCTTTTAAGGACGTGTAAACAACATTACATTGAATTGGCGACTTTTTTACCCAAACTTTCTTTTGAACTGATGGACTCCAAAAAGCTCTATTTTTATGATTAACAGAACTTGAACTAAGGTTGTCTGAAATATCTCCATACATTCTCTTCAACACTGATTTCTCAATGTTGGATGATTTTTCAGTCAACATTTGCTTTTTGGAAATTGCATCTTTCAGTTTCCAACAATAAGGTTCGATATGTCCAGGTTTAAGACAAAAATGACTTAAAACTTCTAGACCTGGACTTGGATGCAGAATGCTTTGATTTGTTTTCAAGAATAGGTTGTGATTGAATCCTAAACCATATTTAGAAGCATTAACGAAAGAGAGTACCTCGTCAAGTGTTGACTTGCCTTTATTCATTTTTGAAAACGTATCTGAAGCCTTGTTGACTTGCGTTTGCAGCTTGTAAATTTCTTTTTCCTATCTGGTCAATAAAGATTCCATCTTGCTCATCCCATCAAGCAAGCTATTGATTACCTTTTCGTTGTTAAGATTTTCATCAGTCAGCACTTAACAGAATCCTTCAGTTTCGAGATTTGACTTCTCTGATTCGTCCACTCTACGTATAGTTGTTTGTACGTTTCTTCCAGTGATTCGCCATCATCGGCACGTTCTAAAAGATCTCTTGAATCATCTAACAGCAAATATTCATCAAACTTATTTGGTTTATCATAATCAAAGAGAATATAGTTTTCAGATGTTGAATCCAATGTTGGATCAACATCTGTTACCGCATCAAATCTAGTATGATGTTCTTCATCTTCGCTGTCAGAGAAGGTTGGATTTGGAACTTTAGTCCATTGACCGACCTAATGCGTATTTTAGGTTGGCACGTCTTCTTCATCATCAGATAGGCTAACTCGATATCCTTTTCCATTCCTGCGAAGAGTATCAGCACATTCATTTGCATAATGACTCCAACCTTTACAAGCATGACACTGAACATAGTCTCTGTCAAGCTTGTCAACTTTCGCTTTCTCAGAAGAATTTCTTCTGTTGATAGGGCGATTAGGAGAAGATGACGACTCTTTAGCGTTGAGAATATTCTTGAATGTTGGACCAACATTCAACTCCATCTTATTTTTTAGTAACTTTTTAAACTTCTTAACTATCATAGTCATATCCTCATCATTGTCAGAATCAACCTCAGATTCAACACCTGAAGGTTGCAAGACTAGAGCAAGACTTTTACCCATTGATGCATTTTTCTGAACTTCGAGATTGGACTTGTAGTTCTTCATAATGTTCATCAGGGTATTGAAGTCGAGTGTATCTAGATTGTGTACTTCCTCTACAGCTGTCACTTTCACACTAAACTTCTCAATAGTGACCAAATAGCCTTAGAATTTAAAACTTTGTTTGAAATCGGTTCACCAAGGCTATGACACTTGCTAGAAATATTCAAAAGTGTTCCAAAAATAGGTAGTGATGTCTTCATCGTCACTCATACGAATGTTTTCAAATTGGCTATTTAAAAGTCGCAACTTAGTGTCTCTCACACTAGCATCACCCTCACAATACATTTGCAATATGTCCCATGCATGTTTCGCCTTGGTACAGTTTTGAATGATTTTGAACATAAAAATATCGACCGACGAAAAGATAGCATGTAAGGCTGTTTCATAAAATCGGTTGACGATCTTTCAATAGCAGTCCATTCGGCAAGGGTTTGTCAAACACTTTTCCATCAGCATCATGAGGTGTTTTAGGAGGGGTATAACCATTGAGAATCGAATTCTATACACGCGAGTTAATAGACTTTATGCATTGTCGCATTCGGATTTTCCAATAAGCATAGTTAGATCCGTCTAGGACGGGGACTTTACCAAAATAATTTGAGCTTAAGACATCCATATCAATAGGACAAAAACGCTTAGTGTATCAAGCGGTTGCTCTGATACCAACTTGAAAGGGGGTGATCCCATAAAATGATATGGAAATAGCTAAGTTAAAAGTAAAAAAGTAATGTTGATCCTAATGTTGAAACAACACTCGGGATCAGAAAGTTTTTCGCAACGAAAAGTTAAACTTAGCAGTAAAAACGACGGAAACACGGTTTTAAATACACAGCAAGTTAAATAACTTGCTACGCGCCTTCAGGGCAAAATTCCACTACATAGAATGGATTACAAAAAAGACGAACTATCAAAAGATAGTAAAACCAGCCTAGTAAAGAATCTAGTGATTCTTCTAATCTTCACACAGAAACTTTACGATCTATGTAAAGGTAAACACACTAGGCAAAAAACTGTTTGACAAAAATATGGTGAGAGCTCTCTCATTTTATTTCTACACGTTCGCCACTCATTGAATCGGAAATGGAGTCTTCTATTTATACTCTTGATTGCTTCGACTCCAATCCTCTTCACGTTCTCCATAATGTCCATGACTGCACTACTGAGAAAGTGTCTCGACTTATTCAGCCATGAACTCCATCACTTCTATTTTCAGTAAGCACTTGCATTCGTTCGATCATGCTCTCTATTTTTAGTATCCACTTCACTCCACTTTCTTTGAGCAAGTCCAGCTCGTAAATAACTCCTGCACACACACGTAAATAAAGCTACAATAATAGGGTAAACAGTTTTTTGGGTTTGAAAGACAAAATTAAGGATGGACCAAGTCAGAGTCAAACGATGTTGACTCAAATACTGTGTCCACATTGCTAATGTCAACAGTAACACTTATCAAGAAAATGGCTAATTAAAGTTACCCTTTTTTGAATTTTAATGTCTTCTTTGAATTCGTATAAGGCTTATTCGAATTCGAATATTACGACTTTCAAGAATTAATCAGTTACGGTAAAAATAATCGATTTTAACTCAATATAAAGATTAAACTCGATTCAAGAGGAAGATTATACGAAGAAGTTTGTGAAAGTTTTTTGTATCTCATTATAATCGATAAACCTTATTCAATAAGTTCATCGAAGTTTGTATATCATATTGACACAACTCATTTTAGTTGCCATCTTGTAGAGCACATGTTTAGATGTCATATTGTAACACTTCTTATTTTATTATAACCATTATACTTGAAGAAGTTGATGAAAGTTTTGTATATCACATTATAGAAGCAATGATACAATAAGTTGATCGAAATTTATATATAGCATTATAACAACTCGTTGACAACTCATATAGCAACTCATTGACATCAAACATTTTCATTAAACATTGATATATCACCTAACCAAACATTGAGTGATCGAGTATTAGTGTTTTCATTTACAAATTCGAAATATCAATGATAATTTTATAAGATTAAATATTGTCATACCTCATTATAGTAATTCATTGAAATACAAGTGGTAACATTATAGCAACTCTTCATTACATTTACCCAACTTAATAGACATCTTCATTAAACATTGTCATAACTCATTATCGTAATTCATTGACTATTATTTGAATTTAATGATTTGATATTATTATCATAAAATTACAATTATTAATTATACTCTAATTTGAATTCGAATCATGGTCTTTTGGATTCTAATAACGCTTATTCGAGTTCGAATCGACTTATTCGAGTTCTAATAAGGTTTATTTGAACTCTAAAGGGCTTTGAATAGGACTTTAGAATAAAGCTTATTTGAACTCGAATAAAGCTTATTTGAACTCGAATAAGACTTAATCGAATTCGAATAAGCTTGTCAATCTTATTCGATTTCGAGTTTCTCTTTAACAAATTCAATTATTTCGCCTAAATCTAGCTTTAATCATAACGAAAACTCAAGACTCATGCGAATTTGTATTAATTTTTTCAGAAAACCATGTAAAATATGTGCTAATTTGTATAATTCGAACTCGAAGATAATTTCAAGAAAAGTGACGAAGAAAGGGCGACGAAATCTGCATTGTAAAACCTAAAAAATGAAAATATAATTATAAACTATTAAAATATTGTTAATTAAGTGGATAATTCGATTAATTGCTTGTTTAATTAAGTGAGTCATTTTTATTAAATTGAAAAAGTCAAGCTCCCCCTTTTTTTTTAATTTCTTTATTTTTCACCCCCTTTCTTTAAATTGTCCCCTAGATTCATCCATCAGTATAGGCCGATGAAGCTTATCCAATGTCGCTTAAATTCATTTCAAAAATCCCGGCCAATAGAATGGAAATTGCTCCGTTATGTATCCGTGACCGTTAATCAGCTTTTGTGCAACATAGACAAATCACCGATAACGTTGTTATTGCTCATGACTGTTTATAATCGTAGAACAGGCAAAAATGATTTATGCCTCTTAAGTCGGACATGGCAAAAGCTTTTGATAGAGTCGAATGGGGTTTCCTAGGCAAATATCTTAGGAAAATGGAATGTTGTAAGGTCTTTGTTGAGTGGATTCTCGCTTGTATCAGTTCGTCTTCTTTCTCTTTCAATATTGATGGTCAAAAGCATGTAAACATCTGATACCTTCTAGGGGATAAGGCATGGAGATACATTTTCTCCACACTTGAATTCGATCATAGGCTCTATCTAACATGTTCAAAAAAGCTTGCCAACATATGATTATTTTACCAACAAAGGTACTAGTTATTTTGTGGTGGTTGATCCACGGTTTATTCGCTTTTGTAAATCTTTTAGGTTAAAAATAATAAAACGCCCCGTGGTTTTGAAAATCATCACAAAAAACCCCATTGTTTTAAAATAACATAAAACTCCCTCGTGGTTTCGTTAACTTTTCACACTCTCCCCATTTGTCAGCTGCATAAACTTAGCGTTCGAAGCACACGCGGGCAGACTATGCTAATCGGGGGTACGGTGATACGTTTTCTAAACCATAAGGGAGTGTCGCGAAGTTTACAAACCACGAAGTAGTAACATGATTTTTACTTTAACCACAAGGGGTATAGAGGAGTTTACCCAATCTTTTACTTACCAAATGAAAGTTATTGCATTTGAAAAAAAAAACCATATATCTCGACCGGTACTAATCAATATTATTATCGATCAAACAAGACGTAACTGTTCATAAAAGATCAATCGAATTCGATTCGATGAATTGACCAGAGGCAATTTACAGCAATCAATGAAATGAATGTACTGGAAAGACGCTCCCAATCGTAAGCGAAACAAGAAACAAGCTTGAGATGCAACAACATTTTTTATTGTACATACATGCAAACATATGTATCTAAAAAAATGAATAAAACGTCAATTTATCTTATATATGCGTGTGTGTATATACGAGCTTGCTTATTCGTGTTACTTTGCATTCTTGAGATTGCGTAGTTTCATCACGAGTTGCTGTCTCTCTCCTTCAACCTCGGCAAACCTGAGACTTATCTCCGAATATCTCATTTGCAGTTCCTTTAGTTCATCATCCATCGATGTATTACACTCCTTCAATAGCCTCATTTCGCGTCTTAATTCTTCCATCTCATGCATATTATTGTCTCTGAGATTGCAAATGCATTTTTCCAGATTAGTTTACTTGGAATTTAAGACGAAATCGTCTACTACAAAGAGATCATACATACCTGGTCTTCGATTCTGCACCACAATTGTTACCATCATCGTTTCTTGCTTCTTCAGACACCTAAAGCCATGAACAAATCGATCAGTCAAATCCCACATTGTAAGAATATCTCTCATCATAGTTGTAAAAAGATAAAAAACCTTTCCGGGTTTGTTTTCTCTTGCGCAGTCAAGAAAAGCCAATCTCTCCTCTAATTCTTCGATTTTGCTGACAAGTTTCTTTTCCTTCTCTAAAAATGTACCAGTTGATCTTTCAAGGGCAGCTTCCTTCAACTTGATTTGCTCCTGTAATAAAACAAAACCACGCTTAGAAAAAATTAGTATCTCTGGCTTGTGATGATAACTGTATAACTTGATCGAATTTTCGTTACTTCACCTCAAGCTGCTTAATTCTTTCCTTGAGATTCGTAGACTCTTTCGAACCACGAGCATGAATCTTGCCATTCTTCGAACCCAATTTGATATCAAGATCTCTGCGATCTTTTGCCTTCTTCTCCAGCCCGTTGATCGCATCTTCCTTCTTTTGCAGATCGTTCTTTAACCCGTGCACTTGCTTCCTTAATCTCTCCTTTGCGTGCTCCTCTTCGATCATCGATTGCTTTAACTCATCATACTGAGCACGAAGAGAATCCAATTCCCTTTGTAAATCTCCAACCGTTGCTTCTTTTTCTTCCATTATACTCTTTATTTCGTTTAGTTCCTTCTTAGACTCCTTGGATTCATTTGTTGCCGAAGAAACCCTTCTCTCAAGTTCGATTCTTTCATCTTTCCCTTGCTTCACCGCCGATTCCATTTCCTTAATCGAAGCTCTCATTTGCTCAAGCTCAAGAACATAACTCTCTTTGGCACTCTCTTCGTTCTTCAAAGCATATTCCTCGATCTCACGCTTGAGAGAAGTGATTTCGTTCGAGAGAAACCTTTCATTTTCTTCAGAACAGTTCCTCTGTTTTCTCAGCTCCTCCTCTCCGTTCTTGATTTCAAGCTGTAATCTCTCGATCTGATTCGTCATCGATCTCACTTTCCCCGAGAGATGATTCAATCTTGCCTCATATTTGCCCTTCATCAGCTCTCTCTCCTTTGAAGATCTTCGAATAGTTTCTTCCAATTTATTCTTCTGCAATCGAAGCTCATTCGCTTCAGACAAAGCCTTAGCAGCTACTCGTTCGTTGGCTTCGAATGTGGAAATCATCTGAATTGAGAGCCTTTTAAGCTCATCCTGAAGCTTCTCTGCTGTGTTGGCATTTGTCCACTTCGTCTTCCTCAGTAACTCCTCTGCTTTTATCGCTCTCTGTTCTTGCTCAACCTTGGACCTTGTAAGAGATTCGAGGTTAGCTTCGAACCCAAGTGACTGCTTTTCGAGCTCCTCCTCTAATTTCTTCACGTGGGCTTCGAGCTCCCTCACTCTTATTGATGCTTCCACAGCTTCTTTCGATCTTGATTCCACATCGTTCTCGAGACCATTCACTTCAATCTTGAGCTCACTTATTCTCACCAGCGATTCATCGAACTCCTTCGATCGTGCCTTAATTTCGTTCTCGAGTTTCTCAATGTGCAACTCGAATTCACGTGCGGAGGCGTACGATGACGAACATTCGTACTGCATTTTCAGCTGTTCTTGAATCTGATTCTGCTCCAACTTATAAGCCATGCTATGATTCTCTTGCTTCATGATCTCGTAATCCAACGCGAGCTGCTCGTTTTGCATCTCGAGCTCCTCTCTTTCTCGTTTGTAAATCTCAATCTCACCACGCAAATCCACGATCTGTTTTTCTAACACGGAACTCTCCTTAGTTTCACCGTGATCTTCGATTCGACTCGTTCTTCCCCGTTGGATCAATTCCTCGTCATCGCTCGAGTGATCGAGATTTTCGTTGCCTTTCTCTTTCAACATTTCGTCGAGGTCTTTCACAGCAAGAATCAGCTCGGAGTTTGATTCTTGGGTTTTATGCAGCTGAATCCTGAGATTCGCGCTGATTTCCTTCTCGTGGTTTAGCTCCTCTCGGAGCTCTTCAACAATGGCCCAACAATCACCACTTCCCTCAACGCTGCTTCTTCTTACATTCGCATCCACTCGTCGCTTCGATGAGGATTTCAGCTTCTCGCATTCTAATTTGAAAGCATCTCTTTCCTCTTTCAGGCACAGGACTTCATTACACAGATCTTGCCCTCGTTTGCTCTCCTTCACGATCTGTTTTCTGAGTGTCTGCAGCTCGATTTCGGACACCTCAGCTTGTCTGGACAGTAAAGCAATGTCTGATTTCAGCTTCACAATGTCTGAAGATTCTTCCAATAAACTCTGCTTTAATGGAGTTCCTGCTGAGGAATCATCTGTAGTGAGTTCAAGGGATGAGGAATCTTGAAGCCAGGCCCAATCTGATTTCTCGCGTTCTTCGGAGACAGTTTTTTGCGTGTCGGCTTTTGGCCCGTGGCCAATTTTCGGGAAAATTATTTTGTTACCGGAGGCAGCACTTTCAGAGCTCGACATTGTAATATCAGATCCACTCGAACCTCCACGTTTTCTGATTAATTCGGTTATCTGTGAAGCTGTCTCGTTGCAAGAAACATCCTGCTTATTACAGAAAGAGAAGCAAAAGAGCATGAAATCGGGAAATTATTACAGAAAATGGAAGAGGTATGAAATAAATAAGGAGATTACATCTCCAGATTCAAGCTTTAAGGCTTCTTCAATATCGTCATTGTTGCTCAACTGCGACCTCGAGCTGTTATCTTTGTAATTTAATGTCACGTTCTCGAAGTCATCGATCTCTCTGTACAAAAATATCATTCCATGAAAACTTACATACAAAAAACGAATGGCATAAGAATATTAAATCACTACCTATGATCATCGGCCTCATGGATCCTTTGAATCGACACCTATTGGAGAAAAAGAAAAAAAGAAAAAATTTGAATTAAACACAGATTCATCAAGTATAACTTAATAGCCAACAAACACATAAATAATGTATAAAATCAAATTACGTGCAACACGGCCTGAACTTTCGAACTCTTCAGAGGAAGAGACACCAATGTGACTTTCGTAGCTTCGGCGTAGGCTGAGAAGTCAATGGAAGCTTCTCCAACTACTCCAGATTTCGACGATGATCCCTAAACGAGTAACGTAAAAAAGACAGCCATTACAAGTAAATCAAATAACTTGTAAATTTTAAGGCTGCAATAATTTCATCTGTGTACGTTTCCAACGACAAAGTGGTAAATCTTCTCCTGAACTCTCCCGGATTTGGGCTCACGGATGAATTTGACGGTTTCGTACAGAGGATTCTCCCAGAAACAACTGCCGTCTCTTACTTTTGCCTTGTCTGATTTTGAGGTTGGCTTACCGGTATCGGATGGAACGATCGAGACCACCAATGGCTCGTCACCATTGACGGGTACCTAATGTTTTCAAAATTACAATCATCAAAAAATTTTGTACACACAATTTTGTACAAAAATGTGTAAGTTTCATTGCTGCAAAAAGAACATGTAAGAGAAAGCAAAATTCTCCCACTGTGAGTAGCTTGGGATTGAAGGAACCCAAGAAAGTGTTTTATCTTCATCAAAGCTCCATCATTCAACAAATCAGGAAAAGGGAAAAAAAAAATCACATCAGCTTAGATAAATCCCCCATTATTTAAGTTGCCACAGTAATTTGTATCATTGTTTTCAATAAAATCACAATTTTCAGAGAAGAAGAAACAAGGCACTGAATCGCTGAAACTTACCTGAGCAGCACGAAACTGCAGCTTGAAATCAACTTTGAACTTGTTCTTATCGCTCCTCCACCGCGCCGACTTGAACATATTTACTATTCTACCCTCAACCGCGCATTACACTTTATATATTAAAATTGTGAAGGAGTTTGAAACGGACGGAGCCTAACCGGAGACTCGCCGGAGAAACCGGACTTCGCCTGTGCAAACCTCAAACAAGCGATTGACAGTGAATTTTAAGCTACAGATTATAAATCCCCACGATTTTTTTGCTCGATTTTATCCAGGTAGATCAACGTTGAGATAAAACTACGCACTGTGCGAATTCTTTTGCTTTTTAGTTCTTTCCGCTTCCACTATTTGTGATCCTTGAGGATATTCGTGAAGAACAAAACGCAATGCACTTCAAAATAGATCTAACGAGCAGATCAAAAACTGCTGCTCCGTTAGTGCCTCTGTGTTCCTCTGCTCTAACGGTGCAACTCTCTCTCTCTCTCTCTCTCTCTCTCTCTCTCTCTCTCTACGTGTGTGTTATATTATTACGTTTTCTTTCTGGGTCGTAATACAATTATTGTAATATTTTTTTGTAGGGGTTGCGAGAAAGTGAGATACTATATTATTTTAATTGGATTTAATATTATTTTTCCTTGGCAATATGTAAATAATAGATTTAATGCGAAGCTTCCGTTGTTTTTTTTTAATATCTGACACCTCAGATCGTATATTAGGTGGAGATTTTCTTTCAAATAAATTAGGTGGTTGGCGTGAAATGACGTAAGTATCCTAATTCCGAAGGCATCACAGGCATGCATGATAAAGATGGTAGTACTTGTATAAACTATAAATTATGCTTGTAATCATATCGAATTATTTAATTAGTTTAGTAGCTTTTTATCTTATATATAATTTTCTGACATCATGTAAGCCGAAATACTACTGATTTGTTTTTTTGGCTACTGCAAATCTAAACATATTACGTCACAGTTATGTTTGTATCATATTAAATCTCCCTTATCAAAAATGAACTTTCTACACTTACATATATATATGTATATATATATTAAACTTTATTCAATATTTAATCACTTCCATCAGATGTGTGTGTGTTCTAATTCAACGGAACCAAATAATTCTCCGTAAAGGATATAACAGTCATTCCACGACGGACTTCTATGCATATAGCAAATGCTAATTGATTTTATTTTCGGGAAAGTGACTGCTAAGCTAGGAAAATTCAGAGTATTTTTTACTCCATTATTTCGTACTATACGTATTCATTCTTGTGAATTTTATTATTGTGATTGAGTAACGAACTATCTTCAATCGTACAGATAACGGTATCACTTCTTTTTCAAGAATTAGGTGACTATTTTCTATGCAATATGTTCCTATTATTATATTACAACTACGTACGTATGTCTGTTTGTTTTTTATAAATTAGTAGACTTATATTCCCCATGTATGAGAATACCTGACGTATGGTATTTGTTTGTTTGCCACAGTAGTATCCCATTTTTTAATTTGTGCCTCATATTCGATGCAGGAAATGCAAATTCAACATCTAACCGTTTATGAAATGAAAATAATTTTTTCCCTTCATAATATTAAATTTACAAATAGCCTTCTCAATCATAAAAAAACTGGGGTTGTTCTTAGGATCGTGGACTGATGGTTTAATATAATACTTCGAGAATTTGTTATATTTTAAATATTTGAAAAATAGTTAAGTTGCAATAACTCGGGTTCTTGAAAATAATGCAATCACCGAGAGATTAAGCAGGTTTGGGTTTTAAACCAAGCGAAAAATATTAGACATAATTCTCTAAAATCGGTTTTTGGGCTTCTTAATACTAGAAAATCTATGCAAGGTAAAAACCGATTTTGGTTGAAGCATTTTATCGAATATTAAAATGCTGCAACTATGCATGCTAGAATATAAATGAATGCAATGCGGTGAACACTTAATTTGTTTATGGAAGTTCGGAGCTTAATCTCCCACGTCTCCCCTTCTTCCCTGAATGAAAGTTACCACTAGAAGACTCGATTTATACATTATGATGTACAAACTCCTTAGCAAGACTTACACAATGTAATCCTCTAAGTTACTTTGCTGACTAAACTAGCACACACTTTTGATGCCCCGCAAGGTCAACCGATTTCGACAACTTTTTAAAGTCCATTGATACTAATGATGGTAGGCCGCAACCTCACAACTGGCACACATCTTTTACGCCTTTGTGCGAAGACTACAAACACATAGTTTTTACGTTTTTGTGCTAAGACTCTCACTCAACTAATTTATTTCGCTCATCTATTTAGTGTGTGAGTGAGATGTGTGGATTTGGACATGGTATCTCTCTCTATATTTTGTAACCACACACTAAGAGGAAGAACTCTCTTGATTTTTTTTTTTGCTCTTGTCTTCTCTCTTGGATCTCTCTTAGAGTATCTTCATGTTGTCTCTAGGATCCCTTATGTTCTTTGTTATTTTCCTTGTGTATTTATAGCCTCCGATTTTGATATGGTCATTAGGCACATTAAAATAGCCGTTGAAAGCTTTTGCCTCGACTTGGTCAATGTTGTCAGCATTATTGGCTTGTACATGCTGCTTGTTGTAAAGACTTGTACATCAGCCTTGGTACCAGTTGACCAATATTGTACTTAGTGGAACAATACTGTTCTGTCAAGTACTTAGTTGACCAGTACTGTCCGATCCAGTACTTAGTTGGCCAATACTTAGTTGACCAGTACTGTCATATCTAGTACTTAGTTGATCAGTACTGTCCAAACCAATACTTATAATAGTCAAATACTTAGTTGATCAGTCATGTCCAACCTAGTACTTAAATAGCTAATACTGAGTGGACCAGTACTGTCATATCGAGCACTGTCCTATGTAGTACCCGTAAACAAGTCTTATTGTAAATTAGTCCTGGTTCAAACCAGTCCCAATGCGGCGTATTGATCAACCCTAGTTTTCCGCACTGAGATCATATTTGATATCTGTTTTTCGAGCTGAGTTCATATGTACACTTGAGTAAATATGTTAGTAACACAAATATATGTTTTTTATTCATCAAACCGGATTGCAAGAAATTTAAATCCAAAATCTTCCCTTTTGATTAATACAAAACTTTAACATTAATGCACATATACACAAACCGTTGTCTATATAAATTAAGCAGTTTTGATTACTTTATAAGTATGTTTGCTAATTATTGTTTGTGTTAGTCTTCTCCAATTCGTCGATTCAAATAGTAATGCCATATCCAGATATGAATTTGGATTGAAGTCGATAAAACAGATTCACTAAATTATGTGCTTAATTAAAATTTAAACCTATTTAAGTTATAACCTAATTAAAAATGCTTAAATAATTAAAATCCAAAGTATAAATGCACAAGGACATTATTTATTACATCGTATTCTCCATACCCGATTAAATTCGTACCTCGTTATTGTCTACGAGATGATACTGATTTCTTGCACAATTACTTCTTCTGAGCCTGTGTGTGACAAGCCCAAATCTTATACACGATAGTAGTTATGACTTATGAGATTTAAAACCAATGAATTTTATAATAATTAACCTGGTAGACCGATATTCTCTCTTATATATTTTTCATTTATCGTTGGAAAGAAATGTCTGGCACGCCATAATGGCTAGCTTTAATGAAACTTGATGGTATTTCCCTTTTCAGAACAAAAAAAGTGAGATTGTCCAAATTTATTTAAACACATATAACATACTAAACACTCTGTTTTTAGATTCTTAATTACATTAGATAACTCGTTCCTATACAATTCACTTAACGTTCCGAAATTAATTTTGAAGCCAAACCAGTTGTATGTAAATCAGTTAGATATTATTACAATAACATTGTGATAATAATAATAATAATAATAATAATAATAATAATAATAATAATAATTAACATGTTTCGAATTTTAATTTGAATTATAAACTTTACTTGGCTTTAAAGACGATCATGGGTTGATTGTGAGGTATTGTCACGAGTCCACGTGAATTGAAGCGTATCTGGTAGGCTGTCACTATTTTTTCAAAATAAAATGAAAAATAAATAAAATATGTTACCAAATAGTTATTACTTATTTGCTATATTCATCTAAGGTTTTAGACGTGATTCTTACATTAATGCCAATTTTGGGAAATGCATTTATCAGTAGTTTCAGAACGAGGGACCCACCCTGTTTCATTTCCTAAATTGTAACGGGCATGATATTTAGTACGTGACAATTTAATTTGTAGAGTAGCATAACACGTGGTCGGGCCACAATTTAAATTATTATTTTTTTTTTCAAGGTATCCCCGCTCGATCTGTCTATCGACTAACCCTTAAATATCGACGTGGACTTGCGCCACACAGACCGGACGGATGCTTAATTGCGCCACACACTCCAATGATTGGACTAATCCCCGAGGCCAAATGAATACGTCTCAAACTCACCCGACAACGATAGTAATGAGCTATAAAGCTTATGAGGACTACTCAAGGAATTGTGAGAGGAGGAATTTGATCCGAGGACCTAACTCACAAATTCTTAACGCCTCCTCTTTGACAACTAGGCCAATGCCTCCACCTTGACTACAATCCTTAAATTATTTTCTTTTAAAATATATTTTATGGTATAATTTTATCACGTAATCACTAAAAATGTTTCTTCGAAATATGATTGTCAACGGGGCGGGATTCTCCGTCCTGTGGGATCATCCCCGAACAGGGCGAAAAATTCCGGACTATCTATTCCCGCCACGCGGGACGCGGACTATGCTCAATGCACCGTTCGCCACGTGGATCCGATTTTGTAAATTCTAAAAATATGCTCTTTATATTATTTTATTATAGATGATATTTTAAATACCATTTAAATATTGCATTCAGCTTATACATTATAGGATAAGTAACATTTTTAAAATGAAATCTTGTAGGCCCCAAATCTTCATTTAAAGTACCAATTAAATATTGTATCTAACTTATATATTACAATATGGATAATTGCTAATTTGGTCCCTCACTTATCAGTCTATATCAATTTTAGTTCCTCGGAAACAATTCTCATCTATAAAGGTCCCTCAGTGTTTTGACGGTCAATTCCGTTAGTTTTGACGGCCAGTCAGGTCAAAGTTGACGGAACGGACTAACATTGATTAACGGTTAAATATTGAGGTACCTATTTTGATGATATGTGCTTTCGAGGGACTAAAACTACTGCTAAGTGGGGACAAAATTAACAATATATCCGTTTTAAATTTTGGGGTACTATATTTGATATTTACCAAAATAAGTCAGAAACTTTATATGTTTTAGTAAATTTCGACATGTGATCATTTTTCGGCAAAGCCCGAAATTTTTTTCTTGCAGACTAATTTTATATCCACTTGCCTACTGACTTAAGTACTATCAAATAGAATTCTCGACCTATTTTATCAGAAAAAACGACGGAGCATCAAATTTATTCTAATACATGAAGTTAATGACCTATTGTTGCAACTAATATATTTATATATATAGCTAAATATAAGTTTGTCATTATTTTTGCAAACCAGTAAAATTTATAAAAAAAAAAACTTGTGATACAAAGTAAACATACATCTAACATAGCGTTGCAACGATAAACAGTAATACATCTCTAATATTGTGAATTAGGAGAAAATGAATCTGTATTTTTTGGTTGGAAGTTCTGTTGACATCAAACAAAGCTAAAGTTCGCTATTCAATTCCATTTACTGGTCATATTTTTTGTCAATGAATAACTCTTTTATCTGCCTAAGGATATTGACATGAGTTATAGCGTGGACCTTGCTTAAGTATCAATTTGGTAATATCCATCATAAATTAACCAAATTAAACGAAAAATAAAATTTATAATTCTCATCATTATATCTTATCTCCATCAAGTTATACATTATGCAATAAAACATGAGTGATATTATAAAACTAAATGTAAATGCATTCTTTTTTAAAAGATCAATTACGAATCGATGACGAACTGATATCGATTTTTGGTGATTGAAAAACTAAACTAAAAAAAATTAGAGCCAAACCAAATTGACCAAAATTGGATTTCGTTGGATAGGAACAAACCGACTTTTGCGTATTTCGACTATCTCAAACATCGGTTTGCAAGGACAAATCGATCGTCCAATTCAACCCACTGCATCCTGTTAGAAGGACTTTGAACTTCCATTTGAATATCAATAAAGACAAATTTCACATACAGAAATTGGAGATTATCTGAAAGTTGTGGTATTTGAGTCGTTCAACTCGAATTTTATCCCATTTTTAGCAAGACAAAAACTGGAGTCATATGTTGGGGAAACTCAGTGTCCTGGCGATGATACCTAATTAATTTTTTTTTTCAACAACCTCATTCAACCGGACATAGAAAACTGTATTATATATATAATCATAATGACACATAAAACAATATGAACGAGCCCCTTGAGTGTGTCACCCTCATAGCATGTCGTTGCTTGCTTTCGGAGACCCATAGCCATAAACTGTGCCTACACCTCGTCTAGACTGTCACATCGATCCTTTTTAATTGTACAGAGATCGAGATTGTTATATGTCGGGATAATTCCTAATTTGGTCCATCAGTTATAAGCCTATAGTCCCTCCAAAACACACCTCATCAATAGAGGTCACCTTTTAGCCGTTAATCAATTTTAGTCTTTTCCATCAACTTTGACCGAACTGACCGCCAAAACTAATGGAATTGACGTTAGTGGTTTTAAATATTTAAAAAAAAAAAGAAAAATTGCTTAAATATTAAAATAAAAAAAACGAAATTAAAATAAAAAATATAATTAAAAACGAAATTAAAATTTAAAAAGTAAAAAATATAATTAAATTAATAATTAAAATAAATTAAAATAAAAAAATTAGTTTCTTCAACGATCCTCTCTATCCAAAACATTTTCTCAACAGTCATCTCCTCTGCGGAGTGATCAACGGCTCTTTTCTTGGACGTGTATCTGACTCTACTTCCTTTCTTGGGCAGAGAAATCAACGGCTCATCCTCCGCCTCCTCCGACATCACTGTCAGAACTTCGTGAAGCTGACGACGAAGTAGAACAATCGTTGTCAGTCGTAGTAGAGAAACCTGTGAAGTGGTGTTCCTGAGATGACCGTGATGACGACGGATTTGGAGAAGAAGGGTAACAGTGATGAAATGACGTTCTTGATCACTTCGCAGAGAAGATGTATTGGAGAATTTTTGTTGGAGAGAGAAGATTGATCTTGTAAGAAGCTGAATGTTTTTAATTTTTAATTATTCTTTTTAATTTTTTTTTAATTATTTTTTATTTTTTAAATTTAATTTAAATTTAATTTTGTTTTTAATTATATTTTTTATATTTAATTTCGTTTTTTATTTTCATTTGAATTATATTTTTAATTTTTTAAATTTTAACTTCGTTTTTTAATAATATTTTAATTTTTTAAAATTTTAATTTCGTTTTTTATTTTTATTTTAATATTAAAGCAATTTTTCTTTTTTTTTTAAGATTTAAAGCCACGGTCAATTCCGTTAGTTTTGACGGCCAACTCGGTCAAAATTGACGGAAATGACTAAAATTGATTAACAGCTAAAAATTGAGGGACAATATTGATGATGTGTATTTTCGAAGGACTAAAACTGATATAGTCCTATAATTGAGGGACCAAATTAGCAATTATCCCGTTATATGTCCAAATATCCTTAAAATTGTTTTTCACTTTACATATTTATAAGCATCAAGGAGAAATGGACCAAAAAAAGGAGTTTTGGACGAGAAGACAAGATTGTTGAGGTCCACGACCAAAAGCAGTAAAGCCCATGAATGGCAACCGAGAGCCGCATCACAACGTTGTCAACGTCCACGACCAAGCGCAGTTGAATCCATTGTTAGAATTTTACATCCAAACTCAATAAAGTTTAGATATCCCAGAATCCATAAAACTATTTGATTTAATGTTATAAATCACATAAGAACGTACCCGGATCCATATGCTTTAACTCTATATAATCTTTAACGAGGGCTGGAATGATTTTTAGTCTCTCTGCTTTCCTTCTCTTACGTTAATATTTAGATGGATTTATTTAATAGATATATAACCCCTTTTATAGTTTATGAATAGACATTTAGAACAAGAGTCATGTCCTTTCATTTTAGGGTATGTCTTTTCTCAAAGGGTATATCTTTTAACACTAGACGAGAGAGAAATGTATTAAAACCTTATACCCTATTATTTAATATTTAATAACCATCATATTAAATATATATAATATAGAGTATAATAATATTTTATGAGTCATAATGAAATTATTTAACAATCTCCCACTTGACCCATGTAATTAATTGACGATTCAATAACATATACGTGTACACTATTCTGAATCAATCAATCAATCATAATTGAACCGAGAAAATCGAATCATGACGGTCACATGTTATTAAGTCACATGATTCCTTCCATGCATTACAAAATAAAACCGTACTTGTATACCCATAATGTGAATAACCAATAACATTCAAAACAAAACTTTTAATTGAATTCATATGTCATAATAATAATACGAGCAAGATAAACGATATCCATCATGATGCTACACTATCAGGGACTTGTCTATAATACACATTCGTTCAATAAGGCCAGAAAACGTCTTGGGTGGTAATCCTTTAGTTAGCGGATCCGCTATCATCAAGTTGGTACTGATATGCTCACTAAACACCTTTTGTTTTTGAACTTCTTCATTAACAACCAAGTACTTTAACTCAATGTGTTTTGCTCCTTTCGAGTACTTGTCATTCTTGGAGAAGAATACAACAGCAGAATTATCACAATAAATTCGTAGTGGTTGATCTACGATATCAAATATAGTAAGTCCATGTACGAAATTCCGAAACCATAATGCATGAACAGTGGCTTCAAAACATGCCACAAATTCAGCCTCCATAGTGGATAACAATTATAGATTGTTTTCCACTTTTCCATGAAACTGCTCCTCCCGCCATTAAAAACACATAACCAAATGTAGATTTCCTCGTATCTACGCATCCCGCATAGTCTGAATCTGAATAACCTTGTAATTCAAGGTGATTTGATCTTCTGCATGTGAGCATGTAGTCTTTGGTACCTTGTAGGTATCTAAGCACTTTCTTCGCAGCTTTCCCATGATCTATTCCGGGATTACTCTGATATCGACCCAGCATCCCAACGGCAAAACTGATGTCAGGCCGTGTGCAAGTTTGGGCATTCATCACGTTTCCGACAGCAGACACATAGGGAATAGATTCCATTGCCTTCCGTTCCAATTCATTCTTAGGACATTGATTGTACTGAATTTATCCCCTTTCTGAATTGGAACTATACTTGAGGAACATTTATCCATATGAAATCTCTCCAATATTTTATTAATATAGGCCTTTTGAGACAGTCCCAACAGACCTTGTGATCTATCACGGAATATTTCAATTCCTATCACATAAGATGCCTCACCCATATCTTTCATCTCAAACTTTTTAGAGCGAAATTTATTCACATCATGTAACATAGCAATATTATTCGAAGCAAGAAGAATATCATCAACATATAAGACTAATATAATAAACTTGCTCCCCCTGATTTTCATATAGATACCCGATCTACAGTGTTTTCTATAAAACCATATGATGTAATGATATTATTGAACTTAATATACCATTGCCGGGAAGCTTGTTTCAGTCCATATATCGACTTCTTTAATTTACACACAAAATCTGAATTTTCTGTAGTCACAAACCCTTCAGGTTGGCCCATATAAACATCCTCTTCTAGATCACCATTCAAAAATGCAGTTTTTACATCCATTTGGTGTAGCTTTAGATCATAATGAGCTACCAAAGCTAAGATTATTCTTAACGAGTCCTTTTTTGAAACGGGAGAAAAGGTCTCTTTGTAGTCAATGTCACCTTTCTGAGTGTAGCCTTTGGCGACGAGTCGAGTTTTATATCTTTCGATGTTGCTTTTTGAGTCTCGTTTGGTCTTGTACACCCATTTACAACCGATTCTTTTAGAACCCTTAGGCAACTCAACTAATTCCCAAACTTTGTTGTCATCCATTGATTTTAACTCTTCTTTCATGGCATTAAACCAATTTTCAGATTTTACTGTCCTAACAATAGTACAAGCATTACCAGACTCTACTACTCTCGTACTATTGTTAGGACAATAAAATCTGTACCCTTTCGACTTTTCAGGATAGCCGATGAAATAACCACTAATGGTTCTTGCATCAAGCTTTCTTTCATGCGGATTATATATCCTCACTTCTGCATGGCAACCCCAAACGTGAAGGTTCCTTATACTAGGCTTTCTTCCCGTCCACAATTCGTAAGGAGTATTTGATACAGACTTACTGGGGGTTCTATTAAGTAGATATGCAGCTGTCTTTAGTGCATATGTCCATAGTGATAAAGGTACAAAACTATTACTCAACATACTCCTAACCATATCCATAAGTGTACGATTTCGCCTTTCAGCCACGCCATTTTGTTGAGGCGTACCGGGCATTGTGTATTGTGCACAAATGTCTCGTCTTTCAAGGAATTTTGCAAATGGACCTGGACATTGCCCATTCTCATCAAATTTTCCATAAAATTCACCACCTCAATCAGATCTCACAATTTTAACATTTTTTGCCTAGTCGCCTTTCCACCTCATTAACGAACACCTCTAGGACATCCACTGATTGAGATTTTTCATGCAACACATACAAGTAACAATAACGCGAGAAATCATCAATGAATGTGATGAAATACTTTTCACCACCCCAAGATGGTGCGTCAAATGGACCACATATATCAGTGTGTATTAATTGAAGTTGTTCACTATTTCTTGTGGCGGGATATTTCGATATATGTTTAGTTTGTTTTCCTTTAATACAATCTATACATGTATCCCAGTCATTAAAATCCAATCGAGGTAATATTTCACTTTTCATTAACCTCGTTACTCTTTCTTTGGATACGTGACTCAATCTTTGATGCCATAGAAAAGCTGAAGATTCATTATGTGCACTTCTTTTATTTCCTATATAGTGTTCAACATGAAATAGGGATTCTGCAAATGCAGTACTAAGATTTAAACGATATAAACCATCAATTAAAGTACCACAACCATAATATTTCATACCTTTATATAATGAAAAACCATTATTTGCAATCTTAAAATTATACCCTAAACAATCCAACTTTCCAACAGAAATCAGGTTTCTAGAACATTCAGGAACATATAAACACTTTTCTAGATCTAGATTACAACCATTATCTAAGATCAGTCTATAAGTTCCAATTCCTTCAATCTTGGCCTTCATTCTGTTCCCCATATATAAAAACTTTTCATTTCCGTTTATGGGCTGGATCGAAAGAAATCCTTGTAAAACATGTGATATATGAGTAGTTGCACCAGAATCTAACCACCAAGTATTATGGGACACTTCTACAAGATTTGATTCAAAACATACCGAAATAAAGTATGTACCTTTCTTTTCGAACCAAGACTTTCTTTTCAGACAATCCCTTTTAGAGTGACCCATTTTCTTACAAAAGAAGCATTTAAGCTCCTTATGGATCGTACCCTCTTTGTTCTTTAATGGGTTTTTCCCTTTCCTTTTGTCCTTAGCCTTTTTAGTGCTTCCTCCATCGTGAACAGTGAGATGAATAGAGTGTTCCTTCATTTTCCTTATCCTTCCTTCCTCTTGAATCAGCATGACTTTAATTTCTTGTAAGTTCCATTTCTCTTTCAAGGTGTTATAATTCACCTGGAACTGGCCAAACTCAAGAGGAAGTGAGTTTATAATAAACTGGACCAAGAAGGTTTCACTCACTTCCATTTTCATCAATTTTAGCTTCGATGCCAAATTTGACATATTTGTCACATGATCATGAATAAGCTGAGACCAATCAAATTTCTTGGTTGTCAGCTCACTCATCAAAGTGCCCACAATTGACTTATCAGTTATGTCTGATTGTGAATACTCTTTCACTTTCGTCATAAATTCCCGTGCATTGTCTGTTCGGGCATTGATGGCTTTACATTTTCTGCCATCATCATCTTCATCAAACTTAAGCTTAGCCGATTGGACCTTTCCCAATCTTCATAGAATGACTTTTGGGCTTCTGTACTGTCCTCGGTGATAGCTGCAGGCTTTTCTTCGGTCTCTAATGCAATGTCCAAATACATTGCACCAAGTTGAAACTTGATTTGTTCGGACCAATCATTATAGTTTAGCCCATTAAACTTGACAATGGGATTGCCCAAACCAAACACGTTATTAAATGCTGCGAACAACAAATAAGATCGCATGTATTATTATATATAGATTCAAACAAATAATTTAAGTTCATCTTTGGACGATACTTAAACAAAATCTACAAAATAATGATGCTAAATAAAATACTTAAGTAGATAATCAATCATCGATATGCATGTTATCTTTGGATATATAAACATAAATGATTATCAATATATATCTCCTTATTTTCTACAACTTTACGCAATAATTCACCTTTGGGTGAACTTCTAGCGATAATAAAAATATTCTCGTGATTTCTTTAATAGCATCGTATATACAACGAGAATATTATTGAGTATTTAAAATGAACTGAAACTATGTCTTTTTGGCGACCGACAAGTTTAATTCATATAAATAAATATTCAATTAAATCAATCATAACCAATGCATATATTACGTACTCTCAGCATAATAAACATTTTCAGATAACACACATATATATAATATATCATTCAGCTTGTATGAGATTTTATGTGATAATATTCATGAATTAAATGTACCATATGCCAACTACTGTAACTACTCATCAAATATTGGATCACGAACGTGAATATGACATGGTATTCATTTCATGTTTGAACAGATAACCTAATATAATAAATAATAATAGTAATAGAGATAAATAATCAAATCCAAATCAGATGTATGTAATAAAGACCGAGTATCATATCAACGGATACATAGCGATTGGCAATAGATACAACCAACAAGTTTTCAGTACCCCAATGATTCAATTATTGTATAACGCCAGACAAAAAAACCGGTTTCACAAAAGAGATATTCCAAATAGAAACAAATATCGTGAAAAATACAAACCCCGAAACAAGTTAACAACATCTGAAACCAGAATTCTTACGCATGTATGTCTAATCATGATAAATCAAAATATTATGATGGCTCTGATACCAACTGTTAGAATTTTACATCCGAACTCAATAAAGTTTAGATATCCCAGAATCCGTAATACTATTTGATTTAATCATATAAATCACATAAGAACGTACCCCGATCCATATGCTTTAACTTTATATAATCTTGAACGAGGGCTGGAATGATTTTTATTCTCTCTGCTTTCCTTCTTGTACCTTAATATTAGATGAATTTATTTCATAGGTATAGAACCCCTTTTATAGTTTGTGAATAGACATTTAGAACAAGAGTCATGTCCTTTCATTTTAGGGTATGTCTTTTCTCAAAGGGTATATCTTTTAACATTAGAAGAGATAGAAAGGTATTAAAACCTTATACCCTATTATTTAATATTTAATAACCATCATATTAAATATATATAATATAGAGTATAATTATATTTTATGAGTCATAATGAAATTATTTAACATCCATGGTCATGGATGAAGACTGAGAAATCAATCTTCGAACACTGCTCAATTGCACGGCCGTGAAACACTAATACACTCAGTCTTTGAAGAGATAAGAGCAATCAAGTGAGAAGCATTGCCCTTGTCCACGGCCGTGGGCATCAATGCACTCAACCGTAGGGCTCAATCGACGATATGTCACATTCATTAGCGTTGACACTATCTCCGTGATAGAGGTCCCGCCGACTTAAATTAAAGCTAGGCGGATTCAGTTACTAACGAAGGAGGATCCGATATTTTTCGAACCCGAGACTTAAAAGGGGAAAAAATATACCTATGAGACAGATTTTTTACGGCCACGAAGACCTGAGAAAGCTTAGAACACAATCTGGATAGTCTCCAGGGCCTTTCTTCATCGTTCACGCGACAGGTACACTGGGACGACGCGCGACAACTCGCACTGTAAGGGATGGATTTTGTATATGTCTTTAGACATTTTCAACAATGTTTACATCTATTTCGTTGTTGTTTTTGTTCTTTATAATGTTATCTTAGTGATTAAGGCTGTGTTAGGCTAGATTATGCCTACTTATTAATTTTATTATATTTTATTTAATTGTTTGAGTCAAGTTAAGTGTTCTTCATTTGGGTTTAATTATTCGGCCTGTTCAGCATACAAATGATCCTTGATTGGTTTATGAGACAGAGAAAGTGATTAAACGGATTAGAACAAAACATTGAATGCCACAATGTAAAACCTAACAGAGCTCATGTGCCGAGACCTTAGGCGACAAAGCCTCCAAACTTGATAATTTATAAAGATTTAATGCATGTGTAGGTTACGGTCATATAGACATAGAGATTGGTTCAATAAAAAGCATTAGGCTGTGATTGCGGGACAAGCGAGTAATAATGATATTAGAAAATTCGTTCTTGATCACGTCTTTAATTGATTCTCAATCGTTATTTACTTATATGCGTTACTGGGTTTTTGTTAGTTTCATTTTTAATCAATCCTTAAAATAACTATAAAAATCACCTTAGTCTAAACTAAAAATTAGGAATAATACTATAGGATTAATCCAGTTGACCCTATGGATCAATACTTGGTCTTACGCCCTTTTGATTACTTGCACGACGTAGTACACTTGCTAGTATTCTAGCGTATCACGCGTGATAACCATGATTATGTCAAACCCACTAGACTTGACTCTATGATAGAACCGTGCCTTTACCAAACTTCCATCCACGTCTAAGTGAGTCTGTTCATTCTCTTTAGCCAAAGATTTTGTTATTTTTCAATCCACTTTCTCATAGAACGTGTATCTCGGTTATTTGCGTGATTGTGAACTCCTCTTGGCATTTAAAGCCCGAAATCATTTTTCGTTGCCATAACGCATTCTACCGTCGGCCCATGCGTTTGGGATCGGGGACTACCAAAGCTATTAACAAGTTAAGACCTCGTAGTCAACTCTGTCAGTGATCCCTTTCCGTCTAAGGTTCACTAAGATTACTGTAGTCAATTGACGACCATTGACACTCTTCGAGAAATTACCCACATGATCGTTCGATAACAAGTCAATGTGAATTATTGACACAATAATTTAGAGCGGTCAGAATAAGTCATATTCGGTCGTCTAGATCTCGACTAGAGCCTTAAACTTATGGATGTTCTTAATCTTCAAATATAATATTCCACTGGTGCATCACACTTTCATCTATTGAAAATCATTCAGTAAACTTCTTATACATTTTTGTTTTATTATTATTATTATTATTATTATTATTCTCTTTATTCCAAGTAAGAAATGTTTGATAAATAAATAATAATGCCTCAATAAAATAAAATTCAATAAAACCAAATAATCGAATAATCATTACTCGAACAATACAAACGTTTTCCGAAAAAAACAAATAAGGTCTATGTTCTAAAACATCTACTCCTCGTGTGCCGTTACGAGGCATATCACTAACATTAGATGAAAAGGAGCCAACAAAGCTATTCAATTAACCGTATTTTATGTTCATGTCTCGATTCATCAGAAGTCGACTTTGAAGACTATTTTTCCTCATTCAAGCAACTGCCATCTACCATCTTCAACTATAAATACATGACGATATCCCATTGAAGAATAGATGATTGGAACTTTTGAGTCTTTTGGAGAGCTCAGAAGAGAAAACTTGGATCTTAGTGATAGAAATACTTTCACTCTAAAGTCGAATCAAATTAGTTGTCAAAACAGGTCATATAAACTAATTTGATACTAATTTAGTTAGAGGAGTCTAAACAAATTATACAATCATTTTTATAATTAAATCTTATAGTGGTAACTTCCTAAGTGGAAGAAGGGAAGAGGTCGAAGAATTTGTACACCTTCGAGCTTCGATAACAAATCATGTGTCCTTCATATCTTCATATTTCATACTACTCACACAAACACACGTCATTTCATAGTGAATGTTAGATATCTTCCGCGTGGCACATGGTTTGATTGAGAACCAATAATTTGTTCAAAGCCAACTGGTTATCAATATCGAATTGTCAAAGCGCTTAAATAACTTTGTGTTTATTCACCCCTTAAACACAATCAATCCTAACATGCATCAAATCTTAAACTCGACATTTTAAATGTTCATCGGGTATCTTAGGAGGCATTGATGTCACGAGACCATGATTGCTTTAATTTGGGTACTTTCTTCTTTTAGATCACATGATTGTGAGAATAAGATGGCAATGGTAAGGTCCGCTAGTGTTCGAACATAAACTTGTCGAAGGGGTTACCTAATTAAAGTGAAAAGAGAGGGAAAAAAGGGAAAAGGAAAGGAGAACCAATTCGGATAGAGGGGAATGGGAGAAAAGCCAAAAGAAAAAGAATATAAAATATATCAAATACTACATTCATGAGAGAAGCTCTCAGAACCTGATAAAGACAAACAAATGGTTATAATGATGAGGCAGTGTGGTCTCACGGGAGACAACATAAGGTGCTCACATGAAAATTTTCGGGCCCACACTCTCTTTCATACACACAGTACATTTGTATTATTTATATATAATTTGACTGATATCATACAACCTTGGGTGATAATATATGTGGTTTTTGTTATCTTGGGTGATAATGACGAAAATAGTTGAGGCCTGCAATTTCTTTAGCAGTAGTAGTGATGAGCTTATTAGATATATTTTAATGATAGAATCACGAATACTAGATCATATTCTTTTGTTGTCAATAATCATTCATCTTTTTTCCTATGTATATTTTGAACTATAATCAAACTAATTTGAGAGATTAGATTCGTGCCGTTGCACTTTTTAATCGAACTAACAAAAGTAATATATTATGGTTTTCTTTCTAATTGGATTGGTACAAAGAATAAAACAAAGAACAAACGAAGGGAAAAGGAACAACGAAGTTGGAAGATCTATTCATCACGTGTATAAAAAGCAAAAAAAATTGAGGTTACCACGTGAGGGAAGTCTTGAATTGTGATTTTTCTAGGATTCGTCTACCTGAAAAAGGGATTAAGAAAGAGAAGTTTTATTAAGTGATAATTAATTAAATGGTGTAGGGTCTCAATTAGAAAAATCCAACAAAAAATGCTAAATAATAATTCAGCCATCTCCGAAAGTCCAACATGACCAATTGACCATTATTATTTACTAAAACTATTGGGCCAAGAATTATTCTTCTTTTTCGTTTCCTATAAGGCCAAGTTTGGTTATAAAAACCAGTTTAAAGACCTAATATAATTTATATTGAAGAAGCCCGTTAAAATTAATTTTACCCTTTTCAATAAGACTAGTTTTATAATTACCCAAGCCCATATTATTAGAATGAGCTTTTTATTGATATCGGGCCAGAAAAAACCAAACCAAACACGATATTAAGACCAATTATTTATGTTATCTGGCTTTATCATGGATAGCAAACCGGCCTAAGTCTATTTAATCCAAAGAAAACGGATATTTATTCATCAAAATATATAATTTATCCAATATCAATATCCTGCTGAATTATTTATTGTGTAATTTACTGCATTGCCCATGTCGTTTAGTATAAATATATTATCTAATTTAAACATTTAATTAAATCAACTATTTCATAGATTAAGAAAGTCCAAAGACACTTCAGTCTGAAGAAGCTATACCAACCATTTGGCCATTTTCGAGGTTTAATTTGAACTTGGCGAGAATTTCTGTCGCGAAAAGAAAAATAAAGGTGTGAAAGTACATCGATCGCGTAGTATTATAATTCGATGCGAACTTATTTTTCCGTCGTACTTTCCACGCACGAATTCCACATTAGCTTTTACGTTTGTCTAATTGACGAAATAGATAAGGAAAAAAGGGGAAAAAAAAGGAAATTTTTTAAATAATAATACTTAAAACTAGGAAATTGACACGAGAAAAAATCTACCTCATCTCAATGAAAACTAATTTCTTCAAGTTACTTTCTTCACAAAAAACGTCCAAAATCGGTAACATTGGGGACTGAAATTGTAACTCGAGAAAACGGGGGACCAAAGCCGCCCATATGCCAAACATCGGGGACCAAAAATGTAAAAAGTCAAACTACTTTCTTCGATCCTAACACATCCTAAATAAAATTTCGCATAAGCTGAAATAAATAAAACAAAGTTACATCATTTGAGATAGAGGTTTTCTTAAAGCATCAAGGAAATGTTTGATATCTAGCAAGTGATTACAATGGTATCATCATCTCACTGATATTAAGCACCAACCATCAAGAACAATAACCCGCTTGGTCGTTCCACTAAAGACGATTTTTCATGCCAATGGGGCTTGCCCTAGTGGTCATATTGCGGCTCTTAAGGTCTTTGGAGGGACGGTCTCAGGTTCGAATCTCTCTGACTACCAAATACAATGAGTGAGTCTGTCACAATTGAACATGTCTTACTGTGGTTTGCCTGATTGACATAGTTTGCGGGCTAACTTGGTCAAAAGGCTAGATTTTTCCGGGTAAAAAAATGACGTTTCGTGTCTGAACGAAGCTTCTACGCAATCGTAGTAGACCTATAATGGCTCCGAAACTCAAATTTACATGATTTATGTTGTTCTTCGTAAGTAACCAAATTTATAGCTAATCCTAGACATCCGAATCTTCAGGAGCTTCTCGCCTAGACCATAGAACGTGATCTTTAGCCTCAACATTTCTGCACTCTTGAGTAGAGCTGTCAAAAATACCCATGGCGGGCCGGCCCGCTTCGACTCGCCAAAAGGGTTCACGCATTTGGTTAATCTTCGCTAAAATTTATGCAGTCAGTTCCGTGACCAACAATATTAATCACTACATCTAGAGAAATTGATATCGTTAGCTTTTTTATGGTCTAGAGTGAAGATTGGAGAGACTTATGGGAAATCTCTTGAACCAAATATACATTCATTGATACATTGTTTTTCATACATACATAGCACATAATTATATAACATGACAAAAGTTTCTACCATAAACCATGCTTTGTCTAACCTAACACATCACAAAGCATGGTGACTAAAAACTTCACCAAAAGTTTCAATTTAGCCCATGCTTACTGACCTAACACATTTCAAGGCATGAGGATACATTCCTACAAGTGCAAATCATCATCATAACATTAAGGAAAATATTAAATTATATTAATATTTTAACACCCCTCCTTAATATTTTTCTTAATGATGCACACACGACTCTCGACCCGAGTCTTCCTTTAGGCGAGAACTTCATCAAAATATCGACATTTTGATCACCGAAACCACATAGATTGAGTTTTATCTTACCATCCACTTTAGCTCATCGAATGGCATGAAACTTGATCTCGACATGTTTTGCTCCTCCATTTGCAACGGCTTCATCATGAATGAGAGGTTTTGGCTTCGACTTGCTCCTCCTCATTTCAGACTTCTTTGAAGGTTCGGGACCTAAATCTTGAATCGGAATTTTTTCATCTATCGACATCTCCTCCTTCATCGCATGTCTCCGTTCATCATAATTCATTACCTCTTCAACCAAAGAAGGTTCCGAGATAGCGCACATACATTTTTCATGTGTCTTCAACATAGGCAAGTCGAGAGGAGACTCGTCATCATCATGTGAAACATGATTAACACCTTTACGACTCTCATTGAACTTCAAAGGAAATTTTTTTTCGATCATAGCCACCTTCGCCAACATCACATTATTCGGATCAAAGAAAACATGTTAAGGAATAATATTAGCAGAAAATCAGGAATGATATCAGCAGTGAATCAGCACAAATCAGTCCCATAATTAAGCCTGATATTATGCCTTGTATCATTCTATTAATTAGCTTGATTGTTTATGTACGTGTATATATATACACTCTTGTAACTCATTGTAATACAAGAAATTATTCTTTCCAGCATATGTTAACACCCAACAAAACACATGCATTGTCTTTGAATAGAAGAGAGCCCCCTCTTCCCATCATTCTTGAAATACTCAAAAGATTTTGATTTAAATGAGGAACAAAGAGGACATCGAGAATATACTTTGTACTTCGTTTGTGTTGACCGGTATCGATCCTTTGCCTTCGGCTTGAATGACCTTGCCATCTCCTAGTCGAACTTTCGTCTTGATGGATAGGCTCGACATCTTCTCGTCTTTGTACATGTGGCTTGTGCAACAACTATCAATGAGCCACGTTTGCTCATTTCTCTTCGGGCAACGCCATGAAGAGCCCTTCTTTAGCTTCTTCTTGATCATCCAAAAAGTTGGCTTGTGGTGTGGAACATGAGCTTGTTTTTGAGCCTAGAATTCGTCTCAAGATTCCTCATTTTCTTATGATAGTTGCATCGGATTGCACCTTTTTCTTTGTACCAACAATCATTCTCCGCGTGATTGTTTCTCAAGCATATTTTGCACGATTAAGTTGGCTTCGCTTTGTATTTAAAATTTTCAGCAACTTGCTCTTCATCATTGTTGTCGTCATCTTGCCTTTTACCTTCTTTTGGTTGTTTTCCTTTAGCGTTCACCTTAAAGGCCGGTAGAGCTCCTTCGATGGCACTTTCGTCTCTCATATTTGCTCATTGCTCTTGAGTTTGAAGCTTGCTAATAAGTTCGGCAACGGATAGAGTCTCGAGGTCGCATGAACTTCGATAGCGGAAATTTTCGCTTCAAATATTGAAGGTAAGCTTATCATCATCTTTTCCACCACCTTCGCATCGTGGAAGTCTTCTACCATCAAACTTATTTTGTTAACAAGGTCTAAGAGTTTGGAAGAGTACTCTTTCACCGAGTCTCCACCCTTCATGTTTAACATTTCAAACTCTCTTTTTAATGTTAAGAGTTTGATAGTTTCCACTCGCTCCCTTCCTTCAAATTCTTCTTTCAAGTTATTCCAAGCTTCTTTCGGATTTTCAAAAGTCATGATTCTTGTGAAGATCGTATCGGAAAGAGCCGAGTGTAAACATTTGAGATCTTTTTGGCCATGTCTTCTTCATGCTTCTTCATTTGAGCAAGAGTCGGGTTTGCTTGTAAGGCGAGTCGTTTGTATCTTTTTCAACCACATCCAACAAACATAGAGCTTTCAAGTATGCTTTCATCTTGAGGGATTTTTATATTTTTTGTCCCCGATGTTTGGCCTATGGGCGTTTTTGGTCCACCATTTTCTCGAGTTACAGTTTCAGTCCCCAATCTTACCAATTTTGGATGTTTTTGGTCCCCCGGTTAGTTAATCGTATGTTTGGAGAGAATTTATCACGTTACGCGCATCTGATTTCATTTTAATTGGAAGACATTTTTCCTGCGAGATCCCGCCCGGTACACTGGTATATTAGAATAATTACATAATATTATTTATATTCTATTTATATTATTATAATATAAATAATACTGAAATATAAGTTAAATAATATTAAAATATAGTTTATAATACCAAAACCAAATATACTCAATTTATTTATTCTATATTATAAATTATATTTTTTATCGCCTGGGTGGAGATCTCCGGGGGGACGTCAGTTTTCTCTGAGATTTTTGCCGAAAAATTGATCGGTGACCCAATTTTGTTAAGACATACAAAGTTAGTGACAATTTGTTTTGCAATTATCACATATAAGGACCAAAAACGAAAAATGGTATACTTAGTGACTCAATATGATAATTTTGCCACATCTAAATAATCTACCAAACACATCGGACGCCATTATTTAACCACACCTAGGGGTGAGCATTTAACCCGTCGGATCGCCCCACCCAATCGACCCAACCCAACCCAGACCGCAAATATCGGGTTGACGACTTGATGGGTTGGTTTGGGTTTTAAAAAATAAAACCGTATATTTTGCAATCGGGTTTGGTTTAGTATTTTTAAAACCGCAAAAAACCGCACCCAACGGCATTTAATAATATTATACTTTTATTATGTTTTATTTAATAGTTCATAAGTTAATAGATAAAAATAAGATAGGGAGTCGTAATTTCTAATAGTAAGGAAGTTGAAAGATCATAAGGATCAATGTAATAATGCGAATTGGAAAGACTCAGTTAGATAAAAATACTAGTATGCACTAAATTATAAACTAATGATTTTTTTCTTATGTTAATTTGATCCTTAAATATTTTTTATTTTTTATTCTTGAATAGAGAATGTGAGTTCATTTTCGTATTAACTTTTTTTTTTTCGACGTACTACTTGTTTACTTTTAACGAATATTTATTACGTGATAACAAATTTTATTATAAGTTCATATCATTGTTATTTTTTTATATTTTTCGTTAAAATTTTATATTGTCACTATTGTTTATTAACTTTTTTCTATTAAAATTTTAATAAACTAGTGTACACTAATTTTGCAAACTTTTTTTCTATTTTACTTGTTACTTTTTATTACTCGTAAAAATAACTTTTTATTCTTGAATTTTATTTTTATACTAATAAGATATTATAATTTCGTTATGATTAAAAAACCCGCAAAAACCGCCCCAACCCAACCACACCCAAGAAAACCGCGGAGCATCGGGTTGAAAGTTTTATGGTCGGGTTTGGGGTACATTGTTAAAAACCGCAATATATCGGGTCGGTTTAAAATTTGAGTAAAAACCGCCTTAACCGCCCCAAACTCACCCCTAACCACACCCATCAAACACCCCAAAAAGCTCGTATCCCCATTATCTAAACTCAAATAAAATTAATAACACTCATCATTCCTACCAAACAGTCGCATGTAGATAACATAATTCCCATACTATCAACCATTTATATTAGAAACTTCAAAACTCATCCCGACATGGTTTAACATCGGTAGGAGCCCACACAACGAAATTCTTGATTCATCTTAGCGCTCTGTGACAAGCTGCTGAGTTGAGTGTTTCAGAAAACTGGTAGTTGTACTTACTTTGAAACCCTACCCGCCTTGATAAATTGATTGAAATCACATGTCCCACACACTATGTTCCACTTCATGTCTCACTCCATTTTGACCATCACTTAAAATCGATGGCTAAAAAAATTCATGTTTATCTTTTAATTATTTTTACTTTTCAATTTCATATTCCACCTAATCATAAAATAATTGTTTTTCATGTGATTTATATGATAAAAATAAATAAAGACATCTAATTTATCCACTGCTTCATGATGATCAAATTGATATCTATCTATTAAATTTTTCAATATTCATAAGAATATTCTTTTTAAAAATTTTGTAACGTAGGACATAGAAATGGGACATTGATTATGGGTCACATGATTTTCAACCACCGGGGTTTGAAACAGTCGAATTAGAAGCAAAATTGAATGGGGGCTCAGTTGCAAATACTGCTGAATTTGGAGACGCTCCACGAAAAAGAAAACTAAAAATGAAAAAATTAAATAAGTAAAATCAAATTAGCAATCATAAACAGTAGTCCAATTTTTTTTCCTTTTCATTTTTCCACAACTTCCGATCAATAAAATAAAATCACAAAGCATGCAATAAAATAACACATCCACGCAGTTAATTACTTCATCAAAACAAAACAATATCCCGTCCTCTATGAAGCCTCATCATCCTGGCGAGGAGCCTCGTCGGAGTTGACAGCAGCAGTCTTTGCTTCTTGAGATGCTCCCTCGTGCTCGGGCTCAACAGCCATGGCTTCGGCGCCGCCTTTCTTGAGGGAGGCGGTCTTAGTGAGGTGTGAGTAGCTTCCCTTCTCTTTGAAGAGTTGGTTGAAATGTGGTTTGCAGTAGAGAATCCCATCCAACGCAGCGTAGTTCGACGGCGTGAGGAAGCAACCACCGTGAGCGCATCTAAAGCACGACTTATGGTAGAATTCACCCTCCACCGTCACCTACACGCATGCAAAAATTTTATGAGCACTCCGGGCATGTGCTCTAATTATTTTTTAAGTTTGTAAAAAGAAAAAAAAATCGATTTTCGAAGATACAATTGGAATTATAAAAAGGATAAAACCACTTTAGGTCCTCGATATTTACCCGATGGGCAATTTTGGTCCTCGATGTTTCCGCTTGTCACATTTAGTCCCTATAGTTTTCCAATTTGAATCAATTTTAGTCTCTCAGCGGATTAAACGTTAAATTAGACGGAATTTGTCATGTGAGTCGCACGTGATGTATTAGAGTGCCCAAAATAATGTTTATAGATTCGTTCATTTAAAATCCCCTAAATTCGTCTCATGCATCTCACAATCGAAAGCATAAAAATTTAGATTGTGAGATGAAGGAGACGAATTAAATGGATTTAATACAAACGGACGAATTTACGTGCGGTTTTCATGACAAATTCCGTTCAAATTGACGCTTAATCTAAATGAGGGACCAAATTTTGTTCGACAACTATAGGCACTAAATGTGACAAGTCAAAACTTTGAGGACCAAAATTGCCCATAGAGTAAGCATCAGGAATAAAAGTGATTTACTATGGATAAAATGATACCAAATTAAGTAGTTACCATACACCCTCATCATTATAAATATTAAGAGAAAAATAAAAAGAAACGACGCAATTTAATCTTCAATTCATTAATATTGGAAGATTTATTTAACCTATAGACCATTCATCACAGGATACCTTCTCGAGGGGGTAAACCGTCTTCTTGCAGGCTGCACACTTGTCTTGGGTGCCAGAAAAAAATGCGGATGCTTTACTTGGGGTCCTATTCTATAATCAAATGTCAATTAATTATAGAAAATGAATTATATGTTCATTGTTTATTTAGATAATAGCGTTGGAAGTAGTACCAATTCTCGTTGCTTCCCAGCTGATCATCAGAAAAGAAAAACGAATCAGATAGTTTTTTGAGGAATTAGAATTAATATTCTTTCTGATTCAAATGGAAAATTAAGATTATTACATGGAATCTTTTTTGAAGTAAAGCTCCCAGTTTCCCTGAATAGCTGTTCGAAGTGAGGCTTGCAGTATAGCTTTCCTTCTACGGTTGAGTAACTGCTCATCTAATTTTACATGAATGAGATAAATTAAAATGTAATACTTGGATCCCATTTAATTATATAGATGAAATAGAAAAATAATTATTTTAAATATAACAGGCCATTTGAAATGTTGCATGCGGGAACATTATTCGTTTTTTTTGTTTTACCTGGAAAAATAATATGAGTTTCTAATCGTATTTTCTTAAATCATCCATGAACATTATTCGTGTTTAGCAAATTTTCTTTAATATACTCGAAAATGCATCGTATTGTAATAAAAATCGACATAACAAATGATATATATATATATATATATATATATATATATATATATATAAATGAAACAACATACTGCAATTCGTCCATTGCAATGGCTGCATTTGAAGCAGGTCTTGTGATAAGGCGTTCCATCAGCAGAAACCATCTCAGCGAAATGCACAGTTTTATCACAACCTTCGCATTTTTGCGTCGTCCCGTAGAAAGCCATTTCTCTAGCCCAGAAATAAATTAAAATTATAAATAATGCAAAATACTAGTCAATGCATTTTTGTTTCAAATCGTTTGCAGGACCTGTGCTGATTATGTCCTGAAGGATAAAGATAAAGAAAAATTGTTTTCCTACTTTTTATTTGCGATTAATGCTTTACATAGTAAGTTAATTATAGGTTGAAATTGAAGTACCCAATTGACGGAGATGGTTCATTGGCTCTCCTAGTATTAAGGATGAGCAGAAGAGCTATTTATATTTTGGTAAAATTAATATTTAATTATATATACATATGTATTAGAAAAAACGGCAAATGAGACTTAAATACCTATTATGATAAAAAGAAGTCATATCAGTCCCTCGTCAAAAATCTTTTGTATATAGGTACCTAATGAAATAAAATTGTTACATATAAGTACCTGTTCCACTAAGATTACCATTTTACCCTCATTTAATGAATTAATAATTTCATTTCTCATTTTTTTGTGCATTTCTAATTCTCTAAACCCTAACGCCGTTGACGACAAAACAATTTCTGGGCGACGGACGTTGTTGATCGACGTCTGCCTCCCACTCGCGCCGGTGCCGGAAAAGGTGCGAGGTACCCATTCAACGGTGAGTTTCTCGGTCCAGTAACTCGATTTTGTCCAGCTAAGCTTCTATTTTGCTTCGTGTTTGGTTAATCGAATATACTCGTGTGCTCGAGCTTGAGCGACATCCACTGAGCTGAACAACGATCAAACGGAGATTCTATCGGGATTCTTAACTTTAATATAATTGTTATTACGTACCATTTTTCTGTTTATTACGTACCATTTTACGTTTTGTTCTTGTGCCTAAATATGTTATTTGATGTACCTTTACCCCCATTATGTGTTGTAGTATTACTTATATCGTTTATATGATATACCTTTATAATCAATGTTATGTTGGTATTTTTGCAGTATCATTTTATATAAATATTATGTACCGCATATGGTATCTATATACTCTATCCGATGTATCTTAGAAGCATTGTGTCATTAGTTTTAACATATTATGTACCACGACGTGTCTTTACGGTACCAAAATGTCCGCATATGTGGTACCGTTATAAGCTATAGATGTATTATTTGTAAATGGTTATCGTACTATTTATACAGGTTCCCGTATTATTTGAAGCTATGCAGTCTACAAATCCAGTTGGTGGCGAGACGTTATTTGCATTGTGTGAGTATAAAAAGGAGACATTCTTACTATTGATCAATGAAGCGACGACGCTTATCGATATATATGTATCCCTCCAAAGAAGGTGGTCGGATATCGATTCGGATGTGTGGAATATGTACAAGTTGTTTATTCAACTCAAATTTTCAATGATCATGATGGTGGAACGTGACAATGAATGTGCTCCAAGTACCACATAATAAGCATATAAGGTACATCTACATGGTTACAGATGATACAATATCCATAACATCTTTGATACGTCATATTAGGAGAAATGTTTTTTCGAGGACGTTCGAATTAGTTTGTAATAATTCATTCGATAATCGTTATGTTTGATTAACATCACACAATCATATGTGATTTGCTTAAGAATCTATTTATTTTCGATGGGTTAACAAATGGTACGATATATATTTGAATTCTGGCATGTCATGTATATAAGATTTGGTACGGCACATATTTAAATTGTGGTACAACATATAGGCAGTGCAAGGTACGTTTCGAAACAAGTCTCATAAACACAAACACAAAATACTAATACCAAATTCCAACCATTCCCACAAAGTTTCATAGACACAAACACAAACAGAAAAGACTAATACCAAGTTCCAGCCATTCACACAAAGTTTCATAAACACAAACACAAAAGACTAATATCAAGTCCCAGCCATCCATACAAAGTCTCACAAACACAAACACAAAAGACTAACATCAAATCCCAGTCACCCACACAAAGTCTCACAAACCATCTAAGACAAATCATCCAAAGAGGTGTAGCATACAACTGTGCTCGTCGCGTAAAATACGGGCAGCCATTGTAGCACGATACACATCAGTGTCGACTTTGTCACGATATTCCTTGAACTCTGGGGTATCGACAAAGTATGACTCTATGGATAATGATGCATGCACTCCGCAATCTACTTCACCAAATTGTGGCCGGTTGTACACCGCATCCACAGTCTTCTTACATACATAGGCTTAATTCCACGCCCAATAAGTCGTCAAAAACTGAGCCTGCACAATATAAATACAGTAATGCGGACATAACATAGTCCAGCGAGGTCAATGCAGATCCATCAAGCCGCTCCAGCCATGTCCGACTACTTCCCGAAAGATCAGCCACGAAACCCTCAAGGTGTTCAGGATCCACCTTCCTCTTTCTCGATTTATGTCTTTGCCCAGTAATCAATCTGCACGAAACTTGGGAAGACAAAGACGCGTGGTCTCCTGGGGTTCTCCGCCGAATCCCGCGTCAAACAATTGACAAATGCATCTATAACGTTTGATTGAAGCATATCCCGGAACAACAACATATAGAACCCTTTGGCATCAACTTCAGTCAGGTCGCTTTGCCAAACGACCTCGCTGCATAAAAATTAATCCCACATTTTAAAAGCAATCAAAAGAATACCATTGAAATATAAAATTAGAGGTACCTAAATTTCTTCGATTTAAGGTATATGTCGATGCACTAATGCTGATCCGCGGGAATCCTGAAACGTTCGACATAGTCAAATGAATCGGAGAACTTCTGACAATACGTCACCGATGGCGTCCGATCAGTCTCGACATCGTCGACATCAATCACCGGAGCTTTTTTATTTTTCCGCCTTTCTTTTGTGGCTGCTTAGGAGTGTAATCTGGTGTCATGAATGCCGAATTTTGCCGCTTTCTACGATCATTTCGGCCTCGAACTGTTCGAGCAATTGATGAAGCCTTAGCCTCCTCATTTGCTCCTTCCTCTTCACTAACCTCAACCTCCGCAACCCTATCCACAACCTTATCCTCACTCTAAGCCTGATCATCATCCCTATTATCAACATTCTCCTCACTCTAAGCCTTATCTTCAGCTCCATCCTCACTCTCGGCCATATTCTCACCATCAGCCCCGTCATGTGCCCTAACCTCAGCCTTATCCTCACTGTCAGCCATAACCTCAGCCTTATCCTCCTCAATATCAGCCCTATCCTCAGCCTCTTGCTCATCAACACGTTCATCGGCAACCCGTTCCTCGGCAACCCATTCCTCGGCTCGTTCCTCGGCAACCCGTTCCTCGGCAACCCGTTCCTCGGCAATCCGTTCCTCGGCAACCCGTTCCTCTGCAACCCGTTCCTTGGCAACCCATTCATCGTCAACCCGTTCCTCATAATATACGAAACCATCTGCATCGTTAGCCTCAGCCTCCCCCGCACCGTCCTCGGCCACATCCTCCTCCGCACGAACATCTGACCTAAGATTTCTGATAGTATCGTCCTTCGATCTCAACTCCGCTTCCAACCTCTCGACACAAGTAATCAACTCCGATTGAGAACCGCCAACTCCACCATGAACCTTACCCACATGTAATTCATTCAACATATAGACGGCTGCAGAAACAAGGCAAATTATCAATGAAAAAGGTAGAGAATTTTATACCTCCGAAAGCATATTTATAGGATGCACAAACTTCACTTCCTTCTTTGTTGGGTATATTGGCACGACAGTTGCAATCGAAACCAATTCAATCTCTGCAATGCGTACGTCGTTGGAAACCCTACTTTCTTCCCAATTGAACATACGGGGGAACATATACATCTCTCGCTTCTATGCCAACGAGGGCACGTGCTCATACACCCAAATGTGTAAGTGCGTGAAGGCATTGAATTCATCAATAAACAAATAATCAAATAGGTAAATATAAGATAAATGAAGTATATTACCATTAGGCCAATTGTGCACCCGTTCATCGTTACGTTTGAAGGGTCGCTCCGAACCGAAACGACTTCTTTCATCTCCGCCACCAAATACTCATGCACAACCCTTCCCCATGCATACTCACCGATCATGTCAACATCGTCGACGTAGGTGTTTGCAAACGATGGGTTTTTGGAATTACTCATCGGGAATAACACACAATTAAATAAGAAAAGAACGAACATCCTAACGAATTCATTTGTGTTTTCCCTCCCCGTAGCTCCTACAAATTGCTCCAACAATTCTAAGATGTTTTTACGAGTTACATTGCCATTCTTTCCACCGAAAAGGCGGTCAATGATTTTGGATTTCATCTTCGAATTGAGGTCAACGGGTTGACCTACGTGGTGCAACCCCATGACTATGCTAAATTCCTGTGGTGAGAATACAACATTCGTATTCTCACCGAATCTAAAAGAGTTGGCCTCTATGTTATACCGCTTTATCAGTGCCCATATTCTCGCAAATCAATGTGACATCTTAGGCATATCTAAAAAGAAATGAAAAGGGGACTTTCTTATAGCTTCAGTTTGCTCAGGGGTCATCCTACTACTCATTCTGCTTATCTTTGTTCGAAATAAAGAAGGATGACACCTGGAAGAAAGGTCATATCTATTCCGTGGTGTCTTTGCCTTTGGTGCCATTTCTAAAAAAAAAAAAAAAAAACAAATCTGATAAGTCATACAATGAAGATGCAATACCGTTTTCTTCATACACGTGGTACCAAAATGCTGAAACAGATGGTACCAAATACAAAGTATATATAATACCAAAGAAACAACAAATTCAGTACCAAAAAATGAGGCTTAACCATTGACCTAACTGCAGCATACTCGGATACCCTATCAAATCAATATCAATTTGAAAAGCCCAACTGCAGCATACTCGGATACCTAACTGCAGCATACTCGGATACCCAATCGAGAGAAATCAACCCCAAATTGCAAACCCTAATCGACCCATTCGGAAAAGCCCCAAATCGACCAAAAACACCTAACCCCACCCATACGAAACACGAACACAAAGATTAGCTGATATGCACGAAACCTTTCAACAAAAACAACCTACTTCACTTCGACGACAGACTGGTTCGAGCGTCTTCAAGAAGTTATGGCCGGTGTGTTCGACGAGCGTCCGAACCTTTTTTCACGAAATTCGCGACCGTCTGGGGAGGAATTGTGTTCGTGATTTGAGGACGAGCTATGTTCGCGATTTGGGGAGGAGCTTGTTCGCGACCGTGTGTGTCGTTTAGATTTCTTTTTTTTTTTAACTATAAATGAGAAACCTAGGTAAAATTGTAATAAACAAGTTTTATAAGGGTAAATTCGTCAGTTAGGTACCTATCAGTAAAATAAGTTTCAGATGGGTACCTAGCTAAAAAACTTTTCTGACAGGGGACTGATTCGTTTTTTTTTTATTCCTATGGGTATTTAAGTGTTGAAACCCCTAGAAAAAATAACATTTTCTTAATGAAACTTAACGTTGTAATAGTTTTAGTGTAACTTAAGTATCCTATATCAGGATATCCCAATGACATGATGATGTCTCAGCATGAGATATAAAATAGCACGTGAAAGTATAACTTAGTATTAATATTTATTTATAGGGATTTTTACATTTTTTTTATCCCAATGTTTGGCATATGGGCATATTTGGTTCTCCATTTTTCTGAGTTACAGTTTCAGTCCCAATGTTACCGATTTTGGGCGTTTTTTGTCCCCTGGTGAAATTAATCGTATGTTTGGAGGGAATTTAACACGTTACACGCACCTGATTTCTCTATGTCAAACTTAAAACATTCCATTTTCATATTACAACCCAAAAAAGGGGCTCACGCCGACTTAAACGCCCAAAACATCTCATTGTTATAATTGAATCGTTAGTTCGAATTTATGCATAACGCTACCGTAAGTCTTTCATTCCATGTTGAAGAAGATGGTTTCTGAGCATTTAAGTTGATTAAAATGAAATCAGGTGCGTGTTACATGTTAAATTTCCTCCAAACATACGATTAAGTTAACCGGGAAAGAATGCCAAAATCGATAACATTAGAGACTGAAGCTGTAACTCAAGAAGATCAAAAACGCCCATAGGCCAAACATCGGGGACAAAAAATGTAAAAATCCCTTTATTTATTTATTCCAAATCAAATATATCAATAAACGGATGTATGACTATTTTAATAACAATTGTGCTCGCAATAACACAATCTATATTTAACTCCAGGGTACATATCGCAATGTGGCCATGGATTTAAATTTGCATAATTAGCATAGCATTCTTGAAGGCATTTCTCATCCGTCATAGTTATCCCACATGCCCCCAATATACTGACACATGTATACACAGGAGGAGGGCGAGCCACGTTAGCAGTTGCTTTCTGCAGCATCTTGCCATCTGCAATTATTACAGAATTTGAGAATTGTTAGTAGTAATATTATGATATAATTATTACCAAATGGTTTTGAAATAATGTTGATTGATGATGATAAGCTTCCGCTCGCGACTTCTCCACTATGAGCCGTAGCATTTGTGGCTTTCATTACATGGTTTTCTATATTGATGTGTAAATTATATAAAACAAATTTTACATATATTGCAAACAATTTACCTGTTGATGACAAGATGAAGGCAAGAACAATGTAAAAACTCATAGGTGCCATGTTATTTTGCCGCTACGAAATTGTAAGTTTTGATATCGACTTCATAGTTCACGCATGCTCGTGAAGTATATATGTTGCAGCGGTCTCAGTTCTCAATCACTATTCGAGTAATTTGTTATAATTATAAATTTATTATGTTACTAAAGTTTTCTAGTGCAATCCATATAATTAATATTGTGGATTCATGTACAATTCACGTAAGTTTTCTTTGACCAAGTGCAATCCATATAATTAATCGTATTTATTATCGTATTATGACTAAAATTAAATAAAATATCGTCTTTGATTAAATGCCATATGATATTTTAGTATTCATGCCCCAGTAAAAAATTTACAAATCTTTAAATTATACTTTTGCATATCTATTTTTTTTTTAATCTTGGTGCTCCAGTAAGTATGTAAATATACTGATTCATAAAAGTACAATTTCTCTGTTTTAATAAAATTATGTCTGTTACTCTCACGATTTTTACAAAAAAATACCCAGTGCAATCTCTATTAAAAGCCCATGAAGGAAAACTCATTAATTTGGGTCTTAATCATATAATATTTCTTATATCGGTAAAAGATATCCCAGTTGAAAATATCTCTTAATTAGGTTAACAAATCAAGAGATTTTAGGTAATTAAAACTTGCCAACTCCTATATATGTCTGTGGGGACAGAAATACGGATGCGAAAACCAAGAAATACACCAATACTTTACATTATTTGATATTTATGCTTATTTATATCAAAGAACAAAAATGAAAGAAAATATTTTCAAGTGACTTAAGCGTCGAAGGGCATCACCTGCAATGACGTCCACCCTTCTAACATGTGCTTTTGTGATATTGTAGGGAGTCAACGAAGGCGTCTGCAGTGGCTAACGATTGATTCAACACATCAGTGAGGCAAACGACTTTTTCGAATGCATGAGCACAATTCAATATCTAATCAAGTATTCAAACTTTCTTCGAAATATGTGGTGGATAATCTTTGTATGTATGCTTGTCAAGTCGTCGATACATTCATAAGAAGTGTATAATTTATGCGAGCTCAATGATTATATAAATAGAAGTGTTAAAATCCTAAATAGACAGAGCAAAGCACATTTTTGAATTATTTTGTATCTAGTTTGGAGCACATCACCCACTCTAAAACATAGGATACTTCATGATGTCAACTATATACGCTTTTTGACATATGTAAATGAATCGTCACCAATGTTATTGAGAAATTCAATAATCAAATGTTTTATGTTAGATTTATATTTATAAACTTTGTCCTCTTTCACAAAAATTGTCTCTCTATCCAAAGCTCTCACTCCAAGCACACATCCTAAACGTAAAATCATTCTCTACGCATTCCTCCGATAATGGAGGGGGAGGGAAGCATCATCTCCTTCTTTCATTTTTTTTCCGTTGTTCATTACTTTTTTTTGTTTCGTTGTTTGCTTTTCGGTTCGTCAGTCTCCCGTGTTGCGAGTTTGAGTCACCTCATTGTTGTTTTCTCTCCCTTTCTGAGTTTTTCCTTTCGGAACAAGACAAGATCCTTGAAGTCGAAGACCGAAAAAAGTGAAGAGTATTATAGATCTGGATTAATAGCCATTTTTGTGGTAGGTTACTTTGTTCTTTGCGTTTAAAACACTTATTTTTCTGTCGTCTTTTTCCTTTTTTTGCTTATTCTTGGGTCATTTCTCATATGTAAGCCTATGTTCTCTATCAAATCATGATGTTACCGAAAAGACCTCGTTGGACTATTAAGCATATGTATAGTTTTTCTTGTGAAATTAACACTATCATTTCTAAAAATGTTCGATTTTATTTTGGCTTAGGTATTTCAACCTTGATGAAGTGCCCCCACATTTCTAAGTACATATATATGTACATATATATCATGGTTCACCTAATAAGGTAACAAGTCTTTGTGAAAGTTTCATTTGTTGCAATAGCGCAACTCAAAATCAGAGTCGTATCGGTATACATGAATATCATTTAAAGACTGTTGGGTAAATTTTTCGTACCTACATCTAGTTACAGTTACACATAAAATAATCTATAAACACGTTTTTGGTACTAACGGCTCGTTAGTAAATAACGTCATTTTTGTATTTTTCAGCATCTCTATTAATAAATAACGGCTCTGGCATTTAAAAAAACATGTTTTTGATTTTTTAGGGTCACATTTAAGTTTCGTTATACGTTAGCATTAGGTTCGGGGATCGGTGTTTAGAGGTGGAGGGCGTGAATAAACACTAGGAATTTTCTTCCTTCCGTGAGGTTGAGTAGTGATTTTCGTTCAGTACTTGAGTACTTGAATCAATACTCAGTTGTTTCTCGTCCTCACTTTGTGCTTCGCTCTCGCTCGCATAACAGTGGTGCAGAATTTACCAGTACTTATTTGTGTGAGTTTGTGAGATTTTTTGCACACATGACTTTGTTTATGGACTACGTCTCCCATTCTTCCCGCAAGGAATGTACCACTAGAAGTTTGAGCTACTTTATACAAGTACTACCTATCTACGTCTAGCTAACTTCTACTACAACAACTTTTTAAAGTATGTTGTTTACAGTGTTTCACTCACGAACACACTCGCAACTACTTTTTCAAGTCAGTTGTTTACAAAGATGTTCACTCAAATCACAAGAGCTCGTAGTTGTTCTTGAGAATTTTTTATTTGCACGTCTTCTCACTTCAAAATAGCTTGTGTATGCTCTCTGTGTCGTTGTTTGTTCCTAAACTCATCGGTCTTTTATAGTCTTCATTTTAAAAGTACCCTTGCATATGAACGTTTGAATTCGTGTGCATCAGCAATGAATTCTTTCCTCAATTGGGGATTGTTGACCTCAATACTCTTTAATCGTCATGAGTACCGCTTTTTCCACTTTGGATAATTGGCTCTGGTTAACATCTGGTGCTGATGCAGCCTTGCATTTAATGCACTTTAGTTCCAGTGGTCCATGCGGTCCTAGGCTTCGCTCTTTAGTAATCGTCAGCTCCGGTCCTCACCATGCTCCGGTCCTTTGCGCAATCACCAAAAATTCAAGTATCCAATAATAAGGGTACCAACTGGAATTGGAATAAACTTTGGGCACAAGTTGAAAAAGCTTTAAATGCATGGTTACCTCATTCGACGTCTCTGAAAAATCTTGGAATTCTCCAAAGATTTTGAAAGTTCGAAGGCTAACTCATTCGATGTCTCTCGTTCTTCCCACATCGAAAAGGACTTCACTAGAAGCTTTGGTTTAAAAGCAAACTCTTGTACAACCAACGGATAAATTACTAAATTAGGTCTCTAGTTACGGCTCTCGTGTTTTTTGGGTCACTAAATTTCACAATTGCAAACTTATGTTACTAAGTAACGTATCTGATTTCTTTTGGGTCAGTCGTGAATTTTCCGACATGGTCGCTGATGTAGCTAATGGCCACGTCGGATTTCCAGCGATTTTCCGCGAAAAATTCATTGGTAACTAAACGAAATCAGATACGTTACTAAGTGACCTAAGTTTGCAATTATCAAACGTGACCCAAACACGAAAGCTAGTATAGTTAGTGATCTAATTTAGCAATCTGGACTACAAATAACCTAAGTAGACTCTCAGTAACTCAACATCAGTTGCTTTGCACACGGCTGGCTTCAATCGCTTCTTGCAGTCGATTGAAAACAGTTTCGATCACCTGCTTTTTAAACTCAATTCGTAGACTTTACGACATGAACTTAGTTGGTTCCATGCTGGACTTTTACAACGACTTCCATTCATACATAATTTCTAAAATATGTTTTCTTGAGTCACTCAAACTCTTTTGCACAAAGCTTGGTTTGGAAGTTGAGAGCTCAAAAATCTTTTGTGTACAAAAGCCTTCCCCCTTAATATTTCTGTTCAGGTATTTATAGGAAGGGGACTTGAACTAGTCGTTGTAGAACATGTACAAAAGATCTTCAATTTCGTTCTTCAAACCGGCTTTCGTGCAGTGTATTAAATGCACTTCCCTAGAATGTGTCGGTTGACTCAGAAGCTTCTGACCTTGGTGTTGCTTTTGTAAAAAAGAAGATAACCTTTTTTTTTCTACAACTTTAGTTATGCTTATCTTCAGTCTTCATATTGTGTTGTATTGACTTGGATTAAAAATATGATCCTTTGACATTATTCCAAGTCCTTCCTCCGCTCATCTTGTCGAAATTGGATACTTGATTATGTGATCCTGGTGAACTAATGCAGTATTGGTTCTGCTCTTATTCCATCCAGGACGCTTCTTAGTTACGATTTCTATCAAAATCTTAGTTTTTGGTCTTTGGTATATGATCTTGACATCGGTTCCAATATTTTTAATAATCGGTTTGATCTTTCGCATTCGGTCTTGGGTCGTATCCAACATCGATCTTGATATCGTCGGACTTGATCAATCCAACTTTTGGCAGTCTCTAACTTCAGTCCAGTTCCATTTGTCTATTTTAAGTTTTGTTTAATCAATCATCGGAATTATTATCAATCATAATTAATTAGTTTTAATTCATGATCCTTATCATATTCATTTCTATTATTAAAAAAATAATTTGTCATAGTCTGACATTTTAATTTTTTTGGTTCTAAAGATGTGGCCCGGGATTGGGCCCGAAGCACACACTTTTACCTTAGGGTGTGTTTGGTTGGGGGTATTAGGAGGGATTAAGAGGGTTAGGATTAGCTAAAGGGGTGTTTGGTTAGAGGGTTTATTTAAAGGGGAGGTTTAATTAATACCCTCTTAATACCCCCTATAAGGTATTATTTAAAGCAACTCTCCCCCTCCCTTTAGCTAATCCCACACATTTTGGACAAAATTATCCTTTTACTTTAAATTTTATTTGTTTATTTTATTCTTTTTTATAAATTTTCTCCCTCCCCCCTCTCTCTCTCTCGTCTTCCCCCGTGTCTCTCCCTTCTCTCTCTCTCTCTCTCTCCCCTCTCTCTCTCCCTCTCTCTCTCTCTCCCTCTCTCTCTCTCTCCCTCTCTCCCCCTCTCTCTCTCTCTCTTCTTCCCTCTCTCTCTCCCTCTCTCTCTCTTTCTTCTCTCTCCTAATACAGTATTTTTTAAGTGAAGGGGTAAAATTGTAATTTTGTTTATTTAAACCTGATACCATCTAAATTCATCTACTAAACATATTGGACATCATTACTTAATCCCATCAACCAAACATCCAAAAAAACTAATACCCCCCATTAAATAAACTCAACTTAAACTAATACTATCTAAACCCATTCCTCCAACCAAACGGACTCTAAAAGTTACGATAACTTATCTCAGATGTTCATGCCATATTATGTGTGTGTTTGGAAGCACTTATGAAATGGACTTCTAACCTAAAAGTCCATTTTGAAAAGTAAAATAACTTTGGTGAAAATTTTGAGATGGACTTTTAAAATAAGTTAATTTTCTAGAAGTCCATTTGAGAGAAACAACTTTTAATGACTTTTCATAATTACTTCCTGCAACTTTTGCAAAAGTCCATTCCCACCAAACACTTTAAAAAAATAAATTTACATTTATAAAAGCTACATTTCGAAAAAATCCATTTACCAGACGTGCTTATGAATTAAAAGTGGAACCAAACTAGCCCCTATTTATCTCAATTCATCATACTATCCTAGTTACAGGTAAATTACGAAAATACCCTACAAATTCATCTTCTCAAACCCAAATCTCAGCTACAACGTCATTGGCCCACCCTGATCTAACCACTCAACTTCGAATCGATGTTGTCTCCTCCAACTTCAATCCTCGTCTTCGTCCCCAAGAAAACTGTTTGCTTCCAAAACCCATCATTACTTTCATTGTCGTTGGGCAACTTCGAAAACCCATCATTACTTTGATTTCCATTGCCGGCGGTGAACAGAGGAGAAATCGACGGCGTCCTTTTGAGAAAACATGATTTTCTCATGAGACCAACCAAGACAATACCTTCAGCATGTAAAGAGGACGAGGAACTTCAGGTTTGAACAGAGCTCTAAGGTTTAAATGGCTCTACTTTTTCTGGGCGAGTGTAGCAGAGAGTTGCAGGGATGACTGTGAGATTGTGGAGTTGATCACAGAGGGGACTGAGATGTAGCTTTGCTAGTGGTGCTTCTTATGGTTCTTCTTCGACACCGCCATTTTTCAGACAAGAGAAGGGATAAAAATGGCTTCTAGCAAGATTCTTAATCACAGAGTCATACATACATACATACATACATACATACATGTGTCTGCGTGTAAATTGAGCTCTCGCCTCTCTTGGGAAGACGAAATAAAGGAGATAAGAGAGGAACGAAGACGACGACGAAATAACGGAGATAAGAGAGGAACAAAGACAACGGTGGAGATAAGGATATATATGTAATTACTCATTTTGTACAGCTTTTTCCACGGGAATACGAAATAACAACCAAATACTATTATGGGTCTTTTAAAAAAATGGCATTTGACTGGGTCAATTTTAAAAAAATGGTCTCGTTGACGATTTTTTTTGGTCAATAGCCCTCACTTTGTTTAAACGTTAACCATATTAACTAATTCTAATACTTAACTCATTAAAATAAAAAAAAAACGAAAAAATGGCCGCAATAACTGACTGAACAGAACATGGGTCCATCTCCATCTTTAACCATAACCTTACAATCGATATGAATGCATTATCTTCTCCATTTTAAAGAATAAAGGGTAACCACACACACCTCTATCACAAACCTAAAGCGACGCGAGCTGTTCTCTTCGTTTAGTGCCGGAAAACAACTTCTCAAACCAAGAAAACAGCAAGCATTTCAGCATATTTACCAGTAAGCATTCGTTACATGAAAACTGCAATTTTAACGTCGAAAATGGTGAATTTCCTGTCCATTACCCCCTAAAATGTATGGGTTATTTATTAGATCACGTGAACTAGCCAGAGTAGCGATATTTCAGTGGTTATTACGAGAAATCGGACCTGAAAATACATATTCTGAGATCTAGTTTTTGTGCATGGGACCCCTGCGTGCGGGTACCATGCGATATAAGTGCGGGCACCGTGAGATATTGGTGCGGGTACCATGCGCGCGGGTCCCCTGCGTTTATGCGCGGGTCCCCTGCGCTAGTGTGCGGGTCCCCTGCGTTTATGCGCGGGTCCCCTGCGTTTATGCGCGGGTACCCTGCGTTGTGTGCGGGTACCGTGATCCCATGTTCGGGATCCATGCGCTGAAGATCATATATAAGCACGATATATGACGAGAATCGTTTTCTAAACAATAACATTGCATAATATTGCAGGTGCTCAAAATGACAATTACCAACATTGTATTTCAATTCGATGGTCGGTGGTTAATCGGCGAGGACAATACCTCGACTTGGTCTCCTGCGTCAAATTGTAGCTGGCATTCAATTTTGGTGGATGAGGACGCATGCACGTTACAAGACGTAAAGGAGCAAATTGTATCTGTGTTAGCGTTTCGCAACGATAATGCGAGGCTAACACTAAGCTATATGCCAAATGTACCCTATAGTTATCCGAGGCCCATATACATCGATAACGACTATGCTCTATGTGCGTACTTGGGTTTTGGTGGCCCTCAATCGAGACCCGTGATTCATGTCGAGGTGGTGGAAGGTGCGCTTGTGGCTCCGTCAGATGCATTTGCTGGTTCTTCTAGTAATAATACCGGGCTCATAGCCGATTGCGATGAAAATGCGCAAATCGAACCGTTTGAGGGGTACGGTTGCAACCCTTCTAACCAAAATGAAGATGAGGGTCTTGAAGATATCGCTGGACCGTCTGGGGGTAGGGATTACTCGGGTTGGCATTCGAATGAAAATGAAGATGAGCCAATTGAAAACACTGGCGAGTCGGAAGAGGAATTTGTAGCCCGTGATCACAATGACGATGAAGATGACGATGTAGATCGAAACCCGGTAGAAGAGGCTGCCGATGGTACTTTTGCATTTCCGGACGGTTCAAGCCTACACGTTGGGCAGCAGTTTCGTGATAAGGCGGAAGTTATCGAGGAAATATCTAAACTCGCGTTGGTTGCGTCGTTCGAGTGCAAATTAGTCAAGTCGAACAAGACTTTGTATGTAGTAAGATGTGCGATGGGGCAATGTTCGTGGCACTTTCGAGCTGCAAAAGATAGAGATTCCCCTTTTTTCTCGGTACGGACATATTGCGGCACACACACATGCGGCGTGTCTCATCGACGTCGAAGTCATCGTCAAGGAACTTCATCGGTTGTGTCTAGGATGCTTCTTGACAATTTTAGCGGGCCTAAAGACATTCCCGCGCCAAAGGCTATCATGTCTATGATGCAAAATAGGGGGGCTGAATGTTTCTTATTACAAGGCTTGGAAGGGGAAGAATATCGATACGGAGGAGTTGGTCGGTAACGGGGACGATTTTTACGCGTTGATCCCGGCGTACTTGGAGGCCGTGAAGCAAATGAACGCCGGAAGTGTCACGGATTGGGAGATGGACGAGGAAAACAGATTTAAATATCTGTTTTTGGCATACGGTGCATGCATAGCGGGATTTGCTTTCATGCGTAAGGTAATTTCTATCGACGCCACCTTTTTAAAGGGAAAATATAAAGGGGTGATGCTTGTTGCTACGGCGCAAGACGGCGATTATCACCAATATCCTATCGCATGGGGTATTGCGAGCACCGAATCTACCGAATCTTGGTCATGGTTCTTAACGAGATTGAAACGGATCATGGCCGATTCAAATGACCTCGTCATAATTTCTGACAGACATGGCGGGATAAAGACAGCCGTCCCGGCAGTTTTCCCAAATGCGTTTCACGGGTTCTGTGCGTGGCATATTCAACAAAATATAAAGACCCGTATGAAGGAGAAAGGTGCGTGTGCGTTATTCCTTAATATTGCATACGCCTACAAGACGAGCGATTGCGATCGATTGTTGGAAACGCTAAAGGAACGGTACGAAAACGTGCATACGTATCTTGAGGAGGGTACGAAGGCAAAATGGACGAGATCGTATTGCCCGAGAACGAGGTACAACATCATGACCACAAACGGCTCGGAATCGATAAATGCCGCTCTACGTGCGGATAGAGAGCTTCCACTCATAGGATTGTTGGATTCGATACAACGTTTGACGACTAGTTGGTTTAGTAAGCATCGAAGAACTTGCGAAGCTTCGATGACAGCCAATGTCACGTCATTTACGCCGAAGGTCGAGTCAATCCTACGGTCTCACTACATAAATTCTCAAAATCTACACGTCTCGGAAATTGGTATTCAACGGTATAATGTATACGGGCATGGACTCAACGAGGTGGTCGATATCGAGACGAAGTCATGTAGTTGTAAGATGTTTGATATCGATCGTATCCCATGTGCGCATGCCATTGCGGCTTGTGGACACGCTAATGTAGGGGTATATTCGCTAGTCCATGCGTATTACAGCTTGGAGACATGGAAATCAGCGTACGAGGGTACCATATGGCCTGTAACCGAGCGCGTTGAAGGAATTGTCAATATGTTACCACCACTCGTTGACCCAAAACGCGGAAGAGCACAAAAAAATAGAATGCCATCCGTCGGAGAATTCGGTAGGAGGGGGTAAATCCTATGAGTTTGATTTGTACATGTGGTTATGTATAATTGATATGGATATTAGGTATGTTGTAATGTTTGGTATCATATAATTATGCAGGTACCGTGCTTTTGTGTGCGGGTACCGTGCGCTTGTGTGCGGGTACCGTGAGCTTGTGTGCGGGTACCGTGCGAGAGTGTGCGGGTACCGTGAGCTTGTGTGCGGGTACCGTGAGCTTGTGTGCGGGTACCGTGCTTTTGTGTGCGGGTACCGTGCGCTTGTGTGCGGGTACCGTAAGCTTGTGCGCGGGTACCGTGCGCTAGTGTGCGGGTACTGTGAGCTTGTGTGCGGGTACCGTGCCTTTGTGTGCGGGTACCGTGCGCTTGTGTGCGGGTACAGTACAATTATCAAATGCTTTCAACATTAAATATGTTACATCAATCAAGTCAGCGCAGTAGGTAGGTCTTGTCTGTACGTTAAATCATATAATAATAATTTTATCAGGATCCAAGTAATCATTAATCAATTATTCTGATAATCATAAAATAATAATTTATTTTTTTATTATATTAAATATGTTATATATCAATCACGTCAGTGCTTTACATCTTGTCTGTACGTTAAATCATAAAATAATTTTATCATGATCGAGATAATCATTAACCAATTATTCTGATAATCATAAATTACCAAATTATGTTTTCAAAATAACGGCGCCATGTGTGCGGGGACACTGCGCTTGTGTGCGAGTACCTTGCGCTAGTGTGCGGGTACCGTGCGCCAGGTGCGCGGGTACCCTGCGCCAGGTGCGCGGGTACCGTGCGCCAAGTGTGCGGGTACCGTGCGCCATGGGGTTTGATAAAAGGGATCGAAACATATTTTATTTAAGCTGGAGGGATTGTATGGAAAAAGTCAAAAATACCCTCGAGTAAAAAGTCATTAATATTAGTTTAGTCACTTAAATGAATTCATCGTTTCAGTTAAGTCTTATTCGAATTCGAATAAGCTTTATTCGGGTTCGAATAAGATATATTCGATTTCGAATAACCCTTATTCGAGTTCGAATAATCTAGGTTATTTGAACCCGAATAAGATTTATTCGAGTTCGAATAAGGTTATTCGAGTTCGAATACGCTTATTCGAACTCGAATAACCCTTATTCGGATCCGAATAACCTTATTTGAACCCAAATAGGGCTTATTTGAACCCGAATAGGGCTTATTCGAACCCGAATAAGGCTTAATTGAATGGTGAAATCTTTAAAAACTAATATTTGAATTCGCTCTTCGTATTTTGCTCTCACTTCTCTCTAAACTCTTATCAAGAAAATGACTAATTAAAGTTACGCTTATTTGAAAGTCTTAGTTGAATTCATATAAGCTTATTTGTATTCGAATATTACAAATTTCAAGAATTAATCAGTTATGGTAAAAATAATCAATTTTAACTCAAGATAAAGATTAAACTCGATTCAAGATGAACATTATACGAAGAAGCTTATGAAAGTTTTGTGTATCACAATATAATTAATAAACATTATTCAATAAGTTCATCGAAGTTTGTATGTCACATTGACACAACTCATTTTAGTTGTCATCATGTAGAGCACATGTTTAGAACTCATTTTAGTTGCCATCATGTGCGCGAGTGTGCGGTTACCGTGCGCTTGTGTACGGGTACCGTGAGCTTGTGTGCGGGTACCGTGAGCTTGTGTGCGGGTACCGTGCGCTAGTGTGCGGGTACCGTGCGCGAGTGTGCGGGTACCATGCCTATACAACTCGAAATCCAACTTATAAGATAATACAACTTCCCGAATATACAACTCGAAATTCCATTATGACATAAAATTTATCCAGATTTACAAAATTCCCAAATACAAAATTATTGAAATACATATAAATTATTGATACCAAGCACCCCAATCTTTCATGCGAATCGAAATACATAAATATTCACGAAATTGGGTCACTTGCCGCCCCGTAAGCTCCGCGACGTTATCGCCCCGGAATAACATAGAAAATGCGGCCCGCAACACGTGAACCCCACAATCGCCTCTGAAAACAACCAAATATTTAATAATGAGATATGAAGTACTAAAATCAACTTAATATCGAAATATGATACACTTACGAATTTTCTTGCTTCTTGAAGTTGGGGATCCGCTCGACCTTCCACTTCCTAAAGGCTGCTGCAATTAGACCGAGCTTTTTGAGCACGATCGGGACAGCTACTTGGAGACCGGCGAGGGCTGCGTGCATGTTGCGCATGTCGACATCGCAAGACGGATCCGAGTCGAATACTCGTATCGTCTTGTTCTTCCAGTCGAGGACTGCAAGAACCCAATGGGCGATGGTCTGCACCGGCACCACGATGTAGTCCGATGTTTGCCATGACACGCACGGTCAGTCCTGATCCCATCCCTCTGCGTAGTGGACCAAAAAGGCCAGCATGCCCTTGACAAATTTGCCGTCCTCTATGCAGTCCCGATCGATGCTCTCCTTCATCGAAACACTCATGAAAGAGATGGCACGAGAGCAGAAGGTATGAACCCTCTGCATCTCGAGGAACCCTCTGATGCTTTCATTAATGTGCTATAAAATAAAAGGCAACAAGTTAATTAATAAAACGTATTAATGCATTTAGAAGTATTGAATTTATCAATTGTTCTTACCGCGTCGTCGAGCCAAAACGAAGGCGTGTACAGCTGCTGAAACCACGTCTTGGTTTGGTACGATAGGGACAAGCAAAGGAGCCGCTCGGTATCTTCCATCGTATCGATCATCTGTTTTTGCCGAGGCCATAACTTCAGCTTTCTCTTCATGTGCCGTTCCAGCATTGGGTTTATGCTGTTCGGACACGGTTCTGGTTCGGGTCGGTGAATGGGGTCACCTGATACTTGGAGGGCCTGGTTTCCCGAGGCGGCGTCGACTCCACCGCGGCCTCGGGTTCCTCCTCGGGCTCGGGTTCCTTCGCGGCCTCAGGTTCCTCCGCGGCCCCGGGTTCAAGCGGGAACTCGGCCTCTCGGGCTGCCTCGGGTTTCGAGGGACAGAACGCCTGGTTGGATCCACCGGCCTCATAATCTAACAAGATAAAACTCCAACGTCAGAAACTATCGAAATTGCAGCAAATTATTTATAGGGGCGTACCGTGCGACGCGTGCGTCGGAAAGTCTCGGTTGGCCCTGTACCACCCCTGTTGCAAGTTCTGCTGCGATTCAGTCATCGACTGCTGCAACCCGAATATACTCGCGCCCCACTCTTGAGCCGTGGACCATCGTTCATCATACGAGTCCTGTAACTGCGAGATGCTCGTAGAAACGTCGTCGAATCGATGATTCACCGTCTCGAAATTTTGGTCCACGCGTCTTGTGAACTCATCGAATTGCTCGAAGGTGGGGCCCAAGTAATGCTGTGGAGGAGGGGACGGGTACCGTGGGTGTGAAGGGGCCGAGTAATGCTGTGGAGGAGGGCTCGGGTACCGTGGAGGTGAGGGGGGACGAAATTGGTCCGCCTCTTCCTCGTAGAATGACCGCTGCGATAGTTGCGGTATGATTGGCAAAGGCTGCGTTGGTGCGACGTCCACCGCGGCCGGCAGATGCCGTAAGCACTTAAGCTCGACACCATCATCGAGGAGACTCGTTATACGGTCGAGGACTTCATGCCGCTCCTCCACTTCGAACCGACTATATCGAAATACGGCTCGTTCATCTCCGATACAGTCGGGCTCAACATCCCCGAGACGGGTGACCCCTTTACGGCTTGGAGGATCGTCTCCATCTTCGGAGCTCCCTTCGTCGACCAATCTTTGGTGACGTGCCGGCATATCCGCGGGTTCACCACGTCCGCCTCGTTGATACGATCTGCGAACGCGTACCAAGTGCCTGGTATGCACTCGTACGCCAAAACCTACAATGCAAAGAAACCAAATTAGCAAATATATAATGACAATTAAATATATATTTATAAGGATTTTAAATAATGAACGACCTGAAGCGGATGAACGAAGCCACTAATCAGTAGCCCGCAGTGTTCGCTGCTCGTTCCCGCACAAAATCCCTCTTCTCCCTGAGGTTTATCTTCAGCGAGCGTATCACCTCTTTGAACGCTACGCTGCCCCAAGATAGTTGGCGAATGCGACTTCGTCTTCGACCAACGAAAGCAGCCACGATTGAAGAACCGTGTCCTTCTTCGACTGTCGAGGCAGCACCATAGCTGCGGCAAAGAGAATGTCCGCCAACTTCAACTTATCAAAGTTGACGTTTCCGTCATCGTTGGCTCCCAACTCTCGCAGCCGATCCTCGACGTACGACAAACGGATGGTGGATCTTCCCGAGAAGTTTCTCTGAGCAAAATCACCATTGGGGTCTACTTCCGGGATATCGTCGGAGAACCTTAGCCCGGTAATCAAGCAATACTCCGCTTTAGAAAAAGGAGAGGTCGGTTGTTTATGACCATCCACAACTCCTCGCGCTCGTGAAGAGTAGTCTGCCTCCTCGTAAAAAACGTAATGAGCTGGGCGGATAAATTGAAATCGGCCGCAGCCTCGACGAGTCTACCAAACGGACTCCCCGCCCTGTAACTCTCCACTCATTTTCATTTAGATTGTTCCTGATCTTCGCGCTTGCCTCCGTGTACATCCCGGTCATTGTCAATCGGTTTCGAAGTCGTCGTCTCGGGATGACAATTGCTTCTTCAGCACAACCTGAGAATCATAAGAGTAAATAACCAATTAGTACTCGCATGGTACCCGCACAGGAAAGCATGGTACCCGCGCATGCGCGCATGGTACCCGCACAGGAAAGCATGGTACCCGCGCACAAGAGCATGGTACCCGCACAGGAAAGCATGGTACCCGCGCTTGCGCGCATGGTACCTGCACCCAAGAGCATGGTACCCGCGCTTGCGCGCATGGTACCCGCGCATGCGCGCATGGTAACCGCACACAAGAGCATGGTACCCGCGCATGAGCGCATGGTACCCGCCCACAAGAGCATGGTACCCGTGCATGCGCGCAGGATACCCGCAGGCACGGTACCCACGCTCACTATCGCATGGTACCCGCGCGCAATCGCATGGTACCCGCACTCAATCGCATGGTACCCGCACACAATCGCAAGGGGCCGCCTGTATGGGTACCGTGCGACTGTGCTCGGGTCCTTAGCCTGCAATCACGGGTCCCCTGATTTGCGCGACTGTTTGGGTCCCAATTGGTTCGACGCACGGTTCCCTTGCGAACAAGTGTCCAAATTGCACAATTGGGAAACCATGCGCCGGACCCAACCAATTCGACGCACGAGACCTGCTCCTGAGGAAGACGAAATCACAGTGAAATTACCGGCACTCTTTCGGGACGCGCGTTCATTGTCATTGTAGTCGGTTTGGAGAATTTTCTGCTTCGGGTAAAGGTTGTTTCTTAGATCTGGAAATTTACTCCTTCGTTTCCGTTATGTGTCTTTCTTCAGTTTTAACTGTCAATTATTGTACTCGGTTATGAAGTAGAAGAAGACCCGTGACGCTACAGTGGGTGGAATCGATTAAACCTAATTAATTTTACTTTGGGTAGTTGAATGGGTTAAATAAGGGTAAAGACGTCTTTTTCCGTGAGTTAGTAAGGGTAGAATAGACTTCAAACATTATGGAGGCCATTTTTTTAAAATTGACCTAGTCAAAGACCATTTACTTAAATAATCCACACTTTATTAAGATATATTAGGCCCAAAAATAAAAGAATAATGTTGGGCTTTTTGTCTAACATTTTCTCCCTTTATGAACCAAACATGCTTATATATTCCACATTATATATATATATATATATATATATATATATATATAATGAAATAGAAAGGATGTATAACATATCCTTGCCTATTTTGCTGAACACTTGTGCTCACAAAAACACAATTTATAATTAGCCCCAGGGTACTTATCACAGTGAGCATGAGGAAAAAGACTTCCATATTGAGCAGAGCACTCTTGAGAACACTGTTCATCCGTTAGAGTAAGCCCACACGCCCCCAATATGTTTACACATGATATCACCGGAGGCACGTTATTTGTTGTAATTCGCGCCATCTTAGCATCTGCATTTAAAACGATATATATTTTTTTATTTTTGATATTTGTGAATTTTAGATGACTCAGTTGCAATATTCTGATATAATTATTACCAAATTGCTTTGAAGTAACGTGGTAAGATGATAAGATTTCGGTTGTGACTTCTCCGCCTGACGTTGGGATTTGATGAAGACTGTGAACCCTAGCGCTTGCCATTTCTATGATTTAGTACATACGCAAATAAATTTATGAGTTCCAACAAGCAAACTTAGAGAACTATTAATTTAAAATTATGGCAAGTGATTTACCTGTTGATGCCAAAATGAAGGCAAGAACAATGCAAAATCTCATAGGTGCCATATTTTGCTGCTATGCAATTTTGAAGTTTTGATGTCGACTTCATAGTTCGTGCATGCTCGTTAGGTTATATATTGGTAGGCTCTCTAGTTCTTAATTTAGTGGTCGAGTAATTTATTGCAATTATAAATTTTTTATTTTGTTATAATTTATTTGACTAATTGCTATTAATATAATGAACTCATGTATAATTCAGAAAGTTACCTAATTGATGATCGTAATATGGCTAGCATGAATAATTTTCGCTTGCCGATGTTGATTCAATGCCACAATGCTTTAGTGTAAGTGTCCTAGTAAAAAATTCTAGAAATAGCGAGACAAATATAACAAATAATTTTTTATAGTTTGTTTGAATTGATACATGTTGTATTGATTATTGTCGTCGATGCATTTTATTGCACTAATAAAAGAAAATAGAATGATGCATTTACCAATGAGTTGAACATGAATCAGTGGTGATAGTGAGTCAGGATTCGTCCACGGAATGCCATACAATAATTTATGTCATACGCTTATTTAATAAATAAAATTTTACTTATTTTATTTTAAAAGGCAATATTATTAATTATTGTTTGTGTGTGTTGATTGAATCGAATCGAATGATCCCTAGCACAAATGAGGTGAAATTGCAGCTAAAAAACACAAACGAAACACAGATTTTACGTGGTTAGCCGACGACCACGGACCAAACCGAGCTCCGATTGTTTTAATCAGCAACTAATGAAATATGTACTACAACTTTTTAGTTGATACCTTCCTAATTCTCGCTCTAAAGAAGACATGAGCTCTCAAAGTGGCGAATATGAAACATGTTTAATGATATTTATAATGCTGAAGAAACAAATGATCTCTTTACAATTAATCTCAGTCGCCGGATCTTTAGTCAGCAGATCCAACGCTCAATAATGGGATAAAATCCAATTTGATCCCCAATGGTTACCTTATGAACCAATTTAGTCCTTGATGTTTCAATTAGACCAATTTAGTCTCTCATGTTTTGGAAATGAACCGATTTGGTCCCAACTTGACGGAAACCGTTACAGAAAATCGACATGTGGCATCATCACAGCGTGCCACGTGTCTCACAATTTATAATTTTCCGTCTAAACTGACGGCTTTTGTCAAGTTGAGACCAAATTAGTTCATTTTCGAAACATGGAGACTAAATTGATCCAATTGAAACATCGGGGATAAAATCAGTTAATAAGACAAATATTGGGACCAAAATGAGTGTTATCCAGTCAATAATACGCCGCCTTTCAGCGCGCTTCACTAATAAGTCGATCCGCGACTCGACCTTCCGTTTAATTACCCACACATCCATCGTCTCATATTCAAATCCCTGCTTTAAATTCCAAGCGTCCGATCAAGCACCAAGCATCGAACGGACTACATATAATCTGGGACTTAAACATAAAATCTGAAGAAGATTTTATTTTCTTCAGCTCCATAAACATCTGAGCTTCCATTCGATTCATCCCAGCTCGAATTTTGCAGGGTTTTTGCTCAAATTTCTCAACAAACTCCACCATGAGGCAATAACCCTCAACCCTTTACAGATTATCAAGCTTTGCTTCAGCTCCAGAAATTCGTCCTCCGGCTCTGTTGAAACATCAACATCCACAGCAGCAGGCAGATTCTGCTTCAGCTATACCATAAGAACTTGTTCAAAAATTCAGCATTAGGAAACGAGCCTTTTCTTCCGAGGAAAAATGATGTTGCAGAGCAAGAAAAAAAAAAAAAAACGGAAAGTGTGCGGAGAAGATAATTTTTTTCATTCCAAAATTATATTACATGTCCAAAGGCTTTAGTCAACACCAAACGCATCAACTTTCTGCAAAGATATTCCTCAAAATGAGGAAATCCAACATATTTACACCTAAAGCTTTCTTTCTTAACAAAAGTCACAAAATATTTCTCAAAAAAATATCTTGATAATTCTCAAAGTCTAACACTCCTTGAGAATTTCTTGGAGATTCCAAACTTTGCTCGCAGGCTTTAGAAAGTGCATACTGTTGGGGGGTCCCGTCACAAATGGATGAAAACACACTAAGTTGTAGACTGATGTTGGACGTGATGTTAGGCTAACACTCACACTCACTCGGAAACACACAGCGGAAATGATAATTATCTAGTGACGAAATGAAACGACCACAAGAAGTGATTCTGTGCAGCAAGTCAAATAACTTGCTGCGTGCCTCAAGGCGCAAAACTCCACTATAAAGAAGGATTACAAACTATCAAAAAGGATAGTCAAAACTAAGCCTAGCAAAACCTACGAACCAAACGATTCTGCAAACTACAAAGTCTTTCGACCTTTGAAAAACTAGGCTAAAAAGAAAAACTCTCTTAAGAGATGATACTCGCTCGAACTCTCTCTTAAAATCTCTTTCTCGCTCGTTGTCTCACCAATGGTGAAGTGAAGTCCCCTTTTTATAGTCTTCGACTTCGTGACTTCTTCACCACAGACTTGGTCACATCCACTACGTCCACTAAGATTGTTGTGACCGTTGAGAGTTGATTTGAATCAGCTCCAAATGACTTGGTCTTGACTTGAGCTCCAATCTTCCTATTTTTAGCATGCTTCACTCCTATTTTTGCTCCAACTTATCCATACTCTTTCCACACGGTTTGATCCATTCCAGCACTTATCCATATCCTGTACAACACTAGAAAAATGCCACGTCTTACTAAAATAAGTTTTGGGCATGAAAGATAAAACTGAGATAGGAACATTCTCGGCCAACAAATGTTGACTAGAATGTTACCCCAACATTGCCAATGTTGAAAGCTCAACATTAACAATCTCCCCCTTTTTATCTTTCTTCC